>CM044321.1:7326428-8547500 GCA_024291935.2 Okapia johnstoni | reverse complement strand
TTTAAAAATGAATAGTAATGAGCTCAATTTAGTCTCCATGCCAACTACTGGTAAGTGTTTTTTTCTGCTGACTGATCTTTGTATTGTAGAAAATGTCTTGACTTAAAGTGCTTTACTTGCTTTCAAGAGAGTAGTTTCATTTTTTTCCCAATCAAGTGAACCAAACTGTCAACAACTTTTATTCAGTACCCGCTTTTATGAACAGCTTAGAGGAGAGGTACCCTAGGGAGTTATTGAATTAATAGAAAAGTCCTTGCTATTAGAGGATTTACATTAAAATTGGACTGAACATATAAATTTTTATTAATTTTTGAAGTAAGTGAGAAGGAAATAAAATAATAAATTGTTACCATCTGCTCCTTTTTAGTTGGTTGAGGATAAAATACCTCAAGAGTCTCTTGATCATAATGCTTGAAGACCTTGAGGTGATCATAGCTTTGTTTTAGCCATTGCACAGACTTCTTTAAGGAGCAATAGGAGAGGTCTTTTTTAAACAATAGATTTTTTTTAAAAGGTAGATTATTAAAAGTCCATGTTTTTAGTAGTGTCCACTTCTGGGGATATTTTAGAAGTTCTGTATAGGGGAACCTTCCCACAGCTCACTGGAATTTAGGAGTGCAACAGGGCCAACAGGAGAGGCCCGGTATTCTTTTCAAACAAATAAAGTGGTTTTATTTTCTAGAAAATAGGGTTTGGGGAATGGAGGAGTCCTAGGCAGAATGATTAGAAAGGTAAGTCACGGAGAATCATTTTATCTGTTTCCCAATGACTGCCCAGGCAGTATGCTTTGTTATATGGGGGATTTCTATTGGATTTTTTTCCTATTGACTTTTTTAGATTCATTTTTATTGGCATGCAGTTGATTTACAATGTTGCATTCGTTTCTCCTGTACATCAAAGTGAATCAGTTATACATGAGTGAGCTACCCAAGAGTGTATATATAGACATATATAAACATGTATGTATGTACATATACATGGCCTGTGTCATGGGCTTGCCCATTCACAGCTGTTTCACTTATATATACATATATGTATCTCCATTGAGGTACATATATACATATCTCCATTGACCCAATTCCTTGACACATATCTTTATCTAAATGAGAAGGAGGTGGGTGATGGTGAGTGTGGAGCTTCATTTTGTTCCTAGTAAAACTGGGGAGATGTCACTCATTCCCAGTTTCCTAGTCTGGTTACAGTGTTCAGAGATTCTTCAATTCCAGTTTGACTAAGTTCATTTCCATCAACTAAGAAATACTGTTGGTGGATAGTGAGAAATGGCCACCCACTCCAGTATTCTTGCCTGGAAAATCCCACGGACAGAGAAGCCTGACAGGCTACCATCCACAGGGTTGCAAAGAGCTAGACTCGACTGGACGACTTTCGCAAGACTTGAGTGGCTTCTGTCATTTGGAGTATTTGAGATGAAGGGACACTCTTGAATAAAATACCCCTACACAGAACAACAAGCCAAGGAAGAAACTAAAGGAACTGAGGATACATTTTATTTTTTTTAATTACAGAAGAAAATGAGGGAATCTTGGTAAAGGTTTCTGATGAAAAAGGTCTTAGAACTGGAGCTAGAAGGATAGAGAACTGAAAGTTTCTATCATCTGGTCCAGTAATCTTTCCTTCTCTTTCCTTCTCAAGACACCTGAGAAATACAGTACATCCTCTAATGATGGGGTAGGGTGGGAACACCAGCTTCTTGAGAAATGTGGATGAAACAGAGCAGGGAAGACAATTCTAATAATTCCCCATTAAAGATGCTTGGGCTTCCCTGTTGGTTCAACTGATAAAGAAACCACTTGCAATGCAGGAGACCCTGGTTTGATTCCTGGGATAGGAAGATCCCCTGTAGAAGGGATAGGCTACCCACTCCAGTATTCTTGGGCTTCCCCGGTGGATCAGCTGGTAAGGAATCTGCCTGCAATGCGGGGGACCTGGATTTGATCCCTGGGTTGGGAAGATCCCCTGGAGAAGGAAATGGTTACCCACTCCAGTATTCTTGCCTGGAGAATTCCATGGACAGAGGAGCCTACTGGGCTACAGTCCATGGGGTCACAAAGAGTTGGACATGACTGAGTGATACTTTCACTTTCAAAGAGTAGAAGTTATTTAAAGATTATTTTCTTTCTAAAAACATTGTACATTTATCTCCAGATAAAGTTGTATAGGCTATTCCTTGGTAATTTTTGACAGTAAGAAAAGAAAAAAAAAATCTATTCCTATTCGCTTTCCTAAATGGAGGAAAGCAAATCAAGAAGACCCTACCGGGCATGAAGTTTAGGTAAAACATAAAAGCAGATGACTCTGTCCTACCTTGACTGTCATCTTCGCCTGCAGTCAGATGCTTAAGGAAAAGCTGAAAACACATTACCTGGCAGTGTGTGCCTAAGATGTTAACGTAAGATGTGAGGAAAAGGGGCCCCCTAATCAAAAAAATTGTGTATTCTAAATAAAGTTAAATAGCTTTTTCTTGAAAGGACCTCTGATGGACTTCAGTGCGCTGGTATATATCATGACACGCTAAGAGAAGAATATAGCATGTCACTTTCCATGCTTATTTTATTACAGAGCCTTTTATGGAAGAAGTTTCTGAAACTGCACCTCCATGGACTAATAACTTTGGGGTGTAAGCACCTAAAATATAGCTTGTTACTGATGCTTCATGGAGTCATTGTGAGATGAACGGGCCTTTTTGTGTCATCTGTACATTTTCCTTATTTTTCCTCTGTTTTTCCAAATCTCCTCCATTTTAAAAATTCTGTAACCTTTGAAGTGGCTATTTCACATTGTTTAACCTAATACACTAATATTATTAAAGAATCGTTACAGTGACCGAGATTCTTAATTCAGCAAAATAGGTTTAGCCACTGTAAGAATTTGGCTCAATACTTTCATACATAGACTGGATGGTTGGCAGGAGAGATCACTTATGCTTGTCAGTGATACCAAGTTGGCTGAGATTGACGGTATCGTGTAGGACCAGACAGGGATGCGAGATGATACAATCAGTTTGACAGAGTAACGTGCACTGGATAAAATGAATTGCAATTAGGGTGCAGGCAAGGTGTTTGTAAAACAGAATAATTAATTTGAAAAATGCAACAGTAATAGAAACCCTTACGTGGACTGGGCCACATGCAGAGGAGTTTTAAAGTCAGAGCTGATCAAAGACCCAGGCTCTGCCCAACATGCCCATGTGGCATGCCTTTGAGCCATTCACTCTGACTGACCATCTGGACCTCATCGTGTGGATTTTGGCTGCCTCCTCGAATGACTGTTGGCCCCAGATCAATGATTGCATTTCATTGTGGCCTATGAATTTCGGGCACTAAGACATAGCACTGTCATCTTGAATAATATACAAATACTCTCTCCCTGCTGGCTCAGATGGTAAAGAATCTGCCTGCAGTTCAGGAGACCAGGGTTCGATCCCTGGGTTGGGACGATCCCCTGGAGAAGGAAATGGCAACCCACTCCAGCATTCTTGCCTGAAGAATTCCATGGACAGAGGAGCCTGGTGGGCTACAGTCCATGGAGTCACAAAGAGTTGGACAAGACTGAGTGACTAGCACCTTCTTCATTCTCCCTACAACCCATTCAAATTCTGCTCACCTTTCAAGGCCCAGTTAAAGGTCAAAGAAGTCCAGAAAATCTTTCTCCTCTTCTGTAGGTCGTAGACTACATCCTTCAACTTCATACAACATCCAACAAACAGTTCTGGCTGAACAAAACACAATCCTCTTTGCATATTAGCTTTGACTTTGCAGTTTGTAAATCCCTTGAGGACAAAGACCAAGGATTGTATGTGTTTTGCACTTCTGTCTAATATGTAGTCAATAAAAACATTAGCTGGCTTCTTCAAACAAGACTTAATAAAATTAATGACTGCAGAAATAAAAACAGCAAAATGTTGATTTGAGAGAAGAAAAGATTGAGAAAGTTCTGTGAAGGTGGATGGCTACGACTCTTACCTTTTGACTCCTGAACCAAATCTTCCCATCAAGAAACAAAATGTATACTTATTTTTCATGTTAATCTTATCCCAAAGTGGGAAAAGTATAAATATATAGGGATATATATTTAATATATCTATACAATTTTATTACATATGAAATTCAAATAAACATAAGGCCAATGTTTAGTAGAATTTTATCTAAGATTCCTTACTTAGAGTTTTTGGTTTTATGTGTTATTAAATGCAGCTAAATGGAAACAATTTTTATTGGGTTTTTGTATCTTAAATGTGCAAGTGCCTGGTGGACATTTTTAGTGCTAAATTTTCTGATCATGTGTTTTTTAGATCTCTGGTTAATTATCTAGCCTAATGTCTCTATGAGTTAATGTTTTTAGAATGATTTATCAAAGTTGATTTTGGAAATAAAGTCCACATAGTCCATTGTATGGAGTATAAATAGTGTTACCTGCCCCCCCCCCCCCGCCCCCAGCTGCTGTCATATACTTGTGTTTGAATTTATTATGGTTCATTCCTGAGCCAGCATCACTCTTAAGATTCTTTGGAGAACAATCTGAGTCTAACTGGATGTTGTTAAATTCTCAGGCCACGGTAAGTGTGACTGTGGCAGATGCAAATGTGATGAAGGATGGTTTGGTGATGCTTGCCAGTACCCAACCAACTGTGACCTGACCAAGAAAAAGAGTAACCAAATGTGCAAGAATTCTCAAGACATCATCTGCTCTAATGCAGGTAAGAGTTCTGTCCCCAGAGCATCCTCAAATGAAATCATCAAAGTTGGGCTCTTAATGGAAATATGTAGGCGTCGAGAAATGTTGAACCTCGGAGTGAGACTGCCTTTGAGTATATTTTTTTGAAATGAAATTCAGATAAATCAATTGGGAAAAATGTCATCTTGCTGAGACTGGCAAGTATGATGCTCTCCAGCTGTTCCACATACCTCCTTCAAGCAGGATATTTTCTGGAATAAAAAACCCTGACAGCATTTTATGTCAACTCTGAGCCATGTTTTCAAATGCTGGATTAATTCTTTTAAAAAGGATTTGTATAAACTGAATTAATTGTTCTCTGTTACAGATCAAGGGTACTTTGGATTCATATGTTACCATCAAATAGAACTAAAGTTTTCAAATTTGATGGAGGTTTCAGGTGCCCTGGAGGTGAAACCCATCGAAGAAGATAGTGACAGCAAGAGTTTTATTTAAGTGAAATATTTTTCTATCTTGTAGATGTCATTTAAAACTATTTTCTTAGAAATGTACAGAGGAACTGTTAAAATTAATTACCCAAATCATATAAAACTCAACTATGGTTTTGGTTTTAATGGCGTTAAGCCAATGTTACTATACTTATATATTCTTTTGACAGTTGAGCACATAGAAGCTCAAAGTCAGTTTATATTCTCAACCTTGGTTGAAACTGGGAATGCTCCTGTCCTCACTGTCCCCTGATTTCATTGCTTTGGCGTCTGATATGAGCTGTAATGGGTTTTTAAAGTTCTCTGGGTAGTTCTTCAGCACAGTGGTCCCCAACCTTTTTGTCACCAGGGACCAGTTTCATGGAAAAAATTTTTCCAAGGACTAACAGTGGGAGGGAAGGTTTAGGGATGATTCAAGTGCATTACATTTATTGTGCACTTTATTATTATTACATCAGCTCCGTCTCAGATCATCAGGCATGAGATCTCAGAGGTTGGGCGCCCCTTCTTAAGTAGATCTGGTGGTACGAGTTCTTGGTTTGTGTGCTTCAGGCCAGGGTTTGACGACCCATGAATACCTGCCCTCCTAGGGTTCCCGTGGTTGGTGGACTCCTTTTGCAATCAGAGCTGGGGCCTTTCCACAGTCTTTGACTGAGAGGAATTGCTCTGTGTAGATTCAGTGCAGTAGGCTGTTTTGTGAATAGTAATCAGGGCTGTTTCCAAGGCAAGTTGTGACTGGTGCAGCTGGGAACCATGACGGAAGTCCTAACCGTCAGGTCACTTCCTGTGTTTACTGTCACTCTCCTGGCTTCTCTCCAGCACTTCCTTCTTTTCCTTCTTCTTAGTAAAATCTTTTTACTTCTGGTTCATAATACTCACCCTCCAAACACTCACACAGGCACACACACACACAGACTCACACAGACTCACACACACACACTCTCTCTCCCTCTCTCTCAACTTCATGCTTTCTAAACTTCTTTCGGTAATAAGTTTTGAAATCAATTTCAGTTTTGTTTCTTTGTAGTCTATTTTTTGGATTGATTGATTTTCAAATCCGGTTTTTTTATTTTTAATAATAATACATTTAATAATTATTAAAAATTTAATAATACATTTTAACCACCTAAGAATTAGCTTTACTGTTTCTTTTCATTAAGAATTATTTAACTATTTAATAGTTAAAAATGTTTAACAATCATGGAATCTAAACGTGTGATTCACTACATCATCATATCAACACATCCAGAAGGAGAAAATTTACAGAATTGTTTTAGTAGATGATGAAACACGTTGGATAAGATATAAACTGCATTTCTAAGATATTTTTGCCCCTATTTTTTAACATGGATACAGTATTTTTCTGTAACCTACTGTCCATAATCCAGTTTTGTCAACTGACCCAACAATGCCTTTTATAGCATTGCTCCCACCCCTGTTCCAGTCTAGGGACAGTGGTACGTCTGGTTGGCATGAATCTTCAGCCTCCTTTAATGTGTCTTTAGACAGTTTCCACAGACAACACGATTTTTTTTACACTCTTACTCTCCTCTCAAATTCTTAGGCTTTCAAGTTTACTTTGAGGATCTTGTCCTCACATGTCTTTCTTTAATGCCTACTTCTACCAGCCTAGTTCAGGACCACTGCCTACAAGTTGTGTTAGTCTGAGTCCCTTGGACAACAAGGAGATCAAACAAGTCAATCCTAGAGGAAATAAACCCTGAATATTCATTGGAAGGATTGATGCTGAAGCTGAAGCTCTAACACTTTGACTACCTGATGGGAAGAGCTAATTTGCTGGAAAAGACCCTGATGCTAGGAAAGATTGAAGGCAAAAGGAGCAGGGGGTGGCAGAGGATGAGATGGTTGGATGACATCACTGACTCAATGGATTTGAATTTGAGCAAATGCTGGGAAATAGTGAAGGGCAGAGGAGCCTGGCCTGCTACAGTCCATGGCGTGCTACAGTCCATTAGGGTTGCAAAGAGTGGGAACGACTGAGCAACTGAACTGAACTGATGGTGTTGCTAAGAGTCGGATACGACTCAGCAACAGTACAACAGCAACAGCTGAGTTGTTATTACTGATCTTTCCCTCCTCATACCACAGTGTGGTTTTCAGGAAGCAGCCTGGAGCAGAAAGGGAAGACAAGCTGTATGGAGTGGGGAAGAAGACCAAAAGGCAGGGGGAGAGGGAGATAGAGCTGGGGACCAAAGGAGTCCCAGAAGCTGACTCCGGAGGGGTGCAGAACGGCAAGGCACAGTCTGCAGAGCTGAGCCAGAGCAAAGCGAGTCTCCTGCACCATTGCATCAGGGATATAGGCTGGTGTTCAAGACAGAGAGTCATCCTAGAAAGAGCCAGCTATATTAGGCAGAATGAAAAGTCAGAACTGAAATAATCTAGCATAAGACAGAAGACCAATCCTAGAGACTGAGCTAATTGGCAACCAAGAAAGAGCCATGGGATGACACAGCATGAGCGCACGAGTCTGGCACGTCTGCCGGGGCTTCCATATGCTGTTTCTTGGAGCCTCAGTTGTGAATTCCACTTGATGAGTAAGACAGGAAGGCTCTGAACTGTTGTAAACTTCTCGCGTCACCCAGGGATGGTTCAGATGTGTGGACTGCACAGAGCCAGCCTGTGGGGGAAGTCAGGGAGGAGTTGTAGAGTTCAGAGCAGAGACTATGCCTTCTCATCGTCCCTGAAAACAATGACGACATCGTAATCCTCATGATGGTACACCTCTCCCCCTAACCGTGAAGTGCTCCTGGTATTCCAACGGATGAATTCTAAAATCCTCGACCAATATTCGGGATCCCATAATTTCTGCCTGCAGCAGACACTTTTCTCCAAACTTAAGTCAAAGTTTTCACTGTTCTTTAATTCTTCATCCTTATTCCTTAGCTCAGACTCTTTCTTCAGCATCACAAGGCTTTTCTCCATCTCCTTTTCTTGAAATTCTATCTGTATACCAAGTGCCAACTCAAAACTTACTCCTTCACTGTGCCTTTCCTCCTTCACAGAGCCAGCCTGAGGTTCATGCTATCTTTATAGCATTTGTCACAGTTCAGTTCAGTTCAGTCACCTAGTCGTGTCCGAATCTTTGCGACCCCATGAACCGCAGCACGCCAGGCCTCCCTGTCGATCACCAACTCCCAGAGTCCACCCAAACCCATGTCCATTGAGTCGGTGATGCCATCCAACCATCTCATCCTCTGTCGTCCCCTTCTCCTCCGGCTCTCAATCTTTCCCAGCATCAGGGTCTTTTGCAATGAGTCAGCTCTCCGCATCAGGTGGGAAAAGTATTGGAGTTTCAGCTTCAACAGCAGTCCCTCCAATGAACACCCATGACTGATCTCCTTTAGGATGGACTGGTTGGATCTCCTTGCAGTCCAAGGGACTCTCAAGAGTCTTCTCCAACACCACAGTTCAAAAGCATCAATTCTTCAGTGCTCAGCTTTCTTTATAGTCCAACTCTCACATCCATACACGACTACTGGAAAAACCATAGCCTTGACTAGACAGACCTTTGTTGGCAAAGTAATGTCTCTGCTTTTTAATATGCTATCTAGGTTGGTCATAACTTCCCTTCCAAGGAATAAGCGTCTTTTAATTTCATGGCTGCAATCACCATCTGCAGTGATTTTGGAGCCCAGAAAAATAAAGTCAGCCACTGTTTCCACTGTTTCCCCATCTATATGCCATGAAGTGATGGGACTGGATGCCATGATCTTTGTTTTTGGAATGTTGAGCTTTAAGCCAACTTTTTCATTCTCCTCTTTCACTTTCATCAAGAGGCTCTTTAGTTCCTCACTTTCTGCCGTAAGGGTGGTATCATTGCATATCTGAGGTTATTGATATTTCTCCCAGCAATCTTGATTCCAGCTTGTGCTTCTTCCAGCCCAGCGTTTCTCATGATGTACCCTGCATGTAAGTTAAATAAGCAGGGTGACAATATACAGCCTTGACGTTCTCCTTTTCCTATTTGGAACCAGTCTGTTGTTCCATGTCCAGTTCTAACTGTTACTTCCTGAACTGCATACAGGTTTCTCAAGAGGCAGGTCAGGTGGTCTGGTATTCCCATCTCTTTCAGAATTTTCCACAGTTTATTGTGACCCACACAGTCAAAGGCTTTGGTGTAGTCAATAAAGCAGAAATAGATGTTCTTTTGGAACTCTCTTGTTTTTTCAATGATCCAGCAGATGTTGGCAATTTGATCTCTGGTTCCTCTGCCTTTTCTAAAACCAGCTTGAACATCTGGAAGTTCATGGTTCATGTATCGCTGAAGCCTGGCTTGGAGAATTTTGAGCATTACTTTACTAGCATGTGAGATGAGTGCAATTGTGTGGTAGTTTGAGCATTCTTTGGAATTGCCTTTCTTTGGGGTTGGAATGAAAACTGACCTTTTCCAGTCCTGTGGCCACTGCTGAGTTTTCCAAATTTGCTGACATATTGAGTACAGCACTTTCACAGCATCATCTTTGAGGATTTGAAATAGCTCAACTGGAATTCCATCACCTCCACTAGCTTTGTTCGTAGTGATGCTTCCTAAAGCCCACCTGACTTACATTCCAGGATGTCTGGCTCTAGGTGAGTGATCACACCTTCATGATTATCTGGGTCGTGAAGATCTTTTTTGTACAGTTCTTCTGTGTATTCCTGCCACCACTTCTTAATATCTTCTGCTTCTGTTAGGTCCATACCATTTCTGTCCTTTATTGAGCCCATCTTTGCATGAAATGTTCCTTTGGTATCTCTAATTTTCTTGAAGAGATCTATAGTCTTTTCCATTCTATTGATTTCCTCTATTTCTTTGCATTGATCACTGAGGAAGGCTTTCTCATCTCTCCTTGCTACTCTTTGGAACTCTGCATTCAAATGGGAATATCTTTCCTTTTCTCCTTTGCCTTTTGCCTCTCTTCTTTTCCCAGCTATTTGTAAGGCCTCCTCAGACAGCTATTTTACTTTTTTGGCACAAATCTGTTGCAAATGCCTTTGCATCATCTGGTTTCATATATCCAATGTGTAATAAGTCGCAATCATTCAGTACATTCTTCCTGATGTATGATTTACTTGGTTTTAATTTTATTCTTCTTCTTATCTCCTATAGCACCTACAACTCCACCAGTGATACAATAAGCAGTGAGAAAATGTGATGAATAGAGATGTAAATGGTTGACAGACAGCGTGAATAAATGTGAAAGTGAAAAAGAAGGGTGTGATTAGAAAAGAAAGAGATGAGGCAATCCCATGAGTTGTATCATTAGATTCTAAATGAACTTTTATAAATCAAAATAGTTTTCAGGGGGAAAAAAACCAAGAAAATGAAGTTTAATAAAAGTAAAATTCACACAGGTATTCTCAAGGAAGAAAAACGACAAGCTCAGGTTCTGTGGAATCGCTGTTTATTTGTGACTGTGAGAGAAAGAAATGACCTCTGTAGCAGAATCACACAGAGAGTTGGAAACCAGGAAACAGTGGGATCCATAAATATAAAATGTGTCTGGAGAAAATATTTGGGAGTATGATTAATATACTCAAAGTCTTAATGGGAGAAGACGAAGAACCCAGCATTTTCTGGAAGTCTGCGATGTGCTCTACACGATAGAGTTTTTAGAAAGATGACGGGGTGATATAGTTATCACTTGTTCTTCAGAGTGGCTCTATGAGGTGGACATTATTTTCAGATAAGGAATTTGAGAGTTAAAGGTAATGATCTCAAAAGTGTACAGCTAGAGGGGATTAAGACGTGGATTTAGCTTCGAATCTTCCTTAGTCCTAAATCCATGCTCCTTCCGGTTCAACACATAGAGAATTTCCAATATTTAGATGCTCAATTCAGACTTCAATATCTTTAGTTCCTTCCCATCCTTTACCTCTGGCCTCCCTCGTGGCTCAGAGGGTAAAGCCTCTGCCTGCAATGCAGGAGACTTGGGTTCTAGCCCTGGTTCGGGAAGATCCCCTGGAGAAGGAGATGGCAACCCACTCCAGTATTCTTGCTTGGAGAATTCCATGGACGGAGGAGCCTGGTGGGCTACAGTCCATGGGGTCTCAAAGAGTCAGACACGACAGAGCGACTTCACTTTCACCCATCCTTTACCTCTCAAAACCAGTAACCGAGTCATCTTTTCTTTTTCCTGAAAATATCCCCATGTGTATTTTCTTTTTTCTAAACTCATGGCCATAACCCAGGTCAGCCTCTATCTTCTTTCCTGCAGACTAATGAACCAACATTCCTTCAAATCCACTTGGCCTCATTTCAATGCATTCTCCATGTGACAACCAGAATAACCTGGGGCAAATGCATGCCTGACCCCATGACTCCCTTGTTGAAATACTTCAATGGCTTCTCATTATTCTCGGATGAAAGTTGGAAACTTTAATGTGACCTCTTTGTTGTTCTTCAGTTGCTAAGTCATGTCTGACTCCTTGCAACCCCGTGGACGGCAGCACACTAGGCTCCCCTGTCCTTCACTCTCTCCTGGAGTTTGCTCAAATTCGTGTCCATTGAGTTGGTTACACTATCTAACCATCTCATGCTCTGCCACCCCCTTCTCCTTTTGCTTTCAATCTTTCCCAGCATCACGGTCTTTTCCAATGAGTTTGCTCTTCCCGTCAAGTGGCCAAAGTATTTGAGCTTCAGTATCAGTCCTTCCAATGAATATTCAGGGTTGATTTCCTTTAGGATTGACTGATTGATCTCATTGCCGTCCAAAGGACTCTCGAGAGACTTCTCCAGCACCACAATTCGAAAGCATCGATTCTTCAGTGCTCAGCCTCTTAGATTTCCATAAACTTCACCTTTAGTTGCCTTTTTTAAATTTCACGACACCCTCCCCTTTATTTTTCACTATACACCAGCTGTCTTTTTTCCCCTCTTATTTCCTCTTTTACTGCAGAGCTTTTGCTGTTATCTCTTGCTGGAAGTGGTCTTCTTCACCATCTCACTTCTCTTAGCTGTTATTTTTACTTGGCTTTCAGTTCTCAGTTTAAGAGCCATTCCCCAGGGACCCTTTGACCACCAGGTCTCAGAAAATCCCCTTACTGTGTGTTTCTGCAACACTTTGCACCTCTCCATTTATTTTATCACTTTGGTTTTTATTCATATAAAACTTTAAGAGGAGGTTATGGCTGAATCGATCTCCTGGTGCATTTTCAGAGTCTAGGATGATATGTAGTGAATGACAAAGTCTCAGTTACTCTATGGTGACTGATGTGCTGATCAGTTAAAGATTAAAAAATAAACGTTAAAAAGGAAGCTACTCAAATGGACATTCTACTTCTCAGTATCCTTTGAATGCTGTTTTATTGTCAGTGAACTCACTCTCAGGGGTTGTAGTCAAATCCTTATAAACTTGACTGGGTATATGGAGAGTGGTATAGCAGATGGCTCTGGTGCCTCTGTTTCACCTTGAGCTGCCCTGAAGTTCTGGTGAGGTTCTAGGACTCCATTCATAAGGAAAATCCACTCTGGGCCCTTTGTCATAAGGACATGGATATCGCTTTAACACTGCAGATATTAAGTTTTTAGGAACATTTGAGTTTTTCATTTATTTAAATTTGATAATGAATTCCACAAATATTTATTATATAAATAATAAGCTCAAATATTGCACAAAGCATTGAATAAATAACTGGTGAGGAAGATAAGCAAGGTTACTTTTCTCACAAAGCTTAGCATTTTCTGCTTTAGTTCACTCAAACCCAGGTGTAATCAAAAGATATTCATTCATGCATTGATTGGATGGACATTTATAATGTAACTCTGCTCTTGGGGAGTTCAGATTTACATTCATGAAACTATTAGAGGTCAATCGTAATAGCTGTGTGCTATAAAATGTAACTAATGGGCTACAATAATCTCAAAAAAGAAGATCATTATCCATCTCATCATACCCACAGTAAAACCTAATTGGAATATAAAATTGATTGGAATTGTCTTTATTCATAAAAGAGAGGTTAAAATTCATTAATTATAATTTATGTGCATTTAACAAATAATTTTTGCTTTGTTTTAATGATTTAGGTACATGTCACTGTGGCAGGTGTAAATGTGATAATTCAGATGGAAATGGACTTGTTTATGGTAAATTTTGTGAGTGTGATGACAGAGAATGCATAGATGATGAAACAGAAGAAATATGTGGAGGTATGTATATTAACTTTGCAGAAAATAATATAAGTACTTGATTTTGTCACCTGTTTCATTGAACTTTTATCTCTATGAGTTTATGCACTAAGTTTACTCATTTAAGCTGAACCTATGTTTGTTTGAAAAATACTTCATATAAGGAAATTTAGACTAAGGCATTCAGAGCAGATTACTAGACCTTTGCTGTTGTTGTTCAGTCACTCAGTCATGTCTGACCCTTTGCGACCCCCTGGACTGCAGCAGGCCAGGCTTCCCTGTCCTTCACCATCTCCCGGAGTTTACTCAAACTCATGTCCCTTGAGTCAGTGCCATCCAACCATCTCATCCTCTGTCGTCCCCTTCTCCTCCTGCCTTGAATCTTTTCAGGCATCAGGGTCTTTTCCAGTGAAAAATTGTTTTGTTTTGTTTTGTTTTGTTGTTAATTTTATAAAATTTTATTTATTTTTTATTTTTTTAATTGGTTTATTTATCTATTTTTTAACTTTACAATATTGTCTTTGTTTTAACTTTTATTTTGTAACCATTTTATTGAAGTATTATTGATACTGTTGTGTTAGTTTCAAGTGTAAAGCATAGTGATTCAGATACCATGTTTGTGCGTATATATATTCTTTTTCAGATTCTTTTCCATTATAGATTATTATAAGATGTTGAATATAGTTTCCTGTCTTATGCAGTAGGTCCTTGTTGTTTATTTTTTATAGAGTAGTGTGTATCAGTTAATACTAAACTCAGAATTTCCCGGTATCCCCTTTGGTAACCGTGTGTGTTTTCTATGTCTGTGCATCTATTTCTGTTTTGTAAATAAATTCACTTGTATCATTTTTTTAGATTCCACATACAAGTGATATCATATGATATTTAGAGCATACTAGTATTTTTTTGAGTTTTTCTCTTTAATTTTTTTATTAATTTATTTATTTTTTAGTTGAAGGATAATTGCTTTACATAATTTTTTTTGTTGTTTTCTAGTACTTTTTAAATGCAGAATCAGATTGTTCCCAGACAAGAGCCAAATCATTATGGCAACAGGCCAGTTGCATGGTTCTGAAGTAGTCCTAGTTGGACTCCATCTTCTTTGCTCAGCTTTTACTCCGCCTCTTTTCTCCCAGTCTCTCCACTGCATGTTGTAATTTCATTTTCTTTCCCGTTTTGAATGGTAACCCTGCAAATACTCTCATGTGCTACTGAGGACGTTGAAGACCAATTGGATTATTAGCCTAGAATCTATCCCTCCCCAGACACTTAGATAACTTTTTTCATGATTGTTTCTATGGACCACCATTACTCAATCCATTTTTCTGTTGTATAAATTATTGCAGGCTTGCTAATGTCAAGAGCGGCAATGAGTACTTCTTATTCATTAGGTAATTTACCAGGATCCGAAATGACTTGCCAGGGTTAAATGGAATTTAGATTCCTGTCTGTCTGATGCCAGGCTTCCCTGATGGCTCAGTAGGTAAAGAACCTGCCTCAATGAAGGAGACGCAGGTTCGACCCCTGGGTCAGGAAGATCCCCTAGAGCAGAAAATGACAACCCACTCCAGTATTCTTGCCTGAAAAATCCCATGGACAGAGGAGCCTGGAAGGCTACAGCCCAAAGGGTTGCAAAGAGTTGGACATGACTGAGCGACTATGCACACACACACGTGCTGTCTGATGCCAGAGACTGTGCTATTGATGGCTCCCCGTAGAGCACTGCCCTGGAGTTCGGAGTTCCATGAGGAAAGCCCTTCTTACCACTTGTACTATATGAATATTCCCTTCTCTTCTGCTTCCCTCTCTGCAACTCTGTGCACAGAGTTTCGATCATGACTAGCACAGGGGAGCAAAGTAAACAGCAGGGAGAATCACTTCAGTTTGGGAGCACTCTTCTCTGCTGTTATGAAACATTTTAACCTGCTTACCTCTGGCCTAATCTATCCATAAGTAATTAATTCTTTCATTGAAATCTGAAGAGACTCTGTCCACGGAATCCTATCCTGCATCCCAAATGAGTGATTTCAGAGGAGCATTTTCCCTGAAAGGATCAGGAGCCAGTGGGGTGGGGAGGAACCGAAAGGCCATAAAGTGTCACTAAGCTGCCCCTTTGTTTACAAAACAAATTGAGGCTTCAATTCCTGTGGTCATACAGATGCTCTTATTTTAGGTCAGCTCGGTTCTCTCTCTCTGGTGTCCTTGCTGTACCACCAACCAGCATAAAACAAACAAAGAGAAGAACCTTCATTTTTTCTACCCAATGACCTAAGCTCGATGCTGCTCAGACAGTTCTGCTAAAGGGCTTGTTCCAAAATGATTAGAAATTAGATAAAGCTACCCACACATGTGATGTGTTTGTCTTCCTGATATTTCATTTGCAGTTATCACAGATCAAAAAAGAGGAAGGGAACATGTGTGGAGCCAATGCTTTCTGATGCACACCACCAAAGCAAAGTCTATTTGCGTGTGTAAATATAAACATTGACCTGGAAAGAACAGGAAATGTTTAACGCTCAACCTTTCCACACATTGTTTCTGTTGGTTTGAGGCTAAAGCAATTTCATGGTGCAAACTCTCCGACCACAGACAACCAACACTCCTGTAAAATCCTCTGGTGATGACACTGAGTAGGATTCTAGATTTTTCCATGTGTCATTCACATGAAAACAGTCTGTTGAGAGGTGATTCTACAGCCCAATAGGGAAGCAATTCAAAAAGAGATTTTCTTTCTCCATCAGTTTGCACAAAGCAAAGAATGATATTGTCTGGACTGTGTATTGTCCTAAGGCTTATATTTTATCTCAGTTATCCAGCTATGTCTTATTACAGTATTTTCACTTGAATTATGAAGATATCTGCTTAATTTTCCATATCTGCATATGGTATAGCTTTACATGATTTATTCTAATAATCCTGTTTATCTCTATCTCAGTGATTTTTTTAGTATAACCTGATCAGTACTGAATTTTATAAACATACAAAGAATTTGGGTGTGAGGA
The DNA here is from genome assembly GCA_024291935.2 of Okapia johnstoni. NCBI lineage: Eukaryota > Metazoa > Chordata > Mammalia > Artiodactyla > Giraffidae > Okapia > Okapia johnstoni. Next base: position 8,531,187 of record CM044321.1, on the reverse strand, counting down.
ATGAAGATTTGTGATCATTTGTTAATCTCATGGAAAGTCTTACATGAGATTAACAAACTACTGCATGTTACATAAATTTCTTACAATGACAGAGGAAATAAATTTTGAAGATTTCTGAGATTATACTACTTTAAGTATAATCTACTTAAAAGAAATTCTACTTTAAGAAGTTAATCAAGTCTTAAAAAAAAAAACAACTGACTCCTAGGAAAAGCTTTTAGTAAATAGTTGTCTTGTTTTCTTTTAGTGTAACCCTCAGGTTCCTGAGGCTTGTGATGTAACACTGGCATGTGATATTTTTGTGTGCATACATGTAGACATAGTTTTAAGTCCATGAATAAAATGTATAGCTTTTATATTTTACTGTTGATGAAATCATTTGATGGTCTTTATGTCAGCTTAAGTGAAAAAATTAAAATTTGCTGTAAAAATGATCATTGTCTATTAGCTTGTGTGCTTAGTCGCTTAATCATGTCCGACTCTTTGCAACCTCACGGACTGTAGCCTACCAGGCTCCTCTGTCTATGGGATTCTCCAGGCAAGAATACTGGAATGGGTTGCCATTCCCTTCTCTGGGGGATCTTCTTGACCCAGGGATCGAACCCAGGTCTCCTGCATTGCAGCCGGCTTCTTTACCATCTAAGCCACCAGGGAAGCCCCATCTCCAGCTTAAGAAGAGGTTTTCTGTAGATACTCCAATTGAAGCTCATTTAGACAGAAAACATGACATTATACATTAGGTCCTTATCTCTTTCTCTGTATTTCACTCTAGCATTTTCACTTCATCTCTGACTCTTTCAGTCTTTCTGATATATATCTGCATGAAGGAAGTCTCATCTGAGAGGCAAAAATAGCTTGAGACCAGCATATTTTGTTGTATCTTTCCCTTCATATGTGCATGTACCAGGCCCTACTGACACTCCTGCTGTTGGCCAGAAACACCATAGTGTTTAGAAAGAAAAATAGCCTCACTGTTAGCTTCCCATGGACTCTCTGGGATGATGGCTGATGGTGAAGAGAGAGGCAAGAGCAAAGACTTTAGCCATAGACTGATAAAGCAGAAATTCCTGTAAAGCAGAAAGAATAGACTAGAAACCAAAATGGTGCTGTTTCTCATCATAGGTGCAAGAACACACATTCATGGTTGTTGACATAACTACAGAAAAAAAGAGGATATAAAAGGAGATTTGGGGCAAAAAAGACTTGTCATCTTTTGGGAATTTGTAGGCTTGCTGGACATGGGCACAGAAAGTGATAAGGTGACAGTTCATTGCAGATTGCATGGACATCAGTACGAACAAGCAGAGTAACAGTTTATGGAGGGGTAGGAGCTGCAATGGTGTGGGGGCAGCTGGACACAAAACAATGGGCTGCCCTTACCTAGCACTTGTACCCTCTTGACAGATAGGAAGTGGATTTAACTTGAATACCAAGGGTCCATGCTGTTTCATTTAATTGCTTAAATAAATAGCTATTAATTTAATAGCTATTTAATTTAATTTAAGCTAATTTAATTAAATAGCTATTTTATTTAATAGTTTAAAAGTTTTTTCATCTAAAAGTTGATTTAGCTGAAACCCTCTGCCACGTGGTAAAACACAATAGCTTGTTGGATGCTGTTGAATGAAAGGATGAAATGTTTCCTCTGGGTAAAGAAATGACTCAGTCATTAATACTGTGCATCCAAAGAAGTATGCACCATTGGTTTCTCATGGTTGGTTTCAAACAACTCAAGAAATGCTCTCAGAGTGAATGCTTATATACATTTGAGTTTGATGTACACATTTGTGATTGGAGGCCGGGTAGACTTCCTCTGTCTTTCATGCAGTTTCTTGAACATTCTGTCATTTTCATCAGCCATCTGGCTAGGACAAATTAGAGGACACTTTGACTTGCTTTATGTGTGTGATGATGTAGATATGGGCACACCTGTGATGTTTTGATGGCAAACTGCATAATTTGATTATTTTAAGCAAGAACTGTGGAGCAGGTTGATTATTTCTGAAGGCAGAAGTGATCATCAAGAGGTAGAAAGTTAATTCTGCTTTTGAAAGTTGCTTTTTTTCCTCACTGTATAAAATTCATTTTGGGTAAAGGCCACGGCAAGTGTTACTGTGGAAACTGTTACTGCCAGGCTGGTTGGCATGGAGATAAATGCGAATTCCAGTGCGACATCACCCCCTGGGAGAGCAAGCGAAGATGTACATCTCCAGATGGCAAAGTCTGCAGTAACAGAGGTGTGTCTTTCATACTCATTACTACATAATTGGGGGAAAAACAAAGCTCTTAATTATTACCCCACCTTTTCTGTGTATTTCCTTCCATGTGGAAGTCATCTTTTATAGGGTTTGACTTTGATGTAAATCAACATTTCCTATACCAACAAGCTTCCCTTTCTTATTTTTTTACTGGGCAGAAGGCAGAAAGATAAGAAAGTTGCTGTCATACTTTCAGCTTCACTGAACAAATAGTTAACTCAGGGACTGTAATTTCTTTGGCAGCCCTCAAGAAATGACATGGTACAGCGAAAAGGCGATTCTTGTAGATACTTCTGTTAAATGTCTCTTGACTAACAGAACCAACTACAGCATGAACATCTAACTATTCAGAGAGCATTCCAGAAAAAACTTGTTTTGTCTTAATTGAGTCAATCAAAGGCTTGGTTACAATACCGAACGGATATGGAGTCATTTAACTTTGATACACAATAATAACAATGTGATAGTGAATAAAATATAGCCATGTGAAATTGAGATTGACCTTAGGCAGGAATTTAAAAAATATATTAGTATGGCTATCATGTAATTTAAAGTGAGTTAACTAAGTGTTGATATCAAATCAACTAGTATTAAACACTTGGAAGAAAATTCTTAAAAATACATGTTCTTTTTCCCTTTGTCAGCTGTCCTGGTAGATAAATAGCCATGTTGGACTTTTCTGAGTACTTGAAGTTATCAGTAAGTGGTCAGTCTCCTTCTATAAAAAAGTTAAAATCTAGAAAGCTGGGAAATTATTTTGTTGCATTTCTATAAATGAATGATACATTTTAATAGGTAATACTTACATGGAAAGCCTGAACACACCACCAGTTTTATCTTTTTAAAAGTTGACACAGAAAAGTAAAATATGCCCACTTTCTGTTCATAGAGGAAGGAAAGCAAAAGCCCTGAGCTTGGGACAAAAATGATAAAGAAAAGTCCTCTGTTTAATTTATGAGTAAGTCTGATTATTTATCATACTAACTCACTTATATTTTCGTTTACTATATAAGCTATGCAGGAACCATTGCTTCATGAATGCCCTATTGATGGACATTTAGATCACTAGAGGTTTTTCAATGACATGATACCACCATATTTAATGTTCCTGAACATGTTCTTTTCAGTTCTTTTCCTTTCCGTTACATACGTTAATTGAAGTGAACTGTTATGTTATAAGTAACATACATCTAAAGAGTCTATATTGTGAAATTGCCATCCAGAAAGTTGTACATTTTATACTCTGTCCCTGCACCAACTCTTGATCCTAAAACAATCTTTTTTATTTCTATCTGACATCTGAAATAATTCTAACTCATTGTTGTTTAAAGTTCTCTTAACCCTTAATCATTATAGGTTGAGTGGTAAGCATTTTTACATTTATCTATCATCATTATTTCTCTCTACAAAACTTCCAATTAGTGTCCTTTGTCTATTTTTCTGTAGGCATATTTGTCCTTAGATAATTCATTCATAAGAATTGCTTATGTTTGTGGAAAGTAGCTTTGTCTTTTAAATACATATGACTGCTTGTTTCAGCCGTTTTTATCTTTTAGTCCATTTTTGGTGTCTTGCCCCCAGCCAGAATTTTAGATTTTTATGTCATTAATTCTTTTATTTTTTCTTTAAATAATTTGTGATGAAGATTTTGAATAAAAATGAATTTTATTTTATATTTTTATATCCTTAAATCTTTAGTCTAGCTGGAATTGACTTTGATGTAAGAGGTAAGAAAGGGGTTTAACTTTGTTCCTTTCACAAATGATGTGAAGATCATTGCCCTAAAGATGATTATTAATAGTTCACACAAGTTATATGATTTACAACTTAACACTTCTCTATACAAATCTCCAAAAAGCCAGAGTTCTATCTCTCCGCCTATACCAGTGTCCTCTATGACCTGAGCTCGTCCGATCTAGCCATACCTGCTTCTTAGTCTTCGTGGATATGCTCCTTCTGCTCCAGTGGGTCAGGTCTACTTAGGATCCCATGTCCATCCCCACCTTCCTCTGCTCATTCTTGCTTTCTTGACCTCCTTTGAATTGTTCTACCTCCATACCTCCTAAAACATTTCCCCTTCTCTCTTCTTATCCAGACCATCTACCTTAATTATTTCTGCGCACATTGGCTTCCCCTTCCCCAACTCTTAGAGTATTTATGTCCTAGTTTACAAAACGTTAGTGCTTTATGTGCTAGGTTTTTTTTTATTATTAGCTTTTCTTTGTTTTGTTTAGGTGGAATAAACTATAAACCTCTTGAGAACAAGGATGACGTTTTATGTTAATTGTGTTGGTGTTATCTTTGAGTCCTACCAGCACGGTGCTCCTGACACACCCTGCAATCCCACAGAAGTGTCGGCACGGATAATAACTTTCGTTTATGAAGGATCTCGACTGTCCACTCGAGATGATGTTTCCCTCTATAGAATGTATTTCCTGAATACGTATATTTTCCAAATATGAAGTGAACAACAGAAGAAAGAGCAACGTGTAAGGTGCTTTCTTTCATGACTCTTCTTCACTCGACCCATATGAAATTATCCTTCCCCTCTAGGGATCTGTGTGTGTGGTGAATGTTCTTGCCACGATGTGGACCCCACTGGAGACTGGGGAGATATTCATGGGGACACCTGTGAGTGTGACGAGAGGGACTGCCGAGCTGTCTATGACAGATACTCTGATGACTTCTGTTCTGGTAAGTGCTGTCCTAACTCCTGTTTTTATTTTTTTATGATTATTCTTTTTAAAAAATATTTATTTGTTTCTCTTATTTGACGGTGTTGGGTCTTAGCTGTGGCATGTAGGATCTAGTCCCCTGATGAGGGTCAAACCCGGACCCCCTGCATTGGGAGCTCGAAGTCTTCGCCAGTGGACCAGCAGGGAAGTCCCTAATTCCTATTTTCAAATAAGAAAATGTTCATTTCCCTATTTGCAAGATTTATTCTGCTTCTCTCAGCAACCGTGAAAGAACTGAATGTGCCTTCTGAAGAATCTGAGACCTATAGGACTCCTAATATCAACCTGGAAAACCTTTAGAGAATTCACACATTGGGCAAAGATTTGAGATGAAAATGTACCCACTCTCTGAAAAGTAGTCTAGTCTTTCACCGAAAAGAACTGTTACTTCCACGTATCAAATACTCAACAGTGAGAACACACAGCTAGCAGACCTGACCATGAACAGGAGAGGTACCGTTAAGGCAACTGTTATTAACACAGTGCAAAACTAAAGGCGATATGGTTCTCGTAGGTAGTTCATCGCACTGCTTCTTTGGTATAATTTATATACTAACAGTTGTTCTGCTTTAGGTCTACAATTGAATATCAATTAGTGGATTCAAAAATTCTATTATGGACCATCTACTGCTTGCCAGAATCTGTGCTGCATCTAGGCCACTGGTTCCAGCAACGAAGGAGACAAACATAATCCTTGACATTATGGAGCCTGTAATCTAAATGAAAGGGGCTTCCTCGGTAGTTCAGCTGGTAAAGAATCTGCCTGCAATGCAGGAGACCCCGATTCCATTCTTGGATTGGGAAGATTCCCCTGGAGAAGGGATAGGCTACCCACTCCAGTATTCTTGGGCTTCCCTGGTGGCTCAGTCTATAAAGAATCCGCCTGAAATGCAGGAGACCTTTGATACCTGGGTTGGGAAGATCCCCTGAAGAAGGGCATGGCAGCCCACTTCAGTATTCTTGCCTGGAGAATCCCCATGGACAGAGGAGCCTTGTGGGCTATAGTCTATGGGGTCGCAAAGAGTCGGACATGACTGAGTGACTAAGCACACACAATCTAAATGAAAAAAAAAAAAAATACACCCTGCCAGAATTTCTGATAGTGCAAAGGAAAACAATAAGCAGTCAGATTTGTCTCAGAAAATGTCACTCAGCAAAAATGGAGTAATAGATTTTATTACATGGGACAATCCAGGAGGTATATGCACATCTTCATGCTTGATTGCTTGGTTGGTATAAGGAAATAGATAGGGAACTCTGTCTCCAGAAAGTTTGCCAGCAAAGGCAGATAAAAGAGCTGCCCTATTTAATTATGGTGATGCAACTGCAAAGACTTCTCTGGTCTGGCCCAGGGGAGCTGGCTGCTGTAGCTTCCCTCCTGCAGAAGAATCGCCCTGTTCTGATGACCCCTTGGGCTTGGGAGAATTTCCTGAATGGACTCACAGAGGTGACGGGGTCATAGGCTGTGATTTGAACAATAAGACATCAGGCTGTGATTGTGATTTTGTTATTCCTTTGTTGAAGTGAACTGAATGTGGCCAGTTCTCCACAGTCTGCCTCCTGCACCTAAAATGAGAAATTTAAACAAGAAGAAACTCATTAACAGATCCTGCGCTGAGAGATACCTGTCAAGTTCATTCACACACCTCATTCCATTTTATGTTCGCACTAACTCAGACAGGGATAGATTATTATCTACGTGTAAGAGGGAACGTTCAAAGAAATTAGCGACTTGACAAAGTTCACACCGCCCTTAAGTGTCACCTGAAAACAACTGTAGCTGAAGTGCTCATGTCATTTAATCTCCAAATGATGAACAGAGGATGCTTCAATTTTACTTTATTTCGGTAAGAAAGAGCTGTCCTTCGGATGCTCAAAATTCTTATAAAACTAAGCTTCTCTGAACACTGTTTTGATCTGGGGTGGGCATCAATTTCTGGAGTATTTCTTCATTCTTACTAAATCTTTAGAATCCTTTATACAATGCTTAGTAAATTACTAGTCTTCACAATTTTCCTAATTGCCCAGAATTGCACCATGAGAAGGGAGCCATGCAATTGACTACTGAGTGAGGTAGTACCTTAGTGATACGAGATAGAAGTACCCCAAGGATGTGGATATTCTCTAGTGATTTATGCCAGGCTGGAGTGTAATAAGACTCAGATAAAATGAAGCTTTATTTTTAGCTCCCAATCCAGCCACCCCGAGAGTGTTGAGCTTATTTAAGTCCAAGAGAAATCTCCCACTGGATTATAGTTGGCTCGTTTAATTGACCTTCTCATTTGATTTATTCATTCCCACTCTTTCCATTCATCTATTCAATAATGCACTTAAATGTAAATATTTTGTGCCTGATCCATCATGGGTACAGTAGATGTGATACAAATTGTAAAATATGATCCCTGCTTCCAAATAAATAAGTTGTATTTATTTCTACTTTCACTTCTAAAGTGTATTTGTCACTTCTTTCACTCCTATTTGCTGATACATGAATTCATCCATATACAAATATGACTCACATACCCACAAAGATACACACGCATATGCATGCCTCAAAGAGGGTCCTCTAGACAAATCATGAGTGTGACTGAAGTGACAAAGGCATGACCAGCCATCCTGAAGTATATCAGCTGCTCTGTTATTCCAGTTCTATGAACTGCTCCCCTGAACTGACTTTCTGATTCTGAAATAACTCCTTTCTTCCTGATGACTGCTTACCAGTCTGATCCATTTTGCCAAATTCCCAAATAGGAAAAAATATGCTGCAGTGTGACTTTCCACTTTTTCAGCTTGCTCCTGCCTAGCAAAATGATGAAAATATAAGGTTAGTCCTGGCCTAGAGTTCCCTTAGTTTGGGAAGTAGACTCAGTTGGTAGAACCGTATTATGGGAGGAAATTTGTCTTTGTGGATTACCAAAGAGTTAAGGGAAGAAATGGAAGGAAATGGTTACATATCTTCAGTTTACATTGTCTTGAAAGAGAAAAATAATACATCAAGTGGATTTTTTAAAAAAATGAGAAGAGCTAGTTATATCAGATTCATTTCCCCCAACTTTTTCTCTCTGTGGTCTTCATATTTCTTTGTGAAAAGCAACTTGTAAATATCAGATTCCAATTCATGAGCATTTTTGGATCATTTTGAAGGAGAGAAATAGCCTCGGTGGAAGAAGAGCATTCTGTAATGGATGGAACTACATATATCCTGGATTGATATTTTTGAGGTTGGATAGCTTAACGCAAAAGAGTGCAATGATCACACACACAAAAAAGAAAGCTTCGGTGTCAGCAACCTCTTCTATAATTTCTTGAGAGCCTTTCAAGATCAGTGTTTTGTTTTTTTAAGTAAGTTTTTTTTTTTTTTTAAAAGAATATTTTTGGCTGTGCTGGGTCTTTGTTGCTGAGCGGGCTGAGCGGGGACTACTCTCCCTTTGCGGTGCATGGGCTTGTCATCGCGATGTTTTCTCTTATTACAGAGCACAGGCTCTAGGGCGCGCAGACTTCAGTAGCTGTGGCCAATGGCCTCAGTAATTGCAGCTTCTGGTCTCTAGGATGCATGGGCTTCAGTAATTGCAGCACGAGGGCTCAGCAGTTGTGGTTCCCAGGCTCTGGAGCACAGGTTCAGTAGTTGTGGTACTTGGGCTTAGTTGCTCCAGAGCTGATGGGTCTTCCTGGACCAGGGATCGAACCTGCATTGGCAGGTGGATTCTGCACCACTGAGCCATTAGGGAAGCCCCTAAAGCTCAGCGTTGCCATGATGCTCTTTGATGTCTCTTGCTGCCAACTCCCCACCCTTGTGATGCGGTTCTGGCTGTGGTCCTATTTACATGCCAACACTAGACACTGTCATTCTTCCCATGTCATGAACGTGTATGTGTGTCTAAGGAATGTTCATAGGTCTTTGAAAGCAGTTCTCTAATGTACGTCCCATGTATTTAATATCTGCGATGAGACAATAACATTCTATATCTTTCATCTCTATTTTGTTTATTCCCTTGTCTACAGAGTTTAAAGGAATTTTTCTTAGAATCAATGAAATGAACTCCTGAAGGCCAAATATATGTGCATACATACACACCTAGATTTGACACACTAGCATTGAAACATGATGTTTCAAATCAGGGTGGTAAAATTCACTTCTTCTAGTTCTCTCATTTTAAAGATAAAGTGAGATGAAGCCCAGAAAGGTGAACCAGTGACTCATGTAGATGGAGGACACGGATCTCCTAACTTCCTCACTTTTGCCTTTTTATCTATTTGTTTACGAAAGACCCTGATATAGTATGTTATGACAGTCTAAAGGATTTTCATGATAAATAGATCTTATAATTTCTAAACTTATGAATCAAAAACAAGCATTTTCATCATCTTCATTTTATCGCTATAAAATTAGGAAACTAGTAACCTCAGAAGAGAAATTGCAATTTCAAGTTTTGATTTCCTGTCTTTTCTGAAAAGGTAAATACCTGCTTCAGAATCTGGCGTTGATACCTTGCATTTCTAACTGATTTGCTAAACTGACTGATGAAATACCATAAAGAATTTTAGTAGAAAAAGGTACAGTTTCATTTAGAATGGAATCCATAACTTATTTTTGGCTGCATGTGACTTTAAGTTATTGAAGAATAAAAAATATAATTTTTACGACTGTGAAAGCATAGTTTTGTTTATGTTTTCACTTGTCAAGTTAATCTCTGTCCAACATTTAGATTAGCAATACCACTGTCAATACTGTTTTTCACTATGCTGGACTAGAGTTACATTTAAGCCTTTCCTCTATTACTTTTACATTTGCTTCTTCTGTGATCTTCATTGGGGTATTTGATTTAGGTATTCCTACTTTTCCCCCCAAAATGAAACCTTCAAAAACATTCTGTATGCCACTAATTCATCATTTAAACTGGCGGCCATATACTCACTGACTCTCCAAAATTACTTTCACCGTGGAGGTTTTACCCTAGTCATTCATTTTTTTCATAACCCTTCTTTCCCCAGCTTGAACTTGTTCAATGGATGTTGGCTTCTGGTGGCAAAGTGTAGAAGGCACAGCGTGGATGATTTGAGGAGGCACGGGGGCCATCCTGAACTAGGCGGTGTTCTCCCACTTTGATCCTTTCCTATTTAAAGGCCAGACCTTTCAGCCCAGGCTAATCACAGCAATTACAGTATCCCATCAGTTCTTTCCAGTGTGTACACAATCCACCGCAGCTGTTTCTGAGAGCACCTTTTGCTTAGAGAGGCAGGGGCTGGGGTCCAAGGCTGAGGCCAAGGTACAGAAGCTTAAGGATCATCACATATATGGTGAAAGTGAGGGCACATTTTATATCTTCTTCCCATTTTTGTTTGGAGTTGGTGATGCCTAGAGGTGACATGTAAACTCAGAGTAGTAATCCTTGAGAAGGTCCGTGACGCTGCATTAAATGCACAGAAAATAGAGGTGAAGACCTTATGGGCCACGTTTCCCGTAGAAACTTGTAGAAGTGCTCAGAAATAGCAAAGGGACAGAAAAGTGAAGCCGCATAACATCAGGGGGAAAAGCACAGAGAGTAGAGACTAAATGAGGAAAATAGAACAAAAAGAAAAGAGAGTGAATATGAGGGCAACAAGCAGAGAGGCTTGCAGAGATTTCTTCTAGGTCTAGTGCATCTGTACATTTTTAAACATTTGTTGAAGCACCCACAATTAATCTGACTTGTTAAGATACTAACTAGACCAGATTTTAATTTTAAGAATCTCTGTTAATAGTGTCTGACCATCATCACGAATTTGTTTTATGCCACTGCAACGTTTGTTTTTAATGTTGACATGTGAATGAACCTCAGACAGAAAGTAACGGCTATTCTTTTTTAAAAAATGGTTACTTATTTTTAAATTACTTATAATTAATTGATTGATTTATGAATTTATCATTTATTTGAATTCACTGGGTCTTATTTGCGATGCATAGGATCTTCGCAGGGGCGTGCTGTAGAATCTTTAGTTGCAACATGTGGGATCTAGTTCCCTGACCAGGAATCAAACCTGGGCCGTTGCATTGGGAGCGCAGAGTCTTAGCCACTGGACTACCAGGGAAGTCCCTGTAATGGCTGCTCTTAAGCCAACTATAGAACTTCAGAATATCCTCCCATCAGTCCCCATCTTCCTCCACACAAACTCTGACTTTATTCCACCTGCCAAGGGATCAGGACTCGCACTGCCTGTGAATCCCAAGCACCTGCAGCAGTAGGTGGCCTTCTCCTGAGTACTTAGGAATTCCCTGGCCTCCTCACCTGCTGGATACTTTGTTCTGACTTCCACAGGTATTTTAAACTTTCAAGAGGAAAGCTTTTCTCCCCCCTTTCAATCTAACTGTGTTTTTCAGTTTTATTGTTGAAGTGTCAGCTTGTCTTCCACAAACGGCAGCATGTTCTGTACTTTGTCCAGCATCCTCCTGGCACATTTAAGTGCCCTACAAATAATGCCGCTTGTCTCCCAGAATTTCAAAGTCACTGGCTGTCATAGAACAGCAGGATTGATTGTACTTTAAATGTTAAAGATTTTGTTTTAAAAGCTATTTTTAACTATGCATTTGCAATACAGCTCTGTTTGCAAATTTTGCTCTAAAAATTATATGAGGACAGGGGAGACGGGGAGGAACTTCGTAAGCTAGGATAAATGGCAAGAAGTTAGGGAACCCAGTAACCTCGGAGATATGTGTTAGTAAGTTAAATTTTTATAATAAAAATTCTTGTGCTTGAAGGTCTAAATGATCATAGTCACATGTTGTATGTATCTATTAGCAATCAAAAATTTTCCCTTTAAAATTGTGAGCTCTAAGACAAAGTGTATCAACAGCAATTTGTTCCATAGATTCGGTTACATAGTAGGTGCTCAATAAGCTTGAATGGAATTTAGTGTAAATGAGAGATTTGGGTTCTGTGGTCCCTAATAGCTCATCCTACTTTGACATATGATTTTATGATTTATTCCATGAGGAAGCTGGTTTATAATGAAAAGCTTCCTGATAGACGGGTGCTTCAAACTTGACAGATGGACATCTGCCCACAGACCTCATGAGATACTGATAAAACAGGCCAGTCTTCACTGAATGCCAGTTTTCATACTCTGTGATATATATTAATATCGATGGACATGAGTTTGAGTAAGCTCTGGGAGTTGGTGATGGACAGGAAAGCCTGGCGTGCTGCAGTCCGTGGGGTTGCAAAGAGCCAGACACGACTGAGCGACTGAACTGAACTGAATGCAAAATGCAAAACAGCATGGATTTTTCATCCATTAGCAACATACTTGATTTACTTAAGGAAAGTATGACTCCACTTCCTTTAAAATCCTTCATGCATTTTTGGAGGAATTATTGAAATCTATTTTACTTTGCATTTGTAATAATGAGTTTTAGAACGGTTATGAAGAGTTAGAAGAACTCAGCTAAGTGATTCATTCCTTTCTGTCCCTACTTGGTTAGATGTGTGGGCTCAAATGAATAAAAATAACAATAGTTCATTTTTATGTAGCATTTTAAGATACCTTATATACTTCTTGATAAATGTGGATAGATAATGCGGTTTTAAAATGAAGATCCTAAATGTCAAAGAGGTTCTCATTTGACCAGCTGTATTCTGTAGGGAGCAGGGTGAGGATTTGAACCTACTTATATGATTGATAACCTGGTTTATTTTCTGCTATACCGTATCACCACTTATCACAGTTTTTTTGCAGGCTCTGTGTCCATGTGTAAAGAAATTAATTTCTTTCCTGACCTCTTTTGTGCATATGAAATTAGTCTTCAAGGGTTGTGGGTAGTAAAAAGGTCATGAAAATAAAGTCTGGGAGACTCCAGGAGCTGAGACCCTGTTTCAAAAACAAATCACTTTCCGCTTCCTATGGCTCTCCTCCATGTGAATTAATCGCCAGATCCATTAAACCCTCCATTTGGGCCCCAGCAGGCTAATTCAATCTCATGCACTTGGACTTTGATAGATTCAAGTTGATATCCCTCCAAACCTGTTTATCTGATCTGGAGTTGTTGCTTTTCTTTACCCTTCATGATCAATCAATACAGCTCGGGTATTTAAGACCATTGTTGAAAAACGGACTTTCGCCTTAAAGTTTTCTGTGGTGCTGATGGAGATCTTGACTTCTTTGTGACACTCACTGTTTGAAAACCAATTCTGACTTCAGTGTATTTTTCTCATATACATGTGTATGTGTGTGTATATTATACATTTTTACATGCACTAATATACATACGTACTCTTCCTCTCACTGTGAAGGTCATGGGCAGTGTAACTGTGGAAGATGTGACTGCAAAGTGGGCTGGCATGGGAAGAAGTGTGAACACCCGCGTTCCTGCCCACTGTCAACGGAGGAGAGCATCAGAAAGTGCCAAGGAAGCGCCACTCTGCCATGCTCAGGAAGGGGTAAGTGAGGGTCTCAGGCCTTGCCACTCACCACTGCTAATCCTGTGAGTCAGATGAATTCAGTTCACACGTATCTTATTTAAAAGGTAGCTGAGATTCCTGAATGAGGAAAAATTTGCCTTTTCAGAATAATGACTCCAGTATCCACGAGTGAAAATATGGAGAACTATAATCTCTTTCTTTCTTCTTCTCTGTCACACCTACACACACACACACACTCACTCACTCAGTCTACTTGAGATTTGTTTGATTTCCATCTAGTTCAATGCTGCATTAAAAGAAGAAAAAAAAAGGTTTGGATATTTGCTCAGAGCTTTCTCAATAAAACCATCTAATTGTCCACTGACATTTCTGAAACTTAATAACATCCTATTGAATTGTCCTGTTGGTTTTTGAGAAAGCATCGTATAAACAGACAGCTTGGAATAAGCTTTCCTCATCTTGGAAGATATGTAGCCTCAGGTGTGTTCTTGGTACCAAATCAGTACAAATTGGAGGAAAAGGAAGGATTCATTTAGGGGAAAGCTGGTTTCATTGTTTTTGATTTATCAAAATAAGAAATACAATTTCACCTCTCAGGCGAAAATGGCAAAGTTAATGTGAAATATGCTTTTGGAGGAACTGGTAATTGAAGTTATTACAAATTTTATTCATGGAAGAGGAAAAGGAGAAAGATTTCCCTTACGTGTATGTTAGATCAGAACCACCACAATATTGTAAAGTAATTAGCCTCCAATTAAATAAATTAAAAAAATTAATTTTATGTTGCAGGGCTATTTTTTAAATGAATTTTTGAGATAGAATTCAAATGTCAAAAAATTTACACTTATGAAGTATACAAGTTAGAGGTTTTTTTTTTTTTTTACTGTATTCATAGAATTATCTGACCTTCACCACTGACTTGTTCCAGAACATTTTCATCACCACAAAAAGAAACTTGGTACGCCTGCCCAGTCACTCGCCCGTATTCTCTCCACGCAGCCCCTGGAAACCATTAATCTTCTTCCTGTCTCTGTACTTTTGCCTGATCTGGATGTTGCATCTAAACATGAAATGTGTTCTTTCGCTTCTGACTTTTCTCACTTAGCTTAATGTTTTCAGCAATGTAATGTGTCAGCACTTCATTTTATGGCTGTGTAATATTCATCTATATGGATGTGCCATATGTGTTCATCCACTCGTTTGTCAATCAGCATTTGAGTTGTTGATACTTTTTGGCCATCATGAATACGGTTCTATGAATATTTAGATACAGGTTTTGTGCAGAGAATTTTTGTTGTTTTTTTTCATTTCTCTTGGATATCTGCCCATGAGTGGAATTGCTGTGTCACATGGAGCTCTCTGTTTAGGCTCTTGACGTACCGTAACACTGGCTTTAAAGTGACTATACTATTTTAGTTTTCCTTCAGAAGTGTATGAAGGCTCCAATTTCTCCACATCCCCACTGTTATTTATTATCAGATGTCATCTTTTTCTCTACTATTATTGTTTTGACAGATGGGTAGAAAACCCTCCCAAGTCTCCAAGATTATTTGTAACATGCTATTTTCCTGTACTCTGATACTTATCCCTACTGATTATAAGAAAGAGGATAAAATATGGGTAGAAGGAGTTTTTAATTTCAGAAGCATTTCTGATTTGCCCCATCCTTCACTAATAACCCGAGACAGGAACCACTGTTACACCAGCATTAGTAAAATATTGTGATTCTAGTGCTTCAGCAAGCCTATTATGCTCTTAAAATAACAAAGACTAAAAAATCAGTTTTTCTTGGACTATTGTTATTTATTTATTGCTAAGAATAGCAAGCTATATAATAGAAAAGTAAGAAAAGCATATAAAATATCTTAAACATAGAAAATGACTTTAAGTGTATGTATATATGTATGTGTATATATATATCTGCCAAGATTTTCCATTTGTCTTGAATTTTTATATGATGTTAGTGCAAGAGCATTATTTATGGACTTCATATATCAATGTTTAATAAACTCTGACAAACATATTTGTCTCCTACCTTTCTGAAGAGTCTTTATTTAGTTCCTAATTTTCAGGACTAGTGTATATTTAAAGTTTATTGTATCAAAAAGGTGTTAATGTGTAGAGAATTTTATTTTTTATTTTTTTGTAATTCAGTCAAGCCTTTTGATGCTCTTTACTGATTTTAAGCTTCTCTAGTTTCCTCGCAAGGAAACAGAGATATTGATGAGTGAAGTGGTTTTCCAGGGAGCTGTACCAAAATGTAAGAATTTTGAGAATGAAGACCAAGGATTTATGACAGGCAGCCAGCGCTCGGACCAATGGTCAGAGACTTCGTTTTTCACAGGGCTACATCTGCAAACTCATGGGCACTGGAGGTTTTAAAGCAAATGGCCAAGATGGAAACTTCCAGAGGATTAGTTTTGCAGTTTATGAATGACAACTGCAGCTGTGGTTACATGAGTGAAGAAAGCAATTACAAGGCCCATCGGTTCTCCAGCCAGAGAGCCTCAGCAGCTCACCAGCTGGGGCCAAGGCCAAAAAAAAAAAAGCAATTCTTCTGATAGAATTAAATTAGATTACTTGCTTGTGCCAGTGATGACTAAGTGTGATCATTATGTCTTAAAGGCAAGGGAATAATTTAGAGGATGTCTTAAATTCTTGGTTAATCCTGTGATTTCTTGATTTCTGTTCCTTCATTTAGTTAGATGATTCTCCTGGAATCAGTGTGGATATCCAGTGATTCATACTAATTTCTGCTCCTGGGGTTGGGGGATGGAGTGCAGCTTTTTCGATTCTCCTATCAATGTTCCGCTCCAAATGCAAAAGAGTCGGACATGACTAAGTACACAGACACAGGTGATGTCTACACATCAGTTTTCAACTCTTCTTGGTTAAAAATACACTTTTATTGTTATTGAGGTTCTCCTGGGTATGTGTCTGGCTTTGGCCAGAAAATATGAGCAAAAGGGATGTTATCACTTCCGAGTGGAGGATGCAGAGGCAGTGAGAGATTATCATGCTGCCGTGTCCCCTGGCATGGAGATTTGCAGTGTTTGAGATGGTGGCTGATCATTAGTCTAAGTCTCTGAATAAGGAGATGCCTGCTGACCCACCAAAGGTCTGTAACACAGTGAGAAATAAACCTTTGTTGTTTCAAGTGGCTGAGACGTTGGGGTTGTGTTTTAGGCCACAGAACTCCTGATCATACTCTCTTCTGCATGCAGAATTAGGGAACGCAGCCAAAGCCACACAAACTAGCTAGCAAATGCAACACAAATCTCACTTAAATCCAAAGAGATAAGTATAAAAAAGTTGAGGTTTATTACTGTATATGTATTGAATATATCATACCAGTCTGAGTATCTAAATCAGCATAAATAGGGACTTCTCTGGCAGTCCAGCAGTTAGAAATCCATGCTTCCACTGCAAGGGACATGGGTTCAATCTCTGGTTGGGGAACTAAGACCCCATATGCTCCATGGTATGGCAAAATCAAACATAAATATATGTATATTTTATAAGTGATATATTTATATTATTCTGTTAATCTCAATAGCATTTATGGGCACAATAAAATGCTAACAGCATTGAATGCATTATCTTTTTTAATATTCCCAAAACACAATGAGGTAGGAAGAAGTATAATTCTTCTACTTTTCACAAAACAAGAGACTGGAACAATCTGTCTTCTTACCTAGTAGGTGCAGGAGATACAAGTTTTCATAGAAATTTAAATCCAGGCCCTTTGATGCAAGAGCTATCATTTAAGATAATTTACTAACATTCTAACTTGTTAATGTGTTCTTATAACAATTTTCTGAACAACTTGCAGTGAATATATTTTCCTGTTATAAATATTCTTCTGCAAAATTATTGGTATGGCTGCATAGCATTCCATAATATGGTTGTATCCATAGCAAAATAATTTAATCAACCCTCTAAACTGAAGTGACTTAACAGCAGCAGCAGCTTTTGTTAGAACTCTAAATTGTCTCTTATTTTATTCAAGTGATAAATGTCACAATTTATACTTATAGCAGAATATTTACATAAACTCTAAGTATTATTCTAAGCTGTGGATTTGTTGTTGTTGTTATTCAGTGGCTCAGTCACGTCTGACTCTTTGCAACCCCATGGACAGCAGCAGGCCAGACTCCTCTGTCCTCCACTATCTCCCAGAGCTTGCTCAAACTCATGTCCATTGAGTCCATGATGCTGTTTAACCATCTCATCCTCTGCTGCCCCCTTCTCCTTTTGCCTTTAATCTTTCCCAGATGCAGGGTCTTTTCCAGTAAGTCGGCTCTTCACATCAGGTGGCCAAAATATTGGAGTTTCAGCTTAAGCATCATTCCTTTCAATATATATTCAGAGTTGATTTCCTTTAGGACTGACTGGTTTGATCTCCTTGCTGTCCAAGGGACTCTTGAGAGTCTTCTCGAGCATCGCAATTGAAAAGCATCAGTTTTTCAGCTCATCATTATCATCAGTTTTCCCAGCCTTCTTTATGGTCCAACTCTCACATCCATCCATACACAACTATTGGAAAAATCATAGCTTTGACTATATGAACCTTTGTCAGCAAAGTGATTTCTCTGCTTTTTAATATGCTGTCTAAGTTTGTCATAGCTTTCCTTCCAAGGAGCAAGCATCTTTTAACTTCATGGCTGCAGTCACTGTCTGCAGTGGTTTTGGAGCCCAAGAAGATAAAATAGGTCACTGATTCCACTTTTTCCCCTTCTATTTGCCATGAAGTGATGGGACTGGATGCCATGGTCTTTGTTTTTCAAATGTTGAGTTTCAAGCCAACTTTTCACTCTACTCTTTCACTGTCTTCAAGGGATTCTTTAGTTCCTCTTCATTTTCTGCCATTAGAGTGGTATCATCTGCATGTCTGAGGTTGTTGATATTTCTCTCAGCAGTCTTGATTCCAGCTTGTGATTCATCTAGCCCAGGATTTCTTATGATGTCCTTTGTATATAAGTTAAATAAGCAGAGTGACAATTTACAGTCTTGTCTTACTCCTTTCCTGATTTGGAGCCAGTCCATTGTTTCATGTCTGGTTCTACCTGTTGCTTCTTGATCCACATATACAGGTTTCTCAGGAGACAGGTAAGATGGTCTGGTATTCCCACATCTTTAAGAATTTTCCAGTTTGTTGTGATTAACACAGTTAAAGGCTTTAGCATAGTCAATGAAGAAGAAGTAGATGTTGTTCTAGAATTTTCTTGCTTTCTCCATGTTTTAGGCAGTGCTGGAAATTTGATCTCTGATTCCTCTGCCTTTTAAAAAGCCAGCTTGTACATCTGGAAGTTCTTAGTTCACAGTGCTAATGAAGCTTAGCTTGAAGGATTTTGAGCATAACCTTGCTAGCATGTGAAATAAGTGCAATTGCATGGTAGTTTGAACCTTCCTTGATATTGCCCTTCTTTGAGATTGGAATGAATACTGACCTTTTCCAGTCCTGTGACTACTGCTGAGTTTTCTAAATTTGCTTACATATTGAGTGAAACACTTTAACAGCATCATTTTTTAGGATTTAAAATAGCTCAGCTGGAGTTCCATCACCTCCACTAGCTTTGTTCATAGTAAGGCTTCCTAAGACCCACTTGACTTCACACTCCAGGTTGTCTGACTCGAGGTGAGTAGCCATACCATTGTGATTCCAGGTGATTAAGACCTTTTTTGTATAGTTCTTCTGTGTATTCTTGCCACCTCTTCTTAATCTCTTTTGCTGTCTTCCCTTGTGATTCATCTGGTAAAGAATCCACCTGCAATGTGGGAGACCTGGGTTTGATTCCTGGGTTGGGAAGACCCCCTGGAGAAGGGAACAGCTACCCACTCCAGTGTTCTGGCTTGGAGAATTCCATGGACTATACCGTCCATGGGGTCGCAAAGAGTTAGACATGACTGAGCAACTTTCATTTTCACTTTTTATGTTAGGTCCTTACCATTTCTGACCATTATCATGCCCATTCTTGCATGAAATATTCCCTTGAAACCTCCAATTTTCTTGAAGAGATCTCTAGTCTTTCCCATTCTATTGTTTTCCTCTGTTTCTTTGCACTGTTCTTTTAAGATGGCCTTCTTATCTCTCCTTCCTATTTTCTGGAACTCACTTGGGTATATCTTTCCCTTTTTCCCTAGCCTTTTGCTTCTCTTCTTCCTCACCTGTTTGTAAGGCCTCCTCAGACAACCACTTTGCCTTCTTGCATTTCTTTTTCTTGGGGGTGGTTTTGGTCACTGACTCCTGTACAGTGTTATAGATCTCTGTCCATAGTTCTTCAGGCACTCTATCAGATCTGATCTCTTGAATCTATTCATCACTTCCACTTTTTAATCATAAGGTATTTGATTTAGGTCATGCCTGAATGGTCTAGTGATTTTTCCTACTGTTTTCAATTTAAGCCTGA
The DNA here is from genome assembly GCA_024291935.2 of Okapia johnstoni. Lineage (NCBI taxonomy): Eukaryota > Metazoa > Chordata > Mammalia > Artiodactyla > Giraffidae > Okapia > Okapia johnstoni. The sequence goes on along the minus strand of CM044321.1, from coordinate 8,511,388 downwards.
ATTTTGCAATAAGGAGCTCATGATTGGAGCCACAGTCAGCTCTACATCTTGTTTTTGCTGAACGTATAAAACTTCTCCATCTTCAACTGCAAAGAATACAATCAGTCTGATTTTTATATCAACCATCTGCTGGTCCATGTGTAGAGTCATCTCCTGGGTTGTTGGAAAAAGATATTTGTTATGACATCCATTTTCTCTTGACAAAACTATGTTAGCCTTTGCCCTGCTTCATTTTGTACTCTAAGGCCCAAACTTACCTGTCATTCTGAGTATCTCTTGACTTCCTACTTTTGCATTCCAATCCCCTATGATGCAAAGTACATATTTTGAAACAAACCGAGATCATTCTGTCATTTTTGAAATTGCACCCAAGTACTGCATTTCAGATTCTTTTGTTGACTGTGAGGACTACTGCATTTCTTCTAAGGGATTCTTGCCCACAGTAGTAAATATAATGGTCATCTGAATCAAATTTGCCCATTCCTGTTCATTTCAACTCACTGATTCCTAAGATGTCAATGTTCAATCTTGCCATCTCCTGCTTGATCACATCCAATTTACCTTGATTAATGGACATAACATTTCAGATTCTTAGGCAGTATCATTCTTTATAGATAGAACTTTATTTTCACCACCAGACATATACACAACTGAGTGTTGTTTCTGCTTTGGGCTAGCCTCTTCATTCTTTCTGGAGTTATTATTGCCTTCTGCTCTTCCACAGTAGCATATTGGACACCTTCTGACCTGGAGGACTTAACTTCTGGTGTCGTATCTTTTGCCTTTTCATACTGTTCATGGGATTCTTGAGGCAAGAATACTGTAGTGGGTTCCATTTCATCCTCCGGTGGACCGTAGAACTCAACACTATGACCGGTCCATTTTGGATGACTCTGCATGGCGTGGTTCATGGATCCCTTGAGTTACAGAGGCCACTTCGTCATGACAAGGCTGTGATCCATGAAGGAGTGGATGTGGATTGAAAACATTTAAATGAATAAAAATATATTATAACTTCTTAATAAACTTTCCCAAACAATTTATATTCTCTAGAATAATTGTATCAGGAGTGGAAGAGGGTTTCCCTCTGCCTACCAGTAGTGACAGTTTAAATAATTAGTTAGCTTTCCTTGGTGTATTTTCTGTTTGTATTTAAACTTTTACCACTTATCAAACTCCTTTTATTGACTTCTATAATCATCAAAACAAATGATTCATCTGCAGACATTGATATTCAGAAGCTTGTGTCTGCAGTATTTGCTTTCTTTGGTCACCATTTGTCCTTGGGTCTAAGTCACTGTCTTGTTTGGTCCTCCAGTCCTGCCTTCTTTGGTCACCATTTGTCCTTGGGTCTAAGTCACTGTCTTGTTTGGTCCTCCAGTCCTGCCTTCTTTGATCACCATCTGTCCTTGGGTCTAAGTCACTGTCTTGTTTGGCCCTCCAGTCCTGCCTTCTTTGGTCACCATTTGTCCTTGGGTCTAAGTCACTGTCTTGTTTGGTCCTCCAGTCCGTGTGCTTTTTTCCTGTCCTCTGAGCCCTTTGGTTCTCTTTCATCAGACTTGTTCTAAGAGACATTGTATATGTTTTGGCCCCTCAACACCCACACCCATACACCCCCACAAGGGGAGGTGCGAAGTGGGAGAAGAATGACAAATGCAAGCTAATTATTCAATATTGTAGCTTCTAGAAAATAGGAACCATGTCCTCATTTTTATCAATTAGTATACCTTAATTAATGAATTAAGCAAGTTGGTTCAGTTTCCTCACCTAGGAACATAATCTGAAAGAAGGATAGCATGCCAAATTCGCACCATCTGGAGATTTTTCAATTTAAGCTATCATTTATCTCTTCTTTTTATTGACAAAACACACCTTTTCTTGCTTTGATCAACCAGAGAAGCTTTTTGTGATGCATGCATTTTTTTAACTTGTGTTTTTTACTCTACATAATTTTTATAACTGTCATTTTTCTTATTTATATATAGAGAGATACAATTGTTATTCAAAATAGAAAAAAATTTTTAAGTTGGAAGTCCTCTAAAAAATTATTGTCAATTTTTGGAGGTAGGAGGGTCTTTTAATTTTTTTAAATAAATTTTTATCAGCTTTATTGAGATATGGATATAAAAAAACAAAAAATTGCACATATTTAATGTATATAATTTAATTACTTTGGATGTGTGCATATACCTGTGATGCCATCAGCACAGTCAAGGTGATAAACATATTCATTAAATGTCCTTGTGTCCTTTTCCTGTGTGTGTGTGTGTGTACGTAGTAATGCTTAGCACAAGCAATATCTAACATAGTCAAACTAACAGAAGCAGAAAAAAGAATGGTGGTCGCCAGTGGAGGGGGAGGAAGAAGTAGGGACGTTTTTCTTCAGTGGGCATAAGTTTTATTTATACAAGGTAAATAAGGTCTGGAGATCGCCTATACAACGTAGATTGGCTACCTAACAATTTTAACTTTTTTGTGTGGTTTTGTGAACTGAAAAAACTGTTAAGAGGATAGCTCTCCAAACATTTTAAGTACTGCACCACCTAGTGTGATTTTGATTGTATTTTTAAAATTCCCAGAGGCCTAATTAGATATCTTATTGTAAGTTAAGTGGGAAATGTATAGACAAGAGAACCCAGTATTTCCTTTGAGTAGTGCTTTGAGTACACTTTGCCGACAAAGGTGTGTATAGTCAAAGCTATGATTTTTCCAGTAGTTATGTATGGATGTGAGAGTTGGATCATAAAGAAGGCTGAGCACCGAAAAAAAAAAAAAACAATGCTTCCAAATCGTGGTGCTAGAGAAGACTCTTGCGAGCCCCTTGGTTAACAAGGACTGTTATCCAATCAATCCTAAAGGAAATCAACCCTGACTATTCATTGGAAGGACTGATGCTGAAGTTGAAATTCCAATACTTTGGCCACCTGATGCGAAGAGCCGACTTACTGGAAAAGGCCCTGATTCGAGGAAAGACTGAAGGCGAAAGGAGAAGGGGCAGCAGGAATGAGATGGTTCGAGAGGAACAAGATGGCAGAGGAATAGGTGGATGTGGAGGACATCTCTCTCCATGAATACATCAGGAATACACCTTCAGACACAGAAGTGCTTTCAGAACATCAGCTGAGAGTGGGCAGGAGTACCTGACCACTGGAAACGAATATATAGAACCATGAAAAACTCAGTACTACAAAGGAACTAGGAAGAGAAACAGGAGTGCTAGTAGGACCGGACCTGCCCTCGGCAGGTGGGGGCACTGAAGCAGGGGTCCGATCCCCAAGTCGGCGCAATTGTTTGGGTCAGAGGAGATGGTTAGACAGCATTGCCAATGCAATGGACGTGAATTTGAGCAAACTCTGGAAGTTAGTGGAGGACAGGGAATCCTGGTGTGCTGCAGTCCATGGGGCTGAAAGGAGTTGGACATGACTTAGGGACTTAACAACAACAACTTTGAGAATGAGAGTGGGATTCAGATTTACTCTCTACTATGTATTCAGTTTGATTGATCCCCTGCGTCTGTCAGAGCTTGAGAACCCTGGAACAGTCATACAATGAATTATGACCTTTCAAACATAGTTGCTGAGCACCCCAGCCAAAGAAGACACAGAAATCTGGTGTTTTTCTGGACAGTCCATATTAAATCTGATATTTAATCTCTCAATCCTATGAAGAAGCAGCATTTACTAAACTACAGGCATAATTTGTGTACATTGAAGGAAATTGCTAAATATAATGGAAGCAAGCCAAGAAAAGAAGATCTCATGTACGATGACTCGGTAGGAATTCTTTCCAGCAGGCGAATAATTATCTCTGCTCCTCTTCTTCATTTCATCCTGCCTTTCCTCTTGCTATTTTAATAGTCAGCAGAGCAGAAAGGAAAAGAAATTCAGAAGCTGAATTTAATAATTTTGTCTAATCTTTTAAAAAAGACGGTACAAAGTAATTCAATGGAAAATAATAAATGTAGCATTTTTTTTGGATAACCTGAGGATTTTCAAATCCATAGTCCAGAAAACTGTATCACTCCCCAGACAGAGTGAATATTTTGTGTGTGTGTTCCAGTCAGTGATCTTGCTTAAATGGTTTGTCTCCGGCAACAGAACATTTTGTGTCAAAGATAGAAATTGATCCAAATAAATGGACAATTTTTATTACATTTTGCATAACTTTTATGCAGTAAATTGAAAACTGGCGAAATTTCCTGGCTAAGGAAAGCTCCCAGTAAAGACTGCAACAAATATTGTCAAAATCTATTTGAAATGAAAATAGAATATTGGACATGAATCAATCCTGATTTCTTTAAGTGACCTTAAAATGAAATGTGTGACAACTGTGACAATTTTGTTACTATAATTATTTATTTCTATTAAAACATTAAGCCCACTGTGTAGGATATAGTGTGGGGCTCTAGTGGTTATTTACCTGATTTTATTCAATATAAACAAGCAAACCAGATACATTTAGTAGGGAACAGCCTCTTCTGGTTATCAGCAGTAATCTTCACAGAACTACACATTCTATATACTTTCTTTTTAATAGAAAAATCAATGAGGCAGAATATCATTATTATGTCTAGATTTTAGGGTCATGTAGATGATCAAAACTCTGTAATTCCTTTCTTGGATACATAAGATGTCATTAAAAATTATATGACTTGTCATTGTGTTGAATTTCCAGGATGAATATATATGCACATATTATATTGTTCAGTTGCTCAGTCGTGTGACTCTTTGCGACCCCACGGACTGCAGCACACCAGGTTTCCCTGTTCTTCACCATCTCCTGGGGCTTACTCAAACTCATGTCCATTGAGTCATTGATGCCATCCAACCATCTCCTCCTCTTCTCCTTTTGCCTTCAATCTTTCCCAGCATCAGGGTCTTTTCCAATGTGTTGTCTCTTCGCATGTAAATATTATATTCAACAGAAAGTAGTATGTTCAATGTATAATCATCCTAGAGCATACTGACATTTTATGCATCGTATTTTCATTAGCGATGTTGCTTATCAAATTTAATAAATCTAATATTTATTGATCATTTTACCAGGTATAGGGCTTCCCCCCGATGGCTCAGTGGTAAAGAATCACCTGCAGTGAAGGATATGCAGGTTTGATCCTCAGGTAGGGACAATCCACTGAAGGAGGAAATGGCAACCCAGTCCAGTATTCTTGCCTGGAGAATCCCATAGTCAGAGGAGCCGGCAGGTTACAGTCCATGAGGTCGCAAACAGTCGGACATGACTGAGCACACACACACTTAAATGTTGCCATAGAAATGGTAGGTTAACCTTGCTCGGTGCCTTCTGCAATGCATCCTTGCTAAAATACTAAGTTAAGTGTAACTAAAGTGACCAAGATATAACCTTCTTAGACATGAGGCAAGTATGTTAGCATCCTTTCATGTGGCTTTCTTCCTCTTTCCTTTGCCTCCAATCATGTTTACTTATCTAAGGGAATAGGCGAAGACACAGTTCTACAGTGACTGTTTTAAGAGTCATTCACATTAGCGAAGCAGTGAGATGACAACAGTTTAGTGGTTGGATTGGTATTCTGAGGGTCCTATCATCTCTACCAGGTGTATGTACATGTACTTGCCTGTTTTAAACGGCAAAAGGACACAGTATTGCAGTGAGGCAAGGAAGTGGAGTTATTTGTTTGGGCCGAAAGACTCTAGACTGAATCTGGGTTCTGCTAGTAGACAGCTAAATGATCTGGCAAGTCACTGGGGCTACCTTACTGGTTACTTTGAACTTCACTTCTTCAGGCTGCTTTTCCTCTCCACTTCTCTCTGCAGCAAGTGCATTTGAGTCTGTATTCTGACTCATTTGGATCCTTAGGTTCTACTTGCTCTCATGGTCCCATGGGTTTCATTTATGACTCACCTTCTTCACAGACTTTCTCTGATTTTGCATCACTAACCTGACAGCTGAGTACTCTTCAGAAGAATGAAGTGACTCGCTATGCCGTTTCCTAGACTTTGCTTTCTCCCAAGTGACTGTTTTGGGTACAGGCTCATGTATTCTTCAGTTAAGACATCCTTTCATTTGGACTGTAACAGTTAAGATGGATGAGATTTTGGTTCTTCATAAATATTTATTTCTCATGTGATGCCTTTTATTTGGATAAAGGAAGAAAGACAAGATTCTTTGGCTTCCTATATAAGTTTCTCAGTAATCTTGGCCTCTTTGCTGCTCAAAATATCCATGCCATGTGGATGTTGTAAATTGTACCAAATGGTCTGGCATAGCACTGTCATGAGCTGTTTAAAGTTTGAATTGTCCCAAGAATTAAACTGCAGATATTTGAGGTCATATATAATGTTCTTTACAAGGACATCAAATCATTTTCCAGCATTCGTTTGTCTGGAGTTTTTCCTGTGGCCCTACATTACACAATAGCCAACTGAAGGAGCTTAAAAGAAATGTAAAAAAAAAAAATGTCAGCAGATAACAGAGTCTACAGTGACTAGAAAGTTCTCTTACACAGCTTCACTTGATGAATTTGCTAGAAGTCTGCACATAATGAATTATATTGAACTGTAGTCACAATATGCCAGCAAATTTGGAAAACTCAGAATTGGCCACAGGACTGGAAAAGGTCAGTTTTCATTTCAATCCCAAAGTAAGGCAATGCCAAACAATGTTCAAACTACCGCACAATTGCACTTATCTCACATACTAGCAAAGTAATGCTGAAAATTCCCAAGCTAGGCTTCAATAGTATATGAACCAAGAACTTCCAGATGTTCAATCTGGATTTAGAAAAGGCAGAGGAACCAGAGATCAAATTGCCAACATCCATTGGATCATAGAAAAAGCAAGAGAATTCCAGAAAAATATATACTTCTGCTTCATTGACTATGGCAAAGCCTTTGACTGTGTGGATCACAATAACTGTGGAAAATTCTTAAAAAGATGAGAATACCAGGCCACCCTACCTGCCTCCTGAGAAATCTGTATGCAAGTCAAGAAGCAACAGTTAGAACCAGACATGGAACAACAGACTGGTTCCAAATTTAGAAAGGTATACGTCAAGGCTGTATATTGTCACCTTGCTTATTTAACTTATATGCAGAGTACATCATGAGAAACACTGGGCTGGAAGAAGCACAAGCTGGAATCAAGATTGCCGGGAGAAATATCAATAACCTCAGATATGCAGATGACACCATCCTAATGGCAGAAAGTGAAGAACTAAAGAGCCTCTTGATGAAAGTGAGAGAGGACAGTGAAAAAGTATTAAGAGATTTGCACCACATGTAACATTCGTCTTTATTTCCTCATTTAATCCATTATTCTACTTAAATGGCCCATGAACACAATTATATGATTTTCATATTATGGTCTGAATTTTTTTCCGGTTTCTACATTTTAATACTGGGTGTGCATCGTTACCTGGAGTAAGTAGATCTAAGTTTTCCTGGGCCTACATTTTGGGAGTCTCTTTGAATAAAATGAATTCAAAATTACAGGTACAAAATTAGTGAAGATGAATTTTTATTTAGGATGAAAAGGGAAGTCAGCATACTTGTTTTCGTCTTATTTATTGTGTCTACTTTTGGCTGTGCTGGGTCTTCGTCGCTGCATGCAGGCTTTCTCTGGGTGCGGCAAGCAGGGTCTACTCTCTAGCCGCGGTGCCCGGCTTCTCATTGCCGCGGCTTCTCTTATCGCGGAGCACAGGCTCTAGGCGTCCAGGCTTCAGTGGCTGTGGCACACGGGCCCCATTGCCCCCGGGCTTGTGAAATCTTCCTAGACCAGGGGTTGAACCCGTGCCCTCGGCACTGCCAGGTATATTCTTAACCACTGGACCACCAGGGAAGTCCAACACACTTTTTTAAAGCGGACAAACACCACAAACATCACGAAATCCAGAGTGCGATGGAATTACAATTTTTGTGCATTGGCCGTAAATGACTGTATACATCAAGACTTGTTTCTTCCCAACTTTCCAGATGCAGAAGTTCGCAAATGTGGGTTGGGCCTTACAGAATACGTTCACTGTTACAACTTGATCTCTGGCCTGAAGGCTCGATATTTCCATTTTTGTTTCTTTTTCATTCAGGTTGCCATTTCTCACCTAAACCCCTTAGGGACCTCAAGATCTTTCAGTAAAATATAATCGTGACCCTGAGTCTTGGTTTCACAGTTCATAAAAAGCTAGATTTTTAGGTAACAGAAATTCAGAGTTACAACCCTTCTGACTGTATTTCCCCTCACTTGAAAAGAGATAAGGAAGCTGATCGAGGCTGGATTGAAGCTAAGCCCCGAATGAGCTGTGCCTACTCGTTGAGAAGTGTCCCCACACCCTAGAGCCTTTATTCTGCCTTTAAAATGCTCTTGTCCATCTCTTCACAAGACTTGGGAGACTGGAGATTTTCAGAGTCTTAACGTGTTGATGTGAAGATAATATGAAAAGAAGGCTTTTTTCAAAACTTTTTTATCCTCAACGACTTCTCTGGGGGGAAAAAAGCAGATTTTATCTAAGTCAAAAGGGGATAAGACTGTTGGCCATGACAAATTAGGGCTGGAGGGGATCATTGAAATCAGGAAGTGGAAAAGTTTGACGGATTATCCCTAAAGCCTGGATTGGACAAGGAAATCAGCTAGAGGCAGTGCAGATTTAGGTGAAGATGGGCACCCTCAGGTCAAGGGCCCGGGCTGGTTGGAGCAAAGAGATAGAACAAGAAGAAATGGGAGGAAATGTTTTAATGGATTGAAGACAGGGTGGCTATGAGTGGAAAATCTTTATTTCAGTGAATACAGGGCCTTCTTCCATGGATTTAGTTCTACGTTCCCGACACTGATCTAAAAGGGAAAAGAAAAATTGAATCTAGAGTGAGGTTGGTGTGTGTGTATATATTTTCCTGTACCTGTGACTTAATTCTAAAGTCAATTAGCAATAATATGGGAATTTTCCATTATTTATGCTCTTTTCTCTAATAGAGTAGATTCTGTTTTGCAGACAGATGAACAAAATTTGAATTCATTAATAATAGGCAATTTCTGTCATTGTGATTAACATTATCAATATGGATTTTATTCTGCATTTAACTTGTACATTTTAATCTTTGCTGTTAAAAATAGCTCATCATAAATTTGAAGAAAACTTTAAATATTGATACAATAATGTAATCTGTGGTTTATTCATTTAACTTGACCCTGTGATAGAGTGATCTAAGATTTAGTGTATGATCAACAATCTGTAAGAAATTTTTAGGGATTACCTCTTAAGTAATCCTCTTCTAGGATGATGAATACCTACTGTTTTTTTCTAAAAGTCTAAAAACGTTTGTTAAATGAATTATCTCATATTTTCTTGTACTGAAATTGTTTTCTTATTTCTGTCCAAATACCTAATGCAGAATTCCATTTTATTTCTCATTCCACATGCAGAAACATTGTGTCATTATTTTTTAAAAGGCATGCAAATGCATTTAGTTACTCTCTCCTATATGGTTTCCGTGTAGATTCCTGACTAGATAATCCTATAAAATTATAAAACTCAGATCTCCTGTTGATTTTTATCTGAGGATGGGTAATAAGTTTAGCTGTGAGTCATTGCAGTTCCAAAGATGTTGTAAAGAAAATCATTGCAGTCACACTTAACCTTCACATTGCATGGATCCAAGGCAAGACAAGAGACTGTAAAATAGACAATTGACATGAGAACCTTCTCCTTCATGTTGGATGAGATCATCAGGGTAGTCTACTGAATAATCTGCATGTAGAACATTTTACTTATTTATTTTTATTTTTATTGAAGAATAGTTGATTTACAATGTTGTGTTAATTTCTGTGATACAGCAAAATGATTGTTATATATGTATAATATATATTAACACAACATATATATCAACACAATTTATATATATATATATATTTATTTTTTTCTTTTAAAATATTTTCTTCCATTATGGCTTATCAGAGGGTATTGAATATAGTTCCCTGTGCTATACAATAGGAACTGATGTTTATCCATTCTGTGTATAATAGCTTACATCTACTAACCCCAACATTCCTACTCCATGCCCTTCACCTCCTCTTCCCCTTAGCAACCATAAGTCTGTTCTCTTTGCCTGTGAATCTGTTTCTGTTTCATAGATAGGTTCATTTGTGTCATATTTTAGGTTCCAAATATAAATGATATCATACAGTATTTGTCTTTCTCTTTCTGATTTGCTTCACTTAATATAATAATCTCTACTTCCATTCATGTTGCTGCAAATGGCATTGTTTCATTCTTTTTTATGGCTAAGTAGTAGTCCATTGTGTGTACATACCACATCTTCTTTATCCATTCATCTGCTGATGGTTATTTCCGTGGCTTCCACGTCTTGGCTCTTGTGAAGGTGCTGCTATGACCATAAGGGTGCTTGTATCTTTTTGAATTATCATTTTCTCTGGATGTGTGCCCAGCAGTGGGATTAGTGGATCATTGGTAATTCTGGGCTTCCCAAGTGGCGCTAGTGGTAAAGATTCAGCCTGCCAATGCAGGAGATGTAAGAGACACGAGTTTGATCCCTTAGTCGGGAAGAACCCCTGGAGGAGGGCATGGCAACCCACTCCAGTATCCTTGTCTGGAGAATCCCATAGACAGAGGAGCCTGAAGGCTACAGTCCATAAGGTTGCACAGAGTCAGACAAGACTGAAGGGACTTCGCACAGCACAGCACACGGTAATTCTATTTTTAATTTTTTGAGGAACCACCATACTGATTTCCATAGCAGCTGCTCCAGCTTAAGAATGTAGAACATCTTAAAGGGATGAAATCTTACCTTTTTGCATATATACTATAGCCTTTTGAGTCGGTTTTAAATCTCATTTTAAAATACCTTATTTCATAAAATAAAGTAACCAATTTAATAAATATTCCATTAGGCTGATTAAACATGTCCCTCTGCAGTCTATTGAAAATAGCAATATATACGGGGTCTTGTATTCATTCAGAGCAGTCATGGGTACAGCATGACCCAGAGCCCCCAGGGTTCCTAGAGATATTCTGGAGATATCCAGAGGGATCCTAGAAAGGTTACTTTGGAGAGAGAAAAATCTGGATTTGTTGCTTTTCCATTACCCCTAATTCTTGCTTCTTCCAGGTAAATTTCACTTACATGTGTATTATTTTAGTAAGGATCTATTAATAATTTCATTTGGAAAAAAATGTTCCTGCTGGTTTCTTGTTGTTGTTGCTGTTCAAATGTGAAAACCTTTGCTTTAGTGAAAGCAAACACCATTTCTTCCTGAATTTATCTCCAGTCTAGGTAGACATTTATATTCTATGCTCTAATGACTACAATGCATTTCATTTTCCCTGCTCGGAGCCTTTGAATGTTCACCTGAAATTATTTAAAAATAAACTGTCACTCCAAAAGGAAAAAGAAGTGTCTGTGGATGGAGGGCTCAGGATTGTAGACGTACCTAGGTTTGGTCATAGACTGAAACCCAAACGTTGAGGAAGAATAAAATCAAAAGGATAAGAATGACAGTGTCCAGTGCTGCCATGGGGCTTGAACCGCTCTGCATTTTATTTCTCTTAAATCTGTGACTTTCCTGAGAGTCAGATAGGAGGGCCCAGCATCAAGGATTTGACCTCCCTTCAAATCCTGGTCGCTGCAATCAGCTGGAGCCACCCGCAGATTCTTTTGTTGATAAGTGACTCAGGAAGAGACGAGAAACCCTCCCCATCAGCAGGCTGCAAATGAACTGAACTGCAGCTTGGTTCATGACGTGGCTAACAGTAACTCTCATTTCTTGTAGAGGGTGGCAAAGGCATTTTTTATAGTAATAAGGTGCAATCTGTGAATCCTGCCATATACCAGAGTAAAAGAGCTGCCGCTACATCAGTTCAGAGAGAGTGGAGGCAGGTAATTATTCAGAGATAATGCTTCCGGGACAGAATGTTGTCACCCATAATGGTCCCCTGCTGAGAGATAAATGGAGAAGCCGGGGCAGCATACTTATTTTTTGAAGCCAGAGATGTTTTGGGGGGACACAATTGCAGCTCTCGTGATTACCTTTCCTGTTTTACCAAATGAAAGGTTGTAGATTTTAATCATCATGTCTGATGCAGGGCTGATGTCACAAAGTGACAGAAGGTGACAGTAGCCTGCAGTGTGCAGACTGATTTAGTACACAGTCTCGGTGCAGGATTGGAAGAACCACTGCCTCATAAATAGGTAGATTGTTGGCTTATGCATCGTCTCAAATTCTAAATTAGTTCTGTTCCTACCAGTTAAGACTTCATCTGTCTTTGCTTTGATGATGAAAATTCAGCTGGGAAGTGACCTCTGAGATGACAGATTTCATTTGATTTCAGGGATGACTGTTTCATCTGTAGCTTGAGGGTTACCTGTAGGACTAGACGGCTCTATAACTGTATTCTTTGAATGGAGACAGTCCCTTTCCCTGATCTTATATTTATTAAATAAATGACTTCATCATTGTGTGAAGTGGACAGAAATAATATTCTGCACAACTTGAAATGTCTGAGCTGGCTATTAACTTACGGGACAGAAACCACTTGGTAGATGGTTCAAGAGAAATTTGATGTGGTTTGTTCCCTTGCAGTCTATTTGCCTTGACCCTTTTGTAACTGTTAATAACTGGTTTTGATTTTCTGAGTATCACCAGTTTTCTTTGATGTTATGGGAAGTTGCCTTTGCCTCCTGTGATTTTTATCATATTTCATCAAAATCCTTTTCTTTGTATATTTTTAAAGGAATAGAATATTTGCAAATAAAGGTTTTTATCTTGTACAAAACCAAAAAAAGTTCATCTGGCCCCACTCTGTATTTGTATTTGTATCCGATCACACATGCTAAGTCGTGTCTGATTTTTGTGACGCTATGGATGGATTGTTAGTCCTCCAGACTCCTCTGTCCATGGGATTCTCCAAGAATACTGGAGTGGGTTGCCATGCCCTCCTCCAGGGAAACTTCTGGACCCAGGGATCCAACCCTCATCTCTTATGTCTCCTGCACTGGCAGGCGAGTTTGTTGTTGTTGTTTTGCCACTAGCACCACCTGGGAAGTCCATATCCTGTCATAATAATCATTAACTTTTACTGAGCATTTGCTTCTGTTCTAAGGACATCACATCAATTTATCATGAATCGTATAATGTTTTAAAAAATACTCAGTAGGTGTTTTCACTCTACCCAGGAAGAAATTACACTCAGGGCGATGACTTGTGAAGGATCTCATAGCTGAAAAACGGGGGATTTGATCAGTTGAGTTGAATGCCAATACCCAGTCTCAAGCAAGGTACAAGGTGCCTTTACTGTTCAAAGTGTAGTCCTTGTATCCACAATATCAGCATCACATCATCTGGGAACTCATCAGAAAGGCAGGATTTCAGACCCCACCCCAGACCTACTTAATCAGAATCTGCGTTGTTAACACCATCCCCTGGTGATTGATATTCACCAGGAGGATTAATAAGAGCTACACTGTTCCTTTGTTACAGGTCTGCCAACCTGTTTTGCTTCTGTTTAGGAGAGGAATGGTTTAGAGAGGGTGTCAGGGTGAGTGATGATGCCTGCTTTGGAGAACTTGTGAAAAATTATAGCAGTGTCTCAATGTTGAGACTTTTTTCTTAGCAAGGTGGGAAAATGATTCTTCTGGTTTCAATGACAATGGACGAAAGAGTGCCCTGGGAAATATCCCTATGAAATCCTAAAAGAAAATAATGATAATAAATTCAGAAAGACGTATTGAGGTATCTGAGCATATTTTTAAAATCCTTTCCTCTCCTAGCACCACATCTTTTAATTCTGGATCATTCTACTTCATGTCTTGGCACTGTACTTCTGCCCACTGGAAGCACATTTGTCAGGTCATTATGAGGGCCTGCCTTTCGGCCTTGATGGAGACAAATTAACGACTAAGGTGTGCTGGCCTCTTCCAAGCTGGATGGTAAATTTGTAGAGGAAATTGAAATCTGTAACTTAAATACACTAGTAATGTACTTAACCTTTACAGTCTGAAATGCTTTCTCAACATGCAACAAAGGAAGGTTGATATTTAAGCATTTGACAAATTAAGGTTTAAGAAGGAAGTTCCTTTTTTTATTTTGAAAGATTGTGTTAATTATTGTCGAGGCCAGGAAATATACTTTAAATGGTTTTTCTTCATGGGGTAGTATTTCAATTGACTATTTTGAACAGACCTAGAAGTAACATTTAAAAATCGGAAACTAAAAGTAATGAAAAAGAAGCCTAATTATTTTCATCATCTTTCATAATATTACGTTTGTTGTTAACTTTAATTATTTGAACACTGTTTTCCCCATCTATTTGCCACAATACTATTATTAATTAATTAATTTTATTAAAATTATAAAATAATTGTATTATCCATAACAAATCTAAGTCTTTTTCATAAATAGTGCCTGCAAATTCTTCATAACATCTTTTGCTATTTTAAAATAGGCATCATCATAACCCATAAATGTTCAGAGCCTTTCCCATAATCCTTGATCTGTGAAGCATTTTGAAATGGCACTGTAATTTCATGGTGCAAAAAAGAATAGCAGAGTTTTGTGGGCATTTCAGTGTTTTAAAAAGGAGTTGTAAATGAATAACAACTTTCATCAAGACAAGCAGCTGACCTTAAATGTTAGTCACTGATTGGCCTTTGTACATGAATGATGGGCCTTTTAAAGAATCAGTCACATCTCTTTCACCTAGTTTTTAAAAGTACCATCTACTCCAGGAAGCCTGGCAATTTCTAACTGCCTTGATTTTTGCTTTTCACGTGGAAGTTTCTTTTTTTTGCACACACAATGGCTTTCTTGTATTTCAGTGCTTTGTAAAGGTTTTTTTAAAATACAAATGAAGGATTTGAATTTAAATTAAAATCCAGCTGCACACATTCTTATTAAAGTTAATTCAATTGTGGACAAAAGCTAATCAGATATTTTCTTGTGTTGTTAATTTGCCTCTCCTCAGGCAATGAAAGTACATCATTTTTAAAAGAAATCATTTCAAGATTCATCCTAATTTCAGAAAACTGAAAAAGTCTTAGAACCATGAGATTGGCTAATTAAGTACTTTTCGATTATGATCTTAGTTTACTCAACAGAGAGCCAAGGGGGTATCTTGAAAATTTACCTGAAATAGGAGACAAGATCTGAATGGAAGCCCTGGTTTGGACACTTTCAGGCTGTCACTAAGCAGAGGTCACCTAAACTTTCCGATTCTCCTTTATCTTGTCTGCAAGTAAATGTGAGACTCTTGTTAGGATTAAATAAGGATTAATTATGCAGTTTTCGGTTCACTAATTTCTGTAATAGGTTTGATGGTTTTCTTTCAGTTTCACTGCTTTTCAAAGTATAGTCTGAGTTGAAGAATTTATCTTTCATTTACCTTTTTTTCCTGGGGATTTTATTTCTTTCTAGCTTTATGGCATTATGATCATATAACATAAATAAAGAAATCGTGTTTTAGAATATTTGAGTGGTTTTTATGTGATCTAGCATATGATGTGGAGGCTTCCCAGGTGGCTCACATGGTAAAGAATCTGCCTGCCAATGTAGGAGATGCAGTGAGGAGACCTGGGTTCGATCCCTGGGTCAGGAAGATCCTCTGGAGAAGGAAATGGCAATCCAGTCCAGTATTCTTGTCTAGAAAATTCCATGGACGGAGGAGCCTGGTGGGCTGTAGTTCATGGGGTCTCAAGGAGTCAGACATGATCAAGTGCGCACGCACACGCATATTATGTATAAAGTCAATTTTGGTAAATGATCTATGGGTGAAAGTGAAAGTTGCTCAGTCGTGTCCAACTCTTTGCAACCCCATGGACTATACAGTCCATGGAATTCTCTAGGCCAGAATACTGGAGTGGGTAACCTTCCCTTCTCCAGGGTATCTTTCCAACCCAGGGATTGAACCCAGGTCTCCCTAACTGCAGGTAGATTCTTTACCAGCTGAGACACAAGGGAAGCCCAAGAATACTGGAGTGGGTAGCCTTCCCTTCTCCAGGGGATCTTCCCAGCCCAGGAATCAAACCAGGGTCTCCTGAACTGCAGGCCAATTCTTTAACAACTGAGCTATCAGGGAACCCCTTTGGGTAGTTTAAAGAAATTAGCCCTAGTAATGGTTTTGTCCAGATCCTAAATGATCCTGTTTAGATTTGATCTATCCAGGGTGGAAAAGTGTTGGTCGCCCAGTGGTGTCCAACTGTTTGTGACCCCATGGTCTGTAGCCTGCCAGGCTCCTCTGTCCATGGGATTCTCCAGGTAAGAATGGTGGAATTGGTTGCATTCTCTTCCCTAGATGGTGGACAGGAGAGTACTAAATTGCCCATAATAATAATCAATTTCTCATTTTGTTTCTAGTAGTTTTTATATCGTATGTATTGATGAGACATGATATGGACAAAAAATTCATGACTTTATGTGTTGATTAACGTTCAAATTATAAAAGAACAAAGTCATATGACCTTGTTTGTTCAGTTTTTTTATGTTAAATTCTGCCAAGTCTGAAATGTATGCTACTGTTTCTTAATACTATATGCTTGATAAACCTTCACCAACAGTTTTACTCTTATTCATTTTCTTGAGTCAGATTTATCTTTTATGGGCATCACATATTTGAATATTCGATTTTTAAAATTTTTTTTATTGAATCTGACTCTTTTAAGAGGGTGGGGATTAAACTATTTGAGTTTATTATCCTGATATATTTGGTTTTATTCCTGCCAACTTCTTTTATCCTTTTTCATGCCATTTTTTATTTTCTGAATTTTGTTTCAATGCCAGTATGAAACACATTGTATAGGTTTTAATCTCCAGTGCTTTGCAAATAAATATATCTCTTTTTATGTCTCTGATTATCTTATAATATTTTAAAGACATTGTCAGTATAAATTTTTGTAATTATCAAGGTCTTCAGTTGAATGGTGTCATTTGTCCTTCATGAAAGGTTTAGCTTCATTTTATTTTCCCCTCATCTTCACTCACTGGACATTATTATTATAACTTCAGATTTTTTAGAACTCACTAAATCAAATTAAATTATGACTATTTCATAGTGTATCTGTTTCAAATAGTATTTTCGACATTTTCTTTGAACTGTTTAACCCTATTTGTAACAGTTATTAAACCCGACTACTGTAAGTAATGATTACAGTGCTTATAACTGGTCCTATTTTCCACTTCCCCTGTTTTTGATAACTTTTATTCACATTTCTCTGTTCTTAGAAGAATTTTCTTTGTGTTGTTTATCTTGAATATCTAAAATTATTTTTCTGTTGCCCCCAAACCTGAACATCAAGTTCCCTTTAGAAATCTTTATTTTGAGTGATAACATTTTATCTAAATGTTCCATTTCCTTCTGGTGTTTTAATTATAATAAATCTGATCCTTTGTAGGTGATCCACATTTATTTGCCATTTGTATATTTAATTTCTATCATTATGTGAATCTCTTTCAGTTGCGCTCTTTCCCTGGAGCATGGTAAATCATTTGTAGCTTCAATGTGAGGGAGGCCTGATTTTGGTTTCAAAATGCTTTTGTCAATGATTTCCTCAGTGTCACTTTGGTACTGTTATGCTTGACTCTTCCTAGGAAGACCCGTGATTCTTAGATCGGATAGACCTATAGCCAGCATCATCTGCCAATAATTTTGTCTTTATTCATTTCTTCTGCATTTTTGGAATTATTGTCATTTTTATTCCAAATCACCGATGTGACTGATTTCCGCCCCCTTGTGAGTCTGCCCTCTATTGTTTTCTCCTTAGAGACTTTAATGTTACAAATGTGCTTGACTTTCTGTGTTCTTCTCTCCTTCTCACCCAGCTCTCTTATCTCAAATTGCTCTCCTGCATGACTTTTTTTCTTTTTCATTGAAGCTATATCTCTTTTTGCAATCAACAAAGAAAAAAAAGATCTTGTAGGGCTAAAACAGTTTTTAGAAGCATGTGTCTTTCTGAATTTGACTTGTCACTGTGCTTGTGCTCTAGTTCTTCTTGCCATCTCTGGGTGGTTTACTCTGTTCTCTTTAGAAACACACAGTGACCATCAGTTTGGTAAAGGCAGAGGTACCTCCTACAGTAAGGACGTTCCTGAGCTGTCTCCAATCCAGTATGTCTGAAAATTTTAATTGGTCCTAGAACGTTTACAAAAATGTTTACTTATTTATTTGGCTGCATCTGCTCTTAGTCGCAACACGTGGAATGTTTCATTGCGGTGCAGGAGCTTCACTCTGGTTGTGGAGTGCGGTCTTCGTTGTCCTGCGACATGTGGGATCTTAGTTCCCCGACCAGAGACTGAACCTGTGTCCTCTGCATTGGAAGCTGGCTTCTTAACCTCTGGACCACCAGGGAAGTCCCCTGTCCTAGAACTTATCTCAAAAAAGTTCGCAAAACATCTCAAAGAGCCTGTGTTTCATGGAATTATATTTTACCACAAATGGCTAAAGATATATCATTTTATAAGCTGTAAATATTATGAGAAATCCTTTGACTGCTGTAATTATACCCTAGTATTCATTTTCACTTTAAAGCCGATTTGCTATGATTTATATCTAGATAGAGCTTCTTTACAAATGAGAACAAATAGTGAGGAGGAGTTTCCCAGTGTTTTTCCTTGTTATGTAAAAGTAATATGTAGATGTTCAGTATATATATATGTATAATAATTCTTCAGATGAGGAAAATCATTTAATGAGGTTTTCATAGACACATTTTAGACACCCACATAGAGAAACTGCAGGAGAAAATTGCAAACATTTAGCACACACGTCATACTATCCTAGCTTACATTGAACATTGCAGAAGTGCTAAAAGATGCCAGAGTCACTTGTTGCAGCGTGTGAACTGTGTTTGCCTAAATTTGCCAATTGAAGAACTCTCTGTGTGGGAGGGGAACATTGTAGTGTCAGTAACTCACTTTTTGGGTATCAAAAAATTATGCACCATTATTTCATAGTGACAGAATATGATAGAACATGAAAAGATGTTTATACAAAAGTATGTAAAAACCAGAAATGAAGAGAGTTCCCACAGGCATAGCTGGTCATCAAGATAAGCCTTTCAACAAACGTTGCTCACAGTTCAGTTCAGTCGCTCAGTCATGTCTGACTCTTTGCAACCCCAAGGACTGTGGCATGCCAGCCTTCCCTGTCCATCACCAACTTCTGGAGCTTGCTCAAACTCAGGTCCATCAAGTCGATGATGCCATCCAACCATCTCATCCTCTGTCGTCCCCTTCTCCTCCTGCCTTCAATCTTTCCCAGCATCAGGGTCTTTTCCAATGAGTCAGCTCTTCGCATCAGGTGGCCAAAGTATTGGAGCTTCAGCTTCAGCATCAGTCCTTCCAACAAACACCCGGGACTGATTTCCTTTAGGATTAACTGGATCTTCTTGCAGTCCAAGGGACTCCCAAGAGTCTTCTCCAGCACCACAGTTCAAAAGCATCAATTCTTTGGTGCTCAGCTTTCCTTATAGTCCAACTCTCACATACATATGTGACTACTGGAAAAACAATAGCTTTCACTAGCTGGACTTTTGTTGGCAAAGTAATGTCTCTGCTTTTTAATATTCTGTCTAGTTTGGTCATAGCTTTTCTTCCACAGAGCAAGCGTCTTTTAATTTCATGGCTGCAGTCACCATCTTCAGTGATTTTGGAGCCCAAAAAATAAAGTCAGCCACTCTTTCCACTGTTTCTCCATCTATTTGCCATGAAGTTATGGGACCAGATGCCATGATCTTAGTTTTCTGAATATTGAGCTTTAAGCCAACTTTTTCACTCTCCTCTTTCACTTTCATCAAGAGGCTCTTTAGTTCTTTTTCACTTTCTGCCATAAGGATGGTGTCATCTGCATATCTGAGGTTATTGATATTTCTCCCAGCAACCTTGATTCCAGCTTGTGCTTCATCCAACCTGGCATTTCACATGATGTACTCTGCATATAAGTTAAATAAGCAGGGTGACAATATACAGCCTTGACGTACTACTTTCCTGATATGAAACCAGTCTGTTGTTCCATGTCCAGTTCTAACTGTTGCTTCTTGACCTGCATACAGATTTCTCAGGAGGCAGATCAAGGTAGTCTGGTATTCCCATCTCTTTAAGAACTTTCCACAGTTTGTTGTGATCCACACAGTCAAAGGATTTGGCATAGTCAATAAAGCAGAAGTAGATGTTTTTCTGGAACTCTCTTGCTTTTTCTATGATCCAATGGATGTTGGCAATTTGATCTCTGGTTCCTCTGCCTTTTCTAAATCCAGCTTGAACATCTGCACTATGTATAAAACAGACAACCAATGTGAACCTACTGTTGAGCACAGGGAACTCTACTCAATGCTCTGTGGTAACCTAAATGAGAAGGAAATCCAAAAAAGAGGGGATATACGTATATAGCTGATACACTTTGCTACAACAGAAACTAACATCACATTGTGAAGCAACTATACTCCAATAAAATTTTTTAAAGTAATGATTAGAAATTTAAAAAATGATGCTGGAATGATGAAATAAATTTATGAAAAAGAATGAATGGACACCATAAATAACTGAATGTCAAAGCTAAAATGACCAGTTTCTGGAAGAAAACATGAGACAACATTTTAACGACCTTGGGTTAGCGGAGACTTTTGTAGGGAACGAAAGAACACAAACCGTAAAATAAAAATTGATAAATTGAACTGCCTCATAATAAAAAGTCAGCTTCTAGTTATCAAAAGATGCTGGTTTAGTTCAGTTCAGTTCAGTGGCTCAGTTGTGTCCGACTCTTTGCGACCTCATGGACTGCAGCACGCCAGGCCTCTCTGTTCATCACCAACTCCTGGAGTTTACCCAAACTCATGTCCATTGAGTCGGTGATGCCTTCCAACCATCTCATTCTCTGTCGTCCCTTCCTCCTCCCACCTTCAATCTTTCCCAGCATCAGGGGCTTTTCAAATGAGTCAGCTCTTTGTATCAGGTGGCCAAAGTATTGGAGTTTCAGCTTCAACATCCGTCCTTCCAATGAACATTCAGGACTGATCTCCTTTAGGATGGACTGGTTGGATCTCCTTGCAGTCCAAGGGACTCTCAAGAGTCTTCTCCAGCACCACAGTTCAAAAGCATCGATTCTTCGGTGCTCAGCTTTCTTTATAGTCCCACTCTCACATCCATACATGACCACTGGAAAAACCATAGCCTTGGCGAGATGAACCCTGGTTGGCAAAGTAATGTCTCTGCTTTTGAATATGCTGTCCAGGTTTAGATGCTGGTAATAAAGTGAAAAAGAAGATCACACATAGGATAGCTTGCTCTCAATACATATGTCTGATAATTACTTACTTGTACTTAAAATGTATAAGCAACTTTTACTACTCAGTAATAAAAGATAAACAGCTCAATTACAGGGGAAAAAGACTGATTTAGACTTCACAAAAGAAGACATATGCTTGGCAAAACCATATGGGAAAGTATTCAGCATCATTATCAGGGAACTACTCATGAAAATCTCAGTCAGTTATCCACCCCTGTATAACCATTAGATGGATGAAATTAAAGAGACTAAAAACACCAGATGTTGGTGAAGATGTGAAGCCCAGAATTCTCATACTTTGCTGTTAGGAGTATAAAATGGAACACCTATAATTTTGAAAAAGTATACTCTGTGCCATTTAGATGCTAACCCAAAATAAGTGATGAATGTCTGCAAAAAACTAATGGATAAGTAAATGGTGATGATTCATAAAATGAAATATTGCTGAACAATAAAAAATAATACACACTACACATAATCATATGGGTTCTCTGGAAGATATACAGAATAATATGAATCTATTTATACAACTTTTATCCTCATTCAAAAAATAATTTGTGAAGGAAAATGCATTCTTTTCTGTCTTGACCTTAGTTTTTTTTAAAAACAGATGGTCAGATTTTCAATTTTGGAAGTAAAAGTGCTGCTCTTCTGAAATATTGATTCAGAAAAGGGCAACTTCTGAGTCACAGACTAAGTTCAGCCATCAGTTTAATTTCATCTGGTAATACTGTTTTACCTCTGATAATTGCTGTCAAAGACAAAGCAGTGGTTCTCAAACCTTAATGTACGTCAGAATCTCCAGGAGTTTCAGATCCGGCAGGTCTGGGATGGAGCCTGAAATTTTTCATTTCTGACAAGTTCCCAGGTGATGCTGATACCTCTGGTCCAGAACAGAGGAATGCTCTTTGATAATGGGTTTTCTTGGTAGTGGTTGAAGAGCTCATAAAAACAATTAGCTGTCTAGTTTGTATTTCAAAGAGTACATGAATATCAGAGTATGGTGGGAGCAGCTGCTGAGTCTTGAATTTCAAGGTAGATCACTGATCTGACCTTTATGTGAGTACTGGTAAACCACTATAAGGCATACTCATAATGAAGATCTACTTCTGGACAAAATTTTCTGTTTCTGTATCCACCTGGCCTCTGAAGAAGTAATTGTGAACTGTTACTAAGCTGTGTCACTGATTTATTTAAGGGGAAGGTATGGTATGGTAGATTTTATTGCTGTGTCCAGTCCTTTCCCTGTGTGCTGCCTTGTGACTTATACCACTGTATTGGGGGGGGGGGAGGAAAGGATATTTACTCATTGGACAGCAAGCGTAGTCATGTGACTTGTCTTGGCCAATGATAAGTGACTAAGATGCACAGTTCTAAGGACAAGCTCTAAAAGCCCTCCTCTGCTTTCTCAATTGTTTTTCTCCTCTACCTGAAGAGTGGCATTTAACAGACAGTGGCCATTCCACTGACCAGAATGAGAAAAGTATGTGCAGAAGAGCTGCAGCCCACATGTAACCTGAGCAAGAAATAAACATTTGTTCTTCTATGTCAGCTATTATTGCAGCAAAATCTAGAGAAAATTATTGAAATACCCCACACCTCGTAGTTCATGACAGATGTTGGACTAGACTGATTATGTATATTACTTTGCGTTTACTTACTACAATAATCCTGTTGGTCAGATATTTTTCCCTCAAATTATAGGGGAGAAAATAAGATTTACACAGAGTTGACCACATTAATTCTGGTAAGAGATTTCTTTCAATTATACCACGGTGTGGTAATGCATAAAATGTTGAGCTATAAATAAATAAGATTATGTGGGAAGATGATCAAGTTTATCAAGAAATATTTTCAGAAGAACCGACTCATTAGAAAAGACCCCAGTGCTGGGAAAGATTGAGCGCAGGAGGAGAAGGGGACGACAGAGGATGAGATGGTTGGATGGCATCACTGACTCGATGAATATGAATTTGAGCAAACTCCAGGAGATGGTGAAGAACAGGGAAGCCTGGTGTGCTATAGTACATGGCGATCACCAAGAGCTGGACACAAGTTAGCAACTGAACAGCAACAGTTGTTAGTTGAACCTGGGCTTCCCAGGTGGCACTATTGATAAAGAAACTGCCTGCCATGCAGGAGACATAAGAGAAGCAGGTTCAATCCCTGGGTCAGGAAGATCCCCTAGAGGAGGGAATGGCAACCTACTCCAGTATTCTTGCTTGGAGAATCCCATGGACAGAGGAGCCTGGCAGGCTACAGTCTGTGGGGTTGCAAAGAGTTGGACATGACTGAAGAGATTTAGGAAATCCCAGTATCTTAATCAATGGGCAGCTACAGAAAATAAAACCTTCTCTACCAGAATTGGTGTTTCCATTAAAAGTTAATTAAATAAAATTTTACCACTCAGTGCAAAAAACTCCAGTTAAAATTGTTCACTCTTTAAAACTCTGAGTATTATTTACTTTGGGTTTTTTTTGGAGTAAATAGGCTAAGATTTTGATGTTTGAAAGTTGAAACTAGATCCCAGGAAGATGAATGAATGGGGAAACATTATTAGCCAATTTTAGAAGCTTTTAGTTGAGTAAATAAACATGATAAACTTGACAGATAATTGAAGGTTTGATTCTTAGTGAGGCAGTAAATGAGGAATTCAAAGGAGAGACAGGAAAAGATCTGGAATCCAAGGTTTGTTCCTAGGAGGTCTGTGTTGATGGGTAAACTTGGTGTATTCAAGGTGAAGTACTTTCCCATTAAGATGGGAAAGATTCCAATAAAGATGTTTTATGAGGAAAGATTAGAGCATCTATTGGGTAAGTCATTTGGGACTAGCTTTCTCAAAAGTTTTATTTTTAAAATAAGTGTTTATAGTGCATCTGCTCTCTGCCAAGTGTTCTCGGTGTGGATTGTATGCAGTAAACAGGAAATAAATCTGCTCTCACAAATCTCTTACATTCCAGCGGGAGAAACAAACCGACAGAAGTGATGATCTTCTGGAAATCCTAAATACAGTGAAGAGACTGATTCGAGAGGACTGAGTGCAACTGTGGGGAGCGAGTGGTATTTGCAGGAAGAAGGGGGAAGAAGGGATGAGCAGAAAGGGCCATGGAATAAACCTGACGTTTGAGCTGAGCTCTGAATGAACTTGAGAGTTGCTTGGATTGGAAGGAGATCAGTTGAGACAATTCTGAAGGAAATCCACCCTGAATATTCACTGGATCCTTAAGCTGAGCTCAAATACTTTGTCTACCTGATGCAAAGGTTGACTTATTGGAAAAGACCCTGATGCTGGGAAAGATTGATGGCAAAAAGAGAAGGGGGCGGCAGAGGATGAGATAGTTGGATGGCATCACCGACTCAATGGGCATGAGTTAGAGCAAACTCTGGGAGATAGTGGAGGACAGGAGAGCCTGGTGGGCTATAGTCCATGGAGTCACAAACAGTTCACAGGAGTTAGCAACTGAACAATAACAACCACAACTGAATGAACTAAGGAAACAAGCTGGGGAAAGGCTTGAAGGAAGAGTGATCCCAGCCAGGGAAAATGCCTTAAGGCAGCAGCGAGGTTCTCGTTCTGTGATGTCACCAAGACCAGGGCTTCTTACATTTAGAAAAATATGTAAATTCTTTTGAAAATAAGGGTGTGTGCGTGCATGTGTGTGTGTTTCCATTGTTGGGCTCCTTTTAAAGAACTCATTTTATAGGCAAGTAGGCTCAATTTCTATTTTTATTTATCTTTTGTAGCTTCATGGGCATGTCTTAACTGTAACAGCTGTATTGGAAGCATGTTAAATTGCATATTATATAGTCAAAAAGAAAATGAGGATGCACAGTTACCTAGGAAGTTTGCTGTCATTCATGCATACTTTTAAAAAAATAATTTTGGTTGCCTAAATGATCTCTGCAGCCTCAACAAATAAGAATTTCTCAAGCTTTTGTAGCACAAAATATTCTATGAAGCAAAAGATTTAGTCAATGGCCTATCCACACCCCTGACTCCCCCCTCCCCCAAACCTCAAACCAAAGAAAATTAAACACATGCTAAATATCTGGATAAATAAACCAAATAAAAGAAACCAAAATAACATATATTTCAATAGAATGAATAGGAATATTATCTCTTTGAAATAAACTCCAGTTTAATCATAAGCAAATTACTTATGTTAATCACATTATTTCATGTCATATACTTATATGCACTAAAAAAACAAAACCAAAAACTCTCAAAGCTTATTTTAAAGCGTGTGTAATTATGTTGGTCTTCCCTGGTTGCTCAGTGGTGAAGAATCACCTGCTGATGCAGGAGACATGGGTTCAATCCCTGAGCTGGAGAGATCCCCTGGAGAAGAAAATGGCAACCAAATCCAGTGTTCTTGCCTCAGAAATCCCATGGACAGAGGAGCCTGGAAGGCTGCAAATCCATGGGGTTGCAAAGAGTTGGACACAAGATAGCTACTGAACACCATGCTTGTCAGGGCTCTAATTTCAAATGAGTAGGCACTTCACATCAGGTGGCCACAAGTATTAGTGTTTCAGCTTCAACATCAGTCCTTCCAATGAACACCCAGGACTGATCTCCTTTAGGATGGATTGATTGGATCTCCTTGCAGTCCAAGGGACTCTCAAGAGTCTTCTCCAACACCACAGTTCAAAAGCATCAGTTCTTTGGTGCTCAGCTTTCTTTATAGTCCAACTCTCACATCCATACATGACTACTGGAAAAACCATAGCCTTGACTAGACGGACCTTTGTTGGCAAAGTAATGTCTCTGCTTTTAAATATGCTATCTAGGTTGGTCATGACTTTCCTTCCAAGGAGTTAGCGTCTTTTAATTTCATGGCTGCAATCACCATCAGCAGTGATTTTGGAGCCCCCAAAATAAAGTCAACCACTGTTTCCCCATCTATTTGTCATAAAGTGATGGGACTGGATGCCACCATCTTTGTTTTTGGAATGTTGAGTTTTAAGCCAACTTTTTCACTCTCCTCTTTCACTTTCATCAAGAGGCTCTTTAGTTCTTCTTCACTTTCTGCCATAAGGGTGGTGTCATCTGAATATCTGAGGTTATTGATATTTCTCCTGGCAATCTTGGTTCCAGCTTGTGCTTCTTCCAGCCCAGCGTTTCTCATGATGTACTCTGCATATAAGTTAAATAAGCAGGGTGACAATATACAGCCTTGACGTACTCCTTTTACTATTTGGAACCAGTCTGTTGTTCCATGTCCAGTTCTAACTGTTGCTTCCTGACCTGCACACA
The DNA here is from genome assembly GCA_024291935.2 of Okapia johnstoni. Classification (NCBI taxonomy): domain Eukaryota; kingdom Metazoa; phylum Chordata; class Mammalia; order Artiodactyla; family Giraffidae; genus Okapia; species Okapia johnstoni. Next base: position 8,484,878 of record CM044321.1, on the reverse strand, counting down.
CGTTTCTCAAGAGGCAAGTCAGGTGGTCTGATATTCCCATCTCTTTCACAATTTTCCACAGTTTACTGTGATCCACACAGTCAAAGGCTTTGGCATAGTCAATAAAGCAGAAATAGATGTTTTTCTGGAACTCGCTTGCTTTTTCGATGATCCAGCGGATATTGGCAATTTGATCTCTGGTTCCTCTGCCTTTTCTAAAACCAGCTTGAACATCTGGAAGTTCATGGTTCACGTATTGCTGAAGCCTGGCTTGGAGAATTTTGAGCATTACTTTACTAGCCTGTGAGATGAGTGCAATTGTGCAGTAGTTTGAGCATTCTTTGGCATTGCCCTTCTTTGGGATTGGAATGAAAACTGACCTTTTCCAGTCCTGTGGCCACTGCTGAGTTTTCCATATTTGCTGGCATATTGAGCACAACACTGTCACAGCATCATCTTTGAGGATTTGAAATAGCTCAACTGGAATTCCATCACCTCCACTAGCTTTGTTGGTAGTGATGCTTCCTAAGGCCCACTTGACTTCACATTCCAGGATGTCTGGCTCTAGGTGAGTGATTACACCATCATGATTATCTGGGCCGTGAAGATCTTTTTGTACAGTTCTTCTGTGTATTCTTCCCACCTCTTCTTAATATCTTCTGCTTCTGTCAGGTCCATACCATTTCTGTCCTTTATTGAGCCCATCTTTGCATGAAATGTTCCTTTGGTATCTCTAATTGTCTTGAAGAGATCTCTAATCTTTCCCATTCTATTGTTTTCCTCTATTTCTTTGCATTGATCGCTGAGGAAGGCTTTCTTATCTCTCCTTGCTATTCTCTGAAACTCTGCATTCAAATGAGCATATCTTTCCTTTTCTCCTTTGCTTTTCACTTCTCTTCTTTTCATAGCTATTTGTAAGGGCTCCCCAGACAGTCATTTTACTTTTTTTCATTTCTTTTTCTTGGGGATGGTCTTGATCCCTGTCTTCTGTACAATGTCACGAACCTCTGTCCCTGGTTCATCAGGCACTCTGTCTATCAGATCTAGTCCCTTAAATCTATTTCTCTCTTCCACTGTATATCATAAGGGATTTAATTTAGGTCATACCTGAATGGTCTAGAGGTTTTCCCCACTTTCTTCAATTTAAGTCTGCATTTGGCAATAAGGAGTTCGTGATCTGAGCCACAGTCAGCTCCTGGTCTTGTTTTTGCTGACTGTATAGAGCTTCTCCATCTTTGGCTGCAAAGAATATAATCAATCTGATTTTGGTGTTGACCATCTGGTAAAGTCCATGTGTGGAGTCTTCTCTTGTGTTGTTGGAAGAGGGTGTTTGCTATGACCAGTGCATTCTCTTGGCAAAACTCTTATTAGACTTTGCCCTGCCTCATTCTGTCTCTGAGGCCTAGTTTGCCTCTTACTCCATGTGTTTCTTCACTTCCTACTTTTGCATTCCAGTCCCCTAAAATGAAAAGGACATATTTTTGGGGTGTTAGTTCTAAAAGGTGTTGTAGGTCTTCATAGAACCATTCAAGTTCAGCTTCTTCAGCGTGACTGGTCGGGGCATAGACTTGGATTACTGTGATATTGAATGGTTTGCCCTGGAAACGAACAGAGATCATTCTGTCATTTTTGAGATTGCATCCAAATACTGCATTTTGGATTCTTTTGTTGACTATGATGGCTACTCCATTTCTTCTAAGGGATTCCTGCCCACAGTAGTAGATATAATGGTCATCTGTGTTAAATTCACCCATTCCAGTCCATCTTAGTTCGCTGATTCCTCGAATGTTGAGGTTCACTCTTGCCATCTCCTGTTTGACCACTTCCAATTTGCCTTGATTCATGAACCTAACATTCCAGGTTCCAATGCAATATTGCTCTTTACAGCATTGGACTTTGCTTCTATCACCAGTCACAGCCACAACTGGGTGTTGTTTTTGCTTTGGCTCCATCCCATCATTCTTTCTGGAGTTATTTCTCCACTGATCTCCAGTAGCATATTGGGCACCTACCGACCTGGGGAGTTCATCTTTCAGTGTCCTATCTTTTTACCTTTTCATACTGTTCATGGGGTTCTCAAGGCAAGAATACTGAAGCGGTTTGCCATTCCCTTCTCCAGTGGACAACATTCTGTCAGACCTCTCCACCATGATCCATCTGTCTTGGGTGGCCCCACATGGCATGGCTTAGTTTCACTGAGTTTGACAAGGCTGGTCCATGTGATCAGATTGGCTAGTTGTCTGTGATTGTGGTTTTAGTCTGTCTGACCTCTGATGCCCTCTCTTTGTTATATATGAATAAAGATCCAAAATCACTGTGGAAAGATTCTTGAGGGACTCAAAGGAAATCCTAACAGTCAATCCTAAAGGAAATCAACCCTGAATATTCACTGGAAGGACTGATGCTGAAGCTGAAGCTCCAATACTTTGGCCACCTAATATGAAGCACCTACTCATTGGAAAAGACCCTGATGCTGGGAAAGATTGAAGGCAGGAGGCGAAGGGGACAACAGAGGATGAGATGGTTGAATGGCATCACTGACTCAGTGGACATGAGTTTGAGCGAACTCCTGGAGATGGTGAAGGACAGGAAAGCCTGGCGTGCTGCAGTCCATTGGGTCTCAAAGAGTCGGACGCAACTGAGCAACTGAACAACAATGAATAAAGATGGGCATGTCAAGCTTTTTCTAATACTCTAAACACTCGCTGTATTGATTTTCTACTTTCATATGAGAATCTGTAGAAAATCCAGACTAAAAATGCTTCACTATTTATATTCATCATAGTTTAATTTTGGCCTAGTTTGAGCAGTATCTAAATAAAAATTGGAGAAAACCATTACTGGTTGTCTAACCATCAACACCCAAACCATATATCTACTTTAAGTGACATATTTTCCAATGAACTATTACAAAATGCAGAGCCTATAGGATTCTAAGAATTACTAATAACAGTTTACTCAGTGATGAGATTGAATGTTTTTTTCCCAGTGGGTAAGAGACCACATTTTGATACTTTTCCTTCCATTTTACTGTTTTATGTGATACGTTGAAAAAATGCAGAGTGCGTTTCCTTTTCAGTTGGTTCCTAATGTTAGCCAAGAGATTCCCAACGGCAAGTCATAATAGAACATTTAAATCTAGAAATATAGTTTGGGGAGTGAGAAACCTTTACAGAGGCTTTTTTAGGCAGGGAGAAAGGCGACTTTCTCATTAGGCAGTGCCAAGTGCACCTGCTCTTCTAACCATCAAACATGTATCTGCTTAGAGCAAAAGTTACCTTAGTTTATTGTCATTTAATCTTATGATTCATTTTCAAGCTGAGTGAGTCAGAAACCTGCACGACCTCTTGTTTAATGAAGGGCTCCTGGGGAGAGTGTAGGACTCCCCATAAATACAGATTCTTCCTATTTGATTGGAACTCTGTTCAAACATTTGTAAATTATAGGCTTGTAAATATACTACTTTTATTTCCACCAATTTAAAAATTAATTGGAACATTTTCTTTGATTTTCTTTAGAGACACAGAGTTCTAGCGCTAGGTAAGCAGGGTATTTTTACGTGCCTTGAAGCACTTAAAATAGCTTCAGCATGTGCTCTGCAGAGATGGGAAGGAGAAGTTATAACACATCATGATTCCTCACATCCTCTGTGTAATAAACTGGTCATGATTTTTAATACTTTGGTGTGTTCCAGCGTTTCCAAATTGATATTGCTACATCTTGTGCTGGGAACATCGTTCATGGTATTTGTTTGGGTGCCAAAGATTCAGTCTGCTGCCTTGTTAAATTTTGTCCTAGCTGATGCCATCAAATGTTTTATGAAGAAATTTAATTGAGAGTCATTTTATATATGATATAATTAAATAATCACACCCAACTTAATTCTGAAATTAACTGTTCTCGGAGGCTGATATTTGAATCTACTAAATCTAGACACTTGCTTGGGTACCAGTTAAAATTTTTTCGTTTCATAGTCATAAAGAGTTTTATGTTTTGATCACTAAAGTGACAAAATGGGAACATACATTGGAAGTTATTTAGAGCAGGCTTTGCTGAACCTGAGTTTTCAGTACACGTTGGCCTTTTCAGTGACTTACATGTGATATTATTTTCAAATAAAAGTATTTAAAAATATTTCAATTCGATATGTTGCTGTATATAGACATAAAGATGTGAATATATGTAAGCATTTGTGTATGTGCATGGATTGGCTTTGAAATCAAATCAGTGATGGGGGAAGCAAAGTCAAAATGATTGAAAAATAATTTTAAGACCGTCAATCATTGTTATATTGACTGCATCACACAGATAGAAATGTGCCCATTACTATATGCCAACTACCTCTTTTACTCTTGGTTTTCATGGGAATTCTGTATCTGCATAAAAAGAAATACATATCCTGGGAATCGGTACTATATTTTCCCATTGTTCAACATTGCCAGCTCTCAAATTAATCGATGTAATTTATCTGCTCATGACTCAATTGATTTTGTGCAGGAACTTAGTTCTGTAACAAAAACAAATTCTCACTACTTTTCTTGCACCATTTAATTATTACTGAATGAAAACTCATTAAAATAAAAGAAAGCCCTTTATTAAAGGACTGTTCCTAGTACACAACAAACTGTATTGTGTGTGCTCAGTTGCTTCAGTTGAGTCTGACTCTTTGCAACCCTGTGGACTGTAGCCCATTCATAGTGACCCCATGGACTGTAGCCTCTGTCAATGGGATTCTCCAGGCAAGAATACTGAAGTTGGTTGCCATGTCCTTCTTCATGGGATCTTCTTGATTCAGGGATCCAACCTGTGTCTCCTGATTCTCCTGCATTGCAGGTGGATTCTTTACCAATGAGCCACCAGAGAAGCCCCACAAATCATATTACTAAATATTAATGTAAGACCCGTATAGTCAATGTCATGGTTTTTCCAGTAGCCATGTATGGATGTGAGAGTTGGACCAAAAAGAAGGCTGAGCACTGAAGAATTAACACTTTTGAATTGTGGTGTTGGAGCAGACTCTTGAGAGTCCCTTGGACAGCAAGGAGGTCAAACCAATCAATCCTAAAGGAAATCAACCCTGAATATTCATTGGAAGGACTGATGCTGAAGCTGAAGCTCCAATACTTTGACCACCTAATGCAAAGAGCTGACTCATTGGAAAAGACCTTGATGCTGCAAAAGATTGAAGGCAGGAGGAGAAGGGGATGACAGAGGATGAGATGGTTGGATGGCATCACTGACTTAATGGACATGAGCTTGAGCAAATTCTGGGAGGTGGTGATGGACAGGGAAGCCTGGTGTACTGCAGTCCATGGGGTCACAGAGTCAGACATGACTTAGCAACTGAACAACAGCAATGCAAGGAGAGAAGAAAGGAAGGATCTGTAATGAAAAAATATATCAAAAAATATTTTTACTTGTCATTCATTGGACATAATCTCAGGGTGTGTTGAGAGGTCATTATAGGAAGCTAAACACCCCCCTTTCAAAGGAAGTCAGAGACAATTCGGTAGGAATGAAATGTACTTTGTGTTCTCAGTGGCTCAGTCATGTCCAACTCTTTGTGACCCCATGGACAGTAGGCCACCAGGCCTCTCGGGCCATGGAATTTTTCAGGCAAAAATACTGGAGTGGGTTGCTATTTCCTGCTCCAGGGGATCTTCTAGACCCAGGGATCGAACCTGTGTCTCTTTCGTCTCCTTCATTGACAGGCAGATTCTTTACCTCTGTGCCACTTAGGAAGCCTCCATACTATAGTTGATCTTAGCCAAAAAACTGAGAAGTAAAGTGTACTTTAATGCCATATAAAAGTAAAAACATCATATTTGTCACTGCTACATAGTGTGTATATTAGAAACTGCTGATGCCCTTAAGGGACAGCATTTGAAGAACAAAGGGAAGAAAATACGGTGTCACGTGTGTGAGTTGAGAATAAAACAAATTAGCATTTGCCTTCTGATATTCATTTATTTTCTTACTCAAAAAAAATCAAGTGTTGCATTCATTTTGCGTAATTATGAAATGCAAAGTGAGATAGAACTGGAAATCTTTCCCAGTAATTTCTTTTGGAGTTTTGGCCAGTATTCCCCCATGATAGGATTTTCTTTTGTTCTGAGATACATGGGATGAAATTGCTTGAACAAGTGATATTTGAAGATACTGATGACTGTTTCACAAGAAGCACAAATACTCATATTTCCTTGTCCCTGGGACTTAGGTGAGTCATCTTCAAATTGCTTCATACGAAATATGATCAAGTCGATTATTTAAAGTACAGCCTACAGATAGTCCTGAAATTATTATTCTTTTTGAAAGAAATTAAATATTTGCTTTAATATGTTTTCTAAAACAAACTGTTTCAGAACAGTGAATAGGTACAAGATTTCAATTTGAGTTTTTAGGTGTAAGGAAGGCTTTTCTTCCTGGCTTTTTAGTTTTCATTTTACTTAAGTTGATTTTATTCTTCTGTATTTCGTTCACAGTCTTCATGCCTTTCTAACTACATCATTTCATTGGATGCTTTCAACTTTTTCCAGCATCTTTCTTTTTTTATTTTTGAAATATTTCGCCCTTGCCTCCTCTCTAAAATGCATTAACGCCATTTCATTTAAACTTCAGATCATCCAATTATTAGAATAGCATTCTGTAGACAACACACGAAGAAATGAATCATTCACCCATTTCCCGTCTTTTGTCTCCTTTCCCGATTGAAGGGTTCAATAAATTGCTTCAGCTCATAATGACTATGAGAGTTAAATACTATTTTTATCCATTCAGCTGGGTTTTAAATACAGAGTGTGGACCCGTCATTCTGTCATGGGCAGGAACTCTGGAAATTCTTGACAGCTTATAATCTTTCCTACTCATATTCACAAGTAAAAATGATTATACTTAAAAGCAGGAACTTTACACACTAATTTTTAAATCAACTTTCAGAAAGGCAAGAAACCCATGAAAATCAGTGCCCTCTTTTCTTTTCAGAAAGTTCTTATCTCAGAGAACAAAGCGTTCGGTATTTAAGGGTTTAATGTATTAAATGTGTTACTTGTTTGTCGTCATTTAAAGAAAATATAAGAAGTCTAATTATTGGTGGTAACACTTGATTTACTTATATGTAGATGTTCTAAAATTTAAGTTGAATCCATATGGAAGTCTGTATGGTAGAAAATATTATTTCCGCGTAAGGAAAAAAGTATAACATCGTGATCTGTCAATTTATTGTTTTAATTAATTTATTTTTAGCTGTGCTGGGTCTTGGTTGCTGTACAAAGGCTTTCTCTAGTTGTGGCAAGCAGGGGCTACTAGAGAGCATGGCTTCTCATTTTGCTGGCTCCTCTTGTTGCAGAGCTCAGGCTCTAGGCTTTCGGGCTGCCATAGATGAGCACGTGGGCTCAGTAGTTGTAGCATCCAGGCTTTGTTGCCCCACAGCATGTGGGATCTTCCCAGAGCAGGGCTCAAACCTGTGTCCCCTGCATTGGCAGGTGGATTCTTAACCACTAGGCTTCTAGGGAAGTCCTGACCCTTCAGTTTAATCTAAATCAAACCAAGCCCTCTCACTGTTTATCCTTTACCCTGATATGTATTTTTTCATAGTGCTTTTATTACCTGAAAGCATCTATATATTTATATATTTGCTTACTTCTAAAAGTCGATTTTAGCCATTAGAGTAGAAACTAAAGAAGAGAGCACGTGTTCCTTATTTAGATCCAGACGAGCAATATCACATCGAGAACCATGGTGTTACTGTGGTGTCCCCATGAATGGCTGATAACTGCCTCACTGACTAAGTGAATTTCAAAAATCCGTTACTTATTTAGTTGTTGTTGTTCAGTTGCTCAGTCATGTCCAACTGTTTGTGACCCCACGCCAGGCTTCCCTGTCCTTCATCATCTCCCGGAGTTTGCTCAAACTCATGTCCATTGAGTGGGTGATGCCATCCTACCATCTCATCCTCTGTCGTCCCCTTCTCCTCCTGCCCTCAGTCTTTCTCAGCATCAGGGTCTTTTCCAGTGAGTTAGTTCTTCTCATCAGGTGGCCAAAGGATTGGAGCTTCAGCATCAGACCTTCCAGTGAATATCCAGTTTACTTAGTAGGAGTGTACATTTTGCTACCGAGAACTTTTCATACCTGGCATCTATGGCTAAAGGTATTGAAATTGAAATAGTCACTGCAGGATATTACCGTGGACTTTCGTATTAGTCAATGCATTTTCTTTTCTAAAAAAAAGTCTTTATTTATTTTTGATGTGGACCATTTTTATAGTAAAGACTTTGTTTGTTATAGTATTGCTGAATGTGTTATAGTATTGCTTCTGTTCTGTGTTTTGGTTTTACAGTGAGAAGCACTGTAACTTCTTGATCAATATCAAGTTTTTCCTCCTCTTCCTGGGGTTGTTACCTAGTGAGCCTTTAGATTGGCCCCCAGGGTGTTTGCTCCACTTCTACAATAGAATCAACATCTAGATTTGTAGAAACTCTTGAAAAAGCAGTTGTGGTGCCATTGACCCAGATCCCTGACTGCTGCAGGAGCACTGCAGTGTTGTTCTCTGCCTAATGAAAGCAGCTAATAATGAGTAATGCCAACGAGTGTGTGCTCAGTGCAAAGAACAGAACTTCTGGATGTTGTTATTAACTGTCCTCTAGATCGATGTGTTTCCATTGGCTTAATCTTCCTTTTTTTTTCGTATATCCACAAAGGTGTGAACTTTAAGCACCAGCTGGAGAAAAAAACATTTGTTGTTTGGCACTAATTTAGGGTATATTCTGCCATTCCACTGAATTTCTCAATGAATAAAGCACTGCTGCAGTAACTGGTATAATTACTTTCCCTAGTTGGAGTTCAGTAGTGAAAAAGATTATTTTTAATACGAAAAAGCCTAAGTATTACAGGAAAAATACAAACATACAAAAAAGAATCATCAAAGAATTTAAACAGTTTTCTCAAAGGAAATAAAATAATGAAAAAGGTATACATAAAAGTTCCTTTGAAATGGAAATTTAAACTTGTTTGTAAATTGGAAGGATTTTCTTCATGCTATTCAGTGTTGAGATAAGGATTCACTATAAGTAACCAGCTGTGTTAGGGTGATTTACCAATGTAAATTATGGTAGCCTCAAAAATTTATATTCCTGACCCAATACTTTTATTTCAAAGAATTTACCTAAGCAAAAACCACAGAGATGCAAAGATTTCTATATATAAAAATACTTTGCAATTTTATTCCAACAGTGGGGAAGGAAGACAATTTAAATATCTAATATAAAATTAAATGGTTAAATGCGAAAGAATAAAGAGCCCACACTAAAAAATAAGAGTTTTCAAAGGATAAATGAACGATATGGACAATGGTCATGATATACATAGAATAAACTGGATTTAAAATATATCCTCAAGTTTTCCCTGTAGCTCAAATAGTAAAGAACTGGCTGCAATGCAGGAGACCAGGGTTCGATCCCTAGGTTGGGAAAATCCTCTGGAGAAGGGAATGGCAATCCATTCCAGAATTCTTGTCTGGAGAATCCCATGGACAGAGGAGCCTAGCAGGCTACAGTCCCTGGGGTTGCAAAGAGTTGGATATGACTGAGAGACTAACACACCGAACACACACACACACACACACACACACACACACACACACTTTAAGTTTTATATTATATACATTGTATATAATCTCCTTAAAGAATGGAAACAAGCCAAAAATGTATAAGTGACAATCTCTGAGTGATGGACATACACATTATTATTTTTTTATTTTCTAAGTTTATATTCTTTCAGTCACTAAAACGATGAAATGTCTTGGTTTTTGTTGTTGTTCAGTCGCTGAGTCATTTCCAAATCTTTGTGACCCCATGGACTGTAGCCCACTTGGCTTCTCTGTCATCCTTCACTATCTCCCAGGGTTTGTTCAAATTCATATACATTGCATCAGTAATACCTTCCAACCATCCCACCCTCTGTTATCCCCTTCTCCTCCTGCCTTCAATCTTTCCCAGCATGAACATCTTTTCCAATGAGTCAGCTCTTCAAATCAAGTGGCCTAAGTATTGGAGCTTCAGCATCAGTCCTTCCAATGAATGTTCAGGGTTGATTTCCTTGAGGATTGATTGCTTTGATCTCCTTGCTGCCCAAGGGATTCGCAAGTCTTCTCCAGTACCTCAGTTCAAAAGCATCTTGGTGGCATGCTTATTATTGTACCTTGCTTAGCATGCTTGTTAGTAGCCTCCCTGGTGGCTCAGTGGTAGAGAATCTGCCTGCAATGAAGGAGACATAGGAGAGTCGAGTTTGATTCCTGTGTCGGGAAGGTCCCCTGGAGGGGGAAATGGCAACCCTCTCCAGTATTTTTGCTTGGAAAATACCATGGACAGAGGAGCCTGATGGGCTTTGGTCCATGGGGGTCACACAGAGTCAGACATGACAGCACAGCAACAACATTTACGTTTAACATGCTTAATAGTCATTGAACTATTAGAAGGCAGGTTCTAGGACAAATGATATATAAAATACCACAGGATTATGTGAACAGTCTTGTAGATATCTATTTGCCAAATTTATAGAAATCAATTATGTTAAGCAGGTGATTCAGTAGATATGGAAATAGTTGCCTACAGTAATGTTTTCCATTTTCAAAACCCTCTATGATGAAAAATAAATTCATCTATAATTAATTTGTAATAAAATATAAAACTTTGTGTGGCAAAAATTCACTATAAACACATTTTAGAAATTACTAAATTATTTTGTCTCTCACTATGATTAAATAGTTTTTTAAAAGTATTTATACATTTAGCTGCATCGGCTCTTTGTGATAACATGAGGAGCTTTGATGGTAAAGAATTTGCCTGCAATGCAGGAATTCTGGGTTCAATCCCTGGGTCAGGAAGATCCCCTGGAGAAGAAACTGGCAACCCCACTGCAGTATTCTTGCCTGGAGAATTACATGGACAGAGGAGCCTGAGCGGGGCTACTGTTCACGGGGTCACAAAAAGCCAAACACAACTGATTGACTAACACATTCACATGATGAGGGATCTTTAGTTTTGACATGCCAAGTTTTAGTTGTAGCATTTGAGATCTAGTTCCCTGACCAGGGATTAAACCTGGGCCACCTGCATTGCCTGGAGGAGGACATGGCAACCCACTCCAGTATTCTTGCCTGGAGAATCCCTAAGGACAGAGGGGCCTGGTGAGCTACAGTCCATGGGGTTGCAAAGAGTCAGCACAACTGAGCAACTAAGCATAACACAGCATAGAACCGGCATTGAGAGCACAGGATCTTAGCCACTGGACCACCAGGAAAGTCCCTAAATAGTTTTAACAGACCAGTGCAGTGGCCAAAGGGAAAGAGAAAAGCTGCATCAGTTTAAAAATATCTATTTGAAGGAGTTGGAATGCTGTCAAGATAGCCAGGGCTTTCGAAGCCAAGATCTCATAGAAAACAGGAGAAATTTGGTGTGAATCTGCTGTCCTGTGCAATGCTTTCCCCTCAGCTCATTTGCTGATTTTCACCTTGTGCAGGGAAAGAGGGAGAGAAGCCAGCAGAGGACTTGGATATAAGGAGAGAAGACATTTGAACTCTTTGGAATCTTAAAGGGATGGAGATTAAATAAGGTTGAAGCTGCCAAGATTGGCAGAGCTTGTAGAATCATGATCTTGGAGATAATGGAGGTACAGAAAAGTGGATCAAAGCCTACACCCTAATTTCTCTCCAGGGGCTTCCCTGGTGGCCCAGATGATTAGAGAATCTGCCTGCAATGTGGGACACCTGAGTTCGACCCCTAAGTCCAGTAAGATCCCCTGTCACTCCGCAGCATTTGCTCATTCATGAACAGTGAAAGATGAAAGACCAAGAAACCAAGAAGACAATGACTAACAAGCTAATTAGAACTTCAGAGAGTTGTGTGGTGCTCAGGAAACAAACACTGAATTCCAGGGCCCACTGAGAGCATGGATCGTAAACATCAGAACCACAGAGAGATCAAACCTAACAAAGCCTGCAGTGTAAGTCCGCTCAGCCCTTGGCTGGACTGGGGAGAGCCATCTCTGATTTGGCATCTGCTAGAAAATAGGACAAATGACCTCAGGAGAATTATTATACAAGAGTTTCTCCCGTGTCCTGCAGTTAATTAAAATGTGTCAAAGCAAACCAACCAAACAAAAAAAACAACCAACTAGGACCATTTGGAAAACAGACAATAGAAACAGACCCAGAGATGCTACTGGAAATTAGATATATATGACCTGTGTTTAAGACAAGAGCCTGAGATTAGGAGCAAGATAAGCATGCCTAATACTGTTTAGCACAGTTTTGGTGAACCTAGTCAGTATATAAAGACAATAAAATTATAAAAAGACATAAGAAATGAAAATGAATAAAACTATCATTATTCACCAATGACACGAATATCTGCTTATCTAGATATTCAAAAGAAGCTCAGGCTAACATGAAAAGTAATAATATTTCAAAAATTTCTAGAAAGCAAGAATCTAAGAAAATACAAGTTTTATAACTTTATCCCAGCAACAGTGCTAGACACAACAGAGTATATTCTATGTGATTCCATTTACATAAATTTCAAAAAAAGTAGATCTAATATAGTAGTGATGAAAGCTAGATTGATGGTTTTGTATAGGGATTGTTGAGGGGGACAAAAGAGGAACATCTGGAGGTTTAGATAATGGTATATGTCTCCATTTGTGTTTTGCATGAGTCTGTTCACTTTCTGAAAATTCATTAAGTCATAGGTCCATGACTGGGCAATCTTCTATACATTTATATAAAATGACTTAAAATTAATACACTAAAGTATGAGACAGCTACATAAGATTTTAAATATTGAAAAGAAGGGCCACAATTAAAATTATGATTAACACATTTTTCCTCTTAATAAGGAAAAGTATACATATGAATCAAGAAATGCATAATTTTAGTTTTAGAATCTTGTTGGCTTTCGAGCATCTGTTCACTTTCATTCTTCACAGGTTTTAAATTTTTATTGAAATTTAGACATGAAAACACATCTGTTTCTCTGATTCATATTTTTACGGTGAACTCTGAAATGAGACAAATGTGAACCCAGGAAATTATTCGGAATGCAAGAGATGTGTCTTCATATTATTTATGGGGAAGAAATAGCCAATAAAGTCCTCAAATCATCAACTTGCGTTGCCACCTTGTTCTCATGACAATTCTTAGTAAATATTTACGTTTTACTCACGTATTTCTGTCATTTTGAGTTAGAGCATCGTAAGACCAGTGTGAGTAGGGCACCTAAGTAAATGATTGAAGCAAGTGAAAACATGAATAGCTAGGTTATCTTTTGAAGTAGAAATAGATTTTTTAAAGTATTTTAAATATTTTTATTTTAAGATATTGGCCCTGTGGATATTTCTCATGGGAATTTTATACCTCTGCCAACCGGTCACCCAGATCATTGGCTCCGAGAACCTCTCATCTGGTTTTTCCATCATGTGTCTTGTGTACTCTCATTCAGGTTTTCTCCATACTGCTGTCAGGGTAATCTATCTAAAATCCAAATTGGATTTTCTAATTTTCCAGCTTAAGAGGTGGCTCAGTGAGAAAGAATTTGCCTACCAAGCAGGAGGCATGAGTTCTATCCCTGTGCCGGGAAGATCCTCTGGAGAACCCTCCGCAGTATTCTTGCCTGGGAAACCCCACAGACAGAGGAGCCTGGTGGGCTACAGTCCGTGGGGTCACAAAAGAGCTGGACATGACTTAGCAGCTATCAAGCTTAATGCATTTTAAACCTTTAGGAAAAGTCCAGACTCCTTTCTTCTTCCACATCCACTTAGGCTAACTGTAGATCTCAATCACGTGTTACTTTTTCTGAGAAGCTGCCTGAATGTTGGTGTTTCCCCAGCTACTTTAAAAAAAAAAATGTATTTTTTCATTTGGCTGCACCAGGGTCTTAGCTGCGGCAAGCAGGGTCTTTTTCTTTTTTTAAGTTGTAGCATGTGGGATCTTTAGTTGTGCCATGCGAACTCTTAGTTGCAGCATGTGGGATCTAGTTCCCTGACTAGGAATCAAACCCGGGCCCCCTGCATTGGGAGTTTGGAATCTTAGCCACTGGACCACTAGGGAAGTCCCAGCTACTTTGATCACATTCTTAGCATACTGTGCTTTAACATGGAGGCATCTTTGATGTGTTCAATAAAATGGTAGGTGCCTAGGGAGTAATGAGAGCCAGAATGAGAGAGAGGGAGAGACAGACTTGGTTGTTTTCCTAAAAATGCGTGGCTCTCTGAAGTTCACAGTGCCATTGCATCTCAGTTTTCTCATCAGATCTTCAAATGCCCAAAAGATTTTTGAATAAGGTAAATATAATTGATGGCCCATACCATGGTTTTATATTTTGTCAGATATATACTAACAGCATTAGAAGATGTGCCTTATTTTCTTTCTTTTAAGAAGAAACAATAAGTTAGTTTGTTTTCAAAATGAACAAACTGGTTTGCAAATGTGTTTGGTAGGAGATGGTACATATTTTTGTTCCTCTGTTGTTGTTGGCTTCTTCCCTCATAGCTCAGTCAGTGAAGAATCTGCCTGCAGTGCAGGAGACCTGAGTTTGATCCCTGGATCAGGAAGATCCCCTGGGGAAGGAAATGACAACCCACTCCACTATGCTTGCCTGGAGAACCCTATGGACAAAGGAGCCCTAGCAGGCTACAGTCCATGGGTTCGCAAGAGTCAGACACGACTTGGTGATTAAACCACATTGTTGTTGCTGTTGTTCAGTCACTAAGTTGTGTCAGACTCTCTGCAACCCCATGGACTGCAGCACACCAGGCTTCCCTGCCCTTCACTGTCTCCAAAAGTTTGCTCAAATTCATGTCCATTGAGTCAGTGATGCCATCCAACCATCTTGTCCTTCTATGCTTGATATTATTCGATACTTAGATGTTTCTGTTAGACATTTCCCCAGGACTTCCTCTTACATTTAGAGTCATTCTTATATCATGATCCTTATTTCATTCTGAAAAGCAAGAAGTATATTACATTTTATTCTGATAGTGTTAATTAGTTACTTGTGGCATTTGTCCGAAATTAAGAATAGGTATAACTTTAGTTATTTAAATTTATATTTATGAGTTAGATACTAGATTGAATCTTGGCCCCACTATTCACTGACTGTGTGACTTTCACTTAAGTACTTAAACCCTGTAACTCCATGGGCCTTGTCTGCAAAACAGGGATTAAATCAGGACCTTCTTTCAAGGGGTCATGGTGGAGAAGAAATCAAACAGTGGACAGGGAATATTTAGTACAACACCAGGAGATGAGTTACATGGCCATAGTCACCCCACTGTCTCAGGGTAGGACTGTTTTCTTTTTGACATGTAGCCTTAGGGCATAGTCAGGAATTCCAACCCCAAGACCAACCAAGATGTGGAAAATCCAAATTCATGGCCTGAAGACAATGAAGGTCTCAGTGAATGTCTAATCCCCTGCAAGTGCTTTGTTATAATTATGTAAACACATCAACTGCTAGATGGGAAAAAGTGGGAGAATGTTCAGGAACACATAGAATGCAGGAGAAGGAAACAGACACTCCAGAATTACCACTTTGATTGTTGGCGTAGAATAGGTGTTTGGTTTATCTTCTCTGTTGTCGTGTGTGTGGGGGAGTGGACATATCGCAAAAAGCAGTTGTTAGACATGCGTATTTAAATGTAGGAAGAGAAGTGGTAGATGAGATATGTTTAGTCAAATTAATGCACTAACAATTTATCCTCAGAAAATGCAAATCCCTGTTGTAGTTCTCTTCCTGCATGTAATTAAAGTATTCTTAGTGCAGGAAAGCTGCAGAACTTGAGATCATCTTGGTGTATGAGCAAAGAAGCAACTTGGTGTATATAACATTGTGTTGACAATGTTATTTTGAGTTTCTTCTCTACTTCTTTATTTTTTAAAGATTTTTTAATGTGGATCGTTTTTTAAAGAGTCTTTATTTAATTTGTTACAATATCGTTTCAGTTATACGTTTTGGTTTTTCCTCCACAAGGTGTGTGGGATCTTAACTCCCCCCACTGGGGATCGAACTTGCCTTGAAAGTCAAAGTTCTAACCACTGGACAGACAGGGAAGTCCTTCTCCTTTGTTTCTTAATTAGAACCTCTAAATCTGTAAACCCAGTTTTTGCTTTGCCTTTCTATGATGCTAATCTATCAGTCTTATCTCTTTGCCTACATTTAAAACAAACATCCACTATTACCTCTAAAATTCATTTACTTCTCTGTTACAACCTCCCACTGATATACCATGTTCAGGTGCATGAGCTGACTGGTTGTTGGCAATTGTTGTAACAGTGGCCTTACCTTTCCCCATTGATTGCTGAAATTGATAATTGATAATTGCCTTCAGATAAGCAGTTGGAAGCCTTAATATCCAGATAATATGATGTATATTCACAGAGGAACTTACGTCATCAACATACTACTCTGTTTTCAAAATGCACTCACATCTTAACTTGTTTGTAATAGTTGGCTATACTTTCCTTTTCTTTGTGGATTACTAAACGGCATCCTTATTAAATATGTTTCTGGGGAGTAGTTTAGTATTTTTTTTGAGGCTCCATGCATTGTTGTCATTGTTTAGTCATTAAGTCCTGTCTGACTCTTTTGTGACCCCATGGATGGTAACCCACCAGACTCCTATGTCCACGGGATTCCCCAGGCAAGAATACTGGAGTGGGCTGCCATTTCCTTCCCCAGGAGATCTTCTGACCCAGGGATCAAACCAGCATCTCTGCCTGCCAATTTTTTGGTCAATAAAATACATCTTAGATATATATATTCAGGGTCCTCTTTTGCTCAACTAATGTTGATTAAGTTGATTAAACTATGTTCCCAGTATTGCTTCTGATAGAAAATTAGTCCAAAGGCAGAAAGGAAAGTACCTTGACTTGGCCTTAAACATAATGAAGCTGATATGGTGTGTGAGGATTTAAGATCTGAATATAAATGTAATTGTTAACATTTAAGTTCAGTGAGCTTTAAAGTTATGCTTAGCCCAGTGTACTTTGTTTTTAATTCAGCTTGCATAAAATTTATCATCTACTGTTTAAATAAATTATTTCTTTTGAACATTTCTTTTAATTCATTGTTTTAAGTCTTAATCAAACATGCCACCTCTCTGATGATATGCTGATCATGGTAAATGGTTTAACCTGACACATACACCGAATTGCAAACAAATTACACCAATGGTATAATTTTAACTTCCTCCTCACCTGCCCATCACACATTAATGTAAAACTTTAAAAAATGCATCTTATGATGCATTCTTATCCCCATTCTGTGTGTTACTATGGGCAACTTTCTTTCATTTTGACTTGTTTATTTTGTATGACTCCCCTTACCTGTTAACTAAACCTGCCCAAAGCACAATCGTGGTTTTCTTTGTAGCTACAAAATACGTCAAGGTCAGTTTTCTTTCTGTGGAAATTGGAATTCATATTGGAGGGTAACATTTTCTTCCTTGGGACCATAAATCTTAATAGATTCATCTGTTTGATTTAGGTTTTAGACACTCTCCCTCTGAGTTCCGTATAGCACCTAGAATGCTGTCTACATGGTGGAATATTAATGATTGTCTCTACAAATTATGAAACAGAGAACGAACGGTTCTCTGTTGATTAATCTGCACTAGAGTAATCCTGAATGGAGGGAACAAAGGAAAGACTTCACTGAGTTTCCTGTCTCTTATCTCGTGGGTGGCTCGCATGATGAAGAAGCTCATTTGTAAGAGTTCATGAACAGTTTCAAAAGAATAGTGTAGAAAGATGAATTTCTTCTCCCAGAGATGGCCTACTTACTGATTTAAATGAATAAATCAGCATTCTGTCTCCACTCAGAGTGAATGGCCAATTAGTCAAGCTTTAATAAAATTAATCTACACCTGAAATTCTGACAGCGGCACAGCTCGAATGTGTGCAGCAGAGGTTTTGGCTGGTACCACATATAACTGCTCTTTAAAAAATATAATAGCATAGTGTGGGATGAAATCCAGCCACAGGTTAGGTCATGAGAAAGGCTGCTGGAAGAATGATCTTAATTAAAATGAATCCTTTCAAAGTGGTCTTAGCTAGAATATTTATGTTACAACTTGAGATGAAATTCTATTGCCTTGTTTACTCATGTAGGTAGAAATAGGTGTAGATAAAAGGCTAGAATTCATTACAAAGTTAACAGTAATTGTCCCTGGAGCTGAGTGTAGTGGGGAATTTACTGCCTTATATGTATGTATTTTATTTGTATTTACATTGATCCTGTGTTGATTTATGGTCATGAATTACTTTGAAAATAATATATTTAAATAAGCCAAATCATAGTTTTAAAAGCAAAAGGCACTTTGTATTTTCATGCATGTGTGTGTATGTCCATGTACGTAATATTTAAAAATCTACTTGCAATTAGGAATGCGATTTTTAATAGGGGTTATGGGGATATACATTAAAAAATATAGTAAGTGCATGTCTTAGGTAATGGCATAAACTTTTAATGTCTTGCATAAAAACTGAATACAAGATGCAAATGAGTAGCCTAGATAAAAAGGTATCAAACAGACTTCAGCATCATAGAGCACATTTTAGATCAGTCAATATCTGTATAGATCGATCAGTATTAATCAGTATCAGGCTGGAGTACTGCCAAGGTTCTGCTTTCAACATCATAGTGATACCTAATCAAGCCTTCAGTGGTGGTTGTGCATGGGGGCTGGGCAAGTGGCGACCCCCTCTTAGAGGAGGTGACAGTGGTCAGTCTTAAAGGAGAAAGTGTAGACTTGGGGGAGCTAATTTTCATGTGAGCATGTATATGTGCATGTGTGTGTGCGTGAGTGCGGAGGCCTCTGTATTTGGAACTTTTGAGAAGGGGAGAGGAAAACAAGGAATAAATGCCACTCAGCCTCAGGTGAGCTCGTCTTTGTTTGAATTAAGGTGATCTTCCCTCACTTGTCTTAGAGTTTCTCAATAGCAGCACAATTAATATTTTCAGCTAGATAATTCTTTGTTGTGAGGCTGTCCTGTGCTTTGTACAGCGTTCAGCAGTGTTTCTGTTTGTTACTAGATACCGGGGAAGCCTCCAACCCATCATTACACTCAAAAATATCTCCAGACATTACCAAATGCCCCTGGGGAGCACAATTTCCCGGGGATGAAAGTTACTGCTTTCTCTGCTTATAAGAAGTCCAGGACTTCCCTGGTGGTCTAGTGGTTAAGACTCCGTGCTCCCAGTGCACAGGGCAGGGGTTCAATCCCTGGTCCAGGAACTAAGATCCCACGTGCTGTGCAGCAAAAGAAAAAAAAAAAAAGTAAGGGAATTATTTCTGGTTAAGGGACTGTAATCCAGAGACTCTGTACTCTTTTCATACACAATTTCTGACAGTCAGAGAAATGACAGATAGGACCAAGAAGACCACAACAGACTATAGAAACAGATGTGTAAATAACCCGGTTATTGGTATTATCAGGTAACAAATATCAGGGTGACTGTAGCAAATATATTCAAAAAAAGATGGCAAGACAGGTATTTAGACAATATCCAGTCCATGTGTGCTTCATCGCTCAGTCATGTCCAATAAAAAATAGTACTATTTTTACTGACTGTCACTCGTGGTGGTTTGTGTATACATTTGTTGGTCTTCAATCGGAGCTTGTGTGTGTGTGTTAATTACTCAGTCATATCCGGGTCTTTGTGACCCCATAGACTGTAGCCCACCAGGCTCTTCCATCCGTGAGATTTTCCAGGTAAGAATCCTGGAGTGGGTTGCTCTGCCCTCCTCCAGGGGATCTTCCTGACCCAGGGATCGAACGTGGGTCTCCTTCATTGCAGGCAGATTCTTTACCGTTTGAGTCAACAGGGATGCCTTATACATGGTTTATTCTAAAGTCTGGAACATTTTGAAGCCTAATTTCAGGATACTTGTCTTCATCAAGGTCTTGTGTTAGATTCTCCCAGGATATTACTGATCTTGGATCTCTGTAGCTTTCTTTCCAGCTTACTCAAGGAATCTCAGACTCACCTTCTCCACTTTCGTTGCTACTGTGGGCTTTGACCCTCATTCTATTGCTGTTAAGTCACTGGAAGAATTACATGACTTCCCATAAGCACAGTAATGGAACAAACACCTTTAGGTCCAACAAATAAAGGAATATGTGAATTAAAATCCCCAGTAGAATTAGTGCGATTTCTCATTACATAACACATCATGGACAAGCAGTCAATCCTTTGGACTCTCAGGCAATCAGATGTATTTAAGCCAAAGATGTCTTAAGACAAGAGTAATCAGGAGTGCTTTTGAACTGTGGTGTTGGAGAAAACTCTTGAGAGTCCCTTGGACTGCAAGGAGATCCACCCAGTCCATCCTAAAGGAGATCAGTCCTGGGTGTTCATTGGAAGGACTGATGTTGAAGCTGAAATTCCAATACTTTGGCCACCTGATGTGAAGAGCTGACTCATTTGAAAAGACCCTGATGTTGGGAAGGATTGGGGGCAGGAGGAGAAGAGGACGACAGAGGATGAGATGGCTGGATGGCATCACCGACTCAATGGACATGGGTTTGGGTAGACTCCGGGAGTTGGTGATGGATAGGGAGGCCTGGCGTGCTGCGATTCATGGGGTCGCAAAGAGTTGGACACGACTGAGCGACTGAACTGAACTGAACTGAATCAGGATTGCTCTGACGCCACTTTTTGTGTGATGCAAACTTATCGTTGTTTCAAGCATCTAATCTCTTACCTTTCTTTGTTTTCTTTTATTACCTCATTTCATTGGCTGAATAGCTTTTGCAGCAGTGATGTTGACTATTATCGCTAGGACTGATTGACTAGCTTTCCTCTTTGGCTAGATTAGGTGAGAGTAGAAGTCATTTCCCTGAAGAACTGATATTGCAATTTCCTGTTCCTTCAAAGCATACATTGCTTTTCAAACTGTGGCACAAATGTTTTTGACAATTAGCAATTACATGTGATTTGTTTTTTATTATTTTGTATTCACTTTGATTTTATCCAAAACTTGAGTAAGAGACAATAAGCACAGTTTAATTCATAATATGAAGGGACCTAGAGTGAAGTTAGGTTCCAAATGACTATTTAACCTGCGAATGAAAGTGTTAGTTGCTCAGTCTTGTCCAACATTTTGCAACTCCATGGACTGTGGCCTGCCAGGTTCCTCTGTGCATGAAATTCTCCAAGCAAGAATACTGGAGTGGGTAGCCATTCCCTTCTCCAGGGGATATTTTCCTGTAGTCGGGGAGATACGAAGGCTTGCATGAAGGACTTGCATTTCAAATACCTTTATTTTCTGACAGTTTTTCTATTACCAGTACAAGCAGCTAATCACATGTGTTTGAGAGTTCTTTCCCTTGCAACATCATCCTTCTTTTTCTCTTCCCCTTATTTGGAAGCATATTTCTCTTTTTTTCCTCCATCTCTATGCTACTTTGAATATTCTTACCAAAGAATATTCTTAATCATATCAAAGAATATTTAATATTCTTATCAAAGTCAATATTCTTATGAAATGTTTGCTCTTATCAGATAGTGTTGGAGGAACAGGGAATGCCTCATCTATTTGGTCCTCATTCAGTTTTTCTAGGTAGTTAAGATTAGTCATTTGCCTTTTTGCATGGTATGAATATCGTTTGATAAAATGGGTAGAATTGTATGAATGATGTCATCTTCCTTGAAGAGATAATTTACTTTTTGTCTGACAGACATATGTACAAAGGCAAACAACTTCAATCCAATCAGGCGTTAACATGACTTCTAAAGTGAAAACCTGGAATGTTTATATTCTATTCATCAACGCCCTCCTTCTCAAAGGTCCCTGAGTTCCAAGTACTGTCTTGCCAGCCAGATGAAAAAGCCAAAAATCTCTGTTTAGTTTATTAGTCTTTTAGATGTTGCTTCCTGCTTAATGCTTTATCCTCTTGCTCTTAAAAGTTCAGGCTTGACACATGTATAAGGGGGATTATTTGTGTGTTAGGGAGAACTCACTACCCTATGGTTCCATTTTCTCTAGAATCTTGGCCACTTAAGTCCAGGCTGCTTTAGGAGGCTTTGACTTAATCTCATATATTGATTCTTGCTAGTTAAAAATTGTTTCTGGAGCTAGAGACAAAAAGGAAATAGGACTTTCATAGGAAGTTTGTTGAAACTCATAGGAGCTTGTTGAAAAATGACATCAGAATAAAATACCTTTTAAAGAAGTAGCATATTTAGTATAGAAACCATAAGTTATCTGAAATATGTTGTTGGTAAAAATAAAAAAGGAAGTGGACGTTCATATAACAGAAAAACAGATTAGCTGTGAAAAAATGATATATAACTTCCAATTATATAAAATTATATTGATAATTGTTGTTGTTTAGTTGGCTAAGTCTTGTCTGACTCTTTGGGACCCCGTGGACTAAGGCCCGCCAGGGTGCTCTGTCCACGGGATATCCCAGGCAAAAATACTGGAGTGGGTTTCCATTTCCTTCTCCAGGGGATCTCCTCAACCCAGGGATCAAACCCTTGTCTCCTGCATTGCAGGCGGATTCCTTACCACTGAGTCGCCGGGGAAGCCCGTATTGGTAATTACGTGATTCTATTTGTGAAACCCTTCTACTCTATAAGCTATACATTTATTTTTTTAAAAAAAGTTTAAACACTGTGCCACATACAAATATCACAGTGGTGCTTAGAAAAGCCAGAGGGCAATATTTTAAAAAATATGTTTCTGTTTTTGTGTCTTTAAAGTTACTTATTAAGTGCATGCATGCTCAGTCACTGAGTTGTGTTCCGATTCTTTGCGACCCTGTGGATGGTAGCCCATCAGGCTTCTTCTTCCATGGGATTTTTCAGGCAAGAATGCTGGAGTGGGTTGCCATTTCCTCCTCCAAGAGATTGCCTAATTAAGTAGGCATTCCCAATTTAGTAAATTTTAAATGAAAAGGTTTAGTTATTTCCTAAGATTATGAAGTGTGTAAGTGATAGATATTAAACTCCATCTTAGGTCTTTCTGAATACAGAGCACAAATTCTTAACTCTTATCAGAGACTACCTTATTGACTTCAGTTCCTTCGGTGATGAAAGCTGACTCCTTACCATGGCAATACGCTCCATTGTGAACTACTCTGAAGTGTGTAATATTACTTATTACAGTATATTAAACTGTTTCCCTGTAACTCTTACCTATTAATTCTGATTATGTCAACTGTGCTATAAAACAACAAAGTTAAAGCAAGTTTGCTATATCCTTAAATTTTAAGATTATTGACTTTCTGACATTTTTGGCTGTGTAATTCCCAGGCTCTGAATATATTTGACACAGCTTTATTGAAAAAAAAAAATGTCTTAAGACCTGAATAGGATGCTAAAGGATGTTTTCCAAAAATGAATGTAAAATGTGTGGCTAAAGTACACATAATTATTAATAGGACTTTATTTTTTACCAAACATTTAGTTACATAGATAAATTATGTTTAGGATTTTACTTGTATATTTTTAAATTTAAAATATTTTTATTTTGAAATATTTTTGATGTTAGAAGACTTAAGAATAGTACAAAGAGTCTTTTTATTTTTTTTTGCATGAACCGTTTGAGGATAAGTTGGTCACATGGAGTTAACAATAGCTTCAAATTTAAATGTACATATATACATATATCCTCATATATGGATACTTGTACATATATATTCAATGTTCTTTCTAATGTTTTATCATTTGGGGAAATTAATACTGGCAGATTCAGAAATAAAGAATAATAAAAAATAAGTTAGTAGAAAATATTGCTTTATAGTTTATTTTTTTCTTCATTGTAAAAGATTAGCTCATTGATAGACTGTATTGTTTATTGTTAGATGGATTTCATTATTCGATTTGTAAAACAAATTTTCTAATTATCCCTGGTGTGAAAAGAGAGTCCACACTTGCTTCAAATCAATTTAATTAGCACTCTTGAAATGTCTATTAAGGAAGTGATATATTCACTCACACTTTTGAATCTCTTAAAGTGACAAAACCAAGCAAGAATTTAAAAGCGACGAGGGCTTGATTCCACCTTTTCCCTTTTTGCCAAAATATAGTTTATCTTCAAGAAACTTTCTATAGAAATGTTTCTCTGATTGTATCAGCTCTTTCATTAGTAAACAGCATTTGTTGCCTTTGTCTATCCTTTGACATTTATCTCATAGAGTATTTCATGGTGAATTACAATTGCTTGTGCTTATGACCTAGAATGGAGTCATTAATTCAGTACCAAACAAGTATATGCCTGGATGTAATAGAATTTTTTTATAGTTTTTAATTGGAAGTGAAGTCGCTCAGTTGTTTCCGATTCTTTGTGACCCCATGGACTGTAGCCCACCAAGCTTCTCCGTCTATGGGATTTTCCAGGCAAGAGTACTGGAGTGGGTTGCCATTTCCTTCTCCTTTTAATTGGAGGATGATTTCTTTACAGTGTTGTGTTAGTTTCTGCTATACGACAGCATGAATCAGCTATAAGTATACATATATCCCCTCCCTCTTGAGCCTCTCACCCACCATCCCATCCCCCCCCCTCCAGGTCATCACAGAGCACCAGGCTGAGCTCCCTGTGTTACACAGCAGCTTCCCACTAGCCAACTATTTTACACATGGTAGTGTTTGTATTTCAAGGCTATTCTCTCTACTTGTCCCACCCTTCCCTTTCCCTACCCTGTGTCCACAAGTCTATTCTGTACGTCTGTGTCTCTATTCCTGTCCTGCAAATGGGTTCATCAGTACCATTTTTCTAGATTCTGTATGTAAGTGTTAATATGTGATATTTGTTTTTCTCTTTCTGATTTACTTCACTCCATATGACAGACTCTAGGTTCATCCACCTCACTGTAACTGAGTTTTTCTTTCTTTTTGTGGCTGATTTTTGTTTGCAGAATCCCTAAACTTTGTGAAGCAAGGTGCCACTCACTGTCTGGCCAATAGATTTGCCAGCTAGGAAGTAGGAGATTCATTTTCTCCTTTATATTGCCTCCTTCAGGTCTGACCACGTTGATTAATTACTTAAGCTCCACATTTCCAATTCCATTCATTCTCTTCGTTTGGTTTTTTTTTAACCTTGAAACTATCGCTTAGTTTCTGAGTTATATTGGTAAATGAGTGTGATATGGCTACCTAATTTATAAAATTTTTGTTAGAAATAAGCGAATGGAGTAATTTTAGTTGTTGTAGAAACGAATCTTAAGGGTGGAATAATGAGGTCATCTTCCTTAGAGGTCTAGTAGACTTCCTCTGTGACAGTCTCCTCAAGACCTTGGGAAAGCTTTACAGAAAAGTGAAATCTGCTGCTCCCGTATCGAAATTTCAATTTTAGACACTCTAGACAGACAACAGAAAATGATATCAGTACATCATTTGCTTAAATGTCTTGCGTGCATGCTCAGTCACTAAGTTGTGTCCAACTCTTTGAGACCCCATCGACTGTAGCCCGCCAGGCTCCTCTCTCCATTTAACTTCCCAGGCAAGAATGCTGGAGCGGCTTGCCATTTTCTCCTCCATGGGATCTTCCCGACCCAGGGATCGAACCCTCATCTCTTGAGTCTCCTGCATTGGCAAGCAGATTCTTTACCTTCTGCACAAATGTCTGTGATTGATTACTTTAATCCTTGTATACTAAGAAAACGTGAATGCGAGGATTGACATTTATCTGTGTTTTTAAAAAGTCACCAGCATCTCTTCCTTGAGTAGTAGAAGTAGTGTCAGTGTGGCTTGAATTATAAGACATCTCACTGTTCACTTTGAAGCAGTAGGTGAAGGTACCGCTTCGCTTTAAATTTGTCTGATGGAAGATGACTTTATTCTCGCACACAAAATATTTGTACTTAGATGCAATGGTACAGAATATTATAGTTCTCAAGTGGTTAATTCCTCCTCGTGGAAATGTCAAGAGACCTTCAGATGCGTTTTGGCAGGAGCTTTTCCTACTGCAATCAGGTTGCTATGGTAAACCTATTGTTTAGGCAAAGGACGACTGTGTTAGTGAAGTGCTGATCTCTTTTCTGTTTTATGTGAGCCCCTAATTACTCTCCCACTGTTGAGCCTGTATGCAAGTGTGGTTTTTGCCATTTTAAAAAGTGGAAGAAAATAAGGTTGTAGAGAGTGTAACTGCTGTTACCAGGCTGGCAGGTGCCTTTGACGATATGTTGCTCTTCTTAAATAATCTCATTCTGGATCAGAAAATATAGTTTATTTTTGGGGGGGATAGAAAAGAATGGATTTTATGTGAGTTATTGAAATTACAGCTTTTCAACATGTTTTTAAATTATAAATAAGTAAATAGTAATATCTATCACAGATATTATACAGTTACAGATCCCACCTACAGTTCAGTTCAGTCGCTTACTTGTGTCTGACTCTTTTCGACCCTATTGACTGCAGCAGGCCAGGCTTCCCTGTCCTTCACCATCTTCCAGTGTTTGCTCAAACTCATGTCCATTGAGTCAGTAATGCCACCCAACTATCTGATCCTTTGTTGTCCCCTTCTCCTCCCACCTTCAGTCTTTCCCAGCATCAGGGTCTTTTCCAAGGAGTCTGCTCTTCGCATCAGGTGGCCAGAGTATTGGAGCTTCAGTTTCAACATCAGTCCTTCCAATGAATATTCAGGGTTGATTTCCTTTAGGATTGACTGCTTTAATCTTCTTGCTGTCCAGGGGACTCTCAAGAGTCTTCTCCAGCACCACAATTTGAAGCATCAATTCTTCAGCTTTCAGCCTTCTTTATGGTCCAACTCCCAAGACTGTACATGACTCCTGGAAAAACCATTGCTTTGACTATGCAGACCTTTGTCGGCAAAGTGATGTCTCTGCTTTTTAATATGCTGTCTAGATTGGTCATAGCTTTTCTTGCAAGGAGTAAGTGTCTTTTAATTTCATGGCTGCAGTAACCATCTGCAGTGAATTTGGAGTCCAAGAAAATAAAGCGTGTCACTGCATGAACCCACCCACAGCCTGAAACAAAGAGATCACTACTTATAGTAGGGCTCAGGAGTGTATTTAGTGTAAAGTTTTCATTCAGTGATCTACTAATGGTGTGAACTAAGTACTGTGGGATTAGAGAGAAGATTGCATTCTGACAGGTGACTAAACTAATCAGGGAGGAAGAGGAAGGGTTTATGGAGGAGATTAGATTTAAATAGGCTATTGAACACTAGGTTGAATTTTATAGAGAAAGTTGTAGAATATGCGGCCAGTGAAACGTAGATATTTAAACCCATATGGGGAGTTCCCTGGTGGTTCTGTGGTTAGGACTCTGCACTCTCATGGCCAAGGGCCTGGGTTCAGTCCCTGGTTGGGGAACTAAAATGCCACGTGCTGTGAGGAGCAGTCAAAAAATCGTTTTTAAAACCTCACATGCTCAAATATTCTGTTTTGTTTATATATCATAATGTTATTCATGAGTCTGGATCTGGTAGATATTTGTGTTTAATCTTTTAAACTATGACTAAGTAATAGATACTGAGTAAATTAATAAAAAAATTTCTTCCTCAAGTGAAAAATAAACACAATGCCAGCAGTTTGTTCATGCTTGTCAAAGAAACCAATAATACATAGCCAGGAAACTTCTTATATCCCTCAAAATGTTAATGAAATGGTCACCATAAACACATACACCCTCAAACTTAAGAACTGATGTTGTCCTGGTAACTGGGGATGGATTACGTCTCAGGAATGGTGTGATTGATGTTTCCCATGTCTGTCTAGCATGGACTAGTCAGCCATGCTCACTGCCGCTGGTCCTGCAGTTTGCCTCTGTCCACAGTCTGGACCATTGTTGTCATTCACACATCTACCCCTGAGAGGGCCAGTGTGTTCATGCACAGCAGGCAAGATTATGCACAGCTCAGAAAATCTGGGTTCTAACACCAACACGGCTACATGGCTAATGTCTACTTTGCTGGCCTTTGGCAAGCCATTTAGCCTCAGCTTATTTGAGTTTCCTAACCTATTAAATTGTAGAAACTCCTGGATCCTCATGACATTTTACAAAAAAATAAATGCATGCTGGTATATATTTTTCCAGGGACAGATCTGGGGTCTACCAGTGAGAGTTCTTGACTGCTAACAACAGACACCAACTTCATTCACTGAGATGAAAAAAATATTTTATTCCAAGGGCTTAGGCTCAGAGTGTAACTTGGACAGTCTGCTCACACAGCAACCCAGGGAAGCAAGGCACTGCCACAAACTGGCCATCACTTTGGAGCCTCAGCCTCCGTGTATCGAGCTCCACTGCCCCTGGAGGCTCACCGCTGTGCTGTCACTCCTGCCGCTCTGCTGCGGTCCCCGTGCCTTGCTTTCACCCTCAAGAGTCCAAGCCCTGGGCAAGCGTGTCTGGTGTGTCCCTGCTCGGTCTGCCAGTCCCCTGGGAGAGCGGTTATCATTGGGGAAGTGGGGGGGCTCTGTCTCCTGCTGAACTCGGTTCTGCCTCCAAGTAGAAAGATGGGTTGAAGGGCGGCCAGAGCAACGCTATGTATTGCCGTATCTTTCTCCAGATTCTCAAAGGGACCATGACCCCGCCCCTTCTGCCAGAAAAGATTATGAATCACTGCGTTAGATTATCTTTAATGACAGCTCTGAAGTGATAGGATTCTAAATACTAATTTTTCTCTTTCCTATCGTATCCCAGCTCAGAATTTCTTTAACATGATACAAATGCAGTAACAGAATGACTAACAACATTGCAGGGTCAGCTCTGAAGTATCTTATGATCATTTCAGTGGGTATGTAATTACGATGGTTGGGATAATGACAGGGAGTTAACAGATGTCTTGGAGTAGTCACTCAGCTGAATTTCTGGCAAGCCAGTCCCAATTCCTCAGAAAAAAAGAACTGTGCTTTCTCATACAGCCTCCTGGAGCTCCATTATGATATATTAAGATACAATATGGCCGAATGTTTAGATGCACAAGCTTTAAGTATGATGAGAATAGATATAAATTTGGAATCTATCCCTTGAGAGCTGGTTCAGCAGAGAAAGTTACTTGGCCTCAATATGTCTCCATCTCCTGTTTAGTAAATGATAGTGATAATGTTAGTGCATGTGTGGGATCATGAATACAAAAGGATGGAATTGAAGAAATTATAGGGTTTGAGGCATAGTTACAGCTCAGGAAATAATGACGAAAGTCATAAGGAAAATAATTAAGAAATTCCCAAACTGTGAACCAAACTCAATTCCAAAATAAGTTTCTACTCTTAAACTTTAAGTCAAGGTTAATAAGGATATTTAGGACATGAACTCCGACCCACGTTCCATGTTAAGATGAATTCTGTGAACTCAAAAACTAACACCAAATCACCACTAAAATATCAGGTTGAAATGTACCCATGAGCTTTTTTTTTCTTATGTGGCAGACAGACCCAGATTAAAAATATTTTTTAATGGCCATATTAGTTCAAATTGTGTCAGAATAAATAAAATTGATTCAGTTATGTCAAATGGTCTCCTCATAAGTGGAATATGAAATATCCAGGGAGTTTCATCGTTGAATTAGTCTTCAAAAATGAATGAGACAGAACATGGAAAGTAGAAAACAGGAGTTACCGATGAGCCAGGAGTTGTCACTTCAGCTCCAGCTCAACCTCCTGGGCATTTATGCTTGACCTTCAGCTTAACCTTAGGGATGTAGGAAAAGGTACTTGCTGAATTGTTAGCAGGCGCAGACTAGATACTGATCCAGGAGGTCTGGATCTAATCAGATGCTTGTTTTCCTGAAAAGTCTTCCTGATTCCGTGGGTCTCCTAATGAGTGTGTTTTCCCTGTGTGTTTTGCAGGTAAGTGTGAATGTGGCAAGTGCACTTGCTACCCACCGGGAGACAGCAGGGTGTATGGCAAGACGTGTGAATGTGACGATCGTCGCTGTGAAGATTTGGACGGTGTGGTCTGTGGAGGTGAGCAATTCTCACAGCTCTCTGCCTGCAACCTGTGTTTATCTGCTTTTCTTATTCTACTTCTCCTTTAGAAAAAAATTCTGTTAAAAAGAAGATATACAACAAGCCATATACAGTTAGTGTATGGTAGTGGTGGTGGTGGTTTAGTGGCCAAGTCGTGTCCGACTTTTGTGACCCCGTGGACTGTACACCACCAGGCTCCTCTATCCATGGGATTCTCCAGGCAAGAATACTGGAGTGGGTTGCCATTTCCTTCTCCACAATTAGCATATACATGTATGCATATACATATACAATTAGACCTATAAAGTTAGCCATATACAATTAGGTTGTTAATGACCTCGTACTCTGAATTTAGTCCATGTGTATGTATGTATGTGAAAGGACACAGCATCCTATCGGTAAAAGAAGATGGACACTAAACCAGATTCTCTGAAGACAGGGAAAGGGTTTGCTTCAACCAAACAGTTTCCAGTTTTTATTACTCTACTGATAAAAAATTATTGGGGAAGTAAGTATCACCTGAGACTTGAAAAAAGAAAAAAGCAGTAAGATACACTCCAAGTTAATTACACAGTAACATGAGATATACACTCTGTTTTCATAGTGAATATGAGACCCAGACACAAACTTGTTACTGTTAGTTGCTGAGTCATGTCCAGCTCTTTGCAACCCCATGGACTCCTCTGTCCATGGGATTCTCCAGGCAAAAATACTGCAGTGGGTATTTCCATTCCCTTCTCCAGGAGATCTTCTGACCCAGGGATCAAACCCACGTCTCCTGCATTGCAGGCAGATTTCTTACCGTCTGAGCCACCAGGGATAAGCAACATAAAGGAAGAATGAGGCAGAAAGAGGGTTGTTACAAAGGTAATACAGCAAAAAGGAGAGTCCCAGGGATAGAATGTTGCCAGTGTCCACCTGAGCTTCATCCAGGGGAGGGGATGAGGGTCACCGTGGTTCCATTTCAGTCTTGCAAAGATTTATATTGTAGAAGATGCATGCTGATTATGGCTTCTTCCAGGTTTCTAGGACAATTGAGGTGAACTTGACATAGAATCACACAAAAAGAATATAACTCTATCTCTTTAAGATAATTATCCTAATGAATTGGGTGGTGTTATGGGGAAAAGCCTCCAAAGTTACATGCAAGTGAAGGAAGCTGACCATCCATCTCTATCATCTCTCTGACCACCATGTATGGCTGTCTAGCAACTCTCTCTCTAACCAACTATAAAACACTTGGAATTTCACCAAAAGTATTTTCCTCTTTCGTTTTTCTGTGAGCCAAGGGAAAAGGCCCTTTTTAATAACTGTTGGGCCGGGTGTTTTCTCTCTCACAGTTCCCATGACAGCCATCCTCAGAGATTGTTCCTCCTATCCTAATCTCACAAACGGAAAAGTGAGTGAGGTTTGGGGTGTTAATGCCCCATCTCTGAAAAGTGCCAGACTCAACGGTAGGAGCTGTGGAGTGTAGTTCACAGACCTTGCGCTAAACCACAGTTTTCCCGAGTGACATACAACTGTTTGTACTTTATGTCAGTATTACTTTTAGTTTAGATTTTCCCTTTGCTTGTAGTAGTCATCAGAAATATCTAAACAGACTATAGTCCTTTTTATTGTTGTCATTAAGTACCTGGCATAGTACAGACCTGTTATATGTGCATACTCATTAAATAATGAATCCCCCTCCCCCCAGTGAATCCCTCTCTCCAGCTTTGGGGAGAAAATCAAGATAAAACAAATCTATATATCTTCTTGTTAGATGAGATCAAATGTTTGCTAGGTAAGTGAGAAAACATCTCACAGTGATAGATTTTTAATTTTTGACTCTCTGTGCCTGTACTTTGTCCATCTACCCAGAGTTGTCTGTTCTCTGAGGGTGGTGTGGGGGGTACTGACTCCCATTAGCCAAACCAGTAAAAGACAAATGTACAAACTAAACATCAATTACTTGATGCTATACAATCAGAAATGTAATTGTCCTAGAGACTAGAATTTTTGTAAAAAAAAACTCGATGAGAAGTTAGAATCTGAGATTAAGATTTGGATGCAAGTCATTTATTGAAAGGGACTCTCAGGTGGCTGAGTGGTAAAGAATATGCCTGCCAATGCAGGAGGCACAGAAAACATGGTTTTGATCACTGGGTTGGGAAGATCGCCTGGAGGAAGAAATGGCAACCCACTCCAGTATTCTTGCCAGGAAAATCCAAGGGACAGAGGAGCCTGGCAGGCTGCAGTCCATGGGGTCACAAAGTTAGACATGACAGAGCACGTGTGAGCATGTGAGGTTATTGGAAAAGAGAATGAGTTACTGGTAGGAAAGTGGGAAGATGTGACAATGGAGAAGGGGCAGCCGATGAAGACCATGGTATCAACCCAATTACTGCTGCAGTCAATTGGAGCTTCATCCCAGTTCAGAGGAGGAAACTCTAGAGGTCCAAGTAAAGCACACAATTTTTCTGTCATCAGTCTTGGGTTGAGGATTGCTTCTAGGAGGCGTTGATTCCCAGGCCACATCCAGCCTGTCCCACAGGTACCTGATCAGAGCAGGCTTCGGTGGCTGGAGTAAACCTCTGGGCAGAGAACCGCAGGGGTTGCTGAGTGAACCTGAGCATAGTACCTCATCTTTAACAGGGAGGATGGTGTTGCTGCGACACCACTGCATAAGGGCCCCCAACTCTCCCGCCGGATGGTCTGTCCTTTCTAGAAGTGCAGATTCTCCTTCTTTGACATGGTTGCTGATCATCCAATCCACCCTCTCTTTGGCTGGATGCAGGAGGAAGCACAGTAGATTAGGCAGTAGCTGGAGACGTGTTGATCTATTAATACCTTATTCTCCTGGTAGAGCCTTGGCTACGATTTTCAAGATCCTTCCTCACATATTTAGAGATTAATTCCTAGGTGGTTGATCTTCCCCAATATAGATGATATCGGAACATAATTTTCAGAGGACCAATGTGTTTCAAGGTTGGGGAAAACACTGCTGCTGCCTCTGTGCACGCTGCTGTGTCTGTACTCACTCAGTAGTGTCTGACTCTTTTGCGACCCCGTGGACTGTAGCCCGCCAGACTCCTCTGCCAGGGGAGTTTTCAGGCAGAAATACTGGAGTGGGTTGCCATTTCCTCCTCCAGGGGATCTTCCTGACCCAGGGGTCGAACCCGAGTCCCTTACATCTCCTACATTGGCAGGCGGATTCTTTACCACTGGGTGTGTCTGCTCGCACCTGACACAGACTAACCAGATAAGCACAGCATCTTTGACCTGTATAACCGGATGGATCCTCTCAGTGCTTTTTCTTAAATGTTAGCAACCCGCTCTACAAAATCACCTATGCATTTAATTTCATGTTTTATTGACCAAAGGATCTCAGAATACTTTTCAAGTATGTAAAGAAAACACACCTTGGAAATTTCCCTTCAAAATATTTTATGTTGTTGTTCTTTTTTAACAAATGTGTATTTAATTGGCTATGTCAGGTCTTAGCTGTGGCGCATGGGCTTTTTAGTTATAGCACGCAGGCTACAGAGCAGGCAGGCTCCATAGTTGTGACCCGCAGGCTCCGTTGCCTCATGGCATGTGAGATATTAGTTCCCAGACCAGGGATTGAACCCACGTCCCCCACATTGGAAGGTGGATTCTTGACCACTGGACCACCAGGGAAATCCCCATGTGGTTGTTCTTAAATTTTGCTTTGATATTTGAACAATGTCTGTGAGAGATTTGGGGTTAGGATAATACCGTGAATTTAAAAGGTGTTTGTGGATAACAATGATCAATTTCACTTACCTTCTCCTGCTTTCTCTGAGCTCTGAAGCCCAGGTGACAGCAGGAATCCTTACATTCTGCCACAGATTTTGCACTGGAGCCTATGCACACATCTGAACACATTCCAGTGTGTAGTGTTTTTGCTTTCCTTTTCGTTCACTTGTGAATCTTTACTATGATGGTGGCTCATCATACTGCTTGGAGGAGGTTAGTTCCAGGGGAGGGGCAGATGTCCACATCAGTGGTCAGCTCATGTGTATCCATAGTGACTTCTAGAAATGCTGCACATCATTTCCAATCCCCACTGACGCTCTGTAAGTGTTCCTCAGCAAGATAACTCCAGTCTTGGTATTCCTGGTGGCTATGGTCTATAAAGGGGCTTCCATAGTGGCTCAGATGGTAAAGGATCTGCCTGCAATGAAGGAGACCCGGGTTCAATCCCTGGGTCGTGAAGATTCCCTAGAGAAGGGAATAGCAACCCATTCCAGTATTCTTGCCTGGAGAATTCCATAGACAGAGGAGGGTGGCGGGCTACAGTCCAGGGGATCGCAAAGAATCAGACATGACTGAGCAACTAACACACACATAATTTATAAAGTTGCCATGAACAGGGAGTTGGCAATTTCCCTTGAGGGAAATACGGGGCTGGCCAGGATCCCACCTCTGTTCCTGGCATTTTCAACAACCAATCAATACATAACCTTGTTTCATGTGTGTTTCTATGTGAAGACATACTGTGTCATATATAGTTGATTCACTAACATTGAGCTCATGGCCAGCAGCCCTGTAGCTCATGCCTGAACGAAGATGATTTGGCTCACAGGTTTCTCCGTAAG
This sequence comes from Okapia johnstoni, assembly GCA_024291935.2. Classification (NCBI taxonomy): domain Eukaryota; kingdom Metazoa; phylum Chordata; class Mammalia; order Artiodactyla; family Giraffidae; genus Okapia; species Okapia johnstoni. The sequence goes on along the minus strand of CM044321.1, from coordinate 8,450,369 downwards.
GTACATCACAGCCTTTTTGCACTTAGGAACACTGGCTAGCACTTCAGCACTGTACTTGGGGGCCATCTAAAACATCAAGGTTACCAGCAGAAAGTGCAAAAATGTGAAGAGTCTAGCACCAACTATACTGGGAAAAAGAACAGTGGTTTTCAGTGTAAGAACTGAGCTAAGAAGGCAGAGCGTGACCTTCTTTGACCTTCCCTGGGAGTGTGAACCTTTTTGTCACCATTTGCCCTTTGTTCTCAAATGACCTGGAAAGCTTCTTGAGTGTTGATTTCAGGAATACAAATAAATTTTAGGGAGTAGGCAAGTTCTCAAATATGGAATCTTCAAATAATGAGGATCAAGTGTAATTCATATTCTCACTGGAAACATCACCTCCCACGTGAGTTTTGCACTTGGCCTCAAATTATGATTTCTTTAAGACAGTTGTGGAAGGAATTGTTTGAGCCTTGACTGTTATAGGGGTTCCCTGGTAGCTCAGCAATGGCAATACCACCCTGAACGCACCTGATCTCCTCTGATCTTGGAAGCTAAACAGGGTCGGGCCTGATTAGGACTTGGATGGGAGACTGCTTGGGAATATCGGGTACTGTAGGCTTTGGGCTTCCCCGGTGGCTCAGATGGTAAAAAATCTGCCTGCAATGCAGGAGACTCGGGTTTGATCCCTGAATCAGGAAGATCCCCTGGAGAGGGAAATGGCAACCTGCTCCAGTATTCTTGACTGGAGAATTCCATGGACAGAGAAGCCTGGCAGCCTACAGTCCATGGGACCACAAAAAGTCAGACACGACTGAATGAGTAACACTGACTATTATAATCTCGAATTTAATTAATTTATTTGGCTGCACCTGAAAGCATGTCAGATCTTAGTTCCCTGACCAGGGATCGAACCCATGTCCCCCTGCATTAGAAGCATTGAGTCTTAACCACTGGAACACCAGGGAAGTCCCTTGAATTTCATTTTTTTTCTCTGCTGTTCTCTGGAAAGAAATTACAAGAGACATGCTGTTAATTAACAAGTTTGAACATACAGTAATTCCAGTATTAAAATATATGGCATACTAGACCCATTGATAAGGAGACCGTTTTGTATTTTGATAAATACAAAAAAATTTATTTGTATTCCTGAAATCAACACTCAAGAAGCTTTCCAGGTCATTTGAGAACAAAGGGCAAATGGTGACAAAAAGGTTCACACTCCCAGAGAAGGTCAAAGAAGGTCACGCTCTGCCTTCTTGGCTCAGTTCTTATACTGAAAACCACTGTTTTTTTTCCCAGTATAGTTGGTGCTAGACTCTTCACATTTTTGCACTTTCTGCTGGTAACCTTGATGTTTTAGATGGCCCCCAAGTACAGTGCTGAAGTGCTAGCCAGTGTTCCTAAGTTCCCTTCACAAACATTTATGTAAATGTAATTTGCTATTTAGAAATATAAATGGCAAATTATAATGTCAGTTAAGACTACAGACATGAGGCTCTCTTGGTTCCAACCTTGGCCAGCCACTTATTCCCAATATAACCTGAGGCAATTTACACATCCCACTTCTCTCACCTATAAAAGATGATTATATGTCTCTTGTAGGTTTATTGTGAGATTGAATGAGTTAATGCACATAAAGTACTCAGGGTTGTATCCAGCACATGTGTCACATGTAGATATAGATATTACTGCTATTAGTGTTGTGTGTGTGCTAAGTCACCTCAGTTGTGTCCAACTCTTTGCAACTCTATGGACTGAAGCCCACCAGGCTCCTCTGTCCATGAGATTCTCTAGGCAAGAACACTAGAGTGGGTTGCCATGACCTTCTCCAGGGATCTTCCCGGCCCAGGGATGAACCCATGTCTCATGTCTCCTGCATTGGCAAGCTGATTCTTTACCAGGAGCGCCACCTGGGAAGCCCATCATTAGTGTTATATACATATATTGGAGAAGACTCTTGAGAGTCCCTTGGACTGCAAGGAGATACAATCAATCCATCCTAAAGGAGATCAATCCTGGGTGTTCATTGGAAGGACTGATGTTGAAGCTGAAACTCCAATACTTTGGCCACCTCATGCAAAGAATTGACTCATTGGAAAAGACCCTAATGCTGGGTAGGATTGGGGGCAGGAGGAGAAGGGGATGACAGAGGATGAGATGGTTGGATGGCATCATTGACTCAATGGACATGGATTTGGGTAGACTCCGGGAGTTGGTGATGGACAGAGAGGCCTGGCGTGCTGCAATTCATGGGGTCGCAAAGAGTCAGACACGACTGAGCGAATGAACTGAACTGAACTGAACATATATAAAGAATGCAAGACAGAACCAACTCAGTTGGAGTTTATGCTGTGGATTACAGTAAACTATGGGACATGGACCAGAACTCATGTTTGCTTATTAACTCCGTTCTGTAACAGTTTATTCAGAACGATGACTGTCTGTTCTTTTTGCATAAAGCCATCTTTATCCTCACACTTGACACTGAGCTACCAAATCAAAGTGGCCACGTGCATCTCAGGAGTGTTTTCGTGGCTCTTACTCAGCAGGGTACTAGGGGGAAACACCTCATGGGTTTGCAAGCGTGAAGTAACACAAATACGATGACACCGGCCCTTAAGGTTCGAACCACCACATGCGTTGCCAGTTTCTGTATTCCTGAAAATACCCATCATCATAAGAAAATATTTTCTTATTTCATATTTTCCCATCATGTATATAGCACATAATTAAGTCAGCAAATGCTCATTGCATACTTGTTCCATGTAATGACCGTCACTGCCTTTCATACACAAGCGTGCCTGTGACCTGTCTGCTGGCTTTCCTCTTGGTTCAGTCTTTTTTATCAAAACATTTTTGTTTGAAACAGACTTTTAAACAGAACATTTAGTTTACTTTTAAAAATGTATATTTATTTATTTGGCTGCATCAGGACTTGGCTGTGACGTGTGGGATCTTTCCTGGAGGCACACAGGCCCTCTAGTTGTGGCGCCTGGTCTCCAGAGTGCTCAGGCGTCAGTAGTTGTAGCCCACGGGCTCGGTTATTCCATGGCATGTGGGATCTTAGTTCCCCGACCAGGGATCGAACCTGTGTCCCCTGCATAGCAAGGTGGATTCTGAACCACTGGACCACCAGGGAAGTCCCATCTTGGTTTAATCTTTAACCCATGGAAATTTGCTCTGTGTCCCACCATTCTGCCTAACTGACTCTCTGGGGTTATTCATAGTTACCAGTTGCCCAAATCTGAGGTGCCATTCAGTTCTCATTCTGCGTGACCACTTCTTTGCATAGGGTTGTGGTTACTCTGCTTTCAGTTCCTCTTGACACAGCCTTCTCCCTGGGCCTCAGAAGCACCTTACCACATTTCTTCTCTCTCTTCTCTCGTAATCACTTTTATCTTTTTTTCTTGCTTATCTCTCAGAGGCAGAAGGAAGCAGTTGTTTTTGTTCAGTTGCTAGGTAATGTCCAACTCTTTTCTGACCCCATGAACTGTAGCCCGCCAGGCTCCCCTGTCCATGGGATTTCCCAGGCAAGAATACTGAAGCGAGTTGCCATTCCCTTCTCCAGGGGATCTTCCCAACGCAGGGATCGAACCCACATCTCCTGCTTGGCAGGCAGATTCTTTACCACAGAGCCACTGGGGGATGCTCTCAGAGCCTGCCAATAAATCTTAGCATTTCCCTATAAATTGCCCTTGGATGTCTTTTCTGCTGACTGTTTGCTGCCCTTGTATAACCTCAGCTTTTTCCTGTTTTCTCTTGAGGTCAGTGTCTCCCAAGATGATTTCTTAGCCTCATTCCCTCTTGGCTTCATACTCTTCAAATTCAAATTACTTATTACCAATATGGAAATTCCTCCATATTCTACATGGTTGAAACTGACATAATAACTTATTTCTTCTTTAATTCAGGAAATGTGGTTGAGCCCCCACTGTTAGCTAGCACTGGAGGTTTCATGATGAATCTATTAGAGTTGATGGTCACGCTTGAAGGGCGACATTGACAAAGAAAGGACAGTGAGGTGGATGGTCTGAAAGGAGAAGCACTGATTCAATGAAAACATACATGATAGGGGATTTGGCATAGACTGGAGGCGACAGAAGCCTTCGCGAATGCCTTCATATCTGGTCAAAACTATACGATGCCTAAAATATGTGCTTGTGTGACTATTAGTTGCTCAGTCATGTCCGACTCTTTGCGACTCCATGGACTGTAGCCTGCCAGCATCCTCTGTCCATGGAATTCTCTAGGCAAGAATACTGGAGTGGGCAGCCATTCCCTTTCCAGGGATATTCCCAAACCAGAGATTTAACTCAGGTCTCCTGCATTGCAGGCATATTCTTTACAGTCAGAGCTACCAGGGAGGGGAACTAATATGTGCTTAATATGTATTAATCAGCTAAACATCGTGACCACCACATTTGGTAATCAGATGCATAGTATTTAGCTGGGTGAGGGGAGGTGGATTGACCCAGGAGTCACAGAACAAAGTGAGCTCAGGCATATGGCAGAAAGAGAGGATGACATGGTCAAGGGATTTTTGAGAACCAGAGAGAAGCCCCGTGTGATAGATGATAAGATAGCAAAGAGGAGCAGAATATGATAGATTTTGTAAACATGTTCTTGATTTGAAAGCCTTTACTGAAAGACTGATCAGAAACCATAGAAGGGTTTAAACAAAACAATAGCATGATCACTGTTTAAAAAGTACCCCTGGCTGCCACGCGAGGTCTGGATTGCTGGGAGGAGTGTGTGTTTGTAGGGTTGCTGGGTAAATGTGGATTTAGGAGATGAGTCCTGGTGAGAGATGCAGGCGGGTTAGCTAGGTGGAGGGTGGTAAAGATGGAAAAATTGTGACGTGTTGGGCAACATGTTAGAAACAACATGATAACAGGCTCCCAAACCCTTGGACTTGCTGCAAGGGACACGACCCTCTGTTAACCCTCCTCCAGCTCCCTGGAAACAGATGAATATGGTAGATGCCAACCAGGCAGCATTGCTCATGGTAATGTGACTTATGGCTGATAAATTTCAACTAGATTGGGAGGGATAAAGAATGAACCGTGAATGTCTTATGGGAAGGCAGTGCTTTTCTGTGAGTGTCGTGTCTCTGCCAGTAGGCATGTCTCTTGAGGGTTTTCTGGAAGCAATGCTTAAGGAATCATTGGGAGAGATTTGGGGCTCCTATGGGGCATAAGACTTCTAAGCCAGAGAAGCCTCAACATCTGTGCAATGTGGAGTTCATCTCCAGGCATCTGAACTGCATTACCTGAAGAAAAGTTTATCCCCAGACCGCGATATAAAGCTGCTATCCTCGTGAACTGCTGTAAGGACGCCCATGGAGAGGAAAGCTGACAGGATGTGGTTCCTGTCCCATCCCACATCCCTCCAAGGAGACCAGTGTCAACTGTCAATCTAAATGTTTAGTTGAACCTGAGAAGAGTGCCCCCCATCCCACCCCGGGAGCAAAATTCCCGTTTATGGATATTCATGGTTGAAGAACACGAGTGAAGGGCAGGGTAGCTTGTGGGGTGACTCACAAGTTTCTGATTTGAGCAATCAGCTGGGTGGAGGAGAATATGTTTTTTTGTACCGTTGTCTCCATTTATTGAAAAAAACAATGCTTTCTTCACAGAGGGCATTGGGAGTATAGAGTCCACTAGACCACCAAGGAAGTCCCAAATACATCTGTTTTAGATTTCTTGAAGCACCAACTACAGAATGTTTAGGCAGTTGGTGTCAAGTAAACCAGCAGTTCTGTGCCTTGAGGAAGGAGTGGCAGTCACTTTGTTCAAAGAATTTAGTTTCTACATCATGTGGCTGATCCTAAAGGAAATCAACCCTGAATATTCACTGGAAGGACTGATGCTGAAGCTGAAGTTCCAATACTTGGGCCACCTGATGTGAAGAGCCAACTCCTTGGAAAAGACCCTGTTGCTGGGAAAGATTGAAGGCAAAAGGAGAAGGGGGTGGCAGAGGATGAGATGGTAAGATAGTATCACCCACTCAATGGACGTGGATGTGAACAAATTCCAAGAGATAGTGAAGGACAGGGGAGCGTGGCATGCTGCAGTCCATGGGGTCGCAAAGAGTCGCACATAACTTAGTGACTGAACAGCAACAACATCATGTGGCAGCCAGCGGAGAACAAATCCTACTATGAAGAATGCATGAAGCTCACTAGCATCATCCCTCTGGTGTGGCTTCAAAAAGCAAAATTGGCATCGCTAATCTGCGTAATTTTCTCCGTTCACTGCTAGACCCTGAGTCATAGTATCTCTGACCTTGCACCTGGAGGGCTGGACGAGAAGTCCACATATCTAATGTGTGGCCAGAGATCAAAATGCAGGTCCCTGACTCCAAAGCTGGGACTCCCTGAGCATTTCCGCAAACAAGTAAAATCCCAAATAATATAAACCTACTTAATCAGTGGGCACATGAGAACTAACAGGCAATGATGTCCATCCACCTTTCCGACAAAAATAGGACTTCCCCGATGGCTCAGCAGGATAGGAATCTGCCTGCGATGCAGGAGACACAGGAAATGTGGGTTCGATCCTTGCGTCGGGAAGATCCCCTGGAGAAGGAAATGGCAACCCACTCCAGTGTTCTTCCCTGGGAAATCCCACGGACAGAGGAGCCTTGCAGGCTGTGGTCAAATGAGTCACAAAGAGTCAGACACAACTGAATGACTAAACACCAACAAGTACCAACAGTAAGGCTGAAAGTGATTAAACCAATTCTGGTAGGCTGGGATCAGTTAGCAAGCATACCTGAAGGTGAATGTAAGCAATTACATAATTTTAAGCAGTTCAGTTTTGATTGCACCATAATTACAACCTGAAAATGAGAGTCATGAGAGTGACTGATACAGAGAGAGTCAGCAAGAAGTAAGACTATGCCTCACTTAATCAACTTAAACTGGTGAGCAAAGTGATGGTTCAGTGGTAAAGAATCCACCTGCCAAATTCAATCCCTGAGTCAGGAAGATCCCCTGGAGAAGGAAATGGCAACCCACTCCAGTGTTCTTGCCTGGAAAATCCCATGGACAGAGGAGCCTGGTGAGCTATATAGTCCATGGGAGTCGCAAAAGAGTCGCACATAACTTAGTGACTGAACAACAACAAGCAGTGTTCAGTGATCGTAGACTGCATGTGGACCTTCGATCGTAGACTGCATGTGGACCTTCTCAATTCTCTATTAATGACAAAAATTTTATGTGATCTACACATGCATGGATTTTTCTTATCAGATCTCACTACTGAGGAAAAAAAGCTTTGTCTGGAGTGATAGTCCCTGGCATGTATTTGTTTTTAAGTAACAATTGACTTTAAGATTTCATAAGGAAAATGTATCTACATGTTGGCTCTTATATGTTTAATTGTTCCTGGTGGCTCAGACAGTAAAGAATCTGCCTGTAATGCAGGAGACCCAGGTTCGATCCCTGGGTCAGCAAGATCCCCTGGAGAAGGGAATGGCTACGCACTCCAGTATTCTTGCCTGAAGAATTCCACAGACAGAGGAGGCTGGCGGACTACTGTCCATGGGGTTGCAAAGAGTCAGACACGACTGAGCGACTCATACTTTCACTTTCAAGCTTAACCAGAGACCTTCCTCTGGTGCTCCATATATCCAGGATGAGAATAAGGAGTGGACTGCTTCCTGCTTTCCTTTTTCCTCTCTGCTCCTAGAATGAGCCCATGAGTCCAATTTAAGAAACAGGAAAGGGTAATGAAGAGCCACCTCTTAATTACACAATCAGTTCACGTTTCTTCTAGGAATTCTTTGATTCGTAGCAGATCTCAGTTTGAAGATGATTAGGCAGCCTGGAGAGTATGACTACACCTCCGCCCCCAGGCACTGCTGGACTTCTTATATTGAGGAAGGTCCAGACCACTGACTCAGACCACACCTTTCTTAGCTGGATGATCTGAGTGGCGTCGTGATGTCTCCTTGTCTTTGAATTAACATCTTAAAACCACAAACCTCTTTCCTGAGCTTGTACGTGTGCCAGTGTTGGGAGGCACCCTGCTGGCCTGCAGGCCTTGTAGTTGCCCAGCTTGGAGACAGAAACAGAGACTTCAGTGGACAGGGAATCACTTTTTATATGTTTGTCTATTTTTGACTGTGTTGGGTCTTAGTTGCGGCCGATAGGATCTTCTGATGTGTCACGGGCTCAGTAGTTGCGATGAGCGGACTTAGTTGCCCTGCAGCATGTGGAATCTTAGTTCCTCAACCAGGGATCGAACCCGAGTCTCCTGCATTGCAAAGTGGGTCCTTAACCCCTGGACCATCAGCCTAGCCCCTGGACAAGAGAATCTTATAAGTCCACAACAAAAGTTTCTGGAGCAGCACCCCACCCATCATATGCAGATGGCAGGACGTGGCAGCAATCTTTGCTACTCCGGGGAGGAGGAGCTTAGCATTTATAGGGGGAATTGAGATCACGTTGGCTCATCGTTATCAGAGAAACCAGTGGCTAAGGCAAGAGGCAAGCACATAAACTGTTCCTAATGAAGCATATAACTAAGAGGACTGGACGGTCATATGAGTGAAGCAGAGACTGGTTGAGCAGGGGATGTGCAGAGAGCAAGGGAACAGCCATCTTGAATGGCCTGATTATACAGCCAGTTAGGACTGTGTTCAGCTATACGTAATGACACAAATAAGCCTGCAGATTGTCACTTAAGGGTTGGATGGATGGCAGGGTGACTACCTGAGAGCCATCAACGTCCCACACACCTTCTCTCTTCCCTCCCACTCTGCCCTTTCATGCTCATTGACAACCTCCTGCTGTGCCCACCTTCTAGGAAAGAAGAAAGGGAAAAGAATAGGACAAAGGGCAAAGGATATGCGCTAGCTGAGTCTGTCTCATTTTCTTTGGATGACAATAGCTTTCCTGGAAACTTTACCCAAGAGATTTTCTTTTTTATCTCACTTAATAGAGATAAGTGCTAAGGGCAACTCTAGGTCAAAAGGAGCCCGAGGAATCAAATATTTTCCAGATGAACATATCATCATCTCCATGAAAAAAATGAGGGTCCTCCTGTTATTAACAAGGGGAAAAGAGTATTGGGCAGACAGTATGTGTTAATAGTAGCTGATGCAATTAGATCCATTCATGTGGGTCAGTTACTTAATTGAGCACCATCATTACAGTGTATTAAGGAAGTGTGTCTCAAAGCCAATGGATTCATTGGAAATGTCATTGTCTAGAACATCACCACTCAAGAGTATTTTCAAAGATAATGGAAATGTTCCATATCTGCCTTTTACAACACAGTAGCCGCTGGCTGTGTATGGCTGTTAAACACTTGAAATGTGACTAGTGCGACTGAGAAACTGAATTGTAAATTTCACTGAACTTTAATAAGTAGTCACGCTGATCAGTGATTGCTACATTGGACAACACACATCCAGATCATTCTTGGTGAATATTTTGGTGTGAGGGAAGGGAAGAGAATAGAAAGAAAAATCATGGTTGTGGGGTGGGGGATGGGGGGGTTGCCAGATGCCAGGAGAGGATGAACGGCCTTGGAGATGAAAATCAAATGGAAAATTGCTCTTAGTATGTATGAAGACTTGGAAAGTCAAGTGAAGGCAGATTTAGGAGACTTCAAATGTTTCCTTAGGCTGGTTCTCCCTACAGGTTCTAGAATGATCTGTTACACACTTATTATATAGATAGGGCTTCCCTGATGCCTCAGTGGTTAAAGAACCCACCTGCCAATACAGGACATGCAGGTTCGATCCCTGGGTCCTGAAGATCCCCTGGAGTAGAAAATGGCACACACTACAGTATTCTTGCCTGGGAAATCCCATGAACAGAGGAACCTGGTGGGCTGCAGTCCATGGGGTTGCAGAGTCAGAGACGACTGAGCAACTGAGCGTGCACTCTCACATCACAGATCATATCCCTGTGAATTCTACCCCCAAGCAGAGATGCCGTTCTCCCTCAATGGTGTATAGATGATTCTCCCAGTTCTGCCACCCCTGGGTGTTCCACACACTGGCCTGAGTCAACAGAATAGGGCGGATCTAGCAAACGTTGACTGAAACTACTCTTGTGGTTTTTATCATCTTTTTTTTTTAAAACTCTGACTTTCAGTACGATTCTACTCAGTAGGTCTCCTTTATGAAATATTCTCCTTGTCATTTTACAAGACAACATAGTCATCGTATTTTTCTCCTTCTTTCCTGGATAATCCTACTGTCTGGCTTCTCCCTTCTACCCCACCATAAATATCAGATTTTCTCAAGATTTACTTCTTCCTAAGTGGGCTCATTGACTTCCAAAGCTTTAAATGCCATCTCTTTTTGGAAACTCCAGCGTGGACAGCCCTAGCGCCAACCTGTCCTCAAATGCCAGGTTTGTGTCAGCTGCTTAGTGACCTCTCCTTGATTGTCTTAAGAGTATCTCAGGCACACAAGGTTCAAAATGGAACTGATGTTCTGCTCTCAACTCTCCCTCCTGCAATTCCATTGTCTATTATGTTGCTTTGTTGGCGAGCTTGGCCTTTCTCTTCCTCACCTGCCATGTACAATCCAGCAGCAAGTGCCATAGGCACCCCCATCAAAGGAGATCTCCAGCCACCTCTCCCTGTCGGCATTGACATCAGCCTTGTTGAAGCCCGCATCACGCTTCGCCTGAGCTCTGTGACACCCTCTCACTTTCCCCATCCTCACCACTTCCGAACACACCAGAATCTCTCCCACCTAGTTGCCAAAACGTATTTTCAAACTGTAAATTATAACACATCACGTACTCCCTTGAATAACACCTATCTATGATTTCCCCTTCCTCTTAGAATAAAATCTAAAAGCCTTACCATGGGTGAATAATTTGCTATGTTCTGATTCCTAAATATTTCTCCAAGTTATTGGGATTTTTTTCCATTTTTTTCTTCCTCATTATTTTTTCTTCCTCATTATATCTTCAAATACACTGACTTTCTTTTTCCCACTGCCTATAACATGCCAGTTTTTTCTTATTCTGAGAATTTTTGTTAGTTTTTCCAGAACATTGACTGTCTAACTCCTTCTCAGCCCTTGGGTTTCAGAGAGCTGACTCCTCCAGTTAATAATGCTCTCTCTGCCAAATATACCACCACCCTCTTTAATTCTTCCACAGCTCAAGTGTATTTGTTCCCACGTTATGTTTTTTTTTCTTCCCAGTAGACTGTAAGACTGTAAGAGTGGAGCTAGTATAATACCTGGTGCACAATAAAAAAAGTTTTTGAATGGGTGACTAAATTATTAGTTTATAAAGAAGATAGTATTAAAAGCTTTAAAAATTTTTTGAGTAAAGAGAAGTCATTTAAATGGCAAAACGTTTAAATACTGTTGGGCTTCCCTTGTAGCTCAGTTGGTAAAGAATCTGCCTGCAGTGTGGGAGACCTGGGTTCGACCTCTGGGTGGGGAAGATCCTTTGGAGAAAGGAAAGGCTACCCACTCCAGTGTTCTGGCATGGAGAATTCCATGGACTGTATAGTCCAATGGGGTCGCAAAGAGTCAGACATGACTGAGTGACTTTAACTTCTAAATCCCAATGTATTTTGACCATTGTCTGGGCTAGATGCCAACCTAACTGTATGGAAGGGTGTAATAAATAAGCTAATAAATGAAAAACGATCTCCTATTTCCTTGCATGTAAATTTCATATTAAATTACTTGTGGTAGGAGACATTTATTCATTCTCAATGATATCCTAAATCAAAAGCAGAGTGTCTTTCTTTGCCATAGAGATTAAATTATTCCATTTATGTCAAATGATGGTAATGCTAACTAACCCAGAGTTAGTAAGAAACATAAACATTTGAAAAGTCCATAGCTTGATGAGATTGGTACTAAAAGCTCTTTCTCTTCCTCCTCCTCCTCCTCCTTCTTCTTCTCACCACACGTTATCTGCTTCCAAAGGTACTTCCCTGGTGCTCAGATGGTAAAGAGTCTGCCTGCAATTCGGAAGACCCGGGTTCCATCCCTGGGTCGGGAAGATCCCCTGGAGAAAGAAATGGCAACCCACTCCAGTGTTCTGGCCTGGAGAATCCCATGGATGGAGGAGCCTGGCAGGCTACAGTCCATGGGGTCACAAAGAATCAGACAGAACTGAGCAACTTTCACATACATATGCATTAAAGGTGGATAACTTGTTTTGAACTTCTAAAGTAGACTTCACTTTAAGTAGACTTTTGTTTTATTGGGGAAGTCAAGATGGAATCATTTCCATAACTATTACTTGAGTATGTAGCTCTTACTCAGATTTTCTAACCTCATTCCACTCCACAGGATGTAGATAAAACAGAGTCATCTAAGAGCTGTCTGTTGACTTTGAACGACCAGTTATTAACCAGATGACCTGCAAATATGTCCTGGATTCAGTTTATGATTGTCAGTTGGAATTTGTGGGAAAAAGATAAGAGAATTTTGTTGAAAAATAACCTCACTCTACAAGTGTTTTTGGAGGATCCCCTGTGTATAAGGCAGAGTACTTGGTACTCTGAAGACTACAGTGATTTATCAGAAGTGATTCCTACTGTCAAAGAGTTCTGTCAGGTATCAGGTTTATCTGATACATAACCGCACACCGCAAGGTGGAAGAAAAAAATTTACGCCATAAAGTTGAAAAATAAGAGTAGAAATTCAGAGGAGATGAATTTCACTTGGGGATATTAGAAAAATCTTCCAGAGGCAGTTATTGTGCCTGTGCTTTGAAAATTCGGCAGGATATGGTTGTAAAGAGTAGATTCCTGTCTTGGCAAAGTCATGAAGTCAGGAAAACCCCAGAGCTACATAGGGAAGGATGAGTGGATCAGGAAGTGTATGGAGGGGGCAGGAAGTAAGGTTGGAGAAGCAGTGGGGGTCTATTTTAGGAACCTAAGACACAGAGAAGGTTAGAGTGGGTGAACTTCTTCCCATTAGCATTAGGGAGTCACATAGTCCTAGGTCTCAAAGCTATGGTGTGAGTAGAATTGTGTTATGGGAAGCTGGGAGCCAGAATACTGGAAGAAGACATGATAGAAGGTTTCTCAAAGGTTTCTGATGGTGATGTGTGTACCTGCTAAGTTGCTCAGTCATGTCCATCTCTTTGCACCCATAGGGACTATGCCCACCAGGCTCCTCTGTCCAGGGGGATTCTCCAGGCAAGAATACCAGAATGGGTTGTCCTGCCCTCCTCCAGGGAATCTTTCCGACCCAGGGATCGAACCTGCGTCTCTTACGTCGCCTGCATTGGCAGATGGGTTCTTTACCCCAAGCACCACTTGGGAAGCCCTCTGATAGTGATAGGAGTGAAGATTTCGGGGATTGTTTCAACAGAATCTGGGAACTTCTTAGATGTGGAGAGTGAGAGAAATTGAAATGTGATCCAAAACATTTTGAACTGGTTGACCAGAAGGAGAGTTGGGCTGCTTAAAGGGATGGGCTACACAGAAAAGTAGCTCTTGGAAAGAAAATTATGTATACAGGTCTCTAGGTAGCTTTTAGATACTAGTAGAACACAATGTATAAAATCACAAGAGCGGAACTTAGGATTTAAGGGCTGGATCATTGTGGTTATGTAAAATCGTATGATTTGATGAATTTTTCAAGAGAGATGATAGAAAAATCAAGATGATTAGGGCTGGACAGTCAGGGGATACCTACACTAATCCGATCAGACAGAAAGTAAAGGAATAAATAGACAAAGGAGAGGTGTTGAAAGGATAAGGCAAGTTCAACGTCATGAAAACCAACTTAGGAGAGACTTTTTAAAAGGAAAGCACCCATGAATGTCAAATGTATACCTTACACTATGCAGCTATTTAAAAAGACAGGGATTAAGAAAAGTCTCCTAGATATCTCAAACTGATAGTCATTGTCTGTTGGCTTTTTATGAATTACACTCTATTTTTTAAAAAATCTTTATTTCCTCATTAGCTGTGCCAGGTCTTTGTTGCTGCTCAGGCTTTCTCTAGTTGTGATGAGTAGGGGCAATACTCAAGTTGGGCGGCACCAGTTTCTTGCCTGCTGGCTTCTCTTGTTGTGGAGCTTAGACTCTGGAGCACAGGCTTAGTAGTTGTGGTGGGCAGGCTTGAGTGCACGTGGAATCTTCCCGGGTCAGGGATAGAACCTGTGTCCCCTGCATTGGCAGGCAGATTCGTAACCACTGGACCACCAGGGAAGTCCCATTGTCATGGTTTATTTTCCAAAATGAAAGATATAGGCATTGTGACATGTGGAAAATGAGGAAAGATTGAAATTAGGGAAAACTGGAATCAGGTTCTAATCCTATATGGTTTTCTGATTTGAGGCAAAATTACTTAATCTCTCCAAGCCTTAGGTTCTTGACCATAAAATGGTGATAATGCTTGACTCAGTGGGCTATGGTAAGATGCAGTTCAATAAATTAGCATATGGACAAGAAGAAACTGGTGGAAATAGGCCTGTTAATCCAGGTCTCTTTTAAATTTTCCTCCCAGTTGCTTTTGATTCTTTTCCAGATGGTCATGTGTTATGGGGAGCCATCACCTGAATTCATGGGTAGTTAGGTTCTATAAGTCTTAATAATGAATTGCAAGCAATTAAATATTGGCCACCAATCCCTCCTTGGGCAGACCTGAATGTAGGAGGAGGCAGATGAATATGTTTACTCTTGAAGGTCCTGCCAGAGCAAATGGTCAAGACAGAATTGTCTCAAGAGATCAGAGGGCCTGACCAGGCTGGATAATGATTTGATACGTCCCTGGAAGTAGGTCAGAGACCACCAGGATTTTTCATTCACTTATTTATTTATTTATTTGCATTTTCATGTTTTATTTTGCATTCCCTGGTGCTAGCAAAATGCTCTGTATATAATCATTAGGAAAAATTTGCCAAACAAAGAGCTGTTTTGTTTGTTTCTTTGGAGAGATCTGGCCATTAGATAATGCACATGAAGGTAAAAAGAATAGAGCATTAACTGGAAAAAAGAGAAACGAACATGGAAGATGATGTAATCACATGGGGTGTTGGTAGCTAGCAACTGGGCCTATATATATGCCAGCGTGTAACTGTCACAGATATCATGTTGCATCTACACTGAAGACAAACATCCCCAAACCAGGAATCAGTGATAGAAACAAAAGGGGAAAAAAATATGAGTCTAAGCCTGGTGCTGTTTTTAACTCCTATTCAACAATAGGGGGACACCATTACTTACACTTACATCTGTTGTTATTAGCAAACAGAGGGGCACAGAGGAGAGAGGCGTATAATACTGGATGCCATTTGTATGGAAAAGCAGGAGGACTCCATCCTGGTAACAATGCAAGCGGGCACGTATTGTGTATCCAGAAAGGATGGTCACCTTCCATTTTAATTTGTTCCAAGCTTTCTTTCTCTCTGGAGTCCATCTCTGATGTGACATTCAAGAGGACTGTGTTCAGCTAGAACTTGGTTGTGAAGTTCTTTTAAACACTCACACGCCAGATCGACTGTGAGTAAGGAGAGTGTGTTTGCTTGATAGGAAATGAGATTCCCCTGGTTGACATATGTCTTCCTTAAAGAGTTTGACTCACTGCCTGTGTACCTGTCTCCTCCTCTCACCCCACCCCGTGACTGCCTCACAGGCCATGGGATGTGTTCCTGCGGTCGCTGTGTTTGTGAGAAAGGATGGTTCGGGACGCTCTGCCAGCATCCGCGGAAGTGTAACCTGACGGAGGAACAGAGCAATAGTCTGTGTGAATCAGCAGATGGCATATTGTGCTCGGGGAAGGGTGAGTATCTACTGGAGCTTGGAGGGGTTCCCTGTTCTTACATGTGGTTTATATTGTACTGTCCGTATAACCAGCTTCTCCGGGGTGAATGGAAACCATGCTGTCCTCTACTCCGACCAGACTTTGGGCTTGAATTTCTCCCACTCACACGATCATGGAAAGTATTATCAGAAGGAAAGTCTCAAATTTACCTGTATGCTGCTTTCTTTCGTCATAAATGAATTAGCGATAGAAACATGTGCGTGCTAAGTGGTTTCGGTCGTGTCCGACTCTTTGTGAACCTATGGACTGTAGCCCTCCAGGCTCCTCTGTCCAGGGGTTTGTCCGGGCAAGAATACTGGAGTGGGTTGCCATGCCCCGCTCCAGGGGATCTTCCTGGTTCAGGGATCGAACCCCAGTCTCTTATGTGTCCTGCATTGGCAGGTGGGTGCTTTACCACTAAGTGCCACCTAGGAAGCCTGATAGAAACATGGATTTTATCAGAAGCTTCAGGGAATATATCTCACATGCACACACTTCTCTATGTCTGTGAATATAAATGTCACTATAAAGAAAATGCCAGAGATAATTTTTAAAATAAAGGGAAAAAAAAGGTTGACAAATGAATGTCAGGGTCTGAGAAAAATGAACTTCATGAGACAGGTTTCATGTGAAAAGATCCCTGGGCATTTGTTAGAAGCAGCATCCCTGCTGAATGAAAAGAATTGGTGACTGTATAAAGAAGAGAAAAACGAGAAGATAGATTGGGCACTGAATGGACCAGAAAGCCAAAAGGATCATTGTTGGGCTCACCCATGAAATAGCGCAGTCCAGAACAGCAGAGAAGTGATCACAAATGTCTAAATGGCCAACAGATCAACTGTGGGGATTTCAGAGGCTACATATGTAGATGTGTGTGTGTGTGTGTGTGTGTGTGTGTGTGTGTGTGTGTGTGTGTAGGTGTAGGAAAGGAGGGTGAGAGATGTGACAAAGACTATAGAAGGAGACCAGATATTTCACTTCATAAAAAGGAAGGAAAAAAGTACATGGGTCCCAAAGTTCTGGTGTAATTTTCTGAGGTCTGAACATCACCAATTTTCCAACCAGATGTGCGTGAGTGCTAAGTTGCTTGTCTGACTCTTTGCAACCCTATGAACTATAGCCCACCAGGCTCCTCTGTCCATGGGATTTCCCAGGCAAGAACACTGGAGAGATTTGCCATGCCCTCCTTGAGGGGATCTTCCCAACCCAGGGATTGAACCCATGTCTCCTGTGTTTCCTGCATTGGTAGATGGGTTCTTTACCACTAGTGCCAACTAGACATGTGTAACCTAATATCAAAAAAAGATAAAATGAAGCCCTCAAAGTGGTTACAGTCTTCAAGTTGATGGAATAGGAACAAATAACCCAATCAAACATTTACTACAAATAAATTTAAGAAGAAAAGCAACCCCACCCAGTGCCCCTCCCCCACCCCCAAAGGGCAGAGAGAAAGAGTAGAGAAAGAATACTAATTAATAGACTGAGTTTTAGATATTTTTTTGCAAAGTGAGTTTTTTTATTGATTATTTTTAATTTTTATTGTTTTGGGCCACACATGGCATGTGAGATCTTAGTTCCCCAACCAGGAATTGAACCCATGCATTTGAAAGCTTGGAGCTCTAAGCGCTGGACTGCCAGGGATGTCCTGAATTTTAGGTAGATTGATGTTGATGTTTTTGTATAAATTTTCCAAGAGGCCTTAAAAGCCTTCTCTCTCAGTGCATATGGACCCATCTAAAGGCTGTCACATTCCTCTTTGCTAGTGGCTAGGAGGGGCTTCCTTGGTGGCTCAGATGGTAAAGAATCTGCCTGCAGTGCACAAGACCTGGGTTTGATCTCTGGGTCGGGAAGATCCCCTGGAGGAGGGCATGGCAACCCACTCCACTATTCTTGCCCGAAGAATCCCATGGACAGAAGAGCCTGGTGGGCTACTGTGCATGAGGTCACAGAGTCGGACACGACCAAACAACTCAGCATTGAGTGGCTGGAAAACACCTAGAAATGTTCTGGAAGTATGTGTGTTCTCACTGAATGTTCAGGAGCTGCTCTGCATGGACCTAGATGCTCTGGGGCTTCCCAGCTCACTAGGATCCTTTCAGAACAGATGATCCCCACTTCCCAAGTGGAGCTGAAGCTGCAGCTGCATTTACCCTCAGACACCTACCCTGGGGGCAGGATTAGCAGGTAAATACCTTTCTGAAGAAGACATAGTGAAGAAAGAGAATTGCCTAATAGCTAGGGAGGTGTCCTCAGAAGTAGAATAAATATTCTGATTAAAGTCATTACATTCTGAAGAGAGAGAGACTCATTTTTTTAAGCATCATAAATGTAGAAAATATATATAAAAAAATAGATTGACTAAACATTGGCCCAAAGGAATTTCCTTAAAATGAAACAGGATGAGAAAATCTCTCTAGTTAACACCTTTTCAAATTGTTTGCTTTGAATGGTGGAAATCTATCCAGGTATCAATGAATAGTTGAAAGCATATTTGTCTAAACTATTTGTTTACCCTTCAAAGGGTAGAGTTTTAAACTTGGAAGGAATGTAAAAGTGTGATTGGTATCAGGACCTCTTATAGCCTCAAGGCTGTTCGTTTTGAGGTCGGTGTTGGTGATAAGGCTGGCATGCCTAGTTGGCAGTGGCTGGCTGTGGACTCTTTTGTTTCTTCCTGTTCTGGAAGAATCCTTGCTGAATTGTAGAGCAAAAAAGGTGTTACACATGAGATCATGGAATTGTATTCTTTCAGTGAACAGTGGGGATGCAGAAGTTATCCTTGTCAGCATGGAGGAACCCGCACCCCAAGAACCACAAGAAAAGAATCATGAAACAGACTAAGGGTCTTCAACACGGTGGCTGAGAAGAGACCCCCCCTTCTGAGTTATTTAAATGGGGGCCATCTATTTCTGGGTGCATCTCATGGACTTGCCATATTGCCATGTACTCTCCCCTCAAATTTGTACATGAAAACCCCTCACCCTGGCTTTCACAAAGGATATCAGTCTTTTTCTTTCTCCCATGATGGGGCAGGTGTGAGCAGGAGTGGGGTCCTGAGATCCCCAGGGCACAGCAGTTTAGCAGCCCAGACCCAGCTGTGTGTTTCCCGCAGAAAAACGAACCCGCAACGTGGGCTCCCTGGGAGCTGTGAATAAAGCCGCCACCTCAGGAGACGATGAAGAAATAGCGTTTTATTTCTTTACAAATTGATAGCCAAGACAATAAATCACTCCATAGAAAAATTTAAAACAAGATACATTGTTGTGACCTTCATAACAGATGGAGGAGTTAGAACAGTAGTGAAGTCTGCCTGCTGGGATGTCAGGTTGCAGCATTTTGTCAGGCTTGATGGATGAAAAAGAAAGTCCAACTCTGTCAATGGGGCAGCGAACAGAGGTGCCTCACCCTGACACAGGATGGGTGTTTGTAAATAACCGGAGATGAACGCAGAGCCAGGTCTCCTCTAAGCTTAGCTACCTTTGACGGATGCATGATACAATTCATAGGATGTTTGGGGATTTATTCCTCTGGATCCAAGAACACACAACCTTTTTGGCCTTGTAACTTCCATCTCGATATAGGTCATCCCCTCTAACATCCTTAAAGATGCTGTTGTGTGACAGTTGTTAATTGTGTGTCCCCCTTACACTTACAATGACCCCTTACACTCTTACATTGATACTTGTCATCCAGATTAAGTCCATGGTACCCCCACCACCCATCCCTCACCCCTGGCCTGACCCAGCCTGTTCTTCACACCTGGAAAAGAGAAAGGGTGAGAAAACATGTTTAAAAAGCCACCCTTTGCTCTGTGTTCTGGTTGCCTCACTAAATGGCTGTCAGGGCAGCTCTATAGGATGCACAAATCATTTTTGAAACTACATGGAAGTCCCCCTCCCCCCACCCCTGGGAGAAGCATCACAGATAGATGCAAGAGTAGACTGAATCAGATTGGAATCTTAGGTTAACTGATGTACTTCCATTTTCTCATCTTCGAAGGCAGAAGAATTTCATTTCTTTCCCCTTCTTATGTCCTAAGGATGCTCTGAAGACAAATGAGAAAATGTGGTTGATTGCTCAGGAATGGAAGCCAGTAAGCAGCACGGAAGGAAGATCAGAGCACTCTTTAGAGTCCTTATACTAAGACAGACAATAAATGAGTTAGGTGATGTGGTCATGAACTTACTACCCTAGATCCTGCCAAGCTGGGGGTGTCCAGCTGCTCCCTCCGGCTGGACTGGGTCTCATGGGTGTGAGGGGGCCCAGCCAGTGGAGCTGAACAGTTGGTCCCCTCTTGGTAGTCCTGCGGTCTGTGTTTGTCTGTGTCTGTCTGGCAGAATCATTTGTCTAAGTGTTTCCCTTTCTACGAATGTGCACTTTGAGCCCTGACTACTGATGAAAACAAGTCAGAGCACTCTACAACAAAGGCGTGGCTCTAAGAGGTCCTGATACCGGTCACGCTGTGTTAGTATTACATGCTATGCTAGTCCTAATTTTACAAGCAGAAAAAGTTCCTACCTCTGAGAGGCACAAATAGAAAGAACAACACAGCTGGGGAAAACGCTGACTGAGAAAAGCTACCTTTTCATAGCACATACAAAAATCAATCCCCATTTTTCACTTGAAGTAGTTCAGTGTCTAGCAGACTTTTGGAACTGT
Organism: Okapia johnstoni; assembly: GCA_024291935.2. NCBI lineage: Eukaryota > Metazoa > Chordata > Mammalia > Artiodactyla > Giraffidae > Okapia > Okapia johnstoni. The sequence continues at coordinate 8,429,979 of CM044321.1, read as the reverse complement.
AGTTTACTTGTCAAACAGTTCATCCAAGATACCATATTAACTTTAGCTGAGCTTAACCAGTTTTAGGAAAATACTTTGTTATAGCCTGAAGCTAAACATTCCAGAAGCAAGAGCAGTAATTAGAATAGTTTCAGGGCTAGGGGGTAAGTTTAAAAATGAAACGTGAGATCTTTTCATGAGTTGTGACAAAAAAGATATCCTAGGCATAATTGTGAATATCATGAACATAGAAAGTCATTTACTTCTGCTCCTTTGTAGAAATAAGTTTGGAATGTAAAGGGGATAACTATTTTAGAAACAACTGAAAACAACCAGATTCTTCCAATAATCATGGAATTAAAGAATGAAATATGGTATTTTCTGAAGCAGTTACCATGAAAAGTCTTCTTTGTTTGCACTCAGATCACTAACCATTTACTAACCGAGCTTATGGTAAACACTCGCATGCCTAGAAATTTGAAAGAAAGTTTTTAAAAGTACGACAAATACATTTCTAAAATAAGGTAACACCATACCTGAATGAGACCAAGAAGAAGCCAGCATCCTTCACAGACTTGAGCCGGGAGGTCCCTGCTCATTGGTTCCTAAGCAACCATCAGGCTGTCAATCACTCATCAGAACTGAAGGTTGTCTAGAATTTGCTCAAGGAAATGCAAATCAATGAGACTCTCAGGAAAGTAAGACAAGACTATATGAAATTATGCTATGGTTAAGCAAAGACTTCACAAATGTAAACCCAGCTCTCAACTCGTAACTAGTTCTGACTACTCCTTGACCTTCTTTAGGAGCATGACAAGGAACGTGGAAAGTTTAACTTGGCTCTTGGGGATTTTTGCAGCTAAAATACAGATAGTCATTTCCATGATATGAAATACCACATAGTGCTTAATGCGTGAGATGTGTTTATACGGATCCTTTCCGGATTCTGTGATATCAGGAAATCCTTCTCTCTCAACCACTTTACTCACTCAGTTTCTTAATTTAGTTTTCAAACACTGTGTTTCCTAGAAGCACTAATGATTGATTACTGCTCATCTCCCAATATATTTTGAACTTACCAAGTCTGGAATTGTGTTAAATAGGTCAAAGCACTTTTTTTCTACTTCACCATCTCTTAAGGTGATTTTTGACCAGAACAATTTAGTGATGAGCATCTTTTAGTAAAAGGAAAAACACGTTTGGAAAAAATAATCCATCCAAGGAAATAAAAGGAAGGGTAAGTCCTTCTTAAGTGTTTTCTTTAAATTTTAAAGTTGTCTTTACTGCTGTTGTAGCTGAAATTTTGCCACATGAGGTCTCATAGCCCATCAGGTGAAAGCATTCAGACTGAGAGAACTTCCTTTTGTGGCACCATTTAACTCATACATTTTCTTTTCTTTTAAATATATTTAAGTAACTAATAAAATTATTTCTGGGCAAACAAAAATGTTCTTAATAACCAAAGAGGAAGTTTTTAATTAATAACATTAATTAAATAATTTAAAAGAGGAGAAATGAGTTAAGTAATGCAAAAGGTAATTTGACCAAGACCCTCATAAAAGATGAACATTTTGAGTGGATTAGAGCCTTCCTTGATTATGGCAACAAATTCTAAGAATGAGATCTGATAAGTCAGATATACATGAGTTACTATCTGTGTATTTTTGGCACTTTAAAGAGCTACCCAATATGCAGGCGTGTCCCTATTTAAAGAAAATCATGAAAACAAAAATCCAGAATTGTAAGCACAATAATTTAGTAGTTCTTTCTATTATAAAATGCATCCCCACCTAATAGAACTTGCTATTCAATTCCCAACAACAATGAAAATAATAATAAAAAGCACCTTTAAGGCGCGATTGAATTCAGAAATAAAGAAGAAAAAAGGAACATCTATTTTTGAACACCTTTTCGGAAGGCCATCCATAAGAATCAGCCACATTCTGCCCTCATTGACATTTCAACCAGGCGGGGCCATGGAACATTTGCTCAAGGCTAATTGCAACTGTCTAGGTCCATAATGAAGCCTTTCCTGGGTAACCTTTATGAATTACAGTAAGTCAGGCTCCCCTCTGAGTGACTGGCTAGTCAATGAACTTTCCCCTTTGATAGGTTATTAGACGTCCGCTGCTGTTGCATTGATTGATATTCTGTTCTCCACCGAAACCTTTAGTTAAGTGATGACGGCAAGTAGTGCCCTTTGTGATTTCAGGCTCCTGCCACTGTGGAAAGTGCCTTTGTTCTGCTGAAGAATGGTACATTTCGGGAGAATTCTGCGACTGTGATGACAGGGACTGCGACAAACATGATGGGCTCATTTGCACAGGTGCCGTATCGACCGACCCTAATCGTTCTTTGCAATAGTCGGCAGTGGAGACCACACTCACTGCGCCCTGCCGCAGACGGCAGGGCAGGAGAGCATCCTTGCAATCAAGACCTACTGTTCACCCAGTCACTACAGAAGGGGAGGGGCATTCATTCCCCAGTCCAGAGGAATACAAAAGAATAAAGCCACATTATATGGCTGCTGGGACACTGCCACCAAGTAACCCCTCTCCCCTAGTTGCACAGATGCTGTTCTGTATGGAAAAGAGAAAACAGTGGTCTTGACAACCATTTTACTTTGAGCCAGATGTCGGCAATGGAATATTACTTTAAACAGGACCCAGTTGCCGCTTCCAAAGACCACTGGTTGATGTGCTGATTGTCTGCAAGGAATGAGGTGTGTGTTGAGGGGGTGGGAGTGATGAAAAAACTTAGCAGTGTAATAGCTATTCCTTTCTCAAGTTACTGAATCCTGATAATCAGTTATGTTAATAAAATGCATCCCCTTGAATAAGTTACAGAGGAAAGAGACATATATATCTGTTCTGCTTATCTCCAGTGGCAGGTAAAGGATGAAAGCTTCCATGCGTCATTAAGCTAGACCTTCACTTTCAGTCCACCCCTATGAAACAAGGCTCCTCTTCTGATTCCTCAGCTTACCTCATTCTATGTCAAGGGACTTGATAGTTTTCAACATTTATTCATAAGTCAGACGTACCTTGCTGTCTATAGGAAAACAAAATTATGACTTGGAAGCCACCTAGAGTGATACAGAATGGTCACTCTTAGATGCTACGCACAGGGTGGCATCAAGCAGCTGCCGTTAATTGTGTGAAAAATTAGATTTCCCATAGCTGCTAAATGAGATAAGATGGTTACAGAACAGATTAAGAAAATCTGCAGAGGATGAATGAAATGGTCTTGCTGATGAGCGGCTACAGTTTGGAATGACGTATTTTAACATGGTGCCTTTCCATCATGATGATGACCACCCTGTGTACTTTGCTGCAGGGAATGGAATCTGTAGCTGTGGAAACTGTGAATGCTGGGATGGATGGAATGGAAATGCCTGTGAAATCTGGCTCGGCACGGAATACCCTTGACGATTACATGGCAGGGAACCGGGTTCTTCTTTTATCTCGGCCCTCAGAACGTATAAATGCAGAGGAAACCATGTATAATCACCACTACGACAGGTCAAACAGACTATTGTATGTTCTTCTCTTTCTGACTGCCTGAATGAAATCTGGGTACCCATTAAAAATGAGTTAAGCAAATTCTGATGTAAATAGCATCAGAAAAAACTTTTCCTACCTTCATTTACGTCAGTGGTTCTCAACAAGGGCAAACTTTACCACCCAGAAAATGCTTTACAATAATGTTTACAGGTAATTTTGATGGTCACCCTGGGTGGTGTGGAGGGCATGTTAGGGGTGGACATCCAGTGGGTGGGCACCAGAGATGCTTTGAATGTCCTCTGGGGCACAGGACAGTCCCCCGCAGCAAAGAATGACCTGACTTCACATGTCAAGGCTGCCGGAGCTGAGAAACATTGAATTACATGGTTGTTAGAAGTGCACAACCCTGTACAATAAAGACCATATTCATGTCTAAGGAAAAAATACAGCCTCACATAAATCCATTGATCGTATTTTGCCAGGATTCCATATCACTCATCATTTCCATGGAGACATAAGGTATCCAGACACACATAGGATAGGGGGCAGAAACTGCATCATCAGTGCTTTTGGGGAAAAAAAAAATAAACCTGGTCATTTTAGCCATTAAGTCATTTGTCTTATCCCCCTTTAGACTCACACACACAAAAAGACTCTCTTAAGATGAAGGAAGATATTATGAAAAATGTACAATTCAACATTTTAAATAAATAGTGACATAACTTGCTTATATTCTGTGTCAGTATATATTTACCTACTGAGGATTAACCACCCCCCCCCCAAAGTGAATTTTTATTCAGGGGTATCTATTTTCTATTTCTAGAACATTTTTTAATATTGGGCAGGGGTTACATGTATAAGAATTCTGATTTTTTACTGTTTAAACTACTCCATGGTAACTTGCCTTTTAAAAAGACAGCATATAGTTAGATGTATGATGGGCCTGAAATATACATTCACCTCCCTTAAAAACTCTTATTTGTAAGGATACATTTACTTATTGGAAAAGTAGGCTCATGCAAAGAAATCAAGAAATTATATTAAGATAAAAAGTTTCAAAAGCTCAGAGGGTTTAAAAAAAAATCCAGAAATGCCTGAAATAGAAATTACAAGTATTCAGTCAATAATAAGAACAAAATGTTTATTTTCTTAATGGTGAAATTCTGCTCTGTATGAAATTCACATTGAATTATGAAAATGTACAATAATTCAGACTTCCCTTACATATTTACAGTTAAATCTACTTATACACATTAGTTAGGCAACCTTTAATTATTTAGAGCTAATAAAAACCCCACTTTTTTTTTTCTAAAGGTGATTTCTATCTTGTAAAATCCTAGAATAATGTAACAAAATCATTTCCATATTAAGATGAAAAGTTTTACTTGGAAATTTTACTTGATGATGTAAATATTCTAGAGTCGTGGCTTGGACTTTTCTAAGTCACATCACCAAAACTAAGGGAAAATATGTATCCGCTGAGTTACTGAAAAGTTTAATATTGAAAATTATTTAAGAGAAAATTTAACTGACGCTGATTTTGATAGTACTAATAGTGTTCTTGTACTTTAAGAGATTTATAAAATTGTCATTTCTATCCTGAGATTAAGGAGTGCAACCATGTGATTGTATCTCTAGTCTCAAGTATATCAATCAATATATCAGCTTTTGTAAATGAGGGAAATATAAGCTGTGAAGAAACTATACAGATTATATTCTTTCCTCTTCTCTATCTAAACACTTTAACCCTCCAACAAAGCTGTTACTGTTCAGTTGCGATTCTGATGCCTTATGCGATGCTGCACAGACATCGAACTTCGTTACCTTATCTAGCCGTCATAATTTGTACAAAAGACCTTCAGGTTCCTTTCTTGCAGAACTTTGGCTTCTATAAAAGACCAGATGGTAAACAGTTTCGACTTTGTGGGTCACATACACCTCTGGTACAAATTCTTGTTTGTTTTCATTTAATATTTTAAAGCTGAGAAAACAAATTCATTCTGAGCTCCTGGACTGTAAGAAACATTGGGAGATGGATTTGGCTTGCACCCAAGCAGGAGTTTGCCAGCCTCCACTCTTCTGAAACTGCTCTTAGCTTCCTCGCTCATCATATAACCCTCGCTGTGTCTTCTTTTTCTTATCATTCTCTGTATCTGTTAACCCTTTTCATTAACAGCACCTACAACAAAAGTGCTGTTCTTTTTCTATTTGCATTTAACAAAAATGCCCTTGGCATTCATGTTTTTTTAAGAAGAAGTTAAAATACGGAGAAATTAGTGTATTATAAAGTTCAAAATGTGATTGGTACAAATTTTTTGACAAAGCTGAAAATATATTTCAGCTCTATACTGGGGTTCATTTAGCTTGGAATTACTGAACCAAAAGGAAATTATGGCGTTAAGTCACATGGTACCTACATGCTAATGAATATTTTTTTTAAAAACAAAAATATTTTCATTTTACCACTTTCTGGCTGCTGCAAGAGTTCTTGTGTGTGTTTATGTATGATTTGGGGTCTCTAGCAATGCAGATATCAATAGATCTATGAAGAAGTGATTTAACTTACACGTTTAAGTTGGAGAAAAATAAACATAGTTACATACAAAGACATAAATTTCTACCCTTCTTAGATGTGATTTTGTTCTTTGACTTTTGGTTCCATTGCTTAGATAGAAACTCCCTCTTCAAAAAAAAAAATGGCAGGGCAAGAATAAACTTATAATAGTTGGAGGGAAATTTCATTGGCTTATTCAAGTTGGTCGGTAGTTATGGTGGAAATACATCAATTGGGAAGGATACGTTTGCCATTGGTGTTAGCACAAACCCAGTTGCTTGGCAAACCATCACTGAGGAATTCTTCCATAAAGGACTTTTGAATAAGAGTCTACAAACATCCTGAGACCTAAGAGAATCACCCTGGACTCTGAGCTAATCTGGATTCTCACCATGCACTGGAAGGAATGGCCTCCACCACTTCAAATGAAAACACAACATGGGGATTAGACCAAATGATAGAGAAAACCAAGAGAAAACAAAAACAAGACATAATTCAACCTTTGTTTGCCGACTCACTATCAAAGCTTTTGAAACCCCACTCAGTATTGAGTCAACAGGCCACTTTGCAAGCTAACAAAGCTACTCTAAAAAGTGTATTTTACTCCAGAGTAACACAGTTCACATCTGGAGTCTGAGATGCCTGTGTTTAGCTCAACAGCTGTCCCTGGATATAGTCTCCTTCTAAAATGTTCATATTCCCTCTAATATTAGGGAGAGAAATTTAAATGAAGTGGTACATGTCTAACTTTTAAGTCAAGAAGTATCTTTTTCTTGTGTTTTAAAAAAAGAGCCAAATCTGATATTGGTCATCCTGAAAACAGCTGACTGTTTTAGTGCTTTAAGGATTCATTAAGCAACTGACCAGGTGTGATAAAGAAACTCCTCTTGCACTCCAAGAGGCAAATAATTAGATGGACCATGGCAGGAGTCTTGTGGGTTCATCATGGCACTTTTGAAGCCAGTCCTTAACCCAAAACACTCAGGGCAAAAGAACATTTAGAACAAGAACCTCTAAATTCTCCAAGATTTGTAATGGAATGATGCTCAGTTCCATCGTACTCTCTATATAGGTTGGACCATTTGCCTCTCTTCTATAATTTTTTCAGGTTAAGTTGTAGCAAAATATTTTAGCAAACATAAGAAAATAAAATGATATCACTTGAAATATTAAAACAATAAACATTCCAGAGCATTGCTGAGGAATGAGTGAAGCAATAGCTACCATAACAGATCAGCAGACATAACCCTCCCACACCAGATATGAACGCAAAAGGCATGTGATACTGGAAAGACTCGATAAAATCAACATACGTACATGTAGGTACAGATCACATGGTGGTCTCCAAATACAAATGAATTCCATCAGATTTACTGTACAGAACATCAATGGCGACAGATTGCACTTAAAACAGCAAACTTAATTTTTGAGGGGGAAAAATGGTGGAGTCTTATCCTGGAAAAATAGCAAAAGAGGTATCATCAAAGAGCTAAAATCTTCTTTGGCATGGTAAAGGGGGAGACTGAGTTTACCAAACTTATTTACATGACATTTCTCTATATCTGTGGGTGATGCAATGCCATTTTGTTACATAAAGTTGTTCGATGTTTTTGAATATGCCTTCATATAAATATTTTATTCAATGTGTTGTATTTATGAATACAACACATGATATTAAACACAGAAACTGTACAATGCAGACAAACTCTTTGTATGTAGATTGAGTAATACACACCAGTGGCTCTTGAAACACAGGTCCTACAACATGCAGTTCATCAGTGCTGTCCTCGTTCCATGCAACAGGTCAGACCAGACACAGAGGAAATGATCTAACTAAATCACAAATAACAAGGACCCCTCTGCAGTACATCTAAACATATATTAGAAGTAAGTATTTTGACATCCATTCATAGGGATAAATGCCCTTATAGATAACTCATGTAAAAAACAAAACAGAGGTACACATTTACTGAAATCTCATTCATTTACAAAAATAAATCTTGTCATAATTTTAACCAATCAACAAGCTTGCAGGAGAGAAAAAGAAACCAGCATGTAGGGCTGATTACCAAAAACATACAGGTGGGGTTTTTGATGTGTGTGTGTGTGTGTGTGTGTGTGTGCGCGCGCGCACCTGTGCACACGTGCACATGGTAGGGTAAGTCCATCTAATTGGAATTTCAAGTTGTTATTCACAGTTTGTCACATATTATGGAGTATATGTCTTCCCTAAAAATTGATTAATGTAATTCACCTAATGTATTTTAACTTAGCCATTAAAAATAATAGGCTTTGAAACGGTGTAATAAGAAATCAAGAGAGGTCAGAAGAATACTTTTGTTGTATTTGTACTTTAGCATTATCGACAATAAATCTACTCAGATGTTATGCTAACTTTTTATTTATTAAAGTGGAATTCAATATGAAAATGAAATAAGCATAAACAGTTAAATTGATAGTAAATCTTTAATCAGCTAAGCAGGCCAAAATTTTTAAAGGTTGGGCAAAGGCTGTCATGGAGACTTAGGAAAGCAGTGACAAAATAATTTCCCAGTAAATACAGTGCAGATGGGAGAAAATGGCGACTGGGTCATCCTTCCACATGGAAAATAACAAGAGGCCAGTACATGGATCTCACATATAGATTTCTATAAATGAAGTTCAGTTTGGTCTCAATTAACTGTTCAGAGGAGAAAAACACTGAAATTTATTAAGTATACACAGAGTTAACAAATATATTTCCAAACAGTTTAGTATCAAACATTTTGAAACTCTTTAGAGCCAATAGTGAACATTTTGCATGGTTTCTTCACTGTGGAGTCAACTATTCCTGGACTTTCTCAGTCGCTGTCTTCCCTAAGCTCAGAATTCAGCAGTTGGAAATCCCAAAGGAAGTTAAGAAAACAAAATCAAACAAAAGCAAGAAAAAATATATATATCGATGGACTGAAAACCTGATATTTGAATGTGTTGGTTTGCCTTTATTTTTAATCTAGAATAATTCAACAGACTGCATTCTGAGATCATGGCAAGGCACCTCTGACTCAGCTACAGGGCCACATGGCCCCCAGAAGCTGAGTCAGAGGTATGGACCGGTGAAATACACAGTACCTGACTCAGCATGCTGAGCTAAAAAAAATACGTTTTTTTTTTTTTTTTTTTACCTAATGTGTCCGGTTTAAAAACTTGTCATTAAACACCAAAAATATTAAAGTCTAATTTATAACTAACGTTTTCATTGCTGCTGCAGGAAAAAACACAACAGCCGCCTTGCCCATGCTCTGCCGAGTATGAGTGGAACACAGCCCAAATCGGGGGTGGTGTTAAGTTTGGTTCATGAAAAACAGGAAGGATTCTCTATCTGAAATGGATTTAGGTAGCGCAATTCTTGTACGTTGTTAATCATTGACTTTTTTTTTTTTTTTTTTTTTTTTCCCAAATAATGAGGATTCATAGATGAAAAATGAACCTTAATCAGGCCTACAAGGCCTACAGAGTTCTTTTGACCCACTTTCTCAAAAACCAGTGGGTCTTGCTCGCTGGGCAAGGCAAATGTTACCATTACCAGTAAGCTTGTGATATGTATAAAACACACACACACACACACACACACACACACACACACACACACACACACAAAGAAACTAAGGGGGATGTCAAACCCAGATCATAGAGCGCTTCCCATGACTGTGTTTGACCCTGTTTCTCAGCCCGGCCGCGCGGGCCTCGGGAGCACAGTATCTGCTACTGGACGGGGCGTATATGTGTGTTTCATTAGTTGTGTGAGCCGGAGACCACAGTCCTAATCTTTATAGATACAATTTGTCATAACAGGTTTAGAAGGCTTTCTGTTTCCCTGATCGCTCTCCCAACTAAGCCAACCACGACAGTTAAGATTGAGAGGAACACCATCCCTACAAAAGGTCACAGACAGTAGAGCCAGCAGCCCTGGAAAAAATAAACAGGAAGAAGAGAACTCCAGAATAGCACAGGTTTACAGCATCTAACTAGAAATTTACTCAAGAGTATCTGTGTGCTACAAAAAATTGAACTGAAACACATGGATTTCGCCGAAACGAGACTCAAAAAGGAATATGGGTAGCTGTCAGCAGGCAAGGTGTCGAGTGGACTCGTGAAGGAGGTCATTCACATGAAGTGTCACAGTCACAGAAAAGATATTAAAAAGGCATTCCATATCTGGTAGGGCATTCCATGGTCTGAGTTGAGCTGGTCGTCCAGGTGTCTTCTTCTTGTGGGGGGCGCGACGCGTTGAGATTTATCCACTTGCAACCAAGGAGTTCGGGCCAGCGGGGAGCAGCCTACCCCCAGCGGCTCCTGGGCCCCTGGAGGGAGCGGGAGGGTCTGGCCGGGATAAATGGCTCAACGGCGCTCAGGGGCGAGTCAGTCACAACACCTGTGAGGGTGTGGCTATGTCGTCTTACTTTTGTTGACTGGTTTGCCTCCATTCATGATGGCCGACGCGCTCGTGCTTTTACTCGGTGTCACCCCGGCCTTCGGGACCGTTTCTCCGACGTCATGCAAAGACGGTTCTCGGTACATGGCAACTAGTGACGGGGACGGGGGAGGAGGGCAGAAAAGGAGATGTTACCCGGCTAGGTTCACGCACAGACCTCTGCGGGAGGCCCTGTCCTCTTTCTTTCCCAGAAGTCGAGTAGCCCCATCGAGAGGGAATTCCTGTTTTAAAGCAGTAAATTCCAGCCCCTGACCAGGAAGTATGCCTTCCTTTGCATTTTCTGGTTTTGTGTCTCCAAACCATGCATGTGGGTGTGCCTGGATTTTTGTCGAGGAGAGAAGGTTTAAATGGGGGATGTAGACACACAGACACACACACACAGACACAGACACACACACACACGCCACAGGAAGTATATGAGAATGGCAGGCATTTAATCCAGTTCTCTTTGTTCACGGAGAAAAAGTCAGACCTTCCTTCCACTACATGCTGTCAACACATGGACACTCATTCCCACTCATCTTCTCCAGTCTAGGTCTTTAGGTCATTAAATTCAAAACTCTTAAGTGATTAAAAAGCAACATGGTCACACTATGTCAGCTTCAAAGCCACACAAAGCAACAGGCAAAGCCAGAACTTTCTAGAGCTCATTGTTTAGATGTTCTCTCCTGCCAGTCGTGTACAGATCCCCTTAAATAACTGAAGGCAAGTATGAGGCGCTTTATATTTTTATGCCTCATTTTCAGATATAATACTGAAAATCTGTAATTAATATCTTATAAGGCAGAAGTGCAGAATGACAACAGGATCACTGGGACTGACATCCCAGGAGGCTCCAAGGAATTGAGTAGTATCTGGTGACATCACTGATTCCAATAGTTCATGTGGTTTTGTTAGAAAAGGATCCTAGGGAATCCTGGGAAAGGAACGTCCAGACTGACTGGTGCTTGGGGAAAACTAGCTGACTTAAAATCATCTGCCATCAGAAACACAAGTGAATTAGAGCTGCCCAACCTGCTCTTGCCTGGAAAATCCCATGGATGGAGGAGCTTGGTGGGCTGCAGTCCATGGGGTCACCAAGAGTTGAACAGGACTGAGTGGCTTCACATTCAATTTTCACTTTCATGCATTGGAGAAGGAAATGGCAACCCACTCCAGTGTTCTTGCCTGGAGAATCCCAGGGACGGGGGAGCCTGGTGGGCTGCCGTCTATGGGGTCGCACAGAGTCGGACACAACTGAAGCGACTTAGCAGCAGCAGCAGCAACCTGCTTTTAGGGTTTTGAAAGCTGGTATCTTATGAAGATACCTTATGTTTCACTAGGATGAACCACCATATGCATATATACACACATACACATATATACAATAAAGTATACAAATCTTAAATACACAATTGAAGTAGACACCTACGGGACCACCACCCAGAGCAAGATAAGAGACGTTTCCAGCCTTCCATGAGGGTCCCTTGTGGCCATGGCAGAGTCATGGATGTGGACGATAAGCATGTAATACATCTGATCAAGATAATACACACATGACACTCACCTTCCAATGGCTTGGGTAGAAAATGAGCTGCTGGTTTGGTTTTCTTTACTCTGTTTCCTTTCATAACTTGCCCTTCTTTATTCAATCCCAAAAACCAGGCTCTGCCAGATTCCTGTTGTCTGTACAGCATAGATGAGTAGATTACATAATAGTTTTCAAAAACAGATTCTTTAAACTTGCACTCAGGGGTAAAAAGTTCCTGTTGAGAGAAAAGGAAGAAATGAAGGTTAGAGAAAGGGGTGGGAGCTTCCTCCTGTTTCCTCTTCCTTCTTGCAGAAACTTGTCTAGGATGGCCGACCAGTCAGCACTCAGGAATGGATGACCAGATGTTTCTCTTCCTATAGGTGTTAACTTTTATCAACATGCAGCGTGTTGAAAAGAAGCTGCCACTTTGGGGAAAAAATATATATGTACGTATGTATGGGGCTTCCCACGTGGCACCAGTGGTAGAAAACCTGCCTGCCAATGCCAATGCTGGAGAAGTAAGAAATGTAGGTTCGATCCCTGGGTTGGGAAGATCCCATGGAGAAGGAAATGGCAACCCATTCCAGCATTCTTTCCTGGAGAATCCCATGGACAGAGGAGGCTGGTTGGCTACAGTTTATAGGGTCACAAATAGAAAACAGGAGCAATAGTATTCGGTTGAACAGGATACAATTCAAGCAGGGTATAACCAGAAACAGCACGATAAAGTACCACCCTGTGCATGCCTTTGCACTAAGTTGCTGCAATCGTGTCCAACTCTGTGGGACCCCATGGACTGTAGCCCGCCAGGCACCTCTGTCCATGGGATTCTCCAGGCAAGAATACTGGAGTGGGTTGCCATGCCTTCCTCCAGGGGATCTTCCAGACCCAGGGGTCAAACCCATATCTCCTTTGTCTCCTGCATTTTCAGGTGGGTTCTTTACCTCTAGTGCCACGTGGGAAGTCCAGCACCCTGTATTCACAATAAATTTAAAACAATATTTTAAAACAATTCACAATAAATTTAAAACAATGCATGAGACAAATGCTCAGGGCTGGGGCAATGGGATGACCCAGAGGGATGGGATGGGAAGGGAGGTGGGAGGGGGGTTCAGGATGGGGAACACATGTAAACCCATGGCTGATTCATGTCAATGTATGGCAAAAACCACTACAATATTGTAAAGTAATTAACCCCCAACTAAAATAAATAAATTTATTTAAAAATAAATAAATAAATGGGAGGATGAATGTAAAAATGCTATAAAAAACAAACAAACAAAAATAAAGTAAAACAATATAATATTGGGTTGGTCAGGAGGTTACTTTAGGTTTTTCTGTAACATCTTATGGAAAAACCCAAATGAACTTTTTGGCCAAACCTATAAAAGATATATTGAAAGTGTTTGCTAACCTACTTTCAATATTTCTGTAGGAGTTATTATTACATGATAATCTAAGAGTTTCCAGTTGTTCACTGGATCACCAATATTACAGGATGACACGTTTTACCTACAAAGAGACAAACTGACACCTCAAACTAAACCTCTGACAATCAGTTGGCACACAAGCTAGCCCCTGGAGCTGAGGCCAGGGGTCATGTTAGCTGGTCATAGAGACGGGAGCTGAAAACCATGACCTAACCCATGGTCTGGAGCCCCCCTGGAACTCTTCAAGAGAACCGTCAACAGCTGTCATGACTAAATTCCACTCCACATATTTTGAAACAGCACAATGAGTTAACATGACTTTCAACACCATGATCTACATCAACTGATGAAGAACACACAGTTGCTACTTTACGATTATCATTAATAATACAAATATTCATAGATGATTTTACATACTTCTAGAAGTTAACCTACAAAAGCATTTCTGATAGACTTCTTTGAAAAATAATTTAAAAATTCCACCTTCCTAGTTGCGTATCATGGAAGTCACTTAACTAGCTTTTGTGGCTATTTTATATAGGCTCAACACTGTGCTATTCCATATTTATGAAATACAGATGCAAAGCAGACCTTTATTGTCATTATCTTTTTTGAAAATATCACATACTTAAATTTTTTTTCACCTTAATAGATTTTTATGACTGCTGAAAAATGGTAAATTTGTTTTCTTTTAAAGAAGTTATTTTCTATACTCATTCTGAAAAACACATCATTTAGGATCTAAAAAAATAAAACCTTTAAGAGTTAAAATTATGCTAACCATAGTAAGGGTATGACATTGTTGCCTATAGAAATGTTCTTTAAGTATTTCCCATGAGAGTGTTAATTATCAACTGGTGTCTCTTGCAGGATACAATTTATTCAGAGTGCGCCATAACTTTAATTCAATGAAAGTTAAATTGTTTTCCAAGGGGAACAGGTTTTGTTAATGGCAGATGCTTTTCATGACAAAGATGACAGTTCCAGTGATTAATTTGATGAGAGTAAAATAGCAGAAAGATAGGTTTAGCCCCTCCCAAAGGAATTTATGTAGCCCTCATTTGAATAAGATGTCATCTGAAAAAATGTTCTGGTTTTCCACTAAGTTTTATTTCTCCAAATATCCTATTCGTTCTCTCACTAATAAGTGATAGCCTTGGTAAGTCAATCTCCAGGCCCTGAACAAGACTGATAAAAGGGTCAAAGTTCACACATTTGTGGTGAGGTAAGGAAAATAAAATGGAATGCTCTAAATCTGGCTTATCCTCAAAATATTAATAAATATGATATTGGTTGAAGATGGATCTTCTGGGACAAACAGATTAGAATTTGGCATGTCCTTTGTCATTTTATTGAGACAGGCCAAGGCATCCAAAGGGCTTCCCTGGTGACTCAGAGGGTAAAGAATCTACCTGCAATGCAGGAGACCCAGGTCCAATCCCTGGCTCAGGAAGATTGCCTGGAGAAGGGAAGGACAGCCCACTCCAGTATTCTTGCCTGGAGAATTCCATGGACAGAGGAGTCAGGCGGGCTACAGACCACGGAGTTGTAGAGAGTTGGACACGACTGAGCGACTAACTCTTTCACTTCACTTTCAAGGCATCCAAGCATAAAAATAAAACCTAAAGTAGGTTTTACTGTTAAAAATATGTCTTAGAATCAACTGGGAGTGGGTTTGGTAAAGGCTGACCCAGTTGATCATTCAAGCAGGGAGAGGAGCTGGCACCTGCTGGCTAAGATATTGGGTCTGTAGCCAGAGCCTTCCCTTATTAAGAGGATCATAGAAGACTGATCTTAATCTCCAGGAAGACTGAACTCCAGCTTTGGAAACGCAGGTCCACAGAGTAGTCAGCCCTTCCTTACATGGATCCGATCCCTAGTGCTGTGATGTATGAAATATGGAGGACGCTGCTTGCCTTGCATCGGCAATCAGAAATGTATTGTTTCTACTCTAAATTGACAAAGTTGAATATGAAAGATAATGAAGACCCTTGACTTAGAAGAAGTTGTTTATTCTCAGAGTATACCTCAGTATGGTGGTGCTAGTGGTAAAGAAGCCACCTGCCAATGCAGGAGACACAGGAAACATGGGTTCAACCCCTAGACTGGGAAGATCCCCTGGAGGAGGGCACCGCAACCCACTCCAGTACTCTTGCCTGGAGAATCCCACAGACAGAGGAGCCTGGTGGGCTACAGTCCCTAGTATCACACAGAGTGGGACACGATTAAAGTGACTTAGCACACACCTTCGTATACCTCTGACACTAAGTCTTTTTAGATAAAATGTTTGCATCTTAGGACTCTGAGGAAGTCAATAACACATCCTTTCTGCAAGCTGTGGCAGTGACTTCACAGGGAGGTGATTCAGCCTTCCACATTAGAGCCAAAGCTTTCAGGCAGTTGTGCTGGTGGAGACTGGTCGGTACTTTTTCTCCCTTCTTTATTCTCGGTTAAATAATTACTGTGTATACACATACTCACATGCACACACACACACTACATTTAAGGCTACTATTGTCTAATGTTCTTTGCTAGACTTTTTGAGAATTTAATCTGCTCATGAAATACTGGAGTTGAAAACAACCCCCTCATTCTCAGGAGACCGGGTAGGATTAATGGAAGCTGAGATCGGTAACTACTCATAAGGGACAGTTCAGTTCAGTTCAGTCGCTCAGTCGTGTCCGACTCTTTGTGACCCCATGAACCGCAGCACACCAGGCCTCCCAGTCCATCACCAACTCCCGGAGTCCACCCAAACCCATGTCCATTGAGTCGGTGATGCCATCCAGCCATCTCATCCTCTGTCGTCCCCTTCTCCTCCTGCCCCCAATCCTTCCCAGCATTAGGGTCTTTTCCAATGAGTCAGCTCTTCGCATCAGGTGGCCAAAGTATTGGAGCTTCAACTTCAGCATCAGTCCTTCCAATGAACACCCAGGACTGATCTCCTTTAGGATGGACTGGTTGGATCTCCTTGCAGTCCAAGGGACTCTCAAGAGTCTTCTCCAACACCACGGTTCAAAATCATCAATTCTTCAGTACTCAGCTTTCTTTATAGTCCAACTCTCACATCCATACATGACTACTGGAAAAACCATAGCCTTGACTAGATGGACCTTTGTTGGCAAAGTAATGTCTCTGTTTTTTAATATGCTATCTAGGTTGGTCATAACTTTCCTTCCAAGGAGGAAGCGTCTTTTAATTTCATGGCTGCAATCACCATCTGCAGTGATTTTGGAGCCCAGAAAAATAAAGTCAGCAACTGTTTCCATCGTTTCCCCATCTATTTCCCATGAAGTGATGGGACTGGATGCCATGATCTTAGTTTTCTGAATGTTGAGCTTTAAGCCAACTTTTTCACTTTTTCAACTTTTTCATAAGGGACAAATATACTTTTAATTTGCAAATGGGAGACAGAGTGACAGTGAACAACATCTGCGGATCCAGACTGCCTGGGATCAATCCTAAGCCTACTCTTTTTCTTGCTGTGTGTCCTTGGGAAAATTACTTAATCTCTGGGCTTCAGTATTCTCATCTCTAAAATGGGTACAAAAATCACAGGATAAGGAACTTCCCTGGTGGTCCAGTGATTAAGAATCCACCTGCCAGTGCAGGGGACACAAGTTCTATCCCTGGTCCAGGAAGATCCCACATGCTGTAGAGCAACTAAGCCTATGCGCCACAATTACTGAAGCTCAAGCGCCTGAAGCCTGAGCTCCAAAACAAGAGAAGCCACTTCAATGAGAAGCCCATGCGCCTGCTACAAAGAGTAGCCCTCACTCGCAGTAACTAGGGAAAGTCCATGTAGCAACGAAGACCCAGCACAGCCAAAAATAAATAATAAATAACTAAATAGATAATCATAGAATAATAGGATGGTTGGAGGAACTGAGTGACACCATTGCTGACTCTGGACTCTTTCTTAGATCTTGAAGCTGCTCGAGTACAACACTCGCAGGCCTGCGGGGTGCAGCCCAGCATAGCACATGTGAGGATAAATGCCCCTCACTTAGTCTCGGAGTTGAGTAGACAGACGGAGTGGCAGAAAAGATGACGGTTCTCATGGGAAAATAAAAGCCTTAAATCTTTAGTGATCTGGTTTTTCAAGGAATAAAAAACCCAGATTTCTAGATAGAAATCTCCTGTGTATGTTGGCAACTATTTGATTGTTCCTGCTTTTGTTTTTCAGTATAGAGTGTATCAAGGATCTGAGATGGCCCCCTGAACACATCAATTTGAGACCCCCAGTGTGGACTGGCAAGAGAAGAACTAAGGAAGGAAGGAACTCCAGGAGGCTTGTCAACACAGCCTTAACCTGATGGATGGTTTTTATATATTTGAGCAATACCACGGTTGTGCCAGTGAGACATTCTACAGCTGGCAATGATAATACGAGAAGACGTATTTAAATTTAAGCTCAGCTATAAACTCTTTGAAACTGCCAAAATGAAATAGATAAGGAGTTTGGTGTGTCTTTTTCTCCTCCTTCCAGACTATATTTAGAGCCACCAACACCGCCACAACAAAAATCAACAGCGCTCGAGTCCCAGCAGAAGCTTAAATATTAATTTGTAACTTTGCCAAATGAAATCATCGAATCACAGAGGAGGAAAAAACACAACAATTAAACAAAAATTTCATATCTCCTTTTCTGTTGTGGTTGTTTTGAAATGAAAGCACCATCTGTGGTGTACTTATTATCTTAACAGTAGCAGCAGAATTCCTCTTTGGAGGGAAATGTCTTTGTTTAGGAAAATACCATGATGGGCCACTTGCATGCAGCAAGCTAGGCTTCTCCATTCAGAATGAGAGAAGGGGGTGGGGGAAATAGAGGGCCCATGGTCTACAATTTGTAACCAATGAATAAGCCATAAACCCAGATAATTCAGCATAATCACAACCTAATAGCTAACAGTAACCTTGAGAATCTGACTCCATGGTTGGCAAGCTACAGTCCATGGGCCAAATTCACGCTACAAAGTTCAGAGGAGAGTTGAGATTGCACGACTTGCAAAAACTGCAGGATTTACCGTATGGTCTTTGGCTAAAAATTTTTGCCAACTCGGATCTAAAGGTAAATTTCGAGGACTTTCCAACCTAGGGAATTTGAGGAGGGCTCGTTAAGCTAGTTGTGAATATTTCCAAATGAAGTCTGGATTGCACTTATTTTCATATATATAAATGCAGACCATTTGAATCAGTATTTTCATCAGTGTTTCAGCCCTGGAAAAGCCTTTATGGTATGTTCTGAGCCTGGGCTTCCTGTGAAAGTGTTTGGCTATGTCATAGTCCACAATCCATTGAGTTACTAAGTCTCTCTTGTTTTTATCTCTGACTATATTAAAATTGTTTTGTTGCTTAGTCACTAAGTCGTGTCTGACTCTTTCCGATTCTGTGGACTGTAGCCCACCAGGCTCCTCTGTCCATGGGATTCACCAAGTAAGAATACTGGAGTGGGTTGCTATTTCCTTCTTCTGCGGATCTTCCCGACCCAGGGATCAAATCCAAGTCTCCTGCGTTAGCAGGCAAACTTCTTACCACTGAGGCACCAGGGGAGCCCTCCTGTTACTATACAGAACAAATTAATAAATGATCATGAAATTTTAGTAAATATTGATTAAATTGGCCTTATTCATAAGCTTGCTATTATTTTTATGATTAGAATAAAAATTTATTAAAGCAAGAAAATGGAAACAAATATATTTACAGTGTATCTTTAAGTAAGAAGCTTTAAGATTGTAATTAAAATATGTGAGAACTGGTTCTATAATGTTAAATCTGTTTTCTCCAGAATATAGACATGAATAAATTCCTAAAATAATAATGCTTGCAACATGAACAGATGGTATCAGTGCTATAAATATTAGCAAAACTACCACAAAATAAATATGCTTAAAGAAGTATTAACCCAACCATATACCATTCTCACAATTTTGTTATGGCTTAACAATGGATGCCTAATAATACTACTAATAATGGCAATATTGTTTTAATAACACAGGGCTTCCCAGTTGGTGCTAGTGGTAAAGAATCTGCCTGCCAATGCAGGAGACAAAAGAGACACAGGTTTGATCCCTGGGTCAGGAAGATCCCTTGGAGAAGGAAATAACAACCCACTCCAGTATTCTTGCCTGGAGAATTCCATGGACAGAGGAGTCTGGTGGGCTACAGTCCATAGGGTCACAAACAGTCAGACACCATTGAGAGACTGAGCATACATAATTACAGACAACACTTAAATTGTGCATAATTCTGTACCAAGGACTGTTCTATACATTTATCTAATCAACTAACTATTCCGCACTATAATCTATGAGATTGGTACTATTAGTACTGTCATTTCAGAAATGAAGAAACGGAGCCCAGAGGGGTTAAGCAATTTGCCCAAGGACATTTATTTTCATCAAGATGACTAATTTAGCTATTCCTACCCGTTTATCATTCAACTGAAGAGAGGTGCTTTATTTTCAAGTTTAATCATTTTTTAATTTTATTTTTTTTTAATTTATAGTTTGTTTTTAATTGTAGGATAATTACTTTACAATAGTGTAATGGTTTTTGCCATGCATCAATGTGATCAGTTGCAAAAATGGGCTGAATTCTTCACCCTCCCCTGAATCAAAGGTCTTCAGCATGTCATTTGACTTGTCTTCTCACTGTGAGCTAAGGGGGAGAGGGCAGAGGCTTGTCAGGCACGTGTTCAATTGGGTTTGCCCTCTCAGTCTCCCCCACCGCCCTGAGAGCACACCTGGGCTAGCCTGCTGGAGGAGGGACATGTGGAACATAGCCAAGTTGCCTGGCGTAAAGTAGCCTGTTTCCAGACAGGTGATCAAGTCCTACCAACATCGACAGAGCCACCTAGCCCAGCTCCATATGACTCTGGATGCACAAGCATTATACACTTAATTGTTATATCCTACTTCAGCTGTCATTGTTGGCTACCTGGCATCATTAAGGAATTGATAATCCATACAGATCGTTATTCATTTAACTGAATTACTTATTCAGTGAAAACACAGGAAATATGTACCTTAGGGCTTTCTTGGTGGCTCAGTGGTAAAGAATTCACCTGTCAATGCAGGAGATGTGGTTTCGATCCCCAGTCCAGGAAGATCCCACATGCCTTGGAGCAACTAAGTCTGTGCACTGCAACTATTGACCCAGTGTTTTAGAGGCCAGGACTGCAACTACTGAAGCCCGAGCGCCCTAGAGCCCATGCTCCACAAGAGTAGCCACTGAAATGAGAAGCCCAAGCACCACAACTAGAGAGTAGTCCCCGCTCACTGCAACTGGAGAAAAACCCGCACGGCAATGAAGATCCAGCACAGTCAAAAATAAATGCCTAAGATTATTTTTTAAAATGTACCTTATACAGCTACTCTTTATCTGCATCTAACTACAGGTGAAAACAAATATAAATGGAAAATACTAATAATTGATATATGCTATCACCTTGGCAGAAGTGTCATATGTCTTAGGATATAATTGTTAAGGAGGAAAAAGTAGAATAAAAGAGTTAAAAAAAAAACACGAAACCAAGAACAAAAATACATAGGAATACTTAAAATGAATCTCTTCTCCTCTTCACCCAAGGCCTACACACCTTCCCCCGCCACTGAATGATTAAAAAAAACATTCGTACATGCCTCTGTAAGCTTTTTCTACTTTCTTTCCTTTAAGCTCCACTTTAAGTTAGACCTTCCCATAAAACTTTCTGTGTGTGTTTGCATTGTGGATTTTTCCTAATAAAACTGTGCTCAGTCAAAAACCACTTGCATAAATAAAAACCAACCCACACAAATAATCAGAAGTATCCATTTATCCGACCTATAAAATGCAAGCTTCCGTAGAAAAATGAACTAGAAGTGGTTCTGAGATACTCCTAAAATGTCATATGTGTTGAAAAATATTAACCTGTATTGAGCTTTATGATTTTTAGAGCCCACTCACATATATTTTGTTTGATTCAATAGTGCAGTTAAAAATGCTTTGAGAAGAAGGATAGCATGATTCCATGTCAGAGATGATTTTAACACTCTGAGGGCTTAGGTCCTCATTAGGAATGGATTAAGATGTTTTCATGTCTATTTGTGTGATATTTTTTACTTACATGTTGCTGCTACTGAGCAATATTTATTAATAACAACAACGTTGCAAATATGAGCCAAAGGTAAGGGGTTTCCCCCCCACCCAGAATATCAGATAAGTCATCTTACTGGAATAAAAGAGGTCAGTAATAAAAAAAATCACCAACACTAACAAAAAGAGAAAAAGGAAAAAGAATCATCATCAACATGAACGTGTGGAATACAGAGGAAGCTCACGCGTTGCTGAAATGAAAATCTGAGGATTGTTTTCCTTTGATTTTGTTTTATTAGCTAGAAACACACTGGCCATGAGTCCCTAGATTCTGGTTGCAAATTGTTAGATAATTCCAAAGGTTACACAAAAGGGCAGATATAGACCACTGAAGAGAAAGGTCAGGAAAGTCAGTAAAGAGGCAACAGCCACACTTTGTGGGAAGAAAAGTAACCAGCAAGAGGAAAATGTCAACCTGTTGGCTAAATGACTGTACCCAGATGAAGGCAACACAATGAAGCTCAATCCTGCTGTGGATTTAATTGTATAATTAGCATTGAATTATTTTCATGTTATATTATGAATTTTACAGGCAAAAATAAATTGTTCTACTTTCTAGGTTGTAGGTTGAGAGTATGACACTAGGAAATGGGAATAATTATATTATTTAAAATTGATTAAAATGTATATATATATATACACATATGAAAAATGAAAGAGTTAGTCACTCAGTCATGCTGGACTCTTTGTACAAAGGCTAAACTTTCTGTCCTAGATGTTACATAATAAATTTGAAAATTTAAATACTGTGAACACTCATGGAAACAAGTTTCCATTATTCTGTACTTAATAATGTCTAAAATTCATGCATCTATTTATCCATTGTTTACTGGATAAATACATGTGTGAACTTTAGGCATAATAGTCTGGCCAGTCACTGTTCTTGACCTAGAGATACAACTATGAGCAGAAATCATACAGTCGGTAGTCTTAAGGCATGATGGTCTAGTAGAGGAAATAGTTAGTTACACTATTGATCATATCATTACAAAATAAGACAAATTCTTACAAGAAAAAGAGTTATTTCTGTGAGAACACATAATAAACAAGTCTGACCTAGCCTGAATGGGTAAGGAAAAAACAATGAATTCCAAGCTGAGATCTGAAACGTCCCTGTGAGTTAGCTGGGCTTAGAGCAGGATAAAGGCTTTCCTGGTGGCTCAGCGGGAAATAATCTGCCTGCATTCAGGGGACTTGGGGTGAATTCCTGGGTGGGGAAGGTCCCCTGGAGAAGGAAATAGCAACCCACTCCAGTATTCTTGTCTGGGAAATCCCATGGACAGAGGAGCCTTGAGGGCTACAGTCCATGAGGTTGCAAGAGTTAGATATGACTTAGTGACTAAACAACAACAGAACAGGATTTTATTCCTGGAGGGACTTCTCTGGTGATCCAGTGGTTGAGACTTCACCTTCCAATGCAGGGAATGAAAGTTCAATCCCTGGTTGGGGAGCTAAGATCACACATGCCTCGTGGCCAGAAAACCAAAACATAAAACAGCAGGAATATTGTAAAAAATTCAATAACGACTTTAACAATGGACATTAAAAGTAAAAACTTAAAAAATACATTTCTGGAGAGGGTGACATCACGTGCAAAGGGCCTGGGGCAGGAGCAGACATAGATTTTAGAGGACAAAAAGAAAACTGAAATTGGAATGCAGAGTGTGAAAGAGACAGCAGTGAGAGCTGGGGTCTGGGTGTTAAACATGTGCCAAACTGGGTGGTCACATTACGAGTTTGAGGCTTTCCCTAAAAACAATGGAAGAGCATTAAAAGCTTTTATGCAGGAGCATGTCAAAGTCAGGTAGGCATTTGGAAAGACTACTCTGGCAAAAGTGTGAAGAATGGAGAAGAGAGTCAGTTTGAATTCAAGGATGCCGGCTGTTCACTCCAGTATCAGGCACAGATGTCAGCAGTGGAAACAGAGAGAAAAGAGCAGTTTGGGGAAATATTTAGGAGGTCAAATGGTCAGGACCCTGTGACTGTACATGCCGGCTAAGGGAGAAAGAATGTCAAACACAACGCGTAGGTTTTGTGCTTATGGAACTGGATGACATTTGGTGTGTGTGCACTGCTGTTTTTGAAAGGTCAAATACTGTAGTTCTTGGGCAAAATAAAGCTTCTGTGTATAACACAAGTTTGCGTGGTGCTTTCTGTCCTTTTATAGGATATTATTTCAGGTGTTTAGAGAGTAACTTTCCACAATGTTTTATCTAAATCAGTTACCTTAGGTACTAAGGACTTGTTTGTAGGTATGTCACAGTTTGTGTTTCCAAGAGTTTCACTTTCATATTAGTAGAGTGGATCAATATTCCATTAGCGATCACAAAACAGAGCTTCCTGTGTTGTGCTGGAGACCCGAGAGGCAGAGTCTAGAAGCGTGCACGCCAGCTCAGTTGTTCAGTCATTTGCAACCCCATTGTTGTTGCTATTTAGTCACTAAGTCCTGTCCCACACTTTTCAACCCCATGGACTGCACCACGCCAGGCTTCCCTGTCCTTCACTATCTCCCAGAGTTTGCTCAAACCCATGCCCATTGAGTCAGTGATGCCATCCAACCATCACATCCTCTTTCACCTCTTCTCTCTTGCTCTCAATTTTTGCAGCCCCATGGACTGAAGGAATAGCCAGTTCAGTTCAGTTCAGTCGCTCAGTCGTGTCTGACTCTTTGCGACCCCATGAACCCCAACATGCCAGGCCTCCCTGTCCATCACCAACTCCCGGAGTCTACCCAAACCCCTGTCCATTGAGTCACTGATGCCATCCAACCATCTCATCCTCTGTCGTCCCCTTCTCCTCCTGCCCTCAACCTTTCCCAGCATCAGGGTCTCTTCCAATGAGTCAACTCTTCGCATCAGGTGGCCAAAGTATTGGAGTTTCAGCTTCAACATCAGTCCTTCCAATGAACACCCAGGACTGATCTCCTTTAGGATGGACTGGTTGGATCTCCTTGCAGTCCAAGGGACTCTCAAGAGTCTTCTCCAACACCACAGTTCAAAATCATCAATTCTTCAGTGCTCAGCTCTCTTCACAGTCCAAATCTCACGTCTATTCATGACTACTGGAAAAACCACAGCCTTGACTAGATGGACCTTTGTTGGCAAAGTAATGTCTTTGCTTTTTAATATGCTATCTAGGTTGGTCATAACTTTCCTTCCAAGGAGGAAGCATCTTTTAATTTCATGGCTGCAATCACCATCAGCAGTGATTTTGGAGCCCAAAAAGTAAAGTCAACCACTGTTTCCCCATCTATTTGCCATGAAGTGATGGGACCGGATGCCATGATCTTAGTTTTCTGAATGTTGAGTTTTCAGCCAACTTTTTCACACTTCTCTCTCACTTTCATCAAGAGGCTTTTTAGTTCTTCTTCACTTTCTGCCATAGGGTGGTGTCATCTGCATATCTGAGGTTATTGATATTTCTCCCGGCAATCTTGATCCCAGCTTGTGCTTCTTCCAGCCCAGCGTTTCTCATGATGTACTCTGCATATAAGTTAAATAAGCAGGGTGACAATATACAGCCTTGATGTACTCCTTTCCTAATTTGGAACCAGTCTGTTGTTCCATGTCCAGTTCTAACTGTTGCTTCCTGACCTGCATACAGGTTTCTCAAGAGGCAGGTCAGGTGGTCTGGTATTCTCATCTCTTTCAGAATTTTCCACAGTTTTTTGTGATCCACACAGTCAAAGGCTTTGGCATAGTTAATAAAGCAGAAATAGATGTTTTTCTGGGACTCTCTTGCTTTTTCGATGATGTGACGCTATTTAGCTAGGTTTTGAAAGCTGATTCAGGGTTTGTGAAAGTGACGAAGAAAGATAAAAACAGCCAATTTGGAAGAAAAAGAACTGTATTCTAGAAATTATAAGAAGCTCTTTGAGGTAGGAGTCCTGGATGAGAGTGGCTGGAAGCTAAGCTCTGTGTGGAGAAGTGAAGCTGGAAGACAGAAAACCATATTGGCCATGCTGTGGGATTGTGACTTTCTGATAAGCAAAGATGAGCTCCAGAGATGTCCAAGAAAACAGATGATGTCCTGAGAATGTGTTTTAAAAATATAACTGACCGTGAGATCCAGCAACCATGTTCCTTGCTATCTTCCCAGATGAGGTGAAATTTGCATCCTCACAGAGACCTGCATAGGATGTCTATAGAGACTTTATTTGTAATTCCCAAATATTGGGAGCAATCAAGGTGGCTTTCAATAGGTGGATGTATAAGCAAACTGTGGTAAATCCATATGTCAACTACACATGGGTGCTTGCCAAGGGCATTTGCCATCTGCCTCTGTGGAGACTGAATCCTGAGATGCTGCAGCTGTTGACCTTCAACTTGTCCTGAAGGGAGTTCAGTGTGGAGAATGAGGCTCTTTGTGCTCCAGGAAAACTGGTGGAATAGGTCTTTAGATAGTTACATATTTTCAGGAATGGATTTCATGAGCCCAATCCTTGCAACTTCTCATATTTAGAAGAACACTAAATGCCTTCATGGTGACATCAGCTCCTCGAGACTAGCAGAAAACCTTTTTGTAAGATAAGTGCTTGATTGCATGAACTTCCCCTTCACCAAAATCACATATAAACATGTCCTTCCCCCCTGCCTCTTTGGAGCAGTTCCTCAGAACTGTCTGAGATGCTGTCTCCTGGGAAGCAGTCCTCATTTTGCCCGCCAAATAAAGCTTAACTTGCAACTCTCATGTGGTACTCTTTTTTAGTCAACACACACAATGGAATATTATTTAGCAATAAAAAGAAATCATCAAGTCATGGGTTATCTTAAATGCATATTAGTAAGTGAGAGAAGCCAGTCTGAAAAGGGCTGGCTAGTGTATGATTCCAACTCAATGACATTCCTGAAGAGGCAAAATTATGGAGAGAGTAAAAAGATCAGTGGCAGTGAAATTATCGATATGATAATGATACATTATCTAGATGACATTGTATATGTCCTATATTTACCAATATCCATAGAATGTACAACACAAAGAGTAAGTTCCAATGTAAACTATGGACTTTAGCTCATAATGCTTACATGCTGCATGCT
This sequence comes from Okapia johnstoni, assembly GCA_024291935.2. Taxonomy (NCBI): domain Eukaryota; kingdom Metazoa; phylum Chordata; class Mammalia; order Artiodactyla; family Giraffidae; genus Okapia; species Okapia johnstoni. Next base: position 8,403,357 of record CM044321.1, on the reverse strand, counting down.
CAGTTGTGTCCAACTCTTTTGCAGACCCCATTGACTGTAGCCCCCAGGCTCTTCTATTCATGGGATTTCCAAGGCAAGAATGCTTGAGCAGATTGCCATTTTCTCCTCTAGGGGATCTTCCCAACCCAGGAATAAAACCTACCTCTCCTGTGTCTCCTGCATTGGCAGGCAGATTCTTTACCACTGAGTCACCTGGGAAGCCCTTAGTTTATAGTAGTATACCAATATCAGTTCATCAATTATAACATATGTACCATAGTAATCTTAGATGCTAATAATAAGGGAAACTTTTGGGGGGTAGGGTGTAACTGGGAACTCTATTTTCTGCTTACTTTTTCTATAAACCTAAAACTCCTTAAAAAGAATAAAATCTACTCATTTATAAAATCAAAAAAGAAAGATAACTCAGAGTAGAGGAGGATTTTGGTCCAGAGGCAGAGATTTACAGGTTCTAAATAGATTTCCCTTTAATGTCTTAATTAAAGGATCATTGAAAAAGAAAGAGAGTTCCAGAAAAACATCTATTTCTGCTTTATTGACTATGCCAAGCCTTTGACTGTGCGGATCACAATAAACTGTGGAAAATTCTGAAAGAGATGGGAATACCAGACCACCTCTTGAGAAACCTGTATGTATGCCTCTTGAGAAACCTGTATGCAGGTCAGGAAGCAACAGTTAGAACTGGACATAGAACAACAGACTGGTTCCGAATAGGAAAAGGAGTACGTCAAGGCTGTATATTGTCACTCTGCTTATTTAACTTATATGCAGAGTACATCATGAGAAACGCTGGGCTGGAGGAAGCACAAGCTGCAATCAAGATTGCTGGGAGAAATATCAATAACCTCAGATATGCGGATGACACCACCCTTATGGCAGAAAGTGAAGAAGAACTAAAAAGCCTCTTGATGAAGGTGAAAGAGAGTGAAAAAGTTGGCTTAAAGCTCAACATTCAGAAAACTAAGATCATGGCATCCGGTCCCATCACTTCATGGCAAATAGATGGGGAAACAGTGGAAACAGTGTCAAACTTTATTTTTCTGGGCTCCAAAATCACTGCTGATGGTGATGGCAGCCATGAAATTAAAAGATGCTTCCTCCTTGGAAGGAAAGTTATGACCAACCTAGATAGCATATTAAAAAGCAGAGACATTACTTTGCCAACAAAGGTCCATCTAGTCAAGGCTATGGTTTTTCCAGTAGTCATGAATAGACGTGAGATTTGGACTGTGAAGAGAGCTGAGCACCGAAGAATTGATGATTTTGAACTGTGGTGTTGGAGAAGACTCTTGAGAGTCCCTTGGACTGCAAGGAGATCCAACCAGTCCATCCTAAAGGAGATCAGTCCTGGGTGTTCATTGGAAGGACTGATGTTGAAGCTGAAACTCCAATACTTTGGTCACCTGATGAGAAGAGTTGACTCATTGGAAGAGACCCTGATGCTGGGAAGGATTGGGGGCAGGAGGAGAAGGAGACGACAGAGGATGAGATGGTTGGATGGCATCACTGACTCGATGGACAGGGGTTTGGGTAGACTCCAGGAGTTGGTGATGGACAGGGAGGCTTGGCGTGCTGCGATTCATGGAGTCACTAAGAGTCAGACACGAGTGAGGGACTGAACCAAACTGACTTAATGTCTTAATAAATTCCACGTTAAGTATCATTTACAATTATGCATTGAGGACGATATACTAACAGTTCTCAAAGACAGTGGTTGAATATCCAGACTGAAGAAGCAAAAATGGAATCTCTAGATCAGTGATGGGCAAACTGCAATCCCCAGGCAAATTTTTATTAGCACACAGCCAAGTCCACTAATTTACTTATTGCCTTGACTACTTTTGAGCTACAATAGTAGCTGATTTGTAGCAAATGAGATAGGATGACCCACAAACCTAAAACATTCATCTGGCCCTTTACAGAATAAGTTTGCCAGCCCCTGTGTTAGACTCTTACTGGGACTGGCTAAATATGTATGGCTTTCATGGGATTCCCTCATTTCAGAAGAAATCATATTGAGATACAAGAACCTTCTCAGAAAAAGAAAAAATCCATTTGCTGACAGATCCCTCTGAGAATATCTGAGATTTGGAGATATGATTCTGGAGAAAATTTTCCAGCCAACAAACTTATGGCTTCCAAAGGGGAAGGCGGGGAGGGATAAATTAGGAGTCTGGGATTGGCAGATACAAGCTATCATATACAAAAGAGATAAACAACAAGGTCCTACTGTATACTATAGCACAGGGAACAATAGTTCATATTCTATAGGTAATGGAAAGGAATATGAAAAGAAAATATAAATCAGGCTGGCTAAAAAGTTCATTTCGGTTTTTCCATAAGCTCGTAACCATAGCTCAGTGGTAAAGAATCTGCCTGCCAGTGCAGGAGATACAGTTCTAATCCCTGCTGGGAAGATCCCCTGGAGGAAGAAAGGGCAACCCACTCCAGTATTCTTGCCTGGGAAATCCCATGGACCCAGGAGCCTGGCGGGCAAAGTTTCAATACGTATATCACAGAATCACTTTGCTGTACGTCAGAAACTAGCACAACATTGTAAATCAACTCTACTTCATTTTTAAAAAGTCTCATTTTGAGGCTGAATGCTGTGGTCATTCCACCTTAGAGATGAGTCGTGTGTCTCTTAAGATGTTTGTCTGCATCCCTGGGAGAATCAGCAATCTCAGGGCAGACGGCTGGTGAAATGGCTGGTGACTCAAGGGCCATCTGAATACACTGCCTCCTCCCGCCTCAAGGTAATCATGGATCAGGTAAAACAAAGAATCGAAAAGAACCTTCTTTGTTGTCAAGAGTTCTGCCCAGAGGGTATATTTCCCTGCTGCCCTCTTTTTCAGTGATTTTAATGCTTTTATACCATATAATTAGTACTTCCTAGGTGGCGCTAGTGGTAAAGGACTTGCTTGCCAATGCAGGAGACTTAAGAGACACAGCTTCAATCCCTGGGTCGGGAAGATCCCCTAGAGGAGGGAATGGCAAACCACCCCAGTATGCTTGCCTCAAGAACCTCACGAACTGTATAAAAAGGCAAAAAGATAAAACACTCCACACTACCCACCCTCTTAACCCTCCTATATTTCCTTCTAGCTATCTTTCTTTATGTCCATCTGCTAAGTCGCTTCAGTCGTGTCCGACTCTGTACGACCCCATAGACGGCAGCCCACCAGGCTCCCCTGTCCCTGGGATTCTCCAGGCAAGAACACTGGAGTGGGTTACCATTTCCTTCTCCATCTTATGTCCATCTATCGCCTCTTAAACTTTACCTTAAATAGGAAGAATCAAAACAGTTGGCTAAAAATAAGTACATGAAGTCTTCAACTTTCAAGGCATCCAGACAAACTTGGCCAATCTAATCTTACACTGGGGAGAGAACTGAAGACTGCCTGATGAGTTGCTCTCATGTGTACAGGAGCTGTTAAATCTTAACAGGTGATAGACAGTTAGGCAAATTAGTCATATAGTTTAGTCATAGTTTACGACTGGAAGGCAAGTCTGAGAGGCACCATCATGAGGTAATTAAATCGTGTGTGCTTCCTCCAACTGCAATTTGCAAATGAGAGTTTAGGACCATCATCTTTAGGCTTTGGTGGTGATAAGAGTATATGTTTATACAACACTCCCCAGAATTTTCAAGAATGCCTTCTATAGTTTTAAAGTGGGAGTTGTTTAATTCGTGGAGAAATACCTAATTTTAAACATAGGATGCCTAATTTTAAACATAGGATGCCTGATTTTAAACATAAAATTATGCATGAACTTGCAATGCATGACAATTGCAAGAGCAGAGTAGTTCTTACCAATTGTATATAAAAACATATGCAATTAACACAGAGACACTGTTTTAGTATGAAGTCTGCTGCTGCTGCTAAGTCACTTCAGTTGTGTCCGACTCTGTGCGACCCCATAGATAGCAGACCACCAGGCTCCGCCATCCCTGGGATTCTCCAGGCAAGAATACTGGAGTGGGTTGCCATTGCCTTCTCCAGTGCATGAATGGGAAAAGTGAAAGTGAAGTCGCTCAGTCGTGTCCGACTCTTAGCGACCCCATGGACTGCAGCCTACCGGGCTCCTCCATCCATGGGATTTTCCAGGCAAGAGTACTGGAGTGGGGTGCCATTGCCTTCTCTGAGTGCGAAGTCACAGCAGGCTTATTTTTCAGAGAAGAAAGCTTTCAATTCAGGCTGTGTTCTCTTTTTTGGAGAGGATAAAAAATGATAAACACCACCCCTGCTTCAAGGAAACACTTCTTCCAGAACAATCTCTTCTCATGAACTTAGATACAAGATAAAAACTGATTCAGATGAACTCATGCCACATAAAACCCTTTCTTTCTGTTTTAATCCTTTTAATTTTATAAGGCAGTGTTTTTCTGGTTTATAAAGGGGTATGAAAATTAAAATCATTTGTATGTCAGAACCCATGTTTAATTACTGTGGTCTTCTTTTGCATGCGATTAATTGATTTCATTGGTAGGATAGCTATCCTGGGCTCTAGAAACATTCTTTAGAATAGTTTGAGAAAAGAAGCAAATATCAGTAAAATCTACATATTTTAACAGAATTGGCATTATGCTATGCTAAGCTTTTCTTTTCTGTTAAAAATTATTAAAAATCAAGTTAGTATGTAAAGCAGTCAGAATATATATTACTTGAATTCATAGTGTTGCAAAAAGTTGAGTTTACTTTAAATGCAACAAAAAGATATTTACTAAGATGACTTTTCAAATAACCCTGAACTCTGATGTTTAATTGAAAGATTTTTTTAGCGGTTATTAATCCCCGAGGACTACTGTATGATGTCATGTATGGATCCAGTAGTCATGTATGGATGCAAGGATTGGACCATAAAGAAAGCTGAGTGCTGAAGAATTAATGCTTTTGAATTGTGGTGTTGGATAAGACTCTTGAGAGTCCCTTGGACTGCAAGGAGATCCAACCAGTCCATCCTAAAGGAGATCAGTCCTGAATATTCATTGGAAGGACTGATGCTAAAGCTGAAACTCCAATACTTTGACCACCTGATGCGAAGAACTGACTCATTTGAAAAGACCCTGATGCTGAGAAATATTGAAGGGGACAACAGAGGATGAGATGGTTGGATGGCATCACCGACTCAATGGACATGAGTTTGAGTAAGCTCCGGGAGTTGGTGATGGACAGGGAGGCCTGGCATGCTGCAGTCCATGGGGTCGCGAAGAGTCAGACATGACTGAACGACTAAGCACAGTGCATTTTAATATTTACACGTATTTTAGTTCTTAAATCTAAACTATGAAAGGGAAATAAAACCTGGTGTTCAATACTAATTTCTTAGGGTTTGATCTAAACTGTTTCTCTGATCACAGTCTGAACATCTTGGTTGGGCTCTTATTCTGTGGTATCTAGAAAATCTGTTTGTCTTATTTTAAAATCACCAAATGGAACTTATAACAAAATCCTACTGGCCTTGGTTTTATTTTGATTTTACAAAACTGAGTTCTCTTTCTCATATTTTCAATTGCTTTCTTTTTCTTTTTTTGGTTGAGAAGCATAATTGAAATAGATAAAAATTTTTAAAATTCAGACTTGGATTTATTAAGAAGGAAATTTACCCTAAAATAAAAACTGAGAATATGCAACAGCTCAGTTTAAATGTACCTGGTAGTCACTAGATTATTTAGAAACAGGTAGGTTATTCAGGTCTGAGTCCAGCCTGAAGTGCCTCTGACCTAGCCATTCCCTTCTCCAGGGGATCTTCTCAACCCAGGAATCAAACCCAGGTCTTCCACATTTCAGGCAGATTATTCACTTCTGAACCACCAGGAAGCCCCAAACAAATAACAGCACAACCTAATCTCAAGACGACCACGGAGGATGCCCTTGGTTTATCTGCACCCTGACTCAAGATAAAGGTCACCCTCTAGTGGGGTTGACACGTATTTCAATCTCAGTCCTCATTGTTGGAGGAAAAGTGTCATTCAACATGCATTTAAGTTGCAAAATGATTCAGTTAGAAAATCAAATGCAAGCCCTGATTCAGGGATTTTTATTTGTGTGTCAAGGATGAAGAGGTAAAGATCATTTCACTTTGCCCAAAGAAACTGGCCTCCATCTGAGGCCATTTCTATTTCTTAATAGAAATGGAAAGTCCCACTAAGCTTATTAATGCCATGTTAAAATCACCTGTGAATGTCTTAACATGGTTTACAGTGACAATGGAAAAACAGATAGTCTTGTCCTTATTTTTAAAATGAGGAATAAAATTTTAAAAAAACCCTCATTTCACTTCAGTACCATAATTTTGCAATATATGGATCCCTTCTATAACTATCACATCCAACTTGTAGCATGACTGCTTACATTATCAGCAACCAGTGGATTCACTGGGTCATTAACAATGACAAAACAAGAACAGTTTGAAAAAATTAAATATAGACTCAATGACATTCTTAACTATATATCAACACTTTCCCAGGGCCAAGTGCTTTTGTGTGCATTCACTTAGTTGTAGAACTATAATCCAAAATAACACGAAGGATAACTATGAAGCATGAATTATTATCACAGGTAAGGAAGCTTCGGTCAGCAGTCCTCAAACTTCAGTTTGCATCAGTATCATCCAGAAAGGAGTTTATATATCAGTCTGGGGGTAGATTGGGAGAGACTCTGCATTTCTAAGAAGTTCCCAGGTGATACTGATGCTTCTTGCCTGGGGACCACCCTGAAAATCACTGCACTGAGTCAAAAGGCGTATGTGGCTTTTGCAATGGAAATTCCTTCAGCCTAGCTAAGATGAATGCACAGTAGGAGCTTAATGTATTTCAGCTTTCTGCCCTTGCAGAGCATAAAGACAGTAACTATAGAGACATAGTAACCATAAAGATAGTAACTAAATCATTTCAGGGGCCTTGAACACTTTCCTCCACTTCTGGATCTACTTGAAGAACTTTCTAGTTCTTTATGTGATTGGCAAAAAGTCAGGAAAGTGAGAATGTAATGGCCTACAGGAACACAAATATTGGACCCTGAATGTGGATCAACTGTCTTCAGAATTCAGTGTGCACCCTTATCTGGGACCCATGGATTGGGGTCCAGCAGTTCTGGGTTGGGATGGGGTATCTGCTTTAAGAACCCAGATAGTTCTGATGCAGGCAGTATTCCAACATGCTTTGAGAAACTCTGGCTTACAGGTTTAAGAGATGTCTGCTTGTTTCCTGATATGAGAAAAACAGTAACAATAACAGTATGCCTTTTCTCCAAGGACAGAAATTTTGAGCCACATCTCGGTTCAAGTTGTCTGACCATACCTTACCCAGACCCTGTGATTGCTTTAGGACTCAAGTGTGAAACAGATCTATATGCAAAACTATGCAGATCTGTGCAAGGTATTGGTCATTTGACTCCTCCAGACCTGGGGAGAATCAATAGAGGCAAGAAGCAGGGACCCACCTGCCTCCCCTCCTCCCACTTCCCATCCCAGCCTATGAGCCACTAGGGTACCACACAGGATCCAAAGTGGCCAGTCAGATGCTCCAGGTGGGGATCTGAATCTACAGGGGGTGAAGCAGGTATTCAGTGTATGAGGGAGCCTGGTGAAGTGGGGGTTGTGGTGGTGAATCAGAACATGTGGTGGGGGCTGTTAAGGACCATAAGGACCTCATAGGGTGGTGGAAATGTAAACAGTTATACATCCTCTGCAGATGGCTTCGGCCTGAACTGGGCTTCTCTCGGTTCCAATCAAAGACTGGTTATCCAACATCTTCATAGTTTCTCTAGGTGCCCACTCCCACTGCACTGCTGATTGTTGTTAAGTCATGTTTTAGTCACTAAGTTGTGTCTGGCTCTTTGCGACCCCATGGACTGTAGACCACCAGGCTCCTCTGTCTATGGGATTTCCCAGGCAAGAATCTTGGAGTGGGTTACTATTTCCTCCTCCAGGGCATCTTCCTAACCCATATATCGAATCCATGTCTTCTGCTTGGCAGGCAGATTCTCTACCATCTGAACCCCCAGGGAAGCATATATTTCTATAACTCTGAACCTCTGATCTCTACATTGGAAAGGCAAGTTCACATCACCTATTTTAATTTTACATAGGCTCTTTCTACCCATGTTATTTATGGGGAAATAATCTTTGGGGTCTCGACTGTGAAGTTAAGAGGAAGGACCCAGTGATCTCTAAGGCACTTCCCAGTCCTCATGATTTCACCCGTTGAGACTTAGAATAGATGCCCTTGAGTGGGAGCTACTCTCATAGAGGAAAGAGGACCAGATTTATCACTTGGCTCTTTTCTGCAGAAGTAGAAATAGAGTGTGGATAAGTGAGAGGATCAGTCTGGAATCTTCAGAGGCCGCTCCCATTTCTTCTTATAAGCTAAGCTTAGTGGCAGCTAAATAACCTCATAAACTATGAAGGAGAAGCAGGATTTCCCAGCTGCCAGGGAAATCTCACATCTTTTTATCTAATACCAACCCCTGAGCCTACCAAAAACAGGGGCAATTCTGATGGTTCTTTTCGCACCGACTACAGCATCAGCAACTAAAGGAAAATCTACTTTTTTAGTTAAGGTAAGTAAACAAAATGCCCTTAGATGAAACTACTTTTGACAGAGATCCATCTGAGTGAAATATGAACCAGCATCTCAAAATGAAAGGCAAACTCTTCCAACTACGTTCCTTGGAACCATTTAGCTCCTGGAGTCTCAAAAATAGAATGTATCTATTTGGAGTTTACTGTACTTTCAGTACTTCTTGTCTAGCATGTACCCTATAGTAAAACAGCCTTTGTTTATAAAGGGAGTTGGGTAACTTAATGTTTATCCCATCAACACCTCTTGTCAAATGTTGTCTATTCATATAATTTTCAGAGTCACAAAGACTGTCACAGGGAGAATTAATGTGGTAAAAAAATCTGTAAAAATATGCAAAAGTGCACTTTTACAATGGCCTTCCAAGAGTTCTTGTGGCCTCCTGAGTTCCATTTTGGAACAAAGCCTAGGATGTATGGATGGATGGGTGTATGAATGGATAGAAGGAAAGAGGGAAGGAAGAAAGGGAGGAAGGAAGAAAGGGAGGAAGGAAGAAAGGGAGGAAGGAAGGAAGTAGATATAGGCTAGCTGACGGCACTTGTAAGGTAGGAAGGACTGATTAGCTTCTGAACTACAGAAACTATATAGGGAAAAATAAATCTTACATGGTACCTGCCCCAGGTCTCAACATAGCAAGTATTCAATAAATACTAATACTTGTTGAATTAATGAAAAATAAAAATAATAAAATGGCCTTCCAATGATTCAGGTGCTCAAAGCACTCGCTCGGTTCCCTTGATTAAAAGCCATCAAGATATGGAAGCAACCTAAGTGCCCATCAACAGACCAATGGATAAAGAAGATATGGTATGTAGACCTGATGGAATACTACTAAGCCATACAAAGAATGAAATTCTGCCATTTTCAGCAACATGGATGGACCTAGAGAGTATTGTGAAATGTCAGACAGGGAAAGCCGAATACTCTGTGTTACCACTTATATGCAGAATTCAGAAAACAAACAGATGTATATAACAAAAAAATATGGGCCTCCCTGGTGGCTCAGTGGTAAAGAATCCACCTGCCAATGCAGGAGATGTGGGTTTGATCTTTGGGTCGGGAAGATCCCGTGGAGGAAGAAATGGCAACCCACTCCAGTATCCCATGAACAGGGGAGCCTGGCGGGCTGCAATCCATGGGGTCACAAGAGAGTTGGACACGACTGAGCGACTGAGCATGCACGCAACAAGTACTGAGCCCACAGGCCTCTTAGTGCTTCTCCATCCATTCCACAGACTTCCACCGCAGGGTGTTTGCATTTGTTCTTTTTTTGACCAGGAATGCTCTTGCCTTCATATCCACAAGACCCCATTGCTCCCTCAGTGTCTTCATGTCTCTGCCTAAACATCCCCTTATTAGAGACACCCTCAGATCCAGCTCTTGTAAAGCAGATCCCTTTCTTCACACTGGGCATGCCCTTTCTTGCTCACATTGTTTGATCTTTCTCTTGCCAATACCCACTGTGCTTTTTGTTTGCTTATTAACTGTCTCCTTCCACTAAAATGTAAACTTCAAGAGATCAGTGACTTGGATATATTCACTGGAATCCCACGCACTAAGAATAGCCTATTAGCATAAAATAAGCATTCAAGGAGGATTTTGAGAATAAATTAAAAAGTGTTTTTTTTTTTAAATTTCAAAGTCAGCATGCTTCATACTTTGTATAATGAATTATCATCTTGAAAGATTAAAAAAAAAGAGTATTCGCTGAAACCACTTATTAAGAATTCAGATCTTAGATAAAATTCTAATACAGCAATCTTACTTTTCAGATCAAAATATAAATTAGGTACATCCCTTTTCCACTGCTATTTATTAGCAAAAGTTAAAAAGACAAAGGCCTTAAATTAGGGACATTCATTATATGAAAACAAAATGATGCTGTGTGATTCTGTATTCAATATACATTAACAATAATTTTTGACTCAAATAATACACTTTGTGAATCTCCAAATAAGTCATAGATCATGTAGGGGAAACCATAAAACCACCTCCCCGCTGTAATTTACATAATGCTTAAAAATGAAGAAACACAAGATAATGACACATGTAGAGATGTTTTAGCTGAAAAACTCTAAGAAAACCTCACACCATAATGGCAGTTGTCCGGTGGGGTATTTGAAAGTCCAGAATGACTAGTGTCTGTCACTTGGCCAGCCCAGGAAGAGATTAAAGCGTGGAAACCATCTGACCATAAGCTCCCTCCATCAAGAGTCCTTTTAGCTTCAGGGCCCGGCAGGAAGGCCACTGGCAGACACGTGCTCACTTCGGTTTCTTGGATAAGCTCACAGCCATGAAAAAGCCCTCTATTCCTCGCTGACAGCAAAGGGATGAGTAAATACTCAGTTCACAATCCAAAGGCTTAAAATCACAATGAAAGGCTCCCGTCTCTGGGGAAATAAGCTAACAAGAGAGTCCCAGAGGGAGCGACTGTCAAGGAGCTAGAACGGGGGAGAAACTAGCTAAGTCCAGTCCTTTTATGTCTGCTGGTTTCAGCTGACATTTTGAGCATGAATAGGATGTACTGATGATCCATGTGAGACAAAGCATCAGGAACCGTATTGTACTGTAGGTTGCTGCATAGTAAGAAGGCTTGAATAAAGTTGATGAAGCCAAAACACTGATGGCAGGATCATTTTGTCTGATTCCTAGCTGCACTCTTTGACATGTTTGGAAAGGGCTTATAGAGATGTGTGCTCACTTGAAGAGTGTTCAATCACAGATGGCTGCATCAGATCTCATGCAGTAATGCAATATTTTGAAACGGCATGCCCTGATATGAAATCAATGATATTTGCCTTTAGCTGGGTAAACTTTTCAATGAGCTCTTCTAACTCCGTTTTGGAAAAGCCAAACTTTCAGACTGAATTTGAGATTTTATCCAATAAACTCACTAATTTATTGTACCAAATGGCTTTTGTTGGGAGCATGACACTTTTTCACTCTGTGCATTAAGCTAGCCATTGAAAGACTAAGAAGAAATATAACCTTAAGTAACACATAAATTTAATACCAATTCATGCCTACTGTATGGCACAGGGAACTCTGCTCAATATTCTGTAATAATCTAAGTGGGAAAAGAATTTGAAAAAGAATAGATGCATAAGTCACTGAATCACTTTGCTGTACATATGAAACTAACATAGCATTATTAATCAACTATGCTCCAATATAAAATAAAAATTAAAGAAATATAAATATAGTACCAATCCAGCAGAAACGTCACTTTGCTGGCAAAGGTCCATCTAGTCAAAGCTATAGTTCTTTCAGTAGTCACATAGAAATGTGAGAGTTGGACCGTAAAGAAGGCTGAGTGCCAAAAAATTGATGTTTCCAAACTGTGGTGCTGGAGAAGACTCTTGAGAGTGCCTTGGACAGCAAGGACATCAACCCAGTCAATCCGAAAGGAAATCAACCCTGAATATTTATTGGAAGGACTGATGCTTAAGTTGAAGCTCCAATACTTTGGCCACCTGATTGGAAGAGCCAATTCATTGGGAAAGACCCGATGCTGGGAAAGATTGTGCACAGGAGAAAGGGGTGACAGAGAATGAGATGGCTGGATGGCATCACTGACTCAATGGACCTGCGTTTGAGCAAACTCGGGAGATGGTGAAGGACAGGGAAGCCTGGCGTGCTGCAGTCCGTGGGGTGACAAAGAGTCGGACAAGACTGAGCGACTGAACAACAGTAACAAATACCAATCCAGACAGCTCTGGTTCATCTGGGGCTTAGGTGGTTCAGACAGTAAAGAATCTGCCTGCTAACGTAGAGCTGGGTGATCATACAGTGTGGGCGACGAAGTTAAAAAATGACAAAAGCAAAAGAGCCGGTCCAGCAGGCACTGTCGGAAGGGTCCCCTAGTTATGAATGGGTAGAGAGAGCCACAGTGCGGTCAACATGATTTCCACACTTTTTTTCACACTTCAGTACATGTACACTTTCTATTAAGTACCTGCTGGGAACCCGAAATGTGCCGGTTTTCACTGAACTGTGAGGGATTAGCAATTGTCACATTTCATCTTCCCGAATCTGTATCAAGTCAAATCTTCCCTCCCTTGTCATGGTTTCCCTCTTGCCCGGAGAAACATTTTCATGCTAGTCAAGGAGTTGTATTTTGTCAGGCTGCTGACACAGCCGGCGGGGGGAAACATCTTTTAGTGCTGTGCCGAACACACACCCCAGCTCCAGCCTGCAGCCCTCCATTCCACGGTGAACAGGTCAGGGGCTATCTTTCAGACGACCAACTGCCAGTATCCCCTTTCATCAAAAAGAAAGTCAAATGTAGGCCACTGAGTGTGCTGGAAGTTTTCAGAGGCACAGAAGAGCATTTGGTCTGGGGAGTTTGACGGAGTTGGAATTTGAGAGAAAATTACACAGCACAAGGGCCCATGATTACAGGTATAACAGATTATTTTATCTGTGCAAAGTAAAAGACATAAAATTCCCTGGCCAGTTGTCCCTAGAAGTGGTAGGATCTGGAGAAAGGCAGGAGGAGCCTTAGATCACTGATTTGTATAAGAAGTGGAGTTCTTCAGCTGGACTCAATGCACCAGCATTAATATGGAATCTGCCCAAACTATTTGGATTTAATGGTATTTTCAGGGTTTACTTCTTCTTTCCCTAGAAAGTCATAAAACTTCAGTTACAATATTTAGACTGGGATGGTAGCAGAGCCATGTGTATAGAGACCGGAGTTTTGGAATTTGATATCATACCTATGCACTCGTGTTTCCTCTGATTTTAATTTGGGACAAAGATACCCAGTTTTCCAAAGCAGTGGAAGACTAGGATGGCAGGGCTGGGCGAGGTCTGTCTCATGGGAAATAATTCTTCATCACTGTCAGTGTTTAAAGGGTGATGCAGAGAAGTCAATTTCAGTTGGTCTCATTATTATTATTTCACATTATTGACTGGGGGATCTTTACAGGATCTAATACCTATGGCTACTGGTGATGTGGTTTAGTCACTAAGTCGTGTCCGACGGTCGCGACCCCATGGACTGTAGCCCACCAGGCTCCTCTGTCCATGGGGATTCTCCACGCAAGAATACTGGAGTGGGTTTCCATTTCCTTTTCCAGGGGATCCTCCCAACCCAGGAGTCGAACATGGGTCTCCTCCATTGCAGGCAGATTCTTTACCGACTGAGCTACAAGGGAAGCCCAAAATACCTATGGCTAGCTATTTGTTATGTAAGTGAATATTGAAATACCTTTGGATACTAATGTTTGGATAAGGAAAGACATATTAATATGTCTCCGGTCAATAAGTTGTTTATTGATTCTCTACAGACAATGCACTGCCACATTGCTGGAATCCCGGGACCTCTCCCATAGGCTGTGCCTCCTCCCACCCATGGGTCTCTAAGCTCTCAGTTTCAGTTTTCTGATCTTCATGTGACAATTTCAGGACTTGCCCCCACTATCTCACAGAATTGTGAATATTGCATGTGATAATGGGTGAGAAAGTGTTGTGTAGTTGTCAAGAAAATTGCAGCAGTTAAGCTCTTGGACGATCCTTAGGTGTGGAGCACAGCGAATGAATGTGCTGAGTAATTAAACCTCCCTGGTGATCACCTAACCCCATCTTTGCTCTGGTGTAGAAGGGTCCTCCGACCAACTGGTGAGTAGCCATGAAATGAGACTGACTAGCTTGACAGCCAACGTCTTCCTCTTCCCTGCCCTTGTTTATTCTGAGGCAGAGTCTTTCAGCATGGGGACTGCTGACATTTCCACCAGATAATTACTTGCTTTGGGCGGGCAGGGGAGATGCTGTCCTCTGTGATGCAAGATGTTTACCAGCATCCCTGACTTCCCAAGAGACGCCATCAGCACTGGCTCCGCAGACTGTGACAGACAGAAGTATTTCCAAACAGTGCCTGGGGAGGAGGTGCAAAGTCACCCTGGGTAACTAACTGCTCTGAAGGAATGTCACGATTTAGGAGCAAAATGGGCACAAAGTGGAGGGAAGGAATCCAGCAAATTTTCAAAGCATTTAATTATTTTCACATATCTTCAAATTTACCTTTTTAAGATAACCTATTCTGCATTTTAAACTGGTTATACGGCGGTTAACTGGAACTCGAGTGAGAATTAGCATTTTAAAAAACCACAAAGTGAGAGTGAGGCCACTGGGTTCAATATAATCCCTTACAGACAGTTACTTCCTGCATCTGGATTCTCCGCGTATCTGCTATAAAGTGATGCTTCATGCACACAGGATATAATTGGCATTTTGTGAGCCAACAGCTCGTTGGATTGGTTCCTCCACGCTACAACCTGTGGATGCGAGCGGTAGCAAGAGTGTCTTTGGTTGGTACGACTAAACGGTGGACTACAGGATATTACTCTGCTTTGGCACTTACACCCCCTTCTCTCAAGTCTATTCTTTTCCTTCCTTGCTTCATATTTCAGTTGTAGGAAATCTGACTTAATGAAATCTGAATTAATCTTACAAAAAGAAAAACAGAAATAATTTAAAAACCCCTCTGTTGCCAATTAAGTGCAGACTCCTACTTGGTCAAAGTTGTAAATCCACGAAGTCTCTAAAGGGCAGGACCCGACAGCTGACAGTGTCAGTCTCTGCCACAGATTAGGATAACGGTAATAAAAAGATGCTTTGCTTTCAACTCAGTGATACCACTGGGTTCAATATAATCCCTTACAGACAGTTACTTCCTGCATCTGAATTCTCCATATATCTGCTATAAGGCGATGCTTCGTGCACACAGGATATAATTGGCATTTTGTGAGCCAGCAGCTCTTGTTCCATTTTGGATTGGTTCCTCCATGCTACAACCTATGTATGAGAGTGGTAGCAAGACTACCTACATACATACTTCAGACTCTTCCATCATGGTTTATTACAAGAGTTTGAATATAGTTCGCTGTGCTACGTAGTAGGTCCTTATTTTTTATTTTACATATAGTAGTTTGTATTTGCTAATCTCAAGCTTATTTCTCTTTCCCTTCCTTTTTCCTCTTTGGTAACCACAAATTAGTTTTCTGTCTGTGAGTCTGTTTCTGTTTTGTAAATAAGTACATTCATAAATTTTATTAGATTCCACATATAAGCAGTTATCATATAACATTTGTTTGATTTCATTCACTTAGTATGATAATCTCTAGGTCCATTTTTATTGCCGCAAATGGCATTATTTTGTTCTTTCTCATGGCTAATATTCCATCGTATATACGTTCTACATCATCTTTATCCATTTATCTGTTGATGGACACTCAGGTTGCTTCCGTGTCTTGGCGATTGTAAATAGTGCTGACATTGGGGTACAGATGTATGTGTGTGTGTTCTTAGTCGCTCAGTCATGTCTGACTCTTTGCAACCCCATGACTGCAGCCCTCCAGGCTCCTTTGTCCATGGGATTTCCCAGGCAAGAATACTGGAGCGGGTTGCCAGTGCCTCCTCCAGGGGATCTTCCTGAACCAGGGATCAAACCAGTGTCTCCAGTGGCCACTGCACTGGCAGGCGGATGTTTTACCACTGCACCACCTGGGAACCCATATTAGGCGCTCACAAACAAGCCTGAATAAACCACTCCCCCTGCCCTCTAGGATTTCACAGACTGTGGGAGAAACAGGTATGCAACAGACTTTTGCAATATGGTGTTAGAGATATTTATGACAGAAGTAAGTGAAAGATGCAAAGTATACATAGAAGACTTGGGCTGGGGGCTGGGGCAGTTTAGCAAGAGTGCTGAATGACAGAAAGTCCAGTAGCAACAAGGATTATACTGGGGTCAATAGTGTCCTCCCCAGATTCACGTCTGCCTGGAACTTCTTGCTGTGATTTGTCTTGGAGGCGGTCTTTGCAGATGTAACGAGTTAAGTGAAATTTAGGTCACCCTAGATTAGGGTGAGCCCTAAGTACAATGACTGATGTCCTTACTTAAAAAGGCGCATGAAGACATAAGCACAGACAGCAGGGAGAAGGCCGGGTGACGATGGAGGTGGAGACTGGGGTGCGGAATCCACAAGCCAAGGAATACGAAGGACTGCAGGCCACCAGCAGAAGGCAGGAGAGAGTCAGATGTTTCCTCAGAAGCTTTGGAAAGAGCTGCCATGTGACACACAAGATTGAAGATGTCTGCCTCCAGAACGGTGAGGGAATGCATTCCTGTTGTTTAAAGCCACCCAGTTTGTGGTCATATTTTACAGCAACTGGATGAGAATAACACGGGTTTCCCAGGTACCCCAGTGATAAAGAATGTGCCTGCCAATGCCAATGCAGGAGACACGGATTCCATCGCTAGATCAGAAAGATCCCCTGGAGAAGGAAATGGCAACCCACTCCAGTATTCTTGCCAGGAAATTCCATGGACAGAGGAGGCTGGTGGGCTACAGACCATGGGGTCGCAGAGTTGGACACAACTGAGCAATTAAACAACAAGGAAACTAATACGGGGACCAAGATGAACTTTCCCTCTAGTCATCCCACAGCAAAGTATTCCAAATAAAAGGGACAATTTTCCTACATTATACATGACAGTCCTTACTTTACTAAACTAGCGACACAATTTATCACTGTCCCAGAATTTTTGTCTGTTCATCCTCAATTTATATGACAGAAGATAATTAATATAAGAGCTCGCCTCAAGTAGCCTAAACTATTGCAGGTCTTTACTTCTCCCTATTTTTCCAAAAATTTTCCTAGCACCTGTGTGATGACAAACTAATACAGACTATGATTCGTATGTCTAAGGAAGCAGCTGGTCATATTGTATGGAGCTATGGCTATCCGCCATCATTACATTTGAGAATCCACTAGGGAGCTGTTTTAAATACCGATGCTAGAAGGCAGATCCTTGGAGATCCTGATTTAATTAGTCTGGTGTGATACTAGGTCATACTTTTTTTTTAGGGCTCCCCAGAGTTTCAAAATGCAGCCTGGGGTTGAAAATCACCAATACAGAGCAAGGATTTCCTAGATAGAAGCTGATACGTTGCAGCAAAGGATATTAAATGACTGTCTGATGGAACTAAATTGAAAGTACAAATAAAATCCAAGAATAAGCTCTACATGTGTGTTCACGTCTTATAAATCTCTGTTACAAACTCATGTAATATTTTAACCAAACATGATTTTGATAGAAACTGGGGAAAGTTTGAAAAAAAAAAAAAAGGCATGTGACCTGAGCCAGGGAGATAGCAATATCATTGATCTGGGAACAGTTGGGGGTAAAGTGGTCCTCTCAGAGTTGTAGAAATAAGAGATGGAAATTTAAAAGCAGTAATAACTGTTATGGCCATGCTAGCCTTTTGGGACAAACCTCTCCAGAGTAAGCAACTAATTACACAGAAGAGAAAAACGGTCACTTTTGTTACTAAATGTGTTCTTCTAGAAATGACTATATTGCCCTTTTACATTTTTAAGTATGGATTTAAAATTTAAGTGTCTTGTTACATGATGAGATACTTTTGAATACAAAATTGAGAATAGAAAATTGAATTAAAAAAATGACAGCCTAAAATACCTTTCTCATTTTCCTCTGTGACGCCCTCATTTATATTTTAGTGTTTTTATAATTTTGAGGAACTCACTGCTGTTTCTGGGGCTTCCCAGGTGGCACTAGTGGTAAAGAACCCACCTGCCAATGCAGGAGATGTAAGAGACACAGGTTCAGTCCCTGGGTGGGGAACATCCCCTGGAGGAGGGCATGGCAACCCACTCCAGTATTCTTGCCTGAGAAATCCCATGGACAGAGGAGCCTGGCGGGCTACAGTCCATGGGGTCACAAAGAGTCAGATAAGACTGACGCCACTTAGCACGCACTGTTATTTCTAAAACAGACATCAAAGGGAGCCGTAAAAGTCAACAACCTGTAGACATTTTGGTGTGAGCAGAGAAGTCTCTAGCTGCACAAAAGATAAAATGTCTGTTGTTTTTAAAATCATACATCCTAAAAAACTTTTACTCCAAAAAGAGTGAATCAAGCATTAACTATATGCTAAATAACCACATGAAATATTAGGAAGAAGAGGTTGTAGAAAATGTATATATATCGAGGTTTTTAACTTCTCTGAATTTTCCAAAATTCATGATGGCAGAATAACTTAGAAATGGTTGAGTCTGACCATAAATTTTGTCCAAACCATTTGCTAGAGACTAATTGATGTTGATGTTCAAAATGAGTGATATTAGTAATTTTTCCATCTTTGCTATATATTCATATCTCTATCTAATCACAGTATATGTTATTAAAATACCATAAAGGTATTCAAATATTTTAACTAGAATATTAACTAGTGTTTATCAGTGAGATTTAAGCAAATATTTGAACAACACAAGGAAGTTTAAATTTTATCCAATTACTAATAAAATAACTATTACATTAAAATATTGGCATGAAATACTGATTTTACTCCTATTCCCTACCTCAGAGTTGTGAGTAGTTAAATTATTACTGATACAAAACATTCCCCTCTAATTACTTTTTGGATGAAATTTCTGTAACTACAAGAAAGAAATGTAGTAACGTATGGGTAAATGATAGCTTTGGAATTGTAGTCAAAAACACTAAGTAAGAAGCTTAAAAATATTGAAGTGACTGAATGTAATGGTTAGACATTAACCTGCTTTAAAACGTTTTTTTTCTGATCCAGAGAACCCAGATAGAATATACTACATTTTAATACAACCAAATCAATAGTATCAAAAGATACAGTCCAGTGTGCCAGAAACATTATTTAGAATCAAATGATAAAGAACTGACTACAAAGGAACTTACTGAGAAAATATACAACACAAAGGAGGAAACAGACACAGATTTAAAACTACTTGAAAATTAAATAGTACATCAAAAGTATTTTCAGATTGCCGATATGGTATTTGTTGAGTCTATGGAATTTAAGGGGGCTTTCCAGGTGGCAGAGTGGTAAAGAACCTGCCTGCCAGTGCAGGAGATGTAAAGAGATGTGGGTTTGATTCTTGGGTCAGGAAGATCCCCTGGAGAAGGGAATGGCAACTCAATCCAGTATTCTTGCCTGGAGAATTCCATGGACAGAGGAACCTGGGGGTCTACAGTCCATGGGGTTGCAAAGAGTTGGACACAGTGCATAACAGATAGCCCGATTCTCTGAAATGTGAACTTAAGGAATGGGCTGACAGAATGTTTTCACGTAGAACATTCAAAATCTCTTCAACCTGAGCTTTATGAAACTAGGGATTCTACATATTTGATTTTAACTTCTGTTTTCAAGACATTTTAATAGTTTTCAAACTAACAATATACATAATTTAAAGGGAACCAGCTTAAAAAACAAAACACACTCTTACATACAAGGTAAGTACTTGTACCACCTTGACTTTGCACCTACATTGATTAAAAATTAATGCTATTGTACAGATAGAATTTGATGCTTGCCTTTGAGACATTTCAATAAAATGTAGTAAGTAAGAAATAATACATTTGAATGCAGTCGCATCGACAGTCCCAAGGAAGGACAGACATTATTGGATGAGAGCAGGGATTATTGGATTGACAAGGACCCTGGGGAAGCTCTCTAGACCAGACACAGCCTGGATACATCATGAGAAGCCTTCAAGGAACTAAGTCACTGAAGAGTGGAAGAATTTTTTTAGCTGCACAGTCTAGCAGCCAATTCATTGTTATTGGTTAATTAGTCCCCCATGGTTTGATATAACTAACACAGAGTAATCTTTTGGAGGATAAAGAAAATGTGTCTCATATTGCTTGACATAGTTGCACATTTGGAATTGTTGTTGTTTAGTTGCTAAGTTGGGCCCGACTCTTTAGCAACTCCATGGACTGTAGCCCACCAAGCTCCTTCTGTCCATGGGATTTCCCAGGCAAGAATACTGGAGTGGGTAGCCATTTCCTTCTCCAGGGGATCTTCCTGACCCAGGGACCAAACCCGGGTCTCCTGCATTGGCAAGTGGATTCTTCGCTGCTGAGCCACCACGGAAATTCCGAATGGTCTGTCTTTAAACCGTGGTACCAGGACAGAACTTTCTACTTTGCAGAGACTACTCGTTACATTTTGGAGTGGGTGCCTCCCTGTTCATTTCCTCTCCTCTCAGGATAGAGAGGTTTTGGCTGCTGTAATTACTTCCCATTTATCCCTGGCTGAACGTTGTGAAACTTTCTATTAATTAACTTTTAAATCTCTCTAATTAGCAAGTTTAATATAATGACAGGACTAAATTGTCACACATATTGCAACCCAAATAGGGCTGATGTAAAACAGGTACACTACGTGACTTAATGAAGCAATATTAAGGCAAAAGAATCCACAAATCACTCAAGTTCAGAGACACAAATTCATTGCAGCATTAAAGTTAGAAAATAGGAATTTCCTTTTATTAGACAGATTTTGGAAAGAAGCCTGTGAGGGGTATTGCTTGTAGAATCGAGGATAATTTTCCTACATAGAGGAGAAAAAGGAGGCTCACTGAAGACCTCAAATTATAGACTATTCTTGTGGTAGTGGTGCTTTAGTCACTAAGTCACGTCCAACTCTTGTGACCCCATGGACTGTAGCCCGACAGACTCCTCTGTCCATGGGATTCTCCCGGCAAGAATACTGGAGTGGGTTGCCATTTGCTTCTTCCAGGGGATCTTTCCAACCCAGGGATGGAACCGGGTCTCCTGCATTGCAGGTGGATTCTTTACCAACCAAGCAATGAGGGAAGGGCACAGACTATTCTTAAATAATTTTAAGGATCATTAAAATATCCTTAAATAAAATAATTACGAATAATTAAATAATTAGTTTTTATAATGTCTATTCATTGTAGACAGCAAAAGAGACTATTAGGGGCTTCATGAAGCCATTGTCTTAGATTAAGGCAAGGTTTGACAAGTATTACACTTTGGTCATATCTGTATGGTTTTGGGGCCAATATTTACTGGTTTACTTCCTTCCATTAGTGAAGAGGGGGGTGATACCCTTCAGTTTATATCACTGTATGTTCTGCATTTCCCTTTTTGCATACCAGAAGACAAGGATTTAAAACTCAGCATAATGCTTTCAAACATATTGGATCATAAAACGTTTAATCCAGGGAAATCCTTTCCATATTCTCTGGCCCAGTTTCTTCATTTCACAGATGAGTAATCAGATGTTCTCAGAGAGGATGCTATTTGCCCAAGGTCACTTGGCTGATAGGAAATCTAATTTGCAACTAATGACAAATGTATGCTCTTCCACACAAGCACTTCTGGACATTTTTTTTGCCAGTGATATAGGTAAACACAATTTCATAAAACCTGCAAATGAACAGAAACATAGAGGAAGAACTAACATGTTGGAAAAGATCAAATGAAAGCTCAAAAGTATGTTGGCAAATTAGAGTGATGAGAAAAAAATGACAAAATTAGATTTAATAGAAAATCAATGTAAAGTTCTCCTTTAAATTGACCATGGCTGTGCAGACCCCACCCAGTTCTACCGTTATAGAAAGGAGAGCATCAATCTCAAGAAGAGTTCATGCCAAAAAGACTGGTGGTCAGACAGACTAGTTTAATTGAACCTCATTAATACTAACGAATGTCCACTTCAGTGAAGGCAGTTGTCCTAAGGCATTCGTTTGGAGGCAGAAGACATGTGCTAAAGTTCTGACTCTGCCACAAATGTGACTTTTATCTGAGAGTTATCTGTAGTGATTTTATTAAATGTATGTCATCCCCACTAGATTATATATAAGACGTACAGAAGTGGCACTACATTTATTTTATTCCCTCATATATCCCAGGATTTTGTACCGTGCTTGGAATAGAGTAGAGATTCAATAAATACTTGTAGAGTCGATTGTTAAGGTATGTGACTTATCATTTCTGAGTCTTGGTTTCCTCATTTGTAAAATGAAGAATCTACAGTTGTTGCTGTGCATGTAAAATAGGAGAGCATGTGGAAGTGCTTTAGAAGCTCCAAAGCGCTATAAATAAATAAGCAGTTACTACTACTATTGATCAGTTCAGTTCAGCTCAGTGGCTTAGTTGTGTCTGACTCTTTGTGACCCCACGGACTGCAGCACGCCAGGCTTCCCTGTCCATCACCAACTCCTGAAGCTCACTCAAACTCATGTCCATTGAGTCAATGATGCCATCCAACCATCTCATCCTCTGTCGTCCCCTTCTCCTCCCACCTCCAATCTTTCCCAGCATCAGGGTCTTTTCCAATGAATCAGTTCTTCGCATCAGGTGGCCAAAGTATTGGAGTTGCAGCTTCAGGATCAGACCTTCCAATGAATATTCAGGACTGATTTCCTTTAGGATTGACTGCTTTGATACATGCTACCAATGATGCTTAAAGAAGCAAACAATTTAGCCTGGAAAAGCCAAGGTTAGCGAAATGGTACTGCTGCCTCCAAATAATTAAATAAACATTAAAAGGGCTTCCTAGGTGGCTCAGTGGTAAAGAATCCACCTGCAACTCAGGAGACACAGGTTCGATCCCTGGTCCAGGAAGATGCCACATGCTGCTGTGCAACTAAGCCCATGTGCCACAACTACTGAGCCTGTGCTCTGGAGCCTGTGAGCTGCACCTACTGAAGCTTGCATGCCCTGGAACCAAGAGAAGCCACTGTAATGAGAAGCCTGAGCACTGCAACTAAAGAATAGCCCCTGCTTGCTACAACTAGAGAAAGTCTATGAGCAACAACAAAAACCCAGCACAGCCATAGATAATGAAAACAAACAAAAATCAAATGGTTAATTTTTTTAAAAAGGGGTGGTGTGGCTTAAAGAATAGAGCAACCTGGTGGTAGACTGGGATAGGAGACTTCGAGAGACCCATGTTGAAGCAAGCCCAATTCATCACCTAAGTGCAGTGTTTTGCTTTGCTTTTACACACATTTATTGTGGCCAAAGGGGCTGAAGAAGGTTCTGTTGGTTCTGAAGCCTTGCCCACCCCAGCCTCACTCCTATCTCTGGCCACTCTCTGACACTACCATTGGTGGAAATGTTCAAACAGAGGCTAATATGGATGATAGAGTGATCCATACACTGGGCAAGAGAGTGCACTTTTGAACTCTAAGGTCATATCCAGTTGTTCCTGGATATACTAAAAATTGGAGTATATTTTTAGTTGGAGAAGCTAAAATTTTTGAATTTGGTGATGCATGCATGAGCTTAAAAAGGACTGGAGAAAAGGGCTACAGAATCCTCTTTTTGCTTCCTGGTGACAGAGAAAATAGAATTTAAACAATGATTTATATTGGCTACACGTCCCACCTTCCAAGAAAAAAATCACTATATAAAATTCTATATAGGAGATAAATATAATATCAATATATAAATATGACAGTTTGTATATATAACATACATACATGCAAACCACACATACGTATAACAGTTATATAGAACCATTATCTAATTCACAAATTTCACTTTGGCACTTATGTGAACTTAGTGTTCAAGTGCATTAACCCCCAGAAAACTCTTAGCGATTTGATGAACCATGAATCCACTTAGAATCTGTCTTCTCCACTAGAAAAAAAAAAAAAAGAGTGTGTTTTCAGAAAAACATTTAGCCCAAAGATGATATAAGGGAAAGCTTTTCCCATTTAAATAGCTGCTATTTTTATAAATGGAACCAAATCAACTTCTCCATAAGGAGAAAACACACTTGTGAGGAGCTGAGAAATTCTGGGAGGCTAGGGGGAGGGGAGGAGGAATGTTGAGTTGCCAAGAAGTTTCTCTTACATTTAAGCAACAAATCTTAGGGGAAAATAAGAGAGATGCACTGAGACTTGTTTCCTTGCCTCTGTGTAGATCAGTATAGCAAGGACTGAAGTCTTAAGGGGGGACAAAGATACTAGGAAAAATGTACAATTTATGCCTAAAGGATTTCATGGAAGTCGTCAGGTAATGTAAAATGAAATTGGAGAGGCATAGAGGCTATGCTCCCCTTGCTGCCGGTATGTGCTTTCATTTGATATTAATAGTCTCCGAGCTGAGGGGGAAAAGCATCTTTACCTCTTGCAACAACTCGTTGCTACCAACAAATGCACATGAGCTAGAACGCTCAGGTCACATACACCAGCCTCTCAATTAGAAACATTGTATTTCTAAGGATAATTATAACATACATGGCATGGCAATATTTTTCCAGGATGCTGGAAAGTTCAGGAAAGCATTATATAATTCCCCAAAATGAAAAACCAGCCCAATCAACAGGGACTGCCTCCTGAACTTCTATTTTCTTATTGGCAAGACACAGTTGGCACTTCCATCAATATAGATGGAAATTACGCCCAGGAATCCAGAAGAGACGTCTCAGACCTCAATGTTTTCCATCACTATCAGTGGGAATATCAGAAGGCAGTTTTCTTTCTGCATCATTTCTCTCTCTGAGTGAAAGCTAGTTATTTAACTGCATTTGTTGGTTAATCAGTCAGAACCTGAAGATATTACAATTTAGGATTGTGCTCGAAAAACATAGTTGTTCTGTGAAACACCAAAATGAAAATTGCTTGGTGTTATTCCAGCCGTCTTAGCTCGAAGCCATAATTATTAGGATGCTTTCTCAAGGGCAGAATTCAGGGAGCCCACAGGTCATCATCAGAGTTTATTTTCTCCTGAAGCTTGCTATTCAGGGACCTCATTTTCAGTTCAGAGATATTACAGTAAATCCCCTCCCAATTTCTACAGATCAGTGTCTGATGTCAGCTGGCAAAAGGGCAGCTTTCAGGCTAACCTCTTTCGCATGTGCAGAAGGCCACAGCTGCAGTTATAGACGCTGAAAGCTGAGACAAGCTGAAAGCCCTGAACAAACCCTATGCTTCTTCAAAGCACATCCTTGTGTCAAGGTCTGGTCAATGCAACATGTCCTAAAGCTACGGTCTTGGTCCCTTCCTGGTAGCTCCTGCACTCTACCAGCCTCACGACCTGCAATACTTCTCCCACTGAAGTACCTGGAATTAGATGCCAAAGAACAAGGCTAGTGACTAAATAGCGGGCTCCAACTTCTTCCCCAGTCAACTCAATGGCCAGGTCATTGCAAATATCTCTGATTGTTCTCATGAGTCCAAATGCTGTCAGAGGAAGTGTGAAAGAATGGACATGACCTTTCCTATCTACAGACTGTCATAGAGAGTCAGCCATGCTTGGAGGAAAAAAGTGATAAAAAGAAAAAATATGTTGGTTCAGATACATCACTTTGCCTACAAAGATCCGTATGGTCAAAGCTATGATCTTTCTAGTAGTCATGCGTGGATGTGAGAATTGGACAATAAAAAAGGCTGAGCACTGAAAAACTGATGCCTTTGAACTGTGGTGCTGGAGAAGACTCTTGAGAGTCCCTTGGACAGCAAGGAGATCAAACCAGTCAATCCTCTAGGAAATTAACCCTGAATATTCATTGGAAGGACTGATGTTAAAGCTCTAGATGAGAGTCCTTGGAAACCTGCTTTGTTGCAAAAAGGATTTGTTCCGCCCTAGTGAATGAAGGAGGGAATAGTCATTAAGCGGGGTCATTTGCTCCAATGCCAGTCTTGGTTAGACAGTCATCATAATATCATAATTGGCAAGATTCAGAAATTGATGTGAGACCTAGCGTAACCATGTTACACTCCGGGGCTGTCACCAAGGAGCCAGCCTGACATCTGAATTTAGCTGACACCGTTCGCTTGCTTTGAGGCTGCTTTTCCATTGTGTCTCTATCTGCAAAGGAGAATGACTCCCTGAGGGAAACCTTTGGGATATTGCAAGTGCGCAAACATCTGGGATTCAAATCCCTTTCAATTACATTCATGATCTACTCTGGGCAGGAGGAAGTTTTGAGTCTAAAACAACATTAATTTAGTCTCAAGGTTAGAGAGAGAGGTTTCAGACTTCCTCTCAACCCCAGATGCTCTTTAGAACCCCAGAGGGGGAAAATCTATATGCATTCTGTAATGAAACTGTGATTAGACATGTGAAGGGAACCGTATCCTTGAGCTGCTCGGTGAGAGTAGCTGATAAATCAAACGGCTATGATGCTTGCTTCCAGAAATCAGGAAGGAAAAGTTCAAGCAGTCAAATGATTGACTTCAGAAGTGGCTGTAAGATGTTATTCTACCCAAGAGTAACTGTCTGCCCACACTAACCGGGCCATCAGATGGAGTTAAATTGGGTTGGTCCTTTACAATCTCAATTGTGTTTTTCAGCTTAAAACTCTCCATTGCCATTAGCTAAGCCAACCTTTCCTCCACTTCTTGCCAGTACTACCCACATCATATGAATATTACAGCCCCACTTCAGCATGGTTCTCCTTGCATAAACAATTCACCAATCAGAAAACCTAAGCCATCAGCAACTGGCCTAAGCTAGCAGCCAATGCTCTTTCACACCATTCCTACGGGTAGCCTCTTCCAACAGGCAGGCTGACCTCCTTGCTGATCACTGACCTTAACTGATAATACACTCATTGACTTGTCTTGGCATCCACTTATGCTCTGCTAGAGCTTCTTTGTGGCTCAGCTGGCAAAAAATCCACCTGCAATGCTGGAGACTTGGGTTCAACCCCTGAGTTGGGAAGATTCCCCTGGAGAAGGGAAAGATTCACCACTCCAGTATTCTGGCCTGGAGAATTCCATGGGCCGTATAGTCCATGGGGTCACAAACAGTCGTACACGACTGAGCGACTTTCACTTTGATTTTCACTACTCATCCCATGATCTTTATATATTATTAAAGAATCCTTTGAAAGGGCCAGAGACAGCAGTTGGGGCCTAAAGCCAGGCGGACAACCATGTCATTTGTACATACTACTAACAATAAAAGTTTCTTCCTAACTTAGAAATCAGGACATGGCTTCACTACAGTCAAAGAAAGAATAGCAGACCCAATACTCAGAGACTTAGAGAGCTTCAACTGTGTTAATCTTTTCTCAGGGACTAACAAAACTTTCAAAGAAATAACAATTCAGGGGAAAATGTGCCTCAACCATATTTTCAGATAAAAATGGGCTTAAATTGATAATTCCATTTGAAATATGTCTCAAGTGTGTTTCATAAATGTAAAAAATGCTGAACATAAAAAGCATATAAATTCAGGAATTTTCAAGCTTCTAAAAAGAAGTTATAAATATTTCAGGTTTGAACTGTTGACCTGAATATTCCCCCCAAAATACTTGTAATCATTGTTGTTGTTTAGTCACTAAGTTGTGTCTGACTCTTTGTGACCCCTGGACTGTAGCCCGCCAGGTGCCGCTGTCCATAGGATTTCCCAGGCAAGAACACTGGAGTGAGTTGCCATTTCCTTCTCCAGGGGATCTTCCCCACCGAGGGATCAAACTCATATCTCCTGCTTGGCGAGCAGATTCTTTACCACTGAGCCACCAGGGAAGCCCTCATAATCATTATAGTTGTCTTAATGTGCTCACTTTATGTCAAATGGTAATTTGGCTTATTTAAGGTGCTCCAATGGTAATTTGATTTGACTATTATATTTACACAAAGGAAAACTGGCATCATCTTTTCTGTCAAACGATTATGTTCTGGAGGAGGAATAAGATAAATCATATGAGCTATGTATTTCACTAATAAAATATTTTGCAGCGAATAAAGTAGTATCTTTTTGTTTCCAGTAAGTGTATGCCCTGAACGACTTCCCAGTCTGCTGTCTTATGGTAAAATATTAAGGACACAGAATTCAGAAGCCAACAGACTTGAGTTTAAGTGTTTGCACAACTTCTTACTAACTGAGTGGCACTGGGCTATGCCTTTACTACCCTGGAGCACTGGCTTTGGTGTCTGGAATGGACGGAGTGGCAGTGGTTCAAAACGTCCTATGCAAAGTTAAGATGAAGCTGAAATAACTCATTACTAATAAGTTGTCCCAGTCATTTGATGAGAGAATTACCATCACTAAGACCCGAGCTACGAAATACTACAAACTGTGTGTCATTATAAAGCCGACCTGGGTTTCTTTGTTACCCCCCATCTCTTGGAAGCAGTTGTCAAAAATTTCCAGAAATTTTGCTGCTGACTTTATGGTTTTCCAGCAGCCACTTGTGAGGCAGCATATGTTCTAATTTTTTTTTTCCTAAGAAATCCCTGCAACATTTCTGAAAAAAGCATTCATTATGTGCATGCCAATCTACAAGTTTAAGTTTTTGCTGCTTTTGTACTTAAACATGAAGTCAAGTCTCCATTGTTAACTTGTAACAACTGGTGTCTTTGTCTAAATAGTGAGACCTTGTATAATGAGAGATACTGAGACTTCCTTTCCTTTGTGTGAAGTAGGGTAGGGGAAAAGAGTGGTGCCCTGGAAATTGGCTTCATCATTTCTTTTCTTTTCTTAATTCATATCTTCCTAAATCCTGTAAAACTTTGCATCCCCCCCTGCCCCGCCTCCCTTCGGACTTGGAAGGATCTTTGCTGCAATTCATCATGAACAGAGCTCAAAAGTACAGCACTGATACTCAGGCCATGGGCTGGGGGAGAGTATTAAGAGAAGCACAAGGTTTAACAAGCATTTTTCTAATTGAATTGAGGAACTTGAATGTTCCTCCAAAGCAGATGATGTTACCACCTTGCTCTAAAATCACCAGTGGCATCTCATTCCTCATAGGGAAAAAAAAAGCAAATCCCTCATTCTAGTTCAGAGGACCTACACGATCATATCTTTGCCTACAGTCCTGACCTGTGACCCTTACCCATGCCACACCAGGCACACCAGCTGTCTTCTCCCTGTTCATCATGATGTCCACTCTGGGTCACCGTGTGGACCTTGACCTTGCTCTCCAGCAATCTCTCCGCGCAACCTCCCCGTGGGGATGCTCGCTCCTCCTCGTGCTGTCTCTCTCTCCTCCTGCCTCTCATTTCACTTAAGCCTTGTGTCCCTCCAGTGTCACATGGAAAATGGAGCTACTCCCACATAAAGCTTGTCATCCTCTTCTGCTGCTTTAATTTACTTTCAAGGAGTTTTTCACTGCCTGAAATTACATGCATTTTCAGTTTGTCTGTTGATTTCTCTTTCTTTCACTGGTCTATGAACCCCAAGAAGACAAAACTTGGTCACAGTCTTTGATGTACCCTCAGCATATCGTAATCATGATAGAAACTTCAAGTTTAAATGAATGCATGAGTGTCATGCATGGACACTGAATAGGGGCCTTTAAAAAAATGTAAATCCTTTATTGAATTTGTTATAACACTTCTTTTGTTTTATGCTTTGTTTTTTGGGGCTGTGAGGCATGTGGGATCTTCACTCCCTGACCAGGAATCAAACTCACAACCCCTGCTTTGGAAGGTGAAGTCTTAGCCACTAGACTGCCAGGGAAGTCCCTATAGTGGATTTTTAAGGTTGCATTACATTTCTACGGAAATAGTGAAGAGTTGGGAACTAATACTTAGTTGCCTGTCACAGCCTCTTTATCAGCACATTTACTTATCTGTCTATCTAATAACATTGTAGAGTACCTGTCACCTTTATTTATAGCTGAAGCCTCAGATTTTAGAATTTAAGGTATTTGCCCACGGGCATATACTCAGCAAGTGACTGTCAGACCTTGAGGCCTGGTTTTTAGCTTCCAAATTTGTTAATTTCATCATGACACAGATGTGAAATAAATCTTACAGAACCTTTAAGAACTTAAAAGACTTTGTCAGTTCTTAGGTAAGCGTTTATTATTATAAGGGAACTCTGATTCAGAAGCTGGGATGAGAGAAATAATGAAATAAATGTTTATATAAGCAGTGAATCAAACCACCATGTGAATTAATAAACCCTAATTATTTCTCATTCTTCTCTGGCTCTCTGTCTTTCCAATTTCCCTTGATTATGGGTGTCTCTTTAAAATTCAGTATGTGTTCTTTTCAATCCATAGTTTGTCCTTCAGAAAATTTATTCTTTTTTAAGGTTTTGCAACTTAATTTTGCATTTCTAAGACTGACCTTGTGCTTGAACTCCAATCCTATCTCCTAATACCTAGTGAATGTTATCATTGTAATCTAGGCACCATGTCCCTAAGCAAAGTCAATATTCCTCCAGGACCAACTGGCTCTTTGTCCTGAATCTTCTCTACCACTGACATCATAGTCCAGTCATGAAGGAGTCACCATGTTTAACTACTTAACCAAAAATGAGTTATATTTCATCAGTTCTCATTTAAATCACGTATACAACCTGTGTTTATCTCATTTTCATCATTTCACTGGCAGTACCATATTTCACATCTATGTGAAACCACCTCAGTCATTAGATAGCCTCTTGATTGATCTATTTTCCATGTTCTCTCTATCAGAATCCATCCTATACATCACTACACATTAGTATCGCTTACAGTTATCTCAAAAATTTACTGCCTACAGTTTAGAGTTTGCACAGTGTCACTGGGAAGGAGCCATCTATAATGTGGTCCCATTACTTCTTGTCACGCTACTCCTACTATTCCTTAATATCCTCCTGTCCATGGAACTCTGCTAAATATATACCCGACTCAACTCTGTCCTTAGGACTCTTCCCACAGCCTCCCATTTCTTGGAATGCAGCCCCTTCTTCTCTCTTTTATTCAAATCCCTGGAGCCTCAGCTTATGACCCACCCTCAGGAAGCCTTTCTTGACTGAGTCGCCACATATTTCAAGTCCAAGAGACACCATGGACAGGCTTGTGTTCTGGGGAGCGTGTTTTCTTTTTACTCTTGGACACCAGTCTTTCTTCCTTTTTAAATCTTACGCAATGCTTAATGGATGCCCTTCTGAGGACGCTTTAATCATTCTAATGCTTGAATTGTTCCGCGTCCTGAATATAATCTTCCTGTTCCCCATCTATTTGCTCACTCCTATCTCACCCTTCCTTGGTCCTGCTTGTCAATTTCCCTCTTGGGTCAATTTCCCTTTCAGCTTTGGGAGTCAGCGTGTGTTTATTAAACACTTGCTGTTCATTTTGGATTGTTTGAGGCAATGAATATGGAGTGGTGAACAAATCAGACTGAGGTACGCGTCCATCACACTGTGGCCCATCAGTGCATGCAACCCACAGGACCAAGTGCTCTGGGGGCAGCTTCCAGATGCTGGTAGGGCTGAGCAGTGCGCTGGTGGGGTTGTGAAAGGTTTAGGGTGGGCCCCAGCCATCTATGTCATAAACAGCCCTCACGGTTACCTCTAGCTTTATTTGTAAAGAGGGAAGGGTGGATACCACTTCTGCCGAAACATGCCCACGTCCTCCCACTGTCTCAGCATGCCTCTCTCTTTGAATGAGATGAGAAATGGAATCACTACTCCTTCACCTGAAACCACACCTCTCCCCCGTAGACACACGCAATGTGCACACAGATATGTCATTGACATGTCTGGAGTTTTCATCATTTTTGAATTACATATTAGATGTGAAACTACTCAAAGGCAGCAAGCATAGCTCCTCTCTGCTTGGATGTCACATCATGATAAGGGGTCAGCAACTTTAGTGGATGACAACAGCCTCCACTCATATATTCACAGTCTCAAAGGTCAGCTTCACTCACAAGCTAAAAGGAAGAGGGGGAAAAAATACAAGGCAAATGTAAAGCAAAATGATACTATTTTTGAGTGCTGGGCAATTTGATCTATAGGTTTTTGCAAATTTAAATGCCATTTTAAGTCATGCTTGCAGTAGTTTAATAACCAGACTCTGCAATTAAACATATCTATCTTTAAGTTAAAATGTATTATATATTGCTTGGTTCCCAGGTGGCTCAGGGGGTAAAGAATCCACCTGCAATGCAGGAGACATAGGAGATGAGGGTTTGACCCCTGGGTTGGGAAGATCCCCTGGAGGAGAAAATGGCAACCCACTCCGGTATTCTTGCCTGAAAAATCTCATGAACAGAGTAGTCTGCTGGGTGATAGTCGAAAGGATCTCAAAGAATTGGACACAACTGAGCACATATATTGTTATTTTATTTCATACCCTACTCCATAATCAAGGTTCTTGACTTGATAGTAATTTGAGTTAGAGGACTTTTTCCTCTACTGAAAATTGTTTCTGAGTCTTTTCTAGGTGGTAGAAAGAACTGAGTGTTAAAGATTAAGTTAATTTATTGTAGTTTTTTGGTTGTTTGCTTTGTTTAGGCTTTTTAAAAAGTTATCAGCATGCTCCTGATGTCCTAATAACATAGTGAGAGCATGACTGCCCAAACTCAAGAACACAGCTAATCAAAAATTTTTTTTCTCAAGTTTCATGATTACTTATCATAGAACTGTATTGGACTTAAAACTGACCATTGATGGGAAAGCCCCTTCATTGCTATCTGAGTCCCTGTCCATGAGACCGGCTGGTATAAGCAGGCACTGGATGTCACCCTGACTCTGCACCAGCTGGACCAGACTGGCTGCTAGTAACTCCCATCAACTAGCTCATCACTGCCCTGATATGCCAGCCAAAGGCATTAGCTCCTGGCCCAGACCACGTATTTTATTCCCTTTCACACAATTATGAGAGTACCAGTGTTCATTAAGCATCATGAACTGTCTATTCCTGTTTGCTTTACCCATTTCTCTTTCCTGGTATCTCAGCTGGTAAAGAATCCGCCTGCAATGCAAGAGACGCCGGTTTGATTCCTGGGTTGGGAAGATCCACTGGAGAAGGGAAAGGCCATCCACTCCAGTATTCGTGGGCTTTCCTGGTGGCTCAGCTGGTGAAAAAATCCACCTGCAATGCAGGAGACCTGGGTTTGATCCCTGGATTGGGAAGATCCCCTAGAGAAGGGAACGGCTACCCACTCCAGTATTCTGGCCTGGAGAATTCCATGGACTGTGTAGTCCATGGGGTCACAAAGAGTCGGACATGACTGAGCGTCTTTCATTTTCACTACAAGAACAGGGATTTTTATTATGTAGGCAAACACTTCACTATTTGCATATAAAGTTCTATTGATTGTCACTATGAAAGGAAAATGCTTTTGTGTTCAATTACTGCGGCTGCAATAACATAGACCAAGAGGCTAGCGGCTTACACAATGGGATTGAGTTCCTCAAAAATCTGGGGGCCTGAAGTCTGAAATCAAGGTACTGGCAGAGCTGGTCCCTCTGAAGCCTCTGTCCTTGGCTTCTGGAGGCTGCCGTCTCACCTGGTCTTCCCTTCTGAGTCATTATGTCTTTGTCGTTGTTCAGTCGCTCAGTCGTGTCCAACACTTTGCGACCCCATGGACTGTAGCCCTCCAGGCTCCTCTGTCCATGGGATTCTCCAGGCAAGAACACTGGAGTGGGTTGCCATGCCCTTCTCCAGGGGATGTTCCGGACTCAGGGGCTGAACCTGCGTCTCCTGAACTGCAAGTGGGTTCTTTACCACTGCACTGTGTCCTCTTAGAAGAGCCCCAGCCTTGTGAGATTAGGACTCATTTTAAATGAAATACTTCTTTGAAGGCCCAAATTCCAGATAAGCCACATTCTGAGGTAACAGGGGAGTCAAGACTTCAACATTTTAATTGTAGTGGGACACAGTCCAGCCCATAACACTTTTCTTTTTCCAATTTGCCTGATTCTTGGGTTTCCTCCCATGGTTGCTGACTATTAAATCAAATCACATTTATATAAGCTGCTAGAAAGTCTATGGTGTGCCTTTTAAGAAACTTAAAAAGAAATCAACTGTCTCAATCATGGATACACAAACAGGAAGGTCAACACTAAAAGCTCGAGTCATGATTGCTAGTTAATCCTGTCCCATCTGCAAATATGCAATATTTTTGTCTTCCCAAATGCACTATGTTATGTGCTATCTACAAGCCAGAATCCAAGGGTAATTCTGCCTTTTAATCTCCAAGTGAATATTCAAAACACAAAATAAACAATGTTGAAAAACCATGGACAATAATTTAGAAAATATGATATCACCCATGATACTAATTAATGGTGTATTCTTTAATACATTATTCAAGAGTATATTGTAAAGCTAAGCCAATAATACTTTTCCTTTCTATACTGTTCTAACAAAGACAGTAAGAATCTATATGAAAGTCCTTTAAAAGCCATAAGGCGCTGTGTAAGTTACTGGGCTTCCCAGATGGCTCAGCAGGAAAGGACCCACCTGCCAATCAATGCAGGAGATGTGAGACACGGGTTCAATCTCTGGGCTGCGAAGATCCCCTGGGGGAGGGCATGGTAACCCACTCCAGTATTCTTGTCTGCAGAGTCCCCCAGACAGAGGAGCCTGGTGGGCCACAGTCTCAGAGACTCGGACATGGCTGAAGCGACTTAGCATAGCACAGCACAACCTACTGGATGGATTAATAGCACAACCTAGCTGCTATTATCCATTTTTGTGATCATTATTGTATGAGTGAACGGAGGCTCCACTGTTTTCATACCTCAAGCTCTGTTGCATCTCCTGTTTATTCCCACAATGCTCTCCACTTCCCTTTAATACAGTATTCATTAGATGGTATTTTAATTGTACAGGTATTCATCTCTTTTCCCACTGGAATATAAACCCCTGAAGTAAAGGATCTTGTTTGCAGGCAGCTCTGCTTCTTCAAGGCTTAACCTTGCACGGTTTTCAGTAGAAACTCTCCTGCCCTCTGCTTACTGACTGCATCTCCCAGGACATGTCAGCCGGATTTTCATTCTGGGGAGCTCACATCCTGTCTTCTCTGCTTCCTCCTCTCCAGCGGCTCCATCATCGGCCGTGGAAGGCCCACTTCCAAGGGTCTTAAACACTCACCCCGGCGTGTGTGGGATGGTAATTGGGTTTGGTGTTCGCTTTCACCCATTGCTTGCTTCTGCCCACTGAGCACATTAAATCACATAGAAACACCTGACTATATCCAATTACCTCGTTCTCTTTTCTTTCTAAAGTCACCAGAGCGGTTCCATTGGCACGCAGAACATGGACAGAGCAGGTACGCTACTGTCGAGCGCCTCTATGATCTGGGAAAACCACCCAGCTAATTCGAGGTCTGCCTTCTGATTTCTTGTCTAGGTCACTGCCATCAGATTAGAGCAATTAACTGGGAATTAGGAGCCTGAACGAGAAAATTAATTTGGGGGACGTAATCATCGTCCTCCCTCCAGGAAACCGACACACGTGCGTGAGCACTGAGGGGCATTCTGAACTGTCTGCTAGTATAACAAAAAGCAGCAGCCTTGAGATGGAATGCTTGGCTAAATTAACTGATTATGAACCCAAAGTCTGTAGTTATCAGAGACCCAATCAATTCCTTTAATGTGACTGGGACATCACAAGCATGCCTCCCTTTCTTACTTTGAATGTGATCAAATTCAAAAACAAATACAAGGCGGAAGACATGGAGACAATGATTGGATTCTTCAGAGGGCATTTTCCTCATGATTCTCTATTTTGTGTTTGTCGTATCAGCCAGAAGGATTTGCTTTAAGTTCTAGCACTATTAAAAGCCTCATCCGTTTAGGGTTTTGAATATTTGCTCACTGTTTTTTTTTTCCCTCTAGGATGCTCCCTGATTTAAGGGAAATCCTACTCCAAAATCACTGTGGACAGGTGACTGCAGCCATGAAATTAAAAGATGCTTGTTTCTTGGAATGAAAGCTATGACAAACCTAGACAGCAGACAGTGTATTGAAAGGCAGAGACATCTCTTTGCCGACAAAGGTCCATATAGTCAAAGCC
Source organism: Okapia johnstoni (assembly GCA_024291935.2). Classification (NCBI taxonomy): domain Eukaryota; kingdom Metazoa; phylum Chordata; class Mammalia; order Artiodactyla; family Giraffidae; genus Okapia; species Okapia johnstoni. Next base: position 8,367,252 of record CM044321.1, on the reverse strand, counting down.
ATGGCTTTTTCAGTCATGTACAGATGTGAAAGTTGGATCATAAAGAAGGCTGAACACTGAATAATTCATGCTTCTGAACTGTGGAGCTGGAGGAGACTCTTGAGAGTCCCTTGGACAGTAAGGAGATGAAATCAGTCAATCCTAGAGGAATACTGAATACTCATTGGAGGGACTGATGCTGAAGCTCCAATACTTTGGCCACCTGATGCAAAGAGCCAACTCATTGGAAAAGACCCTGATGCTGGGAAAGACTGAAGGCAGGAGGAGAAGGGGGGCAACAGAGGATAAGATGGTTGGATGGCATAATTGACACAATGGACATGAGTTGGAGCAAACTCCGGGAGATAGCAAAAGACAGGGGAGCCTGGCATGTTGCAGTCCATAGGGTCGCAAAGAGTCGGACACAACTGAGCGACTGAACACCAACAACTCCTTCATTGTTCTTGTTTTGGATTATATTCACTATGACTTCTTCTTCTCTCCTAGCAAAGGGCCCATGGTTTGCCCTGCCATCCCTTCTATATACACCCTCATTTTAGGAGTTCATTTGCCACTACAGTTTCCATCACCATGACTTAGAAATGTCTCTGACTTCACACCTTCCTTCTTCTCTCCCACTGTGCTGTAGCTGAACATGTCCAGGACTTTTTCCATTCTAATATCTCAGCAGCTAGAATGAAGTGTGTCTGAAATGGAGCTCTCTTCCCTAAGAAACCACTCCTCCTAATTTTTATACTTCCCCGTATTCACATTGCCCGTCTGTGTCTCCAGGCTTGAATCTACTGGGAGTTCTTTCTCCCTACCTTGTTCCAGACCCTCTGGGCACCAAACACTAAATATTTTTTTTTCAATCTCCAACATTATTAGTTCTTCAAAGTTTCACATATATTGTCATGTCCCATCTCCGATCTGCACATCTTGTAAGACTTCATCTTGTTTTCCCAGTCCAAATAATAATTGGGGAATCACCTAGAAAACCATGCTCTTTACTGTGCATCCGATGAAATCTTCTCTTCCTCAAATCTTTCCGATTCCTCAACCATAATGAAGTTAGTTCATATTCTAAACTCTTTTCCCCTCATTAGTCTCACTTCAAAATTTAAAGCACAAACTACCATTTCCTTAAGACTCAAGTGTTCTCTAGTTATAGAAGTTACCTGTAAATTTCTAAGATTCACAGAAACTTAAAATATTACATAAAACTATGGAGAAAGAATAATTTTCAGAATGAACATATGAAAGTCCTTATAGATATCAATAGCTTCCTAGGATGGAAAAAGAGAGACTATATTAAATGAAGAAAATGTAAGTTACACTTATACATATCAAAATAATGACAAAACTTTAAAGAGTTATCATCTTTGATCATCAGGTAATTTTCAGAAGCTTCCTACCTCAATGCTTCAATGAACTACATTGCTATTTTAGTTTTATTACAAACAAAACACCTTTTGAGGCTGCCCTCCACTGCTTTTGGCCTTCAGCCAGATGTTAAATGTCATTCTGATTTTATGAAGCTTACATTCTGTCTCCTGAGCTCCATCTACTTGTTTAACTGTCTTGGCTTCCCCTCTAAACAAAGGTCTAATTCTAACATTTTCCTTTTGTTTTCATTTTTGTGTATACTCAGTTGCTCAGTCATGTCTGACTCTTTTCAACCCCATGGACTATAGCCTGTCAGGCTCTTCTGTTCATGGGATTTTGCAGGCAAAAATTCTGGAGTGGGTTGCCATGTTGTTTTTCTTTAATTTTCCCCAAATCTCATTTTTACAGAGCTTTGCTTACTTACTGACTTTACAATAATCTCCCTTCACTGTCTTCTAACTACTCTACCTCTCTTTTTCTCAATTTGCAACCCAGGAGTTTACTTCTTTTTCTAATAATAACCAATCGGTGTTACCACTATAATCGTATGGGAACCAATCTGCTACTAATTCCCGGTGAGTATCTTCAACTACAGTAGGGTGAGGGAAACTGGAATGTGGTAGTGTTATTGGCTGAATTTGTTTTATTTAAATATGTACCAATATTCACTCCAAAATTAAGTGGAAATTCACCTGTAAGATATGAAATACCCAAACTCCATAAGTTAGCTGTATTTCCTGGACCTCAGTGTGCCTCACTTTTGGGAAAGTGTTTAAAGGCTTCCTCCTGGGTCCTGTCCACCATGGAGATGTTGGTTAAATAGTTTGGGGGCTTACGGTTGGGAATAAATATCTTAAATAAGGATCCCAAAGTGATTTTGCAGTAACTTCACCTTGGATTGTGTTATGATAAACTTTGATAAAGGATTAGAGGAGAGCAATTAGTTGTACATTTTCAGAGTATCAGTACTTCGTTGTATCTATTTTCATTATAACAACTAGAATGTGGGTTCGATACTGACATGTGTGCCAAAGGACTCTTTACATTTGAAAACATTTGCAATTTTTTCTTCTGCTCAGTCAATAAGCCAAATGAAGGGAAGGATTGACAGTGTGGATCGAAAACATTCGCTGGGACCGGCATGCAGGTAGCTCCTCCTGCGGGTGGATATGAAGGAGCCCTGTGTGTGCCAGGAACTGCTGGGCTCCATCTCTGGCCCTTTTGCTTTCTATCTGGGTGGTCTTTGATGAACACATTTCTCAGATCTTGCTTCCCCTATGAGTATAATACGGGCGTGTCATTCCTTCACTTTGAAGGGTTGCTGTGAGCATTAAATCTTTTCAAATGAGTCAGCTCTTCCCATCAGGTGGCCAAAGTATTGGAGTTTCAGCTTCAACATCAGTCCTTCTAATGAACACTCGGGACTGATCTCCTTTAGGATGGACTGGTTGGATCTCCTTGCAGTCCAAGGGACTCTCAAGAGTCTTCTCCAACACCACAGTTCAAAAGCATCAACTGTTCAAAAGCATGAAACCCTTAGATCAGAGGTAAAGAGCCCCGATTCAAACCCAGACACCCTTTGGATCACTGAAATAATAGGAAATAAAGCAAAGCGGTTTCTGGTACCAAATGACAGCTTTTCATTTTAGTGTCACTTGGGTTGACAATTGATATACGGGACACATGTCACAACTCATCACTGCCTATCCTACAGATAGGCACCTTGGAAGTTTCTAGCAAAAAATGAAAACCCTGAACAACACAGTGAAGTCTTATTTCATGAGGAGGACTAAGATCAAGGTCATTTTTTTGAAGGAAAAAAAATTAAAGAAAATAGTATTGCTTTCTGCCCCAGACTTCCACTGCAAGAGGGCTATCAAAAATCAGGCTTGCTGTTAGTCATAAATCCAACATCATGAAACAAAGCCTGTGCACACATGTTTTCTTTTTCTCCCCTTTCATTTTTCTCTTTCTTTAACCAATTGAACCCACATTTAAAAATCAGGAGGACTTACATAATATTGAGATTTCTAGCCTTCTCTTGAAAAGGGGCTTCCCTAGTGGTTCAGATGGTAAAGAAACTGCCTGCAATGCAGGAAGCCCAGAGTTAGATCCCTGGGTCGCGAAGATCCCCTGGAGGAGGAGATGGCAACTCACTCTAGTATTCTTGCCTGGGAAACTCTATGGACAGAGGAGCCTGGCAGGCTACAGTTTATGGGGTTACAAAAAGTTACACATGACTGAGCATGCACACATACTCACTGCTTTGAAAACAAGTTATACTCCATTTCTTCAATTTTAAAATTTATGACCTGACCAAAGAAAATGAAAGTTATCAACCTTAGGGATAAACTGAAACAATTGTTATGAATTGCTCTGTGTGTTCAAACTCAATAAGAACATGGATGCTTAGTCAGTACAGTCTTTAAAAAAGCAATATTAGCCTCCCATTGTCTTAAAGTTATTTCAAAAAGTCAGTTTTTTTATCCAGAGACAGAAAACTATAAGGAAAGTATGGATTAAGAAAATGCACACTGTTATCAGTAGATGGTAGAGCTTCCCTGGTGGCTCAGTGGTAAAGAGTCCATCTTCCAATGCAGGAGACCCGGGTTCAATCCCTGGGTCGGGAAGATCTCCTGGAGAAGGAAATGGCAACTCACTCCAGTATTCTTGCCTGGAGAATCTCATGGACAGAGGAGCCTGGTGGGCTATAGTCCATGGGGTTGCAAAAGAGTTGGGCATGACTGAGTGACTGAACAACAAAAAATCAGTAGACGGTAAGATTTTTTCTTTTTTTAATTATGGAAGTATTTGCTAAAGGCATTTTCTGTCCTTAGATACAAGCTAGTCCAAAAATTTTTCCGTGTGTCTCCTCTCAGTGCTTTAGAAGGATTTTATTTTATCTATCTATCTATCTATTCATTTTCAGATTTGATTAAGGAGATATGCATTGTCATGCAAAACAACAAAACAAAACTCAAGTGTCTACTTTTTTCTAGTGGAAGAAAATAAATAAATCTGATCTCCACATATCTTACATGTTTCCCCTAGAGTACTAATAAAGATAAAATATATTAAGAGCATGTAGTGGACCATTTAATTCCACACAGATACTTTGCTGTGATGGCAAATCCAACAAATAAGGAGAGAAGGATTAATTTTTAAATTAAGGATGAATGTTCTAGAAAAGCTTGGGGTAACTTTCTCGTTTTTTTCTCAGCCTCTGATATGAAAAATATCCTATGATAAAATAATTTGACCTTAGAATAATTATTATGTTGATTCATAGACAGCAGATTTTATTGAAATTGTAACTCATATGTCTAATTGTCCAGAAAATAATAGGTAAGAAAAAGAAATACAGACTGAAGTTTGAACAATAGTACTCCACATCTCAGATGTCTAATTGGTGTTTGTGGGAGGAAATGGTGATTAAAACTGAATATGCCTTGATCAACTGATGAGAAATTATGATGTCTTAATTTTTTTTTCAAAGACATAACTGTTTTTTTCTCATCCAGGTTCTCATAATTATGCTTCAAAACAAATCAGAAATACAAAAGACTTCTCACACTCTCATATTAAAAGAATCTTGAGATAAAATAGAAAAAAAATGTGACAAAGCATTTCTTATAAGAAGTCATGGCCTTCTTATATGGACACAGGAATATATATCTTATACATCTTTCTTTTTTCTCTTTAAACTTTTTTTTCATTTGTCATTGATAGTGAGATTTAAAACCATTCCTAAAGATTACATTTTGGTAAATTAAGCTACCATAGTAGACATAAACATTACATCATATAGTTTAATACTTTGATCTCTAAAAACTTAAAGAGGTATCATATATTTGGCCTACAGAAACATAGCAGATGTTGTGTTTTTTAATGTTATATTATCAACTATAGTGGAAAAAATTAAAAAATTCAGGAAATATTAAACTGTTTATGTTTTAACCATGGGAAACTAAATCCAAATGGCATTATATGTGAATCCCAGAGACATTTATAGACTTTAAAACTCAAAACATAGCCTTGATCACATTGTCTAAGTATTACATTCCATTAAGGACAGAACTCATTCCCATTCATTCACTGACAATGGTAGTTGTCTAAAGAGCAGTGAGTAAAATTTCACCAACACAGATGACTGAGCAATGGGATAGAGATCTTTGGGATTAAAATAAAAATTTCTTCTTAACAGAAATGCCTAAAGTGTAGGTTAGTATTTTTATTTTATGATATATTTGCTTAAAAATCTCACTTTAAAAAATATATATAAATATGTCTGTGGGTCAATGAACAATTTTGCAATGAATAGACTAACAGAAATTTTAAATCATATGCATCTTGTGAGTTGTCATTTTACATTTTGTGTGGGAAGATGAGTTGTATTTTCCTGTGTCCATTGGAGGGCTGTTCAGATAAACAATTGCCTGTATAAACGACTGAACTATGGTATTAGGTAGAGACGTGTGAGTGTGTTTGTGCATGTGTGTGTGTGTGTGTGTGTTGGACTTACAATTGTGTGGGTTGGAGAAAGTAATGAGAAAGTCAGGATAACCAATGACCTTTGCTTGACATTCATAAAATTTCAAGGTCACTTCAATTTTGAACTATTATTTCCTAAAACTATTAGTAGTTATTGGATTTTACTATTAGGCAGAGGTATGTTTAATTAAAAGCATTAATCACTTGGCGATGAGTTGTTCTGAAGTGAAGACTATCTCATATAGATACAATAAACACAAAAGACTTGCTGCATATGAAAGATTTCTGGTGAATTTTTAATGCATCGTGAGTGTACAGAATTCATGCATATCTACTCGAATCTCAGTGTTACTTGACTTTTTTCTTTAACTCAAGTCCATTTGGGGATGGAAGGTTGGAGATACTTTTTTTTTCCCTGTCTGATCTTTCTCATTTCACATTCAAAGCTGTTACCGCTGATATCCCTTTTGTCTTTCAAATCTGAAGTTTCTTAGGCTCCATGAGCCCAGAGGATAGAAAAGTCATATCAATGTCTGGGTGTGACATTGATGCCATGTCTCCTAAGCCTCCTTCACTCCTGCCCAAACTCAGCTGTTGTTCTCTCGATAAGCACAGGGGTGCCTGCGAGCCATAAGGGCAAAAGCACTGCTGAGGGGATTTGCTCCAGTGAAAGATTTCTTTTCATAGTTTGGTGCTGGATAAAAAGATTTAGAGCTGAGAAACATGGCTTTACATCAATTTGAATAATGTATGGCACTCACAGAAACACTGAGAAGTCAAATGTTTGGTGGGGGGTGGGGAATTGCATAAATAGATGGTGTGGTATTACTTTGCAATAGTCATTACTTTTTCTCACCATTTCAAATTCAGAATTTTGTTTCTATTCTACCTGGAAGACCACTTCCCATTCCCTTCCCAAAGCGAAATATTCTTAGGATATTAGGAAGACAACCCAAAGCAAGGAGAAAGATAAGAGGGCAGTGACATAGTAAAAGATTAAACAAGAAAGACTTTATGAAAATGCTTACAGAGAATAATTCAAACAGAAGAGGACAGCTAAAAATGGCCTTCAGTATTGTCAACTGTAATAATTTCATGGAAGTTCTGGTACGAATGACATGATAACAGTTACAGAGGCATGCACATGGGTCATAAGCTGGAATCAAGATAACTGGGAGAAATATCATTTCAGATACGCAGATGATACCACTCTAATGGCAGAAAGCAAAGAGGAACTAAAGAGCCTCTTGATGAGGGTGAAAGAGGAGAGTGAAAAAGCTGGCTTGAAGCTCAACATTCAAAAAAACTAAGATCATGACATCCAGTCCCATCACTTCATGGCAAATAGATGGGGAAACAATGGACACAATGACAGACTTTATTTTCCTGGGCTCCAAAATCAAATGATTTTCCATATAAGTAATTACATGAGAACGCCATTTACTGTAACATACAGATATCTGAATCTACTGAATATCTGTCTGTCTTTATCTCACATGCCTATCCCTTCTCTTCTCTTTCTCTTTTTTCCTTTTCTTCTACATTTCTCTCTTTCTGTGCTTCTTATAACCTTTATCTATTAATTAGTCATTATTTAGCAATTAAGTGACTCTTTTTGAACCTAATAAAAATTTGTAATGTCATGTTTAATTTTACAAAGCTGTTAATTTAATGCTTTCTATATCTTAAACATTGCAGCAAGAAATTCAGTTAAGATTCCTTAATAAAGTATAAAAAATTATGTTTCCATGCAAATCTAGAGAATGAGAAATCAGCTTTTGCTAGCAGAACCAGAACGAGCTTTTAGTAATAAAAATATGGTTGGAGGCTGCAATTTCACATCACTCTCTTTTTCAAAGGCATTATGACACCAAACAGCTTTTATTATCTGGAAATACCTACTGGTAGAGTGGTATCCAAATAGATAAGATATTAAGCTAACTTGTCTTTTTAGAAATTTTTTCCAGGTAAAGTCTTTGAACATATATTGGATGAAGGTAGTGCTGTCTGGATATCAAATAGAAAAATCCAAAGTTTATGTTACTTTTCAATAATTTACAATTACTGTAAGGAAAACATGCTCATAAAATATAGAAATTTAGCACATGATATAATTTACAATTTCTTCTTTTCCTATATTATGTGAAAAGTATATTTTGGTCCTTACTACATTTCTTAGATAAGAATTCCATATATTCATCTTACACTCTTTCATTCTAATTAATTACCAGAAAGTAGACAAAATTTGAGTGTAAGCTTTAAAGCCCTCTGGAGTCCCTGACTTCTGATAGACTGAAGAACTGATCCAGTGCGTTTTCACCTGCCTATATGTCCTATATTAAAAGTGTGACAGTGATGCCTATATTTTCACAATCCAGGCAAATCTTTTCACTTATTGTATATGCTGTACAGTGAAACAATATACCACAAAGAATTAATGAAAGTGTGCATAGAAAAATACTTTGCATAGAAAAAAGAGCTCAGTTTAGGTTCCAGGATTTCATTGCTGTTTTCAGAAAACATGATTAAAAATACTTAACCATCTAGCTTTTTACCATGACCAGTAACCACCACAGCAGTCATTAGCTTCATGTCATATCTGTGACTGTCACCATACACGCACCTGGCTGTCCCAGGTGCAGGCTCTGGAGAGCTTATCATAAAATCTAAAAATAGTAAAACTCATGCTAATGAAGAAATGACTTCATTTTTCTTCTCTAATTCACAATTTATCAATTATTCTACAAAGGAATGCAGAGGGCTGTCACCAGTTGAGATGACCTAAACTAGCAAAGTCAAACAGGTAAAGGGACTTACAGCAAAGCGGTTACAGCTCAAACCAATTTTGCTCTTGGATCTAGGGTAAAAGATTCATTCAAGATGCATGACAAACTAATGGACTTTAATACATCAGAGAATTAAAAGTTCATCCTGAGTCCTAGGATTCTTGAACTAACTGAGATTAACTCTTGGCTAAATGGATCATGGTGTTAGCTGTTGACTTTACAAACAGGGCCAGCTATCTAATAAACACATTCACTCCTCACAGCAAGCCTGTTAAGGTGTTCTCGTTATGATCCATGTTTTGTGGAGGAAGAAACTCCCTAAGGCAACACAACTAGCTAGTGAATTGGCAGAGTCTGTATTTGAATCAAGAGTTTGACCTCTTAACTAATTTAGATTGTAAGCTTCTTGAAAACTGAATCTACAACTCAATCATTTTTCTATTCCCTATGGTATTTGTGGGCTTCCCAGCTGGTGCTAGTGGTAAGGAACCCATCTGCCAGTGCAGCAGACATAAGAGACATGGGTAAGATTCCTGGGTTGGGTGGTTCTTCTGGAGGAGGGCATGGCAACCCACTCCAATATTCTTGCCTGGAGAATACCATGGACAGAGGAGCCTGGTGGGCCATGGCCTATAAGGTCGCACAGAGTCAGATACGACTGAAGCAACTTAGCATGCACGCACACATGGTATGTGTGCACAACTGTACTAGGACATGATTTTTAAAATCCCACTTTATTATTACTTTCCTAATGTACATATTATAATAATCACAGCTCTGTCCTTCCCAAAATTCATTGCAAGTGAACAACACCATAATTCACTTTACATGCATTAAAGTGAATAATAATAATGCAGTAATAAATGCAGTTCCTAGCATCAGGTAGAGCATGCTTCCTGGCCTAATACCCGAATGACAGCATCACTCCTGCGGTGCCATGAATCTCTTACTCACCCGGTCAGACCCTTGTCTCCTTAGTGGGAAGCCACAGGACTTCAACCCTACATCATCCAGGCTCTCTTCCTCTCTGCTTACACCTTCCTCCTCACATTCCACTCACATTACTGCTCCGACATTAAGGGTATCACTAACCAACACCTAAGGGGCTCTTTTTTTTTTTAGGTTGGTTCACAGTCCATTCATACAAAGATGCTTATTTTATAGTTTCCAAAATATCTGGTATTCTACTTTTTCAGAGAAATCTTTGAATTTTGCATTTTTCATGATGAGGTACCAAAGGGCAAATTTGGAAGGGCCTGGGCCATCTCAGTGTGACTTTGGGCGTGACACAACTTCGATAAGACTCTCTTTTGCACCCCTAAAATGAAATGATTGGCCTAAATATTTAAACTTATCTTTTAGGTCTAAAGTTTGAAGGTCTCTAAGAAGTAATGCTGTTACTGTTTGAATTATCCAGTGAAAGATGAACCAATAAATTTGCTATTTAATTTCCTAAATTGAAAGATGATAGGAAAAAGGATCCCAGAGCATGTTGTTAGATCTGGTACCAAGGGATTTATCACCAACCGGTTACACGACTGCTAAACCACTTCAACTCTATTGAAGTTCCCTCATTTACAATAAAAGTGACTGAAAAATACTCGACTTCCCCAGTTGGATTGCTCTCTGGAAAATACATGATAGAATGGTTTAACAGGGTTACATGACTGGAAACTCTGTTTACTGTTACTCAGATCATCAGCAGTTAATTGGTAAGCTTTAGATCTTGGAGAGTTCCTAGGGAAGATGTTTTTACTCTCAAGAAGAGAGTGAACAGGATCCAGAAGCTTTGCAAACTAAAATGGGCAAGAATATACCTTTATTTTCATGAGTCTGTTACTAAACTTTCACATTTTCTTCCACTGCGCACATAAGCAGCAAGCCACAATGGTATTATCAATACCTAACATTTTGTTATTTATAGAAAGTAGAGGTATTTTCATTTTAGAATTAGTTGCAGAGACCTCAAAATATTTACGCACATCACTATTTAGATTTGCCACTAGATCTTACTTAATATGTTAATTAAAAATCTACATCATATCATTTTTTACATTTTGAAAAAATGCATTTCAATGTTATTGCTTTCCTTAGCCATCTATGCACTTTCATTTTGTGCATCTCAAAATGCTTTTCTAAGAAGATGCCCAAAGCATTGAACACAGGGCCAAAGGGGAGAAGTCCATGGGAAAACATTTCTAGTTTGCAGGTGAAGAAAGATGCAATACCAACCTCACTGTAGTACATACAGGCAGCAGCCAGACCTCCACCCGCAACCAGAACTCCGGCATGTCAGAGCTGTGTTCTTTCTCCCACCCACGCCTTCCCTCTCAGTCGCCACTACCATATCCTTGACCTCTGAACCTTAACCACTATTTGATCAGGAAAAGAAAAAAGAAAAAAAAAATTCAGATCGACTCTGTATGAAGTCTTCTAGAAACTGATATATTTAAAATTAACATAGGAAAGAATATAGAAAAGAATGTACATATAGGTATAACTGAGTCACTTTGCTGTAGGGCAGGAGTTAATACAACATTGTAAATCAACTATGTTTCAATAATATTTAAAAAAAATTATTGATAAACATTTTATTGATACATAAATTAAAATTTTTACTGATAATTTTATTTATCAGTGAAAAATAAACAAAATTAAAAGTTTCATGTATTTGAATTACATTACCTCTAATGGAAAGTGTAGACAGGTAAGCAGCTCCTTTAGAACACTATCCTCAGAGATGCTTGCTTGTTCCTAAAGCAATCTTAACAACTGGGCTTTGATGAAGAATCAGAGAAACTAAGATGATGGTTGGGCTTAATTTAAACGGCCTCTGAGAGCAGTACCTGGCAACAGCCGACATTTTAAAGGTCAAAGGACCTAAACCTCAACACAGCTACAGAATTTAATCATCAAACAGGTCTTTTCCATATCGTAAGCTGTCGGAGGATAGGATGAGCGTTTCTGCTTATTTGTAATGGAAGTCAAGTAATCCTTACAAGCCAAAAAAGTGGAGAGACAGCTAAACACTTCCTCTAAAAGCATGGTCCCCAAACCAGAAACACAGACATCACCTGGGAGCTGGTAAATGCAAAAACTCGGGTCCCAGCCATTGACCTAGAAATGCATTTTAGCAAGATCCCCAGGTGAGTTGTGTGCACATTGAAGTTTAAGAAACACTGTCCAAAGAAGGGGAAGCTGAAAAAAATGTGTAAAATGGACCTATGCAAAAGCATAGTTTGAGGATTTAAAAAAATGTATCTCCATCATTTTTACATCTTAAAGCAGAATTTATACTTTTTTGCTATTTAGTCGCTAAGTTGTATCCGACTCTTTGCAACCCCATGAGCTAGATGTGAAGTGTTAGGCACTCATTCATGTCTGATTCTTTGCAACCCCATGGACTGTAGCCCGCCAGGCTCCTCTATCCATGGGAATACTGGTGTGGGTTGCCATTTCCTCTTCCTGAACCAGGGATCGAACCTGCATCTCCTGCATTGGCAGGCAGATTCTTTACCACTGAGCCATCAGAATTTATATGCCATATAATTTACCCATTAAGAGTGCAATTCACCCATTAAGAGTGCAATTCAATGAGTTTTAGCAAATTTAAACAATCCTGCAGTCATAACCATGACTGATGATTTAAAACATTTCCATCAAACCTGTAATTTCCTCAGGTCTTTTACAATCTATCGTTTCTTTCACCTTTACTCAGAAAAAACTATTTATCTGCTGTGGGAGGCTATGATCTTGTCTTTTGTAGAAATCTCATATAAATGCAGCCATACACTATTTAGCAGATTTTTTGGTTTGACTTCTTTCACCTAGCATGACATTTTTGAGATTGACCTAAGTGAATCAGCATTATGTTTCTCTTTATTGTTAAATAACATTCCCTTCTCCGGATGGATAGTACTTTGTTCATCCATTTACCAGTTGCTGGATATTTGTTTTTTTTTCCAGTTTTGGACTTACTTTGAATAATAATGCAATAAACTTTGGCAGATAAGTCTCTGTGTCTCCAAAATGGTTTTGATAACTGTCAATCAACAATATAATGTACAAGTAATGAGCAAGTAAAAAAAAAAGTAAGCAAATTTATTAGTCTCCTAGACAATTATTCTTACAATAACCATTAGTACCAACAAAGTGGGCATTTCCAAATGTGAGGAGAGAGCCCAGGATGTCAAGTGGAGGAAAGAATGGAGATACTGTAAACTAGAGGAAGACTGACTTCCCTACTAGCTCTGGATACTGATATTTGAGTGGGTGGAAAGTAGGCAAAAGTAGGAGTCTATATAAAGTGACGATGTTTATGGGAAAGTCCAGTAATCACATTGTTGTGGCAAGAAGGTGACAGGTTACAGTAAATAGTTAAGTGCAAGAAACACAGGGCAGATGTTTGTCAAAGAAATCAAGGAAAGGTACTCAGTTCATTTTAAGATGAAAGGTTGGTTTATGAAGTGTGTCCAAGTCTCAGACCTTTAAAGAAGGCTCACTGACTGAACAACAGGGCACCCCGGAGGGCTAATCACAGACAATGTCCATCAGCTCCTAGACGCCCACCTGGAATTCTTTTGTGACGCTGCAGCTACCAAGGCTGTGAGGCTGCCCTTAACCTTATATTTCAAGAAGTTCTCGAGACAAGGGAAGAGAGGTTGAAGACACTTTGGCAAAAGCAGATGAATGGAACCAAATGAGGGCCATCACATTGATAATTCTGCGTCTCCCCGCCCCTTGCAACTGACTTAAAAATGTTGTGTTTGTCTGCCAGGCAGCTCACCCAAGATACTATGCAGTGGAAGCTGGAGGAAGAGGATGATGTAACCATTGGGGTAACATTCCCTTATGTAGATTTCCCTAATGTATTTTTCCAAGAAAAACTAGGTGTGAGCTAGATGTGAAGTGTTAGGCACTCGCTCATGTCTGATTCTTTGCAACCCCATTGACTGTAGCCCACCAGGCTCCTCTGGCCATGGGATTCTCCAGGCAAGAATAGTGGAATGGGTTGCCATTCCCTTCTCCAGGGGATCTTCCCAACCCAGGGATTGAACCCGGGTCTTCTGTATTGCTGGCGGATTCTTTACCATGTCTGAGCCATGTTGGGATGAGAAGGTTCCATGTACCTGAGTACCCAGAAGTCAAGGATGGTTTGAGAAGGAAACTAAGGAGAGGAATGTGGACAGGTGGGTGAGAGGTTATTAGCAAGAGCAGGGATGAGCTCTCTTAGCCACAGAACTCCAAAGGGAGATTTAAGATTTAAAAGTTTTTTTTGATATTTAACGTCTTTGACTTTTGGAAATTCTTGCTCTCACAGTTGTATATAGCATGACCAAAAAAAGGGATTAAAAATCTAGCTGTAAGTGATATGAATACAACTGTCTAACAAATAACACAATATCAATTTATTCCCTTATATATAATTACCTGGGTCACCATTTTGATACATCATAAATAAAGGCAAAATTATGTAAAAGCCCTATAGCTAGAGAGATTCAAAATAATTACTGAGCATAGATGATACTTTAGTTTGCCTGGATTAAAAACTCAGTGTATCTCAGCACGATTTTTACATATTTTAATGGAGAAAAATATGCTATTTTTGTACTTCATTAACCTTCTTATGCCCTCAAGCATATGTTCTATTCTATCGTACAGATGTCTCATTACAAAACTCTTTAGGTTAAAACAGAGAAATCCCACGTATTATTTATAATATTTATTTTCACCAGAAAATAAAAGTCATACTTTCACATATAGAAAGTATACTTTAAAATTATTTTTATTCCTGAGATGTAAAGATAATCGCTGCTAACAATGGGGAATTTTTCTTTGTTGCTATGTGAAGTATAATTGTTATTTTGCTAAACTCAACTTCTTTATCAATTCTGACAAAATGGGCAGGTTTCGAAAACTGTGTAAGATAATTTCATCTTCTTTCAAAGAAACATGTTTAAGGTCACATTGCTGCGCCTGCTCCTTTTTCTCATCTTTAAAGAATTTTCTAGGAGGAAGAACAGAGCATTCTTGCTCAATTATTCTAAGAACTTAAGTGGCTATTTCCAAACAGGTACATGAGTTAACCTACGGTTATAATCTCAGGATCACAGTCCTTTTTTCCTCAATGGGTACCTGGAGTTCTGGCAATGTTCAGGCCACACTCACTTTATTTAATAACCACGTTTCTACCCCTCTCTCTCCCCCTCACTTCATCTTTCTGGTTCCATCCTTTAATCAGTGGATGTGAAGTTTTTCTTTCAATTAATGGAATTAGCAAAAGAAGCTTTGAAGTGTCAAAAAAAAAAACCACCAAATAAACCTGAAATACAAAATTTTCTCTAAAGTGTAAACACTGATTAATTCTTTTGGACTTATCTATGCTTAAAAAATGATACATTATTCAGAAGAGCAAGGCACAGACACGCTATGCACTTTCCTTCTGTGCATTATGGCCTCGGGCACACAATTTCCTCATTACTAATGCTATTACTTGGTTCGGCAGTGTCTTCTTTGAAGAAACACTTAACCTCTTATTTTTCATTTGAATTTATTTTTTCCCCTCTTACTAGCAAGGAACTGAGCAAATAAGAGGTGAAGTTTACCCTCTGAAGTTCTGAGAAAGATGTTCTATTCAGTTACATCCCCTGCCTTTCTTTCTGTAAACTTAACCAGGACCCTGGATGTCATCAGGATCCAGCTGTTGCATCAGCATGAGTTGATGTAAAATAGAGAAAATAGTAAAATTTACCAGTGAACATAATGGTCTGAGAAACATCTCTACTCTTTGGTCTCATAGAAGACTGTTGCGTGTGTGCTAAGTTGCTTCAGTCTTGTCTGACTCTTTGCGACTCCATGGACTGTAGCCTGCAAGGCTCCTCTGTCCACGGGAGTCTCCAGGCAAGAATACTGGAATGGGTTGCCATGTCCTTCTCCAGGGGATCCTTTCCTACCTAGGGATTGAACCCACATCTCTTATGTCTCCTGCATTGGCAGGCAGGTTCTTTACCGCGAATACCACCTGGGAAGCCCAGAGGGCTGTTAGCAAATGTAATAATCTGAGAAACATCTTTACTCGTTGGTGTCACAGAGGACTGCCAGCTATGGTCTTGGTGATCAAAACAACGCAAAGGAGAAAACCAGAGACCGTAAGGAATCGTGGTGACTATGCACAAAGGCATAGGACACAGATGATCTAAGCCAAGAGCAGATCATCCTCATCATTCTTCACTCAGTTGCCCATTCAATCCCTCAGCCAAGATGCATTTACTGAGTGCCTATTATCCATTAGGAACTGAAGGCTCTCAGAAAATCAAGGTGACTAAGACGTGAACCTTGACTTCAAGATGCTCTTTTTTTCAGCTTCTGAACAAAGACTTTGTCTTGGGAAAAAATATCCACTGACATATGAAACCTTCAAAAGCTTAACGAAGCCTGAATCCACTAAGAATACCCTGTGTCAGACTGTCAGCAGTGAAAGATTAGTTTTTGCCTCTTTTGTTATTTTCTTAAAACTTCTTTAGATGGAAATATTCCTGGGCCAAACCCAAATGCTGCAACTGTGATAAAGAAATCATTCCCAAGCAAACTATGTATTTCCCCATCAGCTCTGGTGCTTCCAAAGGACTTGAGCTTGGATGCCTGCCCAAGCAGGTCTTCCGTCTGCTGTACAGGGTATTTTGGATAATACACTCCACCCTCGTTTTTTTGTTACTCTTCTAGCTTTCTTATAATGGTGAAAGACCACTGAAAAAGATATATATGTATGTCATGTGTCAACTCAAGCAAGACTGTCACGATGGGGGAGTCCCTGTCACAGCCACAACATCCATTTGAAATCCTCTTGACTTCTTTTGAGGATCACAGCTGTACTCTTAAGCATTTGGATGGTGGGGAGAGTTTTATCAGTATTTATGAAGAGATATCTTAGGCAGAATTGCAATGTACCAATAATATTTCCCAACAAATTATATTTCTAGCCATTCCAGAATAGCATATAAGTTAAAACAGAATATCACAACTTAATTTGAAGAACAAACATCTGTTTTACCAAAGAAAGCACAACATAAACCTGTAAAATATGATTATCTTCGTGTAGAGCTAAGCCTACCTGATTTGTTTTTACTTAAAGGATTTCCAGTCTAACTATCTGTCCCAATCTCAGCTTGTCTAGGCATTGCCCATCTGTTACTCCAAGTCACAGGAATGGGCATCCTCTTTATCCTTCCTTCACTTCCCATGAGGCCTATTTTCCGGTCATCTTGAGTTGTTGTCTGGCCGCTCAGTTGTGTCTGACTCTTTGCGACCCCATGGGCTAGAGCCCGCTAGGGTCCTTTGTCCATGGGATATCCCAGGCAAGAATACTGGAGTGGGTTACCATTTCCTTCTCTAGGGGATCTTCCCAACCCAGGGATCAAACTCATATCTCTTGTGTCTCCTGCATCGCAGACGATACTTTATCTCTGAGACACCTGGGAATCTCCTTCGTCTTGAGTAGACATCAATAAAAACACAACAAAAACGATGATCAAGACCACTTGTTGTGCACTTACCTTCTGCCAACTGCTTTGTGCCCATTTAAGCACTTTACACTACTTTCCTTCATTCCCCATAATAAGCCTCTAAGGCGGAGGTACTTAACTCAAACTGAGAGGAAAGGAAAGGAAAGCTCAGAGTTTAAGAAACGCATCCAGTACCTCAGAGCTCTTCCACTAACTGAGGTGTTAAATTAGTTGGCAACAAATTAAATTGTTGAGAATGGAGGGGTGGTAGGAAAACAACGAAGATCTCTCCTTTACAGGCAGTTATTTTTTCTTAAGAAAAATCAAACAGATTCAATTGAAAGACCGAGAAAGTGACATGGAGAGTTCAGAGGTCTACTGTGAGAGCTGTGTGCAGCAGAGAGAAGGCTTACATCAAAACTGAGTCCAAGGACTTGGGGTAAAAAGGAGAGAAATCTGTGTTTTAGTAGGGAAATCTTCCTATCATTATATTTAGCTATCAGTAACTTAAAAGTTAAGCTATATTGCAGACAGATAGGAAAGTATATAATTCTGGTACTGTAGGTAAGAATGTGAAATTGAATTTTTCAGGTAAACTTCAAACCCAGTGATCTGCTTAATTTTAAATCCCACATTGGACATGATTCAGGTAGCTACATCTTTTGTAGCACTGTCCCCATTCATGCCCCAAACTATTGTAATACTTGATGTTTAAATTTTTTGTGAAGATACATAATAGATCAACTGCAGTCATAGTGAAAACATGCCTTTACATCTTCCATCCTGGAATTGAAATCCTTGCCTTCTGGACATGCATCTCTCCCTCAAATGTGGGGAGCCTGCTTGATGTGTATGACTGACGGCTATGCCGGTGCACAGGTGTATAATTAGAAAAAAAGGAAAGTGCTTGAGACTCAAGCGTACACTCATCACTTTTGTTGTCTAAGATCGACAAACTTTGACAATTGAGCTTTTCATAACTGGTTCTTGGCTGACAGCAGGTGAAAAGATTTAAGCTGAGAATTAATTACACTGATATAAAGTCACCAAGGGACATGCCAGTGGGAGATGCTCATTGACCCCAAAGGATATAAAATTTCAGAGAAACAGCAGCTGCAATATATCAGTGGACAGATGTTTCTGATGCTTGGGAAAACACATTGTGTCAGTAAAAGACATGATTTGTAATGAGAGTATATAAGAAAAAAATAGCACCACTTTTCAGCAGATAGACTGTTTAAAACAACATGGTTTCTTCATGTATAGCACAGATGACCAATAATGTTTTAATATTTTTGCTATTAAAAATTAGGGAAATAAATTAAACTAAGCATTGCTTAATAATATAATTGAAATTGTGAAATAGACCAAAATTATTATACCAAGGGGTGGGTGAAAACTTCATGTTCAGTTTGTGCTTTGGAGTTGAGGTATCATAGGAAAATCATAGTTTAGTTAACATTTTAGAAGAAAATCTGAATTTGAATTTTGAAAAAAATACTTCGTGTGCCATACCAAAGTTATCAAAATATAGTCATGTCATATTTTTCCCATATAAGTGGAGAAAGAAGCACCCTTAAGTGTTCAGAGACACATAGGTGAATTTAAACAAATCGCCTGCAAATTTGACTCTTTACTTTAAAAAAAGTGGCACTGTGGTAGGCTCACCCTAGCAATATAAAAAATGGAGACTTCTCTCAGTGTCATGTCTGAATTATTATGAAATCTACTCCTTATTCTCCTGTCCCAGGTGTAACTCATTTAGATGAATCATTTGTACATAACAAATGAAATATTATATATCGGGTTGGCCAAAATGTTCCTTCGGGTCTTTCCATATCTTACACACATATATCATATATGTATAATATTATGAATATTTTTAAAAGATTAAAGCCATGATGAGATGATCTGCAATTGTTGTAATACAGTAGTTGCACTATCTACACAGGTCAATTTGTGAACTTCAGTGGGTCCAAAATGTGAGCTGTTTTGCTCCTCTGTGGCTGATTCAAACACAGCACAGTAAATCATTTCCATAACAGAATATCCCCACTAGATCCTCCAAACCATTTAAAAGGAACATATTCATCCTTGGTAACTGTTGTCACTGTGTGATTCTCATTAACCGTTGAACAATTCCTAGAGCTACTTCAAAGACTTTAAAAATAAAACAGACCTTTATTTTTTTTGGCAAGGAGATGAGAGCAAGCATGCCTCGTAATAACTGCTTCTTAGTTTACTGGGTAATCAATGTTATCATGAGATTTCCAAATTGAGGACTGCAAGGAGGCCCAGTATCCTTATTCAGCACAGAGCCCAATCTCTATTCAGTCACACAGCCAACCCCGGTTTTTAGATTAGATTCACAATAACCGTGCTCTCCTGAACGGATGGGTTTAATCCATGGATCAATTCAATTCCTTACATGCTCTAATTTTATTCCAATTATGCTTGCTAGGTTGAGATAAAAATATCTCTGGCTTAAAAAAAGAAGTAACACATTTTAAAGAAATCTCTCCTGATTTGCTTTTTGTTGCATTTAATTCTACATATACCCTCAGGAAGGGAAGTCTAAGAGGGAAGCCCCACCCTAGTTCTCTCATACCTTCCTGACTTCTCAGTAAAAAATCATTACCAGAGTCATACTGGGCAACAGAAACTTCTGATGCCACCTAAGTCAGGGTCAAGGAAACTCATTTGTGCCCTTGCCTTTCAGGATCTGAACTGTTGTGTTCCTGGGGCTTTCAAGTTCAGTTGTTTGCTATCTACTCCTGGGCGGAGACTGGGTATGCAGGTGTGCACCGACATCAAGAAGAAAAATAGATGAAAAGGAATTAACAGTTCATTCGCTCAGTCATGTCCAACTCTATGTGACCCCATGGACTGCAGCACGCCAGGCCTCCCTGTCCATCACCAACTCCTGAAGCTTGCTCAAACTCATGTCCATTGACTTGGTGATGCCATCCAACCATCTCATCCTCTGTCGTCCCCTTCTCCTCCTGCCCTCAATCTTTCCCAGCATCAGGGTCTTTTCCGATGAGTCAGTTCTTCGCAATCAGGTGGCCAAAGTATTGCAGTTTCAGCTTCCAATGACTATTCAGGACTGATTTCCTTTAGGATGGACTGGTTGGATCTCCTTGCAGTCCAGGGGACTCTCAAGAGTCTTCTCCAACACCATAGTTCAAAAGCATTGATTCTTCAGTGCTCAGCTTTCCTTATAGTCCAACTCTCACATCCATATATGACTACTGGAAAAACCATAGCTTTGACTAGGAGGACATTTGTGGGCAAAGTAATGTCTCTGCTTTTTAATATGCTGTCTAGGTTGGTCACAGCTTTTCTTCCAAGGAGCAAGTGTCTTTTAATTTTAATAAAGGCATAATATTATTTCCATCATGTACTCTTTACAGGAAGCACAAATCAATTAAGTTGAAAAAAGAACCATCCTGGTTATTATACATCCCTGTAAGTGAATCACCTTTAAAAATGTGATGACCTATGGGGGTGGGATAGTGGGGTGGGAGGGAGGCTCAAGAGAGAGGTGATATAAGTATACATATATCTGATATACTTTGTTGTACAGCAGAAATTAACACAACGTTATAAAGCAACTATACCTCAATAAAATATATAAAATACAAAAATTAAATTAAGCTTTCAAAAGGCCAGTGTCAAGCAGCAGCGAGATATCAATTTTGACTGAATCTCTGTGAAACCAGTTTCTTGTAATATGACGAGGTATTATCATAGGGTTCTCTTCTGTTTGGGGCATCCCGGGTGGCTCAGTGGCAAAGAATCTGCCTGCCAGTGCAGGAGAGGTGGGTTTGATCCCTGGGTCGGGATCCCTTCATTGGCAAAGTAATGTCCCTAATAGGCATGGCATTAAAAGCCTATTTGTTTTTAAAATATAAATGCAATCTTGAATCTAAACTATTTGTATACAGAAGTACTTTTCAGAATGGGGAACATTTGTGTGTTAAGCACCCATAAAAACAGATGATTTAGCAAGTCTGTTCTTTTATATATACTTTTCTTTTTAACTTGGGAGGGAAAAGGATTCTTATATAAGAAACATTCTCAACTGTATTGACTGAATAGCTTCTATGGGCATAAATGGGGTACAGAAATGAGAAAACAGGGTTCTTGCTCTCCAGAAAAAAAATATAGTATGTAAATTTAGTTAATTTATAGCTAGAAGATCAAAAGACCTTCTTTTGAAAGTTGTTTAATTACATGAGACACTTTCATTTTAAGATGGCCTATATAGCATATATAGGACTACTGATATATATACATCAATAGAGAGAACCACAGACTATTTGCTTTATGTTGGCTAGTCTGTACACAGTTTAAATCTGTAGGTAATTCATCATCTCCACTGGTTTAATTACAATTCAGCACACTGCCAATTGCCATTAAAATTCAAAGGCTGTTATTGTGTCTTGTTGCCTAATTCTAGACTTAAGGAAATCAAACTTAAGCTGAATGCAAACCACCTAAGTTGATGAATGCACTTTGTTGTATCCTGACATAAATTCAAGAAATCTAATGGGATATTCTACTGAAACAAGATCATATTTCTAATTCATATATGATGCTATTCAAAAGTTAACACTGTGGCTACTTTATTTCTCAAACCAATAATATATTTCCCTAGTGATCAAACAATTACCTCCAATAAGCGTATGACCTAGTTAGAAAGATGTGTTAATAAAATTTTAGAACTTGAACTGTAATGCTAAAGTGTTCCTAGCAAGTTCCGATAGCACATCTTTATTGAGTACACAATCTCTCTGATTTTGCAGAATTCATCCATTCTATAGTATTTTTCAATAGCCTGTTATTCATATCACAGTGTTGATCTCCTGGAAATTTCCACTTTTGTATCATAGCATTTTTCTGATCTACACATTTGGGAATGTGGGTAACTTGAAGATGTCTCCTTTCACTCACAAAATGACACATTCCTAATCAAACAATATGCAAAAACATGGCAAATACATGGTGGTCCACGACGACAGATAAGCACTGCTACAGAGGAAGGCTTTTCACTAATTCAATAATGATTCCTTAAATGAAGTCAAAAAGTTTTTCCAAAGACCCACTTACATGCACTGAGTGGTAGATAGTATGTATGATTATTTTCAACACTAAAATAAGTCTGAGCATCATATGTCATAAAAGTAGGACTTCAAAGGGGTTTCCCAGGTGATCCAGAGGTAAAGAACTTGCCTGCCAATGCAGGAGACATGAGACAAGGGTTTGCTCCCTGGGTCTGGAAGATCCCCTGGAGGAGGGCAAGGCAACCCACTCCAGTATTCTTGCCTGGAGAATCCCATGAACAGAGGAGCCTTGCAGGCTGCAATCCATAGGCCTGCACAGAGTTGGACACAACTGAAGCGACTTAGCATGCACGCACACATGACTTATCAAAGCAAAAGATATGGTCCAAGAATCGAGTACTTTAAAATCTTCGTTCTCAAAGGAACAACCACATCAGATTTAATTCTTTCTTTAAATTACAGACAACTCAAGACAAACAGGACTGGAAATGAACTGTAGAAAGCAGTTAGCTGCTTAAAACCTCCTAGATGTCAAGATGATAAGACATAAATAAATGTATAAGAATCAAAGTTCATGATTTTACCAGCATAAGAGTCATATATGAGAAATGAGTTAGGGACCTAAATATGCTGTTTAAGATAGGCTGGTACCATCACTTTCTTGCTAATATTGATCAAGGCACTGTAAATATGTAACATTTCTGTAAATAGTGTCATTCATAGGTCACACATGCTCTAGGCAGAAAATATTTGTGGCTGGTTCCACAGGAAGAATCAAAGTTTAACTATAATGGCACATAGATATTTGGAAGCAAAAGAAAGAATTAATGTTAATTGTGACAAAGAATTGTACTTTAAATCATTTCTAGTAAATTTATAATCACCTTCTCTTATCGCATCAAAATAAGAAAGCTTCATATTTGCTCTTTAGATTGGCAAAAAGCTATTCTTTAGATGAGCAGTGTTGCTTCCACTCAGCCTTTCTAGAGGGGTGTGTGTGAAATTTATTTCTTTCAATATATTCAATATTTAAACAAACTTCTAAATTAACCCAGCCAAGATCAATTTAGACAACAAACTCTTTGACTCCAAGAGAATCAAAAGCATTGCCAATCCAAATATAATATGTCTCTTTGTCGTCATATTTGGATTTGCAATGCAAAGTTTTCTAAGCTTATTTTTTAAAAAAGATATAATTGGACAAAAGCTATGAAAATGATAAAAAGAAATGTACAACAGTCACGCAGCGTGTCCTAAACCAGCTGTGTCGGTGATAAACCTTATAACTTCAGTTCAGATCTCCCCTTTGGGTTGGCATCTCCCCTTTCCTCAATGTGCACATATTGATACACCTCTATAGTAGTACCTAAGGGTCATAAGGACAGTGACATATGCCTATTTTGGCCACAATTGTATCCTCAACACTATGAAGAGGGCCTGACACATAGTATAATAATTTCATAAATACCTAAAATATAAATAAATATTTGGTGAGTGAAGGAACACATTTCTCTGCATAAAGTAAAAAATCTGAACATGCAGATTGCACCTTTTGATCTTCAGAAATACATGTTTCATTGGTGTTGACTCAATAAAAAAGACAAGAACTTACCCTGACTTGTTTAACTCCCTGTAACATAGAAGATATCTGAAAGTTTTATAGCTTACTTTCTTTTTTTTTTTTTGGTGTACAGTTAATGAAACTGTTTTTTAAAACTATGTTCAAATGAATGTTTCATGTCTAAGGAATCATTTAGAAAGATAGTGAAGTGAAGTGAAGTCGCTTAGTCATGTCCGACTCTTTGCGACCCCATGGACTATAGAATCCATGGAATACTCTAGGCAAGAACACTGGAGTGGATTGCCTTTCCCTTATCCAGAGGATTTTCTCAACCCAGGGATCAAACCCAGGTCTCCCACATCGCAGGTGGATTCTTTATCAGCTGAGCCACAAGGGAAGTCTAAGAATACTGGAGTGGGTAGCCTGTCCCTTCTCCAGTGGATCTTCCTGACCCTGCATTGCAGGCAGATTCTTTATCAACTGAGCTATCAGGAAGCTATCAGGAAGACAATGATTTCACTCTAATCATGCTGCCATTGATCTAAATGTTTTATAATCTCTTTCCTTCTCTCTCTCTGTAACTTTCTCTCTGTTTCTCTCTCTCATCTTAATGCAGGCAAGTCTCAAAATACTCACCCAGTCCTGTCTTCTGACCTCCTATTTCACATTCTTATGTGTCATTGCTGGGGCCAGGCTACAGCATTCTAAGTATATACGTTGCAAAAATAAAATATATTTTGGAAATCCTGTAGTTATTCAGTCGTAATTATGAACTAAGTTAAAATTTCTAAGTCGGGTAACGAGGTTCCCTCTCTATTGATTCTATTCTGAACAAATAAATCAAATATATATCAAATGTATATCAAATACATAAAATATATTTGATGTAAAACACACAAATTGCATTATGGGGACAGCATGAACTTTCGCATATTTATAATAAAGGAATCATATTTTAAGAATCTGTAAAACTACAATAAATCTTCAAGATTCAAGATTATATAATATATTCAAGATTATATAATATAATATATTGTTGGCTCATCAATTACTTTATGCTAACATAAAACATTTAATCAATAAGTTTCTTTATTGATAAAAAATTACACTGTATTTCGAAATAGGCAGTGACAGTCAAAAAGACACCCATGAGTACACTGTAAACCACCAACGTAATTGGAGATATAAGGAATAGTTCTCAGTTATTCCCAGCTGGGAAGCCCAAGAATACTGGAGTGGGTAGCCTATTTCTTATTCAGGGGAAAGAATCCATCTGCAATGCGGGAGACCTGGGTTCAATGCCTGGGTTGGGAAGATCCCCTGGAGGGGGGCATGGGAACTCACACCAGTATTCTTGCCTGGAGAATCCCCATGGACACAGCAGCCTGACAGGTACAGTCCATGGGGTTGCAAAGAGTCAAACACGACTGAGTGACTAAGCACAGCACAGCACATTCCCAGGTCGGACCAGTAAAATCTTTTAGAATCCCAACATGGATCAGCTTCACATTTCAGAAAAGTTTGTAGCAAAATATTCAAGTATAGCTTGCCAGTGTTCTTTGTGAAAATAAGTAGTGTTGTTCTATATTGTATTTTAAAAGAAAACCAGAATATTTCATCACCACATACTTCAAAACAAAATACAAGCAATAATATTATATAAAACAAACAACCCAAACTATACCATTCAATCAACTATCCATTTTTTCCCAATAATATATATTTTAATAGGAATTGATTTAAAGCACTGGGTGCTTCTGACATTTTCTCAACTGTTAACATGAAGATGAATTAATTTGCAGAAAAGTGGGCAAAGGAAGAATAAAAAAATTTCCCTCACTCACCTACCAAAACAAACAAATCAAATGAACAAAGCAACAACAACAAAACAGAAAACAGGAAACAGTAGAAAGAAATTTAAAATTCCTTTTCCTGGATTATTCAACTGCTCTAAGCTACACAATCAACCAAGAACACTCTTTGACCACCTTCTTCATATAAATGGTTTGGAGAATACAAAGAATGTTTGGACACATCTAAGTGAAAAACCATAGATTTTTGAAATGGAAATGGCCTTACAAATGAATGTTGCTAATTTTGCAAACATGTAAACAGCCGTACTTAAAACCTGCATGTGAAAGTCACTCAGTCATGTCCAACTCTTTGCGACCCCATTGACTATACAGTCCATGGAATTCTCTAGACCAGGATTCTGGAGTGGGTACCCATTCCCTTCTCCAGGGGAGCTTCCCAATGCAGGGATCGAACCTAGGTCTCCCACTTTGCAGGTAGATTCTTTACGAGCTGAGCCACCAGGGAACGCTCCCTCCCCACCAAAAAAAAAAAAAAGCATAGCACTTTACAAATTACACAGTACTAACACGTTTTATTACCTTATGCAAATCACACCTCTAAGAGACAGATATTAAAAAATACCATTTCTCATGTGAAGTAAGCTCAGTTGAGAAACCTACCCAAGGCTAGACAGAGAGTAATTGTCAGAATGTTAAATATTCTGGGATAAGAGTCTCAGAAGCTTACCCCTACACCTCAGTAGTTGATTAAACACTGCCAAGCAATTTTGTAGCATACATAAAATCACAAACCACTTGAGCTCTATTATACTATCTCTGTCCTAATGGAGAAGTCAGTGGAAACAAGCATGCCTAGTATGTGCTTGAACTTGCACAAAGCAAATAAACAGAGATGGTGGTTGACCAGGAAAAAAACAATGCATGTGTGCTCAGTCCTGTCTGACTTTTTGCAACCCCATGGATTGAGTGCACCAGGCTCCTCTGTCCATGGGATTATCCAGCAAACTACTGGAGTGGGTTGCCATTTTCTCCTCTGGGAAGCTTCCTGCCCAGGGATCTGCCCAGCTTTTCTGCAGCTCCTGCATTACAGGTGGATTTTTTTTTAACCACAGAGCCACTCCATTGATCAGTTCAGTCGTTCAGTCGTGTCTGACTCTTTGCAAGCCCATGAACCACAGCACGCCAGGCCTCCCTGTCCATCACCAACTCCCAGAGTCCACCCAAACCCATGTCCATTGAGTTGGTGATGCCATCCAGCCATCTCATCCTCTGTCGTCCCCTTTTCCTCCTGCCCTCAATCTTTCCCAATATCAGGGTCTTTTCCAATGAGTCAGCTCTTCGCATAAGGTGGCCAAAGTACTGGAGTTTCAGCTTCAGCATCAGTCCTTCCAATGAATATTCAGGACTGATTTCCTTTAGGATTGACTGGTTGAATCTCCTTGCAGTCCAAGGGACTCTCAAGAGTCTTCTCCAACACCACAGTTCAAAAGCATCAATTCTTCGGCGCTCAGCTTTCTTTATAGTCCAACTCTCACATCCATACATGACTACTGGAAAAACCATAGCCTTGACTAGACGGACCTTTGTTGGCAAAGTAATGTCTCTGCTTTTTAATATGCTGTTTAGGTTGGTCATAACTTTCCTTCCAAGGAGGAAGTGTCTTTTAATTTCATGGCTGCAGTCACCATCTGCAGTGATTTTGGAGGCCAGAAAAATAAAGTCAGCCACTGTTTCCACTGTTTCCTCATCTATTTGCCATGAAGTGATGGGACCAAATGCCATGATCTTAGTTTTCTGAATCTTGAGCTTTAAGCCAACTTTTTCACTGTCCTCTCTCACTTTCATCAAGAGGCTCTTTAGTTCTTCACTTTCTGCCATTAGGATGGTGTCATCTGCATATCTGAGGTTATTGATATTTCTCCCGGCAATCTTGATTCCAGCTTGTGCTTCTTCCAGCCCAGTGTTTCTCATGATGTACTCTGCATATAAGTTAAATAAGCAGGGTGACAATATACAGCCTTGACGTACCCCTTTTCCTATTTGGAACCAGTCTGTTGTTCCATGTCCAGTTCTAACTGTTGCTTCCTGACCTGCATACAGGTTTCTCAAGAGGCAGGTCAGGTGGTCTGGTATTCCCATCTCTTTCAGAATTTTCCACAGTTTTTTTTGTCATCCACACAGTCAAAGGCTTTGGCATAGTCAATAAAGCAGAAGTAGATGTTTTTCTTGAACTCTCTTGCTTTTTCAATGATCCAGTGGATGTTGGCAATTTGATCTCTGGTTCCTCTGCCTTTTCTAAAATCAGCTTGAGCATCTGAAAGTTCACGGTTCATGTATTGCTGAAGCCTGGCTTGGAGAATTTTGAGCATTACTTTACTAGTGTGTGAGATGAATGTAATTGTGCGGTAGTTTGAGCATTCTTTGGCATTGCCTTTCTTTGGGATTGGAATGATCATGAACTCCTTATTGTCAAATTCAGACTTAAATTGAAGAAAGTGGGGAAAACCACTAGATCATTCAGGTATGACCTAAATCCAATCCCTTATGATTATACAGCGGAAGTGAGAAATAGATTTAAGGGACTAGATCTGATAGAGTGCCTGATGACCTATGGACGGAAGTTCATGACATTGTACAGGAGACAAGGATCACAACCATCCCCAAGAAAAAGAAACACAAAAAAGGAAAATGGCTATCTGAGGATGCCTTACAAATAGCTGTAAAAAGAAGAGAAGGGAAAAGCAAAGGAGAAAAGGAAAGATATACTCATTTGAATGCAGAGTTCCAAAGAATAGCAAGGAGAGAAAAGAAAGCCTTCCTCAGTGATCAATGCAAAGAAATAGAGGAAAACAATAGAATGGGAAAGACTACAGACCTCTTCAAGAAAATTAGAGATACCAAGGGAAAATTTCATGCAAATATGCGCTCAATAAAGGACAGAAATGGTATGGACCTAACAGATGCAGAAGATATTAAGAAGAGGTGGCAAGAATACACAGAAGAACTGTACAAAAAACAATCTTCACAACCCAGATAATCACAGTGGTATGATCACTCACACTCACCTAGAGCCAGACATCCTGGAATGTGAAGTCAAGGGGGCCTTAGGAGGCATCACTATGAACAAAGCTAGTGGAAGTGATGGAATTCCATTGAGCTATTTTGAATCCTGAAAGATGATGCTGTGAAAGTGCTGCACTCAATATGTCAGCAAATTTGGAAAACTCAGCAGTGGCCACAGGACTGGAAAAGGTCAGTTTTCATTCCAATCCCAAAGAAAGGCTATGCCAAAGAATGCTCAAACTCAGCCACTAGGAAAATCCAAGAAAAAAAAATTAGGTCATAAATGCTTACATCTAAAACACGAATAATGGAAGCAAGGGCAAAATAATCAAATAATAGAGTCAAAAATTCTTGGGAGAAAATACCTCATCAGTGGTTATTAAACTTTAGTGTGTATATAGTATCATCTAAAGTGCTTCTTACAATGCAAACTACAAGATCCTACATATATCTGGAGACTTGGATTCAATAAACTGAGTAAGATTTAAAGCAATGTTTCCTAAATTTTGCTGTATGTGAGAATTACCTGGGTTGTTGTTAAAAATCCTAAAGCCCAGGCTGCAAGCAGAACAATTAAATCAGAATATTGTACGTGCAGTGGTAGGAATAACACAGTATCGTTTTTAGGCATTGTTTCCCTCACAGATTAACTCTAAATTGGTATTTAAATATCTTTGTTTTGAACAAAGATGAGAAAATTTATATAAAATTATATTGATATATTCTGAAATACATTTTAATTGTCCTCAGTAGGAATTTCATCTTAACCCTGCTCATATTTCAAATAAAAACAGTCAACGCTGTGAGCCTGCAACTTTCTACAGCTCTGGGGAGTTTTGTTCAATGATGTTCTACTACTTCTAAGAGGAGACCTGGAACCAGAGTGCTCCCTGGTAATTCCTGCTCGCTCATTTGGGTTTTCAGCTCCTTTTCTGACAAAGATTTTGCTACAAGCACAGTGATTCATCCTGAAGCTTGAAGCCAAAATATGCATGGAAATCACAACTCTCAGAGATTAAAATTTATATTTGAAAGAGAAATGCTGGTAAGACTAAGGCGTGCGTATGCAAAGAGTTTTGTTTGCTTGGTAATAAGGTAACTTTCAAAAGAACACTTAGAAGGTAGGAGTACTTTCAAACATTCTGCTTTTATAAGGATATAAAGTAAATAGGCAAGAAGTCGTGGTGCTGTGCAAAGTAGACCAAAAGTAAGGTGCTCTCATAAATGCACTTTTGCATAACATGAGCTTTAAACTAAGCAAGCAACTCAGTAAAAACACAGTTATTCAGAAAAAGAGGTTGCAGACACTACAAATGACTTTTAATAATATCTAATGACAACTTCCAACTAATGAGAAAGTTGATAAGTAAAGGATATCCAGGCAAAAAGTTCAAGGGATGTAGATTATCAGTGGGGCAAGAATTTGCATCTTCCAATTGCTCTCAAAGAATTTTGCTTGGTTTTTTTTGTTGTTGTTGCTATTGTTACGTTGTCTGCTTTTTTGGCTTGGCTATTATTACAGCCATAGGCAAGTGAAACCTGAGATATCAAAATTATTTAGGAAGCTTTCAAAATGATCAACTCAAATGCATATACCCCTTCCCAGACCAATCATATCATACTCTAGGATAGTGCAGCCAGTCATTAATGTATTTTAAAGTTTCCAATGTGTAGCCAAGGCTAAATCCTCTGCTTTAGTGGATAACGTATCTTTCATAATAGGGAAGATATGATAATGCTAATAACGGTGCATATCTAGTAACAAACAGGACCTAAAAATTAATACTTCTCTGTTGCTCTGCACTGTGTAGTATCGATGAAATATACAATTTAAATTTAGTATTGCAAAGGCATTATATGAACTTTAAACTAAATGCAAAATTAGGTTCTCTTTGGCTTTAATTTGTAGCCTATATTGTACAAATGCAATCTTGAGAAGAGCCTTGGCTTTTGAATTCAAAGAAATTAAAAATTCAACATGAGAAAAGAATATTTAGAAATAAAGAGAAAGGTAAATTTATGAGTTGTAATAAAGGTAAAATTAAAGTAAAACTCAACTTTCAGCACTTCCAGCTAAATAAAGGCCGCAACAAACTGATAGATAAGTTCAGGATAGTCTCGGTAAGCATAATTTGAATAAGTTTTGTACAAGGTGTTTTTCTGACTGCTCTCTTTTGTTTAAACTGAATTACAGTTCATGGAATGTTAAAGAAAGCCCCAGGGAAATGACACATGATTTAGAATATCACTCCACGTGTATAGACTCAAAATGGAAAAAAAATAAAAAAGTTTGCTCTAAGCTTGTAAAACCAAACAGATAGTTCTTCCTAGCTCTAGAGATGTTTTGTCTAAATAAATAAGACAAGAACCTACCCTCCTGGACAGAGTTGGGAGCAAATGAAATCACTTCTTCAGCTAATATGTTTTTGTGTACCCTTAACACTGGTAGTTTTATCAATGCTTGTGATTCAATGTCCAATGAAGACATTATTGATAGAAAAACAAACCTAAATCTCTTCTTGGCAAATGAGAATTGTCCTGAACTGTAAAATATTAGTTCAAGTAAGTCCAAAGTAAAGTGGATTCTAGCTGACATTTTGAATCTGATTTTAAGAAGAAATATTGACTGTCTCTATTTAAAAAGGATCACAAATTTGTTTTTAAAATTGTGAAATGATTTACAGGTGCTCTAGTCTATTTTTTTTCAATTCACAAAAATTAATGAAGTCATTACATATTATACATGTATTACATATACATAAATATGCATGTATAATTAAAAACACATTATGGAGAAGAAATTCTTAATTTCTTACACCTTATTTTATTTTTTGAAGGCGTGCATGCGTGCTAAGTCACTTCAGTCATGTCCAGTTCTTCGTGACTCTAAGGACTGTAGCCTGCCAGGCTACATGCATGCATGCCTTCAAACGATAAAATAAGATGCAAGAGATGATGGATTTCATCTCCATAATGTGTTTTAAATTATACATATACTTTCCTTTATTTCTCAGCTACTTAAAATATTCATCACAAGTGTCAATTATTTAATTTCCCTCACAATTTACAAATAATTATGAATGTCTTTTCAGTAAGATGCAACAACTCTCTTAATCCACTAATATAATGATACATTTTCTAGTAAGTTGACAGACTCTATCATGTAAATAAGTAAGTATACACATTTACGAACTGATTGTTAAAAGATGTGTTGTGTTAGTTACTCAGTTGTGTCTGACTCTTTGCAATCCCCATGGAGCCCTCCAGGCTCCTCTGTTCATGAAATTTTCTAGGCAAGAATACTGGAGTGGGTTGCCATTCCCATCTCCAGGAGATCTTCCTGACCCAAGGATCAAACCCTGGTCTTCTACAAACAGGCAGCTTCTTTAGCGCCTGAGCCACTAGGGAAGGATATTATTGAAATAATACTCAAAAAAAGTCAGAGACTTAAGTCAAAGAATTTGCAACTTAAGCCTTTCATGCAAAGTAGCAAATGCAGTGTTTTGTACGTGTATAGCAAACAAATATACACTGGCTTAAAAAAATACAGGTAACCAATACAAAATAAAAGTTTCAAAAAAACACAAAACCAACAATACCCAGGTAATTACATAGTTACAGAACACTTTTCTCTAAAATGTCTTCTACAATCTATTACCATAACTAACTCTTCAGATCTATATCTAAAGACAATCAAAGATATGTACTTTTATGCTTAATAAGTAGTCTAACCATAGTTCAGTAGTTTTAAATGTTTATCTCTAGATAAAAAGTGGATTGATACAAACATATTATTAACAGAGCAACTGTCATATGGATTTCCATGTAATAAAGAGTTTATACCTTTAAGTGAGAGGCTGTTTATGATTTCAAGTGTGGACCTCAATCAGGAAAGTCCTACAGGATAAATATCATGGTTTAATTATATCTTCCAGGACAGACACTATCAACTCAAGAAGTCTAAGGAATATGTAGAGACATCGCAACCCAGTGGTATTTTGTATCTTTTCTATTAGAAACAATTACCCTTTGATTTTTAAAGCAATCTTATATACATATACAATAAGACTGATAATAATTAAAATGACAGTAGCATTGCTTATTTTACTATTTGTCCATTTGCAGGATGCTATCTACTCAGAATAGTGTGGGGATGGTCCAAGGGGATAGTGGTTCACCAGGAAATGCTCCAAGGGGCATGGACTGAACTAACATAATCCCAGGTACTCCCCAACTAGTTTTGAGAAATCAAAAATATATGTGGATTATTTTTTCCCATAATCAAAATTGCCTTCCAAGTCAAAGGAATTATGTGTGTGTGTGTGTCAGCCACTCAGTCGTGTCCAACTCTGTGATCCAACTCTGTAACCCCATGGACTGTAGGCCACCAGGCTCCTCTGTCCAAGGGATTCTCTAGGCAAGAGTATTGGAGTGGGTTGCCATTTCTTTCTCCAAAAGGATTATGAGTTAGTCTATTTTGGGTTAGATTTTAGCTCAGAGGTTTGTTTTCCAACATAATTTATTATTGAGCACACATGTTATTTGCTTTAAAGCATACACAATCCAAAATCCCATTATATTAAACCCGAACAAATTGAGTCTCTTCCCGTGAAATCACAAACATCAGGTGACAAACGGAAGCCATTAAAATAGAACTTTTTAAAACCATGACAGATGATTTACAGAAAGAAGATCCCTGTATTGCTGTCAATTATAGACATTCACTAAAACTAGGAAAGCCAGATACATGGCAAGACTAATGTCACTGGTGAATTCTGACATTATGTCACACATACATAGACTCACTGTCCCAAAATGTCGTGTTCACTTCACTCCTGTCCTCACTAAAAGACATCATTCCTTGAAATTGACTTGAAGACCACATACAAAAACATCACCTTCCAAAGAAACCATTTGGCTTCAGGGCTCTGGTGAATAAATGACATATACTTAAAGCTCATTTATCATTATAACTACAAATTTACAGGCTCTAAGCCTTTTATACAACATATATCACAGTTCTCATCTCTTACCGTATAGCTGAGTTATCTTCTGTTTTATTCTTTGCTCTGTGGCTGAACTGAATTGCTCAGTTTATAAAACATGGTACTTTGGGCTTAGCATAGGTAGTGACATTATGCTTCTCCCCTTTAATAATTCTCAAACAGGAAGCGTTAAATTCTAGTCATTACCTAATTCTCAGTGCACATCCGTATTGACTTTCATTTTAGGAAGAATGTACTAGATAGAGGAGCCTGGCGGGCTACGGTCCATGGATCACAAAGAGTCAGACACAACTGAGCAACTAAGCGCACACACACACACACACACACACACACACACTTTCCCTAAATCATATTCAGCTATTTGCTTGCAAGATACTTCCATGGAGCTACATGTGCATTCTTGAATATACTTGGTGAACCCATAACAATCAACTGAGAGCACAGAATTATGATGTAGGAAATCTGAAAGATTGTATGGCAAGTGCCAGAGGCCAACATTCCCACTTCCTATGATATGTAGAAATCTACATGTATGAATTCAGATCAAGAAAATCTTTGTTTGGGCTGATTCTCTCTAGTATTGGTAGAAAGACGAAAAAATCCCCATTATCTGGTTAAAATGGGAACTCCCAGTCTGGAAGGACTTGTCTTCTGAGGTCCTCATCACATACATCTGTTGGTCCTTTGTAAAGGTCATGATTTGGGAGCAATGCAGAAGACAAAAAAAAAAATCACAAATTCCTTGTACAGCAGTAAATATGATATTTTAGGGTTTACTGATTTTTTGTTAAATGTCTGGGATAAGAAAAATTGCTGTAGAACCTGTTACACAACCTTAATTGGTAAAAGCAGAATGTCTTTAAAAGTGCAATATCAGTGGAAATTTAGATATGTGCTGGAGTTTTTCAATAATCATCACAACAGCTTTCACAAATGGTTGCATGTTGAAAGCATCTCTAACCTAAGACCTTAAGCGATCTGCTTAATAAGTCTTTATATGCCCATAACTTATAAAACAGCAAACAATAGCTCTAATCCGATAATAAAACTTGGGGAATGACTCTTCTAATTACAAAAGCTAAATGGGGAGAATTGCTGCTGGCATGGAGAAGAGCAGACTCTAAAGTGGCCGTTTACAAAGATACAACCGAAGATGAATGATTAATTTGAAACTATGCAGTGGCAGAAGCTAAGTATGATCTGGGGGTAGTGGCAAAGGTCACAAGATAGAGACAGGGAAACAGAGAAATGATGTTGCAGGCGTGCTGAGAGAGACAGAAAAGAAATCAAGAGGAGAAAGTGACTTTTCAAAAAGGTAACTTGAGAAAATCTTTTTCTCCAAGCAAAGCAAAAATGGGATCAGAGCCATCAGGGAAGCACAAGTAACACGTGGTGAGTATTTCAAGAAGAGAGAAGATGTCTTCTTCTTTGGGGACGTGGTGAGGGTAGAGGCAATGGACCAGAAGGGCTTTAGATTCGAGGGTGGCAGAAACCTTTGAACTCCAGGGCAGAGAGTCCTGGCTGTTCCTCACGTGGCAGAAGTCAGTGCATAATCATAAAACAGCATGGATAATGGACATATCTGGTCAGCATGCCAACAATCTGGTCACCGGGCAACCATGAGCATCTTTTCATCGTTTCTCTGCAGCGCTCTGTGCTGGTCCTTCGTAATCCTGTTGACAGCAGCTTGATGTAGTAGGAACTGTGTCTAGTTTATTTGCCAGGTGTACATAGTTCATTACTGGTGCTATCAATAGCCAGGTAAAAGGTTTAAAGAAAAAAAGGATACTAACAATAAACTATATGGTCCAAGAAGAAAGATATAAACATATATAATCCAAAGTAATGCCTTATTTCTCCTATGAATACTAAAATTATTTTTAAAATGTATCAGCACCTGGAAAATCGATCATGAAGGATATAAAAGTAGAAATCTGCACAGACTAAGCATCTGACCAGCAACCTCATTGAGGGTCCTAGCAGGAAGGAAAATGAAAAGAACTGAAATACTATTATCTGGGTTGTTGTTTAGTTGCTAAGTCATGTCTGATACTTTTGAGACCCCATGGACTGTAGCCCCTCAGGCTCCTTTGCTCATGAGATTTCCCAGGCAAGAATACTGGAGTGGGTGGCCATTTCCTTCTCCAGGGGTTCTTCCCAACCCAGGGATCAAACTTGCATCTCCTGCATTGGCAGGCGGATTCTTTACCACTGAGCCACGAGGGAAGCCCCACTGTCCAGGTAGCCTCCCTTTAAACTTGAAAGGAGAAAAGCTGAACTAAGGATGTCTTCTTCCTCTTACTTATTTTAAATATCTTTTACAAGAAAAACATGAACATTTCATCCTGGCAATACCCAGAAATTTCCCTGGTTATTACACATATAAAATAATCATATACTTCTTCAATATGGCAGGATAACAAATGATAAATGGAAAATAAGCCAAAACCAATCTCACAGCTAAATATGGATGAAATACTTTTCTCCTAATATACACATCAGAACTTTGAATGCTAGTCTTTTCCTTGCAATGGGGTGATTTCTCTGATACAAATATGAATAGAAGTATGACTACTTTTTTACCAGTTAGGATACCCAGTTAGGGGACTCACTTTTAGGAGACCCTGAAATGCATCACAATTAAATAAATTATATTTCCAAAACCATCAGTGTGATAAAAATACACGTGGCTTTCCATGAAGTGCTTTTTCCAAATAAGGTGATAAAATGGCCCTCTTAAGGATATAACATAGGATACATATTACTGCAAGGTAAACAAAAATTTTACTAAAATAATGACCAAAATAAAATTATATTCTGTGTTTAAAAACCATAAAACCCACAGAATGAATGAATTTAGTTTTCATGGAAATCAATTTAAAAAGCAGTAAAAGTTCCCCTTTAGAATCATGCATAAACTGTTTGATAATATATTTATTTATACTATGATTTTTGTCTAGTTTCAGGACATAAAAAGATGCCACAGAAATGTTCTTTTATGGGATCAACTTCCATGGGATTGTTTCTAGGTCATTTCAGTGGCAGTGAAAGCAGTGTGACATTAAGAAAAGATAGTAACGACAGTTGTAGGCATGAGAAAGAAACCCTGAGGTCTACCAATGAAGTGAACTGAGTTGTAAAGCTTAAAAGACAGAAAAGAAGAGAAAAGAAACTATTTTTTACCCCAAAGCTCCAGATTTTTCTTTCCTATGAGCTTGCTGCTTTCATAATTGGAAGAGGATCTCAGAAAGGTTATTTCCTTTGTCTTTAAAACTCATTAGACTTTATGAAACTTAGAAAGCCATTATGTTTGCAGATCTCTTACAAGCATGGACAACGTGTGAGTGCTAATCTGAGGAACAGTATCTAAGTGTGATCTTTACTTGAGATGACAAGTATGTATACACACTGATGCCCTTTGTGGATAATCATAACTTTAGTCTTTTTATAAATCTGAAAAGAGATCCTGGGGCAGATGAGAGGAGGACAGGAAGAGGGCCCCTCTCTCCTTGCTAACCTGGAGTTTCCACTCTGGGATCTCTCTGCACAGAGGACGTGCCAGACAGAGGACCTGCTGCTGGCACTGTGCCCATCAGGCCAAGCGCACAGCTGGGGAAGTTCTGACTTGTTCATGACGTGTCTATGATAGGCTTGGCGGTGTTTGCTGACCTTACGTAATTAGTTGCTGTCATTCAGCCAGAACATAATCACAAGATCTCAAGATCAAAGAAAACATGATCAGGTGTTCCATCCATTTCTTGGAAAGCATTTCAAATGTCATCATCATGTTATAAAAAGTCATTCAGAATTCTCAAGGTCACGCAAAGGGTCCAAATGCTTCAGCTGGTGCTGGTGGCATCGCCTGCTTCGGTGTCTTCTGAGCCAGCTATTTTCTCCCATTATACAAGTCCACCTACTAATCCCACTCTGTAGTCCATCTAAGAAATGAGTTGTAGAAGAGTGAATTCTCCGAAGAACTAACATTAACTGGATTTGTGAATTAAAAATCTTATATTGTTGTTGTTTAGTTGCTAAGTCATGTCTGGCTCTTTTGCGACCGCATGGATTGTAGCCCACCAGGCTCCTCTGTCCATGGGATTCTCCAGGCAAGAATTCTGGAATGGGTTTCCATTTCCTTCTCTAGGGGATCTTCCTGACCCAGGGATTGAACCTGCATCTCCTGCATTGGCAGGCAGATTTCTTTACTGCTGAGCCACCAGGGAAGCCCTATAAATCCTATACACTATCCCAAATACTTCTTGATGTGTATTCAGAAAAAATGTCTAGATGAGCATGAAGAGAAAACACCCACATTAACATATAAGAATCCTAATTTCTATGTGTGTGCTCTTTTCATTGTGTAGGAAAAGAGATGTCTTCTCGATGGTGGTTTGCGGTTATGGAACACCTCGACACAAACACAGGCACTCCACGGAGTGCCCACAGTGCAAGAACTCAACGTCCCCGTGTGGCAACATGCTGGGTATTATGAAGTCACCCCTGACGAGTACTGAGCTATCCTTTAAAAACTCACTCTGAAGTGGAATTAACAAGACTAATTCATGAATACATAATGCTCTGGGACTCTGCAGTCTCTACATTTCTAGGACTTGGGTATGATACATCTTTATCTTGCTATTCTCACCATTGACATGTCAAATGTAAAATCACATCAGGTAACCAATAATGCAGTTCTACCACTTTTTTTCACAGTGACAACTTATTTTAAAGCATGAAGGGCTTGTTGGTAGCACACTGACATCAATAGGAAATGCAATTAAGTATTGAGCAGAATGGTTAAGGTAATTTTAACATGCTATTATTGAATCAATTAGTACACAGTAATTTGCCAGATATTCAGTGTTTCAGCAGACCCTTGGGCAACTCTCTCGTTAAGCAAATGATTTGAATATTGGATAAATGAAATTAAGTGTGATGGTGGACCATATTCCATAGTTTTCCATAGTCATGTTGGGAACATAATGTCTAATGAAGCTATTATTCATTAAAAATTTAAACAACATGATATTTTAGTCCTGGTAGTTAACATTTTGACGAGTCTGAAGAATTTCTAATTGGTCCCAAAGACTGGCCATCAGGAATAAAATAATAAAATCAGGACTGGTTTTCAGGACTCAGAGAACCAAAGTCAGACTTTGGCTTAAACAATCGCATATTGCTGATATGGTTTCTTTCCCCTCTTCTGGTTATTGTTATTGCATAAATGATGCGTAAAAATTAATAAGAAACTTGTTTGCATTCAAATTCCTCCAAGGTGTTGTTTTTCTTTTTTTTTTTAGATAAACACAGGGGAACTATTGCCCCAGGAATTTCTTCTGTCTACCCATTTCAATGTACAAGCACTCTCACGAAATGTAATTTTAAATTAAATAAACGCTCACTGCTATTTCTCCTGGGTATACATTTGGCCTTGCTAAGTCTATAAAAACAACATTTTAAAGGACTGAAATGGCACTAGATAAATAGTTAACCCATTTATGGTACCTGTGGCACAATTTCTTAATAATTTCCTTCTTTATTTTAATGTGATATTTTATGCTACAATTTATTTCTCCATGGATATTAAGAAAACCTCTCATCTCACCTCTAGATAAAAGGTGTCTAGAGAATTCTGAATAGTTTGAAAGTTGTTTTTTCTGTTATTAATATTTCTAGAAATACAGATTTATTATTTAAATTTGTGAACATTTAACATGTCTTCTAATAAAAGCAGTTATTTCTAATACTGCAATAAATATGCAACTCTGTTAGGTATGTGGTAGGTATAGTTACCTATACTGCAAACTCTTTTTTTTAATGTAACTTTTTATTGTGTATTAAGGTATTAAAAGATACCTACTCCTTTGAAGGAAAGCTATGACAAACCTAGGCAGTGTATTAAAAAACAGACGTCACTTTGTTGACAAAAGTCCGCATAGTCAAAACTGTGGTTTTTCCAGGATGTATGGATGTGAGAGACTGTAAAGAAGGTTGAGCACAGAATTGATGCCTTAGAACTGTGGTGCTGTAGAAGACTCTTGCGAGTCCCTTGGACTGCAAGGAGAACAAACCAGTCAATCCTAAAGGAAATCAACCCTGAATATTCATTGGAAGGACTGATGCTGAAGCTCCAATACTTTGGCCACCTGATGCGAAGAGCTGACTCACTGAAAAAGACCCTGATGCTGGGAAAGATTGAAGGCAAAAGAAGAGGTCGGCAGAAGATGAGATGATTAGAAGGCATCACTGACTCAACGGACATGAATTTGATCAAACTCTGGGAGATAGTAAAGGACAGGGAAGCCTGGTGTGCTGCAGTCCTTGGGGTCACAAAGAGTCAGACACAATTTAGCGGCTGAACAACAACAGCTGATTAACAATGTTGTGATAGTTTCAGGTGGACAGCAAAGGGACTCAGCCACATCATACACATCAGTCCATTCTACCCAAAACTCCCCTCCATCCAGACTTCCACATAACACTGAGCATAGTTCCCTATGCTATACAGTAGGTTCTGGTTGGTTATCCATTTCAAATATAGCAGAGTGTGGGATCTTAGTTCCCTGATCCAGGATCCAACCCAGGCCCCCTGCATCGGGGGTGCAAAGTCTGAACCACTAAACCACCAGAGACGTCGCCTACACTGCAAATTCTTAATACAAAATGCTTTTCCATTGCTTCTATTGATAACATAATTGATGACTGCGGGATAGAAAGCAAAATGTTAAATGACAATATTTAAATAATTAACAACGCAGTAGATGCTCAGTCGTGTCTGATTCTTTGCAACTCCATGGACTGTAGCCCGCCAGGCTCCTCTGTCCATGGGATTCTCCAGGCCAGAATACTGGAGTGGATTCCCTTCTCCAGGGGATCTTCCCCAACCCAGGGATCAAACCCAGGTCTCCCACATTGCAGGCAGATTCTTTACTGTCTGAGTCACCAGGAAGCCTTAACTGGAAAAGTTAACACAAATGGAGAGTCAGTGAAGGTCAACCCTTTGTCATTATGCCCTTGGGAAGGGCATTCACAGATAATTTCTTGCATGACATTGGTAAAAGCTTCTCCTCTTATGACACAAACCGATATTCACCACTTGTCAGACTGGTACCTTTAGGTACTATTTGTACAAGCGTAAGAGTACAATAGAGTGATATTTCCTCTTTGTCCACATAAGTATTTCTGCTAAATGGTGACCTGGATTAACAACCAATTAAAAATCTTCATCTTGTCAGAGATGCAGCAATTCTAAAGCCTCATAAAAATATCTTGCTCGCATTCAGTCTCTATCTTTACTGGGACAGCAAATAACTACCAATTAGGATGCCTCTGCATGGACTGAGATGTACCTATTAACAAGTGACTCATCTCTTTATATAGTTGTCAGATCTTAAAACCAATATCTAACTCTAAATAAAACCCTCAAGAGATCTACTCTGCCTTTACTCAGAAGAACATTATGTACCTTTTCATGAACTTGCAATCCAAATTGAATGCATTTCCTCCAGACAAACAACCAGAGTGAAACCATATGTAACTCAGAGCACAAAACACCCTTCTATAACACAGAGAAATAATTCGAAGTTAAAATTTCCTGTGTATGGAGTTCACATATATGGAAATATTACGTTCCACGAGGCCAGGGGCCATGTCTGTCTTTTTCATTATTTTTTCTCCAGGTTCTAGCATGTGTTGGATCAATATTGACTGACAGGTAATATTAGAAAAAAAAATGTAGCCAATAATTTTAGATGACTAAACAGTCATTATTCTTTCAATAATACCATAGCTCTAAAATCAGCGGACACAAATAGCACAAAGAAGAAACAAGGAAAATTATCATAAAAGGAACAGTTTTTGCCAATTGTAGTGAATGATGGGGTGAAAAACAGCCAATCTGGTTTTTCAAAAATGGTTGCTATAGTAGTTTTTCTGAAGGAAAAAGACTCATATTTTTTATGATTTATTTTATCAATTATTTTTCTTGTTAATTCCCAAGTAACTAAGAAATGGAATATAAATTACTAAGAAATGGGCTGCACTGAGGAAACTTACAGAAATAACCAACTTCTACTCAGAGCCCACCATGAACTTGTGGTTCTGAGGTTCTCAGAGTAGCTTCCATACAACCCCATTCCCAGAAATAAAAAGAATTCTCCAAAAGTAAAATATAGAATCAGAAACAAAAACCTTCAATTTTACTTGAGTGGATGGTGATTACAATTTCAGTAAAGGGGCCTCCCACACACACAAATAACTTTTAAAGATCATAATTTCCCCCCAATTTTAGTAATATTAATTATGCTCTAATGTTAGAGCTGATTTATCATTCCTTATATAGTATATCTGGAAAAGGAAATGGCACCCACTCCAGTATTCTTGCTGGGAAAATTCCATGGACCACGGAGCCTGGAGGGCTACACACATGGGGTCACAGACAGCCGGAAATGACTGAGCGACTGAGCATGATTCATGTGGTATATCAACCTTCTGAGCATTTGTGAAGTTTTTTGCAGTTGTTTCATGGTGTAGAGAATGAAAACAAAGAGGTAGTTC
The DNA here is from genome assembly GCA_024291935.2 of Okapia johnstoni. Taxonomy (NCBI): domain Eukaryota; kingdom Metazoa; phylum Chordata; class Mammalia; order Artiodactyla; family Giraffidae; genus Okapia; species Okapia johnstoni. Next base: position 8,325,043 of record CM044321.1, on the reverse strand, counting down.
ATTCTCAAACATTATCTTTTGATTTAGGACTCAATTTTTCAGGTAGCCTTCAAAATTCCTTACATATAAAAATCCCTTTCACCATCTACCATCCATCCTCTACAAATACAGATTTTTAAAAAATTGAAACATTTAGATATAACTTAAATATTGTTGCTATCTACAGCACTTTATACTAATATTTTTCACTCTAGAGTAAAATAGGATACAATTGCAAACCGTGATGATTTTTTTCTTTCTCACTATATCATTTATGAACACTTGGAAAGAATAAAATCCTTTCTGCATTGTTATTCTAATTACCATTATTCATGCTCTTGCTTTAAATTGTTCAAGTTTAAGTGGTAGTGACATTTACTAGAAGTCAAGGCTTACTTTTTTGCTTGAAAGTCTTTTTTTTAGGAGAAGACAGCATCACCACTCAACTCATTAATGCAAATATGACCATGTTAGAGGCAGACATTGCATATCTGAGTTCTGCCTCTGTGGGAGTATCATGCCCTTTCAGAAAAGGAGATGTGTAAATAACCGCTTTTCTGCAATTCCGACTCAAGAAATAAACAGACCCACCTCCTCTCTGCTGATGTTTAATGTTTTTCGTGGGGATATGATAAGTGGCATGCATAATAAATATCATGCACAAGGAAGGCACTCAAGGAGCAGATTAATAAAATCTGCTGGTGAAACTGATTTCACCTTAACAATAAGCAATCAAGAACTACAGACTGAAGACTTCCTACATATCCATTGCTATCGAAGGAGTGATAAGAAATGTACAAATATAATCATGGAATTACAGATTCGGTGAAAAGATAGGAGAAAAGAGTCTTAGAATTATTCATCTAGTCAAGATGTCCTCTGAATGGCTTCCTCCTATCTATTTCACTTTAGAGGGTTTGTTTGTCTGTTTTTAAATCAGGAATTTTTCACACATCTTCAAAGCCCCAGTGCATACGACACAATAGCTGTCAATGGGAGGCATGGGATAATGTGGGCTGATCTGAATGAGCAAATAACTGAATTTATGATTATATACATCTCTGCAGAGTGCTTGGCTATTCAGCCTACACTTAAATGTTGAGTAATTATACTGAGCAACAATAATCTTCTATATATTTCTTACACACACTCTTGATATCAGACACATGTTTAATTTTTGTGAGGTGTAGGGGCTTTGGTATAGTTTAAAAAAAAATATATATATATATATGAAATGATGGGCCCACATGGGATCAATTCACTCTCTACTCAGGACCCAGAAAAGATGCTCAAAATCACAGAAACCTGCTGACCATCTAAGGCAGCAGGGAACCTCCTTTGTTTCAGGAATGGGACTTGTGTAGGAGGGTCCTGCTGAGAGAAAAACAAACTAGTCTCAGAGGAAGCACAGGCTTAGGAAAAAATAAACAAGAGATAGATATATTTATCTCATTAGTAATGAAAAAAATAATCTCAAAAGAGTTCGCTTCTGAAGCAACCCAGATTCGTCATCACTGGAAACCTGCTCTTTACAGGATGTGCTTGTTGTGAACCATCCTTCAGGCCAGGAGGCGCCCACTGGCCCCAGGCCCACCATCTCAGGGAGACCCCTTGAGCTTTACAGGATGGAGATGTGTCTCTTCCGGGGTTGAAAACCAGCTGTTATCAGTTGGACATTCAATGTCTTTCTTTCTGTTTCTCTTACTTTATTTTCTTAAGTTTCAGCAAGATTCCTGTCTTGCCCTATTTTATCTTGATGCTCCAGGTCACACTTCTTGTCCTATTCTTTCCAGATTGAGTGGACTGATCGCAGCTGGGACTTTTTTCCGTGCACTTCCTCAAAGGCCAGCTCGTCTGGTCAGTGGGAAAGGTGAGCATTTTTACAGTCACGTCATTCTGCTTACTTCATTAGGCTTGCCTGGTGGCTCAGTGCTAAAGAATCTGCCTGCCAATGCAGGAGACTCGAGTTTGATTCCTCAGTCGGAAAGGTCCCCTCGAGAAGGAAATGGCAACTCACTCCAGTATTCTTGCCTGGGAAATCCCACGGACAGAGGAGCCTGGCGGGCTACAGTTCATGGGGTCATGAAAGAGTGGGACATGATTGAGAGGCTGAACACACAACACACTCTGCTTACTTCATGGGGCTTGAAGTGGACCATGAATTTCTAAATAACAACAGCAATAATAATAGAGCAATGGTGTATATAAAATCATGTCATCTCAGAGTTACAGCTCCTGAGTCAGTGATGCAGACCCTTGCTTTATCAAGGGGTGCTCCTTCAGGCATGTGTGTTAGAAACATATATTCAAAATTCTGAATTGGGGTTTAATTAACCTTTTAGGTGAATGTCCTGGAGTCTGGATATTTACAGTGCCATCTGAGGAAGTCGTATGCATAATGAGGATTGCGAATTACTGTAAGAATATCCGAAGATCCGATATATACTTTCCATGTTATCAGCATCATTTTTATAAAGGTACGAGATATGAATGGGCTCTGCTAGTCCTCTGCTTTACTACCTGGTGTCCCAAATTGCTCCTATTGATTCTGTATATTTACAAGTCAGGCAAAATATATTAGAAGGCTTTTTTAAGAAGCCATGCTATTTAATAAGGTTCTTTCTAACATCTGACTTCACCCATGCAGATGCTGTTGACCCAGCTTCTTCAGCTCTGTCAGACATTCTGGAGGAAAAGGAAAACACCAACATCCATCGCAGAACAATTCCTTCTCCACCTGCAAACCATTCCTAAGACAGCCTTAGACAGACTCTTCCAGGATACATGAGCTTCGGCATCCTGCAGTCGTCATTTAGCGGGGTTATTAACACTCCTGGATATCCTGGTCCAACTGAGGGCAGCATCTTCATCCACCCCAGCTCCCTCCTCCTTCTGGGTTTTGTTTTCTTGGAGGGAAGCATCACAGATCACCAGGTTCCGAATTATCAGAGTGAGCCGTGATTCTGTTGCCTCCCATATCCAGGCAACCACAGACTTCTTTCCATAACTTCTTCCTTTATTTATGTATTTTTGGCTGTGCTGGGTCTTCACTGCTGCATGGGCTTTTCTCTAGTTTCAAAGAGCGTGGCTACTCTAGCTGTGCTATGCAGGTTTCTCATTGTGGTAGCTTCTCCTGTGGTGGGGCATGGACCCTAGGGCTCAAGGGCTTCAGTAGTTGTGGAATTTGGGCTCACTAGCAGTGGCTCCAGGGCACTAGAGCACAGGCTTAACGGCTTAGTGGCTCCACTTCATGTGGGGGTCTTCCCAGATCAGGGACTGAACCCGTGTCTCCTGCATTGGCAGGCAGATGCTTTACCACTGAGCCACCAGGGAAGCCCTCCATAACGCCTCAAGAACCATCTTCAAATATCTCTCCACACTTTCCAGTCCCTTAATTCCCGAGTTGCCAACACAAGTGTCTCTTGGCCCGGAAACAAAGCTAACATGTGTCTAGAAACAAAGTTACTGTGTGTGGAGAGTCTTCCTTTATTCGGTCAAGGAGCTGTTGTCACTGTGGCCACACTGCAGCTCAGATTACAGGATTGAGCTCATCCACTGCCTGGAACATAAAGTAAAACAAGAAGTGGAAGGCATGGGTGGACACGCCACCAGCACTGGGGTAAACAGCGAGCAGTTTCCTGAGGATGGATGTCCAGAGATGTCATTCAGAGACAAGGCGGGTATCACGGATGAGGGAAGAATTCACACAAGACTCCATAGGCACAGAAATACAGGGGAGGGATCATGTATGCCTGTGGATGATAAACTTCTAGGCAAGAAGAGAAAGCATTGTCAGGAAGTTAGATACCGCACTGCAACATAACAAAGCAGTTCCATCTTTATGTCCAAACCTGAGCAATGAACAGGAGAGCAAACGGCAAGAAGAAAAGAACACTGTTCCATCTTGTTTTGCTAGAGCTGTGGACTGGGTGGAAGGATGTAGCACTGATGGTAGGAGGTGGCCGGGAGGTCTGAGACTTTCCCGTCTGGGTGTTCTCATGAAGTGGAGGACAGACAGCAACACAAATAAAGAAGCGTGAATGAGAGATGCCCGCTGGCACAGAGCAGGGGCAGTGGGGCCACCTTTGTAGAGAGGGTCATGGAACTATTTCTGAAAGATACAACTATAATATCAGAAAAATTATTTCAGGCCAACTAGATAAGACTGTGAGGTCCCTGAAAATACATTTTATCAGAATCCATAGCATTTAGCTTTCCTCTTCCTTAATTATAGACTATTTCACTACCCCGCTGCCCCATGCCAACACACACAATCAGTGTGCAAGTATAGTTTCAGCGCCCAGATATCCCAGGGCCTGAGCAAAGAAGCATGCAGCACTGCTTCAAATTTCTACAAAGTTCAACTTGGTGGCAGATGAAGTTAGGAAAATCACATATTTTATTTAACCCAGCGTTAGTTTCTGGGCCTGGGTCGTCTGCCTACCAATTCTCACCAAATCTACTCTCACCATTTTGGTCTAAAGCTACCATCATGGCCCCTACCAGCCGTGGAAACAATGCTTGTTGTGTGGAGGTTGGTTGTTGTGTCAGGTAAAGCACAATGACTGAAACCGCCCACCCTGGCCAGGCCCTTTAGTAACCATTTGCATGAGTTGTTTTATGACAGGAGATCCTGGTAAGGAATACAGAACTAATAAGCCACCACCAACCGGAAGAGTTCAGGAAAGGTCAAAAGGAGACACCGTGTGTCCGTCCACTTCCCAGAATCACTCTCACTAGCATCCATCTTGGCTGAGTGATGTGTGCACCACCAGGAAAGACTCTGAATTAGAATGATTGGCCAAAGACAACCCAGAAACTAATCCCATCACCATAAAACCCGAGACTGCGAGCCACGCGGCAGAGCTGTTCTCCTGGGTTCCCTTACCCTGCTGTTCTCCATCCAGGTGCCCTTTCCCAATAAAATCTCTTGCTTTGTCAGCACATGTCTCTTCGGACAATTCATTTCTGAGTGTTAGACAAGAGCTCAGTTTCGGGCCCTAGAAGGGGTCCCCCTTCCTGCAACAGTTGGGCTACCAGCTTTAGAATCACCCACCAGTGAAGGAGGGATTCTTATTAAACTGTGGATTCCTGGGCCTCCCCCCAGACATACTGGGTTGCAATATCAAGAGGTTCACCCAAGGAATCTTCATTTTTCCTATTTGTCCAAGTGACTCTTACGAGTCCTGATATTTACAATGTTTTTTCTTGATTTGTTTTTAAAATCTACATGGAAAGGAAATGTCTTCCTCTCCACTTGCATCACTTGGTTAAGACACTGAGATGAAATACCGATTTCAGGAGAACACCAAGGCTCACTGTTTCTCTAGATGCCTGCAGCGGGGTAACAGAAACATTCATAGTCCTACTTTGGAAAACAATAGTCACATAAATGTCAGCCTGTGATAAGACAATGAAAAGGAATCTTTATACATTTTATGTACATTTTTTTACCTCATCATTGAGAAAAGTCAACCAGATTGAAACCAGAATTTTAACCCCCCAGATTATCTTAGAGCATCCAAGGAACATGTTTTCCCCCTTAGATCCAAGATCCTGGGTTTTATCCATTTTATCATCAGTCTCCTTTCTTTCCTTCCCCCACAACCCCTCACTTTCTTATATCAGAAACACCCTTTGGCTTCAACTATTCTCTCTCTCTGCCCAACTGATGAATGCTATTTTTCTTTCATCCCAACTTTTCTTGAGTGTTTGGAATTTACATTCGAACCTTAACTTTCTATGGAGGATTAACTTAGTCTTTCAAAGTTGTAGGTTGTTTGGAAGGGAGAAAACAAACAAACAAAAAACAAAAAGAAACAAACCCTTGACTGTTCCTCACAGCACTATAAATAGTTTGGAGTTAGTCAACATGCATTTTGTTTCCTAAACATTATCTGAAACTCATTCTTTTAAAAAGTATTTCCTTGTCAGTTTCTGTTCTGTGAGTTTACAGCCTGTGTTCTACCTTCAAGCAAACTGTATCTGACATCAAATCTCTTGAGAGGCCTCTTCAAGTGATATATTACAATGTTATGACCACAAAAGAAATGACTATTGTCATGTTGATGAAAAGATTCCACAGGGAGCAAGTGCCTGCAGCACTGGAAATGTGATTATTTACATCTCAGTCAAGATTCCTTCTTTCATCCCCCTGAGGTGAAATTATCTGACAAATTAAATATCTTTATTTGGATGGCAAGGGATTATGAGAGTTTCAAGTCAGATTCCACGAGTGACTTTCATTGAATGGAACACACTTTGAGAGACCTCAGTATTTTACTGCCTACATTCCAAATCTATAGGTCCTCAATAAAACTGATCTCATGTCAGACACTAGTCTAACTTGATCTTTTTTAAGTGGGCATAAAACAGATTGCTTCATTTCTCAGAGTTCAATCTTTATATCAATTTTTTTCTTTAAATGTTAGCTTGAGTGGAGTTTTCCTTTTAAAAAAGTTATTCGGCTTAGTTCAAAACTTCTTGGTTGGGTTAACCATGTTAGCTTTAAAGTTTTAAGCTCAAACGTTACATGGAATACATTTTAAGAATATTAAACACCCAGTATATAATAGCAATATGTACTTCCCAGGTGGTGTTAATATCAATATATACTTCCCAGGTGGCTCAGCGGTAAAGAATCCACTGCCAATGCTGGAGACACAAGAGATCCTGGTTCAATCCCTGGGTCCTGAAGATCCCCTGGAGTAGGAAATGGCTACCCACTCCAGTATTCTTGCCTGGAAAATTCCACGGACAGAGGAGCCTGGCGGGCTATAGTCCATGGGGTCGCAAAGAGTCGGACACGACTGAATGACTGAGCACACACACATATAATATCCAACTTTCCCCATGATAAATATTTTCTATGATTTTCTTTTACTTGAGATTCTCCAAAGGAAACAGATTATGTTTCAAATGATACTTCTTAATGTTTGAAATTAACAATTCCCTAGGTAACAATTCCCTAAAGATTTTTATAACATCATCTTGTGTTTATAGCTTCTTATTAGAATAGGTGCAAGACCATATTATGAAAAATGTCTGGTGTGTGAAAGCATTATGGGGCAACAGTTAAAAGTGATCTAATAAGTCCGATTAATAAGGCTCAAATCTCATCTTCTCTTTTTACTACCTGGATGACTGTTGACTTTGTAGGCTCTCCCTGTATCCATAAGATCATTTTAATGGTATTTGCTTAATTGGTTGGGAGGATTAAATGAGCTAAGACTGCAACACACTTGAACAGTGCTAGAGAGAGTGCACTAAGTAAATATTAACCAGTATTATTATTACATATTATAGTAACTGTGATATTGCCTTGTGCTAGATTCTTATTTTACTAGGTTCTCAGAAACTAATTATGGAATAAAGGACTGAATGTGGGAAAACATTCCTTTCTCCTGAAGTATTTGAAGTTCAAATTCCATTACCTTGAAATAAACAGAGCACTTTAACTAGAGAATATTAGCAAAAACTGGAAATCACACTCGATATTGGTCTAAATCTTTTTTCTATAAGATACTGAGGATTCTAAGGGCCTGGCCTGGGCAGGGGTAAGCTGGGTGAATAGGGTGCTCCTTATTAGGTCCTGGCTTCAGAGCAGAGAGTCAAATATGAGAAGAAGAGAAAACTCAAAACCTGCAAACCAGAAACTCAACAACCTCAACTGGAAGGCCCAGAAACAAAATAATTGGAGAACCTGGGAGGTGAGAGCAGAAAACAGCGGGTCAGATAAAAAGCCTGATGCTCTTCCTGGGACAAATCCTGGGTGCGTGCTGCTCCCCCAAGATCTGATTCTTGGGTAGAAAGACCTTATTTAAGGTGTTGAGGACTGAACCAGGCAGCTGGTTCTGTCCTCACTCTATTCTTGTCCCACCACGTACACTGCGCCGAACATAACCAGCACTTGGATTTTAAGCTAAGACACAGACTCACTCCAATATTCTCTACCTTTAAAAAAATGCCAGCCAGGTGCAACCCCATCACAAGAAAACAGTATCTCAGAAGCAAAAGAGATCAAACAAACATTTACACTTCCCCTGACATCAATGCATACACTAGAGCAGGAAGACATGATAAAATCATCTGCAGGATCAGAACTAGAGGCGACGGCAGAAACTGCATCTGATCACTTTTAGGCATTTCAGAGATGGCTGGGGGAGACAAAGGAAAAAAATAGGAGCATACCGTCAAATCCATGAAACTGACTTTCATTTGAGATAAGGCATCTCTAGGAAATGATCTTTATCTGAGTAGAGCTTTTCTAAAGGGAAGATAGCGAATTTCAGCTTCCTCTGGCTCCCAATATGTTGAATATTCATCTTGGGCAACCGAATGCAATTTGCATAATGTGGGGCCCAGGTCTGCATGCAGGAATGGCCTTCAGGGAATGAGGTAGGAGTTTTCAGAAAGACTACAGCATGTCTCAGCTCAACAGGAAGGGAATCCACGGCTCACATTTCATTTTCCTTGACAGGATTTTCCCAGATTTTGCTGAAGAAAATATATCACATTTCATGGGAGTCCCCAGAGAACCCTTCTGTTCTGCTTAAGTTTTAGCGGTGTGTGTGTAAAATGTATGTCTGTATACATTTTTTTTTTTGATGACAATATTTAACAACAGAGTTTTGAAGAATTCATAGGAAGATGACATGCAAACCCAAATAAGAGAATCTCCTCTGAGGCTCTACGACTTTACTCTGTCAGTTTTTGCTCAAGGGATAGTGGAAAGAAGTATTTCCATCTTAAGTCTCTATTGCTTGGACCTGTGGCAGATACGAATTCTAATTGCATTATAATATATGTACACAGCACATATGAATGCAAATTACTTGTAAACAGCAAATATTACAGAAGAGAATGGAAAGGTGCTCAGATGCTAATACATATTAACACAAAACCAAGACTTGTTTACATTTAAATGAGATATACATTTTGATATTAGAAATATTTTCCCAGTAAAACACTTACTCAATCTCAATCTTTGTTTTTTTAAAAGAACTATCCTCTCTTAAATTTTCTCTTTTAGAATTGCATTTACTCTGTTTCTTTTTGCAAAATAATCTTTTACAAGAAACTCCCTAAGTAAAGTACATTTCTAAATAGTAATAGAAAAAGATTACATTAATATCAATTCTTTCTAATAGCAATTAGGTAATAAAATTTCATTTGCATTTAAAAGTGGACAGATATTACTGCATCTTTCTTAGCCTATAAAGTATCAGCCTGTGTTCTCTGCCTTACATTTAAAAGGAAGGAAAGAAAACGGTCTGCTTATATAACATCAATCACCTAACAGAAAACTTAAAATTGGAATATTTGAATAAAGTGGATAAGATCTCTTAAAAAAAAAGTCAATCCTTTCAAAATTTCTCAATTTTCGATGAACTGGGACATATAAAATATGCAAACGCACAACTTCAAGAGGTAATGTTCCTCTTCTGCTTGATACACTGATGCATTATCAAACATTGCTGAATCATGCATTAACAGCTCCTAGGCATTGTCGTAAAGGTCAGACACTAAAGCGAAACTGAAAGCATTCTCCTTTTTGTGGTGGCTGCAATCGCTGTTTTGTAGACCTTAGATGGACGGGCAATACCTTGGATGTGTTACTTACTGATGGGTAGAGGTAACCTTCTCCATTCATGGCTACATACAACCCGGTCTTCACTCCCTGGATTGCAACGACCCGCAGCCCCACTGGGATGAGGTTGAACAGTGCTGCAAAGAGAAAGACGGTCTGTCATCAACGGGCAGGGAGAAGCAGACTACCTACCCCCATCCCTTCTCTGTTTCATTTCTTCTCCTTGAGAGACATTATGTCTGTTATAACCTTCTGAGAGGTTCCAATTCATTACCTTCTATCTCTCTATTTAAGAAGTTTCTGTTACGAGTCAAGATAACACTTGAGCGCTGATTTGTAGACCTTGGCAGGCTCCCTATAGCATTCTGAAGGACGGTGGGATAATAAACAGAATCAAGCCTGTAATCGCGATTCTAGCATCACAGTCTCTGACACCATTTGATACCAGAAGAAATCAGCTAGGAAGATTCTCAAAGAGCAGAATTTTATTTTAAAGACTTTTTTTTTTTTTTTTGATGCGGACCATTTTTCAAGTCTTTATTGAGTTTGTTACAATATTGTTTCTGTTTTATGTTTTGGTTTTTGGCTCACAAGGCGTGTGGGATCTTAGCTTCCTGACAGACCAGCGATCAAATCCGTACTCCCTGCGCTGGAAGGTTAAGTCTTAACCACTGTACCCTAAAAGAGGAGAATTTTAAAAGCCCAAGTTGAGTGCTTATTCTGGTCTTTTAGGTGGAAGGTTTGCTTCATTATTGCAATGTAGTACAGGCAAGAAGTTAAAAAGGTAATTCCAAAGCTAAATTACTCTTGCAGAACCGACATGACATGCCAGCAGAGCCCAGAAAAGATGTGCACCTGCCAGCGTGCTAAATTTAGAAAGAAAAGAACTAAGCAAGCTGAATGGCATGCAAATTTCAGAGGGAATTTTCTTCATTAATTTTCTTTCATAAAACTGAGTGAAAACTAAAACAAAGAGGGAAAAGTGTTCAATTTTACCCACTTAAGAGATAAGAATGTTTCATGTTCTATTTCTTCCTTTATTGACCAAAAATGTATTTGTATGTAAGTTTCACATTGCAGATAGCAATGTTATATTGATTTTTTTTTAAGTCTTAATTAACATCCTTAATAATGCATTTCCTTGCCAGGGTTATATATGACTGTGTAGTGAGCATTTTAGCATCATTCTTATTTTTTCCCTTTGGCCACATGGCTTGTAGGATCTTAGTTCCCAGATCATGGATCGAACTCTCACCCCTTGCAATTAAGCGCAGAGTCAACCACTGAACCTCCTGGGAAGTGACTGCTTGGAGATTTTATCATAGACACATTTATAAGATTATCATTAATTATGAGAGGTTATCTGCTCCCATTTGCATTCTTAATTCAAGTCTAATTCTAAGTAAGAGAACCAGCCCAGAAGAGGCAATGAAAGCTCTAAAGTGTTGAGTAAACGTACAAGGAAAACATCTTAGGTTTAGGCTCTTGCTTGCATTCCACAAAGAATAAATCATTTGAAAGATGTGGGCAATTTTGACTTAAATCTGTGGGTCTACTCAGTACCTAATTTTAAATGGGCCTGAGGAATGAGGCTTATGTTTGCTTATTTCTATTATATTATATAATGTTAAACGTGAGTGTGGAGTTATTGAATATTTGTGTCATGGCAACTCTCAGTATTTCTTCTTTTTTAATTTTTTGGCTGCGCTATGCAGCAGGTGGGATGTCGGTCACCCAACCAGGGATTGAAACCACATCCCCTGAATTGGAAGTGCAGAGTCTTAACCACTGGACCACCAGGGATGTCTCTTCGGTATTCCTTCTTCATGAAAGAAAGTCAGTGATGCTTTCACTCTCTTCTATAACACTTAAACTGTCCTATCTTGCTAATATTTTGAAAGGATTGGCACCATAGGATAATTCCTGATTTATTTGCAAAAGTTTTTAGGAAAAACCATAATTGTGCATTTGCCCATGCAAACTATTCTATCCGAACCTATTCAAATTTATTTATTCTAACCTTCATATATGTCTAATGGTATTGTATGTGCGCTCAGTCGTGTCCGACTCTTTGAGACCCCATGGACTGCAAGAATACTGTAGTAGGTTGCCATTTCCTCCTCCAGGGGAACGTCCCAACCCAGAGATGGAACTTGTATCTCTTGCATCTCCTGCATTGGCAGGCGGATTCTTTATCACTGCACCACCTGGCAAGCCCAAATGGTTTTGTAGGTGCCATATAATTGATACAGGCCAGGTGGAATGATTCTAGAATATAAATGCATCATGAACTCATGAAAATAACATAGTATGGGAAAGAGTAAAATTATAGAAGACAGTTTAAAATGACTGTGAAAGTGAAAGTTGCTCAGTCGTATCCGACTCTTTGCAACCCCATACAGTCCATGGAAATCTCCAGGCCAGAATACTGGAGTGGGTAGCCTTTTCCTTCTCTAGGGGATCTTCCCAACCCAGGGATCAAACCCAGGTCTCCCTCAATGCAGGGGGATTCTTTACCAGCTGAGCCACAAGGGAAGCCCTGTACTATATTTTAAAAAAACAAACAAAAAACGTTCCCCCTCCCCAGGGTTTTGGTTGAGACCTGAATTATAAAATAGTAGTTATCATTTATAGGAGGAAAACAGAAAGTGAATCCATAGAACCACTATAATGTGGAAGCCCATTCAGAGTTGATCATGACAGATCCATGGTGCTTGTCATAACCACAGATACCCACATTAATTGAAACATCATCATGGGTTTTCAGCCTTGCTGTATCTAACACATTTATAAAGCAATGCCACAAGGCCTGGGGGAGTAAGAATAATGAAGATGTTCATGCTACTTTGTCCATTCTGTGGAACACTCCAGTCTCCAGGTGATAGTGAATTTCATTCAACCGTGGCTGCACTTTAAAACTGTATTCATAAGAGGGGATGAAAGGAAGTGAAGAGTGAAAGTAAAGTCACTCAGTCGTGTCCGACTCTTAGCGACCCCATAGACTGTAGCCCACCAGGCTCCTCTGTCAATGGGATTTTCCAGGCAAGAGTACTGGAGTGGGTTGCCATTTCCTTCTCCAGGGGATCTTCCCAACCCAGGGATCGAACTTGGGTCTCTAGCATTGCAGGCAAATGCTTTACCATCTGAGCCACCAGAAAAGCCTTATAAGACAGGATAGCTATGCCCAATTCCAAAGCAATGACATTAAATTAGAGTCTCCGGGAGTGAGTTTAGGGCATCAGGAACTTTTTTTTTTTTTTAAAAAAAGCTCCTCAAATGATTCTAACCTACAGACAAGGTGAGAACCACCTTCCCAAGGCCTGTTTAATAGTGGGCATTGTGAGGGACCAGCTGGTTTTATACATCAGGTTATCAGGTTGGGAATCTCTAAGGTAAGAGGGATTGGTTTGGGTGGGGCTTTAATCTAGCAATAAAGACTGACACATGGATATTTCTAGAGCTCTCTTCTGCTTGCTGCATCTGGTAGTGGGAACAGTGACCTTTAAGAGTACAGGAAAAACCCAAACTTTTGGCAACTTGCCAAAAGTAAACTGAAGAAAAAAAGCGTTCTCTAATCAAATACCGCAGTCACGGTAATGCTTCTCTTTGGTGCATAGAAGGGAAGCTTTAAGAATTTCAAAGCAGCGCACTCTGTAAAAAGAGTGTGATGATAAAGTATCCCGGGCATTCACTTCCTTTTGTGAAAGATGTTTCCAGGGCACTGGAAGCCTGGGTAAGCAGGTGAGTTGCTTCAGAATCTCTCTGTTAGGACCAATTATCCACCCTTCCCCATTTTCTTGCCCAGAAAGTTGTAGATCTCAGCTAGTGATCCTGGGAGGGCACTAGTGTCAGGGTGTTAGGTTTGCCTGCCACCCTTTCTCCCTTTCAAGGCATTTAAATTTTTTGACCAAGAAAGCTTAGCAGTGTGGTTCTGACTTTACCTAGTTCTGTGCTGTGCTGTGCTTAGTCACTAAGTCACAGTCACGTCCAACTGTTTGTGACCCTAGGACTATAGCCCACCAGGTTCCTTGGTCCATGGGATTTTCCAGGCAAGAATACTGGAGTGGGTTGCCATGCCCTCCTCCAGGGGATCTTCCTGACCCAGGGATCAAACCCAGGTCTCCTGCATTGCAGGTGGATTCTTTACCATCTGAGACATCAGGGAAGCCCTTACCTAGTTCTAAGTAATCTCATATTTACTAGTGGGCTAGCAATGAGCTCCAGTCATGGAGGTTCAAGCCTCAGTTCTCTCATTTGGTGAATTTCAGGGTGCCATCGGGGTGACTTTTAGGTTATTCCCCTTTATTTTTCCTACCTATGGATGACTAATCTTTGTTTTGTATTCAGATAAATAGCAAAAACCTGGAATGTTTGTGAATAATTACATCACACTCTCAAGCAAAATGGAGAAGGAAATGGTAACCCATTTCAGTATTCTTGCCTGGAGAATCCCATGGACAGAGGAGCCTAGTGGGCTACAGTCTTTGGGGTTACAAAGAGTCGGACATGATTGAAGCAACTTAGCTCAAGCAAAGAGGGCAGTGCTCTACTGAGGACCTGTCTGTCTGTCAGCATCGCCGACACTCTCACCTTCATTTCTAAAGATCACTTTTCAGGGCTAATGATTTTCCCAGAATGTATAAGACTACTGTGATGAACCAGAGAAGAGAAGATATCTTAAAATTCATCCTAAAAGCTTGTGCTTTTCAGTTAAGATGGTGATAGTACAAAAAAGTTGAGTTAATTAGTAATTCCCATTGCTTTTACAAAGCTGCTATAATCCTGCAATGTTTTATAAATTTTGCAGTCATGCAGTTTTCATAACCTTTTGAGGAGGGAACATTTATTTCAGCCTGTTTTATTCTGTCCTGCTTTGTCTTTGCAAATGTTAAAACAGTAAGGAAACTAACCTAACTGACTTAAAGGGCACAGAAAACACAATGATAACTTGTAAGAAAAGCTCTGGGCTAGATCTTTGCATAGGAATGGAAGCCCTTGCAGGCAGTCACTATGATTTGGTTCTGATTTGCTTGTCCATTGGTGTTCCCATATCTGTCTGGTTCCCAGAACTGTTCCTCACCAGCATTGAGGGGAATTAGAAAGGATTTCAAGAGCCACACAAAGATTCTCTTCCAGAGAAAAAGCCTCATACATTTACAGAACAGAAGGTCCAGTATCTTTTAGTATCTCAGCTTCCCAGTCCAGTGTTTAATACTATGCAGATAACCAGATATAATCGTGTGTGTATAACTTCTACATCTGCACTTCCATAATTCATAAAATATTGTGCTGCTTATTCAATTGTGATGCAATACACTTTTAAAAAGCAGTGTCTACTGATACTTCTTAACTAGGTATTGATTCCATCATGAAAATAATCAACTTGTTTGGCACTACAAAAACAAAAGGAGAAGGTAGGAAAAAAACTCATAAAACATTTGCTTGAAGGAAGTTATTTTTTCAAGAAGTCCAGCTAAGGAGCATTTTCATATAGCTATAATTTCTTTTTCTTTCTTTGAAATTTTTTGTCTGATGGATGACATCAGCCTCTAGTCTGATAAATCAGAGTGTCATAGCTCTTATCATGATCAGACTTAAAGAAAACTAGCTTTCATTCTCTATTAGACTCTGGCCAAAGAAAATCAGAGACATTAAAGACATCAGAACTTAGGAATCTAAAGTCCAAGACCCTCATGACTATAACACACAAGAAAAAGAGAATGCCTTTTGTCAAAGAGTGGGCGAGTAGTTTAAAGTAGGGAAAGGAAAATTAGCAGATATATATATTCATACATATATATAATATATATATATTAACATGAATCATAAGAAACTAACATCTTCTGTAGGTCAGATTAGATTTCAACCTAATATCAAAATCCCAACAAGTAAACAATGTTTGATGCAAATCTTACGAATAAAAATGTCTTCTCTTTCTTCCCTTTGTCTGAATTGCTTTACCTTCTCTTTTTCTAAAGCAAGAGGAAATAAAGCAAACAAAAATCAATGAACAAATATGATAGGGAAAAGTCTGAAGTACAAAAGGATGACATAATAGAAACAAGGAGATGAAAAGATTAAAGACTGAATAGGAGGAAAATATTGATAAAGAAAATACTTAAAGTTGAAAGAAAAATTTAAAAATTAAGTAATGTCCAAAGTCTAAAATACAAATGCAATGTTTGGGAAAATAACGATATTTCACTTAGCAACACCAAATGCAAAAGTAGCCTATTTTATATTATTAGCTGCTCTCAGAATCAGGGTTTCTGAACAGTTGATGACTAGACTTTAAAACAGGAACTGTCTATAATTTGGTTATGTGTATTCAAAGCCTCCTTCTTCCCATGGAGTAATGTTCTGTATATGAAAGATAAATGCTAAATAGATTAAAAGATTCACATTCACTAGTAACATGTGATTAAATATTTCCAATAAAATTGATTTTTGCTTTTCACTAATTCTCCTGAACAATGAAAAG
Organism: Okapia johnstoni; assembly: GCA_024291935.2. Classification (NCBI taxonomy): domain Eukaryota; kingdom Metazoa; phylum Chordata; class Mammalia; order Artiodactyla; family Giraffidae; genus Okapia; species Okapia johnstoni. The sequence continues at coordinate 8,308,994 of CM044321.1, read as the reverse complement.
TGTCTACTTTAGAACTGATGTGCTAAATTAAACGGAATCAGAGGCCAGTATGAACAGAAAATAGGAAACAAAAAACACAGAAAATTGAAGAGAAGGGGTGCCAGAATAAAAATACAAAGAAAAGTTATATACAAAGAAACAGTCAAATGAAGACAGACATGAAGACAATGGAAGGGGGGTGGCTTTTTTACTTAAAAAAAAAAGTCAGCACACATCCAATTTTATAAATAAATAATTCATAAAAATGCATTAAAAAGTACACAGCCTTCATGTTCCCTCTATAAAGCAAAATATTATCTTGTTGAACACAAAGAATTTGAAAAATAACACTTTTATTATTTGAAACAACTAATCCTTATTGTTCTTGAATGTCCACAGTTATCATTAAGAAGCTACAGGCCTCACAAAGATAAAACTTCCAAAGTAAACAGGTAATCAACTTTCATCTGAATGCATTAGTGCAGTTACTTAGATGAGAACAAGATTCAAGTAACAATAACACTGGATATGACAACTGCTTGGGGAAAAAACTGAAAAGATGAATAATTCTCTTAAAATGACAGGTTTCTTTTGTGGCTCTATGAATATTTCTATCCAGGTGGTCCAAGGAGAATTGTCAATGGCATTCTAGGATATGACATTTGTAAAAATGAATGGACGTAACCCAATATTTGCAAATGTATTTGTAAAGTCATTGAAGCAGCAGCATCTCTTCCACCAGTTGTGTGAACTGGTGGCCTGGGGTGGTCACTTACTGGAATTAGTGCTGTCGTCCTTGGTCCCGTCGAGAGCTCCATCGGGGTGCATTTGCAAGTAGTAGCCTTGCCTGCAATATAACCTGGTCACTATACCCTTGAGCTGGGGATCTGAAAGGCAAACACAGAGGTCATAAGCCTCACAAAACATCACAACAGCATTTCTTTTTTCTTCCCTGTTTCTTTTCTATCTTTTTTCAGAAGTAAGAGGGTATTTTATAGAAGCATTTTATAGAAGCATCTTTTATTTTATGTTTTCCAAATGTCTTTGCATTTCTCAAACCTGGAAGATGCTGATCACGGGAGGTGAAGAAAATAGTCATAAACTTATTTTACATAAAGTCGTAAAGTCATAAACTTTAGATAACAGGTCATTAAAAAAAAACCCTGACATGTATGTATTTAAATAATTAGTTAAAATGATTAAACTACTTAATCTATTTAGCTTAAACTACTTAATCTATTTAGCTATTAGTTAAGTCCTAAACTAACTAGCTTAATAGTTTAAACTAATATCATTCAGGATGGTGGGAGAAGAATTTTGCAAACTCCTAGCTTTAAGAAACCATATCAAAGGCTTTTTAACAGCATTTTTTTTTCACTTAATTTGACAAGTAATTCCCAAATGTGAAAAACTTTTATTAAAAAAAAGAAGCCATACTGACATTTGGTACACATTCTCAGAAAAAGCTCTGATATGGGTGTTTCTTTGATGCTTAAACGGTCACCCTAACTTGCACAGAAGTATTGTGTACTTAGATGTGAACCAAAGGAATATGTGAAAATCAACTTCTGAACTCAGGGCGAGACACAGTAACAAATCTAAGCTCTCTGGCCATCAGTCAGTCAGTTCAGTCGCTCAGTCGTGTCCGACTCTTTGCAACCCATGGACTGCAGCACGCCAGGCTTCCCTGTCCATCACCAACTCCCGGGGTTTACTCAAACTCATGTCCATCGAGTCAGTGATGACATCCAACCACCTCATCCTCTGTCATCCCCTTCTCCTCCTGCCTTCAATCTTTTCCAGCATCAGGGTCTTTTCCAGTGAGTCAGTTCTTTGCATTAGGTGGCCAAAGTATTGGACTTGTATTGCATTCAGTATTGCATTCAGCTTCAGCTGAATCTCCAATAATCTCTGGCCATAATCCAGACCAACTAGATGAATTATATAATCCTATATGATTTATATAACACAAGGGATAGTAAAATTATACACTATGGATTTTTATTCTTGTCTCAAATGGCTTAAGGTCAAGGACAGTGGAAGTTTATTAAAACCAAAAGGGAAATTATACGGTAACAGACTTCTCCTTAGATGATTCATCGAAAAGATAGCCGGTCTAGTGATCTGGTGCTTCACAAAGAGCCAACTCTACCTTTGAAAATAAATATTTGCATGTGGCTTTTCAAAGGTCACCACCATCTCATGACTAGATTTGATGGGAGACATCAGAATCCTCCCCATGGCAACTAGCATCTCTCCACAACCCCTGAATGAAACATACAAATGTGATCATGCTGTCAAAACAGGCAGTTGTTACAGAATGATGAAACCAAGCATGTTGTAATTGATTAAAAAATGATGGATGGCAAACAGGTGGACACACACAAAAAAAATGTGCAAAAAGACACCAAAAAAGCTGTTCAAAACAGAATATCCTTAGCCTTTTGTTTAGTTCTCAAGAAATTAAAAAGAATGACAGCATCTGTTTCTATGCACATCTGATGTAACTGATTATTTGAGAAACAGCCCCTTGGCACAGATTTTCTTCAAAGACACTGTGATATTGAGGAATCTGGAAAATAATGCAAGAAAATCACAGCATGACAGCATTCGTGTAATCAAGCATGTTAGAATACAGGTGTTTTTGGAGGAGTAGGATTTTAGAAAGAAACATCTAAGTGATTATTAAGTGGTAAAGAATCTGCCTGCAATGCAGGAGACCCGGGTTAGGAAGATCTCTTGAAGAAGAGAATGGCAATCCACTCTACTATTCTTGCCTGGAGAATCCCATGGACAGATCATGGGGTCATAAAGAGTTGGACACGACTGAGTGACTAACACTCACACTAAAAGTGATTATTACAATTGTGTCATGTATGTTCCTTGTGTGTGTGTGTGTGTTCAGTCACTTCAGTTGTGCCTGACCCTATGGACTGTAGCTCACCAGAATGCTCTGTCTATGGGATTCTCTAGGCAGGTATACTTAAGTGAGTTGCCATGCCCTTTTCCAGGGTATGCTGATTCATGTCAATGTATGGCAAAAACCACTACAATATTGTAAAGTAATTAGCCCCTAACTAAAATAAATAAATTTATTTAAAAAAATCGCATAATTCTAATATGTGCCTTAGTGAAAAAAATTACTCTTGTACCTTACTCTGCTCATCATCCAATAAGTACTACTGAACCTTTAAGTACTGAGGATTTTTCCTAGTTTTGCTGTATTATATTTATGCTTGTCACTGAAAATCGGTAGCACAGAAAAAGAAGGGAACAAGTGTGAAAAGGTGGGATAGGGGTGGGAATTCTTAGTTGCCATGAAAACAAACAGAGCATTTCAGAGACAGAAAATTTTTTTGCAAAAGCTTTATGCTCTGGATCACTTACTTTTAGTAATCCTGTATTTTAGCTATGATATCTTCTGGACTTGAATTAAGTATCCCCAGCAAGAAAGTGAGAAGACTCGTGACCCTCACAAGGCCCTTCACACTTACAGAGAGAGCCCGCTTCTCTTTTGTTTCTCCTATTAAAAAGCCAGCACAAGCCCTGGGGAGGAAGCGGAGAAAAGGGAACCCTTGTGCATGGTTGGCGGGGATGTAAATTGGTGCAGTCACTGTGGGAAACAGCATGGAGGTTACTCATGCGGATGAGTAAAACTGATCATCGTGAAAACTGATCCACAGGATCCAGAGATCCCACTATGGGTATATACACAAAGGAAATGAACCAGGATTTCAAAGAGATATCTGCACCCCCATGTTCACTGCAGCATTATTCACCACAACCAAGACATGCAAACAACCTAAGTGTCCATCAACAGATGAATGGATAAAGAAATATGTGGTGTAGATACACGGTGGAATATTATTCGGTCATAAAAAAAGGAAATCCTGCTACTTGTGATAACAGGACTGAACGTGGAGGACATTAGGTTAAGGACCTAATTTCTAACCACACGTCATGCCTGCTAAGAAATTACAAGTAAAATATGAAATTGTATTTTGGGTTATTTAATTTCAAGAAAAGAAAACCAAACTGATTTCTATTTATCTACTTTCACAGTATTTTTTTTTTTTTTTTTTTTTTTAGAAACCATAGTAATATTGACTGTTCTTCTCAGGTGCCACAATTAACTCACTGAATTTTCACCACAACTTACTTACAAAATGGGAAGCCCATTTTGATAATGAGAAAGTAAAGACACAGCACAATGAGGTAATTTGACAAACAGCACATGACTAATAAGTGAAAAGCTGGACTGACATGATCCTGCCCACTTAACCACTAAATTATGTAGCCTGTAAAAACTGAACAATCAGCCTAAACTATCTCAAACAACTTAAAATGAAATGCAAACATCTATTTTTTTAAACTAGATTCTCAAAGGTTACCTTGGGCTGTGTCTAACCCCTCTAATTCTGCATACTTGGAGCTGAATCTATAATGCAAAGCCATAACATAAAGTTAGAATGACCAAATTTCCTGAAAATCTCTTCTAAGATCTATCCTACTTTGCCATTGACCACATTTCCAATAAATCTCCACCCATGAAATCCTCATCAAAACCATAGATTTAATACTGCTTAAGTTTAAACTTCCTACAGTATCATTTTCACTTCAATTCCTCCGTCTCCATCAACTTCAGTCAAAGGTCCACTCTGACTTGACCACTGATGTTAATTGTTAACCCCCTCAGGTTAACACCATGCTTGCCTTTTATATTCCATCCAATGAGTTGCCCAGTTCCTACAGACACTGTCTTCAAAATCTCTCTCCCTGTTTTCCTCTCCTCTATTTTCAGCACCAGTAAGTGTTCAATCCCTCATGGCCTCTCCCAGGCCATGCAGAGTGCTGTTCTTGTTCACCAGATCAGGAAATAAGCAGCAACTCTTCAACGCCCACCAAAGGGCTCACTCTGCAGCAGCAGGGGCCCACCTTACCCGCCTGACCTTGCTTTCTACTGTTCCCCTTCCAGCTTCAGCATGTAGCCCAACCTGGGTCACTGTGTCGTTCCGACTCTTTGCAATCCCATGGACTGTAGCACACTGTGGCTGCCTACAAATATCCCCTAATCTCCCACACTGATTCCGTTCCCGTAACCTTACCTGTCTCCAATACACCCACTTGCCTAGAGGTGTGAAACTCTGGACTGGGAGTTTCATGAAGAAAAGTGAAATGTACAGTATTGCTCATATGGCATTTCCTGGGTCTAGATAAATGAAAGCTATGCACTATACCTTTCTTGAATGAATACTGACAAAGGTGTAATTTTTCCAGTAAGTTCATATTGCAGGTAAGAGTGAAAACTGAAACATGAAAACCAAGACAGCAATCATAGTAAAGCCTTAAAAATGTCCACAATTTTTTACTAGGTAATTGCACTTTTTGGCATTCCAACTTAAAAATAAGTCCTTAGTGCTTTATGGTTTTGTGTAATAACATGTCTGTATAACTTGAGAATGACTATGTAAAGATACTATTCATAGGGAAAATGAGAGACAATATGCTAAAATGTTAAATGTAACTGTATTTTGATGGTTATCAGAATATTTATTTTTCAATATTTTATTATTTGTAAAATGTCCAATCATGATGGCATGCTAACTTTAAAAGGTAAATGCAGAAACTATAATAAATCTATTAATGCCTTTGAGAAAGAATGAGTTAAAATAGCATTTTGTACATACTTGCAGAGAAAATTGCATATGTATTTGCAAATAAACTGAACACCTATTATTGCTGTAGATTAACAGCTTGCCCCAAATTTTCAAGAATCTCACTTAGTATTTTCTCGTCATACATAATCACATGCTCATAAAAGCTTTACTGTGATACTCATTTATACAATTGTTCAGTGTAGCCCTGTATAGCTTAAAGTCAGTCTCTCAAATACTTAAAACAAACCCTTTCTCCCTAAGCCTAAAGTGAAAATATGCAACCAAAGATCACAGCAAAAACAAAGAAAACAACAATTTACTGAGAAAACCACGACATCAGTATGTGCAGTCAGACAAAGGTATGACCAACCTTCTGGATCTCTGCAAGAAGGCTCTAACCCTTCATCTTCTTACTTTACTTCCAGTACAAGTCTCAGCTTCCATCTATAATAATATGTGCTGAACCCATCATGACTCTTTGAGAGAACAGTTAACAAAAAAAGGAAACACTAAAGTCCCACATGACTGCAGGAATGGACAGGATCCAGAGTTTGCAAATATTTAAAGCAAACAGCATCCAAAGCAGGGAGCTTCTCCCCACACAGGGGTTTGCAAGATAGCACACTGCCATGTACGAAGAAGACCCAGCAGTAGAACTTACTGTTGTTATTACCTCCAAAAATGACAAAGAACTTAAGCATGGATTGACATTGGTATCTTCAAAGTCACATGTCACATGTTACATTAGATCCTTGAAGTATGTGGGGCAGGTGGACCATCCCATAATACTGAGGGGCTGGCCCAGTGACCCTGGCTCTCAGTCACTGTCCACTGAATGCTTTGTCATAGGTTGAAATTCATGTGCTCCTGGTTAAGGGGCTTATAAATTATATTATCTAGTTTAAATAAAATTAGGATAGTTGAGGGGAAAAAATCCCAGAGATAGTATGGGCCAGAGGTGAAATGAAAAAATAAAAAAAACAAGCTAAAGCTTAACATCAAGAAAATAAGGAAGATAATGTATATACTACGTGGATTATGTGGTTAAAAGCAAGCAGGCAAATAAGAAATCAAAACAATGATGATCTATTCAGATCTCACATGAGCTCAGCCAAAGGATTTTAAAGATGTTTAGAAGACGATGTAAAATACTTCTACTATAATAAAATAGAGTGTCACCCTAAATAAGTGTTATGACTTGAGACAAAAGAGTGGAAATATTGCTTGTATGAAATAAACTTATATTGAGATGCATGCTCACTTTTTTCATTAAACTAATGGGACAAGAAGATTTGATGATGAAGTACAAAAAAAATTATTTTGTTTTCAATACTGATATAGCCCAAACTCCTATAACTTGGACTCTCAATTAATAATTGAAGGATGAATCAATATCTGAAGTCCTACACCTATATTTTAGTTAACTATACAAAAATGCAAAATATTTTCCAACTTATAAAACTGTTAGGGATCTTTATTATCTTTTAAAATACTTACACATCCAGAGCATCTTATTCTGCTCAAGAAAATATGAAAACTTAGCCTGTATTAATTATGCTTTTTGTTCTGCCTTTTCTATTTGCTGTGCCTGGCCATTTCATTGAAAACGTCCTGAGGATACTCCTTGTGTGAAATTCTAGACTAACTATGTTCTCTGATATTAATTAAAATAGAAATAATGAAAACTAATACACATGTATATGAAGAGGAAAAAGAGATGTTTCATAATATATTAGCCTCAACACTTAGAACTGAAAGAAAGGCAAGTCAGTCCAACCGCCTTTAGGTGCAAGGAAAAAATATCCAACATTTTTAATTAAAACAATCACTTTCTCAGAAGTGGGTTCATCTAAGTCAATCACTGTCACAAATTATTTTCACAAAATGTTCAGACTGACAAAAGAGAAATCAGAATAACTCTTAAGACGATGTATACATTTTAAATCATCATTTAAACAAGCAAATGTACAATATGGCACGGATTTTTATGTGGCAGATATATAAATGTATATCCACACATACTGCATTTATTTACACATAAACCTTGGTGCTAATTATCAACCTAGGTTCTTCAGCGTCACTCCTCTATAGCTATGGAAAATCATACATTTTTTGTAACAGGGTAAAAGGCAATTTTGGGAATATACATTTTTGTGGTAGATCTAATTAGATTTTGGCACTCCTAGCAGCAGAAAATAGTATCATGAATAATTTATCCAAATCCATAAATTATCATATAGTCCAATCATAAAAATAAACCATGCCCAGGAACTCTTCCAAAGGGCTGGAAAAAAAAAAAAAGGTGAGAGCACTAAAGAAAACTAAAGGTGAGAAAATCTGCTATACCTTTCTGTTAATTTCTGAGAATAGTATTCACTTTTCTTTTGGAACTCTCCCCATGCCACCTTCAGAGCCCCAGTCCCCTGGGAATCTAGTTTCAGCTATTTCAGAGTTGCTGTTCAACCCACCACCCCAATCCAACGCATTATCATGTCTGCTGAATTTTAACTGCTGATTCTACAGTCTACAGTATCTTTTCCACCTCTGCCTACCAGAATCCTTTGGCTGAAGATATTAGGGATACAATCTTGCCTGAAAATACAGTTCTTGGGCTCAGACAGCTTGCTGTCTATTGAAAGGAGAAGAGGAGAACTCATAATACGAATTTACACCAATTAATCATGCATTAAATTATTGGGTTTACATGTCTGTCTGCCCAGAAAATACATTATACATCTTTTAATAATTTGCATCATGTATTATTCAAAGTAGCCTGTCACTATGCTTTGCACAGAACAGCTGCTCAACAAATATATATTGAACTGAATTTATTTTCTGTTGGTTTTTTAAGATTGATAAGTTCTAAATGGAATTCAGGGCAAAATGCATTTTTCTATATCTTATTTAAGACTTAGAGGAGTAGAGTATACTTGAGATAAAGGTAAAGGTAAATGTGGGTTTTTAAAGGGAAACACCACAAAATTTTAAGCTGTTATTTTTTTCCAAAAATTATTTTGGCCCAAAAATTCCCTCTAGGTAAAATATACTAAAAAAACAATAGTGGGTAAAGCCTTTCTTGGGGAAATGTCTGAGAAGATCATTAAAAGGAAGGCAAGCAGTAAGGATCCTGTTTAATATTTGACCCTAAACTCCAAGGAGCAGACAGACCTTGAGCAGACCTAGTATCTAGGGATTCCTGTGCAATGTTGAACTTTTCAAATATTCAGGGTCTACAAGTTCCAGAAAGAAGCATATCTTTGAAGCTCAGTTAGAAAAGCACCCCATTCCGATGCCATTCAAAATCTTAGCAATATAATTTCAGTAAGGACATATTACTAAATATTTTAAGTTACTAGAACACTCCATGTTTACTCAGCCAGTCCTTAAATATTTAATAAAAACGTCTTTTCTATTTCTTTATGATAGGATTATTTTCAATTAAGAAAACCACCATGGGAAAAACTGCTGCAAACCTCCTTTGGAATGATGGCTTCTGAAAGCAAACTGTAGCATCTTGAAACCCTCCCAAGTTCTGTGTTTGACTTATGATACCTTGGCACAATAAATACACACACACACACACACACACACACACACACACACACACACACACACACACACACCCCAAACAGCACTGAGTGAGGAGGTTTTCACTTCGCCATAAATGTGGCCAAAATCTCATTATTTTTAATGGACAATCCTTTCACTTTCTACTGCTCAACACAAAAGCCATTTTATACTCATTATAATACAAAATATAATTGCATATTATTAATCAGGCCTCTCACTGTGTTCTTCATAAAGTTTGAGACTAATCAAATGTAACTGAATGGCTTAAGGAACAAAGGCCCAAGAGTATTATTAGCATTTGCTAATATTTTGTAGTCAAACACCATAATGAGCAAATTTCAATGCAGGCAATATGACTGAAAAAGAATGTGAATGCTATATGAACTATATACCACAATCTGAGAGACCTTAATAATTATGCAGAACTTCTTTAAAAGTCAAAATGACTTCTATTTCTGACCAAGAAAGAATAATGAGGACCAGACGTACTCTCTCATATGAAACAACAAAAAAGGACAAATTGAATTTTGCAAGACACTGGATACCAGGAAATGAAGGACAGAGGTTTCCAGGAGATGGAAAAGAAATAAGGTGAGCTCTTTTCTTCCCGGATTTTAAAGGCTTAGAGATGTTCCAGGACATGGTGAAGGAAGGGGAGCCTGGTGGACTTTCTTAGTTGAGATGGAGTTGAGTCCAGGGAAAGGAGAGGGCTGCAGAGGGGTAGAATTTCTGGGATCTACACAGGGTCTCCTTAGGTATTCAGCTGAGTACTAATGGACAACTCCATATGAGGAGACCACTCAAGGCTGGGAAAAATTATCCAAGAGGAATAGTGGTAACAGTGCCTCAAACACACACAAGACTGGGAACAATGCCTATTCCCGCTAGCCAGACTGGAACAACTCATAATTCATGGGGCATTGAGCAGAGTACAAACAAGAGGCTTGCCTCTGTAGGAGGGGAATTAGCTTAGTCTGAGCAATGTTTCAGTCTCCCCTAACAAATTCTGAAAGCAAGAGCATACTGTTTCTCAGTAACTTAACTGCATCCCAGAATAAGTTCAAGAACATTTATAGGAATACAAAAATATCTAACATCCAAGGAAGTAAAATTAAAAGTATTTGGAATCCAATAAGAAAATGCAATAAGGCATGCAAAGAAGCAGGGGGATCTGACCCATAGCAAAGAGGAGAATCAGTAAATCAAAACTGACCCAGAGCTGCCCCAGATGTCAGAATATCAGACAGGGACATGCAAACAGCCTTTACAACTCTATACCTTCCACACATCCCAAAAGTTAAGTACAGACACAGGCAGCCCAAAACAAACTTTGATGAGTGAAAGCTACATTTCATGAAATGAAGAAAAAAATACATGGAACAGCATTAATGGCAGATTAGATTAATCACAGAAAAAGTGGTGAACTTGGAGACATAGTAATAGGAATGGTTGCAAATGAAACCCACAGAGAAAACAGAATTCTAAAAAGAAATTAACAGAGCCTCAGGGGGCTATGGGATAACTTTAAATGATTGGAGACATGTCTAATAGGAGATTCCAGGGAAAAGTACCAAGAGGGCAAGAAAGAAAGATATTTGAAGAAATAATGGCTGGAAATTTCCAAATTGGTGAAAACAATAAAGCCAAAAATCCAAACTGCTTAACACATTCCCAAAATGGGAAACATGAAGAAAACTATACAAGGACACATCGTATTGAAAGTACTTAAAACCAGTGATAAACAGATCATTGCTTCTTCCCCCAAGATCTATGACTACATGGTGACTGGTGAAGAGACTAGGAGAAGCAGGAGGTCAGGAGGACAAAGGGGCATAAGGAAACCTCTGTGGTGACAGACATATTTATAACCTTGAGTATGATGATGACTTCATATGCTAAAGCTTATAAAATTATACACTTTTAAATACAGATGATTTTATGACCATTACACCTTAGCAGAGCTGTTAACAATCAGAGAAAAGGAAAGAAAACAGTACGCCATGCTGGGAATAATCAGACAATATTAATCAAGGACAAAATAGATTTCAAGGCAAAGAATCTTACAATACATAAGGAAGGATCATTTCTTAATGATAAATAAGTCAATTTACGAAGAAAGCATAACAATCCAGAATGTTTTTGCATCTACTGACAGAGCTTCAAATACATGAAGCAGAAACCAATAGGATTTGAGGGAGAAATAGAAAAATCTAATTTGAAAGTCAGAAATTTCAACTGTATTCTCAAAAAGAGAGAAAAAGTAGGAAAAAAAAAAACCTAAGGCTTAGAGTATTATATGTTAAATTTAACACACTCAGTTAATCACTAGAAAGTATGATTCACTTCTTTCAGAAACTAGAAATGGGATTCTCTAAATTTAAAGAAATCTGAAAAGCAACGACTATTTGACTCACTCAAAGACTTTTTATAGCCAGTCAAACCTATAGCAGGCCATACTAATTTGCTCTCCAGCCATCATTACATTATCAGAAGTTGAGAATTAGCATAACAAAAAGGATGATATTAAAGAATCCAAGGGCATCTGTTGAAATTAAAGTGCACTCTTGTTTAATAGAGTCTTCCCAGGTGGCTCAGTGGTAAAGACCTGCCTGCCTGTAAAGGAGACACAGGAGGCGCTGGTTTGACCCTGAGTTGGGAAGATATGGCAACCCACTCCAGTATTCTTGCCTGGAAAATCCCATGGAGAGTCTGGTGGGCTACAGTCCATGGGGTCACAGAGTCAGACATAGAATACATTGTTTAATGAAATTCAGCATGGAAAGCCTTTAGTGAAAGTTATATTGGGTTGGGATGTGTCATATTCATATGAACTATGAAAAGAAGAATTAGAGCAGAAGAATCGTTTTATTAGCTTTCTTATGAGAAGACGTAGAGCAGTAAACTGGGAACTTCCACTGGTGTTTTCCAAATGGTGTTTTCCATTTTGTAGCACCCATTTGCTTTAGAGCCAGGAAGCTTTTCCCTAGATGTGTTATGCCAAAAATCAATCAGGACAGGGGGATGATTTTAAAAAATAACTGTAGGTAACAAGGACTGATCGATACATTCTCCAGAGCTGAGGCTCACACTTTAGAATAGTGTTTCAGAGCAGATATTTAAAATCCACTTTGCCTGTTTATACCTAGAACTACGTGGTAACTCCATCTAATGGGCAGAGTTGTAAGAATAGATGAAAACGGTACCAGTAAATACTTGGTTTACTATTTAAGGAAGATGCAAACAGCTGAGGTTTGCTTCCTTCTGAAATTTCTGTTTCAGACTTTGTCTCCCAGCTACTTCTCAGAGGAGATGAAAGTTGTAAAAACCCCTTTGTTAACAATGTCAGTCCTCCTAGAAATTCCAGAGCAGCAGGGTCACAGGCAGGAAGGTGAAGGCATTCGGGGCACTTATTCATCATATAAAGTCACAATGTCACCTTTAAGTAGAGAGGGAAAACACTGAAGCCAGTGGTTATGAAAATAAATTAAAACACACACACACAGCCTCTGAGAAATCGAGGTGGAAGTTACATGAACAATGATGTAGAATTTGGTCTTGAATTTAGAGTTTAGCTGTAGACAACCCAGGTGTATATTTTTAAATTAAAGTGTAGTTGATTTACAATGTTTTGATAGTTTCAGGTGTACAGCAAAGTGATTCAGTTACATATATATACATATATATATTAGGTTCTTTTTAATTATAAGCTATTACAAGTTATTAAATATGTGCTGTGCTCTACAGCGATAGTGAAAGTCACTCAGTCCTGTCCAATTAGTTGCCACCTCGTGGACTATACAGTCCATGGAATTCTCCAGGCCAGAATAGTGGAGTGGGTAGCCTTTCCCTTCTCCAGGGGATCTTTGCAACCCAGAAATAGAACCCAGGTCTCCCGCATTGCAGGCGGATTCTCTACCAGCTGAGCCACAGGGAAGCCCATAGTAGGTCCCTGCTGTTTGTCAAGCCAGGCAAATTTTAAAGGGAGTTTAATCCACTCAAGTCTGAGAGCAAATTTGCACCGACTTATGCCTTTCATTCTCTTTTTTTTTGTATTTCCATTTTCTTTTGGTTCTACTTCAGTTTCACAAATGGAGTTACAGAGTCATAGTGTGCTAATTTAATAAGCAATCTCGCAGTTTGGACATGTTTTTGGGGCGCTAAGTGGGCAGGAGGAAGAGAAGCCGGGGAGAAGTTGGTTGAGAGTCAGCCTCCTTCCGCCCTCCCCCACCCTTCCGAATGCACACTTGAGTCTGAAGTCCTGATTTCCTCTGCTTAAATTGGATTTGTGGTTTGTGGCTTTGGCATCAGATTCATACTTTTAATTTCTAAAAAAAGAAGGGAAAAAAAAATACCCACACTGGGAAAGGCATTACTCAGAAAGCGCATTTTGGCACAAGCCCTTTAGACGGGATAGACAACTACTTATCGCCGTCCCCACTGGTTCTGCGCTCTCACTTCCATCTTTGGCTTTCTTCAGGACACAGAGTTCTTCATCCCAAAGTGTTTCTGACCTGTAATTGATTTGCTACGACCCCTGAAAAAAAAAACAACACATTGTCCTGGAGAAGAACCAGACAAGTTGAGTAGCCTGAAGCCACAAAGGAGAACACCATCCAGACAGTCTGCAGTCAAAGCTTAGCGATCACGGTTGCAGGTGACCAAGAACAGCACAACCAGAACGAAAAGTCGAGCTTGAAATCACTACACTCAGAAACGCCGCTTGAGCATGGGCTTTTGTTTTTTTTCTTTTATAAGATCATTTCACACAGCATAGAAATGCCAACATTTTTACCAGTTTCAAAAACCGGCAACAGTCCTTCAGCCCACCGATGTGGAAACAAACGGAAAACTCTTCATTTCATTCCAACTCTGTGCGAAAGACAACGTGAGAACCCAAATTTACTAGGGAGTTTAAGGCGCTTCCTTCCTGAAAGAATTTACAGTGTTACGTGAATTTCAAAGTAGATTAGACAGCAAACAGTTCAACAATAATAAAAGACTTAATAGTCATTTATAAAAGCCACTGGCCAAAGAAGATGGCCATTCGTGATTAACTAGCTGAAGAGTGTGGGATGCAGACATGCATACTACCTACTAAGAGCTGTCCTAAATCCACGTGGTTAGTGGAAGACTTCAGAGAGAAAGTAAGGTGCAGGCCAATCAGAGATGGACAGGGTGTGGGGATGGAAAGAGACATGGGCTTCTCAAGTCAGGAAAAGGTCATGATGATACAAGTTTGTGAAGACCTTTTGACTGACACGCTGGGTTTGGGGGATGTAGGGATGGTGGAGGTAACGGTGGTTGCAGTCTGCAGGCAGCTTTGGGCATCCAGAAAACTCAAGGTGAGCAGCAGGCACATTCATCAGTGGAGAGAGAGTCAGCATGCTCTGGGTTTTGCTTTTGTTGTTGTTTGTTTTGCTTTTTCTTAGTTGAAAAGTGATCTGATGTTGTAACATTTTAGAGAATGCTATCAACTGCAGACTTTTACTCCATGCACAATGAAAGCTTGGGGAAATAAATTTTTAAAAATTTAATCTGAGAAATTAATTTGGCTGTGTTTCTAGATCCTAAAGGAAATCAGTCCTGAATATTCACTGGAAGGACTGATTCTGAAGCTGAAACTCCTATACTTTGGCCACCTGATCCGAAGAACTGACTCCTTGGAAAAGACCCTGATGCTGGGAAAGTTTGAAGGTGGGAGGAGAAGGGGACAACAGAGGATGAGATGGTTGGATGGCATCACCGACTCGATGGACATGAGTATGAGCAAGCTCCAGGAGTTGGTGGTGGACAGGGAGGCCTGGCGTGCTGCAGTCCATGGGGTCGCAAAGAGTCGGACACGACTAAGCAACTGAACTGAACTGTGTTTCTAAATTTCCATATCCAAAATTCTAAGCTTTGCTGTAGCACGTGTTAGCAAGTTAGCTGTGTGTGTGTGTGTAATGAAATTTAAAGGCTGTTGTAGTCTAGTAATGGAAGACTTTTTTTAAACTTTTTAATTTGTGTTGGAGCAAAGCCAATTAACACTGTTGTGATAGTTTCAGGTGGGCAGCAAAAGGACTCAGCCATACATACATGTGTATCCATTCTCCCCCAGACTCCCCTCCCACCCAGGGTGCCATATAACACTGAGCAGAGTTCCCTGTACTATGTGCAGTAGGTCTTTTTAAATGCTGTGACTTTAGGTCACTCAAGATCATTCGTACGGACATTTCACAGGGGATTCATTTAAATAATATTCTAGGCAAGCTTACTCTGTTGTTTCATGAAGAATGGAAATGTAATTAAATCATTAATAAAAAAATGTCTAAATCCTAATCAGTATTTTTCTGAAATGTATTAACATAAATAAGCTAAATATACTAGTATCTCCCTGGTCAACTCAAAGGCAGACAACTTTAAAATGCCATGTTTTCTTTTGGAGATTACTTTTGCATGGAAAACAGCCAAAAAAGTACATTTTAAGAGATACATTTCTACTCACTTATGTACAATAACGGAAAAGCCTCACAGAGAATATCAAATAAAAAATAAAGTTTAACTGTCATGAATATCAGAGGAGGACATGGCAACCCATTCCAGTATTCTTGCCTGGAGAATCCCATGGACAGAGGAGCCTGGCAGGCTACAGTCCATAGGATCGCAAAGAGTTAGACACAACTGAAGTGACTTGGCATGCATGCACATATGCTTATTTGATCAAGAAACTTTGGTGCATATTATTTAATTAAATCTTTAGCCTAACCCATATAATACACAAAGAAAACTTGAATCTGGGAACACACAGCATTTGCCCACTCTCGCCCAGTTGGTGAGAGATGAAGTTGACTCTAAATCCTAAAGCATTTGGGGATCTGAAAATGTCTTTGTCTTATGTCACCACTTCAGTTACATATACAGGTACTTATTATCTACATCTTTAGGCAAACTACTTCCTCTTCTTCCACACCTGTCAAAACACTGCCCTATATCAAGGCCTTGCCTAGGTATCCCCCTGTCTCTAAAATGGTCTCTCATTCTCTCTGTGGGGAAACAGTCTTTGTTTCCTTGATTTGCGTATTTTACTAAATCATCTTTGTTGAGTTTTAATTTTTTAATTTTTATTTTATATTGGATTATAGTTGATTAACAATGCTGTGTTAGTTTCAGGAATACAGCTAAGCGATTCAGTTACACATATACATGTATCTATTCTATTTCATATTCTTTTCCCATTTAGGTTATTATAGAATATTGAGCAGAGTTCCCTGTGCTGTATAGTAGGTCTTTATTGGTGATCTACTAATATTTTAAATATAGTCGTTTCTTCCATTTTAATGCTCAATTTATTTAGATAACACAAAGGAAGTGCTAATGTGCGGGTTTCAGAGCCTTTCTGGGGAGAGGGTTTGGGACATTCTTGTATGATGGCTTCTTTCTATCCTCATCACCCTACATCTGTGGGATACCAGTATCTTCCATTCAAAAAAGCATTCCCTGGCACACCTGAGAAAACACTGAGCTTGGAAAATGGATGAGTGCTGACTTCCAGGGCTCCTGTATGAAACCTTTCCATCTGTTTTGCTCTGTGCCAGGGAGAATCATTTGGTGGCCGTTGCTCATTTAAGCCCCTCTACTAAAATGGGATCCATAGTTCAGAAGGTCATTGCAGAAAGGCAAAGCTTTAAATACAATTGGAGCTAAAAAACCCCAAAACCCTCAAATCTCTGAGAGGACAGCATACAATAAGTTGTAACAATACAACTTGTAACAACTATGCTCTACACCCACACAACCTATAGGCTGGCACAAAATGTTTCCCAGAGAAGAGTTTCCTATTTTGCACATTCATGACCGCAGACCTATCCACGAGGACCTCGTCTGATTGGCAAGCAGGATAAGCACCTCACCTTCCAGAGTGTTTTCTCATCCATAAGAACACACGTGCAATAATGTCAAACCACCAAGGTAGCTCACCAATGAGATCAGATGTAAATCTGGCACTCAGGAGAGGCCAGGCAGAGGTTAAATTTTCCTTCTCCTCCACTATTTATTTCTTCTGCTCCTTTTATCAGAATTAAATTAGAATCCCCAATCTCCACTTTTTGTTGTTGTTGTTCAGTGGGTAAGTTGTGTCTGACTCTGTGTGACCCCATGGACTGTAACTCAACAGGCTTCCCTGTTCTCCACTATCTTTCAGAATTTGCTCAAACTCATGTCCATTGAGTCGCTGATGCCATCCAACCATCTCATCCTCTGTCACCCCCTTCTCCTTTTGCCTTCAATCTTTTCCAGCATCAAGGTCTTTTCCAATGAATTAGTTGGGTGTTTGCATCAGGTGGCCAGAGTATTGGAGCTTCAGCTTCAGCATCTGTCCTTCCAATGAACATTCAGGGTTGATTTCCTTTAGGATTGACTAGTTTTATCTCTTTGCAGTCAAGGGACTCTCAAGAGTCTTCTTCAATACCACAGTTCAAAAGCATCAATTCTTTGTCTCTCAACCTTCTTCACGGTTCAACCCTCACGTCTGTACGAGACTACTGGAAAAACCATAGTTTTGACTATACGAATCTTTGTTGGCAAAGTGATGTCTCTGCCAGATTTGGTGAAACTAGAAACAGTAATGCAGTGAGATGGGGAAACACTCTGCCCTTTTCTCTGTGCCTCTTCTTTCACAAGAGCCCCTCCAGTCACACACCCCAGACGCCTGGACCCTCACAATGCCCTCACCCACCCCTCTCCACAGCTGTACGGAAAACAACCCAATTCCAGATGGAGCCCCTTGAATCCCAGTGTTCAGATGGGGGCATCCCAGGGGAATATTTCGTAGCAGCCTCCTTTCCAAAAGCACCCGCATGCCTAGAAATGCCAGAATGCATCCTTCCTTCTCCTCACCTCTCTGTTTCCCACAGAGACAGTGGTCCTCCTGTTCTGCTGCAGTCCATGGGGTTACAAAGAGTCAGACATGACTGAGCATGCATGCATACACAGTATAACAGTTAATAGTATCAGTGATTAACTTTTAAGGTATTTAGACTTTGCACAGTAGGGAAAAGAAAATAAGGAAATAAACAACTCACAGTCACTACAAAGATGCAAAAGAAATACTTTCTTTTTTACATTTATTCACTGTTTTTAAAAAGCTGTCCCTTATTCAAACTCATAATTTTCCCCTAAGGAAAAGTGCCAGATAATGGATTGGCCAAAAAAGTTCATTTGAGCTTCCTGTAAAATGTTACAGAAAACCTGAATGAACTTTTAGAAATCGTCCTCACCCTAATTGTTTACCATTTAGCCACAGATATTATTTGCGCATCAGAAAAGCTAATTAGAATCAAGACTTTCTTAATTTGATAATTCTCTTAACAGCAGAGAGGAAGTGTCTATACTTTGCAATTATGTGGGCCATTGAACATGTAAAGTGAAAGGAATTAAACTTGCTATGACTCACTACCATGCCCCCAAAATACCCGGGTCCTAGTATTATCTGGTTTAAGGGGAAACGAGTTTGCAGAAAACAGTGAGGCGGTTTGGCTCTGAATACTTGAGCCAGCCAGGAACAGATTGTACACTTGGACAGTGGAGGTGAGGAGGGTCATGCACTTATTAGCTGTGTGTTTTGAATTAAACCATAGCCTCTCAAATCTCTCTACATAATGCACATAAAAACTCTTGGCCAACTAGTGTCAGAGGATGCTATATGAACCTCAGACAGCACCTTAAATTGGTGGTTTAGTTGCTAAGCCATGTCTGACTCTTTTGCGACCCCATGGATTTTAGCCTGCCAGGCTCCTCTGTCCATGGGATTTCCCAGGCAAGCACACTGGAGTGAGTTGCCAGATCCTTCTCCACGGCATCTTCCCAACCCAGGGATCAAACCTGTGTCTCCTGCATGGCAGGCAGATTCTTTACCAACTAAGCCATCAGAGAAGTGTTATCTTAAATTAGTGAAGAGAAATATCAAGAAATGGTAGGTAAGTGTTCAGATCTTGGGAGTTCTGATTAATTGTGTCAAAAATGAATTTTAGCTGAGAATATGGCAGATCATACTCAGAGGATGAGATGGTTGGATGGCATCACCGACTTGATGGACATGAGTTTGAGCAAGCTCCAGGAGTTGGTGATGGACAGAGAGGCCTGGCGTGCTGCAGTCCATGGGGTCACAAAGAATTGGACATGATTGAGCGACTGAACTGACTGATGTCAAGTCAGGAAATTAAAGCAGGTAAGTGACAAAATCCTGTGGAGATATTTAAAGGATGGCTCTCCAGGACTTCCCTAACAGTCCAGTGGTTAAGACTTTACCTTTCGATGCAGGGGATAAAGGGTCAATCCCTGGTTAGGGAGCTAAGATCCACAGGCCTGGAAGCCAAAACACCAAAACATAAAACAGAATCAATATTGTAACAAATTTGATAAATACTCTAAAATGGTCCACATTAAAAAAAAAAACCTTTAAAAAATAAATAAAGGATTGCTCTGGTCACTGGACTGACAGATACATATGATGTGTGTGTATGTGTGTGTGTGTGTGTATGAGTTGCCCAGTTGTGTCTGGCTCTTTGCAACCCCATGTACTGTAGCCCCCCAGGCTCCTCTGTCCACGGGGATTCTCCAGGCAAGAGTATTGGAGTGGGTTGCCATTCCTTTCTCCAGGGGATCTTCCCAACCCAGGAATCGAACCCGGGTCTTCTGCATTGAAGTCAGATCCTTTACCATCTGAGCCACCAGGGAAGCCCAAATAATGTATGGAGTTAAAATATTATCCCTGTGGCTATGCTATAGATGGCCCAGCCTCTCTCTGAGGTGGGATCAGACGGATGGTGAGAAACGCATACAAGTGAGAGCCATATAGGAGGTAGAAATAATGGGCTATTTCAACAAAGGCTTGCTCTCTTTATTGGCTACTGGCCTTCTAACGCCAGCCTCTGCATCTTTTCAGATGGCTGTTTCCTACTCACCTCACCATCACATCCCTACCCAGTACCACCTGTCCCAGGACCTCCCTGCTCCCTGCACCCACAGCTGCATGAAGTCAGCTTGCAAGGTGCTCTCATAATACGTTATGGCCAAGTGCTGCTATTTCTTTGATTGTGTTACTTGTGATTATCTGTTCATGGCATTGCCTTGTTGTGGTCAACAAAATATGGTTCCCCAAAGATGTTCACATTCCATTTCCTGAAATCTATGAATGCGCGTGCTAAGTCACTTCAGTTGTATCCGACTCTGCAACCCTATCGACTGTAGCCCACCAGGCTCCTCTATCCATGGGATTCTCTGGGCAAGAATACTAGAGTGGGTTGCCATGCCCTCCTCCAGGGGATTTTTCCAACCCAGGGCTCAAACCTGCGTATCTTACATTTCCTGGCATTGGCAAGTGGGTTCTTTACCACTAGGGCCACCTGGGAAGCACCAAAATCTATGACTATGCTACTGTTGCATATAGGGTTAAGCTAAGGACTGTGTGAGATTATACTGAATTATCTGGGTGGGTCCAGTGTAACCACAAGCATCCTTAAAAAGAAAGTGGAGGTGGGATATAGTGATGGAGTAATAATCAGACAGATGCAACACTGCTGATTTTGAGGATGGAGGAACAGTCACATGCCAAGGAATCCAGACGGCTTCTAGAATTTGGAAAAGGCAAATAAGTGGCTTCTCCTCTAGAGCTCCCAGAAAGGAATGCAATCCTATTGACACCTTGATTTAGTGCAGTGAGACCCATGTCCGAGTTCTAGCCTATAGAACCCTTAAGATAATAAATCGGTACTGTTTTAAACCACCAAGTTTGTGGTCAGCTGCTAAAGCAGCAATGAGAATCCCTAGTGGCTGAGTGGTAAAGAATCTGCCCCGCCAATGCAGGAGATTCAGGTTTGATCCCTGGGTCAGGAAGATTCCCTGGAGGAAGAAATGACAATCCATTCCGGTATTCTTGCCTGGGAAATCCCATAGACAGAGGAGCCTGGTGGGTCACAGTCAAAGTGGTCGCAAAAGAGTTGGACACGACTTAGTGACATAACAACAAAGAACAACACTTGTACTAAGGTGTTACATTTCAACAGGAGGGACTGTACCTGTGACCCCCTGAGAGGCATCAGATGGTTAGCCTCTGCCTCTGTCCAAGTATTTTCACTGAGTAACACAGCCTTTCCCAACCCTTCGTGTCCTGTTCTTAAAGAATTACCCCCCTGTAGAGATGTGGTGAGATGTTTGACCAAGAATATGAACAGCAACAGGCTCCCTTTACCTTAGGAATGGCCCTCTAGAGTTTTAAAGGGGCTCTCATACACCTTCACTCAGTTGAGATCCACTAACTCCAGCTACGATCAGATTGGATCTACATTACGAACAAAATAAAGTACAAATATGGAAGAGAGTATAGAAAACTGAAGATGGTGGGCAGGAGTGGTAAAACGATAATCTCACTGTGAGGTCACTGTGTTCACACTTTGTTTTGTTTGCTGTTACTAAGTGAACAAACACTTCCCATATAAGGCCATTGCCCTGGTAGGCAGTATCTTAGGGAGTATCTGTCAGTGCTAGGAACCCAGTGATTTTCAGAGGAACTAATGAGACTCATCCCCGCCTGGAGTACAAGGAAGCCAGCTGAGAACCTATGTCCTGCTCCACGCCCTGGTCTGCTGCTCTGCAACTGTGAGTCAGGATGTCTGCTCTCATCCACTACCTGTACCTGGGTGCTCTTTGTTACCCACTGTGCTGCTTACCATATACCTCCTGGTGGGCTCTGTTATTAATTAAGCTGAGTGGGTATCAATTGGGAAATTGGCCTTCTCAAGTCTCCTAGAATGGTTTTGGATACATTTTGAGTTTCTCTGGTGGCTCAGACTGTAAAAGCGTCTGCCTACAATGCAGGAGACCCAGGTTCGATCCCCGGGTTGGGAAGATCCCCTGGAGAAGGAAATGGCAACCCACTCCAGCACTCTTGCCTGGAAAATCCCATGGACAGAGGAGCCTGGTGGGCTACAGTCCATGGGGTTGCAAAGAGTTGGACACGACTGAGCGACTTCACTTCACTTCACTTCAAAAATAGAAGGAAGGAATATGAAGAGGCATTCTACTTGGTAACAATGTCAGTAATCGAGTCTGTCAAATATATTTGCACTTCTTTATTCTAATACTAGTCATCTTCTAAATTTGCACTTCAGCACAATTTGCATTTGCATTATTAACAACCTAGTATGGAAAAAAGAAAAATACATTAACTCTACGTAAGACAACAAAGTCAAGTAGATGATAAAATATTTCCCCATTTAGGGGTCACATATGATGATGCTGTTAAAGTGCTGCACTCAATATGCCAGCAAATTTGGAAAACACACCAGTGGCCATGGGACTGGAAAAGGTCAATTTTCATTCCAATCCCAAAGAAAAGCAATGCCAAAGAATGCTAAAACTACCACACAATTGCACTCATCTCACACACTAGCAAGGTAATGC
Source organism: Okapia johnstoni (assembly GCA_024291935.2). NCBI lineage: Eukaryota > Metazoa > Chordata > Mammalia > Artiodactyla > Giraffidae > Okapia > Okapia johnstoni. The sequence continues at coordinate 8,286,351 of CM044321.1, read as the reverse complement.
TCAAAATTCTCCAAGCCAGGCTTCAACAGTACGTGAACCGTGAACTTCCAGATGCTCAAGGTGGATTTAGAAAGGGCAGAGGAACCAGAGATCAAATTGCCAACATACATTGGATCATCGGAAGAGCAAAAGAGTTTCAGAAAAATATCTATTTCTGCTTTATTGACTACGCCAAAGCCTTTGATTGTGTGGACCACAACAAACTCTGGAAAATTCTTAGAGATGGGAATACCAGACCATCTGACCTGCCTCCTGAGAAATCCGTGTGCAGGTCAGGAAGAAACAGAACTGGACATGGAACAACAGACTGGTTGCAAATAGGGAAAGGAGTATGATAAGGCTGTATATTGTCACCCTGCTTATTTAACTTAAATGCAGAGTACATCATGAGAAACGCTGGGCTGGAGGAAGCACAAGCTGGAATCAAGATTGTTGGGAGAAATATCAATAACCTCAAATATGCAGGTGACACCACCCTTATGGCAGAAAGCAAAGAAGAACTAAAGAGCTTCTTGATGAAAATGAAAGAGGAGAATGAAAAAGTTGGCTTAAAGCTCAACATTCAGAAAACTAAGATCACGGTATCCAGTCCCATCACTTCATGGCAAATAGATGGGGAAACAGTGGAAACAGTGACAGACTTTATTTTTTTGGGATCCAAAGTCACTGCAGATGGTGACTGCAGCCATGAAATTAAAAGACACTTGCTCCTTGGAAGAAAATTTATGACCAACCTAGACAACAAAAGTCCATCTAGTCAAAGCTATGGTTTTTCCAGTAGTCATATATGGATAAGAGAGTTGGACTATAAAGAAAGCTGAGCACTGAAGAACTGATGCTTTTGAACTGTGGTGTTGGCGAAGACTCTTGAGAGTCCCTTGGACTGCAAGGAGATCCCACCAGTCAATCATAAAGGAAATCAGTCCTGAATATTCATTGGAAAGACTGATGCTGAAGCTGAAACTCCAATACTTTGGCCACCTGATACAAAGAACTGACTCATTTGAAAAGACCCTGATGCTGGGAAAGATTGAAAGTGGGAGGAGAAGGGGATGACAGAGAATGAGATGGTTGGATGGCATCACTGACTCAATAGACATGAGTTTGAGTAAATTCCAGGAGTTGGTGATGGACAGGGAGGCCTGGCGTGCTGCAGTCCATGGAGTCACAAAGAGTGGGACACGACTGAGTGACTGAACTGAACTGAGGGGTCACATAAAGAATATTAATTTATCCACTATGGAAAATATTTTTGGAGATCATTAAATCTGGGGTTCAAAATAAATTCTTTCTTTAATATATATTTGATAATTCAACATCTAAGACTCAGTTAATATTAACATCTCTCTCTGAATTTCCTTAAATTAAGGTCTAAATATATTCCTTTTGTCATAATTTTAGTGTGGGCACGGGATTCAGAGATCTTACATGCCATTAATCTCCTAATGACTACTGGAGAAGGATCATTTTACTTTCTCCAAAGTACATACTTTTAAAGAAGCCATTGGATTTCAACAATTTTTGAAGTCTGATAATTTAATATCCTTTCAAATGCTCTGAGTCCTTTACAAAGTGCAGTCATCAATTTTAGTGCAGAATTCTGTCAGGTGAGTCACTTTATGCATTTCTTCTCCATTGCTTCCTTTATTTCCTCTCCCATTTGTTCTTTCAAAGTTGGTTTTACACAGTAAAAATGCTTCCTTTTTATCCTGGGTGTGAATATCACATGTTCTTTCATGTCAGGCAAATCTGTGAAATCTTTGAAAGCCAAATGAAAAATAATTACTCTCATTAGGAGGGCCATGAGATACAAACACAGCTGCCCAAGAGCGGAACTTTGGCAAATTAAAATGTAGGAGGACAATTACTTCCATTTGAAAAGAATCAACTATCTCTACTTTGCACCAGAAATTATTACTAGAAAGGGCAACATCTGATATTATTCTGCCGACAAAGGTCCATATAGTCAAAGACATGGGTGTTTCAGTAATCATGTATGCACATGAGAGTTGAACCATAAAGAAGGCTGAGTGCTGAAGAATTGATGCTTTTGAACTGAGGTGTTGGAGAAGACTCTGAAGAGTTCCCTAGACTGCAAGGAGATCCAACCAGTCCATCCTAAAGAAAATCAACCCTGAATATTCATTGGAAGGACTGATGCTGAAGCTGAAGCTCCAGTACTTTGGCCACCTGATGTGAAGAACTGATTCATTAGAAAAGACCCTGATGCTGGACGAGATTGAAGGCCAGAGGAGAAGGGGATGACAGAGGATGAACAAGGTGGTTGGATGGTGTCACCCACTCAATGGACATGGGCTTGAGCAAGCTCTGTGGGATGGTGATGTACAGCAAAGCCTGGCATGTTGCAGTCCATGGGGTGGCAAAGAGTTGGACACGACTGAGACTGAAAGACAGCAACAACATCTGATACTTGGTATTCAGAAGGTCCGAAAATGAAAGGAAAAATTTGTGAGAACTATAAAAAGTGACTAGATATTCAACAACACACACGTTCCAGTGCTTCTCAAACATTTTACTTAAGCACTTTGAAGAGCAGAGCAAAGTAAGTTGTCATATTTATTGGTGGGTCTGAAGAAAGAAGCTTCAAATAGTACCTAGTAAGCAGGAGTTTCTTTAGAATTGTGTATTCTACTGAAAATTTTGAAATATGTATTCCACTCTATAATCTGGCTTTGGTTGACATAAATATTTTTAAACGCTTCACTAAAATTGTGCTATAAGCTCAGTTGCTCAGTTGTGTCTGACTCTTTGCGACCCTGTGGACTGTAGCCTGCCAGATAACTCTTCTGTCTATGAGATTCTCCAGGCAAGAACACTGGAGTGGCTTGGCATTTCCTCCTCCAGGGGATCTTCTCAACCGAGGGAGCCAACCTGTGTCTCCTGCATTGGCAGACAGATTCTTTACCACTGAGCCACCAGGGAAGCCCCAGTTATTCTTAATCACTAACTAAGATTGATGCTGCACAAAGATACACCTCTGGGCTCTCATACCCCCGTGTACTGCTCTGTTCCCCAAGAGTATCCACACCTCTTTGCAAAGCATGGTGGTGAGCAGAAAACACTTAGCCTGCTCTTGAGGCAGAACAACCACAGTCCCTGTGTGTTATGTCACCAAGTCAATCTCAGCTAAATATTTTGCCTTTTATTTTCAAATCGATCTTCCCCACAGCCTGAGTACAAAATGTAAATAAAGCTCTGACACACACTAAGGTGTCTTTTCTTTCTCTCCTTGACTACATTCCAGAGCCTCTTTCTCCACTTTCACCCTCCTGTACATTTTACTTCTGCATAAATCACATCCCTTTCCAGCCATCACACTGTTCTTCAATAATTTTATGGGTCCTGTTCATAGACTTTGGGCTCTAATAGTCAGATGTTCTCATAGTGTGACTCCGAGGTAGAGAAAAAAGATGCCGGTTGAGAGGCAGTGAAAGATTCCAAGAGGAACAACTAATGCCTGAACACAGGGGTATCTGAATGGAAAGGAAATCCACTTTGGAATGAAGGAAGAGGTGTGAAATGAAGTCAGATCCTTCCACGCAGCCTATGGAAAGTTATTTTTCTTCCTGTGTGTATATGTGTGCACATACACGGATGTGCGTATCTGTGTGTATCTGAGATGGTGAAATGCTATGTCATACTCATAGCACACCAACAAAACAAATTAAGAGAATCATTTCTTATCTGGCTCTGGCAGTGCCTAACCATGAGACCATCATAGGAAAACCTACGTGTTTGGGATTTATATTTGTAGGTTACCTCATCTACACAATAAGATGATTGAATTGGAGGATTTTTAAAATTCCTTCTAGGAAAGACATGGGCCTCCCAGATGGCCCACTGGTAAAAAATCCGCCTGCCAATGCAAGAGACGCAGGTTTGACCCCTGAGTTGGGAAGATCCCTTGGAGTAGGAAATGGCAACCCGCTTCAGTATTCTTGCCTGGGAAAATCCCATGGACAGAGGAGCCTGGCAGGTTACAGTCTATGGGGTTGCAAAGAGTTAGAAACGACTGAGCGACTGAGCGTGAACAAAGGAAAGATGTAGGAAAATACACTACAGCACAAATAAACATAAGAAATGCAAAAGTTAGTAACCAATAACTTTACATTTTCCTCCCAGTCTAGATTTCCAAAAACAATTTATGTTAATATTCCTGGGAATGAAATTAGAGACAGAATGTGCTGGGAGACATGTTGTTATGTATGTAGAGGAGGAGTGACCTGATCAATAGATGTTCTGAATGATTTTATCCAGGCCCAGAGTTGGCCCCTCATTGTACGCATATAGAGTTTGGGAGTTTACAAAGCACTTTCACATGTATTATCTCATTTGAGTCTTACTTACGAGATAAGCAAAATAGCCATGATTATAATAACTTAATTCACAAATAAAAATACTGAATATTAGAGCAATTGAATCAATGGTTCAAAAGTACACTGCCTTAATCTGACACAGCTCTGCAAAACCAAGGCAGTTCAGGGTAGGGTCCAAGCTAGCATGAGCATTGTAGCACGCCATAGGATTCAAGACAGAATATTTGGACTTCTTGTCAAGTGGACTCCAGTCTTTTAAAGTTGCTTGTAAATAAGAATAAAACTGTTTCCCAGAGTTACAGCAACCTGGAGCATGGCATATGCCATTTCATCTTCCTTGTAAACTTTAAGGACTAAGCCAAAATTAGAACACATGCAAATTTTTATATTACTCTTTGCAAGTCCACAAATTAATAACATTCTGGAAGCCAGTTTGACAAGCCATCCTTGTCGCTGTTAGCAACTGCCAGGAAATGAATTTGGAAAATGAAAAAACAACCTAATTTTTATAATAGAACACAAAGGCCTTAAAATACTTACAGCTGGCAATAAGCACAATATAATAGCATGACAAGTAATAAGCAAAAGATTTACATCCAGAAACAGTTATTGACAAAAATAATCATTGTTCCAGATTTTACTAGAAATTAGAACGGAAAATGCGTTTAGCCAGTAGGTAATGTACTCCGGGAGTTGGTGATGGACAGGGAGGCCTGGCGTGCTGCATTTCATGGGGTCGCAAAGAGTCGGACATGACTGAGCGACTGAACTGAACTGGCTGAATGTTCCAAAAGAGGAAATAAAGCAAAAAGATTGTCAAGAATTTGTCTTACAACAAAACCAATAGACTTACAAGAAAATTTGTAACTGAACTGTTGATCATACCTATGTATCCCAACAACTGTCAACTTTCATCAAGATATTGATATTCTTTCCATATGCAGGAAATGGCGACCAGAAAGCAAAATTTCTTGTTGTCGTTTAGCTGCTAAGCCATGTCCGACTCTTTTGTGACCCCATGGACTGTAGCTTGTCAGGCTCCTCTGTCCATGGAATTTCCTAGGCAAGAATACTGGAGTGGGTTGCCATTTCCTTCTCCAGGGGATCTGTCCGATCTAGCGATGGAATCCATGTCTCCTGCACTGGCGGGTAGATTCTTTACTGCTGCTGAGCCACCAGGGAAGCCCAGAAAGCAAAACAGTATTTCCTAACTGCCAGCTTCTCTGAGACTTAGGATTAAAAAGAGGAAAGCAATTTCACTCCTAGTTATGACTGACTAAACACTACAAGACCAAATTTATCATATATGAAAGCCAGATACTTCTAAAAAGTAATGAAAAAATGAGAAAGAAGAGAAGAAAAGAAATTTGTTTGAAGGCCCTGGAGAGCGTCCCAGGCAACCAGAACTGGAGGGGCCAACATCCCAGAAGGAAACATGGAGACTAGCATGGTATTGTCCTTCATTTGTTCTCTCAGAATCTGCTGTTCAGAAGCAGAGGAAGGAAAAAGACTGAAAATCAGAGCAGAGCTTTCAGCAGTCCACAAGGCTAAAGAGACAGAAATTGGAGCTCAGGGCATGCTGAGGAGTAGCAGCCTTGGTAAACATCCAGGCTTTCAGCTGCAACCCCTGAAAAGTTCTCTTTTGTCAAAATACAATCTACAAATAGACAAGCTAACACATACACACACATACAGTTGAAAACCAACTTTGAATATATTTCTAACTAGAATAATTAGGGGTTTTTTGCCCTTACTCCGTGTATGCATGTATGCTCAGTCACTCAGTCGTATCTGACTCTTTGTGACCCCATGGACTGTAGCCCACCAGGCTCCTCTGTCCATGACATTCTCCAGGCAAGAATACTGGAGTGGGTTGCCATTTCCTTCTCCAGGGGACCTTCTTGACCCACAGATCGAACCTGAGTCTCTTGCATCTCCAGCATTGGCAGTCCTTACTCTAATTACTTGCAAAAAGAAAAAAATATATACTCTCTCCAAGGAAGATAAAATCATAGGCAGTGTCTATGGTTCTCTACCTAAAATGTTCAAAGCTCAGTAAAAATTGCCAAATTATCAAAGAAAATACAACAAAATACAAGGGAGAAAGAGAAAATAAACACAGATTTTAGGTGTTCCAGATATTAGAGTTAACAGACACAGACTTTAAAATAACTGTGATTGATATTTTTAAGAAAAGAGAAGAAATAATCATCTAACCAGAGAACTGAAATAATCAATGAAATTTCTAAAATTGAAAAATATATAGTAATGGAAAGAAAAAAATCAATAGATTTTTGTTTAACAGAAAGAGAACAGATGATTAAATAACTGGAAAAGAACTCTTGAAAATTTGCAAACTAAAGTACAGAGCATAAAAATGTACAAAATCTGGAAAAACGAGTAAGAATGTGTGAGACATAATGAAAAGCACTAACACAGAGGTAACTGAAGTCCTAGACGAAAGTGAGAGAAAGGTAATATTTCAATAAAATTTTTAAAAATTCTGAAGTTGACCTAAAACTTTATACCCCGGGTTCAAAATGTGCTGCAAACCTCAAACAAGAGAAATACATATTAAACTATACCTAGGCATGACAAACTTGCTGAAATAAAAGACAAGAAAAAAATCTTTTTGAAAAGCCTGAGAAAATGCATACTCTTTTCTCATGAGTGACAATTAGGTGACACTTGAATTTTCAAGAGGAAATAATGGAAACCAGAAGACAATAGAATGCCACTATTAAAGTGATGATAGACAATAACTTCCAGGGACTTCCTTGGGGGCCCAGTGGTTAAAACTTTGCCTCTGACGCAGGGTGTGCGGGTTTGATCCCTGGACAGGGAGCTAAGATGCCACACACCTCGCACGCAAAACCAAAACTGAAAACAAAACAGAAGCAATATTGTAACAAATTCAATAAAGAATTTTAAAGGGGTCCATATCAAAATAACAAATAAATAAATGAAAATCCACAAAGAAAAACCCAACAAAAATAACTTCAAATCTAGAATTCTATGATCAGTAAAAACACCATCTAAAATAAAAGGCAAATTAAATTTGCACACAAAGAAAACTGAGAGAATTCATAGCCAATAGACTACACTAAAATAATACTACTACTAAAAAGTTGTTTAGGCAAAAAGGAAAAAAAAATTCCCAGATAGAAACACAATAATGCAGGAAGCAATAAAAAGCAAGGAAAAACACAATTATCTAAACACATACTGAGTGCACTGAACAATAAAAACAATTTCTTATAAGTTTTATGCAAACACAGAAATAAAAGCATAGCACTGGAAAGAAAAAAACTCGAGAGATTACGTGGTAAAGTATGAGAGCTCTAATATTGTATTAAAAGTGGAAAGGATTCAAATTTATATATTAAAATCTATTAACTCAACATTAGATGTGATATTATCCAGGACAATGACTAAAATATTTGTAATGGACGTATAAACCTCAGGCTAATAATAGGGGGAAATGGAATAGAAAATATTCTTAACACATTAAAAGAATACAAGGAAACAATCATAAAAGGAATATTGAATAGGTTGGACAAAGAGAAAACAAATGTTAGAATGGTGCAACTAAATTCAACTATATCAGTAATTTCATTAAATGCAAACAGACCGAATATTCCCATTGAAAGTCAGAGATTGACAGTGTATTTAAAACAAAAACTAAAGTAAAACAAAACAAATTTACGTGTTAAGATGTCGTGGTTAAGTATAAGGATATATGAAAGTGAAAACATGAAGAATAATCACCATGGAAATACTAAAGCAAAAAAAGCTGGCATAGTTATCCTAATAGCCAACAAAATATACATTAAAGCAGAAAAAAACAAACAAACACAAGATATTATGATAAAAGTGTATATCTACCAGTAAGATATAATCATTTTGCATTAACCTATAAAGAACAAAGGCAAAATCTGATGGAGCTAGAGGGATACAGAAAAATCTACAGACATATGGGAGATTTTTAACATAGCTATCTCTGTAACTGACAAAAGTAAAGAAAAAAATCAATTCTTAACAGAAAAAGTTTGAATTAACTTGGTTAATTTGAATTAACTTGGTTGGTTAACTATATAATTAACCAACTTGATATAATTGATACAGATAAAATGTTCTACTTGCCAGCCAAAAAATATAAATATTTTGCTTTCAATCTGCATATTTCGTTTTCTGATTACAGCGGATTTGACATAGAAATTTAGCAAATAATTATAAAAGAACTGAATAATCCCTCAATGTTTGAAAATCAAACACTTCTAAATAACCATAAGTAAAAGAAGAAATTACAATGGAAATTAGAAAATGTTTTACTAAAAGGAAAATTAATATATAACACAGTACAACTTGTGTAACATACCCAAAGGTAAATGCTCACAAGCCCATGTTTTCAGGTAAATTTATAACTTAGATGTGTTTAAATACCTTAATGACTTCAATTAATGAACTTCTACTTTATACTCTCAAGAAGTTAAAACAGAAAATTTAATCTTTAGAAAACAGAAAGAAATAAGGTTAAGAACAGAAGCTGTTGAAATAAAAAATATATGATATAAAAAAAATCAACTAATCCCAAAGTGTCTTCTTTTTTAAAAAAGACCAATAAAATATAGTACATATAAGTAAAATGGGTATTTTGTATGTGCAAGTCATATATATTTGAGAAAAAGGACAAAAGGCACAAACTATCATTATCACAACAAAGGGAGACATTGCTACAGATGTTATAAATGACTCCCAGTGATTATAACAATAAATCTCCAAATATAACGTGAAGGAAAATGAGGCAGACACAAAAGGCACATGCTGTATGTATTTTTATGTTTTGAAACAGGGAAAACTATTATATTGTGTTAGAAGTCAACACAGTGCCTATGTTTAGGGTTTACTAATTGGAAAGGCATGTACATGGAATTTCAAGGGCATTGCTTTATTCTCGATTCAAGTGACCTTTATGCAAGAGTATTCATCTTGTGAAAATTCATTAAGTTGTATGCTATTTGGGTACTTTTCAATGTGTGTATTATACTTTAATAAAATACTGATTCTAAAATTGAGATATGCTTTAAATGTAAAAACTGCCATAAAATTTATAAAATAGCATTAGATGACATACATTTCAATCTAAAGTTCATTTAATAAGCCTTTGGAAGTGTTTAACTCCAGGAACTTTTAATGTCTTCTACTCTACTGTTATATGAGAAATACTGAGGGGGTTTCTTAATCAATAGAAAAACAAATGCCTTTTTGATAAAACAAAAGCTTGAGATGGACAAAAGCACGAGGCACAATATTTCCCCAAAGTTGGGGAAGAGCATTTATTCAGTTGGGTTGTCACCTGGATTTTATTATCCTGAAAAATTTTTGAAGCAATGAAATAAAATCTTTCTGAAAAAAAAATAGAGTTGGAATTGCCCATAATTAAATAGAAGCATGGAGGAGAGAGAAAAGATGGGAGAAGATGACGTAAAGCCATAATTCTTAGCATCTCCTGTTCACTTCCCAATAGGTAACTTCCCACTCTGGTTAGGAAGAACGTTTTGAAACTTGCAAGTATTCCCTAACTGGGAAGAATGTCTTGTGTACATTTTTCTTAATCATTATCAAGAAACTTTGGGGGAGAAGGTAGCTATATGATAAAAGAGCACACCTTACAGTAGAAATCCAAAACTATAGGGTTTTAATCCTACTACTCCTATAGTATAGAATATATAACCCAGGAAAAATTACTAATATCCATAAACTTCCATTTTTTAACTTAAAATTAGGCATAATGTGGGCTAAAGAGTTTCTATGATTTTAATGCAGATAATGGTAAAGTTTGGTGAGTTAAGAAATTGGTTGCCTTATACTTACTTGCAACAATTGGGGTATCTCAGATTTATTATTTTAGCAACACCCTTAAATTACTCAAGGCAACAAATGCTTAAAGAGGACCAGACACAAACAGCCACTTTGCCAGCAGAATACATGTAACAGCATACAAGGTCTCAGCCTTAAGGACTCTGCTTAGAAGGATTGTACCTTTACATTTAGAGGGTTTTCTCTATTATCCTTTCTGTCCTTTTTTGTTCTGTCTTCATTTTTAGCTTCCTGATGGTAAATGTTTACATTTAAGACTTTCTTTATGGTATACAGGCATATTTTGAATAAACGGAACTCATATATTTCTCAAACATAAACCCAGCAGACAAGTATTACAAATTCCTTTTTGTATTATGTAGTTCCTTAGCTGCAACTTGAAATCCAATAGCAGGATGTGCATGAAACAGGATGTTGCATCCAATATTGATACAGAAGCTACTAAACCAGTATGTTTAATCAAGCCACCAGTGAATAATGCACTCTTTAAATGGAATCACCTTGGACACAAGCTCTAATAACCAACTCCCTGAAGCACAAAGGAATTCTCTTGACTTATAATTACTTTCTTCACTAGGAAAATTACTATTTACTGAGATTTTTACCAAAGACTGTTTATCCTGTTCCAAACTCTGTCACGGTTTTTGAGAATCTTGAAGTTTTCCTGGCTGATTGCTAATCAGAAATGCAAGAGTCTACACTACTTTCAAAACCAGCACTTTTGATTTAAATCCATTAGCTTTAGTCTTATGTTTGACTAATTCAGCTTCTTAAAATTGAGAACTTCACTGATTTAGTGTTTCTCCCTCTCCTCCAAAGAAAGAGGTGCTGCAGTCAATTCCAACTGGCTACAATCCAATGGTCTTTATTTTTTTCTAGCCCAACCAATGCTGCCATATGGATTACTTTTTCCAATTTTCTGTTTGTCTTCTCTTTCTCACTCTCTCACAGTTGCTATTTAGGGGCAAGGTGTGCCACTCTTGACAAATGTGTGCAATTTTACATAATGGACTTAAAAACTAAGATTGACATTTCCCATGGGCACCAAAACAATCCATTTAAGTTGCAGAACATGGTTGTGAGATGGGTGTGAGTGAGCATGTGTGTGTGTGCATGTGTTCATTTCAGTTACATGTGTCATTTACAGGCTTGTTGCTGCTTCCAAATTTCTTCATTGCATCTTTGTTCCTTTCAAATGGATTTTGTCTTAGTACCTAGTGTGACTGGGTCTTATGTATCAAAGCTTTGAATTAAAAAAAAATTCTATGCAAATGTCAACCCCAGAAAAACAATGAGGTTTGTTAAGGAAAAACAAAAAAGATGTTTGAAAAATTGAGTTCTAGAAGTACTGGGAGGCATTAAACTGACTTTTAGTAGAGACTTAAGCAGGTTTCTCTTTTATTTTGTCTCAGTATTCATGTGTGTAAGCATATCAATTTTAAATGTGTGTATATATATATATATAATATATATAAATTTGGAATTGAATATACTTAGTACTTTGATTTTATACCTCATGTGATACCTGTATCACATAGCAAGCTTCACATTAATCTTTTAATTTACACATAGACACACACATACATATGACATATTTTCTCTGCCTTTCACAATCGGACACAAAGAGAAAGGGAAGGTGGAGGTGATAAAAGCACCCTTAGCTACAACTTGCCTCAAACTTGAAGCTAAAAGGTATTCTTCTGAAGACAAATATGGGGAAGAAGTGGGGGGAAGGATAGATTGGGAGTTTGGGATGGACATGTATGTACACACTGCTATATTTAAAATAGATAACCAACAAGGACCTACTGTATAGAACAGGGAACTCTGCTCAATGTTATGTAATAACCCAAATAGGACAAGAATTTGGAAAATAATAGATATGTGTATATGTAAAAAAAGTTTTTAATTAAGAAAAAAGTATCCATGCACTCTAAAGTTCATAGAACCACTATTTACAGTAGCCAGGATATGGAAGCAACCTAAATGTACATCAACAGAGGAACGGATAAAGAAGTTGTGGTACATATATGCAATGGGATATTACTCAGCCATAGAAAAGAACCAAATAATGTTGTTTGCAGCTACATGGATGGACTAAGAGATTGTCATACTGAATAAAGTAAGTCAGACACAGAAAGTCAAATATCAAATGATACAGCTTATATGTAGAATCTAAAAAAAGCAGGGTACAAATGAACTTATTTACAAAACAGAAATAGATTCATGGATGTAGAAAAAAATTTATGGTTACTATGAGGTGAGGGGGATACGTTGGGAGATGGGGATTAACATATACACACTACTATATATAAAGTAGATAACTAATAAGAACCTGCTATATAGCACAGAGATCACCAATTCAATGGACGTGAACTTGGGTGAACTTCAGGGAATGGTGAGAGACAGGGAAGCCTGGTGTGCTATAGTCCATGGGGTTGCAAAGAGTTGGACACAACTTATTGGCTGAACAATAGCACACAGAAGTCTACTCAATACTCGGTAATGGCCTATATGGGAAAAGTGAAAGTAACTTAGTCATGTCCCACTCTTTGTGACCCCATGGACTGTAGCCCACCAAGCTCCTCTGTCCATGGAATTCTCCAGGCAAGAATACTGGAGTGGGTTGCCATTTCCTTTTCCACTATATGGGAAAAGAATCTAAAAAAAAAGAGGATAGACTGACCCACTTTGCTGTACAGCAGAAACTAACACAACATTGTAAATCAACTATATTCCAATAAAAGGTATTCTTCCAAATCACCTTGCCTGGCCTGTTCCTTGCACAGAGGTCTCTGCATATCGACAGAGTTTACTCAGCCAGAAGAGGCATAGTGAAGCCCCAAGGCCCAGTGTCGTGATAAAAATTGCATCAGCCCAGCAGCAGTAGCAGGGGAAGAAGAAATGTTTGCTTATTAACCACATATTCTTGACACTTCAGCAACTTTTATTACTTTTATAACTTTCCAAACTGCAGAGTTCTGGGGATGAAGTATATAAAAGCCTGACATATGTAAAATACTGCAAACCTTCCAGGAAAACGTCTACGTCATCACACTAGTTGGGATGTGTGTGTGTGTTAGGTCACTCAGTCGTGTCCAACTCTTTGAGACCTCACAAACTCTAGCTTGCCAGGCTCCTCTGTCTATGGGATTTTCCAGGCAAGAATCCTAGAGTGGGTAGTCATTCTCTTCTCCAGGGGATCTTCCTGACCCAGGTATGGAATCCAGGTCTCCTGCCCTGCAGGCTGATTCTTTACCATCTGAGCCACCAGGGAATGGCTCCCTCTAAAAGGGAAGTCTGAAGGATTATGGAATGAACCCAACCAGGCTCTGCCTTTCTGTTCAGCTTGGTGCCCAGTGTCCCAAGCATTGGACACAAACGTGGAGACAGGGCTGGAGACACACTTCTGAGTGAGGGGGTTACCTTGTGTGCAACACTGTTGGTTGCAGCGGCTGCCGGAGCACCCGGGAGAGAACAGGGAGAATCAGAAGGAGTGAAGCAAACCTTGTGGTTGACATTCTAGCTCATGCCAAGGATGAATCTAGTAAGATACTGAAATATAGTGAAGATTCTACTATTATTTGAGATCCACTGAGTTCATTCTAAAAATGTACACCTTAGATCAGTCAGATCAGCATGCAAGTGTTTGGGTTGTCCAAAAAGTTTATTTGGATTTTTTTTCCCCATAAGATGTTACTCCTTCTGCCAAGTAGAAGTCCCCGGAAAAATTACTTCACTTTCTCTCATCCATGAAAATAAAAACAATGCTCCTTATATCCTGCGGTTGGGAGAAGTAAGAGGTGGGATGTACAACATTTCTAATCCCAGCAGGTTCAGTAAAGAGGTTTGATTACTTTCCCTATGCTTTCCTTTCATGTGTCCAGTAGGAAGCCACGACAGATCCTTCTGTTTTGCATAGATCTGTTCAGTCTCTCCATCCCTCCATTCGAGTCCGACCCTACCCCCAGAGAGAAGCGAGACGGCAGATGTGTTCAGCGCTCTCTAAGGCAAGGTTGGCCTCAGCATGCAATTTTCTTCATGCAAACGGCAGTGATCTGATTTGCTGGAATAAGGATGAGGTAGTCATTGAACGATTGAAGCTACAGAAATGATTAAGCTGCTGGTGGCATTTACTTATGCAGAAAGATTAACAGAGTTAAACAATTGTAAGCTGGCCAAATGGTAAGGAGGATAAAAAGCCGTGAACAAATATTTAAAGGGCATAATGTAGCCCAGGCTAGGCAGGAATTATTTACAGAAATCTAAAGAGCTACCATGAAGCATGTGCTAGAATAAAAAGACATTAAGCAATGAGATTCTATTTTCAAGATCCTTTCAAAAGGGAGAAAACTGTTGGATTCTGAAGAAAACAACTGTCCATCAAACATTGAAGGATTTCCTGAGAAAAGATACCATAATCATGTAGCCACTGAACCCAGTGGTTACATAGCCCTTGGAGAAACTATCCTGAAGATATAAGAGAACTCTGTCTATAAGTTTATTCCTAAGCTCTTAATTGCTAAAACTTTTACCATTTCCCTTATCTTAGAAGTCCTTTGTCATACTAACAGGATATTTAAAAAATTGAAAAACACAAAAGTAAAAAAAGTTACCGTAAGTTTTGCAAATAAAAGATAGTTGGTTTAATAGCAAGAGAGAAATGTGTGATCAAGAGGAGATTAAATTCCAAGATGAGCTATATTGTAGTATATTTGTATGCTGATGAGAATTGGGATTATCCAGGCAAGAATACTGGAGTGGGTTGCCATTTCCTTCTCCAGGGATACTTGCAAGGCTGTACCAGATTTAAATATTCATATGTATGCAATTGTCATAAAGCACATTAATACAATATATAAACAATTTTTAGCCTTGACTCCATCATATTCTTCTGGTGTTAGTATTAAGAAGAAGATCTAAGAACTCATTAGAAAAGGACAATGAACCAATGTTACTAACAGTCTGAAATTCTCATGATTAATTTATGACTCTATAACCTTGGTGGTTTGCTTCAGTTTATCATGGAATATAATCAATAAGGCTTCTTAACAGACACAAGAAATATTAAAAAATATATTATCTGAGACAATTAATGAAAAAGTAATGAAAGACCTAACATTAAAGTCATTACATGCTTGTGAAAGCCCTCCTAATTAATTTTTCAGAATTTCAGGTCAATGTGGCAATTCATTAAGAAGATAACATCAACTTATGTCACTTCCAAACACTTGCTAGAAAAAACAAAGCTGCATTCCTATATCAAAAATGATTTGGTAAAATATGGCTTTTCTTTTTTTGGTCTCTTTCCCCAAATCCCACAAATAAATCTCTGCTTCCAGGCAAACTTTCCTGCACCCTCAATTTTAAAAAGTAAATAACACATTATTACATGCATTCAGGGCTTCCCGCCTGGCTCAGCTGGTCAAGAATCTGTCTGCCATGTGGGAAACCTGGGTTCGATCCCTGGGTTGGAAAGATCCCATGGAGAAGGGAAAAGCTACCCACTCCAGTATTCTGGCCTGGAGAATTCCATGAACTGTATAGTCCATGGGGTCCCAAAGAGTTGGACATGACTGAGCGACATTCACTTCACTTCACTTCACATGCATCCAATCAACAGATACATAAGATGAGCATCTACTATGTGCCTTGAAATAATGTCTGCCATTAACGCTAATGCCATAAAGAACTCAAAGAGTGGAAAGTAGTGAGAAGGATAGAGTATTGAAGGACAAACTTGCTTTTGAATTTTGGTTGTATCACTTGCTACGTGTAAGCCTTTTGGAAAAAACACAAATTCTTTGAGCCTTGGTTTTCTTTGAGATGGTGATGAATCTCAATTAATTGAAGTAATGAAATCAAATATGTGACAACTGATGATGGGCACTGGTTAATAGAGGGGACCCTGGAGCCACCCTGGAACTTAGGTTTTAATCCAAGCTCCATACCTTAATGTTATGTGAACCTGGACAATTTACTCTTTCTTTTCTTTGGTTTCAGATACCTTATTTGTAAAATGGGTGGTTGGGTAATATTTTAGTATATCATCAAATAATGGATAATATGGTGTACCTACTACATCAGCTTGTTGTGAGGATAAACAGTACTCAAGGGCAGCGCCTGACATTGTGAGTGTCATATAGGTGGTTACTGACACATTAATCAGTTTCCAGTCAATTAGAGCCATTGCCACGTGCACACTGATCTCAACTGCCACTCTGTGCCACTGTTACTCATAAATTCTGAGAAATACAGGAGTTTTCATTCATTGAATAAATGTTGTGGAGTGTTAGCTGTATGTCAGGCACTGGTGAGACACTGACTTTTAAGTGGCTGTTGCCCATCCTCATACCATACAGGTCCCTATTAAACCTGATATCAAAGAAGTATAAGAGCATAGGGTGAAACATATATTCCATAAAACACATTTTACACAATATAGCTTTAGGATAAGAATCTTTTTTCCTGAACGACAAAGTGGTAACATAAAATGATTTTTATAAAAGGTGTCTAGATTCCTACCACCATGCCTTACAGGTAGCCTTTCAGCCCTAGGAAACAGTGAATGGTACCATATTCATTTAAATAGAATTATTAAATTATAGCAATTTCTTAAATTGAACGTTGGAATCATTGTAGATAAAATGACTAAATTAGTTTGCTAGTCATGTCAACACAGTGCAGTTGACTTTAAATTGCATCAATCCCCCTAAAATGGTCTCTTATATTTTTGAGTCTACCATCATTACGGTGTTAGCCTTTGAGTGCTAAAATGACTATATTTAAAATATCATATACAATCTCTACTATCTAAATATCATAGTTCTTTTTGGCTAAAATTTCTGACCATTTGGAGAGAAATATAAGCTATATCTAGAAAGAAACCTAGATTTCAGAACAAAGTGATGAATCAGATTGAAATATAATTCATTTACCACTCCCTTTCAATGTCTGCCATTATTTAAAATTAAGTAAATAAAATTTAGAAGATATCCTTTTACATTGAAGAGAGGGGAGGTTCATGTCTATTTTAAAATGACTTTCTTATAGGAACATTGTATAAACTAAAATCACTAACAGAAAAACAGAATTTAGGAGCTAAATGTAGAACAGCTGCACTAATGATTCTACTAATTTGAAATATAAAGTGAAATCTGTAGCTGATAATGGTAGCCTAGTCAGTGGGGTGGAGGAGAATTGGTGCTTCTGAAATCCTGTATTTGAAGACATGTCAAAGGATTTCTTTACCAGTTAATAGTACTATTTTCTCAATATATGTAAACTCGACTCAAGCAATGAATCTAACCTGACCGAAAGCAAACCATCTTACTTACTTAACCTAACTTGCATCTTACCTGACCTACTCTGCTATCTTACACTTTAAATATTGCAACACTTATTTATTGCACCACAGTGGTATTAACCTTTTTTCAGAAGCTTACAGCAAATGTAGAATGTCTGAAATCATAACAAGTCACAGAAAATATATATAAGGAAGCAAGGTCAATTAAAAAAAAAGTCTTTCAAATTGTTTTATATACCAATTCAGTAATAGTCCCATAATATCTCTCACTTAGAAACCCTGCATTTGACAGAACAGCCTTCATTAAAAAATGAGACATTTCAAAATAGAAAATGCACAATTTTTGTCTTGCCTTAATAAAACTAATAAGTAATAAAACTCTGACTATCAAAGTCAGTAACAGGTATTATCAAAAGATAGGTAGGAAGACTCCCACAGACATCATTCTAGAAAAGTAAAAATATATACTTCCAAAAGTAAAACAGAATGATCTTTTGGGAGAAAAATATGCCTTCCTCATTTTGACCTAAAGAGCCCAAATAAGTAGGCTGTCTTTTTATTTTCAATGGTGATGGCTCAGAAGCAGTAAGACAAGATGGTGGACTTTTGATAACTCTTTGCTGTTGATTATTTTCTGAAAGGGTGGGTTTGGCTTTCCTTACACAGCACCGCGTAAAAAGGAAGACCACTTCTCTTTTATTAGAATAGCTGATGGGTTTCATTATCACAGTGTCACAAAGAAATGTATATATAGGTGTGTATATATATGACAGAATAAGTTGAAAACAAATTTTCAGTAGCTCATTTTTCATTTCTTGTTTCTTACAACATCCTGTAATTTATGTTAGGTAAAATGTGTTAGTGAGAAACGCACATAATTACTGACTAAACATATAAATACATGACACATGATACCACTGCTCCTATGACAATAGCCAAAAAATGAAATATAGAAGATTTCAAAACACAATTGCATTAGCAATACCAAAGATTTTGAAAGGTTATTATCCTACAAAAATGAAAGCTCTTCTTTGGTTTAAAAACTGATAACAAAAATGTAACACTTTTAGAATATAATGTTCATATATATCATCACAGGTAGGTTCTATTTCAGTTTTCCTTTTTTTTGTTGTTGAGATTCCAAATAATAAAACTAGCTGCAAATTGCTGGTTTCCTTGTGCCTTCTTTCTTTAGCTATGTCAACAGATACTCTAAGTATTTATTTTCATAAACTAATTAAGGCTTAAAGTGAGGTTGGTTATATTCTTGCATTCTTGAGAATAACTTGCAAATATGTAAGCACACTCCAATCCCTTAAAAAAAGGATAGATTATATGTGTATTCTTAGGGAAAGTTAAAAAAAAAGATATAAAATTTTGAAAAGCATATTTACTTCTAAAATATTCTAGTAAGAGCACTGTGGTCCAAAAGCACTTTTTCAGCTTTGGACATATTGAAATTCCTTATTTCAATTCAATTCGAGGGCAGTGACAAGTACCTAGGGCATGGCAGACACACTGCCAAGATTTGAAAGCCCAGGAGTACAGAAAACAGAGACATTGCTCCCTACTACAAGCTACTGAACATGTGTGCTGGGTTAATTATTATTGGGCATAAACGACAATCGTGAGGTATAAAATGAGTTCTTTCTACTTCTCGGCAATGAGGAAAGACTTCTCAGAGGAGCTGGCATTTTTTCCAAGCTTTAAGAAATGGGCACCATTTCAACAGGTGAAGGGAGAGACTCTATGCCGAGTGAAGCACAAACTAAATCGCAGAGATTTGAAACCATGTGGTTGAACCGTGAATCATGTTTGGAGTCTAAAGAGTTACCACAAGGGTGGAGGGAGATGAGTCTGGAAGGTAAGATAGAGTGCGGTGCCCACCATGACCACTAAACCATCTAGCAAATTTCCATCTTTTACAGGAGTAGCTCAGCTGGTGCAAAAACTACTTTCTATGGGGGCATGAGGTGATCAGAGTTGGGGGGTAAGGCTTGACCCAAAGAGGATAAGGAAATGTGTTATACTTTTTATATTAAATAAATTACTACTTAAAGGAGGATTAAAAAGAAAAAAAACCTACATCTAAGATATGTATATTACTTTTCCCTAAAAGACAAAATATCAAGCTATTCTTTATTTTGTTGGCAAACATGTCAAATGTGTTTGCATTTCTGTGACAAAAACCAAACTGCAGACAAAATAGATGTAACATGAAATGGCAGTATACCTGAAGTTTCTACACCTCCTCTCCTTCTCCCAACAGGCTAAGATTATGCCCACTTCAGGGGCTTCACACACATTGTTCTTCAGACCTCTGCCTCCTTTCTCAGATGGCAGCCTTCAACCTGCAGCTCTCGGTGTCTCCCACCCTGTCTATCGGCTCTGACTAGGTCCCCCTTCCCACCACCCTCACCCCATGGTTCTCTACTTCAGCCCTCTTTGTGCTTTTCAAGACCTTGAGTTTTGTAAATTTCTTATTAACTGGTTCCTTGCTACCTGCAGTGACTTTCTGTCTCACATCTGTAAGCTCCACAATGGAAGAAGAATCGTCTTTTCTTTACAACACTCCACAAGTCCTAGAACAGGACTTGACACGTTATAAAGATTCAATGACTATTAGCCAAATTAATAATTTTCGAATACAATGATAAATTGTCACACCTAAAAGTTATATCTTTGAATCAATAAATCAGAATTTTAAAATTTCCTTGGGTCAGTTCCTATGCAAAGAACGAGTACAGGGGGCAAAGGTAAATATGCTTAAAAATATATCCTAAAGAAATATTTAATTAAATAAGAATTGTGTATAGTTACATTTAGTAATATATAACCATGTAATTATATATTAATATACAATTTACACAGTATAGTTTCAACATTTATTTTGCTTAAATTAAAAATAATTCCTTTCTGATACTCAAAGGGCTTATCCATATTTTCTTCACTAAAGAATATATGTCTTTATATAGAAAATATATAAGAAGGATAAGAGAAAAGGTCCTGATATTCTATCTTCCTTCTATTCTATTTCTTTTCCATTTTTCCATAAAAAATAAGGTAGCAAAAGTGCCCTCAAATATATTTTTCTTGCAGATCATTGAGGCTTGCATATCACTGCAAACTCACAAATGTCAAGGGAGCAGCCAGGGTTAACAAATGCTGAAATAGACAGCTCAGATGTCTTTTTCTCTGGTAAAAAGTTTACCCCATCCTAACATTCACAAATGTAAAGCAAACCTTCTTTCATGACTCATATGACTCAGAACATTTATTGTTCATATTTATAAAATAATCCACTGGTTTATATTTAAAGAAAACACACTAAGTTTTCATCATGGTTCATATTAAAATAATCCTATCTAGAAGAAATGTGCTTATTTACTCAAATAGATGGCAGAATTGGAGCTCTATCTGGTGAAAACTGGGTTCTAAGAGATATTCGGATGAAATTACAGGAGAAGCAAACAGGTTAAGTCATGATAACGTGACCGTCCACGGAACAACAATGTTTAAAACAATCCAGTTGGTCTTACAATACCCAGGTTTGCTGGGTAGGGCTCTAGGCTAAAGTGGAAAATTAAAGTCCATTTTTTAAAACAGCTTCAACACTGGTTTGGAAACATCATTGTCCCCAAACTCCTCATCATGAAGTCTCTTCTCTTATAGCTCTATAATTTATCTACCTTAGAACTTCCACTCTGATCCTGCTTAGATACTTGCCTTCTTAATTCTAAGAGCCGATAACTCCAATTTCTATCTGTGACAAGGAATGGCTTTTAAAAAATGTAGTTCTAGCTTTTGTTTAAATAAGCATTGAAACTTTTGGTTATAAATCTGCAAATGTGTGGGATACACACACCCTCACATAGATACACACCTAAAACATATGCTTCTCTTACCCATCTTTGGAACAACAGGGAACTTAAAATAAATACAGCTGGGCACCGGGAATATAATGTGCTGGGCAAACATATACTCCTATTAACGTAAATACATTCTTCAGTGTTTCCTGCCGAACCCACTTAGTGATGAAAAGCAAGCCATCCCCATTTCTCCCACAGAAACATCCCACATGCTCGCCAAACAACCTCCCCTAGCAACTGGATGCCCAGCCGACTAGCAGAAGAAACAAAAGCCTCTGGGCTCCAGCTCAGCGGTGAGTCGCCTTCTGAGACTCTGGTCATTCTAAAGGCAGCACCAGAAAGTCTTGCTGGGCACTAGTTGTTTCCCGAAAAATACGTCCAGTGAGGCAACTATTCTCGTCATCTGTCTATAGTAACTGCTTGTTTTGCCTCGTGTAATTCTCGAGTCCTTGAATCAAGACTACCACATATGGGGTTGTCTGCCAACCTCCCCTATTCCGACTCGTCCTTCCTACTCTGCGCCCCTCTCCTCGTTCCAAGAGGCGATCCCAAGACTTCAAAGAGTGACCAGTGCTGCCCGCTAAGCAGCTTTCTGGTCAATTTCAACCCAGCTGGCTCCCAACTCACACACACCCTCCGCTCACTTCTCTCACACCAGCCCCCGCCGAGCGCCTGGCGGGGATCACGACCCTCCGCCAAGGTCTGGGAGCCCAGCGGGCTTCCAGGAGCACTGGAAACCCAGAGAGGCCAGACCCAGAAATTCCCGGCATTTCCAAGCAGACTGGAAACAGCCGGCGCGACCCCGAGGTGTTAGGGGAGGAAGATCTCCCCCCATTCCCCACCCACTGCCCCAACATTCCGGAGTCAGACTCTCCGCCCCAGGTGGGGAGAAGCCAAGACCCTCGAGAGTAGAGATTCTCCCTGGAGGTCAGCCCACATCCGCCTGGAGAGCTAGAGGCAGCGGTGGGAATGGGCCACCCTGCGGGCTCCTGGCCCGTGGAGTTTTCAGTGGCTACAGGTTGCCAGAGAGCCGGTTCCCAGATCCCGGGGGCGGAAGGCGCTCGGAGCGCTCGGAAGGGAGACTTGTCTGGGGGGTGGGGGGGACGGAGGTGGGGAGAGGGGGTAGGATGGGAGATCAAGGGCGGGAGGGGGGCCCGAAAAGGCCCCACGCAGGCGGGGAGATGGGAGAGGTCCCAGGGCGCGCCTCCCGATAGGGACCCCCCGCACAGACCTTGGCGCCGCAACCTGCGCTTCTTGAGGCCGAAGATGCGAACTTTGGAGAAGATGTCCACCAGGTTACCGTTGCAGAGCCCGCGGTTCTTGCTGGGGCTGCTCCGCCTCCTGCTGGCGGACGGCCGGTCCCAGTGCTGCTCCCGCGCCTGCCGCTTCTGGCGGATCAAGCCGCTGGCGATGGCCGCGGCCATGGTGGCCTCGGCCCGGGTCCGGAGGAGGGAGGCACGGGCGGAAGGGAGCTGAGGGACCCCGGAGAGGGACGCGGAGACACCGACGGCGGCTTGCTCTCGGGGAGGCGGAGAGGAGGGCTGGGGAGAGGGCGCAGGGGCGCTCAGTCCCCACTAGGACCCATCGCCCTCTCAGCGGAGCGCGGGGCCCGGCGCGCAAATGCGCCCGGGGCGCGGCGGGAGCCCAAGGTGGCGGCCGCGTCGGAGCCGGGAGTGGGGCCCGGGGCTGCGGGCGCCGCCGGTCACCCCGCGTGCCGCCCGAGCCCTCTCTCCGACGGGCAGCCGCCGCCACTCGCGCGGCCTCGCTGTCCGGCCCGCCTCCCGGGCGCGAGGGCGAGCTGGCCGCCTTCTTCCAGGGCAAGGGATGGAGGAGCGGCGCCCGCAGGGTCTCCGCGTCGGTGCGTCCAGGGCGCGTCGGGCAGGACTCAGCGCCTGACTCAAGCTGCCCCCCGGCCCGTGCCGCTGCCGCCGCCGCCGCTGCCCGCTCGCGGATTCTGCCGGTGATTGTCAAGTGCTTTGGAAATCAGCATCTGGAGAGAGCAATCTTCTCCCAGGAGATCTCTAATCAGAGCGCTTCGTTCCCACCCCACTCCACTCCCCTCCCGTCCCCACCTCCCCTCCTAGGTCAGTCTTCAGAAAAAAAGGGAAAAAAAGGGAGATACAAGGATGACTTTTAAAAATATTAATAATCATATACAAGAAAGCCCAAAATGGGTGGCAGGGGGGTGGAGTCCTAAGAGGCTGAACCAAAGCAGGTGGAATTGAAGGAATGATCAGCGCGCTTTTTCTTGGATGAAAACTCGCAGGTGTCCGAGGCTCCCCGGGCTTAGCGAGGATTTCTGGATCTTAACGTGCCTCCTAGTCCACGGAAACTCGCGGGCGCGGCTGGAACGCGAGGTGGTTTCCGCCGCCCTCCTGGCTAATCCCTCCAGCTCCGGAGCCTCTCCACTCCGGGAAGGAGGAGAGGGGAGGAAGGAGCTTGGGAGGGAGGCGAGTGTGTCCTGAGAAGGGAGGCGTCTCCACTCCCTACCTAATCCACTCAGACTCGCTGGACTCGCCCTTCGGCTGCCGGGAGAAGTAGGCTTGTCATCCTGAAACCGTAGCAGAGCAAGAAGGAGGGAGGAGGGGAGGGGAGAAGACCCCACCTCCCCCCCCCCCCCCCAAATTTACTCTGTAGCACTCGGAGGAAGAGATGGCTGCAGCTGTAGCTGCTACAGAGCAGCAGCGGGGACGGAACATTGAAGAAGTCACTACAGAATATTAAGGGCGGGGAGGGTGACACAGTATTCCAGTAACAAGAGAAAGCGGCCAGACTGAGGGACACTCCAATTAGAGCTGGCGTCCCTGGGTAGAGAGCCAGGGAGCAAAGCGGATGAACTGTGGATGACATTCAAACACAACAGCTGCTGCCTAGTCTCCCTGATTTCCTGTCTGTGTCCCAACAGCAGTTCCGTGTCGGGCGAGCGAAAACATGAAGGCCCAGGAGGAGGGGAGCAAGTGGAGGGCGCCCTAGAAAAGGAAGTTGGGAGAGAGACAATTCACGCCTGGGTGAACGCAGATCCATGGTTTCTAGGATACACTCGGAGAGTCAGAACTAGGAGTAGCTTTTGCTCCTGTGGTTTCTCACCTTTTCCTTTTTCCTTTAGACTGCTTGTCATTCCAGGAAGGCAAAGAAAAGAAATGGGCAAACTAGACTTCTCACAATCGGGTGTGAAGAATGGAGGAAAGAAAACTCATTTGGTAATTGCTGCTTGTAACCATCACTTCTCTGGTGACTGCTTTAGAGCTGCGACGAGGACAGCAAGCAGCCCTGGGAGCAGTTCTGAACCAACACACACTTGTCTTTGGCTCAGGAATAGGCGGTCAAGTACCACGCAGACCTGCAACCAGGCAAGTGGGAGAAGTTCAGACAAGGGCTGATGACAAGAAGGCTAGACACCTTCTGTTTATGGAAGAACTTATCCACAGTCTCACCATGGAAGAAATTACTGCTCAGCTGTTTTTCATTGTATTTACAACATATTTACTAACAAATCTATTTGGAGGAAGAGAATTTAATCTAAAAGGAGTATGTAGATTTCAGTCCAGTGCAGATCAAATTGGTTTTAGGATAATGTATATAATGTTTAACAGTAAAGAACATATTCTGTAAGCTGACTTTTCCTATCTTATTGTGTTTTATGCACATATGAAATCTGTCTATCTACTAGCTATGATTATTAAAATGAATATGCATGAGTAATTCTTCCAGAAATTTGCAATCCTTAACCAGCTATGAGATAGGAAAAGTAAAGGAAAAGGGTGTGTTGACTATTTCACTCTATGCCTACCTTTTCCTCCCTGCGTTAAGAGGCTATTAAAAATGCACTGAAATAAGTCGTATTGAACAGAAGAAGTAGCTTCTCCTGTCTTCCATTATTGAAGAGTGGCTGTTTGGACATTTCAGACATTACAGATGGCAATTTCCTAATGACTTTACAATTAAAGCAAACATTTACTTACAGTAATGAGTTTTTCAAAGAAGCAAAATGTTAAGTATAGTAACCTTTTAAATATAGTACAATTGCCCCAAACAATATAACCCAGTTTGCTTTGAAAGTTTTTTTTTAAATCCTTGTGATAAATGTGTCTAGTATAATAACTTGAACAGATTAAAGCTTCTTATTATTAGATCTGTGTTAATTATTTTCTTTCCAGGCATTTTCTTATAATTCAGTCTTCTCTACAAGTCTCTGGATTGTATAATCCAAGGGAAGGTTGGTGTTTTGGTTTCTTTAGACTCCCTCCCTTCAACGCCAGCCACCTCCAGACAAGGGTGCGATTCAGCACCGCGGACAGAGATTCTGCCCAGCCTTAGCGCTGAGCGAGGAAGCAAGTTCCCTGAGCGTGGGAGCGCCTCTGATGCTATATCTTAAAAGCAGCTTTCCACTCCCCACCCCTCGCCACCCAAGGCGGGAAGGAAATTAATCCTCACTGCTTCCACTGGCATTAATAACCCACCTTGGAGCACAAAGCCTTTCAGCTTTTTGATAACCGAGAAATACTCTTTTTCCTGATGCATTCCGACCCCTGGCGCAGCGGACTCCTCAGTCTCAGCGCATCTACGCAGGATTGTGAATATCACAAGCCTTAAACGGGGTCATTTCCATCTTGTGCGGTTTCCAGTCCTAGTGGAACATGGGTTGGGGGTAGCATTGGGGGTAATCCCGGTCTTTTCGCTTAATCCATGCGTTTTCCTTTTCACCTTCCCAAAACGCTGTTTAGTTGTTTACAGATGGAGGTAATCGAAAAAAAACGCAAGAGAGCCATCTGCTGTCTTAAGCTGTGATAAAAGCATGGGCAAAAAAAATTAAAAAAAACCCAGAGTGAAAAGCGTTCAGGACAGGTGAACACAAATCCACACCTTGCTGTGATTCAGAAAATAATTTCGCACTCATGAGGACCTCCTTGGTGTCACTAATTTCACATTTGACTTTACAAAAGCAAACAATAAAGTACTGCCAGGACAGCAATGCCTCCTGACCAACCTGTCAGGAGTCTGAACTCTGATTTCAGAAAGCTGTGTTCATTTCTTGTCTCTGCTCCATCCTGCCTGTATAAAGATCTCCAGTGAGTTGCTTTAGTCTCCTTCAGTCTCAGTTTCCTTATCTCTAAAACTGAGATGATAATTAAATTTCCTTTTCAGTTCTTGTGAGATTAAAATTAATAAACGATTTTAAAGATCCTTGTTCAGTGTCTGGTACATCCTCGGTGCTTAAAAATGACAGCTATTATTTTCATTGTCTTTTCAGATCACTTATTTCTATCTTGGAAATTCTCTTCCAATTTCCATGGCTTTTTGGTATCAAAATATATGTAATCTCATGTATATTTCTTCACCTCCTAAATGGGTACACAAAAATATTTTAAGTACTCAGAAATGTAAAAAGTATTCTGAGTTTTGGCAAAAGACGTCCAAGGTCAAACCTTAGTTCACAACTGACCAAATTTGTGAACTTAGCTCTGTAAGCCTCTTTCCCCACGCATTGAATAGTGATAATAAAAACATCTCCCTGCCTCACACAGAGCAATATGTATGCCCGTGAGAAAACAATTCTAACACTGCAAAGTATTACACAAGCATTAGCTCACTGGAAGCTGATTACCAATTTCTTCCCTGTGCTCGCAAGTATCCAGAAGATGCCAGGTTCCCTTTGGCCCATCTACTTTGCATATGTTGTTCCTTCTGCCTGGAGTATTTTTACTGCCTCTTGCCCATACTCCCCTTGGCAATATAAAACAGTAGCTAAAATCACAATTGGAGTAAAGCAAACATAGACTTGACTCTGCACCCTTGAGTGATTCATCTAAACCTAAGTTTCAATCTCCTTTGCTGTAAAATAGTCATAATAATGCAATAAGGTCATTATGAGGATTAAAGGAGAACATGTGTATAAAACACAGCAGTGCCTGCCACATAGTGCAAACTCAAGGTGCTCAGTTGCTCAGTCGTGTCTGACTCTTTGTGACCCCATGGACGGTAGCCCACCAGGCTCCTCTGTCCATGGGATTCTCCAGGAAAGAATACTGGAGTGGGCTGCCATTTCCTTCTCCAGGAGATCTTCCCAAATTCAATGCATGATAGCTATCGGTAATATCTTAAATCCTCATTACTCAGGTCTTCATTTCCTCAATGACCAAGTCCTACCTTGAAATTTCTATGAAGATGTCTGGTAGGCATTTCAGGCTTAACTTGGCCAAGATTACACTTTCACTTCTCTTTCTCAAACGTGCTTCCCAATCTCCCCCATCTCTGGAATGACATCTGCCTTCTGCTTGTTCTTCCGGTCCAAAACTTGGGCATCATACTATGCTCATTTATTTCTTTAGTACTTTTATGTAATTCCTCAGCAAAATGCATTTACCCTATCATCAAAATAGATCTACAATACGATCACTGCCCACTGTCTACGTTGCTACCTGTCACCATCATCTATTGAACTGTAACAGTAGCGACCTGATTGGTCCCTTGGGATTCACCCTTGATCTTTAATATGCCCTCAACACTGTGGCCAAAGTGTTAAAGATATAAATCCTATTATTTTATGCCTTGATTCAAAATCCTACATCTACGCTTTGCGAAACCAAAGTCATCACAGTGTCCATAAAGCTCCAGATGATTTGTATCCTTCATCTACCTTCGTCTGTTATCTGACATCATCTCTGCTTCTCTCTTCATTCACCAGTGGCTGTTCCTCAACCCACCTGGCATGCTGCTATGGAAGGATTTCCATGCTTGCTCTTCCATTTGATTTGCTCACCTCCTTCAAAATTTTGCTCACTGATTATCATCCCAGTTGAGATCTTCTCTTGCAAATCTAGCTAAAATAGCAACTGCCACACAGTCAATCCCTTCTTCCTTCTACAGAGCACTTACAACTTTAAAAAATTCTGTGCATTTATATATATATATATATATATATATATATATATAGTTTAATATGTATCTTATTTATTTGGACTATCTTGCTGTTCTCAAACACAAGCCTAAGAGGCAATGTATTTTGTGCCTCATTTGTGGACTGCCACATGTTCATGGCTTAAAATGACACAAGGCAAAGTGGGTGCTTAAAGAATTAAGAAGTTGGATACATAGACAGCCAAACAGTTAATACCAAATAAGAAGAACAGAAAATCTCACTTAACACAGTCTGTCAAGGATAAATTACTCCATGGGGCTTGATCTGTTTAAGCACCAAGAAATCTAAAATTCCATTTGGAATATATACAACCTCAACCTCATAAATAGGATACACAGAGAGGTCTTTACACTTTGCTTGATCACTTAGGCTTAATCTCACATGACACATAGTCTGAGTCCTAAATTCCAGCAGTGATTCCCAGGGCTTACTGAAGGGTATGAGATGGATTGCACTGGGATTGGAGAGGACAATACTACTGATCTCCGTGACTCATCCCCGCCGCCCCCCCCAACACCCTGTCTTCTCCTTTGCTTTCAGGTTGTTGTTTAGTTGCTCTGTCATCTGACTCTTTGCAACCCAGCCCCAGGAAGTGCAGCCCGCCAGGTTCCTCAACCCATGGGATTTCCCAGGCAAGAATACTGGAGAGGGTTGTCATTTCCATCTCCAGGGGATCTTCCGACCCAGGGATTGAACCCAAACCTCCTGCTTGGTACGCAGGCTCTTCACTACCGAGCCACCTGGGAAGTCCTGCGTTCAGTTTTCCAATTGACTATATGCCCATTTTCAAACTTGTTACATCAAATCAGTCATTGGAAGCTAGATGAAATATGGATTAGAATCATCTATAAATATAAAATTAAATAGTCTAAGGGAAGAGAGTATATAAAAAAAGAAAAGCTTTATTGACATTGATTTCATTATTAAGAGAGTCTTTCCCCCCTTGCCTTCAGAGTTTTTCTTATATTCTAGGTTATTTTGTTGAATACGTTGTTTAAATATATCTTTTTGTATGGTTTACTAAAAACAAGTATATTATTTCAACTTCAAATAAACAAAAAAGTCTAAAGAATGTATTTTGTGATACGGATGTCACTATTAAATGCAAACCCCTCCTATTTTCACTGAGAATCTGCCTATGATTTATTCATATATGCCACAGCCACAGACATCATTTCTATGTGACCAAATTCATCAGATCTAAGAAATTATTGACTTTGCTGCTGCTGAGTCGCTTCAGTCATGTCCAACTCTGTGCGATCCCATAGACGGCAGCCCACCAGGCTCCTCCGTCCCTGGGATTCTCCAAGCAAGAATACTGGAGTGGGTTGCCATTTCCTTCTCCAACTTTAAGACGCATCATATAAGTACAAAGAAAAAAAACATTTTATTAAACTATATCATGTCATAAATCACAAGGTGTATATCAATTTCAGAGATGTTTATACAAAAATTATTTGCATGGTAGAATCCATGAAACAGGATATAATGGCACTATGTAAGTCTATAAATGGGACTTCTACCCTTATTAACTGTGTCATGGTCTGTATTTTGCTTAGACATCTTACATCTTTTGATTAAAAAAGACTTTAAGTGCTTCAGGGAACCTGTATTCAGAAATATCTTTAGTTTCATTATTGTCATTGTTGTCTTAATTCCTTTATCTCCCAGTGGGTCTGAATTGGAAGGCTAGTTAGGGTGGAAACAAATATTCCTCAGATATTCCCTGCTTACTTATTTGATCATCTCCACACAAAAATCGACTCACTCCATTTTGTCACATGGTTTCCTTTGAACGTCAATCACTTGTGAACCATTTAAAGTTAAGGATAAAATATGAGGGCCCAACATTGTTTCACAAATAAATTATCATAAATTAATTCGGGGTGAGCTTGGGTAGGTCATAAAGGATCTATTGGAATTTTTTTTTCTTTATTCTAGATTAAATAGGTTCTATTTGAAAATGTGTGAGATATTTCTGAGAATTTAGTCAACACTAATGACCCTTTTTGATTTTTACTCATTTGGAAGAATACCAAAAAGTAATGTTAAGATGCACTTGGGACAAAATTTCAGGTAGTTAATTAAGAATGATGTGTACCCATTCGTTACAGTTCAAGTTCAAAATCTCATTTTTTCTGTGATAGTATTATTGATCTTTATTTTAGATTTAAAACATAATCTAAACGAATGTTCAAGTGCTTTAAATTAGATTTTTAAGGAGTAATTGATTACGTTAATGTTATAATAGCCTCCTCCATTAATTTTGATGGATATATTTATTTCTAGTAGGGAACAGATTTCCATCTATTAAAAAAACCTGGAAGGCATTTTACTGTTGCTTAATATTTTGACTCAATAAAGAAAAAGTGGAAACTATTGGTACTGAAAACTTGTGAACATTCTTCACTATAGAAGCAATACCAGATTGACATGAGCAGATGGCTTAGCTTTATAAATCTAATGTATTTTTTAAATCTGACTAGTATGCTGTAAAAATAGTCTCAGTGGTTTCCAGTCTCCTATATTAAAATGAACCTGAAACATACATAGCATTCATTTCAGAACTGAAAGTATTGACTTATGCTTCCTCACTCTAATAACATCAATTTAACCATTAATCAGTGAACTGGGTTTTTGAAAAGACTGTTAAATACTTCAACAGAAAAAAATATTAAATATTATTCGGTTTCTGCAAAATTGAGAAGTGAACTTTAATTTATATTCTCAGTGCAAAGAGTCTGTGTGCACATATGATAAAACCTTCTCCGAGTATCACATTGTAGCCAATCTCTATTCAATGACTACTAATTCAATGACTACTACAATGGTCTCTTCCACAGCCATGAAATGTTCTAGGTTAATTATGTTTTTGTATGTAGTAATAAATGTGAGTGAAAGTCACTCAGTCGTGTCCGACTTTTTGCGACCCCACGGAATATACAGTCCATGGAATTCTCCAGGCCAGAATAGTGGAGTGGGTAGCTGTTCTCTTCTCCAGGGATTGAACCCAGGTCTCCTGCGTTGCAGGTGGATTCTTTACCAGCTGAGCTACCAGGGAAGCCCAGTAATACATGTGCACCTGTACACACGTGCACACACATGCACACATGCATGTGCCAAAACACGTGACTGAATTCCTGATGCTGGTAAAGATCATCAGAAAGCATCAGTGATTTCTGAACACAAGTGACTTGCAAACTCCCAGTTTAAGAATCTCAAAACACTATTTTTATCACCACCCCAAGAGTGTAGACCATATCTATGTAATTTCAGTTTTGAAATTTTTTTCAATAACAGTTAAATGGAAATTAGGAATAAATTAAGAGTGTAGGTTTAGGTCATAACTCTTTGAACACAAATTGAGAGTGTGTCTCTCTCAATTTATAAAACACCCAAGTAATATTTGTGTAATAGTCTGTGAAGAACTTTTACATGTACTGAAGTGGGTGTCATGATCTCCATTTAGGGGAAATGTTAAGCCTCACAGATGTTAAATGACTCTTGTGTTTACATGCTAGAAAGAAAGAAACAGATCTTAAGTATATCCTTTTCCTACCAAGCTACCTCCATCCATCTATTTAAAATGTGACCACTGTCACAGCACCAAGTCTAGGATGGGGAAACTTACATGGGGCTTGAGGACTTTCAGCAGTTTCGTGGGTGGATTTAGATTATCTGAGATTCCCCATGAATTTTGTGGTAAAGGGAAAAGAATGGTGGGCATGCGCATTTTGGGGGTGACTTCCCAGGTGACTCCAAGGGTGAAGAATCCATCTGCAATATGGGAGATCTGGATTTGGCCCCGGGGTTGGGAAGATCCCCTGGAGGAGGGCATGGCAACCTACTCCAGTTTTCTTGCCTGGAGAATTCCATGGACAGAGGAGCCTGGTACACTCCATGGAGTCCATGGGGTCGCAAAGAGTCAGACATGACTGAGTGACTAAGCATACACATGTGCATTTTTATGGAACCTGGGTTCACAGATGCACAGAATTCATCTGATTCTCAAAGTGACCTGCATCCAAAGCAGGAATAAAAATCACAGCTATAGTGGGAGACAGAAGGAATGAGCACACAGCATCCAATACTACATTGCTGACTATAAAATTAACATGTACTCATTAAAAAATTGGAAGATAAAAATAAATGATAAGTAAAATCACCTCTAGTTTTGACACGAAAACTTGGGTGTATTTCTTCTGGTTAAAAAATAATCATTTTACAGCAAAATTTGCTCTCATTTTTTTGCCACAGTTTAGTGACTGAGAAGATGCAACTGATGCAAAAGCCAGTGTATCAAAGTTCATACACTTTCACTACATGACCTGGAAGTCCATCAGAAACTAGCATATTCCACATGTCTCTAGAGACTCTTTAAACTCAAGAGATCAGTTCAGTTCAGTCACTCAGCCGTGCCCTAGTGATGACCTCGGGCTCACCCAGATAACCCGGGATCATCTTCCATTTCAACATCTTTAACTTAATCATATCTGCTAAGTCTCTTACCATGTAAACATATTCACAGTTAGAGGATTAGCGATAAGGACTCGGACATCTTTGGGGGGTGTATTATTCAGCCTACCACGCCTTGTTGTTGTCCTTCAGTCGCTAAGTGGTGTCTGACTCTTTGCGACTCCATCGACAGCAGGCGCCTGTGTCCTTCACTATCTGAAGGAGTTTGCTCAAACTCATGTCCATTGAGTCGCTCATGCTATCTAACCATCTCATCCTCTGCTGCCCCCTTCTCCTTTTGCCTTCAACTTTTCCCAGCATCAGGGTCTTTTCCAATGATTTGGCTCTTCACATCATATCGCCATGCCTACACTCCATCTAAAGCATGTGAGAACAGAGCCCTGCCTACCATTTGATAATCACACCCCAACCTCACATCTGTGGACAAGATAGCTGCTCCAGAATGCCAGTTTTTAAATGAGAGCTGTTTCCTACAAACAAAATTTTTTAAAAAACACCAGCTGTTTACTTGATTGAACCTGACTAGCGCCTGCTCCTGCAGCCCTGTTGCTTTAGTCCCTGTTCAGAATGATGTCTTGTTACTGGCTGGGCTTCTCTGATACCACCTCCTTACCTGAATGTCTTATGACTTTAATTATTGCATCTCTCAGGGAAAAAAAGAAGCATAGCAATTCTCAGATGTTGCAGAAACAGAGCCATTTTGTTCCCCTGTGGGTTGTGAGGATGCATTTTCCGAGTCCCACATAAATCCATGAAGAATTAAATTTCTTGAGTTTACAACATGCCTTTCATTGAGATTTAGGACCATAGAAAGGAGCTGAATAAAACTAAAGCTAGACATGTGATGCAGTGCAAGATGAGATTTAGGGCCTGAGGCTATCATCAAATGAAGGAAATAGATTCAGAAAATCTTTTTTTTTTCTTTTCCCCATTCCATTTTCATTTTTATTTAGCTGTAGGGGTAGTAGATAATTGCTATTTCCTTTTTGAAATTTAGACTAGCTCCTTAGGTAAGAATTTGCGTTCCTGGGGGATTTGACACTGACTGCAAATGAAGGGTCTCATTCAAGTCAAAGATTTTTAAAGGAACTCAGAAATTTTTCAGTGAATTTGATATGCACAGAGGAAGGAATTTCAGAGAAAAAGAGTAACTTCAGGCAGAACATCATGGAGAGTCTTAAAATGACAAATTCTGTTGTCCTATTCTCTAAACGCCTGTTAGCTCAATCTTGTGCCCTTTTCCCCCTTTTTATGTTGTCACTCTATTTTCCTCTGAGTCCCTACAGAGACTTGAAGCTAGTTTCCAGAGATGAGAGTACCCAATGCTTGCAAGAAGTCTTTAGCTGTCAGTCTGGAATAGTGGCCATTCCACTTTGCAGACAAATATAAATAATTTTGAAACACTGACACATATCAACACATGGCTCTCTTCCCAGTGAACAGAGATAAAGGGTCCAGGCAGAACTATTCCTTCCCCAGATCCTTAACTAGTGCAGCCACCTGGGCTAAAAAGGAGAGAGCTCTGGACACGCTCACAGACCTATGTGCATCTCTGCCTGTGCTAAGTTGCTCAGATGTGTCCGACTCTTTGCGACCCTATGGACTGTAGCCTGCCAGGTTTCTCTGTCCATGGGATTCTCCAGGCAAGAATACTGGAGTGGGTTGCCATGCCCTCCTCCAGGGGATCCTCCCAACTCAGGGATTGAACCCATGTCTCTTATGTCTCCTGCATTGGCAGCAGGGTTCTTTACCACTAGTGCCACCTGTTCAGTTCAGTTTGGCCACCTGCTGAGTTCAGTCACTCAGTCATGTCTGACTCTTTGCAACCCCACGCACTGCAGCACACCAGGATTCCCTGTCCATCACCAACTCCCGGAGTTTACTCAAACTCATGTCCATTGAGTTGGTGATGCCATCCAACCATCTCATCCTCTGTCATCCCCTTCTCCTCCTGCCTTCAATCTTCCCCAGCATCAGGATCTTTTCCAGTGAGTCAGTTCTTCGCATCAGATGGCCAAAGTATTGGAGTTTCAGCTTCAACATCAGTCCTTCCAATGACTATTCAGGACTGATTTCCTTTAGGAGGGACTGGTTGGATCTCCTTGTAGTCCAAGGGACTCTCAAGGGTCCCAACACCACAGTTCAAAAGCATCAATTCTTCAGTGCTCAGCTTTCTTTATAGTCCAATTCCCACATCCATACATGACTACTGGAAAAACTATAGCCTAGACTAGGCAGACCTTTGTTGGCAAAGTAATGTCTCTGCTTTTTAACATGCTCTCTAGGTTGGTCATAACTTTTCTTTCAAGGAGCAAGCATCTTTTAATTTCATGGCTGCAGTCACCATCTGCAGTGATTTTGGAGCCCAAAAAGATAAAGTCTGTCACTGTTTCCATTGTTTTTCCCATCTATTTGCCATGAAGTGATGGGACTAGATGCCATGATCTTAGTTTTCTGAATGTTGAGCGCCACCTGGGAAGCCCATAAAATGGACTTGGTGGGCCTCTCCAGAGGTTTAGTTCTAGCAGGACAAGTCTCAGATTTGTTCATCTCAGGGATTTTTGAGTATAAACTGGAGACAGCAATTTGACGTGTCTTTACACTATGAGGTTTCAGTTTTAGCCCCTGATGCCCTGCTACAGGACTGAGAGCAGACACTCAAATGCTGCTTTCCACTTTTCACATCGCTGAGGCAATGATAAACCAGGTGCCCTATCCCAAGACCTTTGTTGTAACTTCTTTACCTGTCTCTTGCGGGGGCACTGTACCCTCCACCTCTGGAAATTCACTCCCACCAACTCAGCTTCAGGGGGTGGTTGGTCTCTTCACCTCCCGATCACCCAACCACCCCAGTGCAGGGCTTCAGACCTCAGGGCCCTGTCTTCCAAGAGCCTGGCACATGTCAACACTTTTTTGTTTTTCTGAAGACATACACACCACACTAACTCAATGTACATGAATTTGAGCAAACTCCAGGAGATGGTGAAGGACAGGGAAGTTTGGCATGCTGTAGTCCATGGGGTCCAGAGAGTCGAACACAACTCAGCAACTGAACAACAACAACGCTATTACTTAAATAATCTGAGTTGTCTACGAATTATTTCATCTTACATTGGCAAAACTCAGCCCCCTTCAGTTAATATTTTCATTAAAAAATTTTTTTAGACATAAAGGCATATGTCTTCATTTATACAATCAGCCATCATTCAGTCATTCATTCATCCACTCAATCAATGTATCTACTGAGCACTAACTCTCCATCACTAAGCTTGACCCAGTATTTAGATATTAATAAAAAGCAATTTTACCCTCAAGCAGCTCAGACTGTAGGGGAAGATGGCACATACATAAGTGGGACTGAGTGTTAGAGATTCAGAGTGTAAAGTTTGGGCAAGGAGAGTGGAAAGAGAGTGAGTCTACCTGGTGTGGCTCAAGAAGTGTCTTCTGGAAACAGCCACATGGCAAGCTGAGATTTAAAAGCAGGTGTTCTACCAGATACATGAGAGGGGCTTGGTGACTCCAGAGGGAAAGTGTCAAAGGAGAGAAATCCCAAGTTAAGACACAGCTTAACATGTGAATTCAGTGAAAATGGTTTCGTACCAGAAGTTTCATACCAAAAGTGCCCAGTCTGTGTTGGTGGCAAGAGTGTGAAGAACCTTAGCCGGTGACCACGCTAGGAGTCATTTGGGGAAATTTGCACCAGCTTCAGAGTCAGCTGAGCATAGAAACAATATGTAATGATTCATGGAGTATTGTCTTTCCATGTATGTTTGCAATATGAACCACTTGCTTACCTGAGTATTTGCATGTCATCTCACAATTCTCAACTGCTCTTTATCCACACTTCTCTATTAACCTGAGAGCCAGGGTCATTGGAGCTAAACTGTATACAAAATAGGATATGTGTGATATATGTCATTAAACACACACACACACACACACACACACACACACACACACGTTGCTGCTGCTGTTCAGTCACTAAGCCGTGTCCGACTCTTTGTGACCCCATGGACTGTAGTCAGACAGGCTCCTCTGTCCATGGGGTTCTCCAGGCAGGAATACTGGAGTGAGTTACCATTTCCTTCTTCAAAGAATCTTTCTGACCCAGGGATCAAATCCAAATTTCCTGCATTGGCAGGTGGATTCTTTACCACTGAGCCATCTTGGAAGAACTATATATATATATATATATATATACACACACACACACATATATATATATATATACGTATATACATATACATATATGTATATATATATGTATAAAATGCAGGGCAATATTAACTGTTTATCAGTGGATGGTGGGATATACTTTTTATATTTTATTCTTTGTACTTTCCCCCCAATATTTCATAAGGAACATGTGCTAACTTCATAACCATAAAAGGTTGCCTTTTTAAAAAACAGAGATGTTGATTTTAGAAGCAATAGGAGGAAAACACATATACCAAGGGGAAAGAAAGTCTTCATGTTAACTGAGGACATCATTATCCTAGCTGTGGATGTCATTAGCTGATTGGATTGTTCTTCCTTCTAAATTGCAATTAATCTTATTATGCCTTTTAAGGTGAGAGCATATTCTATTTATATGAAGCAAAAGCCTTGTGTTCAGAATTCTTAAACATCAATATCTTTCCCTTTCTTCTTTGTTATAAAAATTTTTTTGTTCTAACACGATCACTCTAAGAACACAAACAAAACCATGAAAAGAGTAACATCTTTTTCCTTGAAAAATCAAGTTGCAATCTTTAAGACAACCTCCACTATAGATTTTTGGGATAT
Source organism: Okapia johnstoni (assembly GCA_024291935.2). NCBI lineage: Eukaryota > Metazoa > Chordata > Mammalia > Artiodactyla > Giraffidae > Okapia > Okapia johnstoni. Next base: position 8,248,779 of record CM044321.1, on the reverse strand, counting down.
GAATAATATAATTCAGGGTTGAGAGTGTTTACCAGGTCTGACGTCATAAAGAGCAAAATTAATTTCCTGTGATAAAGTATTGGTCTTTTTATGACCTTGCCTTGGCTCCTAGATAAACAGGTCCAATTTTAATAACAACATACTTATGTCCCCATATTCCAGTATTAATGCTGTGCTGATAAACACAGAAATGCAACTTGGTCACTGGGATACCCAGTTTTCATGATGCTCTCTGTATATTGTGATACAATCATTCAGTCATTTTCTTTTTACCTTAAGGGTCTCGTGTGCATGTATGCTCAGTCACTTCTGTTGTTTCTGACTCTTTGTGACCCTATGGATGCTCCTCTGTCTACGGGCTTCTCCACGCAAGAATACTAGAGTGAGTTGCCATGCCTTCTTCCAGGGGACCTTGCAGACCCAGGGATCGAATCTGCATTTCCTGCATCGGCTGCATGGCAGGCAGATTCTTTACCACTGAGCCACCACCCTTCTACTCAGAATTCCCATAAAGAGGCTTTAAATCACCCAGTCCTGTTTTATTCTAACAACACTGCTCAGAGGACACCTGGTTTCCATGGGTACCCTCCAGGGACTGAAGACCCAACAGACTCAATGTCACCCTCTCCTTTCAAGGTGGCTTGAAATTTAGAAGGTCTTTTCCAGTATTGGGCCTGCAGCCTGATTTGGTACAGCCCCCTGGAATAAAATACGTTTCTCTCTCCCACATGACCCTCTTTAAGTATTTCATTACAACGCAGGCCCTCTCTATCGGTCTCTGTCGCTCTAGCTTTCATGCTTTTAATGACATTGACCCACCCACGAGAGCTGTCACCAAGGCCACACAAAACTCGCAGGTTTTCTCTGCTCATCTGTTAACTTTTTCTGCTTGTTTCTGGAACTCAAGTGAACCCGTCCACTCTTGCCATCTCTGCTTCTCGCCCGTGGCTCCCTAAGTCCTTATGTCCACCCTCACGTAGTTTCAGTGCCAAGTCTTAACACCCACGTTTTCTCAGTCTTCCATTGGCAATTCAGCTAGTAGTTAACACTCGCTGTCCTTGGCACTTCTGAGAATAGGTTTTGATGTTCTCTTTAGTTGCAAACACTGAGACTTCTAAACGAAGCTGCGTTTATCTAAATTCTCTTAAAGCCTTTGGACTGTCTGCTTACCTCTCCACTCCTCCACCGTGTGTGAACGATGAGGGAGAGTTTCAGCTTCACGGAGTCAGGGAGTCAGGGACCTTGTTTTACTTGCTCACTGCTCATGCCTGCTGTTCCCAGAGCCTGCCATCCTGCTTGGCCCCAGAAGGGATTCAGGGACGAGTTGTCCCAAAACTTTGGAACATAAATTTGCTCTGAGTAAGCTGGACAGCGTGCTAATGGCCATGTTAAACCTTTGGATCAGAAATGCACACTGTAAAGACATGTGGAGTCCAGATCTCAGTGGGTCCGTGTCCTTCACTGGCGGGGCGGTTCCCATGTGGCACTAGTGGTAAAGAACCTGCCTGCAAATGCAGGAAACATAAGAGACCTGTGTTTGATCCCTGGATTGGGAATATCCCCTGGAGGAAGGCATGGCAACCCCCTCCAGTATTCTTGCCTGGAGAATCCTATAGATAGAGGAGCCTGGAGGGCTAAGTCCATAGGGTTGCAAAGAGTCAGACACGACTGAAGTGACTTAGCATGCACGCATGCAACCTTTGCTGAGCAGAGGGTCAAAAGAACAAGGTTGATCCAGTCTGACTTTCCCTTTAGACCCCACGTCTTCTTCACATTTTTTCCTATATAAATTAGATTGCTATTTTAGCCCAGTGGATCTCCATAGTTGCTGCTCATGGAATCACAGACGAAACTTTTAAAAAGTATCTCTGGGGGGCTGGGGTTAAGTCCTAAGTATAAGAACCTTCTCTAAAGCTCTCCAAAATCCACTACAAATATGGTATTATATAAATGATCAGGACAGTCCATTACAATTAAGAGTATACCTTTTCAAAGATTTTTCTGGGAGCGTATTGTTTGCTTCATGTTTGCTTCATAATCAACTTGTAACCTTGCTTGTAATTTTTCTCTTAGCGTATGGAAAAAAAAAGTCCTTTAATGGAAGACAGTGTGGCCTTTATTTTGAGCCCACTGGAAAAGAGGCTGTTGTTCTTTTCATGATTTTTAAAAAGGAAATCATAAATACACAAATAAAACATATCACCCCAGAGGAAAATTTGGCTCTTGGATCTCTAGTAACTACCAGCTGAGGTCAAGAAAGCTACAGGCAAGTTTTCTAAAATGAAAGTTATCTGTGTTGTTGCTATAATTGAAGTTATCAGTCCATCAGTTGCCCTTACCCACTTTTGTTAAGCTGCTTCTTCTTTTTTTTTTAAACTACAGTAAAATAAATTTGAAAAATCACCTAAGAAGAATTCCAAGGGCAAGAATCAGATTCTAAAATTCTAGTCGAAACATTTTTCTTCAGTGTTTAACACAGGGGACAAATTTATAAGGAAGAAAAAGCTGCAATCACATGATTTTGAGGTCAGTTTTGCTGAGGAGGAAGGAGAAGCAGAGGGAATGATGGAACAGCTAACTGCCTCCGGTGACATCCTGGGGCCCTCTTTTCTCTGTTTTGTTTCTCTTGCCTTTTTTGTTCTTTCTGAGTTCTTTTTAGCCTTAATTTTTCACTGTATCCACCTCCATCTTTCTGAATTAAGGAAAATAACTAAATTATCATGAATAATATTGGTGATATTTTACATATGTTCTTATCTATATTCTAAAAGCTGAGTAATTTCTATTTCTCAAAACATGTTCAAACAGATACATTAAAACTAACCCAAACTACTCCTTTTCCTTAAGACATGAATTTGTATGAGTTTGTGGTCAGAACCCACTCTCTGCACACCTCTAACCTCCCATTGTGAATAGAGTAAATGCTTTAATAGCAATAAATCAGAAATTGACTTATATAAGATTTTCAGATTGCCTCGCAAATATGTTTGTTGAATCAGATTGAAATAATGTTACTAATTACACATTGCTGTATTTACCTAATTAGTTTGTGATTGTACTTTCACATATTATTCTAATCTCTGCAATTTAAGTAGCTGAATACTGGTCTATGTATTATTATGGCTTTTATGTATACAAGTATGCATACCAGCATACAATATACACAATTTTTCTTTTGGTTTTTACAACTATGACTCAGAGTAGAGAATATATTTTAATTTCACAAGCAATATACTTTGGATTCTATTTCTTGGCAGAGCATGAAGCTATAAACTTCCATATCCAACTTGGTCACTATTTCTAAGTGATAACTTTTCTAGTTGCAAAAGGGAGGAGAAGAAGCATTTTAAGTACTTGCTAGTTTCAAACTTTTAATTTGCTTCGTCACCAAGGCAAGGAAGTAGACCTAGAATAAATCAGTGATTCACTTCAAAGACAGAAGCTTTGAGTTGATAAATAAATGCGGTCGATGCAACAGCAGAAAGCAGCCTCCACTCTGCAGCGGTACGTGATGGCGGCTGATTCTCCCAAACACGGCAGAAGGAGACAACCCAAACGTCCATCAACAGGAGAACGGAAAACGAACCGTGTGTGGTTTCTTCACACACCCACCGCAGGACTCCTCCCCAGTTACAAAGGATCTCAAATCACTGGTGCACACAGTAACAAATAAGCCTCAGCGACATGATGCTGAACAGGAAAAGAAGCCAGATGCAAACAAGTACAATCGTGACTCCATTTAAAAAGTGGAAAACGTCATCTATAGACATCTGAAGAGTCTGTCCTTGAGGTGAGGGGTTGACTGGAAAGGAAAGAGGGAACTTTCTGGGGTGATTGAGATGCTCTTTGCCTTGATCTGAGTAATGACTGTAGGGATGTGTACATTTGCCCAAATTCACTGAACTGAAACGTCTGCAGTTACTTTGTGTATGTTATACTTCAATGAAATTCTATTAGAAGAAAACAAATAACAACAGCAAAAAACCCTGCTCAAAGGAGTCTGGGGCTTCCCATGTGGCACTAGTGATAAAGAACCCGCCTGCCAATGCACGAGACATAAGAGAAGCGTGTTCTATCCCTGGGTCGGGAAGATCCCCTGGAGGAGGTCAAGCAACCCACTCCAGTATTCTCTCCTGGAGAATCCCAAGGACAGAGGAGCCTGGCAGGGCTACAGTCCATGGGGTCACAGAGTCAGACATGACCTTGAAGTGACTTAGTACACAAGGTAGCCTAGTGGCAGCTCTGTGAACAACCACAGCTGATGGAGAGTGTCTGGAAGGCTGCACTGCCCACCCTCTCTACAGTTCTCTCCATGAAAGACCCTGTGACAGCAGGTGGAGACTGGAACGTAAGGTCCTCCTGCAGCAGGCTGTCTGGTGGTTGGGTCGTCCCACAGTCCAAACTGTGACGAAGGAAATCCAGCTCCAGCTTTTGTGTTAGACTCGGGTAGATACAAAAGGGACTTATGGAGATAGAGACACACTTCACTGAAGTCAACGAGAAGACAAGAAAATGCACTTATTCCCAAAGTACATTTTAATAAAACATTTCTTACTGAAGTTGAAATGGTAATGGAAAGCTCAGAGTCCATCACTGTATATAATTAGGTTTAGGCAAATTGTGACTCAATTCCTTTCCACCCCTTCACAATCTCCTTGAGCAACCACTTGTTCCCCAGATACCCTCTAACAAAGGTGAAAGTGAGTGTTAGTCACTCAGTTGTGTCCGACACTTTGGGACCCCACGGACTTTCGCCCATGGAATTCTCCAGGCAAGAATACTGGAGTGGGTTGCCATTCCCCTCTCCAAGGGATCTTCTCCACCCAGGGATCAAACCCAGGTCTTGTGCATTGCAGGCAGATTCTTTACTCTCTGAGCCATCAGAGAACCCACCTACCCTCTAAGGAATACTTCCTGAGCAGGCAACTCTATCAACACACCTTCTCAGTGCTTCTTGGTACTGATATCCAAGCTGCCCCCAACCACAACTCCCCCCCACAAAGCTACACAAAACCCAAAAGACACACAGATGTCCAGAAAATTCTCTCTTCCCCACCTGGCTTCCAAGTTGTCATCCAGCTACTGTCACCAATCAGTCTTAAAAATCATTCAATGCATTCCTTTTCCCTGCTCAGGTAAGAAGCTTGAATTCTTATTAAAAGGATTTTTAACCACATTGTGTCATCTCATAAGAATAAGGCACTAGTAGTTCCTGCAGCAGGTCAGTGAAGGGAAGATGTTGAAGGCTGGATGGTGGTGGTGGAAGGCCTCTCAGGATCTCAAATGTCCTGCCTAAATGAACATTTATTGAATGCCAGGCTTAATTGTTGTTGTTGAGTCACTAAGTCATGTCTGACTCTTTGTGACCGTATGGACTGTAGCCCGCCAGGCTCCTCTTGTCCATGGTGTGTTCCAGGCAAGGATACTGGAGTGGGTTGCCATTTCCTTCTCCAGGGGATCTTCCCCACATAGGGACTGAATGCATGTCTCCTGCACTGGCAGGCAGACTCTTTACCATTGAGCCACCTGGGCAGCCCATCAGGCTTAGTAGCAGGCCCTTAACATACATTATCTCTTAATCCTGAGACATCCTGACCAAGGAGAGACCCTCGCTTCCACGCCCCAGTTGGTGAAACAAGTATGCTGCAGGGTGATACGGTCTGAGTCTCCCGAGACCAGCTCAAAGCAGCTCTTTAGTATCCACACCATGAAGGTTATGAAAAGTTACATGGTAAAGGAATGAAAAGAACTTCAAGGTGATTGGAAGGTCACCATCCTCACATGACCAGAGACCAACCACTTTTAGCCACTTGCTGAATGCACAGCCAAGAATTCACTGGCCCAGAGAGAGGCTACCACGCATATGTACCAGGAATGACTTCCTTTAATCAAGCACTGTTAAATTAGTTATGATGAACATCTGGTGAAGAATGTCTTTGTGAAATTAATGTTTACAATTATTCCCTCTGCTCTTACCTCTTGGGTTAGTATTAAATATGAACATGGGAATAATACTCATTTAATTCCTAATAAAAGTCGGTACTAAAATAACAGAGTTGGACCATAAAGAAGATGGAGCACTGAAGAACGGATGCTGTTGATTTGTGGTGCTGGAGAAGACTCTTGAGACTCTCTTGGATTCCAAGGAGATCAAACCAGTCAATCCTAAAGGAAATCAACCCTCAATATTCATTGGAAGGACTGATGCTGAAGCTGAGACTCCAATACTTTGGCCACCTGATGAGAAGAACCAACTCATTGGAAAAGACCCTGGTTCTAGAGAAGATTGAGGGCAGGAGGACAAGGGATGACACAGGATGAGATGGTTGGATGACATCATTGACTCAATGGATATGAGTTTGGGTAGACTCCGGGAGCTGGTGATGGACAGGGAGGCTTGGGGTGCTGCGGTTCATGGGGTTGCAAAGAGTCGGACACGACTGAGTGACTGAACAACAACAAAATCAATATGGTATACTTCTAATAATATCCAGGCCAGAAAGAAAATCTCATTCAAATAAAACTAGTATTTATTTTTTTTCTTTTCATTTGTCAATAAGAATTCGTCCCCTTGGAATCTCAAAGCTAAATGTATTCTTTAAATATAATTACTATCTTCAGCCTAGATTTCTGGAATGATTTTTCTCCCACATCATTGTGTTTTACCTTCAGCCATTAAACTAACAAATACACCAGCCTATGGTTTTTTTTTCCCATAAACTTATTCAAATCCTTTTCTAGAATTAAACAGGACATAATAATAAATAAGAGTCATCCTTTGGAGAAAAAGGAATGCCTTTATCCAGGAGCCAGTGATTCTCCACTGGGAATATTTTGCCCCCCATGTTTTAGATGGCAAAACCTAGAGACGTTTTTAGTTGTCAAAACTAGGAGTGATGGGACTTCGAGCATCTAGGGGGCAGAGGTTTGGAGTGCTGCTAAACGTGCATATTACTTCCCACAGCAACACATGGTCTGTCAAAAATGCAAATAGAGCCGAGGCTGAGCAAGCCTGCCTCAGCGCTGGCACATTTGCAAGAATTAGGAGAGCCAGGTAAGCCTGTGATTGAACATTGACCATTGATGAATTAATGAAGTTTGGTGAGTTTCAGATTCTCCATCCATCTCTAACTTTTCCAAGTTATACTTTCTAGTTCCAGTGACATAATTGCTCAGTACATTTCTGTGCAATTCACAGACCTCTGACCTTGACTTTTCTCTGTGTGTTGGTGGCAGGGCTTCTCCAGCCCTCCTGGGAAAAGCTTTAGGGTTATTAATAGCATCAGTTCAGAAGCTCATTGAATGATGATTAGTAAAAACTCGAAGCTGTAGCCTGCTTCCACAGCCCTCTCAGTCCCTACCCTCCTTTTTTTTTTGTCTGATTTTCCATGATCCCAGGAGTGAAAACACATCCCTTCTGTACATTATCCTATACTGTAAGCCCAGCTCTGACCTTTAGAATGGTTGAGTGAAGCAGATAGAATTCAGCCAGGAAGGCCCCCGGGAGTAACTCAGACACTTAAATATAATACACAGACGGCCCTGGCTGGCTTTGCGTATTGAGTTACAAAACTTTGTAAAAAATCTCCCCACGCGCTGATCAGTTTTCCATCTTCATTTTGGATTCATAGACTCAAATGCCAGTCACTCTCCTACAATGGCACTGTCCACCTGAAATAGTCTGAGTGGGAAGAGAATTAAAAGCATGGAGAGCCTTACTGTTTGTATTCACTATATTTAAATGGGGGAAAAGCTATCGGGTCCAAAGGCTGCCAAATGCTCCTGTTAAATGGCAATGGGGCCAAGAACTGGCATGCTTTGGAAAGAAATAGTATGAAGGGAAGAGTCAGAAAGCAAAGGAGTCGTGAGATCCAAAGGAGGGGGTGGAAGTTGGTGGGAGGGGACAAACAGAACGTTGCAGAGGACACCAGAGAGAGCACGGGAACTCAAAGGGCTCTGGAAGGCATGGCCGAACTCCTGGGTTCCTTCCCTCCTGAAACTGTCCAAATGGCCTTGTCCAAGTCACTCAGTCTCCGTGGAACTACAGAACAGAGGACTTAACTTTGAACGATCTCAATTCAGGTCCTTCCAGGCAGTAAATGTCTAGCTCCATCTGTGTCTTGGGTGGGCTAGCTAGAAAGAAACTCGACAATCAGCACGCCTCAATAAACAGGCTTTCACATCCAGGGTTTAAAGTGCACAAGAGTGAGGTAAAAGGGTGATAGGGAGGCTTAAGCCAGGTCTCCTCGCCCTCTGTGAGTGTGCTGTTGTTCAGTCATGAAGTCACGTCCAACTCTTTGCAACCCCATGGACTGCAGCATGCCAGGCTCCCAGGCTTCCCTGTCCTTCATTATCTCCTGGAGCTTGCTCAAACTCACGTCCGTTGAGCCGGTGATGCCATCCAACCATCTCGTCCTCTGTCGTCCCCTTCTCCTCCTTCTGTCACTCTTTCCCAGCATCAGGGTCTTTTCCAGTGAGTTAGCTCTTTGCATCAGGTAGCCAAAGTGTCGGAGCTTCAGACCCTACCAACTTTGAATGATCTCAGTTCAAGTCCTTCTGAGCAGTAAATATCTGGCTTTATCTGTGCCTTGGTTGGGCTAGCTAGCAAGGAATTCAACAATCAGCACGCCTAGATAAGCAGTGTTTAACATATGGCGCTTAAAGGTCAGCAAAGCGAAGTGAAAGTGAGATTGGGAGGGTGGAACCTGGTCTCCTCTTCCTCTGGGAGAGTGGAGGGAGGCGCAGGCACACAAGGGAGCCATGATTCTTCAGGGGTAGATGAGTGAAAAGCCTCCTCTGTGCTCCCCTGTCCTCTTCAAGGTGAACTGGAAAGCAACGGAGGGAGAGAGAGTGGCCTACTTTCTGTTCTCCCAATGCACAAAGCTTGAGGCTATGGAATAAAGTGCCTTTTTCTACCTGAAATCCTTGGCAGGGCCTGACCTTTCTTGTCATCTGGGTTTTCACCCAGGTATCACCTGCGCAGAGAGCTCTTTCTGCTCGTCCAGTCTACAGTAACTGCCCCTCTCAGGTATGACCTGAGCTCTTTAGATCTCATCCAATATCGTCTACAGAGATTTTTTTCCTCAGTGTCACAGCCTATCTTGATTTTTGTCTTTACGTGCTTGAAATGTGCTTCCCTCCTCGGGAGCAGAGCCCTCGTAGGTCTTGTTCTTTGTTGCTCTGTTCCACTTGACTCCAGGGTCAAATTCAAAAACAATTTATTGAAAGAATCAATGAATCAATGCATATGAAATACTGTGGATGAAATTTGCACATGGGAAAATTTGGGAAGAAGAGAATGGAGACAGAACACGGGAAGAATAGTTTACATCCTTGGGACGATAAGACCCCCAGAAGAGGCCACCCGAAAGACTCAGAAAGGGGACAGACTTGATCCTACAGGTCGAGTGAGACCTGGAGGTCACAAGAGATGACCTTGTGAGCTGGAAGCAGCAAAAGCATGGAGAGATGGAGGTTATCAGCCTACGCAGTCCTGATGCCCAGAGGCCTACAGCGTCACATCTGGAAAACCGGATTCAGTACAAAGCAGGGGACAGGACTGCAGCGTTTCCACACAATTTAACATTTTCATCAATACGTAGAGTTGTCTCGAAGGGTGTACGTACGCTCCTTGTGATAGCTGTAGTTATCCAATCTCAAAGCTAATAAACACTGAAATTCTACTAACTCTTAACTACCCAAGCTAAATTTCTTCCATTAGAATAAATTGCTATGTGTTGATTTCTGTAAATTCTACCAAAATGATAAGACCATTTTATCCATGCATCTTAATGATTTTTGCCCTGTAGCAAAAATAAATAAATAAATCCCCTCACTTTGACCATATACTAATACAAATTTTAAGGAGAAATACAAAAGAAAAGCAAAAAAAAGCCCCATCTTCAATTTCAACAAATCTCAGGGTTACAATTCACTGGGCCCTCTGCTGCCTGCTTTTGGCACTGAAAACCAAGAAGCCTTTCTAAAGTGCATAGAAAACTTGGAAAAGAGACCATTTCTAGTCAGGCTTTTATCCAACTGTCTAGTTAAAGAAATTAAATTCTTAGATTACATGTTGCATTTCAAAGGTTTAACCAACTGAGTTTTCTTTAAATATTTTGAATAAATTTAAAAAACCCTCCCATTCCAATAATCTTATGATTCCTCTTCCAAATCTATGAAGAATGTCCAGAAGACAATAAACTCAGGTAAATTTCTCATGAATTATTGCTTCAAATTATCAAGAAAATTCAGTTGCATCACTATAAAATGATAACTGACTTGACTTGATACCACTAAGTAAAATCTTTGTGAAAGTTATATTTTCTACTCTTTTAATATATTAAGCCTCTGCTATCTTAAAAAAAGGACCTAATACTGGGTGATATTCTTAGACTCAGAGAGGCAAATTTTTGTATCCTTAGATTGATAGAGGTCAATCATTACTTGGTTTGGCCTAGTAGAAAACTAACATTTTTTTTAAGCTACAAGGGTATCCATTCAGGATATGTGCCTTAAAACTCTTGCTTGAAAATGCATCCTTATGAAGGTTACATGTTATTCCTCACACAGAGTGGCTCTATGTAAAAATACGGTGCAATTATCTGATTTGCCAGCAGTGGACACTGTTACTCTAGTTATCCTCACACAGGGACTAGGAAAAAGCCTGCTCAGTATATCAGGAAATGCTTACTCTGTATTCCCTTGAATAGTCACATCGGCAATTCTTCTGGAAAAGTAATAAAATAAATTTTGGAAAAAAAAACAGTGTTACTCTTAGAAACCCAAAGATTATTAAGAAAAATATTTACATTTTAGATGGTTCTCATTTAATTTTGTGTTATTAATTTATGGAACTTATCTACTAGCTGCAGAATAACCAATCATCATCAGTTTTAAGTATATCCTATGCATCTACAAAAGATCTGTCTCCAGAAAGATGTTGCCAATCAGTGTGAGAAACACACAAAACTATTTGGAAGTGGCCCTGCTTCCAGTCCTGGGTTCCCTCGAAGCAGCTCTGCCCCTCTAGACCAACCATCAGTCCTCTCTGATCTTTGTCTTCTGTCTGGAAAGGAGCTACCTAAATTCACAAATCACCTAAAATGCCTACTCTGATATTTGCATTTCTAGGACTCTCTCAGGACAGACTAGAGCAAAAAGGCTTTGCAACGCTTGTGTAATCAGGTAAGGTGTTTATTTAATCTCCATCCAAAAGCTACCCTTATAAAACAGCTATTCCTTCTGTGATGAGGCCAGAAACACAAGTTCCAGCCCTCAGGGCAAGCATAATGGAAATCGGCCTTCAAAGCTAATGGAAATAAGGCTTTAGGCAGTGGGCTCAAAATAGAAAGCCTCTTACTCTCTACTTTCTTCTCTGCATAGCAGAGAACAACTTGCCCTAATCAGGGTGTTTACTCTGTGCCAAGTAGGTATTATTATCATTCCCATTTTATAGATGAGGAAACTGAAGCACAGAAAATTAACAGACAGTCTATGGATGCATTCATGCTCAGTCGCTCGGTCGTGTCTGACTCTTTGTGACCCCATGGACTGCAGCACGAAGGACTCCCTGTTCTTCACTGTTTCCTGGAGTTTGCTCAGATTCGTGTCCATTGAGTCAGTGATGCTATCTAACCATCTCATCCTCTGTCATCCTCTTCTCCTTTTGCCTTCAGTCTTTCCCAGCATCAGGGGCTTTTCCACTGACTCTCAATGTGATGCTGTCTACCTTGTCTGCTGCCATCTACTAGATTGTGAATTGCTTTGGGATAGAAAATATTTGGGACTTCCCCAGTGACTAAGTGGAAAAGAATCTGCCTGCAATGCAGGAGATGCAGTTAGATCTCTGGGTCAGGAAGATCCCCTGGAGAAGGAAATGGCAACTCTGCCTGGAAAAATCCCATGGGCAGAGGAGCCTGGCGGGCTCCAGTCCATAGGGTCACAAAGAGTTGAACACGACTGAAGTGACTGAGCACACAGAAAATATTAATAAAAGCAGCATGGTGGGAAGACGTGGACATAGACCAGTAGTTCGCACCCAGGGTTCCTTCCCCACCTCCAGGGACACGTGGGAATATCTGGAGACACTGTCACATTGGAGGGAGAGGAGCCAGGGTTGTTGCCCCACATTCTATAAGTCCCACAGCAAAGAATAAACCAGGTCAAAATGTCAGTGGTACTGAGCTTAGGACACACTGCTCTAGAGGAAGAGATTGGGTCCGAAAGCAGGCTCTGCCACTTACCAGTTGTGTGAACCTGAGTCATTGGCTTAGCTTCCTGAATCTCTCTGTATCCTCCCTTACAAATGATTAAAAAAAAATCTACTTAACAATTATGGAAATGGCAAAGACTGGGTGCTTTTCAACTGTGAAGTGTTTATACATGTTCAAAGACACAGCCAGCTAGTAGCAACAGCAGAGGTTTTGGAGTCAAAATGATGTGAGTTTTTAAATTTTTCAAACCCTAGTTTTCACCATCTACTAAAAAAAAAAAAAAAGAGGAGGATTTATACATCAGAAATTTTCCTCAATGTTAAATGAAGTGACGGGCTTTCCCAGTGGCTCAGATGGTAAAGAATCCGCCTGTAATGCAGGAGACCCAGGCTTGATGCCTGGGTCGGGAAGATCCCCTGGAGAAGGAAATGGCAACCCACTCCAGTATTCTTAGCTGGAGAATCCCATGGACAGAGGAGCCTGGAGGGCTACAGTCCGGAGGGTCACAAAGAGTCAGACACGACTGAAGAGACTCAGCAAATGAAGTAATGCAAAACTCCTCTTAAACTGTCCAACATACAACATACCCTTAAAAGTGACTCTTTCCACTCCTCAAAGTATATGTTTATTATTTCTTGTGTGACTAGTATGAGAAACCCAATCACAAACTACATTCCTTGTTTCCCAAAGCAAATCCAGTTTTGTTCAGATGTCTACCTTAACTCAGGCAGCCAAGTGCCTTGAGAAATGACCCCATCCTCCAAATTCAGAAATGAGACTCCATTAAGCTGATCCAAGGTCAATCCAGTGTACCGCACAAGTGATAAATTTAGCATCACCCATGTGACCTAGTTCTGGCCAATAAATTCAAGGGAACTTTGCAGAAAGAGGTTTTCGTTCCTAAGTAGTCCCTGGCAGAGACAATCTCATTTTTCCTCTGGAAGTATTATTTTTTTTTTTTTTGTCTATGGTGCCAGGAACAGCTGTAGTCACTTTGCTAGCAGCCTGAGGAGGAAACCCACCCCAGGGATTGCAGAACAGGGACATAGGCAGTTCTGAATGATGAACTGGAGGTCTTGGCTGAAATGAGTCAGCCATGGGAACCTCAGTCCCTTTGGACTTACTGCAATATGTAAGAATAAATTTTCTTATTGCTTAAGCCAATTTGATGCGGAGTTTCTGTTACCTGCAGTAAAAACACATTCAAACAGTGGTAAGTAGAGCCTGGGATCCCACTTCTGGACACAGTCTCCCAACACCATCACCATGGTACAGGTTTCACTCAATCTCCTGTAACAGTTGTATGTGGGCAACCAGTCTAACGGGCTCAGCGGTAAAGAATCTGCCTGCCGATGTAAGAGATGCAGGTTTGATCCCTGGGTTGGGACGATCCCCTGGAGAAGGAAATGGCAACCCACTCCAGTACCCTGGCCTGGAGAATTTCATGGACAGAGGAACCTGGGGGGCTGCAGGCCATGGGGTCACAAAGAGGCGACCACACCTCAGTGACTAAACAGCAACTGCAGCAACAGGGTGTACGGGCCACTGCAAAGTGGGACTGGAAGAGAGCAATAGCGGGGAGCTTTTTGCCCCATAATTTTTTGTTTTAAAATTGTGGTAATATATACATAACATAAAAAGTAACACTTAAACCTTATCTAAGCCTATAGTTCATTAGCATTAAGTACTTCCGCGTTGTTATCCAAAGACCACCACCACCCATTTCTAGACCTTTTCACCTTACAACACTGAAACTCTGTTCCCATTAAACAATACCTCCCATCTTCCTCTCCTCTGAGACCCTGGCAACCACCAGTCCACACTCTGTGAATCTGACTACCCATGGGTACCTCACGTAAGTGGGACCACACTGCATTTGCTCTCTTGTGACTGGCTTATTTTGCTTAGCATAATATCCTCAAGGGCCCTCCATTCCATCCATGTTGTAGCATGCATCAGGACTTCTTTCCTTTTTAAGATGGAATAGTATTCCATTGTATGTTTACACCACATTTTGTTTATCCGGTCATCCACCCGTAGATGCTTGAGTTTCTTCTACTTTTTGGCTAGTATGAAAAATGCTGCATGGTTGTAAATAGCAAGTTTTAATCTGGCAATCAGCTTTTAACCTCAAATGCATATTTAACAGTCTAAATCATGGACTGACAAATTGTGACCCCTATGCCAAATCTAGCCTAATGTCTATTTTTCTAAATAAAGCTTTATTGGAACACAGCCATGCCCATCTGTTTATATATTGCCAAAGGTTGCTTTCACATTGCAGCATAGAGTGGAAGTGTTACAAAGAGACCACAGGGATCACAAAGCTTAACACATTTACTCTGGCCCTTTACACAAAACTTTCACTGACTTTTGGTCTAAAGGATGCTTAATGAACTAGACTCCAGACCAATCTCTTGCCTCTCCTATTGACCACCTATCTTTCCTGCCTGCAGCTCATCATCTATAAGACTGAAAGATTTTCTGAAATGCAAGCTCTACCCCATTAAGCTGCTTTCAGAACTTCAATAATTCCAGTCTCCCCCAAAGATGGCACCATGGCTCCCTGGAACCAACCATAACATCCATGATCCATCCCCTCCCCTCCCCCTCCCCCTCTTCAAGCCCCAGTGACCCTTCACTCAATCTCAAGAGCAGGGCCCTTTGAGAAAGCCTTCCTCAACGCTCAGGAACTCTGCAAACACAAACTAGTTGTGCAGCCAACATTTAGTGAGTAAATGAATGAACAAACTTTTTAACCACATCACAGCTATCTCTTGGGGAGGTTAATTTTTTGTTCTTACCTCCATCACTTAAGCATTTGGATGATTTTCTAAGCCTGCTGAAGGTGCCAAACAGAAAGTGCATGAAAATAACTGGGAACTGCTGATGAATTTTATCAGCTTTGGGACTCCTAAATTCAGAGTGGTCACTTAGAATGAATCTTTTAGAGATGGTTGGACTATGCATTCTTGGTAATTAGCTTACATTTTAATTTTTGTGTTTTAAAGTTACATGTTTTCAATAAAAGTAGTAAGTATCATACAAAATATTTATTCTGAATTCCATTCATTGTCCTAAAAGTAAAATTTTGTACAATGTTAGAAATATTGGAGGAATGTTGGCTATTAGGAATTAATAGCCTATCGTGTCAACATACTGTTGTTGTTCAGTTGCTAAGTCACGTCTGACTCTTTTCGACCCCATGAACTGCAGTACACCAGGCTCTCCAGTCCTTCCCTACCACCCAGAGTTTGTTAAAGTGCATGTCCATTGAGTGGGTGATGCCATTTAACCATCTCATCCTCTGCTGCCCTCTTCTCCTTTTGCCTTCAATCTTTCCCAGCATCAGGGTCTTTTTCAATGAGTTGGCTCTCCATAACAGGTGGCCAAAGTGTTGGAGCTTCAGTATCAGCCCTTCCAAGGAATATTCTGGGTTGATTTCCTTTAGTATTAACTGGTTTGATCTTTTTGATGTCAAAGGGACTCTCAAGAGTCTTTTCCAGCACCAGAATTCAAGGCCATCAATTCTTTGGCACTCAGTTGTCCTTATGGTCCAACTCTCACATCCATATATGACTACTGGAAAAACCATAGCTTTGACTTTACGGACCTATAAATGTCAACATGGCTGCACTCTTATGAAAGACAGATCTGATTTAAAAAAAAAACTATTCTATATATATGTGTGTGTGTGCTCGGTTGTGGCCAACTCTTTGCAACCCCATGGACTGTAGCCCACAAAGCTTCTCTGTCCATGGAATCTTCCAGGCAAGAATACTGGAGTGGGTAGCTGTTTCCTCCTCAAGGGGATCTTCCAAACCCAGGGATTGAGCCCAGGTCTCCTGCATTGCAGAAGCACAATTCTATATATAACTTTCCATAAAGAGCATAATGTTGTCATTTATGATTAACAAAATACTATTACATTATCTAGACAGCTTGCTTTTACAGATAAAGTTCTGTATTGACCTAGTAAGATTATGATATATCTAGAGGAAGAATTCTTTAGTTCTCATAGTTCTTAATCACTTAATGCTGAGATTTTCCAATAAAGTAATCCTAGAAATAAATCTTTCTTTAAAATGAGTTGTTCCCCCCAAATAAAAGTATTATGTAAAAGGCAATAATTTGGCAGTTTAATGGTAGAAAATAGACTTTCTGAAATAGGACAATTCTTCCAGAGCATTTAATGAATATTAATTCAAACTATAAAGCTTCACTTTTAAAGAGAGGGAAACTTTGTTGAGAGGCATTGCTGTCTGGATAGACCTTGAATATGCATTTCCAATGCAATTTTATCTTTTGTCAGCTTTGAGAGTCATATTCAAGAGGTCTTTTTAAATATGATAAACTTTACCAATAATGTATAGGAAGCAAAGACTTCTATCTTTGGAAGGGCATATTATATATTACTACTGGAATTTATTTTTATCATCAGTACTTATTAGTCATCAAAATAAATTTAAAAGTATGTTGGTTTCATTACCCAATATACAGAATGCCAAATGCATGCTGAAAATTAGTGCTGTTAAACAATTCAATAGGATTGACCAAGAAAGAGAAAGAATGTGTGAGTGTGTGTGTGTGTGTGTGTGTGTGTGAGAGAGAGAGAGAGAGAGAGAGAGAGACAGAGAAAACGGAAGTGGTTGATAGAACTTCATAAGGTTTTCACTGTCAAAAGGGCAGACTTCTAAACTTCTCTAATGATGTCAGCTTAATCACAAATACATATATAAAATGAGCTTGTCAGTAATAACAGTAAATGAGTTCCCAATGCACAAGCCTCATTAGTGACAAAGAAGCAAAAATTAGAGGGTTTTTCTCTTTTTTAAAAAAATGTAGAAATAAGAGAGAAGTTTGACACAATTTTTATATCTGCAAAAGTCCTTATAATTAACACAGTCATTTCTGGAATAGGACATATACCAGTTCTAATGTGCTGCCATGAAATTTTTAACCTTCCTCCAACTTTACAACAGGCTTTTTTTTTTTTTTTTTTTGGACTCAGTATTCTATCCATTTCCAATTCAAGTGACTAGGATGGTCTCAATTGGCACAATTTGAAGAAACATGAAAGACACAAGATAGATTTCCTTTTCCTTTTGTGTGTGTTTTGGGGTTTGGGGGTTCTATTATAGGAATTATACGAAGGACACAAGACAATGGCATTTCCCTACCTCACCAGGGGTTTCACTGTCTTACATTTAGATGATTATTTCTGCGCCTCAGTTTTCCCCTCTGTGAAATGGCCCATGGATCTCATATTGAGATTGAATTCTATCCATAACTGAGAAGATGCCCCAACACCTTCCTCTTCCAGGAAACTTTTCTTGTAGCCAGATCTCTGTGCTAGTCCCTGTTGTCATCACTGCCCAATGTGAATTTCTGTGATGATACACTTTAATGAGTACTAGTTGGCAGCTCTATCTATCTGCAAAGTTTCTTTGCTACTCTTCCCCTATGCCAGTCTGCTCCTCGATGGCTCAGTGGTAAAGAATCTTCCTGCAATGCAGGAGACATGGGTTTGATCCTTGGGTTGGAAAGATCTCCATGAGGAGGAGATGGCTACCCATTCCAGTATTTTTGCCTGGAAAATCCCCATAGACAGAGGTGCCTGGCAGGCTACAATCCATGGTGGCAAAGAGTCAGACATGACTGAGCACGCGCACGCACACGCACACGCGCGCACACACACACACACACACACTCACACACACACACACACAGCTCCTCATTTGCAGGTCAGCAGAAACTGGAGGGACTGCAGGCATTAGCAGCTCTTTGGGGCCACTGGGTGCTATTTAGCAAGTGAATGCTATTTTCAAACACTCAATTTGGTAAGTAGTAAAAAGTAAAAAGAAAGGAAATTCAGTAAAGGCACTTGTGTGCATGCTAAGTCGCTTCAGTTGGGTCCGACTCTTCGCAACCCTACAGACTTAGCCCACCAGGCTCCTCTGTCCATGAGGATTCTCCAGGCAAGAATACTAGATGGGGCTGCCATGCCCTCCTCCAAGGGATCTTCCCAGCCCAGGGATTGAACCCATGTCTCCTGTCTCCTGCATTGACAGGTGGGCTCTTTACCCCTAGCACCACTTAGGAGGCCCAGTAAAGGCACACTGGTGCTTAAAAAGGCATGCCCTTTAGTGACTGTGCCATGGAGATTTTAAAAAGCTCATACAATTCCCCAAATGCCTAAAATTGCACTCAGAAAGATGTTTAAGTATCTCAAAGAAACTAGAGAAGAGTTAGCAAAAGATTTTTAATTGCTTGGTGTGGGAGATAGTAAGTTCTCACCAGATGGCATCCCACTCATTTCTGTCAAAGAAATCATGACTGTTTTCACCATGGTGACCTGCTCCACCCCAAGGAGTGAAACACAGTTGCTCTGAACCAACTGTGACTAGACCACCTGCGTTGTTTTTTTTTTTAAGTTAACTTTTATTGCTGTACAGTTGCTTTACCACATTGTGTTAGCTTCTGCTGTACAGCAAAGTGAATCACCTATACATATACATATGCCCCCTCTTTTTTGGATTTCCTTCCCACTTTGGTCTCCACAGAGCACTGAGCAGAGTTCCCTGTGCTCCATAGGGGGTTCTCATTAGTCACTTATTTTATACATAGTACATCAAGAGTGTATATATGTCAGTCTTGATCTCTCAGTTCATTCCAAGCCCGTCTTCCCTGCTTGGTGTCCACACATTTGTTCTCCACGTCTGTGACTCTATTTCTGCATCCATTTTTGTAGAAACTCATTTCCCCAGATTTCCTTAGAGAAGTGTGTAGCTGTGGGACCAGTTCCTGGCCCATGAGGTGTGAAGGGAAGTCTGCTGGTGGGGAGGAAGGGGTGTGATGGGAGAGGTGCTAGGACAGATTTTTGTGTTTTCCTACCCATTTGGCCTGGCCCCTTCCTTTCTCTTTGGGACTATGGTATAAGACAGAGATTCCTGCAGCTCCAGGCTTCCCTTGTAGCTCAGTTGGTAAAGAATCTGCCTGCAGTGCAGGAGACCCAGTTTTGGTTCATGGATTGGGAAGATCCCCTGGAGAAGGAAATGGCGACCCATTCCAGTATTCTTGCCTGGAGAATCCCATGGACAGAGGAGCCTAGCGGGCTACAGTCCATGGGGCCACAAGAGTCGGACACGACTTAGCAGCTAAACCACCACCTGCAGCTCTAGAAGTCATCTTGTGTCTATGAGGCATTCAAGAAGGGCAGGAAAAGCTGAGTGCTAAGTCACTGATGAAGCCACTGAACAAGCTTATAGTTTGATCTCCCTCCAGACATTCCAATTATTTTTTTTAAAAAGTCACATCCCTATTAAGTTCCTTATAGTTGAATACATCTTGACATACTTAGCTATTTTCTAGGCATAGCAACATTATATTATTATACAAACCATAACATAATACTGGAGAAGGAAATGGCAACCCACTGCAGTGTTCTTGCCTGGAGAATCCCGTGGACAGAGGAGCCTGGAGGGTTACAGTCCATGAGGTCACAAAAGAGTTAGACACGACGAAGTGGCTAGACAACAGTAAGCATAACATGACGCTGCAGTTTAGTCACTGACTCCTGTCCAGCTCTTTTGTGACCTCACGGACTGTAGCCCCCAGGCTCCCCTGTGCACAGGATTTAGAACACTGGAGTGGGTTGCCATTTCCTCCTCCAGGGGACCTTCCCGACCTAGGGATTGAAACTGCATCTCCTGCATTGGCGGGCAGATTCTTCGCCACTGAGTCACCAAGGAAGCCCAAATATTATATTATGACGTCATCTAGCTGTCCTTAGAGAAACTTAGGAACTCCAGGAGCAGGAATATTGTAGAAACTGGTATTGATCTGTGCCATTTTCATCTTGTCTATCTGTTAGTGAGGTTCTTAGTGATCAAAAGCATGTCTTTTACTGATTTTTAAAATCTTATCTGTAAACACTACACCTAGAGTGAGGTGCTTGAGAAATACTCAATTAAAATTTGAGTAACTGTCAACCTAGTAAAGTCAAGAAA
Source organism: Okapia johnstoni (assembly GCA_024291935.2). Taxonomy (NCBI): domain Eukaryota; kingdom Metazoa; phylum Chordata; class Mammalia; order Artiodactyla; family Giraffidae; genus Okapia; species Okapia johnstoni. The sequence goes on along the minus strand of CM044321.1, from coordinate 8,228,555 downwards.
CTTAGGATCAGAGGACTCAGCCTCTTAGTAATATCTTTTTATTCAGATATACCTTGTAGTTCAAAAGGAAAAGCTAGTTAAGCAATGTCTTTGTTCTCAGCAGGTATTGTTTTTGAATGTCCAATTCAACCTTAAAAAAGTGTTCGATTATGAGATTAACTAGACATAGTTCTTGCTGTAAGGAGTTTTTAAGCTAATGGGAGAATAGATCTGCATAGTAAAAAGAAAACGGCGGCTTACATGGCATGATAGCAGGAAGAGAAAGGGGTGATTCCTGACTGGAATGTTCACATATGCTACATAGGAGAGAGAAATTGAGCTCCACTTAGAAAGCTGAGCAAATTTTCAATATGTAAAACACATCTATCCAAGACAAACAGATGGTCCACAGGTACATGAAAAAAATGCTCAAAATCACTAATTATTAGAGAAACGCAAATCAAAACTACAATAAGGTACCACCTTACTTTGGTCAGAATGGCCATCATTAAAAAATATACACATAACAAATCCCCAAGAGGGTGTGGAGAGAGGAAAACCCTCCGACACCGTTGGTGGGAATGTAAATTGGTGTCGCCCCTTTGGAGAAATGAATATGGAGTTGCCTCAAAAAAACTCAAAATCAAGTTGCCATAGGATCCAGCACTGAACCACTGAACCACTTTGCTGGATGGCAGAAATTAACACAACATTGTAAATCAAGTATACTTCAATGAAATAATACAAAGCACATATCAGTTAAAATGAGAATGAAGAATGAAGATTCTATCTAAAAAGAATAGCTGGAGCAACAGCATCGAGTTTTGACAAAAAGAAAAAAAAAGAAAAGAAAACGTGATGCAAAGAAAAGAGTATAGCAGGATAATCAGATTTAAGATCATACTACAGAAGACTTTATAGTTAGGGCTCAGACCAGTGTTCTTCATAAAGAAAAAATGCAAAACTGTCCAAGGTTTGTGGCCAAATAATCATTGTAATATAATCAGATGCATGTTGCAGAACATAGTTAGACTAGTAAAGAGGTATATTACAGTACAAGTTGAGACACTTGACCGGCCTAAGAAGAGATTGAGGGATGTCTAAGTATAGACTATGGTAGTGGAAACAGGAAGAGAAAAAATTTAATTCCATTTTCTGTCTTCCCAGTACCCAATTATAATCTCCAAATTGAACAGTGTCAGTAATTATGTTGATAAGCAAATCACTGCCTACATATATTCAACGGGATCTAGGAAACTGGAAACATTAAGCAATGGAAGAGAAGAATCAGACGCAATTTATATTTCCCAAGGAGATGAGTATATCCTGTTTGTTCAAAAGAGATGAATTTCAGCCTTTAATCATCTTTTTGTGAACGCTGAAGCTTGTTGGATTTCCAACTCATCAATATCAAGCCTCCAGATTTCACCAATACATAATATGACAATCCTCAATTAATAACAAAGATTTTAATAAGAATTTCAATTTGGAATTCAACTGCTAAGTATGTGACTTGCCCTTACAGCAGTAAGGTAAATCATCACCACAATTCATTTATTATTATTGTTGTCAATAATAGCCTTAATCATCCATATTATACTTATCCTTTTTGGTTCCTCTTTACATTTCTTAACACCAGAAAGAGAACAATATTAACATGTCATACTAAATTTCTTTGAGTCACCTATTAAATATTTGAGAATGGCCAATATATCATCTTCCACAGTTTTATTATTATACTAATAAAACTACTCCACTTTGTCTGATAGCTTGTGCTTCATAAATTTGATACACTGTATTTAATTAAATCCCATCAACATTTATGAGGTGCCTACTATGTTAAAAATGGGATGATATTTTGTGCAGTAAACATTTTTATCTTTAAAATAGGTATGCAAACTGTATATTATTATGCCACTGCATAGATAAAGGAAATTAAGAATGAGAAAATAAGTTGTCCATAATCTAATAACAGTCATTGGTAGAGCTGCTCAGATGCTCCCAGTGAAGGAGGAAAGAGATAAAATATTTTTCCTGTGGTCTTGTTCCTTGTTCCTTTTCTCTTGCCTTCCCTTCTCTCTCTCTTACACATTTTATTATTTCATTTTAGATGCTGAAAATTAAACTCTTGCTACAGTGACACATTTAATCGTGAGACTAATGGGACCATAGCTAAATGTAATCAACATAGTCAAGATAATCAAGATAACATGTAGGAATATAATCAAGAATCTGCTTCATGAGCACAGATGGTTTCCAAGCTACAAAGAAGATACTGAACCCCAAGGAGGGCCTGCATTTCCTAGTTTCCTTCCAGGGACTCAAATTTGCATGTAGAGATGAGAGTTGTGATGCAAAACAAAATATAAACAAAGGAGATATGAATCAATATCCCCTGGATACTGTGTCTAGCTTGTCTCATTTCAAAATTAGTTTTGTTTTTTTCAAATGAGGTAGAAAAGTAAATGGATAACTAGTTATCCTTTTTGAGCAAAGAAAGCAGAGGTGAAGAAGTTGTTAGGAAAGTAGATCTTTTCTATCCCCTGGGTTTATTGAGGAGTGATTGATAATTAAAATTGTAAGATATGGGGCTTCCCTGGTGGTCAGTAGTTAAGAATCTCCTTGTCGATGAAGGTGGCAGATCCTTGGTCTGGGAAGATCTGGGAAGATCCCACACGCTGTGGAGCTACTAAGTCCCTGCCACAACTACTGAGCCAGCGCTCTAGAGCCCGGGAGCCACAAAACTGAGGTCCGCACGCCTAGAGCCTGTGCTCGGCAACAAGAGATGGAGTGAAAATCTCTTTCCACAGCCAGCGCAGTGACAAGCCTGTGCACCACATGAGGACTAGCCCCTAGAGAAATGCAGTGCAATGAAGATCCAGCAGAACCAAAAATAAATAAATCTTGAAAAAAAAGGTAAGATATTTAAAGCCTACAACACGGTGATTTGGCATATGTATACACTGTGAATATTCATTGGAAGGACTGGTGCTGGAGCTGAAACTCCAATACTTTAGCCACCTGATGTGAAGAGCTGACTCATTGGAAAAGACCCTGATGCTGGGAAAGATTGAAGACAGGAGGAGAAGGGGATGACAGAGGATGAGATGGTTGGATGACATCACTGACTTGATGGACATGAGTTTGAGTAAACTCCGGGAGTTGGTGATGGACAGGGAGGCCTGGCGTGCTGCGGTTCATGGGGTCACAGAGTCGGACACGACTGAGCGACTGAACTGAACTGATTGAACTGATGCTGTGAAAGGCCTTCTCTTGACTGAGTTAATTAAACACAATCATCACCTCACGTTTGCCCTTTTATTTTTTTTTGGTGAGAATATTTAAGTTTTGTTCTCCTAATAAATTTCAGTTATATAGTACAGTGTTATTTACTCTGGTCGTCATGTTTATACATCAGGTCCTCAGATCTTATTCTTTTTTATTTTCCATCATTCAGCGTTTGCACCCCTTTAGCAACCTCTCTGTATTTAACGCCCTTCACTCCAGACCTTGGCAACCATTTTCCTACCCTCTGTTTCTGTGAGTTTGACTTTGTTTTTAGGATTTTTTTTTTTTTTTTTAGATTTCACATATAAGTGATCCTATGCAGTCTTTGTCTTTCTGCTTATGTCCCTTAGCAGAATGCCCTCCAGGTCCATCTATGTTGTCATAAGTGGCAGGAGTTCCTTCTTTGCAAGGCTGAATAATATTCCCTTGTGGATACAGACCACATTTTTTTATCCATTAATCGACCCACGGCCTTGGGTTGTTTCTGTACCTCCGAGGTTGTGAATGATGCTGCAGTGAACGTGGGAGTATAGACATCGCTTTGAGAGAGTCCTTTCATGTCCTGTGGACACATTCCCAGAAATAGGATTGCTAGAGCGGGAGGGTAGATCATAAGGCTCTCCCCCCCCCCGACCCCCCAACGCACAAACAATGGCAATTATTGAGGTGAGGGTGGCATTAACAACCTTATTGTGGTAATCATTTTGTAACACACATGTGCACCAAATCATTAGCTTGTACACCTTAAAATTACATATGTGTTTATAATAAAGCTGGAAAGAGAAAACTTATTAAATAAAATTTTAAATAATATAAAATTTTTTTAATTTAAAAAATATAAAAGAGAAAAGAAGTTTAAAGGAATGCTTGAGCAAATTACTTATTCTAGAAATGTAAAAGTTTGGTTAGTCTGCTTAAACTTGAATTAATAGCTAACTAACCCAGTCTCTGATTAAGAACACCAAGCATCAACACAATGCTATCTATAATGCTTAGTTCTTTGAAAAGGAGCACACATCTAGCACTTACGTAACATTCATTAGGTTTTTTCTCTAACAGGGCATCTCAGTGTGTGGCCCTGAGTTTCCTGCGTCACAGTCACAAAGCATGAGCCTTAAAGCTCATGTCTCCTGTGTTCACCTCAGACCTACTGAATCACCCAGAATATCTGAGGATGGAGCAGCCTCTTCTGTTGCACTGAAATGTCTAAAGGGAGTTTTTTTTTTAAACTAACATTCTATTTATTTATTCTAAATTACTAATTAATTTATTTTAAATTCATTTTTGGCTGTGCAGGGTCTCTGCTGCCATGCCCAGGCCTTCCCCAGTTGCGGTGAGTAGGGGCCACCCCTCGTGGGTTTCTCTTTGTTGGGGAGCACAGGCTCAATAATCATGGGGCAGGGGCTTAGCTGATCTGCAGCATGTGGGATCTTACCTGACTAAGGATCGAACCCATGTCCCCTGCACTGACATGGAGATTCTTAACCACTGGACTCCCAGAGAAGTCCCAAAGGGATTGTTAATTACTCTGAGATAAGCCTCATACACATCTCATTTGAGAGCCCCTGCTCTATGTTGTCCTTGACTGTTTTCATAATGCTTCCCCTCTGGCGGTGTTAAGGTTTTAATGTGTCCCAGTATCAGTTTCTGCAGTACCGGCAAAGCATCATCATTTCAAGGTCATTCGGTGCGAACTTTTATGTTGTGTGGGAGGAACTTACTCTTTCTTGCGAATAACTCACATAGCAAGAAAAACAATGAAAACGCTAGAAGTCATTAAGTAAGCAAATCTGTTCTTTAGATGCTCTCCTTTCATAGCTTCTTCTAAATTAAGATTGTTCCTTTAAAGACCCTGGGCATGGAATTGTTATGCACCTGTGTTTCAGCTTCCCTTGATACCATCCTTGGGGCGATACCCCATCTTGCTGGTGATGTCTTTGTAGCGCTTTTGAATTCTCTACAGAATCTATCACGTGCCTTTAGACACAGTAAGGGCCAAACAGATACCTGCTACATGTTTAGAAGGAAAAGCAGCTGATAAATTAATACTCTTGGGATAAGATGGGGTGAGGCTTGAGCATTCTGGTGACAGGAGAGAACCATTGTTTTCTGAATTTGGAGCTCACCTAGGATTAGAGGATGAGATGGTTGGATGGCATCAGCGCCTCAATGGACATGAGTTTGAGCAAACTTTGGGAGATCGTGAAGATCAGGGAAGCCTGGCATGTTGCATTCCATGGAGTTACAAAGAGTTGGACATGACTGAGCGACTGAACAGTGACTATGACTGTAGTGTAGATGAGTCACTGGGTCAATGACCAGACTAAGAGTTTGTGACTTGGTGCTAACATTTTAAGATATTGTTTAAAATGACTGTCTACATTTTATTAGCCAAGATTGACGACTTGGAGGGGAAACTCTAATTGATTACATATTACAACCAATTTCAAACAAGTGAAAGTGCAGCAATAAATAGATAAATGTTGTCTCAGAAATGAAGATAAATGAGTTACAGGTGAATAAAGGTGAAGCTGTGATGTAATGGCTATGCCTGATTTATGAGGAGTATTGTCATAAATCTGACAAGAAGTCTGAAAAATATCTCTTCAAATATTTTTCCCAATCTACCAAACTAGAATGTAACATTTTAACTGTTGGATGTACAAAATACTGTTTTCTTATAACAGCTTTTGCACACATTTTTTTTAAGATCTGAAGGAAAATATTGATGAAGACCCCATAGCTTAAGAGGTCTAGTACTTTATATTTAACAATGCCCTAAAGTTAAAAAGTCAGAGCAGGGAGCTGTGAAATGAAGTTTCCCCCTGCTCCTTCTTCTCACATCTCATTCATTCTTTAATCATTCATTCATTCATTCATCCCATTAGCAGACTGTTTATGATGTGAGCATTGTTTGAGTTGAACAGAGCTGGGAATTTGAAAGCAGTGGTGGGGAGGTACTTTCAGGAACTGGATTTCTAATGGCAGATTGCTTCCCATCCATACTTTAAACTGAGGATAACTTTGGTCAAGAAAAAAGAGAAGGACATACCCAGTTATCATAGAACTCACCAGCTGACAGGGGTAAGAACTGTTGATGTAAGAGAGGATGGGGGACGTTTGGGGACATTTGTGGATCCTCCTTCATAAACAGATGGACCACGTAGGCCTTTTTAAACTATCTTTATCCAATACTCAGCTCCTAGTTGGCACTTATAAAGTATTGATAAATTAATAAATAACAAATTTATCTGACCCTGTGACTCTGACTGAAGGATAAGAAATGGAATTGTCAGTGTTTCTGGCTGCCCTCATTTGGACAGTCACTGGTCAGTCCACTGCCTTGGACGGTCTCTGGCGCTTTGTGAATATTCTTTGCCAGCAAAGGAACAGGAGTTTAGGTGGGTCCTTTGGAGATCCTAAGCAATTGGCTGGTGGGACCCCCTCTTCATTACTTATGCCACTGCACAAAGTCCACATGGCTTGTTATGACTATTTTCCACCCTCAGTTAAACTCAAAACTGGCATATGTCCATCTATTTTAAATTTTGGTTTATGTTAGTTTTTATATGAAGGATTTTCTGCCCAGAGGAACAAAGCAGCATCTAATTAGGTAATAGGAGAAAAGGGCAGAGAGTTGTGATGACTGGGGATGAAACAGGGGTTGCTAGAAAGGTCATTCCCTTGTCCTCACACAAAACACCCCACATCCCGGCATAGTGACCTCAAAGGGCCAAGACGGAACATTCCTTTTTCATTATTCATCATGTTATTAATACAAACAGTCATTGTTATGGATGCTCTTTCTTCTGGTTTTATTATTTGCCTCATGACAATCTCTGAATTTCCCTTGACTGTCTTTTGTTCTAGTCAAAATAAATACTATGTAACAGTGTTTCTAATTGGCTTCACTGGCTGTCAATCCTCGGGGGGCTAGATTTGGGTCTCATATTTTCAAGATGAGTGGAGGCTCCCAAAAAAGATACATATTTGTCAGCTCTTACAGGAACCATACTTGGGAGAGGTAGACCTTGAACTCAAGTGCTTTCTTTCTGTTTCTATCTTCAGCACATTCAGAAAACATTTCATCAAGGCAACATGTTCCCAGGATATTTTTGAAAGTAATCCCCCCCCACCCTACATCTTGCACTTTGCATATGGCCCTTCATGCAAAGACATTTTTGAGATATTCCTGTGATTTAATCTGCCGAGAGGACCCTCTGAGTGACATATAAAGACTGGGGATCAATCACATATGCAGATACTGGACTCCTAGATGAGAAAAATCATAGGACCATGATTTTATACTTTTCTCAGTGATGTCTCCAGGTACTTAATGGGGCATATAGAAATTCTCTGGGCAAAATTAAATTTCAGTTCAGTCAACTGTTTTTAAGGGTACACAGCATTTTTAGGCTGGGAGGAGAAATGTTTTGTTGAGAGGGTTTAACGAGAAAGTTATTTTCTGGTATAAAGTGGATTCTCCTATGAAATCAAATCAGTGATGATATACTGCAGCAGATACATTAACATTTGAAACTGTTTAGTGCATCAGATACATACAAGTGTGCATTCTACATAGCAGGGCATGGCCACATTTTCTGCCCTCACATTTTCCATGGAGCTAGGGATCCCAAACGGGAATTTAATACAGAGTAACCCAAGGGATGGGGAAGAGAAGAGCTCCCCTCTATCAATGTTATTTTAAGCTTCCAGTACAAATCCCTGATGAATCAGACTGAACACAATAACAGGTGAATCTAAGAGTATATGCTTCCAACAAAAGCTTGCTTTCCATGGGGATCTGAGTGTTCGTCTGTGAGCACAGCATGTAGATTTCTTTCATCTTTCTTCTACCTGTACTCCCAACATCAAAGGAACTTATTGACTCAACAGTAGATATTGATGAGACTGCCTGAACAGTGTACAGCTACCAGACTTCAGTTCAGTTCAGTTGCTCAGTCGTGTCCGACTCTTTGCGACCCCATGAACCGCAGCATGCCAGGCCTCCCTGTCCATCACCAACTCCCAGACACCACCCAAGCCCATGTCCATTGAGTCGGTGATGTCATCCAACCATCTCATCCTCTGTCGTCCCCTTCTCCTCCTGCCCTCAATCTTTCCCAACATCAGGGTCTTTTCAAATGAGTCAGCTCTTCACATCAGGTGGCCAAAGTATTGGAGTTTCAGCTTTAACATCAGTCCTTCCAATGAACACCCAGGACTGATCTCCTTTAGGATGGACTGGTTGGATCTCCTTGCAGTCCAAGGGACTCTCGAGAGTTTTCTCCAACACCACAGTTCAAAAGCATCAATTCTTCAGCACTCAGCTTTCTTCACAGTCCAACTCTCACATCCATACATGACCATTGGAAAAACCATAGCCTTGACTAGATGGACCTTTGTTGACAAAGCAATGTCTCTGCTTTTTAATATGCTGTCTAGGTTGGTCATAACTTTCCCTCCAAGGAGTAAGCGTCTTTTAATTTCATGGCTGCAATCACCATCAGTAGTGATTTTGGAGCCCCCAAAAATAAAGTCTGACACTGTTTCCAGTGTTTCCCCATCTATTTGCCATGAAGTGATAAGCTACCAGACTTAGTCTGTTTCAAAGCCACCGGAATTATTAGAGCTGCTGGAAATATTAAAACAAATGCAGAGGTCTTGCTATTTAGTTATGTGAAAACAGACAACCAATTTCATGGCTCTTTTTTCCCTAGGCTGCGATATTTTGGCAGAAGAAAGGCAGAACTCAGAAACCACAGCATACTCGCTTTATCTACAGCACTGACTCCTTTCAAATTCTTCTCTAAATTCAAAATGAAAGTGATAGTCGCTCAGTCATGTCCGACTCTTTGTGACCCCAAGGACTATAGCCCACCAGGCTTGTCTGTCCCTGGAATTCTCCAGACAAGAATACTGGAGTGGGTTGCCATGTCCTCCTCCAAGGGATCTTCCCCACCCAGAGATCAAACCAAGGCCTTTTGTTTTGCAGGAAGATTCTTTACTGTCTGAGCCACTATTCAAAATATTTAGGAGTAAAAGTGCCCTGAGAGGTCATTTAATCTGGCTTTCTCTTTTCCACACTTCTAGCAGAAAAAGAAATTCTCCTTTCACCCTCATTACTCATTGCAATCTTATTGATAAAGTCTTTCTTTCAAAGATTTTTGGAGGTTTTTACTTTTGGAGGTTTTTACTTTAAGCCAAGTGCAAGAATGATGGCATAGGGATTCTTTTGCTCGGGGAAATATGCAACTGTATTGAGAAACAGCAGATTTGGTGGATAAGCTTTGGCACAGAAAACTGTAAACTGGAGAGCTGATACATATTTTCAGAAATGTTGATTTGCTAGGTGGGTTGGGCAAATGACCCTTTAGCACTGTAGTTTCTCTTCCTTTAAAATGGGAAAACTATCTTCACCTTTCATGGACATACGATCTCTAGCTGATGGAACACATCCCAAAATATGCACTTAATTTTACTTTTTTTACTTCTGTTTTCAAAGTTCTTGAGAAAGCTTTTGACCAGCTCGTTTGGTACATAATGTGAACTGAATAATACACATGCATGTTTAAAAAAAGTTTTCCTCTTCCTCCAGAGGTCGTAGTCATGGAAACCTTCTAATACTTTTAAGTAAAACATCGCCATTCTTTCAAAGGAAACTTTAACACCATTTACAAAGATACTGCTCTATGAAATAATGTAGGTTGGCATTGAGATAGTCTCCTTTGCTGTGGTAGTTATCTTCCTCTCTCTTTTATACTTGATACAGAAGTCTTGATTTTGTGGTGGCTGCCATTCAATTCATTTGCTAATTACTGTCACACTTAACTTCTCAGGTATCCCTTTAAAGGTCTGAAATTTTATTTTTATCAATATTTTTAAAAGCTCAATCAATGTCATTTATTACAGTCATTGAATGCTGTTGACAACCCTGCAGGCTGGCTAAGAAATCGTGTGTCTTATTAATCCATCTTGATTTGTTGTAGATTCTGCTATTTAGCCACAAGACAATGATGTCTGTCCTTAGACACAGGGAATAGAAATACATAAGTTAATGCCTGTCCAGTTCTCAGAGCAGCAGAATAGTTACCAATTGAACATTCACTCTTTGGGCCCACCCTTGGGACTCAGATAGTTCCTCATCTTCACAAGAACTTTCAGAGTTAGGCATTCCTTTTTAAAGATTTTTTTTTCAGAGTTATATATTCTTTTCTCTAGCTTGATGATGAGGCTCTTGAGGCGCAGAAAGGTGAAGTAACTTGCTTAAGGTCACATAGCTAGCCAGTGGTAGAGACAGAACTCCCCACAAACGTCTGACTCTAAAGTTTCCTATGCAGCATACTTCTCCTATGAGATTGCAATTGAACACCCCGGTCACTTAAAGTTCATGAACATAAACTAGCTTTAATGACTGGGGAGTCCACATATGACACTGCAGTGCTAACAATATTTTAAATTATTGATTACTTGAAAATGATATCCCTTAGCTATCTGAAACAGAGTTGCAACATGGCACAACTCCAGGGGGTACTGAAAGTGAAAGTCACTCAGTCATGTCCAGCTCTTTGTGACCCTATGGTACTATATAGTCCATGGAATTCTCCAGGCCAGAATACTGGAGTGGGTAGCTGTTCCCTCCTCCAGGGGATCTTCCCAACCCAGGGATGGAACCCAGGTCTCCCGCTTTGCAGGTGGGTTCTTTACCAGCTGAGCCACAAGGGAAGCCCAAGAATACTGGAGTGGGTAGCCTATCCCTTCTCCAGCGGATCTTCCTGACCCAGGAATTGAACTGGGGTCTTCTGCACTGCAGGAGGATTCTTTACCAACTGAGCTGTGAGAGGGGGCATAATTCCCATCATATTCTATAAGAATAACCCCTCCTGGAATCATGCCTTTCAGACCCTGAACAGCCACCCACGGCAGCCCTGATAATAAACTCTTCCTGACTCAGTGGTTAAAAAACAATCCTGTGGGTAGTGAAAAAAAAAAAAAAGATCAGTAAATAGAACCACAAACACAATTTGTCTTTTATAATTCTCAAGCCAGGTGGCACTAGTGGTAAAAAATCTGCCTGCCAATCCAGGAGACATAAGAGACGCGGGTTCAATCCCTGGGTCAGGAAGATTCCCTGGAGGAGGGCATGGCAACCCCCTCCAGTATTCTTGCCTGGGGAATCCCATGGACAGAGGAGCCTGGCGGGCTACAGTCCATGGGGTCGCACAGAGCTGGACATGACTAAAGTGACTTAGCACACAAGCCAGAAACCCAAGCAATATACTGTAAAGTATTTAACATGTTTCTGTTGAATGAATGTACATCCAGATCCAAAAGAGGAATAAGAGATTTCTCACTGAGTATCAATGGATGTGTGGGCACGCGCTCAGTCACTCAGTCGTGTCTGACTCTTGGTGACCCCATGGACTGTGGCCCGCCAGGCTCCTCTGTCCATGGGATTTTCCAGGCAAGAAGACTGGAGTGGGTTGCCATTTCTTCCTCCAGGGGATCTTCTCAACCAGGGATAGAACCCAGGTCTCCTGGGTCTCCTGCACTGGTAGGCAGATTCTTTACCTCTGTGCCACCTGGGAAGCCTGTGCCAGAGGATAAATAAGCCAAATGTACTGGAGTAAGAGCTGAGAGATATAGGAGAAGTGTCAGGAAACAAGCTTGACCTACAGAACAAGAAAAAACAGCTGACGGTAGTGAGAGCAATGGTGGGGACACTCCCCAGCTCTGCTTCAGACCCTCAGCCGCACAGCGAGACCTCAGAGCATCAGTGGGCTAATGGGATTAATGGATGGAACTGTAATACCCACCCCATCTCACTCCAACTATGTTCCCAGATGCATTTTAAGTCCCTCTTCTCTGCCTTCCCACACCCTCCTGGCCTCTGCTCCACACCAGCTGCTTTCAGCCAGTGGTCCTGTCCTGCCTTTCACAGTTGCCTGCCCTCAGCCGCGGGCCCAGCTAACCCTCTCCGCAGCTTCTCCAGTGGATCGATTCCACCTTGACCTGCTGAAATCCACTCATACCTCAGATTCCCACCGTGCAGAGCTTCTCCTCCAAGGAGTGCTCTCCATTCAGAATCCATTCTCTTCTGCTCTCACTGCCCTCAAACCTCTACCCCCCCCCCCCCCACTCTTGGCCTTAATTACTGAACCACACGTCAGCTGCCATGATTACATGTTTTGGCCTCTGGAAGACATAGCTGTGTCTTTAGCATGGTTCTAGCCTCTATGATACTGAACAAAAGTCACACACAGGGTAGCTATATTACAAATATTTTGCACTAGTGGCATCTTAAATGACTGTCAGGTGCCAGGCTTCAGGCAGTCTTTCTCTTTGAAACATAGGCTTGCTTGGCCTTCTTTGACAGTCAGGATGCTGCACTTCAGAAGGGCAACTTACTGAAATCAAAAGGTTAGTGTCAGAACCGGAACCCTGTACAGGCCCATCAGAAATCCACGACCTTCTATTCTTCTGTTCTGTTCTTTCGATGGGGAAACAAAAGCCAGTTAGATGAAGTATAGAACAGCTAATATGAGCCCATTTAAATATACACACACACACACACAGATACACATATATGTATGTATAGATATGCATACATATATTACATCAAAACCTGTATGGGGAACACATGTAAACCCATGGCTGATTCATGTTAATGTATGGCAAAAACTACTACAATATTGTAAAGTAATTAGCCCCCAACTAAAACAAATAAATTTATTAAAAAAAAAAACAACCTGTATTAAATTTCAGAGCGATGTTTGGTGTTTAGAACAACGAATCTGGGTTATTATAAACATGTTTCACCTATTAAATGTGCTCTGCCTTAGAAGGCAGAAACTTATACAACATATCACTGATTTTTCTTAGTTCATTAATTTTCACTCTTGACTATACAGAAACCAAACAGCAGAGGTCAATTGGCCAAGTGTCCAAAAACTGTATAATCCAATGATTCCCAAATTTTCTCAATTCATAGCACTCTAAGGCGTCTCAGTAGTTTCTTTTCAGTACACTCTAAGCCAAAAGGAATACCTTACAGTTCCATTTATTAAGTCATTAAGTCACAACAATTTAGTAAGCATTGATGTCCTAACAATTTAGTAGCCAACTGAAAAAAATAATAGAATCATATTTTAATTTTATTCCTTAGACAGGCACAATGACTAATGGGTTAGGTGCTCTTATTAAGCACTGTACAACTGCTTATGCTTTAAAATCATATTTTACTGATATGTCTCCCTTATTCCCAATTTCTCATTAATTTTTCTTGCAAGATTAGCTTTTAGTCAAAGCATCTGCTAACAAACCAGTTTTTCAAAGATAGGACATTACTGAAGGGAAGACAGCATGATCTAATACAGAAGCTATCGACGACCCCAAGCTAGTAGCTTATGGTGTTCAATAGATGAGGCATATTTTTATGTTTCATTGAAAGTTTTTAAATTGCACACAGCATCACCGGGAGCTTGCAGTGGCACCCTGGGGTGCCTCAGTACGTAGTTATGGAAACGAGTACAATCAGTGTACTTCATGTATGATATCTTACATAAATACTTTTATAATATTTTCTATTGCCAGTTAAGGTTTATATTTAATCTACTTATAAAAATGGGCTTAATACAGAAAGGTATATAAACCATGATTATACAGCTGTAAAGTGAACAGACCCATGTAACCTCCGCCCAAATCACGGAAAAGAACATTAATAACAGCCGTGAGAATTCCTCAGGCTCCATGTCAGTCACTGTCCCTGTGCCCTTAAAGGTAGTTACTATCTCCTCCTCTAAAACCATATACGAGATCTGCCTGTTTATGAACATACAGTGCCTGTCTGAAGCAGAGCCATTTTGGAGTTTCGGTGAGTTGTATTTATGGCTGCCTCTCCATCATCTTTCCCGGCTCCCCCACACTGTCAAGTTGCTCTGAAGACTGAGCCCAAGTTGGCCTAAAGGCTCAGGAATGAACTTCTTACCCGAATCAAAAGCCGCCACCCCATTGCCTTTCCTGACCAAGGGGACAAGTGACCTAATGTGACCCAATCAGAAAAAAGTCCCCGGATTTTAGTTCCTCCTTCTCTTCCTCCTTCCTTTCTTCCCTTTTTTCTCTTCTCTCTCTTTATTTTTTTTAATGTGACACTTTCTCTGTTTCACCTGGACAAGAAAGTAGGTGATCCCAAGAATGTTGACATTAATCCTGCAAATGTAAACTGAACCAGCCTTGGGACAGAACCAACATCACAGAAGGCAGATTGGAGAAAACAAACAAACCACAAAAAAATGTATGTCCCACAGTGTCACTGTAGGGCCACTGAGTCACAGCTGGATTTTATGTAAACTAATAAATTCCAATTTTGTATAAGTCAGTTTGAGTTTTCCTCATTATATACTTATCAGATCATAAGATTAGCTAAATATCAGCTGGCTAGAAACTTCAGTCATGTAAAACAACAGTTTCCAATGTGGAAAAACTAGAATATCATTTTCCCGACAGAAGAGAAAATGCTAGCGAACTAAAATTTCCATTTGAAAGACCAATCAGCTAAGCCAGTTTTTGCTATAATTATGCTGTATTTCTGGGGCACTCCATCGCTAACCCTCCACTCATTCCTCCTGCAAAAGAGGGAGACTCAAACATGTTAACCAAAACAGGGGTGCTTTCTCATGGGTTTACATTCATCTGTTGGGTGAAATTTTCCATTCGCAATAAACAAATCTTCTCTTTTAATAGATGTGTATTTTCCAAGCAAAACCCCCTCACTGTCCTTATCTTGCTAATGAAGTTCCCACTTAATCTGTAAGATTACCTGTAATCTGTATAGAACAAGGATATTTGATGTGGCATTTTCTTGACATTTCTATCCTACTATAATCACACTCCTTAATTGCCTCTGCCTCATCTGCATAGTAGAACTGAAGTCCCAACCTAGTTTCTGATTTTAATCAGAATTCATGGAGCCAGAAGTATCACTAAACATCATTCAGAAAACACTGCTATCAAAGACATTTTCCCAATGTTTTAAAAGGCAAAAGCAAACTATATTTTTCTTTAAAAAAAAAATGATATCATTTGCATATGCGGCA
Organism: Okapia johnstoni; assembly: GCA_024291935.2. Classification (NCBI taxonomy): domain Eukaryota; kingdom Metazoa; phylum Chordata; class Mammalia; order Artiodactyla; family Giraffidae; genus Okapia; species Okapia johnstoni. Next base: position 8,213,193 of record CM044321.1, on the reverse strand, counting down.
AAAAAAAACAAAGGGATGGTTTTTAAATTAAATTAAAAAAAAAAATTGAAAGCCCAAATGGACTTAATATAGGAGAAGTACAAAACCTGACTAGGATGTACCTCTTAAATTATTAGGCTGATAACATCATCTGAATTCATTAGGCATTTGCAAAAAGCTATGGTGATTCTAGTAAAATGTCAGATCTACTTTCAGAGGATCTCTGTTGAATAAATTACCTCTGTCAGGTCGCTAAGGGCTACCGCTGTTCCAGAAGCTAGCCAGTACCCCTAATGGATGAGTCCTCCCTTGAGGGTGATAATTCACTCCCCCTCACTCCCCAAAGGCCAGCTCCAGCTACACGTCATATCACCCCTGCCACAAAGCCATGTAGAGACTTTCCTGGAGGGACGGCCAGTGTGTGTTGGAATCTATACAGAAGCAGCAGAGCAATGAGTGAAGAGGACCAGAAGCCAAGGCAGCAACCATGGGCCAACTCCCTTTAAGGAAACTTGTCACCATAAACCCTATTGCTTGAGCAGAGACTAAAGAGAAGGCACGGCCGCAATTAGGGGTATGGTCACAACCACAACCTCCTTGGTCAGGCCTCCCAGTGCAAATCCTTTGGGAACAATGACTAGCTGCATGGCCCTCAGTGAGATACTTAACTGCTTTGTGGTTCAGTTTCCTCGAGTATAAAAACTGGAAAAATAACAAGACCTATTTCTTGAGGTAGTTATGAGGATTAAAAGAATATGTGTAAAGTGCTTATAGCACTTAATTAAGCACCACACGGATTTGGTAAAGAAATAAATTAGAAAGTAGGACTAACATTTACGGAGACTGTTTACTGCAATGTTACTCTTTTCTTGATCACACAAAGGGGAAGGAATGAAACTGCATTGAATTTATTTAGTAAAACAGATCTTAGAGCTCATCATCTCGCTGGATTCCCTTTAAAAAATTCAAATTAGACATTATTAGCTCCAATTTACAGAAGAGAAAAATGAGGCACAGAGAGTTTAAGTAATTCTCCCCAGTGCTCTGTGATTTGCATCCAGTTCTCTGTGGATCCAAAATCGAAAGTGATTTTTCCATCTCACAACCTTGTAAGCTAAAGGTTAGAGTATGACGGGAACACTTGAAATTGACATAGAAAGGAAAAACAAAAGGAAGCAGATAAAGACAAATACAAAACAGGTTGAAGGCTACGGGAAGGGTCTCTTATTTCTATTGTCACAATTAAAGTTAGTGCACCCCGTTGAGTAAAAAAGAATACAGCTTTACACACAACTGCTTAATGATGAACTTGCATATGAGCTCAGTCACTTCAGTCGTGTCCGATTCTGTGCAACCCATGAACTGTAGCTCACCAGGCTCCTCTGTCCATGGGATTCTCCAGGCAAGAATGCTGGACTGGGTTGCCATGCCCTCCTCCAGGGGATCTTCCCGATCTGGGAATTGAACCCATGTCTGCTACATCTATTTGCATTGCAGGTGAGTTCTTTAGCACTAGTGCCACCTGGGAAGCCCTAATGATGAACAGGAGATGCCAAAAAAGAAAAGGAAGCAAGAACAATATGGAAACCCACTCAGATGACAATGCAGAGCCATTTCCTGCAGGCAGAGAGCAAAGTGGAACTAGAATTAGCCTTGGAAGAAGCATAGAGACTTCCATATTCCCATCTCAACTGTCAGGCAACATTTAATTGTTGGCTGCAGAGAAAGCAGCTGCCCACCATCAGTCGTAAGTCAAGAAATAGACTTTTCGTTAGATAGAAGCGCCAAGACTCACGGTGCTATTGCTACTATTTATAAAGAATGAAAGGATTAATTATCTGCAAATAATGCCAGCTCATTACTTCTGGCATTCTCCAAGGGAAAAAAACAACCTGTTGTTCCTAAACAGATAAATGTGCAATGAAGTCTGGTTTAATTAACTAAAATTGCAAAAAGGCAAGGTAATTGTTTCTAATAATTTAAGTTACCTAAGGAAAACATATACATAAAGACTGTTACATTTATTTTGACTTCCGTGGATTTAAGGGTTAGTTTTATATTACTCATTAGAACAAAAATGACAAAAAAAACCAGAGCTCAAAGACTCGCAAAGGTTTTCTATTATAGGAGTCCTGTTGAAAATCCCTGCTTCTGTGAGAATGTAAAAGGAGTCTATTAAAAGTGGAGAAAATGGTAAAATTTAAACTGGAACATCATAATGATTTTAATAAATTGCTATTGGAAAGCAGTGGATCAGGGAATAATTTACACATGTGGGTTCATACTTGATTTGTCTAGAAATTTCAGAGCTTTGGAAGAAATGACTATTTTCTCAAAAACATCCCTATGGATTCCAAAATATTCACATACATTTGTTGCAATGGATCAAGTCATTGTGTATAGAGAACACCCCTCCTCTGTCAGTGCCAGCCTGCCAGCAGTGGGGGTAAAATGCATCAATACATAAACCTTAGTGTTACATCTAAGTTTCATGGCACAGGGCAAGATTAAGAAGGAATGAGGTAGACAAAAATGTTTTGGGAACAAACCTATTCAGGACAAGTGACAGAGATGGAGAATACAGTTGGGGTCTAATCAATGCTCTACTAAAGTGAGGACTGTAGGTTTGAGAAAAATCAGAGGATGAAAACCATAGGAGAGAACGTTGTTATACAATGAAAAAGATAAACTCAAAGTTATACCAGATAGGGAAGAGGGGATATGATGAACTGATTCTTAAGCTTATTTCAAGGTAGGGTGTTTAGGGGTCCATTGAAAATTAGGAAGCTCCTTAAAAAAATGACAAAGTCCTCTGACCCTTAGCCAAGTGTGCCAAGAAGAACAGAGAAATCGGCCAGCAGTAGCAGAGAGGGCTGGTGAAAAGCATCAGGCCAAGTTAGTAATGCCAACCTTTGGGGGAATCCACCTTGAGTTCCGAAGACTTAGCTGCCATAGCTGGTTCTACATGTTGCTTGGGGAATCTCAGGAAGAAGAGATGGTTGGGAAGGAGACAGAATGGCTTCAGGTATAGGCAACCCTTCTTAGTGTCCAGTGTGTGAGTGTAGTTGTATCCAACTCTTTTGTGACCCCATGGACTGTAATCCACCAGGCTCCCCTGTCCAGGGGATTCTCCTGGCAAGAATACCAGAATGGGTTGCCATTTTCTTCTCCAGGGGATTTTCCCAACCCAGGGATCGAACCTGTGTCTCCTGCATTGGCAGGTGGATTCTTTACTTCTGAGCCACCTAGTAAGCCCAAAGGATAGGTACTGAACACCATATTTCTCTAATTTTACCAATTAGTAGGGTGACCATAAAGTTTGACATTCGGAGAGAACCCTTGTGAGAAGTGTTGCTGGCAATAATTGTGGTTAAAAATAAAACAGAAAACAAATTAGTCTAACTATTCTAATCCCAATTCTTTTTGATATAATTTTGCTCTATCACAGTTACAAAACTCATCAAATATATATTTCTAATTAATACACATATTGCAAATTGTATCTCCATTTTCCACAACAGGTTTTAACATAAAAGGATTTGTTTTCAAAATTAAATTCATCCTCAAAATATTAAGGTTTGGCACTATGAAATCTTCAAAATTGTGCTACAGTGTAAGGTAGCATTACAAAAGAAAATTTCCAACAAGGCTTTGAATACTGAAATATTCTACAATAAGAGTGTATACATCTTGCCATCCTGCAAAGTGGTGAATCAAAAGGCAGCCTCTTTTATATGGATGTCTAACTTGCAGAATGTTCTCTAAAAAATAGATCACAACAATTCATACATTATCTAAAAGTGCAAATTTGCATTTTAAACATATTTGGGAGCTAGACATGCTACATCTCAGAGAAACCTAAGGAATGTGTTAGAGAGACAAAAAGCCCTATTACTCATGTTACTAGAGATACACTATGAATATAGATTAATATAGCTGGCCAGCTCTATCCCAGAGAACAGAAAGAAAAACTGGAAAAATTAAACCTTTCTTATTGCCTGATTTAACTATCCTATTTTGGGTAAATCTGCAGAAGGCTCTTAAACTGCTTTACCAAAATCAGTCTTCTAGCAAGCAGATGGAACAAACTGGAAAGAATGTTTTCTTGTACAAACTCTTATTACCTAAGAGGCGTGATATACCTGACTTGCTCAGATGCAATAATGTCACATAGACACTTCCCTCTGTGTGAAATTTCTAACCTAAAAATTATGGATAGAAGCAAGCTAGATGCAAACATGAAAGTATATTAACTAAGTCCTGCCAACATTTGATATGAGTGGTTGTTGTGTAGTGGCTCTTTGGAGTTGTAAAAAAATGACCAGACAAAGAATCTTAGAGAACTAACTTGTTAGAATGTAGATAAACTTTTGTGCAGCTACATTCTACCCAGAATCATTGGTATTCCCATATCCCTCTGGACCAGCACTATCATTTAGTATTCCTGTTAAAGGAATTAACCTATGCACCAGGGTTAATTCGATATCCTTATACCAGAATTATAAAAGATTCCACTCAATACTGAACTATCATCGCAACATCATTTTACAACTAAAATATTTCCAACAATGTGCCATTGTAATTCATGCCTCTGGCCAGTTCTCAAACACTAACTGAAAACTACATTTAAATACTTAAAAGTATGGAGAACAGTGGGCTTCCCTCATAGCTCAGCTGGCAAAGAATCCTCCTGCATTGCAGGAGACCCTGGTTCAATTCCTGGGTTGGGAAGATCCCCTGGAGAAGGAATAGGCTACCCACTCCAGTGTTCTTGGGCTTTCCTTGTGGCTCAGCTGGTAAAGAATCCACCTGCAATGTGGGAGAGAGACCTGGGTTCAATCCCTCAGTTGGGAAGATGCCCTGGAGAAGGGAAAGCCTACCCACCCCAGTATTCTGGCCTGGAGAATTCCATAGACTATACTCCATGGGGTTGCAAAGAGTCGGATATGACTAAGCAACTTTCACTTCACTATGGAGAACAGTATGGAGGTTTCTTAAAAAAACTTAAAATAGGACTACCATATGATCCAGCAATTCTACTCCTTGGTATGTATCTGGAGAAAAACACAATTCAAAAGGATATATGCACTCCAATGTTCACTGCAGCACTATTTACAATAGCCAAGACATGGAAGTAACCTAAGTATCCATTGACAGAGCAATGGATAAAGAAGTTGTGGTATATATATACAGTGGACTACTACTCAGCCATGAAAAAGAATGAAATAATGCCATTTGCAACAACATGGCAGAGAAGGCAATGGCACCCCACTCCAGTACTCTTGCCTGGAAAATCCCATGGATGGAGGAGCCTGGTAGGCTGCAGTCCATGGGGTCGCTAACAGTCGGACATGACTGAGTGACTTCACTTTCACTTTTCACTTTCATTCATTGGGGAAGGAAACGGCAACCCACTTCACTGTTCTTGCCTGGAGAATCCCAGGGACGGGGGAGCCTAGTGGGCTGCCGTCTGTGGGGTTGCACAAAGTTGGACACAACTGAAGCGATTTAGCAGCAGCAGCAGCAACAACATGGATAGACCTAAAAATAGTAATATTGAGTCAAGTAAGTTAGACCAATGAAGACAAATATCATGTGATTATCACTCATATGTGGAATCTAATTTTTAAAAAAGATACAAATGAATTCACTTACAAAACAGAAGCCGATTTATAGATAATGAAAATAAACTTGGTTACTATAGAGGAAACACAGGGTGGAGAGGAAGAGGGATAAATCAGGAGTTTTGGATGGATATTATATATAGGATAAATAAGCAACAAGGACATACTGTATAACATAGAGAACTCTACGTAATATCCTGTGATAACCTATATGAGAAAAGAATCTAAAAAGAGTGAATATATGTATATGTATATCTGAATCACTTTCACCAATAAAATTAAAGTATTAAAAAACAAAAAATATTTAAAATTAAACATGATTCTTATTAGGGATGAGATAATACAATCAGTTGTGAATCCACCAACCCCCCAAAAAAAGGGTAAGAAAACATTTTTGAGTCTTTGATTGTTATCCCTGGCTCCATCCGATAAAAGAGAAATAGCAGGCCCAATTAACTGTACTTTTCTGTGGTCAGTTTACAGTTTTCCTGCCAGTAGATTCCTCATTTGCTGGAACACATTATCTTGAGGACCCAAGGAGCTGACCCTCATGTTGTCTGCAGGTGTCCCTGAGGCAAAGATGACAGGAGAAATATTTCAAAGGATTCAAATCCAGACGTGAGCTAAGTCATTTCCGGGCAGACATCAATCACCAGAAAAATAAGATGAAGACTTGTGCTTGGATAAATATTGAGCCTTGCCTCTGCACACCTGTCCCACAGGGGTGAGGAAAAGCTCGCCAGCTGGGCTCTCCATGAGAGGAGAGCTTGGTGGCAGGCGGCCACGCGGGTGATGGCCTTTCCCGATGATGTGGGTTCAGTGCTTGGTCACAGTGGGTCGTCTACACTCTGGAGTCAGAGACACCTGAATTCACTTACTATTGCCACTTCTTCTTCCCATGAACTCAGATGAATTACACAGCTTCTCTTTTAGCCTGCTTCTTCATCCATATACTAGAGATAATGTATCCTCATGGGAATATGCCCTCATGTCATGGGAATTCAACAAGATGATGCATGTAAAGTTACAGGCCCTACAAACTATGGCTGCCCTTTATATTGATATCATAAAAGGCCTAGGAAATACATCCCAAGCTTGACCTTATGATACTTTTCAGCTTTATGTCTTTCACATAAGTATTTCACACATAAAATGTGCAAAAGAAAATTGCATCTATAAGCCATTTTGCAGCCATAACTTTTCTAAGAACCAAGCTGAATTCAATCTATCATCTATTGACACCATGAACATTGAAAAATATAGATAAAGCAAGTTAAAAAAATTTTTTTTTGTCTCTCTAGTTTATGATTTCTACTGTCTTCGGTAACAAGGAGAAATCTCATGGGATTACTATTCTTTGAAAGTCATTGGGGCAAAAATGAATAAAATGGATTTTACTAAAACTCATTTCCAACTGGAGAAGGAAATGGCAACCCACTCTAGTGTTCTTGCCTGGAGAATCCCAGGGATGGGGGAGCCTGGTGGGCTGCCGTCTATGGGGTCGCACAGACTCGGACACGACTGAAGCGACTTAGCAGCAGCAGCAGCATTTCCAACTGCAATTTTTAAGAGTAGTTGAAGAAAGGGTTTATTTAATTCTATGTTATTTCATTATTATTTAACTAACCCTAACCTACCTTATAAGTCTACCAGAATCACCAATTTCCATAAAATGTAGCACTCTCATGAGAGGAGGCCCACGCAGGCCATCAAGATCTGTATTTTCCAAAACTACATACAGAAATTTTAAAACAAATTATGACAACTAAATTGCATAGAAGACGTGTTCATAAAAATTTAAGAAATGTTGTATTGTGTGGGAAAACATGACTAAGTTGTGAAAATATTACATCTATGAGGACAGCATCATAAAGTTTGGATAATCTATAATAAGAAAAGCACAAAAATATTCTTAAAATATAAATTTTTATAAATATCAGTTGACCTATGGATTAAAATCTGATTTTACAGATTGGGAAAGACAAATACTTAAAATGCAAAAAAATAAAAATAAAAATAAACAGCATCAGTAAGTCACTTTACTTGTCATGGCATATTAGAATTGAAGAATTCATCACAAATTCAAGGTTTGCAGCACAACAAAATCATTTCAGAAATTTGCTTTAGAAAGGAGTTTTTCTAGTTTCTATATGAGCAGATCATCAGGTTACTTCTATTATCTTCTAAAAGGATCAACCCTGAGTGGATGCTGAAGCTATGGAGGGATGTCCCAAAATACTAACAATTTTAAAGTTAGCTTTAAATTAAGGAAATTGATCAAATTCCTACGTGTGCATGTGATTAATATTTAGAAAAAGAAGAGTTATACTTATGTGTGTGCTGTATTCTTTTCACAGAACCCATTCCCGTCTTAAATAACTTCTGGAAACAAAAAAAAAAATTAACACACTCATAAAAATATCCCATGGACCATGTGTTACGATGATTGCCTTTATAAAATGCAGAAAAATCCCATTATTTCAGTGTCTTGCTGTGTCTCACTGAGTCATCAGCATTAATCATAGATGACATATTGCTAATGCATTAGCACTGTCCTTCATGGTGTGAGAATATCTACCAGGGAAATAGCTTTTCTTTGTTGAAAAAAATCCATGGCTCAGATAAAGAAACCTGAAAATACATGTTTTTCATCTTTATCTCTGGCCCCTATTTTTGCAGCTGCAAATGACATCCTGTAAGATGCTGTGCATAGATTTTCAAGCAAGTTATTACTATTCAGTTCATAATAAAAAAATTACTCAAAATATAAGCTGAAAAAGCACAGGGATTTTGATGCAGCTTACATATTTAAAAGTAGGATAAAATAGAATGCCAGCTTCCCATTTCCTCCAAAGTTTTGTCAAAACAACTATTTATTCAGCTCTGCCATTTTTACCATTCCTGCAAAATCTGCAAGGATTCAGAAGACTTTCAACTTCAACTCAAGCCCAGGGTCACATCCGGAGTTCTTAATGACTGATTCGTGTGTGATCCGTGCACACACAGGAGACAGAGCAGAGAAAAATCCAGTTTCAAGGTTAAGAAATTAATTTTGCAGACATGTCCCTGCCCCCACCTCCAAACTGTTAGGACATTGTGGACTTTAACTTCATGACATGTCTAGGACTTAATCACTTCCCATTGCTTCAACTGCTACAGCCTCAGTCCAAAGCATTATCACCTTCGGCTCAGATTATTGTAAAAATCCCTAACTACGACCCTAACTCCAGGCTACAGCCTGACCTCCACATACTATCTTCTTTCTTTGAAAACAAAATTCAGATGATATCACTCCTCTCTGAAAAATCCTGCAACAATTCCCCATCCCACTGAAGATAAAAATGCCACAGTGTTGCCCTGACCACCACTGTGATCTCTTCTCTTGTGTGTGTTCATGAGTAGCTCAGTCCTATCTGACACTTTGCGACCCCATGGACTGTAGCCTGCCAGGCTCCTCTGTCTATGGGATTTCCCAGGCAAGAATACCAGAGTGGGTTGCTAATTCCTTCTCCAGGGGATCTTCCTGACTCAGGGGTCGAACCTGGGTCTCCTGCATTGGAGGCAGATTCTTTACCATCTAAGCCACCAGGGAAGCCCAATCTTTTCTAGTGGCTTCCTAATCCCACCTCTGCTCCCGGCACACTGGTCTCCCTGCCTCCTCAAACACACCCAGGAGGCTCTTACTCCAGGGACTTGCCTCTTCCTGCAATTTTTCTTCCCAGGATACCTGCATCTCTCACACCCTCACTTCCTTTAGGTCTCTACCTAAACATCACCTCACTGGTGACACTAGTCCTGACCACTATGTATTTAAACCCTTTGTGTCATCCTCTCTTCTCTTTTCCCTGCTTTGACTCTTTTTCCCAGCAACTTTTAGTGCTTAAACTTATTGATTCATCTTTTTATTAATTATTTTCCTTTTCCCTCTACTAGAATCTTAGCTCCATGAGAGTTTGATTTCACCTGCATTTTTGTCCTCGCTGTTATCTTCGGCACCCAGAACAATGCTTGCATGTGGATATTCAACAAATATTTGCGGCTTTGACCAATACAAAAATAATATTAAAGAATTGAAGAGGGGGTTAAATCTATTTCCCTTAGTGTTTTTAAGGCAAGTTTGCTGTAGACATTACCTGAGTCACTGGTTAAAGGATCATCTCCTTCTATGAGAGCATAAAGTCTATAAGAATAGGAATGGGTTGTATCCTGTTTACTGACCTACTGCTGGTGCCTGCGACTGATCCTGGCACATTTGTTAAATGTTAAGTGGACAGCTGTGTTATTTTCATTCCCACTCTAGAACCATCAGTGAAATTTATACAAGACAATATTTCAGGAATTAGAAGCCAAAAGTAAATTTCTTATGGACACTTGCATTTAGATTTGAATTTAGAAATACAGTTCATTTAGAAAAATGCATAAATACACTGTACTCAGAAATACAGACATTCAGATTTGGGAAGCTGATAAGGATTCTAAGTCATTAGCAAACACAGATGATGAATAAGGGTCTTAAGTGGTTGTAGCAGAGATGCAAACAAGTGGTGATGATCAAATCATCAGAAGTTTGCCCTAGCATTTTGCTGAAACTTTTCCAAAGAGCTGAATCTGCTTAAGAGGGTTAATGAGTTTTAGAATAATCGAGTAATTTTCTCCCCTCTCTGGAATATACTGTAACTTGTAAATCTCAGTGTAGTAAATGCATAAAAAGTTGAAAATTTTAGGTTATAATTATTAAAAGCTCTGGTTCACAAAACTGCCATACGTATGTTTGTCTTCCATGTCATCTTCCACCCACAAAGCAATTATCCATTAGTTTTCATTTTTATGAAAGATTATAAGGCATTCTGTGTAGATTATAAAGAAGGAGATGTATATTTTATTTTCTATATCAAAACATGATTTCTTCCACTACATAAATACTGGACTGTTCTTAGTGTGATGAGTGAAATAACTAAGTGGACAAACGTCATTGTAGAGATGGCAACCAGTCAGGTAGGCACATGAGAGGCTAGTACGCTGGGCATGAGCTCATGGCAGGACCAGTCAAAATAGTTCAGAAAGAAGAAATGAAGACAGAATAACTAAATAATGCCACGAATAGTGTTCAACACGCTGATATTTTCCAGGGGGTTCAATCCAGCCCAAATAAATGCTCCTTATTCACAGAGACAACTTCCACCTGAAGGCTTTGTCTCCTGAGATGGAAATTTGATCTGAACGCTTCATGTTGAATCTGACTTCCCAATGTCAAGAAAACCTTGAATTTACTGATTGCTGGAGAAATGCCTCATAGATGACCTTATCAGTCTTCTTCAGCCGTTCGATTCCTCTGATAGTACACTGATTTAAAAAGAATCTTTGGATAATCACTTCACTTCAAAAAACTTTTTCAAAGAGCTGTATCTGCTTAAGAGGGTTAATAAGTTTTAAAATAATAAGTAATTTTCTTCCCTCTGGAATATTCTGTTACTTGTAAATCTCAGTGTATTAAATGTATAAAAAGTTGAAAATTTTATATTATAATTATTAAAAGTTCCAATTCACAAAACTGCCACAAAACTTCTGTGTTTGTCTTCCATGTTCATCTTCTACCCACAAAACAATTATCCATTAGTTTTTGTTTTTATGAAAGATTATAGGGGATTCTGTGTAGATTATAAAGAAGATGATGTATATTTGATTTTCTACATCAAAACATGTTTTCTTCCACTACATAAATAATGGACTGTTCTTAGTCAAATTCACAGTGACCATTTTCTAAATCCACACACAGGGGTAATTAACTGATTGATGAAATTCTATAGCTATTCCATTAATAAAGAAAGCTTTCAGAGACCAAGTCATATATGCATGCATATGTATTTTTACATATATATATATATATATATATATAAAGTGATTCTGGCACATTTATTAAATATTTAGTGACTATCTGTGATAATATATATGATAGTATACCATACATAAATTAACAAATATGTTTAATTAACAAACATGCTTTAGTCTTAAACTGTTTGGTAAACAGGTAAGCAAACCTTAGAATTTTCCCCGTGATAATAATTACCAGCTTTAAATGGGTTTTCAAGGATGGAAGCTCCTGTAAGTATTAATTAAGCATCTCACTGCACCTATTGTATTTTATCTTTTTGGATATCATCCTAAAGTTATTCCACTGCAAACATCTAACCATAAATCCTTGCCAAGTTCTCTCTATTACTCATTCTAACACAAGCAGATTTATTATAAGATTAATAAATTATCCCCTAAGAAAGCTCTGTCTCACAGTTTCTTCCAAATATTTTTTGTCACCTTTTTATTTGAAAATAACTTTCCAAAATCACAAGAGCTGTGGTGCTCTTGCTCATAAAATACTATGTCAGAGCTCAGAACACAAACAAGAAGTATTCAGTTGATGCCTACCTGCTGTTTCTGAGCTAGCACCTTGATTTGGAGCTTAGTGGTTATGGAAGGATGTGATATTCAACAATAATTTAGGATGGAGATTATCAAGGCCCTTATATGTTTACTCTAGTTTCTTTTAATTAAATGCCCATTTACATCTACATCCAATTCTGTATTTACAACTGTACTGTCCACCTCAAAGTTATTTGACTTCTAAGAGTGATTGTACTGCCAGGGTGATGTGACCGTGAGAACAAAAGGATGACTGCCCTTGGTACAGCATTAGTGTGAGCTCTGGGCATCTGTACCAGGTCAGCTACACACTGGTCTCTGGGGATACTGACTCAGAAATCAAGAAGGTAGGAAGGGGAAGGCGGCAGCATCATAAATTAACTACAGATAACATTATAACCAGAGAAAACAGTTACAAGCAATCTTAGCTCTTTAGGAACTGAAAATGAAGTGTTAGTCGCTCAGTCATGTCCAACTCTTTTGTGACCCCATGGACTATAGCCTGCCAGGCTATCTGTCCACGGGATTTTCCAGGCCAGAATACTGGAGTGGGTAGCCATTCTGTTCTCCGGGGGATCTTCACAACACCCAGGTCACCTGAATTGACAGGTGGATTCTTTACCACTGAGCCACCAGGGAAGCCCTCAATGTCCTTCCTTAACCCAGGATAAAAAACTTTGTATTACATATTTTAAAGAGATTAATTTCTCAAGATTAACCATATACCCAATATATATATTTTTAAAATAACTTTGGGATACAATTCACATACCATAAAATTTACCCACTTAAAGTATACAAATTAATGGTTATTAGTAACTCACAGAATTGTGCAACAGTCACCACCCAAAACCCAATATATTCTTGAATTTCTTACACAATATCATCAAATGATGCCCCCCTCCATGGGGAAACAATCTGACAAAATCATAGTGTAAAGCTTCTATAATTCAACTGGTAATGACAATTTTAAAGAAGTTTGAGTTCAGTTGAATGGTTTCCAGATACAGGTGGCCACAGGGACAAAACAACCAATTGAAATGTGTGGAACTTGATTGGTGTCAGAAAAGCTATGGGCATCCTGTTTCTAACCTGATGAAGAGATTGAAAGTTGTCATTCCCATCTTCACAATAAGGAAACCTAGACAAGTTGAACACTGAAATCAGATTGATTATATTCTTTGCAGCCAAAGATGGAGAAGCTCTACACAGTCAGCAAAAACAAGAGCGGGAGCAGACTGTGGCTCAGATCATGAACTGCTTATTGCCAAATTCAGACTTAAATTGAAGAAAGTAGGGAAAACCACTAGACCATTCAGGTAGGACCTAAATCAAATCCCTTATGATTATACAGTGGAAGTGACAAATAGATTTAAGGGACTAGATTTGATAGAGAGAGTGCCTGATGAACTATGGATGGAGGTTCGTGACATTGTACAGGAGACAGGGATCAAGACCATCCCCATGGAAAAGAAATGCAAAAAAGCAAAATGGCTGTCTGAGGAGGGCTTACAAATAGCTGGGAAAAGAAGAGAAGTGAAAAGCAAAGGGGAAAAGGAAAGATATTCCCATTTGAATGCAGAGTTCCAAAGAATAGCAAGGAGAGATAAGAAAGCCTTCCTCAGCAATCAATGCAAAGAAATAGAGGAAAACAACAGATTGGGAAAGACTAGAGACCTCTTCAAGAAAATTAGAGATACCAAGGGAACATTTCATGCAAAGATGGGCTCGAAAAAGGACAGAAATGGTATGGACCTAACAGAAGCAGAAGATATTAAGAACAGGTGGCAAGAATACACAGAAGAACTGTACAAAAAAGATCTTCATGACCCAGATAACCATGATGATGTGATCACTCACCTAGAGCCAGACATCCTGGAATGTGAAGTCAAGTGGGCCTTAGAAAGCATCACTACGAACAAAGCTAGTGGAGGTGATGGAATTCCAGTTGAGCTATTTCAAATCCTAAAAGATGATGCTGTGAAAGTGCTGCACTCGATATGCCAGCAGATTTGGAAAACTCAGCAGTGGCCACAGGACTGGAAAAGGTCTGTTTTCATTCCAATCCCAAAGAAAGGCAATGCCAAAGAATGCTCAAACTACCGCACAATTGCACTCATCTCACACGCTAGTAAAGTAATGCTCAAAATTCTCCAAGCCAGGCTTCAGCAATATGTGAACCGTGAACTTCCAGATGTTCAAGCTGGTCATAGAAAAGGCAGAGGAACCAGAGATCAAATTGCCAACATCTGCTGGATCATTGAAAAAGCAAGAGAGTTCCAGAAAAACATCTATTTCTGCTTTATTGACTATGCCAAAGCCTTTGACTGTGTGGATCACAATAAACTGTGGAAAATTCTGAAAGAGATGGGAATACCAGACCACCTGACCTGTCTCTTGAGAAACCTGTATGCAGGTCAGGAAGCAACAGTTAGAACTGGACATGGAACAACAGACTGGTTCCAAATATGAAAAGGAGTACATCAAGGCTGTATACTGTCACTCTGCTTATTTAGCTTATATGCAGAGTACATCATGAGAAACACTGGCTGGAAGAAGCACAAGCTGGAGTCAAGATTGCCGGGAGAAATATCAATAACCTCAGATATGCGGATGACACCACACTTATGGCAGAAAGTGAAGAAGAACTAAAGAGCCTCTTGATGAAAGTGAAAGAGGAGAGTGAAAAAGTTGGCTTAAAGCTCAACATTCAGAAAACTAAGATCATGGCATCTGGTCCCATCACTGCATGGGAAATAGATGGGGAAACAATGGCAACAGTGTCAGACTTTATTTTCTGGGGCTCCAAAATCACTGCTGATGGTGATTGCAGCCATGAAATTAAAAGACACTTACTCCTTCGAAGGAAGGTTATGGCCAACCTAGATAGCATATTTAAAAGCAGAGACATTACTTTGCCAACAAATGTCCCTCTCGTCAAGGCTATGGTTTTTCCAGTGTCATGTATGGATGTGAGAGTTGGATGGTGAAGAAAGCTGAGCACCGAAGAATTGATGCTTTTGAATTGTGGTGTTGCAGAAGACTCTTGAGAGTCCCTTGGACTGCAAGGAGACCCAACCAGTCTATCCTAAAGGAGATCAGTCCTGGGTGTTCACTGGAAGGACTGATGTTGAAGCTGAAACTCCAATACTTTGGTCACCTCGTGCAAAGAGTTGACCCATTGGAAAAGACCTTAATGCTGGGAAGGATTGGGGGCAGGAGGAGAAGGGGACGACAGAGGATGAGATGGCTGGATGGCATCACCGACTCGATGGACATGGGTTCGGGTAAACTCCGGGAGTTGGTGATGGACAGGAAGGCCTGGCATGCTGCGATTCGTGGGGTCGCAAAGGATTGGACACGACTGAGACAAGTTGAAAATCAATAACTTTTCTTAGTTCTGTCAGAGAATTGAGATCACAAGGCAAACTGCTTCCCTGAGAACTGTAAAGACAGGTGGATACAGGGAATCACAGCACCTCAGGAGCAGAAACCCAGAATCAGAAGATGTGATATATATGTATATACAATGGAATACTATGCAGTCATAAAAAAGATGAAATAATGTCATTTGCAGCAACATGGATGCAACTAGAGATTATCACACTAAATGAAGCAAGTCAGAAAGAGAAATACAAATGTCATATGCTGCCATTTATACGTGGAATCTAAGTGTTACACAAATGAACCTATCTATGAAACAGAATAGAATCACAGACCTGAAGAACAGACTGGTGGTTGCCCAGAGGGAGGGTTTTGGGGGAGGGATGGAATGAGAAGTAGGGGTTAGTAGATATAAGCTTTTATATATAGAATGGATATAAAAGATCCTAATATATAACAGAACTGTATTCACTATTCTATGAAACCCACAACATAAAAGAATTTTAAAAAGTGTGGATGAGGAAAATGAAATTGCCCTCACCCTGAAACAAAAGATCTTGATAAAAATCCTCATTTAACTTTTAAGGTGTCTTTGAAGAATCTCAAGACAGTAGCCTTACTGTCAATGAACTTCATGACTTTTGTTCTTTAAATTAAAAAATAACAAAGTCTTTGTGTATGATGCTGTTTATTTTTATTCTCATTTCCAGAGAAATTGGTTTTGTCCACAAGAGGTTGCCAAATCATTAGCTACTGGTTACTTAAATCCATAAATCGTGAAATTTTTATTTCATTTCTCAAGTTATATTATACAATTTTGTAATGAGAAGTAATTTGAGGTTTATTAGAACTGCAGGAAATAAAATTAGTAGCATGTGAAATTAAAAATGAGCTAATAAACACATTTTGCTAGATTTACAATGATATCACCTGCTGCTCCTTATTGAAAAATGTGTTTCCCCCTTAGTCAATGTCCTAGTTATTTGAAATATGCCCTGCATTCTGTACCATGATCTCACCATGATTAAAAGACCTGTTATGGCACTATTAGGACTCATGTTATGCAATTAGGCATGGCACATTAACATATGGCTAATCAAACTGCAAGACCTTTCTAAACATCTATCGTTCTACTTTAAATTCTTTGTACTGTATCTTAACCACAAGATAAAAAATAATTATAGCAATCTGAAGAGAACATCTGTTGGTTAAAGTGAGGATCATAAAGTCTGTTAGCAACTGTCATGTGTGAATGGTCATAAAAATATCTGAAGGGCAGTAATTTTCTAAAAATTCATTGAAAGCTTCACTTTGTATTTTGCTTTTTCATCATCTTTTGAAAGAAATACATTTGCATGCTTGTGTTTTCTGTGTGTGCTACTAGACATAAAATGGATATATGAGGAATTTCTCTACACAGCACAGCCCTGAGCCGAAAAAGATCACATTTTAAGGGGAAATAAGAAAGTTCTAAATAAGTAGAAATTCAGAAATATCAAGGAAACATAGTTTAGGAAAAAGAATTGTTTTCCAGGTTTGGTAGAAAAGAAGTGTGACAGTAAGTCAAATATTATGCTTAAGGAAGAGCTAAGCCATGTTTTTATTTTATAATATACATCTTACCTATGTTGAAACTTAATTGAATTTAATTTAGCAAGTAATTGCATGTATAACATTGTCCTAAGAATTGGAGCAAAATAAAAATGACTAAAATCTCACTCTAAAATAGATCACAATCAAATGAGAGAAAAAGGTCAACACATAACTGTAAAACAAGACAAAGTACTAAGTGGAAATAAAACTAACTTGCCACATCACAGGGAGGAGCAACCTCTATTTAGCTGGAAAATCAGGGAAGCCTGCCTGCAGGAGCTGGCATTTGAGCTATATCTAGAAGTGCAAAAGGGATTTTGAAAACTGCATTAGAGAATGTCAGCTTCTTTGGGTTTTGAGCTGGAATAAATAGGAGGGTATGTGGGAAGTGAGAGTGGGGAAAAGCAGTCTGGGGAAGATTATGGAAGATCTTGATTTGGGGCCTGAATAGATTGGACTTGAGCACTGTGTCATAGAGAAACTTTCTGAGGAGGGTTGTGACTAATGCCCACATTTTTGTAATTCATAAAATTATGGATGATGAATTGGAGTGAATGAAGATTGGAAGCAGGGATATCAGTTAGGGGCTGTGAGGGTAATCCAGGGGAAAACTGATGGAGGTAGTCACAGGAACCTTCAGGAGATGCAGTTGACAAATTCAGACTAGACTGCAGAGAAGGGGACAAAGAAGAAAGATGAGATCAAAGATAACCCAAGTCTCTGACTCAGTTGAAATCTTGCCCCAGCAATGACACAAAGAAAGGAGCAGACCTTAGAATAAAGAACTGAGCTTTATGACTCTGTCATAATCTCCCACCCCCTCCAAATCTAGTTTGCAAGTAGGTTAGAGGTTCGTGATCAACAAACAAAAGGTGCACCTAATGCACCAGGTGATCTTCTCTTTAGGTTTCCTTTGTTCTTTCCAAACTTATGAGCGAGAGAAAGGACACTGGTTTACAAAACTACTACATGGAACAATTTCTTCTCCCTCCGGAACACAGATCAACAGAACCCACTAGGTCCTAATTAGAAGCAATGCATTAATAGTAAACGTGTTGTCTGATGCTTGGCACATTCTTGACTCAAGACACTTCCACCCACAGCTCCCTCTGCCTAGGAAGCTACCAGATTTCTGCATGGCTCTCCCAGTCTCTCCCTTTAAATGATCAGAGGGCTTCTGCAGCAGCTAAATAAATAGTGCTCCCATGCCCCAGCACTCTCCATCCTTTCAATCAGCTTCAGAGCACCTCTCACCACTAATCAGACGTGAGAGACTACTCAAAATGGATGTGTTTACTCTTTGTTTATTGTCTGTCTGCTCCCAGTTGGAAAAAAGAAAAAAGAAACTTCCATGAGAGTAGGGCTTTTGCTCACCCACATCTGTATCCTCAACTTCTAGAAGAGTGCCCATCATGCAGCCGGTCCTAAGTAAAAATCTATTGAATGAAAGTTACTTTTATTTTTGACTTTAGAACTGTCAGACATCCTAGCTCCAAGAGTTCTCAAGATGATTAGTTACTACCTGTGGAATTCTCAATCTTCTGCCCCTATCATAAGGCAATTATGCCCTTTCTTATTTACTACATTTAAAGGTGATTTTGCCCTTTCTTGGGCTTCCCTGGTGGCTCAGACAGTAAAGAATTTGCCTGTGATGCAGGAGACCCAGGTTCCACCCGTGGGTCTGGAAGATCCCCTGGAGTAAGGCATGGCAGCTCACTCCAGTATTCTTGCCTGGAGAATCCCATGGACAGAGGAACCAGGAGGGCCACAGTCCATGGGGTCACAAAGAGTCGGATATGACTGAGCAGCTAATATACACACATCTTTTCTTATTTACTAAATTTAAATGAAATCTTTTTACATGTGCAATACTACGATTTCACTCACAGTTGACTAGACAGTGGCTTGGGACAGCAGCTGTTCTTGGACCCAAGCATGCCTCTGAATCACTTGCTGAAGTGGGTTGCTGGCCCCAGTCCTAGAGATTCTGATTCAGTAAGTTTGAGGTGGGTCCAGTAAGCTCCCACGTTAAACTGGTATTGCTTCCCAGGGACCACACTTTGGGAACCACTGTATTTCCAATTATGACATAATTACAGCAGAAATAGGCTGCAGAGTCAGGGAACTGGGACGTTTCCCTGTCTTGGTGACAGAAGAGTGGGTCCCCAGGGAGACAGATCGCTGCTTCTCTGTTTACAAGGCTTACAGCTTCCTAACCTACTTTAAAAATACTTAGAAGATCTTTTTGCTTCCGTAATTGGATTAAGATTTTTACACTCCATTTCATTCAGTTGTATTACACTGCTCAGAAGAACCAACTTCACATTCAAAGAGTGTTGAAGATGTAATAGGAAGCAGTGAAAGCTACTATTACAAGGAGAGGGCATTGTGTGACTGCCAGTTCCTGTCAAGACAATGTGAGGACCGCATCATAGACTGTTGAGGATGTGTGGTTGCAAAAATGCATGATAAGGTCCTGGCAGACTTCCCCTTTAATGAGATTTCTTGGCTTTTATAGATTCCTGACCCAAGACCATATTTATCTTAATTATTCAAGAGAAATATAAGGATTATATTATTTATTACACAAACCAGGACACTGCTGAGAGAGCAAAGGGTTCTATCAATTTCACTGGTTTATCTTATTAGTCACTCAGCCGTGTCCAACTCTTTGCGACCCCAAGGATTGTAGCCCATCAGGCTCCTCTGTCCATCGATTTCTCCAGGCAAGAAGACTGGAGTGGGTTGCCATTTCCTTCTCCAGGGGATCTTCCTGACCCAGGGATCGAACCTGGGCCTCCTGCATTGTAGGCAGATCCTTAACCATCTGAGCCATTGCTGCTGCTGCTGCTAAGCCGCTTCAGTCGTGTCTGACTCTGTGCGACCCCATAGACGGCAGCCCACCAGGCTCCCCTGTCCCTGGGATTCTCC
This sequence comes from Okapia johnstoni, assembly GCA_024291935.2. Lineage (NCBI taxonomy): Eukaryota > Metazoa > Chordata > Mammalia > Artiodactyla > Giraffidae > Okapia > Okapia johnstoni. The sequence continues at coordinate 8,193,265 of CM044321.1, read as the reverse complement.
AGGCAAGAAGACTGGAGTGGGTTGCCATTTCCTTCTCCAATGCATGAAAGTGAAAAGTGAAAGTGAAGTCGCTCAGTTGTGTCTGACTCTTTACTAGTTAGGTGCAAATAGCTATCAAAGGGGAATGTCACAGGGCAGGCTATGGTTATCCTTGTGAAGTGAGGAAATTGTATTAAATGAAAATTGGATCCTGAGAGTTTGCTTGTTCTTCATTGGTTGGTTTTTGTTTCCTCATTCTTAAGGATTTCTGAAATTCCTCTGCATTTGCCTTGCCAGGGTTCAGAAAGGCCTCTCCACCACCTGGTGAGCTGCAGACCTTCAGGTGAGCACGTAAGCTGGAGATTCCCATCGGTGTGTGTGTGTGATCGTGGAGGAACAGGTGAGCTTTCGGGTGACATGCGGTTCGCAGTCCAGCTCTGCTATGTGGTCTTGGATCTCTGCACCTGTTTCCTTACGGAGAAGTGATGAACAGTAATACTTATCCCACACAACTACCTATGGAGACAGCATAAAACACCTAGAGAAGGCCTGCTATATAGTCTCTGCTTAGTAAACCTTCATTTTTTTTTTTTGCCAAAATGTACACAAGGCAAAAATTTAACCTTACTATTCTAAAAGATTCATGTAATTTATTAACTCCCATAAGTGATTTCGACTGTGCTTTTCAGACTATCTGAGAACAGGATGTGGAGGTAGGGAAAGGTAGATTGGAGGGGATATGCAATTTAGAAATTACACATGCAAAAATGTAATGAGAAATGAGAAAACCTCAACTTTGTTATATAAAGAGCTGTGGTATTCTTTATAGTTTGACATTTTGTTAAAGGAGAATGTAACTTTTAAAATCTTCATCAAAGGTGACATGAGTTTACAAGGGATGAGAGAAACACTAACACGAATCAATAAATAATTAGCTGAGTTTCTGGATAGGTTTCAAAGGAAATGAAGAAAATCTGACAACGTGTAGATTCTCATTTAGAGGCCAGGGAGCCATAGGGTGGTAAGTGGGTGACCCAGGGTCACTTAAGAAGTTAAGCGCTTCTTACAGCTTCTGCTTTTTGTAGCTTCTTTACTTTATTCCCCTCTTAGACACACAGATTCTCTAAAGGTTCCAAACTAATCTTCCAAGTGGTTCTTCTTGGTGGAAGCACCTGCTTGCCAAAGATGGGGGTGTGGGGTTGGGAGGACAACAGAATTCACCAATGGGTGAACTGTAGTTACAAACTGGTGCCTTGTAAAGAGGATAAATTTTATCCCCATTCCAGGAGCTTAGGCCCGAGTCCCATATCTGCGGGCTTCCGTCAGAGCCCCATGCTGCACAGTCGACTATTCTTCATGCGTTATCCTCAGTCATTGCAGAATTTTTAAATGTCAGAGCTGAAAGGACCTGAGAGTTAAACTAGCCCGAGACCTCAACTCTAAAAACGAAGCAGAGCAGTCACCCAAAACGCGCACTAACTCACCCAGAGTCACAGCGATGGCAAGACATACAGACGGCAGATGGTCATGGCCTGGAGACCCTCTCCCGGCTCCCAGTACTGTGCTCCTTTCAGTGGGTTTCACGTCCTCTCCTCTCCCTTAGCCGTTAAAGCTGGACCCAGAGGGAGTTTCTCCATGAATCCCTCAAATGGGTCCTTGGGTTTTTTTAATATCTATTTATTTATTTGACTGTGTTGGGTCTTAGTTGCAACATATGGGATCTAGTTCCCCGGCCTGGGATCAAACCCAGGCCCCCTGCATCAGGATTGCAGAATCTTAGCCACTGGACCACCACGGAAGTCTTGTCCTTGGGGTTTTTAAAAGTTGCTCTTAAATGACCTGGACATCCAATAATAGGGGAATGCTAAATAGATTATATAAACCTATATGCTGAACCACAGTGTATCCATAAAATTCATACTCTAGGATATTCCAAAACATGTGAATATGTGTGACATATTCAATACTGTTTAAAAAGTGGGTTATAAAGGTGACTATATTATGACTTGTGAGTATTTGTAAATGTCAAAAGAGGGTTATGAAAGGTTATACACCAATATATGAACAACCACTAACTCTTGGTATTGATATTGCTGGTGAATGTGTAGTTTACTCTGATTTCCGTATGCTCTTCAAAAGTACGTGATATTTTTGTAGCTATAAAAGTGAGAGAAAAGAGCTGGATAGCAAGTAAATATTTCAGTAAGTAAACATTCTGAGCCTTTTCTGACCCTCTGTTCTTGGCTTTCTCCCTTTTGCTCCGAGTCCACTTTTCCTCAAATTTTCCTCTACGACCCCTTATAACTGCTCTCACTGTTTCTGAATAGAAATGTTCATTTCAGTCATCAGTCCAGCCACAGACAGCACCTCTGTTTTCCGTTATGTTCACTTATGATTCCACAGTACTAGAATATTCCAGTGGAAATACTCTGGAACCAACTGAAACTACAAGTGAGAAGGAAGACTGGAGATGAAGGCTGAGGAATCATCTGCTTGCAGGAAACAGCAAAAACAAAGAGAACGGAAGCCAAGGAAGTCTTAGGGGGCTAAGAGACTAGGACGGCACTTCGAGGCTGGAATGTAGGGAGAGAGCCAACTGCTGGAGTCAGGATGAAGAAGGGCGTCAGCGAACAAACAGAGAACAGCCAAAAGTTAGATTGTGGAAACTGAGAAGAAAAATCAGTGTATGAAACGCTGCTTGTTTAGGTGTAGGTACAGAATTGGGTGGTAAAGAATCCACCTGCCAATGCAGGAGACATAAGAGATGCAAGTTCGATCCCTGGGTTGGGAAGATCCCCTGGAGGAGGGCATGACAACCCACTCCAGTATCATTGCCTGGAAAATCCCATGGACAGAGGAGCCTGGTGGGCTACAGTCCATAGGGTTGCAAAGAGTCGGACACAACCGAAGCGACTTAGCACACAGAATCGGGACAATTGAAGGATAAGCTGAAAACATTTTAAATGAATGATAGCCAAGACATTGTTTTGATCATTTAAGAACACAGAAGAGCAATTCTGGGAAAAGAGCACACTGAAAAATTTCCATGTGTTCTTTCATAATTAGAAATAAGGAACATCACCCTTAGTGTAATACCTGGTCTCAGAGGAAAGATAAAATCCAGGAAAGAAATTTGTCAGTGATGGATACTCATCAAGGGAACCTTGTGATAGAAGAACCAGCACATCTTTGGCTCGGAGAGACACCTGGAAGCCATATGCTGGATCACGGAGATGCTAATACCAGACACTTCTTTGCAAAGAACAGCCTCAGGGGCAAGAGATGACTGGCTCCTCTCTAAGCCCCCAGGGAAGGGCTCCAAATGGTTTAAATTTACTCGCAAAATGGTACTGAGCTGTCACTGTTTATGACGAACAGTGACCTTCTCCCAGCCTTTCGATCAACTGAGCTCACAGCAAGTTCTTTACCTTTTTCTATTTGTGATTTTTCCCTCCTTTTTCACCTTTAATAGCTTACCCTGATGATAATAGAGTGGCTAATAATGGAAGACGGTCAAAGCATTTTTTTCCCCTATTAAGGTTGAGATGATTTTTTAAGAAATTAGAATTTAAAACAATTTAGGAATTTATGATTGCTAATTGATTTTTTTGCCTCTTGCAATCATACTATAACTTGGTGCATGGAGAAGGGCTGTGTCTTGAAAACATGCATACAAAGATGACTTTCCTTGTGGCTCAGCTGGTAAAGAATCCACCTGCAATGCGGGAGACCTGGTTTCAATCACTGAGTTGGGAAGATCCCCTCGAGAAGGAAAAGGCTACTGACACCAATATTCTGGCCTGGAGAATTCCATGGACTATACAGTCCATGGGGTCACTAAGAGTCGGACACGACTGAGCGACTTTCACTTTTTCATACAAGGATGACTCTTGGGCCGGTATTATTATAAATCTAAGTTTCCACACACACACACACACACAAAATTACCTGGATCACAGGTGCCTGGAAGGGAGCCTTTACATAACAATCGTGACAAAGACCTGTGCTGCTATTAGATGAATGTCAGATGTTGTTTGAAATATTTTGCATACATTGACTCATTTAATTCTCACACAGCCTTAAGAGGTGGGCACTGCTATTGTCTTCATTTGTAAAAACTGAGGTGGGGGGAAGTTCCCACAACCCACTCAGGAACCCAGAGTCAATAACAGAAGAGCCTGAAGTTTTTCACCCGGTCAGGCTTCAAACCATCACTCTATAAGCTGTCTGTACACAACAGCATTTCACATCCATTTCTCATACACAGGTAGGCCGAAACTATGAATTCATTTTTAGATCAAACCAGTCGATCCTTAAGGAAATCAACCCTGACTATTCTTTGGAAGGACTGGTGCTGAAGCTATAGTACTTTGGCCACCTGATGCAAAGAGCCGACTCATTGGAAAAGATCTGGATGCTGGGAGATTGAAGGCAGGAGAAGGGGATGACAGGATGAGATGGTTGGGTGGCATCAGTGACTCAACAGACATGAGTCTGAGCAAACTCTGCGAGACAGTGAATGACGGGGAAGACTTGAGTGCTGCAGTCCATGGGGTTGCAAAGAGTCGGATGCGACTGAGTGACTGAACAACAAAAAAATCCACATTCCCAGAATATCAACTGGTCATTAAATGGTTATGATCATTCAGCTATTGTTTTTTCAACTTTCTGTATTCCTACTCACAGCTTGTGAGATAGGCTTGTGATGCTATGAATCAGAAAAGACTCAGACTTTCTAGAATGAGCTTTTTTTCACTCAGTAAATATTTATCAGATTCCTGTTATGGGTCTGTCAGGCACGGTACCTGGTTCTGGGAGACTGATGAAATAACCTGACATGGGTCCTACCATCAAAGAGCTTACGATCTATTACGGTGGTGATTCCCTAGTAGTTTCACACCCAGGCTCAGAGAAAAAAGTGACAGCATCTGTACTGGAGTAAAGAGTTGAGACTCTGTGTATCAGCAGTTGACCCACTCCACTGCCTGGCTCTGTTGAGTGTCCTGGGGCTGAGGGATCAACTATCCCATACATATGATCCTTTCTAAACACATGGGTATATCCACACCCATAAGAGAAACTTTGCAGAAGTGAATGCAAATAATACTAATACTATTCCATTGTGGGGACCAAAGTCCCATGCTGGGGGACATCACAAGGGATTATAGAACCACTTATAAGGGAAGCCTAACTCAGTGTAGGGTAGGTCAGGCAATGAGTTCTAGGAAGTAATATTTAAGTTAAAAACCAATGAATGGGTTGACCAGATGAATACAGAAGAAAGGGAAGAATGGTCTAGGAAAAGAGAAAAGCAGGAACAATCGAATTGACTGAGTCACTGAACTTAACTGGACGTGTGAGCTGGTGTGTGTCATGGTGGGCAGGGGAGTCAGGAGGATGAGCTGACTCATGAACCAGGTACTGTTTCTTTGGAAATACATGATGTAAGCTGGGAACGTCCACATTGTGAGACCGTGAGCCACCATGGAAGCTACATCAGGTACATCGAGGGTGTTAAACCAAGTGGCTAGTTTTTGTTGCAAAGGGTTGGCTGGCTTTTGTTAACGTGGACATCTGAGCAATTCCCAGAGGACGTGCCTGGGGGAGTAACACGTGCCTTTTCTTTGCCAGCTCTCCTCGGGTTTCAAAAATGGCAGCCTCCAGCAAGGGCTAATGGATTTGTTCAGTGTTTCTTAACGCTCATGTGTAGAGCCAAAAGAGACATTCAACGTAACAAAGGAACTGAAGTCATCATCCTGTTAGCAATGAAGTGGAAAACAGAGCTCAGCCTTTCAGTTCACTCCCTGGCGCTTCTGTGGTTGTCCCAAGCACCCCCTCTGCTTTCTTATTCCTCTCCCGAGAGAGTTAACCATGCCTGATCCCCACTTTCAGGAAAGCTGCCAAGCTGAATCAAGTGCTGCGGCGTCTCAGAATTCATCGGGGAATTTGCAGCCCTGGCTTCTGCATGGACTGGCGTTATTCAAACAGTCTTTGCTCATCACGTTGGAAGATAAAGCATCCAGAGCCTTCAACAGAGACGAAGGGAATTTCTAAGAGGCTTAGAGTTGAAAAGGGACTAGATTATCCCACACATTTTCTATCAGCCTGGTTATGCTTGGGGAGAGAAAAGAGGTGAGTCACTTTAGAAGGCTGTGTTCATGTGATTCAACACAGGAGTAGAAAAATAGATGTTTCATCAGATCAGATGGGAACCAAGTCCTGGCAGAAGCAGAAGTGTGACCTGGAGCCCCATTTTGGACCCTTCAACCCAAGTATTCCTTAATCTCCACCTGAACACCTGTCAACTTGAGTGATGCTCTCCCTGCATGACAAGGTGTCTATCTAGAGTTATGTCCCCTCCAAGTATAGCTTAGCCTGATTAACTACTGGACCCAAGGTTAGCACATCCATCAGTAATGATCTTGGCTGATTTGTCTTTGAGAAACAAACGTATATAGGGTGGCATCAGTTTCTTTCCAGAGAAGAGACCACTTTAGGAATGTCAGGCAATTAATGACGTTTTGGCATTCTGGACACTTGATTTAATTTATTCTTGGGATTTATTCTAAGGAAGCAATCTAAAATTTAATACAAATTGTTCAAGTTTTGCTTTACTATCTATTTTCCACAGAGGAAGCTGTTTTTCATTCTTATATTCATTTAGTGATGCTGTTATAAAAATCCCCACAAAGATACATAATCAAATGCAAATAAGCCCAAGAAATGTTGATTTTGCTCTGGAGTTATAGCATTCTCTATGCAAATAGTAGCTTTTAAACTTGCTCAGAGCTTTCTCTGCTCAATGCCAGTGCCAGACAAAATATTTTAACGTGGCCTTGGCTTCAGGATCGTATTGCTTTCATCTTACACATAGAAACAATATCAGTTGGCAGGTCTTTCCAATATGCTCTGTCTGTTTTTATGACTGGTTTTTTGAAGGGCAGTACACCTTCAGGACATGACCTAGCTAGCAGACTTGGGTAATGACCATATTTACAAAGATTATTCCTAACTAAGAATTCCAAAGCCAGCTGAGAAAGGATGTTGGGTGATACCCCCTTACAATGGCTTCTCATCACTAACCAAATTTGAAATAGCTTCTGTTGATGTGAGTTAATCTTATAAAACTAGCTCACAAAATACATTATTCAGGTATAACATAATGAAATAAATGTCAGTGTTTCCTAAAAGATGATTCCTATGATAACTTGCCATCAGTTTAGAGAAATGGACCACCTCTTATCTCTCTCAAAGTCTCAAGTACAACATTTGTAGAACTGAAGCCACCGTTATAATCCCATAGAAAAGACACAGAAAATTAAAAACAAATGACAGCTTGTGCTGAATTTGCAATTACATTGGGTGTTTGTATCATATATTTAGTAATTACAACAACTGCCCTTATTTACGTATAAAATATAAATCAGATAAAATGTGTGTTTGCAATTGTCTATCTATCCTCAATGTATTAAGATCCAGTGAGTAAGTACTAGGTACATGAAAGGTTCTCAGTGCTATGAAGGGCTTTAGAGACATAAGGGACCTGTTCTTTGTCAGTAAAAAGTGTAAATTCTTACTGTGTAAAATGGAGAAAGCGGAGAAAGCTATACAGAACCTTTCTTTACTGCCTTTGCAGCTTTTCTGTAAGTCTGAACTTCTTCCAAAATAAAAAGTTTATTTAAAAAATTGTACTGGGAAAACGGAACCTTCCTACACTACTGGTGGAATTGTAAATTGGTGCAGCCAATGGAAAACAGCATGAAGTTTCCTTAAAAATCTAAAAATAGAACTACCATATGATCCTACAATCCCACTCCTGGGCGTATGTCAGAAGAAAACCATAATTGAGAAAGATGCATGCACCCCAATGTTCACTGCAGCACAGTTTACAATAGCCAAGACATGGAAGCCACCTAAATGCTCACTGACTGATGAATGGATAAAGAAGGTGTGGTACATATATACAATGGAATATTACTCAGCCATAAAAAAGAATGAAATAATGCCATTTACAGCAACATGAAAGGACCTAGACATTATCATACTAGGTTAAGTGAGACAGATATAGACAAAAGTCATATAATACCACTAATATGTGGAATCTAAAAAACAATGATACAAATGAATTTATATACAAAACAGAAATAGACTCACAGACACAGAAAACAAACTTACGGTTACCAAAGGGGAAAGTTTGTGGAGGTGATGGAATTCCAGTTGAGCTATTTCAAATCCTAAAAGATGATGCTGTGAAAGTGCTGCCTCAATATGCCAGAAAATTTGGAAAACTCAGCAGTGGCCACAGGACTGGAAAAAGTCAGTTTTCATTTCAATCCCAAAGAAAGGCAATGCCAAAGAATACTCAAACTACCATATAATTACACTCATCTCACATGCTAGTAAAGTAATGCTAAAATTCTCCAAGCTGGGCTTCAACAGTATGTGAACTGTGAACTTTCAGATGTTCAAGCTGGATTTAGAAAAGGCAGAGGAACCAGAGGTCAAATTACCAACATCTGTTGGATCATCAAAAAAGCAAGAGAGTTTTAGAAAAACATCTATTTCTGCTTTATTGACTATGCCAAAGCCTTTGACTATGTGGATCACAACAAACTGTGGAAAATTCTGAAAGAGATGGGAATACCAGACCACCTGACCTGCCTCTTGAGAAACCTTTATGCAGGTCAGGAAGCAACAGTTAGAACTGGACATGAAACAACAGACTGGTTCCAAATAGGGAAAGGAGTACGTCAAGGCTGTATATTGTCAGCCTGCTTATTTAACTTATATTCACGGTACATCATGAGAAACGCTGGGCTGGATGAAGCACAAGCTGGAATCAAGATTGCCGGGAGAAATATCAATAACCTCAGATATGCAGATGACACCACCTTCATGGCAGAAAGTGATGAAGAACTAAAGAGCCTCTTGATGAAACTGAAAGAGGAGAGTGAAAAAGTGGGCTTAAAACTCAACATTCAGAAACCTAAGATCATGGCATCTGGTCCCATCACTTCAGGGCAAATAGATGGGGAAACAGTGGAAACAGTGACAGACTATTTTGGGGGCTCAAAAATCACTGCAGATGGTGACTGCAGCCATGAAATTAAGATGCTTACTCCTTGGAAGAAAAGTTATGAACAACCTAGACAGCATATTAAAAGGCAGAGACATTGCTTTGCTAACTAAAGTCCATCTAGTCAAGGCTATGGTTTGTCCAGTAGTCTGTATGGATATGAGAGTTGGACTATAAGGAAAGGTGAGAGCTGAAGAATTGATGCTTTTGAACTGTGGTGTTGGAGAAGACTCTTGAGAATCCCTTGGACTGCAAGGAGATCCAATCAGTCCATCCTAAAGGAAATCAGCCCTGGGTGTTCACTGGAAGGACTGATGCTGAGGCTGAAGCTCCAATACTTGGGCCACCTGATGCGAAGAGCTGACTCATTTGAAAAGACCCTGATGCTGGGAAATGTTGAGGGCAGGAGGAGAAGGGGACAACAGAGGATGAGATGGTTGGATAGCATCACGGACTCAATGGACATGAGTTTGGGTAAGCTCAGGGAGTTGGTGATGGACAGGGAGGCCTGGCGTGCTGCAGTCCATGGGGTTGCAAAGAGTCAGACACGACTGAGCGGTTGACCAGAACTGAACTGACTGAAGGGCAAAGTGGGAGAGGGATAGATTAGGAGTTTGAGGTCAACATTACATACAACTATATATATAATAGACAACAAGGACCAGCTGTGTAGCACAGGGAACTATACTCAATATTTTGTAATAATCTATAAGGGAAATGAACTGATATATATGTGTGTGTGTGTAACTGAATCACTTTTTTGTATGCAATATTGTAAGTCAACTACATTTCAATAAAATTTTAAAAAATCATATTGGGGAAATAAAATATATTTGTATGCAATTATAAAAAGATAGGACATAAAGACAGCTGAGGAAGGTTAACAGAGGTGGTTGTGCTTAATTGCTAAGCCAACTATATTAACAGTAAGTCCTGGAGAATCTTAGGGCAATCCAGCCATGTGGTGGTCGATTTTTCTTTTAGAATAATATTTTTTCTATTTTTGAGTAATTTCAAATTTATAGAAAAGTTTCAAAGCTTCACTATGTGAGGCCAAATATTCTCATAATTATAATTATGTCAGTGAAACTCTGAAAGAAAACTGATTTTACAGATACCACAAGTTAGCATAGAAAGTCTACAGACAGTTCCACATTTTATAAAAGGTGGCTCTCCTTTATTCCACCTGCGCACAGGAACAAAACCAGCCAAAAGTAGCCAAACCGAATGTTTTAATACCCAGGCCTTTTGTTACCCGAAATAAGCCCAAAAAAACAATCAAGAGCTTTGGAAAATGCCACAGTCTGAAATATGAATCATAAACTCTTACTTCCGAGAGGGGGACAAATACCACCAATAGGTCAAAAAGAAATCAATTTCCTAGAAAACAGCAGATGTGACAATTAAACCCAAAGTTCTCCACTACAGTTCCCAATGTGGTTATCTCAGCTGTGCAGCCCTCTGGATTTGTTCGAGAGAAGGCAAAAGGAAAGGAAAGCAAGTAGGTTCTCATGAATAATGGGGGTCAAAGGGATCACTCCCTCTGCATCACAGGACGATCTAAATGGAGTGCCGCATATAGTAGATGGTGGGATGTTGATGTGCATCTGAGGCAGCGTTACCGGCTCTCGTGTAGAGGCAAACATGTCCAATGATCAAAGCACCCTGAGCACTGTTATAATACAGTGCAGATGTCAGAAACAGGACAAAAGTAAAAGTGGGCAAACTCCAGAACCGTGAGCACGTTTCTGAGCTAATAGTGAGTGACTGACACTCATCAAGGGTGGATGGGGAGATGTGAGTTGCATCACTACTCTGACTCCAGCCAGCAGGTAGTGACAGTCAGTGACTCAGTGCCTCTATTCTTTACCTTCCAAGCTGTGTTCATCAGTCTCAGCTTGTCAAGCGAATCATGCTGTGGTGAAATGCCAAAAGGCTCATGTCTGTGAGAGCACAGGCTAAGAAGGGGCTCCCTGTGAAAATGCCTGTGATATTGTGATTCTTACCGTAACAAGCACAGGTGGCTACTGAGCTTTCCTCTATACCATTACATTCCAAAGACAGGACCCTCCCGGTGATGCATTTGGATTAATCTAACAATGAAAAAAGAAAAAAAGCTACAGTGAGGTCCCACTGTACTTCTAAGACATTTCATTATCTGTGAGAATAAACTCACAGAGGAGAGGCAAAAGAAGAAAGAAATCATGGAATTGGGGTAGGAAACTGAGCCTTAGATGCCACTGAGGATCCAGGTAGGGAGGCAACTAGACTGCAGGTCACAGGTGAGTCATCCAATCTCACAGCGTCTGTACTTGTAATTTATGTGGAAATTAGCCCAGAAATACAGAATGTCAGTTTTCTAGAAGCTTAGACATCCTCCAATTCTGTCATATTAGATAACACTTTTATGATCACCAAGAGAAAATGAAAAGAAAATCAGATCACCACTTGCCATCTAATTGGTTTGTCTGTGCTAGGCAGGCACCAGCTTCCGGGGACTCCGGCATGGAGTCCTGAAAACTGAAAACTGAAAACTGATCTACCTGCCTCGAAAGCATATTGATTCATGCTTCATTGCCCACAGTTACTAAATTTCTTCTTTTTTAAAAAACGTGGAGTATAATTGCTTCACACTGTTGTTTTCATTCTGCTGTCCAAGGAAGTGAATCAGCTATATATATATACATATATCCCTTCTGTCTCATACCTCCCTCCAACCCACCCCATCCCACCCCTCTGGGTTATCCCAGAGCACTGAGCTGAGCTCCCTGTGCTTTGTAGCAGGCTCCCACTAGCTATTTTACACATGGTGACGTATCTATGTCAATCCTAATCTCCCAATTCTGTCTCACCCTCTCCTTCCCCCTCTGTGTACACATCTGTTCTCTACCTCTGAGTCTCTGTTCCTGCCGTGGATCCAAAGTAAGGGAAATCCTCTCCAAATCACTACCCAGTTAGGAAAACCGTTCTGCCCGAGTGTGCATTTGATGAACAGACCTCAGTACTGAATGGCTCTCTCCTGTACTTCTTGAGGCATCGTCATGTTTGGGAGTTATCTATGTCCTGCCATTTTAAAGTGTGTATTGTAGGGCAGGTAGTAGAAGGACCTTACATCTTATCCTGGGAACTACAAAAATGTTGATGCTTAACCAAATATAATAGCTTCCCCAATGACTCAGTGGGTAAAGCACCTGTCTGCAATGCAGGTGATGCAGGAGATGCAGGAGATGCAGGAGACACAGGTTCCATCCCTGGATCAGGAGGATCCCCTGGAGGAGGAAAATAGCAACTCCTTCTGGCATTCTTGTCTGAAAAGGCACGCTGACAGAGGAGTCTGGCGGGCTACAGTACAAAGGGTCGCCAAGAGTCTGACATGACTGAGCAACTAAGCATGCACGCACAACCAAGTAATAAGTGTCCCACGGCCTCTAGGTCACAGCTTTGCACAATTCACTGCACACTCGGACAATAAACAGCAACATGATTGATAATATATCTCAGTTCTTTCCATGTGATGATCTGGTTGCTGTTGAGCAAAGAAAGTATAAAAGTGGATGTAAATGACAGTGTTTTGAACTTGCTATAGAGGCCGACCTGTTTAAGCCAGTTTTCAAGTTCAGCAGGGATATTTAAGACCAGTGAAACTGATTTGCAATCACAACCTAATTCGGTTTGGGGTGGGAAAAACTGAGAGTCACTTGTCAATTATCTCTGCTCTAGGACTTAAATTTCCAGATTCTGTATCTATGTTATGTCATCAATTAGTACCAAATATCTCCACCTTGATTTGCAGAAAAGTAACTGAAAACTTAGGTCAATTTGAATATTTGTCAGTTATGAAGAGGGAATTACAAAAATGTTCTCTTTTAATGTAAGTCATACTTGCTGTTTGAAATAAAAATAGAAAAAGTAGATTAATGAGGAAAAACATAGTTCCATGTATATTACATTTTTAACATCTTGTATATTCTTTCATACCTTTTCCGTATATACTTGTCAGTTTGGATAAGATCATATTGAATATATTTTGTAACATTATTCTAAAAATATAACTATATTTTATATATAATACATAAACAAAGACCTACTGTATAGCACAATATTCAATATCTTGTAATAGCTGAAAATATAATGGAAAATAGACTTTTATTTATATTATAATATGATGGGCTTTTCTTGTGGTTCAGCTGGTAAAGAATCTGCCTGCAATGCAGGAGATCTGGTTTCAATCCCTGGGTTGGAAAGATTCCCTAGAAAAGGGAAAGGCTGCCCACTCCAGTATTCTGGCCTGGAGAATTCCATGGCCTGTGTAGTCCATGGGGTCGCAAAGAGTTGGACACGACTGAGTGACTTGCACTTTATAATGGAAAGGAATATATATATATATATATATATGTGTGTGTGTGTGTGTATATATATATCACTTTGTTGTACACCTGAAACTAACACAACACTGTAAATCAACTATACTTCTATAAAAATATAAGTATCTTTCCATATAAATAGATTTGATAGAAGTAGATAGATTGATAGAGAGACGATAGTTACAGCATTTTGGTTGGCTAAATACTATTATATTCTATTGGTAACTTTTCTAACCAATTTCCTATTGTCGATTAGTTGCAATGTATTCTTTATGAGTTTGATGTTCATGAGTTTGTGGTTTCACTGGGCCTTGCAGTAAACAAACTTGGAGTTTATATCTGTATATATGTTCCAAATTATTTCTTTAGGATATGACTTTAGAAATGGAAAATTTGTGTCAAAATAGATGTTCTTTTAAATATTTTTATAGAGATTTCAAAATTTTCCTTCAAAAAGTCTCCACCAGTTTACACTAATCTACCATCAGGAAATGAACTTAAAAACCTAGTTGTATCTTTCTTTAACGTTCCAATACATTAATAATTTTAATAAAAGATTCACCTTGTTTATAATGAAGTGTGCTATAGACTGATTTCCAGACTCTTAAAGGAAATAATGTAAAGAAGTCAAGTACCTTCTCTGTTTTTATTCTCTTCTTCTCCAGTACATATGCTATGCTAAGATAAAGCTTATTAGCCAAGTTGCCCAAAGCCAAACAGAGATCATACAAAGAGCCTCTATCCTTTCCAGTTCTTTATAGAAACTCTCACAAGGTTGACCAAGGAATTCCAAAAGTCCTTGAACTTTGAATAATGAAAAAGTATACCCCAACTAAAATGGAGGAAAGAGTCACGGTGTTCTAAAATTAAGAAGTAAAGGAAAAGAAGATGGTACGGCTGCTTCCTTACGGCCCTATTTAGCTACTTTCACACTTTAAATGAACCATCTCTCTTGACTAAGTACATGGTTGAAATAGCATAACTCCTCACTTCAGCTTAGAAACAGAACATTCTCTCCCAGTGGGTTTATGTTATATAACTGGTTTGAGACGGAAAATAAAATTGATGTGAAGCCATTAAAACAAACAGTTAAAATGGCAGCAGATGGCACCAGCCATGAAGGCAGAGGCCATTCCTGCAAAGAGAGGAAAAGCCCTGAGGACAACTTCAACCTATTTTGGTCCACATTTCAGAGTAAAGAGATGCCTATATTCCACAGAGTTAACAACTAGGTCTAATCAGCAAGAGCTCTGTCCACAATCTACTTCCTGTTCTTAGGTGTAACCAACAGGAGAGAAAATGAAAATGTGTTTATCTTTTATAAAGACAGGGTTTCACTCATGTGTCTATTTACGCAAAAAGCACCTATTACACATTTTTATGTTGCCAGTGTAGAATGAGATCCTGAGCTCAGTGTCTGGAAAAGTCTAGGTTTTAAAACCAAGGAGACCTAAGTCCAAACTTAGTTTTACCACTAACCAATCATAATACTCGCCTATGTTAACTTCTCTCAGTTTCAACCTTCTCCTCTGCAATATAAAGATGATAATAATAATAATACTGTCAGATGACTGTGTTATAAATAATGCATCCAATACAAGGTAGAATTGACAGCATATCAAAGTGACAACCACTTGCTCAATTTCAATCATCAGTCAGCAGAGATGAAGGATGAGAGGATGTGGAGAAAAGAACATCAAAAAAAAATCAAAGTGGGCTTTTATTTTCTTAACATTGCATAAATAAATGAGACTATGCAATCCATGGGGTCGCAAAGAGTCAGACACGACTGGGTGACTGAACAACAACAATGCTAAATTTAAAAAGCGAATAACTTAGACTAGGTTTCCTATTTTTAATAATGCCATTGTTCATTTTAGTGCATTATTTTAGTGATGTACCCTTTACCAGAAGCTGAGAGTCCCATCTCCATGGGAACAAGGTCGAAAAACTTGAAGACATTGTCTTTCTTACAGTGCATTCAATTGAGAATCATTTAAAATGGCATTATTATAAAAAAATTTGATTAATTGCCTAATCATGTATTATAGTCTCCTAAATACTACTAATATATGGAGAGAATTACTATGGTAACATACCTTGATCTTTTTCTCAAAGAATTTCCAGTAAAATTCACTAAACATTTAAAAGAAAAACCTTCACCTACGATTCACACTTCTTCCCTCTTTCAAGATTCTCAATACCCAGGAAAAACGAAAGACTTAGGTGTATTTTCCTTATGCTGCACAAGTATTTAGCTGAGTCACAGAGCTCAAAGAACAGCCCGAACAAACATTACCTTCAGGATGGCTTTTTGACGACGTTTTTTTATCCAGATAGCGGCAATCCATATGAACGTGTTTCTGGAAAGACTTCAGAAAGGCAAAGTCTTTGGTTTCCCAGATTACGAGCACTCTCAGCCGTTATATTACTGAGGACACGAATTCTACAAATACCAGTCTGCAGATCATTTCTCTGCCAAGGAAATATTTTTTTCTGCACCTGAGTTAAATGGAGAGCTGTCTCACCAAAAAAAGGAAAAGAAAAAAATGGATGAAGCAAATCATCTATCTTTAGCTGTCACTCACAACTATGAATAAATTTGTGGCAATGTATTTATTTTTTTCTTGATATCATGTAAAGATTGTGTTTTGAGATTTTTTTTTTCTAGGTTTATCTTAGAGACCAAACCAGGAACAGGAGTAGAACTGTCCTGATCCCTTATCCTGCCACAGGGAGAGGTATCACTTTAAGTCTTGAATAATCTCTAATTCTTTAAAGTAAATGAACCCATCAGTTTGCTTGTCTAGTGACTCAACAATGCCCTGTGGAACCAGACAGCAGACAAGGATGCTGGATTGTAGAAAAGACCATGGCCTCAGCACATAGTGCCATGAATGTCATATAAATTAAAATGTGTCTATAACTTTATAGCTCATTCTTCATAACTGGGTTGGGAAAGAAAAATGAGGTCTTTGATGCTAATGTGAAAGTAAGTACTCTCAGAATAATGCAGATGCCTTCACAGGGCTCCCTGCTCCAGGGAACTTTCCTCCAGATTATTTTGTCTGCACGAGAAGGGTTCAGAACCATGCTTCTGCCAAAGTTAGTGACCTGGAGAAGCAGCTATAGTCCCTGGCAGGATATTGTGAGACAAGCCCAGAGAGGTTGATAAAACACAGGCAGGACATAACCTCAGGGTGTTTCACAGTAGATTGGTGTTCGCAGTGAAATGAAATAGCGCAATGAAATAAAACAAGTTAAACGGGTTAAAAATAGAGTCAAGTGGTAACATAATAGCCTGAGTTTTCAGAACTTGATGAAGTCAAGATGGTTAAGAGAAAGAAGAGGAAGCACTCCCAAGCTGGAGTTTGTGAGGACAGAGAGATGCTCACCAGTGGTACCACCTCCCTCCCTGTTTCTAGCCTCTCCATCCAGGGCTCTGGCTCCGTTTCTGTGGGTGCCCCATCCCCCTTGTTAAGCCCTCTCTGCTTGTCCTTTAAAGTGATGCCAAGTAATCAACTATTGATTTTATATACAAATGGAAGAATGAATGAGTGATAATGGTACAATGAAGCACTGCTTCAAAGTATCTTATCATTCCTTTCAGAAGAATACAGATCAAGAATACAGATCAAAGATTCTTCTTTACAGAAGAAACAGAATCACTTGAAGTTGTATCCACACAAAAACCTGTGTGTGGATATATAGCAACTACATTCATAACTTCAAAAACCTGAAAGCCACTAAGATGTCCTTCAGGAGGTGAATGGATAAATAAACCGTGGAAGATACAGCAATGGAATTTTATTCTGTGCTAAAAATAAATGAGCTATCAAGCCATGAAAAGACATGGAGGGATCTTAAATGCAAATCATTAAGTGAGAGAAAGAAATAAGACTGAGCGCTGAAGAACTGATGCTTTTGAACTGCGGTGCTGGAGAAGACTTTTGAGAGTCCCTTGGACAGCAAGGAGATCAAACCAGTGAGTCCTCAGGGAAATCAACCCTAAATATTCATTGGAAGGACTGATGCTGAAACTGAAGCTCCAATAGTTTGGCCACCTGATGCAAAGAGCCGACTTGTTAGAAAAGACCCTGATGCTGAGAAAGATGGAGGGCAGGAACAGAAGGGGATGACAAAGGATGAGATGGTTGGATGGCATCACCGACTCAGTGGACATGAGTTTGAGTAAGCTCTGGGAGTTGATGATGGACAGGGAAGCCTGGCGTGCTGCGGTTCATGGGGTCAGTCACAAAGAGTCAGACACAAGTGAACAACTGAACAACAACAAAGTGAGAGAAATAAATCTGAAAAGGCTACATACTATTTGATTCAAACTTTATGCCATGCTGGGAAAGATAAAACTAAGGACACAGTGAAACGATCAGTGGTTGCCAGGGGCTGGGGAAGAAGGGATGAATAAACAGAGCACAGAGAGTTTCTAGGGCAGTGAAAGTACTCTGTGTGACACCATAATGATGGATACATGTCCTCACACATTTTCCCAAAGCTACAGAATGTATAGCACCAAGTGTGAACCCTAATGTAAGCTGTGACTTTGGTTGATCGTGATGCACCCATGTGGGTTCAGTTGTAACGAATGAACCACTATGGTGGGGAATGTTGATAACCCAGGAGGTTATGCATGTGTGGAGGTAGGGGGTGTATGGGGAATCTCTGCACCTTCAGCTGAATTTTGCTATAAAACAAAGACTGTTCTGCAAACATAAATTCTTCACATGTGCAAGCTCAGTTGCTCAGTCATGTCTAACTCTTGGTGGCCCCATGGACTGTAGTCAGCCAGGCTCTTGCCAGTCTCCTCTGCCCAACAGAATACTCCAGGCAGGAATACTTGAGTGGGGTACCATTGTCTACTCGAGGGCATCTTCCTGACCCAGGAATCGAACTTGCATCTCTTGCATCTCCTGCACTGACAGGCAGATTCTTTTCCACTAGCATCTCCCGAGAAAACATAAATTCTTCATAAAAGCTTAAAAAATCATAAACAGGGAGAAAAAGGAAGAGGAGGAAAGTGGGAAGAAAGAGAAAGAAAAGAAGATAAAATTAAAACCACGATTGGCCTTTCATATTAGAATTTCCTCCTTAGGTGAGTAAACTTTATTTTTTAAAAAAATGACTAACCACAAGGATTACTGACAAAGCCATTAGAACCGATGTCAAGAACAAAGAGACTACAAGAAATATTACTGATTGCAGGAAAAAACAGTTTTTCTAAGGGTCATCTTCCAGGGAAGGAAACACTCTCAGATGGTATTTTAAATTTCTGTCACAAATTCTGTCATAACCTATCTGCTGTCCTGCTAAGGGGTCCCTTGAACTTTTCCACTGAAACATGAATTTATAAACAAACAGTTTCTTAAATTGAAAGGAATTATGCCTTCTTGGGGGAGAAGGAAACGGCAACCTCCTCCAGTATTCTTGCCTGGAGAATCCCAGGCACAGAGGGGCCTGGTGGGCTGCCGTTTATGGGGTCGCACAGAGTCGAACACGACTGAAGCGACTTAGCAGCAGCAGCAGCATGCCTTCTTGAGTTACAGAACCCATCAACTGGATGATCTGACAACTGATATGCACTAAAACTATTTCTTAGATTTAGCCAACTTCCCTCCTAATCCAACTGCAGAAACACAATGAATATCAAATTTATGTTTGATATCTCTTTGTTTCATAGCCCCTACCACACACCAGGCACTGTCATTGGTGCCATTTCATTGAATATTTTGTCCCTAGGACAACTGTGTCAGGTCAAGATGAGACAGGACTTGCTTAGAGCCTAACAGCTTAATCAGGTTTAGAGAAGAGGTGGTCTCCTAACAGAAAGGGCATAGAGGAAGATCAATAGCTAAGATCAATAGCTAAGATCAATATTTATACAGAAAATGTCTCTATGTATCAGGTACTTTTAATTTCCTAATGAATTTAATCTCCACAACAATTTTACTAAGCCTCTATAAAAGCTACATTGTTAAGAGCATGTGGCCCAGTAGTGAAGAAATGTTGTTCAGTTGTTAAGTCATATCTGACTCTCTGCCATCCCACAGGCTGCAGCACACCATGGGATTAAGAAGTGTACTTAAATCTAGATGGTGGAGACAGGATCTGAACCCCTTGAATCACTGCACATAGGCTGTGGGAAGAGGAAAACACATTCAACAGTAAACATTTAAATACACCGTGGGGATCTCAAAACTCCCCTTATTTCTTCTCCTCTGATGTTTTTTGACACAGATTTTTGTTTCAATATTCAGTTTATTATGGAAGAGCTGTCTCTACCTGACCATCAGTGCTCAAATGGCACCAAATTATTAACTTAAAACATTTTAAATTAAATTTACATATATGAAGAAAGTAATTTATCAGTTGCCAAAAGTAACTTTTTGTTAACTTTTTAAATGAGATATTTCTTTCCTCCAGTTTAACAACTCTGTAACACTTAGTGCAGTCATAACATGTATGCATTGAGCAGAACCAAGCATCACTGCAATAGCATGTGTAAAAACCTCCAAGTCCTAGAGGAGAGTGCTTTGTAGCAATGGAGTGGGGTCAGAAAAGAGCAGGGCTGCCATAGTCAGGGGCAAGGCAAGCTCTTTGGAAACATATTTTGTGGGCTGGAAAGCGCTGGGTTCCACTGCACGTGCCTGGAGCTGTGCACCCATCCAAACACCACATTCTCCTCCAAGCATGAGTGTTAAGGTTTATAAAGTGGGGACCACAGGGTCACAAGGGGCTGTTCAGAAAACAAAATTCAACATATATTCAAAGGCACTCTGAAAACCATAATACGCAACTAAAATGTAAAATACTGTTGTAAGTATTAAGTTGGTCTCTTGCAATGTTATCAGTATCATTCTAGTGTTTTGTCCCTTGATATGATATGCAGACTGATTATCACAGATTTCTATGCGCACACCAATCCTGGATATGCTATATGTCCAAATGCAAACTTCCTGTGGGGTAGCTTTTTTATTTTTTTTAATAGTATTTTAAGTTTGTGTTAAACCCATGTGTGGGTGGATGGTGTGATAAGAGAACCATCACCTACTTCTGTGCTATTTTCCAAAGAACCTGAAGCAAAATTCTTTAACAAAATTAAAAGTTCAATGCATGCTGTTACCTGAATGTAAACAAATTTGACTAAGAAGCACAATTTGCATTGCCTCCCCAGTAGACTCTGAAAATAGTCTTAGTTGAAGTTTATTTTTCCAACTTCAATAGCAATCTCAGCAAGCAATGTGCTGTCTTTTCAAAAATACTCACTAAAACAAATGGAAATATTCTCTCATATTTGCCACCTCATTAGTCCTCAAAGTCAAGCTGTTGAAATATAGAACTATTAGTCTCTCATTCCAAACCTCCGTTTGGAAGAATATTATCTGGATTTTGGTATAAATAACATGTTTTCTCAATAAAAAAAATGAAATCCATTATGTCATGAAAAACAACTAGCACTCAAGTGACCAATATAAGTAAAAGCATAATTTGAAGTATTTTAAGTGAATTATTAATTTAATCATGAAAATTATCCTATAAAATAATTCAATTTTAATCTATATAGTTTTCATTTCACAACTGAGAAAATTGAAAGGGAAGAAGGTAAGGAAAATTCTCTACTCTCTCCATATCTTAATGTTTATGACTATTTCTAAATACAGAAGTTTTAGCTAGCTTGCTGGAATAATATGAAAAGGTTTCAACATTTTAACACCATTCAAAATATACATTTTAAAATGAGCAAAATTGAAAAGGCCACCTTGGAGAAATAGGGAACAGAGTGATAAACTGAGATTAGTTAATTGCTTACAGATTATTTTGCTGGGAGCTTTCATTGTTGGATCAAAATCTATACAAATCCATAGGATTAAATATAGCATGTCCTGCCCTGCACAGCCTTTGAAGCCAGATAACAGTGAATACTATTTTCAAATACGGTAGCTCTTTTAAAATGTGGTACATCTGAATCATTTGTGGAATTGACAGGATTACAGACTCCCAGGTGACATTCTGGATTTGCTTAATCAACATCTCTGCTTAGATTGGGGAGGAGCTCACCTGACACAAGGAAGACAATTTTAAGAAGATGGTTAGCTTGTCAAACCCTCTCCTCATATCCTAACCTGTCTCAGGTCTTCATCTTGAGGCCAAGTGAATTAGAGGACACCCAACCTTCCTCAGAAGAGGACATCTGAGAAACTCGTGTCCTACCAGCCAGTACATCCTAAAGGAAATCAGTCCTGAATAATAATTGGAAGGACTGATGCTGAAGCTCCAATACTTTGGCCACCTGATGCAAAGAACTGATTCTTCTGAAAAGACCCTGATGCTGGGAAAGATTGAAGGCAGGAGGAGAAGGGGACAACAGAGGATGAGCTGGTTGGATGGCATCACCGACTCAACGGAGATGAGTTTGAGCAAGCTCCAGGAGTTGGTGATGGACAGGGAGGCCTGGAGTGCTGCAATCCATGGATGGGGTCGCAAAGAGTCAGACATGACTGAGCAACTGAATTGAACTGAAATACCACCGAGTAGGGTTTATGAGTCATTTCTGATGTGCTATGAACCTGAAGAATCTGGTTCTGCCGACCCTCACTCCAGGCATAAGCACAGCCTCCCTACCTGCCTAATCACCTGCCTTCCTCTACTGGTCAAGACTTCTAGAACCAGGCTCCATGCCCTGGAGTCCTCCATGCCATCCTTGTGTGTGCCTTCCCTGAGTCCCAGGACAGATAAACGCCCCACTTTCCCCTGATGGCCCTGCGTCTCTCTTGGAGAAGTTATAAGCTGCTTAAATTCTCATAAGTAGTAAGTGATGGAGTAGGTATTCAAATTCAGGTCTGTGATTCTAAAGGTCATACTCTTTCTACTTCACAGCATACTGATTAAATGTTTCTCTCAAGAATGAGGTGTTTTAAGCAAGCCTGTGGCAGGCGCTGACTCCTAGGACATTCACAATTAAATTTTCTCTATGTTGTACTTTGACAGCAGATAGGCTCTTTGTTTATTTACCTAAGCACTGAAACACTTTAAATGTCAGAGCCTGGAGCGGCAAAACTGTACTGTTATTGGAAGCTAAGAGCTGGACTTGTATTCTTGCCCACAAAGAGAGTCATCCTATCTCAGCACAGGTGTGAACATTGCTGCTGCTGCTGTTGCTGTTAAGTCGCTTCAGTCATGTCTGACGCTGTGCGACTCCATAGACAGCAGCCCACCAGGCTCCGCCATCCCTAGGATTCTCCAGGCAAGAACACTGGAGTGGGTTGCCATTGCCTTCTCCAGTGAACATTGCAGATTTCTCCAATTAGAGATGGTATTTAGTTCAATAAAGAAAGAAAAGCTTCATCTCTGTCAAGTACTTCAGTTCAGTTCAGTTGCTCAGTCGTGTCCAGCTCTCTGCGACCCCATGGACTGTAGCCCACCAGGTTTATCTGTTCATGGGATTTTCCAAGCGACAATATTGGATTGGGTAGCGATTTCCTTCTCCAGGGATCTTCCTGACCCAAGGATCAAACGTGCTAGTGGTGTAATAGTGTTTCCAGAAAGGGGAAGAATCAGGAGGAAGTATGGTGTGAATGGCCTTATTGGAGGTGGGGTGTAGAAAACAGGTACAGATATGGCTAGATTTGTAGATTCTGTAGTGAAAAGTTGAGGGCATTTATTTTCTTAATTTTCTCTGGGAAGAAGGCGCGTATGACAGGAAATAGCAGAAAGGTCAGGGTACTTCAAGAGTAGAAAAGTAAGATGACTAGAGAAAAAGATCAGGATATGGGGAAGCGCTGAGGGCATAATAGAGATGAAAGTGAAGGTCATTCAGTTGTGTCCAACTCTTTGCGACCCCAAGGACTATACAATCCATGGAATTCTCCAGGCCAGAATAATCTGGAGTAGGTAGCCTTTCCCTTCTCCAGAGGAATCTTCCCAACCCAGGGATCGAACTCAGGTCTCCTGCATTGCAGGCAGATTTTTTACCAGCTGAGCCACAAGGGAAGCCCATAATAGAGGTGGGTCGCAGTGAATTCTGTTTCCCTAGTGTTCATAGCTTCCTCTAGCAGAATTAGCAACTCGAGTGCAGGAACACTTAACAAGGACATTTGGGGAACTCCAGAGTTGGAGCATGGCCTGACAAGAAAAGTGGGTTCTCAAAGTCAAGTGAGTTTATGACCTGGGCATACAGTTCAGTGAGACGGTGCATGGGAGGAGAAAGGGAAATCGACGTGTCCAAGAAGACAGGGGGCTTCCCTGGTAGTTCAGGGGTGAAGAGGAGCCAGTACAGGAGCTGCAGGAGACCCAGATTTGGTCCCGGGGTGGGGAAGATCCCCTGAAGAAGGAAAGGGCAACCCACTCCAGTATTCTTGCCTGGGAAACCCCATGGACAGAGGAGCCTGGTGGGCTACAGGCCATGGGGTTGCAAAGAGTCGGACATGACTGGGCGTGCACACACCCCTGAACACAGAGTTTCAAACAAGGCTGAAGAATGGCCCCAGTGAGAGGAGATAGAGAAAAGCTGGTGGGAGAGTATTAGGGTCAGAACACATGATATTTAAATGAGCGGTCTGGAAATAAACAATTCTCAATGATCACAACGCTTACGGTATGACCCTTGGGGGGGGGGGTGTGTGGCTTAAGTTGAGTGGAGAAAGACATTGGGAATGAGAGAATCAAACAGTCCATGGCCCGGGAGGATGGATCTGACATCATTAAAGATGAAACAAGGTTTAGAGTTGAGAAAGATTGCTAGCCGGGTGCCAAAGTCTTGGATAAGTGAAGGCAGAAAATAGTCTGTAGGTCTGAAAATAGGAAGGGAACACAGTGATGCACTTAAATAGCAACATCCTTGAAGGAGCAGAGGTTTTTAAAAGAGGGTAAACAGTAATGGTCTGATGGCAGGGGAGTTCAAGTTGAATATCGACTCACCTTGTGATTCTGGGGAAATGTATCGGGGGAGAAGGAGACCTTGAGAGACCTGCATAGCGACTCAGCTTTTCTAAAGCCCCTCCTTTCCCAACTCAGTCCTATATGGGTAGCTCTCTCCTGTTTCTGCCTCAGCAGCAGTCCTGAATCACAACACAGGGACGCCAGAAATCCCGCCAGTTTGAAGCTAAGGGAGGGAGAATCGACAGAATAGATGCAAAATCGGTTTGCCCTGGAACACGCAGGGAAAACTGTTGATCCATTAAATTCAAGAGATATTTACCAGGAAATTACTTTGACTAAGAATCCACAGATGAAACAATTTATGTTAGCTGCTAGAAATGCCAAACAGCTTCCCAGAGCCCAACACCTCAGAGCCTAATGAATTCATCTGAGACAGGAGGTGGTGTGTTTTCTTTACATTCCACGAGGGAGGGGCCAGGAGCTGTGACTTCTATCTTTGGATTTTCTATTAACTGCCAGACCTTGAGCAACCTCTTACATTTCCCGAACCCCAGACTCCTCACCTGCAAAATGACTGATGACGGACTAGACAATAACCAGTGACCTTTTCCGCTCTGAGGAACAAAGACACCATCCGTGATTTACTGGGAATTCTGAGACAGACCGGCCCTGTCTATTTGATTTCCATCTTGGCAACTACCCTCCCCGAATTCCATCTTCCCTCAGGGTCCCTTCCCATAAACATTCAGGGTCCCACTGGGTGGGGGCCACCTCACTTAGCGGTCTTGCTGCAGCGTTGAATAGAGCTTGCTTTATATTATAAAGGGAACCTCCTCTATTATTTAGGGGACGCGGAGGGTGGCCTCTCCTGGAATTCTAAAAAATGACAAACAGCCATCACATCTCTCTAGTGCCAGAAATAATTTAAAAACAAAAACAAATAACAGAGGATGGGGAGGGAAGTAAGAATGACTGGGGGTTTTTCTAATAAGCCTTTTTAAAAAGCCCACAAAGTAGGTGGTCTCTTCAGATCATAAGAGCAAGGAGCCCCTCCAAAATGTGATGAGAAACTAACCTCTCCCAAAGAGACAGTAACATCAGCCTCTCCTCTTTGTTACTGTTTTTTTGCCCCCGCCCCTCCCCACGACTCCATCTGCTCAGAGGAACCAAACCTTCCTGGATTGGCATGAAGATTGCCAGAGAATTAAAAATAAATGGGAAGGAACTTGGAGAAGATAAATAGATGCCACAGCCTCAGATAGCCGATACCATTGTCCTGACTTGGTTTAATATCCAAACAAAAGCCAAGAGGTCTTTCATTTAATGTATTTTAAGTGCTACAAAATGCTAAGAAGTCGATAACACTAAAATAATATTCATATAAAATACATGTTAAGTTCCATTTTAAATTAGAAAAGAGAGGAAATCTTTGGATAAAGATTTGCATGTCAACTTTGGATGCTATATTAAGGCTCCATACCACTTTTCACAACGTACACTCAAAATTACCTGTTTCCATCATCACAGCATTTAAGCAAATTTCTCTAGTAACAAATCAGAGCAACCATCTTGTGTGAAGCCCTGTGCTGGGCTCCCTGTGAATAAGAAGGAGCACGAGGCAGGACGTCTGATCTAAAGTGATTGACAGTCTAGTCGGGAAACTGTGTACCTGCAGTGAAATGTTTTCAAACATGCACGGGTATTTACTCCTATACAAAACAAGTAACAGATTGACATTGCCAGATAATGCTTAACTGATGGGTAGACCACTACTAGCAAAACGTAAGAGTGATATTTCAGAGATGGGATGGCTCAAACTGGCAGGAAAAGATTTTAGAGAAAGATTTTAAATAATTATACCAACTAACCATTCATCTTTTTAACTTAGTAGTCAATGTGAAGAATGACTACTTTCTATCTGTCAGGTACTTTTAATGTACTAGTGAATGTAATAATCCTTTCACGGCACTGTGCCAATAACCTAGCTTCTAATAATGGGAAGGACAGAAACATCAATAAAGCATCCGTGTGTTTAATGTTCAGCTCAGGGTTTATCTTTGCCCCTCTCCCCTCATCAGCGCCCAAGTCAAGACTGGACCTAAAGTCAGACTTTCAAATAAGAACAATTGGTAAACCAACTTCTTAATTAGTAAGAATTCACTGAACTTGAGAACTAAAAAGAATACACTAAATATAGACATATATAGATTACTCCTTGACCAACCTAGACAACATATTAAAAAGCAGAGACATTACTTTGCCAACCAAGGTCCGTCTAGTCAAAGCTATGGTTTTTCCAGGAGTCATGTATGGATGTGAGAGTTGGACAGTGAAGAAAGCTGAGCGCTGAAGAATTGGTGCTTTTGAACTGTGGTGTTGGAGAAGACTCTTGAGAGTTCCTTGGACTGCAAAGAGATCCACCAGTCCATCCTAAAGGAAATCAGTCCTGAATATTCACTGGAAGGACTGATGCTGAAACTTCAATACTTTGGCCACCTGATGCGAAGAGCTGACTCATTGGAAAAAACCCTGATGCTGGGAAAGATTGAGGGCAGGAGGAGAAGGGGACAACAAGGATGAGATGGTTGGATGGCATCACTGACTCAATGGACATGAGTTTGAATAAACTCTGGGAATTGGTGATGGACAGGGAGGGCTGGCATGCTGCAGTCCATGTGGTTGCAAAGAGTCAGACACGACAGAGCAACTGAACTGAACTGAGTATACACACAAATGCACACACAAATATAAAATAGCATAAGTATGACACACATTTATGATAGTCATTACAGCTCAGCAGAGGAATAGTTTTTCCCTTTCACACTTTAAATCACAAATACTCCTCTTCTTTCAGAAAAAGTAAAAACTAAAGCAGGAGAAAAGGGGATATTTAATCAAATTTCCTCCAATATTTGCCTGTTAACACCTTAAATAGCTACAAGAAAGATAATTCTAATGATGCTTTCTTTTTTAAATGAGAGAATTTTTTTTTTAATTTGGTTTCGATGTGGACCAATTTTAAGTCTTTACTGAATTTGTTACAACATTACTTCTGTTCTATGTTCTGATTTTTTTGGCCACAAGGCATGTGGGATCTTCGCTCCTGGATGTCAGGCAGGCAGGGATCGAACCTGCATCTGCAGCACTGGAAGGTGGGGTCATAACCACTGGACCACCAGGGAAGCTTCTAATGATACTTTAAACACTCAGCATTTTCCAAGGGTTGCAACTATTTGAAATCCCTCAGATTTTCCCATGGTATACACACAACAAGAAAAGCAGAAAGAAAAATGGCAGGTGTGTTTTCCTAAATCTGTGAAAAATGCCATATCTATACTAAGGGTTTAGAAACATTTTGCATATGGCTATCCTGTTTATTTAACCACCCAGCCTGTGCTTGACTTAGTACAATCCGATTTGCCAACTATACCCTTTAAGATTAAAGAAGAGTCCATATGTAAATAGATAATTGGAATTCAGGGGTGTGTGTGTGTGTGTATCTGACTTAAGCTATTTGTCATCACCCTCAAAATTTACATGTGTTTATTATAGGTCAGGCTATTGATATTTCTATCGCAAACATCTCACAATGGTTTTCATTTTTGGGTCACTACAGGTAACAATGTTGGGCACATTTTTGCTTTCAGTGGAGAAACCTAACAGAAGCAGTTATGTTCTCTGATTATTCATCACCCATTATTTGCCAAATAACACACAGGGTTTTGATTTGGTATCAGCTGACTCCAGGCACACCCAAACTTCTCTCCTCCATATTCTGGAAGCCACAACACAGCTCTGCCACCTGTCACTATTTATCGTCCCCAAAGGAGAAAGGAAGGTAAAGAAAAGGGAGGTAGAAAACTGAAGTGTGTCTTTCCAAAGGCAGCTGCGCCAATGTCTTTTCTGTGTTCCTTCCTCAAGCATTTATGAAATGCTTACTATGTAAAAGCAAATGCTCCACACACTGAGGACACTGAGAAAATTAACCATTGTGCTGGCCCTTGAGTCTTCACTGCAGCTTTCTTTGTTTCCATTTTAAAGCTTTAGATAACAGAGGCCCTTATGCTTGCAGAATAAATGAAAATTGAAGCATGAGAAATTCGAATGTATAAACAAATTTCACCCAATGAATCCCCTAACGCTCCCACCCTAACCATTAGTTCTGCACCCAGTATCCCCGGGCTTTGCGAGTCTCCCACTTTTCATGGCTGGCTCTGGGTTTTATAAAACAGGAAGAAGCCATCTCTGCCCACAGGGGAAGAAGTGCTCAGCTGGAGATAAGGCTCACAGAAGACACTCCCCATGCACATGAAAAATCCACAGCTCATCAGTGCAGAAATCAAACATGCCTGATTTATATACAAACAATGGTGACATGATTGTCACAGCACAAGTGGTGACTTCACTGGCTTGGGAAATTATCAAAAAATCAGCTGACAAGCACTGCGAAGAGGAGGGCATAAGCTGACTCTTGTGTTGTCCGCCATGTGTGCCTTTCTTCAAAGTCAAGTGCCCAGATCTATTTGGAACAGATATTCTGAGGTCTGAAAAAGGCTGATTTGGCGAATTCACTGCTATTATGCATAATATCGGAATCTTTCCTTTTATAATAGTGTAACTTAGAATGCAAAGACTTTCTCCATCTCATCCACATTAAGCAAATACCATATCTACAAACTGCCCCTCTGGCCACGTTCGATCCTTTGGGGATTAAATTGGTGAAGAGACACAAGGATTCATTCTGAGGTCTGGCAGAGCTCAGTTGATTCCAGCACTGTCTGGATCCAGCAGATATAGAGCTTTCTTACTATGTTGTAAAAAGCTCTGAGGTGTAGGAAGAGGCAGTTAGTTTAAAACATTCATTCCCCATCCAATCTTAGATCACTGTGAATGTCTGGGAACAAAGAGACTATTTTATTCATTCTGCAAAGTGAGGAAGAAACAATGCAGAAAGCAGGAAATTTTATTTATCCATCAAATCGTTACATGCCATTTTGTCTTATGCTAGATTTAATCAAGTGAACAAAATATCTTGAAGTAAATGTATTTGAGAAATGAAGTAACTCGAGCCACTGTAACACTGTGTATGTCGACTGACATGCGTTATGTCATTACGAACACCCAAAGCTCAAGCAAATTAAACTGGATCATGAATGCCGATTGTAGCTCTTCAGTTTATGATTTTAAAGAACCTAATCCAGAGTAGAAAGCTATAGAGATACTCGACTTAGATATTTTTACAAGAGAAAAAAATTGAAAATCTTTGGAAAGGTATGATTGATGAAACAAAATTATTTTTTCTCTTCACTCCCATCATTTATCCATAGAGGACAATAACCAAAATAGAAACAGAACTAACATGCTCTCTGGGAATCAGGACAACTATTTAATAATGATGGGGATTATTCAGTTCTTTAGATTATTTGCCATGTATTAAGTCTCCATTATGTCTTAGGCTCAATGATAAACACTAGAAATACAGAAGTAAACAGAAAGGAAATGAATTTCTTGTCTTCATAGAGCTTATGATCTTGTGTGGGAGGGAGAAAGTAAGTGAGTTACTAAGCACACACATTATGAACGCTCCTTGTTAGAGGGTGAAAAAGAGGTATTACGTGTCAACTACACATTATAAATTTCAGGAATACTAGGTCCACTATATGGGAGATTTCTATCCATACCACCATTATTTTTGGAGCCCCAAAATCCCTATGTAAAATAACATAATTTAATAAAAGGAATATATCTTTGTCCATAGATTTGTTTCCAGACAAACTTTTTTAGAAGCCAAGAAGAAAAAAATAGACATCTTGACTTTGTAAAGTCTACTGGATGGTAAAAATTAATGGACTTATCAAATCACTAGGCCCCAGGTTGCAAAGACCAGCATTCTGGGGAGGACAGGACACCCACATGGTTTCAAAGACGCAGCAAGGAGACCAAGGAGGTAGATTGTGTAGACATGGCCTTGACCATGATCACTGTTAAACAGCTGAAACCAATCAATAATCTTCAACAGCAAGTGTTGTCAAGGCACAGGGAGACCAGTTAGCTAGGGAAGGTCAGTGGGCAGTGAGAGGGGGCTGAATGGGATGTGTTCAGGGGAAATATTAACCTAAACTTGGTGGTTTCAGACCAGAAAGTTCCTTAAGATAGTCTCTGATCATTTTCTTTGCAAAATATTGAATGGTAAGGAAGTCCAAAAGGGAGAGGATATATGTATACATATAGATGATGCTTTTTTCCAGTAGTCATGTACGGATGTGAGAGCTGGACCGTAAAGAAGGCTGAGCACCGAAGAATTGATGCTTTTAAACTGTGGTGCTGGAGAAGACTCTTTAGAGTTCCTTGGACTACAAGGAGATCAAACCAGTCAATCCTAAAGGAAACCAACCCTGAATATTCATTGGAAGAACTGATGCTGGAGCTGAAGCTCTAATACTTTGGCCACCCGATGCAAAGAGCCAACTCATTGGAAAAGACCCTGATGCTGGGAAAAATGGAAGGCAGGACGAGAAGGGGACGACAGAGGATGAGATGGTTAGATGGCATCACTGACTCAATGGACATGAGTTTGAGTAGACTCAGGGAGATAGTGATGGACAGGGGAGCCTGGTGTGCTGCGGTCCATGGGGTTGCAAAGAGTTGGACACAACTGAGCAACTGAACAACAATAGCTGATTCTCTTTGCTGTACAGCAGAAATGAACACAACATTGTAAAGCAACTATACTCCAATAAAAATTAAAGGAAAACTGAACAGGAAGAGTCCATTTCAAGGAAACCAACTTTACCGATGACTTTGGTTGATTCCTATCTCGCCAGTGTGACAGGTCAGCCTGAGTCTTGGACAGGACCTTAGGGGAAGCCTGAAGGCAAGGTGTGGAAGCAGGTAAAGAATTCTCTCTGGCTCTGTCTCCTATCCATTTCCCTTCCCTCCCAGTCAGTAGCTGTCTTGCTTTGTAATCATAACTATCCAGGCTCCTGAGGTTATTCTCAATTGAAAATATAAGTGAATTCTCAGTGTGAATTTCAGTGTGCTCACATTGCAATTTCTGATATCACAGGGAAAAATTAAGATCCACATTACACAGAAACGCGCTTGACAATACTATCTCCGTGTGAAGCATGACTTAAGCAAGGGGTGTTTGGCAACAGCTTTATAACATAAGTCAAAATAAAATTGGCTTCCATGCCACCCATACAGTTACATAAAAATCACAAGTAGCAAAAATGTTCTTGCTTTACATTTATGGCTTACCAAGCATTTGTGCATTGTTGTGTTATATAACTACCCACAAAGAATACATAAGCTGGTTAATTTCTTTCCTTCTGTATAGCCATTTACAGCTTTCATAACTCGGAGCTTCATTGTGAAAAAGATTCAAGTTTAGAAAGTTTTCTGTAGTGACAGATGAAATTTAAATTGTGCTATATTGGCACGAGATAGATGCGGATCGCACTTAGCCATGCATTGTGTGTTGGTCTCTCAGTCGTATCTGACTCTTTGCGGCCCTGTCCATGCGATTCTCCAGGCAAGAATACTGGAGTGGGTTGTCATTTCCTTCTCCAGGGGATCTTCCCAACCCAGGGATCGAACCTGGTCTCTTACATTGCAGGCAGATTCTTTCCATCTGAGCCACCAGGGAAGCCCTAGCAATGCATTAAACCTCATTTGTTTCTCACAGAAAGATAAACATCCTTATGAACTGATCACACTTGAGGCTCAGAAATGCTAAGTAACTGGCCCTCATTTGTGTAGTCATGTCTAGGATTAGAACTTAGATCTGAGTTACTATGAAGCCCATTCAACTCTTCTTATGAAATTAGAAATGCAAATCTCTCTCCAGATGAGAGACTGGAAAATCTTTATCTTCTTATTTAATTGAATTTTGGCTACAGCACATAAGATACAATGAAAGTGTAGGTAGGATAGCAAAAAAAAAAAAAATAGTATAACAATATTACCACTCTTTATCTTGGAACTTTGAACAGCTCTGGTCCATTAAAGAGTCTCAAATGACCTCAGGAAATTTATTTCCTTGAGACTGAAAGAGCATATACATACAGCCCATGAAAATAACTATAGCTGAATCTCTGTGAAGAGAACATTTTGCAAAAGAATGAAACGTTAAAGAATCATGAAGATAAGGTTTCTACTCACTTACTTACCAAAGCTTTTTAAGGGTAACTATGAAATTATCACATCTACTTGTACATTTCTAAAATCACAAGCCTGTTAATTAGCTTCCTAGAAACAGAATCATGAAAATGATGGGGGTGGGGGGCAAGGCTTTAATTCATAACACTGATATAGAGGTTATAAATCTGCTACCTTTGATATTCTAAATAAGGATGCTATATGCCTGACTCCAAACCTCCTGCTGGCCCACAGCTCCGTGTTCCCTTCACATCAGCTGCTGTTAGCGCAAGGACTCTGCCCACTGGAAGCTTCTATTTCTGATGGAATAAAATGACTGAAAAGCAACTGTCTTCCCTTTTTCCTCATCCCTGCCTGCCAGATACGATTTGCTTAACTTTATTCAGCCTCTTCCTTCTCCACTCTTCTAAGAAGGGTCCTGCTTTGTCTGCCTGTTGCCAAGCTCAGTGATGAACAATCAGAAAGAAATAGGAAGGAAAAAAGGCTGCTAAGATAGGCAAAAGGCAGAGGACTGAGGGAATTTTACAGGGAAAAAAAAAAAAAAAAAAACCTTGGAAGGAAAGAGAGAGAGCAGCCGCAGTACCTGAAGGCAGTGGATGGGAGAGAAAATTAGTAAGACCTTAAGATATTTTGAGAAACGATGGTATTTATTTCCGTCATGGTATTGAGAGATTCCAGCAGAGACCTTGAGCTATTGTGACACATGGTTTGCTCCACTGTACTCCTTTACACGTACACTCTCTAGGGCTGTGCCGTGGGCTTGCTAGTGTGTAAGCGCTGCACAGGCTGGGAGAGAAGGCGCCAGGGATGGGGAGACCCTGCACTGACATGCTGTCCCTCAGAGTTGCAGCTTCACAGTTCCGTCAGGACAGCATCACACGGGGGCAGAGATCCACGAGAAAGAGTCCCAAGGGCAGATGTCAGTAATCCCAGGGGTGTCCTCCTCACCTCCTCCTCCACGTGCCTCTCTTACCAGTCAAGAGTTTACTCCCTGAAAATGTCCTTTAGGAAATCTACCTAAGATGGCGCAGCGACTGATTGCTCAGAGGCTAACTTTGGTCCAAGACTCTCCAAAAGAATACACCTAATGCGATTTCTTCAACACTCGAGACCTCACTTGACCCCAACTATGTATTTGCTTCCTGGAATTTCCTCATGTGCTAGAAAAAATGATTTGCAATTAAAAAAAAAATAGTTCTTCAGTACTCCACATAGAACCTTTAGAAACTGGAACTTCTTTCCATGAAAACTCACGCTCGTTTTCATAGTATCTTCATGATCTTTGCTACTTTTTCATTGTCTTTCAAGCATGCTCTGATTTACGGAACATTTAGAATCACATCTGATTGTAACAAATCCACGTAAAACCACAAATTGTGCCAAAGAGAAGCAAGGTCACACAACAGCACAAATGAAGCAAAGTAGTTCTATGATAGGATCAGCGTGGAGACATGACTCGAACAAGCAAAGATTCGGAGGCTCAGGTTGCACTCAATCCTGGGAGAAAGAAGTTTGCTATATTTAACATGGACAGGGGTCATTATTTAGCCCTTATTTTGTAGAAAGTCTTGGTGCAGTGACTTACGCGGCCACGAGTATCCTCTATTTGCCTGCACAGCCCACATCACTAGGGAGTCATCCGTACAAATAAGGGCTGCAGTCCAAGGGGTTGCAAAAAGCCAGACACAACCTAACGACTAAACAACAACAATATGTAACAGAATACTCGGTTTAACAGACCCGTCCAAATCAATGTTTCAGCCTATACACCTGCACGTGCACACGCATACACACTCTTAAAGGGCTTATATACTTAGGCTTGTCACCTCCGTGTCACCTTGATTTTTTTTTTTTTCTTTATTTTAGTTGGGGGCTAATTACTTTACAATATTGTAGTAGTTTTTGCCATACATCGACATGAATCAGCCATGGATTCACATGTGCTCCCCCTCCCAAACCCTCCTCCCACCTCCCTCCCCCTCCCATCCCTCTGTGTCATCCCAACGCTCCATCCCTGAGCATCCGTCCCATGCATAGAACATGGAATGGTGTTCCGCTTCACATATGACAATATACATGTTTCAGTGTTATTGTCCCAGAACGTCCCACCCTCACCTTCTCCCTCAGAGTCCACAGGACTGTTCTATGCATCTGTGTCTCTTATTCTGTCTCACATATAGGGTTACCATTACCATCTTTCAAATTCCATATACATGCATTAGTATACTGTATTGGTGCTTTTCTTTCTGGCTCACTTCACTCTGTATAATGGGCTCCAGTTTCATCCATCTCAATAGAACCGATTCAAATGTATTCTTTTTAATGGCTGAGTAATATTCCATTGTGTATATGTACCACAGCTTCCTTATCCATTCGTCTGCCGATGGACATCTAGGTTGCTTCCATGTCCTGGCTATTGTAAACAGTGCTGCATATACACCGAGGAAACCAGAATTGAAAGAGATGCGTGTACCCCAATGTTCATCACCTTGATTTTTAAAGCCCCTTTCAGGACAAGATCTGAGCTACTTGGGCTTAAATAGACACTCAACAAAGGGGAGGGGGGCCTGTCACCAGACTGTATTAGGGCGCAATGTCTATTTAGCAAGAACTCTCACTGGTTCTAAGGTATTTATATCCCTTTGAAAGTTTATATGCAAAGAATCACTTGGTTTCAGCAAAGCCAGACCCTGAATCAACTTTACAATTGTAAATCCATGCACTTGAACCAACACTTCCTATCAGCTGGGCTTCCCCCACCCGGCAGGCACGTACTCTCTGGGGAGGTGTGCCTGTATGATACAGGGCATCAGTGTCACCGTCCACCTGAAAAGCAAAATGCTGCATCTCAGGAGAACAAACCTAGACCAGCGAGGCTCTTACACCAGAGGAAAAGGCGAGCTTTGTTTCCGCCTTGATTTCAGCAGCTGCGCCTCCCTTCTTTCTGGGATCGATGCACTCTTATCTCTAGCAGCAGGGAAGGAGATGCTCGTGTAATGAAGCAGTAGGTATAAAAGCAGAAGATGTTAATGCAGAGTCTACAACTCAACGTCCCTGGAGACTATACCCTGCAGGAGCCCACGACTCCTGCAGACAGAATGAGATGGAGCTGATCCAACAGAGCGTGACAAGCCATCACATTACAAGTCGGCTGGAGTCTCCGATGGAGTGGCAGTGTCTTCTGGTTGCTGGGGAGGTAACAATGGATGAGAAGGCTCTTAAAGAGTTATAAGCATAGCTGTGAGGCGGGTGATTTGTACAGATGACTCCCTAGTGATGCAGGCTGTGCAGACAAATAGAGGATACTCATGGCCGCATAAGTCACCACACCAAGACTTTCTACAAAATAAGGAAAGCATTGCTCTCCCGTTTACCCACCCCACTGACCACAATGAGGGTGCTGCAAGGAAGGCACTAGCCTTGAGCACACAATTCAAAGCCGTGCCCCACAACTCAGAATCAGGATAATATTCCAATACAATAAATATATCTAAATAAAAAGCAATGCAGAAATATTCATCAAGAAAATATCACATTTTTAAAATTAAAATTGGTTGCATGCTAAGTCGCTTCAATCATGTCCAACTCTTTGTGACCCTATGGACTGTAGCCCTCCAGGCTCCTCTGTCCAAGGGAGTCTCCAAGCAAGAATACTGGAGTGGGTTGCCATGTCCTCCTCCAGGGGACTGTCTCAACTTG
This sequence comes from Okapia johnstoni, assembly GCA_024291935.2. Classification (NCBI taxonomy): domain Eukaryota; kingdom Metazoa; phylum Chordata; class Mammalia; order Artiodactyla; family Giraffidae; genus Okapia; species Okapia johnstoni. The sequence continues at coordinate 8,157,094 of CM044321.1, read as the reverse complement.
GGGATTGAATCTGGTCTCCTGCATTGGCAGGCAGGTTCTTTACCACTGGCGCCACTTGGGAAGTTTCTAAACTAGGGTTGGAGCCTGCTTTTGACCCACACAACTCATGAGCCTTTTTACAGCCCAGTTTTTGCTCTTCAGAGAGCTGTTGAGATCATTACATGATGGATGCAATGGAAAACTCTACAAAGAAAGGATGTCATTGCTCCTGAGTGCCTGCTAAGATCCATGCATGAACCCACTGGGTTCTTTAAAAACGGGATCCCATTTAATCCTTGTAACTTTCTGAGTTCTTCACCATGTTTCCATTGTGCAGATGATGGAAATAAGGTTCTCACAAGTATCTGGGCCAGGACTTGAGCCCTGGGTATCTACCTCTGTCTCCTGAGTTCTCCTTACCCCCGTGGTGCTATTATCCACTAAAAATAAAACTTGTTCTGAAACTTGTTTGATGCATTCTAAATACTTGAAGTAATACAAAGAGGCCAGGTGGGGCTGTCCAATGCCTGAGTTGAGAGTTAGACAACTGGGTGCTCCTCAAAGAGCCCTAAATCCCAGTAGATGACACAGTCAGAAAAATTCACATCAGAAAAATCCAGGTCAGAATCACGGATCTAAGGAGACTGTAGCATGAACGCTGATCTGGATGCAGGAAGAGAAGGTGGAGGTGAAAGTATGGCTCCCTTAATTGTGATTATTTACATCTATGTTTCTCTTTTGCTGAAAGGAGTCTGGACAAAGAAACCAGGTCACTTTATTTATATGTGAAACTTTTAGGAAATGTCTCCCGTTCCTGCCCCATCTCTCCTGTCCTGAAATACTTTCTAACAACCAGCAGCAACTTGTCAGCTAGGTCTCTACCAGACTGGTCTTGGGCTCTAGGCTGCATGTGGCTGAAGCAGCCATCACAGCCCTGGAACACACATGGTAGTGTGTATATGTCAATGTTCCTCTCTCAGTTCATCCCACCCTCTCCTCCCCCGACTGTGTCCACAAAACCGTCCTCTATGTCTAGAGCAGAAAGATTCATTTTTAACAGGAGCAGAAGAGGAACAGCTGCCAAGCTGTAACCAGGATCAAGGTGCAGGGAGTAGGTAAACAAAGAGAGGGAGACGCTTCTAGATATTATAGACCAAGAAATGTGTTTCAGCAAGCCCTTCGGATGACTCTGACGCTCACTAGTTTGAGAACGACTGGGCAAAGCAGAGTGTCCATGCTTTTCAAAAATATTTCCGTTAAATGACCCATGACAACACCAAAATGACTGGGAAGGAAGGCAGGCCGCTCTAAGAGGAGATGAGTGTGTCGTGTGAGATCTTGGGAAATGAGGATTAATCTGCCAGCCTGCATACCCATTTCACAGATGTCCCTTGGGAGGCGTGATAGTCTTCCTGCCCTTATGATGATAAGATGCTGAGCTATGGGTCGGTCCCAGATCTGTGACTCTGTAACCAAATGGTGGGACACACTTCACCTCTGACTGCTTGAGGGTTCTCCCCCTAAAGATGGGGAAAGGGAAGCCACTCAGGCTCAGGCTAGGCTTGAGGCCCCCTGCCTTTTAGCCACTGGACCACAACGGAAGTCCCTTAAGAGTTTATTGGTGATTAGCTATTATTGTAGATCAAAACAAAGACTCTTTAACTCTTAACTAGTTTTCATTATTAAGTGAAATGTCTACTGCATTAGACATTACAGTCTTACTGTAATGTACAGCCTTACTCTATTGTATTACAGTCTTACTGCAGTCTTAACTCTATTGGATTAATTTCCTGTTTTTGCTGTAACAAACTGCCACAAACTTAATGGCTTAACACAAATTCTCACAGTTCTCTAAGTCTAAAGTCTGCTGTAAGTCTCACTCGGTGTAAGCACTGCTGGGTTGCTGTCCAAGGACTTGAGAGAGACAGTCTATTCCTTGTCCTTTCCACCTCTTGTGACCCTCCAGAGGTCTTCTTCCATCCTCAAAACCAGAAGCATTGCATCTCTCCTTGCCTTTCTTCCAAAGTCACGCTTCCCTCTCTGACCTCAGGCAGGAAGGTTATCTGCTTGTAAAGACCCATGTGGTTAGACTGAGCCACCTAGATAATCCAGGATAATCTCTCTTTATCCAAGACCCTCACTTAATTATGTCTGCAAAACTCCTGCCATGAGAGGTGACACGTGCACGGGTCCCCAGGCTCCAGGGATTAGACCCTGGATGTCTGTGCAGTGAAGGAGGCATATTATTATTCAGATGAGCTCTGAACCACGATAGATGAGATGTTTAGTTACATAAGAGTAAAATGGTTTAAAATGCCATCCCCAAATATTCAAAATTTCTAAAGAAATGTATCCTGAAATGAAAAACAGGAAGGGTGAAGGTGAAGAGAGACTATTGATCAAGAAAAAGGGGGAAATGACAGGAGGGAGGAAAGACCATAGTGCCAACTACAAATTATCTTTTTGTTTTGTTTTGGTTTTGGTATTCTTTTCTTTTTTTTTTAAATTGAAGTATGGTTGATTTACAATGTTTCAGGTGTGCAGGAAAGCGATTCAGTTACATATGTGTGTGTGCGTGTGTGTATATTCTTCTTCAGATTCTTTTCCATTATAGGTAGTTAGAAGATACTGAATATAGTTTCCTGTGCTATATAGGAGGGTCTTGTTGTTTATCTGTTTTATACATAGCCACGTGTATCTTTTAATCTCAAATTCCTAATTTTGTTGTTATTGTTCAGTTGCTAAGTTGTGTCTGATTCTTTGTGACCCCATGGACTGTAGCAAGCTAGACTTCCCTGTCCTTCACTGTCTTCTGAAACTTGCTCAAATTCATGTCCATTGAGTCAATGTCTATTGAGAACCTTAAGTTTGTTTTCTATGTCAGGGAGTCTATTTCTGTTTTGTAAATGAGTTCGTTTGTATCATGTTTTTAGATTCCACATACAAGTGATGTATTAGTCATAAAAAAAGAGAATGAAATAATACCATTTTCAGCAACATGGCGTTTGTTACAAAATGGCTACATAAAACCAACAAAAGACATAAAAATTAACTAAAGAAAATCAGTTGCACATCAGCCACCTTACAAACAGATAGTCAACGAGTTGAGCTTAGTGATACATTCACACTCTCAGTGTTTGAGTCACCCTCACATTCATCCACTGAAGAACAAGTGACTCCCTAACTGGTATAAAGATCTCTTCTTTCAGATCAAGCATTTATTGTTCTATACCTATAGTTTGAACAGGCAACCAAGCAGGAAAAAAGATAGTACAAATTACGCAAAAACATGAGTAAAACTGATTTTCTATACCATGAAGTCTAAAAAGAGTGGGGTATGGAAGAATGTGGTTTAGAGCTAGGATGAAGACTAAGAAGCCAATTAAAAACTTCCAGACTGGAGATCCACATTACACCTTCATAATTTTGCAAAAAAAGAGAGAAAAGTTGTAATATTTCATGTACAGAAATGCCCGTGTTGAAATGTATGTTCAAAAATTTGTTCTAAAGTGAAATACCAATAGGTTTGGGTCAATCACCATTGAAAGTTTCTAGGTATATTTATTATAATTTATTATTGATACTTATTCTTAAGTAAAGTATTATTATAAACAAAAACATTCTAAAAAACCCTCTCCTATGGAGAAAAGGGAACCTTCTTACACTGTTAAAAAATGTAAAATTGCAGTGAGTTACTTCATGGAAAAAATATGAGGTTCCTACAAGTTACCCACTCCACTCCTGGGCATAGACTTGGAGAAAACTCGAGTTCTAAAAGATACATTCAACATTCACCCCAGTGTTCGCAGCAGCACTATTCACAGTAGTCAAGACATGGACGCAATCTAAATGTTCACTGATGGTTAGATGAATAAAGAAGATGTGGTACATATATAAATGGGATATTACTCAGTCATAAAAAGGATGAAATAATGCCATTTGCAGCAACATGGATGGATCTAGAGATTATCACACTAAGTGAAGTAAGTCAGACAGAGAAACACAAATATCATACAGTATCACTTATATGTGGAATCTAAAATATGATACAAATGAACTTATTTACAAAACAGAGACAGACTCACAAACATAGAGATCAGACATATGATTACCAATGGGGAAAGGGGATGGGGGAGGGTTAAATTAGGAGTTTGGGATTAGCAGATACAAGCGACTGTATATAAAGTAGATAAGCAATAAGGTCCTGCTGTAGAGCACATGGAACTATATTCAAGATCCTATAACAAACCACAATGGAAAAGAATATGAATTTTTTTCGTATTGATATATATCAATCAACTTCTCTGCCCTCACAGAACTCAATCAACTAGGAGTTTAAATTGTAATATTAGTGATATACTTGCCAACACATGTTTTGTATATTCCTAGGAGAATACCAAAAGCAGAGAGAACTAACATTCTTTGTAGCTCAAGAGATACTTGATAAAAATTTTATTCTAACAAAAGCAGGTATCTCACCCTCAGCACAGTTGACATTTTGGGCTGGGTAACTGCTGGTCACAGGGGGGTGTCGTATATTGTACAAGGTTGACTGTCACCCCTCATCCCTCATCTCTACCCAGCAGATGTCAGAAGCGAATTCGCAGTGTGACAACCCAAAGTGTCTGAAGGCATTCCCAACGTTCCCCCAGAAGAGGATCACTGGTCTAAACAATATGAGCTTACCATGCAGAGGAAAGGAAGAGGCGACATCCCTTAGGTCCTAAATGAGAGAGTCTGAGTTGTATGTATCTTTGCATTCTGGTAAATAGATTTGTGTTGATAAAAAGAAACAATAAACGCCTCCTACTTACATCGTTCTTATGAAATGCATTCATACACATGTGATCCTAATAGTCTTGTGGGAAAATAGAGTTGATATTTACTTCTTTTATAAAATGAAAATGCAGCCCAAGATAAGGAAAAGTGATGTGCTGAAGGTCAGTTTGAGATTTTAGCACTTTCTGTACTATTCAGGGCTTTCCTTCAAGGGTTATTATGTTTGAGCCATTCTAACCACTCAGGTCGCTTAGTCTTCCCATCTGTATCTGGCTAAATCAAATTACTGTTGTTCAACAACATTCAAGCAACAGATTTCATTGATTCATTTAACAAAGTGTCTGACATAAAGTAGACATTGTGGATTCCACTTTATTCCATTGTATTAGGCACTTTGCTAAATGCCAAGGCTTAAACTCTGAACAACAGTTTTTACTTTTTAATTTCTTCCCCAAGCAGGCAGCACAATTTTCAATTAATATACATGCGTGTGGCCTGCAAGGGCCAGGTCTACCTCCCCTTGGCAGAGGACAGGCAGCCCCTAGTCTGAAGTCAGTTGAACAGCAGGTTTCTTTTCCTTCAAAAAGAGTGAGGAGAAATATCTTATAACTCTTAAAGCAGGTTTGGGGGAGAAATTGAAAAGAGAAGGAATGCACTTTGGCTTCCCAGGTAAAAAATCTGCCTGCAGTGCAGGAGATGCTGGTTTGATCCCTGGGTTGGGAAGATCCCCTGCAGGAGGCCATGGCAACACACTCCAGTATTCTTGTCTGGATAATCCCATGGACAGAGGAGCCTGGTGGGCTACAGTCCATGGGATCACAAAGAGTTGGACATGACTGAGCACGCACACATACACTTTGGCACATCCCAACTGAGATGCTTCTCCAGAAGGACCAGAGAAGAACATGGCAGGACACAAGTGAAGACCAATCGAGAATGGCCCGTATGCAAAGTGTGACACTGGAGGAGGAACTCAAAAGCCTAGCTTCTCTTCCAGGGGTTCTTTTTGAATGGTTGACCTTGAGCATCTCATTTCATCTGTCTGGGTCTCACTTCAAATGATCTCAGACGCAAAGGGCAGCTTAACCGACTTGTTTCAGGGATGTCACAGCAGTTCCCGGATGTTACCCAGCTGCTGGGCTGTTGTCCACTGATGCTGTATTGTCCTTGCATAAGTGTCAGTCAGAAGGATCTCTGCATTTACAGTTTCAAGTTCTGTTAAGCTTTGACTCTGGGGTACTGTGAGTGAATTGTGTAGAAACAACACTGGGATGGGAGAGTCTAAATTCAAGGCCAAGGGGGCTCCAGCCAGCTGTGTTAATGGGTCTTAAAACCTATTTGCACAGAAGTTACCTGCAGAGCAGTCGTGCCCCCCCCCCTCGAGCCTCTCCTGGGTTGGGACAAGGCTGGCCCCCTGAGATCCCCTGTGACTCCTTAGGAAGCTGCAATTGAAGGCACTTCCTAATCAGATTCTCCACTTTCACAGGTACCCTCCTCTTCCTGATCGACTCTACCCTAATTGTTAATTATCCACAAGAAGGTCTCTCTCTTTGTGTTCCTCCTCCCAAGTGCCAATAAAGATCAAAATTATGAAAGCTACTTTGTTAAGTAAATTAGATGGATGATTTGGGGGGAAAGAAGGAAATATGTCAATGAATTTATAACAATTCATGAAAACTTGGGCTACACCTTCATCATCCAGTGGCAATTATTTTTCAGATCAGTGGTCCTGTTCAGAAAGGAATGAAAGCAAAGACTCCTCTTGTTTTTTAAAAAAATGCACACGCATCCAATTTTGTGTTCCTTTCAGGTGACACAAGACGCTTTAAAGCACTGTGTTAAACCCTGTTTGGAAAGAGCTGCCCTAAAAAGACTATGGCATTAATCATTTCCAAACCCATGATCCCTCAAAGCTACGTCACGGTGGTACACGCACTTTTAGGAGGAGATTGTAACCTCAGATGACTCACCACCATCCAAGAGGAGGAAGGAAATATAACGTTAGACCCTACAACTCTCTCCAACCCCACACTAAATCCAAAACACATTATCTGATCAGACATATGCGGACCACGAGAGTTGAATGAAAATACTGATGAAAGATGTCGAACAAAATATCCCCCATCTATTGGGGAAACGTTGGAGAAGGCAATGGCAACCCACTCCAGTACTCTTGCCTGGAAAATCCCATGGATGGAGGAGCCTGGTAGACTACAGTCCATGGGGTCGCAAAGAGTTGGACACAACTGAGCGACTTCAGTTTCTTTCTTCCTATAGTTCCTTTTGGAGAAGGAAATGGCAACCCACTTCAGTGTTCTTACCTGAAGAATCCCGTGGACAGAGGGGCCTGGTGGGCTATGGGGTTGCAGAGTCGGACACAACTAAGCAACTAACACACACATTGGAGAAACGTGAGTTATGTGTCCTGACTCCCCAACATGGCCTACAAATGGGGACATCTTTCTCTCATCATGCCTGCTCCAGGAGAGAACCGCAGGAGGGCCAAAAACAAGTGGCTGAGCCCTCGCTGACTTTCCACATCCATGTCAGTTAAGCCGCCCTCAGAGTCTGAGGTTGTCTGTTGGCTTTCACTCATCTGATAATTCTGATGATCCTTTGTGTCGTCACAGTGGACACTGGAGGACAAAGGTCCAAGAAGCATCTCAGCTGTGCAGTCAAGCACCTGAGTGAGCACAGGTAGACGGAGGATGTCACAACAACAACTAAAGAGACATCCTGGAGGAATGATTCAGGGGAAAACCGCTGTACAGAGAAGAGAAAGGCTGTAAACCAGATCTAAATATATGTCCATGCACACAGGAGTTTCAGTTCTCACAGGCTGCCGGAAACAGGGATGCTTGATATCTTCCATAAACAGTAAGCTTTTAGAATTCTGTAAAGAGTGATGAAAATCTGCAGGATGGCACAAAAGGCTGAGATATGAGGACTTGGTTGAGATATAAAGAATCTATCAGCACAAATCAGTTTTCTGATGTTGATCTACACAGAGCTGTGATATAGCTGTCATGAAATTTTCTTAACAATCTAGAAAGGAATGGAAAGGAGCCTGCAGAGAGAGGGTGATGGGGACGTAGAACACGTTACATTGTTCACAGGGACCCCCTGAGAGAAGGAACCATGAAGCTATGTGTCTGAAAAGTTCTCATCCTGATCCCTGATGCAATTTAGAGAAGAGCAATGGGTACATCTCCCCCCCGCCCTGCCTTGATTCTGGTGTGTGTTTTAAATTTTGCAAAATTGCATGACTCCAACATCCTAATTTGGTCTGCAAAGCTCTTCTCCTTGAACTGCAGGCTGGCTTTCCTGGTGGCCATGTGGAGGCTACTATAGCATGAAGAGAGCCATTCATGAAGAAGGAATTCGAGTCTGAAAATCAATATTAAGGGCAAGATGATGAACATGGCAGTCCGTCTCCAACATGCCCTCCCAAGAGTGATCACCAAGTCATCACCAACTAACCACAGTCTTCCCTTCCCACCAAGGGTCACTGTTCACCTGTGGATGTCATCTAACTCCCACTCCACTCATAAGAAAAAAAAAAAGAGACGTCTTTTATCTTTGCTCCAACCAAGACATCCTGGTTGTCCAGTTATCCAACTCCTAACTCCTTCTTCCACAGCCTGTCTCTAGTCTCTAGCTGATTTCCAGAAAGATATTCAGAGTAAGATTATTAATGTGCAAGAAGATGCCTCAGTATAAAAAAATTATTGACACAAATGGTTGGGGTTTAGATGTACCCACTTACAAATACTTTACTATAAATTTGCCCAGAGTGCCTGGGAAAAAATTATTGTATATTTCCAGGAAATATTTTTGAGTTTTATTAATATAAAGAAGACTAGCTTAACAGCTCATACAAGTTATTATTATTTTATAGCCGCACGAATTAAACATCAGGAACTGCAAAGAGCAGGGTATGATAACGCAGCAAAGATGACAAGTGAGCCGAGGCGCTCAGGTGGACATCGGAGGTTTCGGTCACCTCGTTTTCAGACAACTTGGCTCACTGTTGTGTTAAATGACCGCACTGTTTCCCTTGGTCCTCCCATAAATGGCGCAATGAACAAACTGCAAGTGCTGTTTTTGATATCAAATAAAAGGTGAATCGTCTTGAAAAGAATTATTAAAATTACTTCATCTCATCTCCAGATAATCATCGTTGTAAAGCACAAGAATGTGTTGATAGACCAAAAGCCTAAATGTCTACTATCAGAAGGTGAGAATTAAAAAACAAAATGCAAGTGCATAGATTTGCTAGACTGGAAGTATGATTGACACATCCGTAAGTTAGTTCAGAATAAACATTGCCACCCCACTAGTTTAGGTCTCTCCATGGCTACCACTGACATATTTAATTTTAAAAGTATGTTAATTGGGCTATAAAACCATCAGATATATTTTGGGGGGAGGTGTCTGGTTAGTGTTACATTAGCATAAAACTGTTAAGAGTGTGTTATTTTTAGCATTCAAAGAACCAGACACATACAACTCTAGACATGAATTAAAGAACTATGTTTAAAATGCAAAACTCACACATCAAAACAAGTAAATATTATATATTCTTATTTGTAGCCTAAATAAGAAGAGAATGATCAGATATTGAAATAAGAAATTTTAGAAATAAAATACACCTACACATCATAAAAGATCATCTAAAGCTTATTTTTGCTCTACTAAATAAAATTAATCAGTTCATACAGCCCCCCCCCCTTCCTGCTGTAGGCATATACGTTGCTTGGCATCTCAAATTTTTGGTTTATTTTAGGAATAAATCAGATGTCAATGCAAGCCTGAAAGATTCTTTATCATAATCAGTTCATCTCTTGAGAGATATTTAGAGATGCTCATTTTAAAAAAATTGCTAGCCTGTTAAGCATAGGATAAGGATTGAAATATTTTAAACATCTACATCTTTACATATGTCAGCAAAAAACATATTTTCATTTAAGAAAGAGAATGGGTCTCTTTAGTGGATCCAGTGCACATTCCTTTGAAGTGAGACTTTTTTAAGCCAGGTTTATCATCTTGGCTGTTAAAAGAAAAAGCAACTGGTACAGAGTTTTTCTTTTTAAACACAGTTTACAGGGAAAGGATTAAGAGTGTTTCTGGTCCCTGAAATGATTTACTCCAGGCTCATACAATCAGATTTTTTTTCTTTTTTTCTGCAGAATGACCCAGTACACATTGTTTAATGGTGCAAAAGGGTGGGAAAAAGTGAAGCTGTTATGTCATACTCTGCCTTTGCCACTTACAAGCTGTTGTTTTCTTAGGGAAAATATTCTATCTCATTTTTCTCCTCTGACAAAAGAAGGAATAATAAACACCTACACTGAGCAGCTTATTGTGAAAATCTCATGGGATAATAGGCGTGTGCAAAACAATTAGCAGAGTACTGGCTACACTCCAGACTATGTGTACAAAAGGGGTCGCAAGAGTCAGACATGACTTAGCGACGAAACCACCACCACCACCACACGTGCTCAGTCGTGTCCAACTCTGTGACCCAGGGACTGTAGCCCACCAGGCTCCTCTGTCCACGGAATTTTCCAGGCAAGAATACTAGAGCGTGTCAGCATTTCCTTCTCCGGGGGATCTTCCTGACCGAGGGGTCCAACCCATGTTTCTGGCGTCTCCTACATTGGCAGGCAGATTCTTTACCACTGCACCACTTGGGAACGGTAACTATAAGGCCACTGTTTGGTTGTATCTTCCATATGGTTTCCCAGGTTTTACACTCACACCATCACTCTGAGATCAGTTACCATCCTCATGTCACAGCTGAGTCATCTACAGCTTAGAGGCTCGTTGACTTTCCTATTGTCACACGGAACTCCTCTGCAAGTTGTCTGATTCCAAATCCAGAGCACGCTTACCCTGATTTGTCCTCTATACCAGGTAGGGGGCAGTCAGGGAACACTGTGTGGTGAGCACCTGGGTGAGCAGGGACCGGTGTCCGTGGTATTTGGCAGCTCATCCGACGAGAAGAGTCGGCCAGGGATGAGTGACGTCGGCCATGGAAGCCCATAGTAGCCAGACCTCAAGTTCAAATGTAAAATCCAGGTTGTCTAGACTGAAGGCACATTTGTAATATTAATCAGTCTTTGCTTTATTGGCTTTGGAGAAGAGGCAGGTTTTTCTTATTGTGTCCTCTGGATTTCAACTCTAATTCTTCAGATACTGTCACATTAATTATTTAAATCTGAATAACTTTCCGCCCTAAAGCAGCAGTCTGACATTGCTGCCTTTCAGCTGAAAATGGGGAAAAGATGTTTGATTCAAAGAAAAGGCAAAGATTATGAAAGAAAATAAAACACTCCTGAGAAAACAACAGTGAACTGCCAAAGGAATGCCAGTCAACCTCCTGAAAGAAAAAAGTCTGAAGAAAAATGAAATCCATACAAATTTGAGACGATGTTCATCTTGAACATGCCGGAAAATCCTCACAGGCCATATATAATTTATAATAAAAGGCACAAACTTTGTCTTGCACAATCCAATGCCCTTTCCTTTACCTCCACATTTTTGAGTGGAATGAATCAATAAATGTGCTCTTTCTCCATCTAAATGAATGAGAAAATCCAATTTCTTATTGACTCTAAAATCATTGTTGCAGGACAGAGCACCCAAGCTGAACACATTTTCAGGAAACCTTACTTCACCGTGAACCATTCTGTCTCTTTTGGATGGGTTTAATAACTCTGAGTCTTCTAATAGTTTGTTATATGCCAAACAAAAACTTAGTGAAAGTGAAAGCATTGGTCACTCAGTCGTGTCCACCTCTTTGCTACCCCATGGACTATAGCCCACCAGGCTCCTCTGTCCATGGAATTCCCTAGGCAAGAATACTGGAGTGAGATGCCATTCCCTTCTCAAGGAGATCTTCCCAAACCAGGAATCGAACCTGGGTCTCCGGCATTGCAGGCAGATCCTTTACCATCTGAACCACTAGGGAAGCCCCATTAGAACATGCAAATATGTTTTTTTAGTTCCAAATCATTAATATCCATTATTTGCCTGCCCGAGTGTTATGGTTTGCATTGTGTCCTATGTCCTCCCCCCTCCCCCCACCTCCAGGATTCACAAGTTATGGTCCTAATCCACACTACTTCAGAAGGTGACCTTAGGTGGAAATCAAGTTGTTGTCGATGGAATTATTCAAGATGAAGTCATGCAGAGGAGGGTGGGCTCCTGGTCCAATATAACTGAAGTCCTTACAGAAGCTATAAATTTGCATACAGATAAACACGTAGGAAAGACACCTTGTGAACATGAAAGGAGATATGGGGAGAGGCATCTATGAGTCAAGGGAACACTGAAGGTGGACAGCAAGTCATCAGAAGCAGGGGGAGAGACATAGAAAAGATTCTCCCTGAGCTTGAACTCCCAACCTCCAGACCTGGGAGACAATAGATTTCGATCGTTAAGGCCCCCAGCTCATTTTACTGTGTTACGTCAGTCCTCCTAGCAAAGTAATACACTGAGGCTGTCTCAGCTATGGGCTCCGACGAGGACTTGGTGTGCAGTTTCCCAGTTTTAAAAGCTGTGTAAATAAATGGAAATATCAAAGCAAAGTCTCAGGGAGTTGGTTTCCTTTCAAGGCTAAGTGTGGATGATGTAAAGATGTTCAGAGGAAAATAAAAGAGAAATACCTGACACATACCTAGTCTTCCTTTGCTTCAGGAGCCAGTGTAAGTCAACAGTTTAATAAATTCATAAAACTAAAGACTTTCTAGATCTTATGCATCAGACTACCTTGGAAGTTGAGAGAAAAGTCTGATTAGCAAAGAAACAAAACCATGGAGTTTAGGAACCACACTTCATGGTCTTTATATTCTCAATCACCATAACCACTAATTTTTACAGATCACTGTAGAACTTGCAGAAATTGTAGCTACGCCTTGCATAGTATAGACACTCAGTAACTGACAGCCATCAATATACACCCACACCTGTGTTAGAAAATAAGCTGATGTTTTGACTAGGGATTGGGAAATCAAATGAGTCAATAAATGCATCTCTATCTACTCTTCATTTTAGGAGCCAGTGCATTACACACTGACTGGGAAATTAAATGAAAATGAATAAACCTGTAACCGAGACAATATTTTCAAGGAATTCTGGCCTTTTGATACTTCTGTGGGTTTTTTTTAACTTTCTATTAAATTATTTGGATGGAAAAACTCTGGTCTCAGGTTAGAAATCTTAACCTCTTTGACTTTATACAACAGAAAACTAAACGAAAAATAGCTTTTGAAACATACATTTGCAGAAAGTTATTGTGATACATACACATGCAAACACCAGAATGATACAGATCACCCTATATCTTTCCGGAAGGTTCATAATCCCATATCGATCATCAAAACCCTAAGATCCCACGTACTTTGTGGCCAAAAACCCAAAACATAAAACAGAAACAATATTGTAACAAACTCAAGAACGACTTTAAAACCGGTTCACATCAAGAGAAAAAAAATCTAAAAAAAGTTTATACTCTATCAATTTTCCTTATAGGCAACAGTCAGTATATTACAGGGAAAAAGACTGAAATGATCCACTTAAAAATAGTTGGGAATTCTGACCTTAGTCACTTCACTTTGTAGATTCTCCTGAACCATGACTTCAGTGATGATATCATTTCGTACAAAAGTAAATAGAATTTCAGTTCTATTTTTTTTCCATTTCATCTCCTTTGTTTTTACTAGATTGTCAGTCACAGAAGAACAGAGGCTCAATTTTTTTTTCCCCAACACTTAACACAGTCCTGGCAGATAGAACTCACTCAAGGAGTTTCACGTGAATGAATGAAGCTGTCAGTACTCAAAGGCCTTTAGCTAGCAGGTACACAGGCAACATTTATCTAATGGCTAATATGTGTGTCTCCACAGTTATGGGCATTTCCTTGTGGTTTCTGTACCATCCTGGGGAACAAGGCAAGACAGAATGGACTAAATTTAAAGAAGGAAAAGCTAATCTGTTGGCACTTATGCAAGAGAATACTAAGTTTCCTCTTAAAAAAAATGAAACTTAAAGAGTAAGGTTGGATTTTGAGAAATCAAAGTTAACCATGATGTTAAAAGGCTGAAACTACTTTCTGGTAGGAGACTTATTGGTGTATTTAGAGATTGTCCCTCCTGACGGTTTAGCATCCTTTTTATAATGGACATCATCTAGAGACTTTATGTTTAAATGACATGTAACTGAACACAAGCCATTTTGTAAGGTGATGGAGGGATTCATACACCTCAGTGTGGCCATCTCCCCTGTAAGAGAAATGGACAAAGCATACTGAGCTGCAGAATTGCTTTCAGGATTAGAAAGTGTCCATTTCCTTAATCTCCTGCTCTTCCCCTTCCCCTTATAGGTCAGTGTTAATCAGACATCCTTTGTCTTCTTCTTGGTCTTCGGACTTTCCCCCGGTTTTCTCAGCTTCTTTGATGGCATCAGCTGCTAGGATTCTCTTCTGATACCCAAATATTTCAACTTCCTTCATCTTCAGCATCCTGCTAGACTTTGTACCGGAATGTCCCAACCCAGGTTCTCCTTGGGCTACCTTGGCGGGTGGCTCAGTTGTAAAAAACTGGCCTGCCAAAGCAGGATACAAGGGTCCGATCCCTGTGTTGGGAGGATCCCCTGGAGAAGGAAATGGCAACCCACTCCAGTATTCTCGCCTGGGAAATCCCATGGACAGAGGAGCCTGGTGGGTTACAGTCCATGGGGTCACAAAAGAGTCAGACAAGACTTAGCAACTAAACAACAACAAAGCAGGTTCTACTTCTGTGCCCAAACCATAAGTCACCCTGTTTCTCCCCTCCTTTCCCACCCCTCCTTCACCACAAAATGAAGCGTCTCTCCACCTACGGTTCCTAGGCCATCATCATAGTCATCCCTCCTTTTAACTTGTCCCCACCATAATGCCAGTCACTCAATTTCATCAGTGCTAATTCCCTAGTATCTTCTGAAACCAGCTTCCCTGCCTGTCCCCACAGTACAGCTTTCATTTTTGGTTCTCATCACCTTCTACTTGGATTACTGCACAGGCAGGTGACAGGTTCCCTCAACTCCAGTCCAATATCCACACTTCATTCCCAGTTTTCTACCTAAAATAAAATCTGACCCACTTCAGACTTGGCCAGTTCCGTATTTGTTTCTCACAGTTCAACGCCCCATTTGCAGCACACAAGGATCCATCCTAGATTTTCAGTCCTAGCTCTGCCTCACACACATGTTTTTCTCATCACTGGGATTTTTTCCATCATCTCCAGTATATTCTGAGTCCTTTGTGCATCTTTGCTTTTGCGCACACGTTTTCCCTGTGCCTGACTTGTCTTCCCCTGCCTTGATGTCGGGCAAAACCCAACTCATCTTTTGCGACCCAGATCCAGTGTTGTCTGCTCTGTGAAGCATTTATTGATTTCCTCTGCAAGGACTAATCTCTATCTCTTTTTTTTTTTTTTCTGAAAAGAAAATAAACTCCTTACCCTGTCCTAAATCAGCTCCATTAGAACTAGACAGTGGGCTTCTTTCCTGGACCACAGGATTAAGCACGCCAAATACACACCCATGATTCATTTATTAATGAACACGTGGGTGCCTTTGTCACTTACCGCTTGCATCTGGAGTTCAGGGATGGAGTGGCACTTTACTGGGGGTCAGAGGGAGGAGGTGCAGCAAGCCATACAGTTCAATGACCAGATCCAGCCTGCCTGTTGCTATTAATAAAGCTTTATTGGCACACAGCCACACCCATTCATTTATGTGTTGTCTAAAGCTGTTTTCGTACCACAATCATAGCGCTGGGTAACTGTTTCAAATTGTACGGCTCGAAAAGTCAAATATGTTTGGCACTTTACATAAAAATTCGCCAGTCCCTGAAATAGTCTGCAACCCTAAGCTTCTGCCGTTGTGAGCACCTACTATAGGCCCAAAGACATATTTCCCAAGGTCTGTGTACCTTCTTCTCAAAATGAAGGCTACTTTACCTCCCAGTGATATAAAGGTCTGTAGATTGTGTCATCAGTATCAAAGACTGACATTTCTGGGAGCTTTCTCTGCTGGGGCCCCAGTTCAACTCCTGGTTGGGAAACTAAGATCCCACTAGTCATGTGGCAGACAAACAACAAAAAGACTGACATTTCTTTGGGAGTAAGAGAGGAACTGAGTGCTTTAGCTATAAGAAGACACAGTATACATCCTGTCACATCCTTCCTCTAAGAGAATATGGATGTAGTAGACACCTACATAATAAAACATTTCCCCAAAATGCTAAGTGTCCATTTTCTTACTTCTCTTCATGTTCTTATTTGTGGTTCCAGAGACACTCACAATTCATCACAATATATGCAACAGTCTTACATGGCATTTCAGAAACATTTTGTGACAGTAAAACATTCATTTTTGTCTTAAATTTAAGTTTATCTAGAGGTAAAATGCATGAAATGTGAACCTAACTCTACGCTCACAAATATTCAACACTGAATACCAGCAATAAATATTTATAATATATAATATAGACATGTATAAAACTAAAATGGACATAATTTTAGATTTATATGAAATATAATTAAAATTTAAAAATAAATTTTATATGCATGTATAATTCATATTTCCATTTTATTATTATATTCAATTTTGAATATAATTATTTTAGAAAATATATGCAAATGGTTTTCAACTTTTTAAAAATTTTCCTTGACTTGCATTTTTGGTGACATTTAAATTTTGTACACTTTGAACACAGTTACATGTTGTTTTTTAATCCTTTAGAACATTGCTGCCAATAAAATATGCTACAGACCTTTTTTAAAATTTAAGCTTATTAGTGATTTTGCTAAAATGAAAGCAAGAAAAATAAAATCTAAGGAGTAATGATATCATTGTTTCTATAAATTACAAATGTGTTTCTTAAGAATACTAAATCACTGGCCCATTTACAGAGCATCCAAAAATAAGCAATAATAATGAAATTTTGTCATCTTGCATTGTTTACAAGACTTAGGCATGCAAATCTTACAGTTTTATGGGTATTTTAAAATCTTGTCTTTATGAAGGCGTATTTGCTTCCCTGGTGGCTCAGACAGTAAAGAATCTGCCTGCAATCTGGGAGACCAGGGTTTTTATCCCTGGGTCGGGAAGATTCCCTGGAGAAGAGTATGGCAATCCACTCCAGATTCTTGCCTGGGAAATCCCATGAGCAGAGGAGACTGGCAGGCTACAGTCAGTGGGCTCACAAAGAGTCAGACACGACTGAGAGACTAACACTTCACTTCATTTGTCAAGGTAGAAGAGAGAGCACATAGTCCAGTTTGGTCAAGGTAGTCCAACGAGCTTATGTCGGAGGTTAGGGGTTTAGACTATGGCATGTGGGTCTCCATTTCCCTTGCTTCCTGGGCCCTACAGCTGGAGGGAGGGGTTGTTTCCTGGGGTCACTGTCTAGCCCCTGCTTCCTGGGTTCCTGCCTCACTCCTAGCCAGTCCCCTCAGGAACATTTGCACCTGTGTTCTCTCTATGGTGGGTACAGAGATTCCTGAGTTCAGATTCGATTAATATTCAGACCTCAAGTTGAGTCAGCTCAGCTTTTGGTACCAACAATGTAAGCGAATTTCCCAGCTTCCTTATCACATCAGTTGTCTTGTTTCCTCATAACATCCGTGGCAACCAAGTATGTCATCATTCATTTGTTAATTTAATATCTGACTCATCCAGATAGACTGTAATTGGTATTTGAACAGGGATCGTATCTTTTAACATTGTATTCACAGTAACTAATACACTATTTGAAATGTAGGAGGCACACAATAAATGTTCATTGAGTATGTACCTATTTATAGCATGAATAATGCAATTTCCATGGCCAGGAAGTTCTCTTAGGTGTTAACAAGTTCTTAATGCATAATTTAGTGTGGACTCAAAATTATTTCTTGAATGAATGAAGGAGTAAATAAACAGATAAATGATAGAACCAGTTCATCACCTGTAAGGAGTATGGGGTTCAGTCATTAAGTCCTGTCCAACTCTTTTGCAACCCCATCGACTGTAGCCCACCAGGCTCCTCTGGCCAAGAGATCTCCCAGACAAGAATACTGCAGTGGGTTGCCATTTCCTCCTCCAGGGGATCTTCCCAACCCAGGGACCAAACCTGCATCTCCTGCATTGCAGGTAGATTCTTTACCCACTGAGCCACTGGGGAATTTAAATTACTGGAGTACTTTAGATCTGGAGTTAATTCTTTCAGTACTTTAGTTTCTCCATGTGCTGAATATTGGAATTGCTGTCTTCCATCACTAGTGAAATTCTTATGCTTATTTGTGTAAGCCCATGAAACTCCTCTAGTGACAATCCTATAGCTTTATTACTGCTGTGTCTCGGCCACCAGCTCAGTACATGTCATTTGCCAAGAACATGTTCAAGCAGATGGACATGAAGTCTGTGAAGCTTTCATTATTTTTATTATCACTTGTTCTAAAGGACATGAGCCTGTAATCAAACATTGCTACAGAGAAGCTTCAGCTACTGGACAGCTTCAGCCCCTGCAACAGTAACCCTGCTTCGGGGAGTTTGACTGATATAAACATAGAGACTGCAGGCAAGTGCAAGAAAAAAAAAAAAAAGAGACTATTTTATTAACAATTTCCTGGCTATCTAAGAACCTCCTTGACACATATTTGAAAACAGAATAACATGATAATAAAATCTAGACACACTCCTCTCAGAAGCATCTGCATTGATTTTCTCACTAACTCATTTTTTTAATCACATAACAGACCCAAAGTTAGTCTGCATGTCCTTCTTCCTTCTTAGAAGAAAATTAGCTGCTTCACTTTTTATCAAGGGATTTTACACTGGCCCATGAAGTTAAGAAAGGCTATAGTTCTTTCTTTTAAAAAATAAAATCAGTATCTTATTATTTAAAAAGTACGCATGGGGACCCCCTGACAGCTCAGGGGTTAAGTCTTCACCTTCCAATGTAAGGGGTGCAGGTTCGATTCCTTGTTGGGAAGCTAAGATCCCACAAGCCTCGGAGCCAAAAAACCAAAACAGGGAATGGAAGCAGCATTGTAACAAATTCAATAAAGACTTTAAAAATAGTCTACTTCAAAAAATATTTTAAAAAATAAAATAAATAAAAAGTAGCACATGTGCATTGTAGAAAGCAGACACAGACACATAGAAAAGGTAGAAATAAAACAATCACCTCTCCAGTTAAGAGTTTGCCACCACTGCATCTCAGGGTATCATTGACAATAAACACACACGTGTATGCATTTCTTCAAAAGAAGATAATACAATAATAGATTTTGAAATTTTTTAAATTAAGGATATCTATACCTCCTTTCGGAGAAGGAAATGGCAACCCACTCCAGTGTTCTTGCCTGGAGAATCCCAGGGACGGGGGAGCCTGGTGGGCTGCCATCTATGGGGTCACACAGAGTCAGACACGACTGAAGCGACTTAGCAGCAGCAGCAGCATACCTCCTTTCCAATAAATTCTCATGTCACCTAATACCCAGTCCTATTCAAACGTTCAATTAGCCTCCAAATTTCTATTATTGATGATTTGTTTGAATTGGAATTCGATACAGGGCCACTCCTTGTCTCCAGCTGCCACGCCTCCTAAGTGCTTTTCAACTGAGCATAGTTACATTTCTTAGGATATTGAGTTGCCGGGGAGACCAGAAATTTCTTATCTCTTAAGTCAGATGTAAATAGAGGTTTATGAAGATAGATAGCTATGTGACCACAGGTATATAACTCCATACCACCAAATTCCTGATGAAATAACCAACAGGATACCCCAAAATGAGGATGACGGCTCTTTATGTTCTTGAGATTTAATGACGCATGCTACTTTACATGCCAGAACAAAATGTCTTCTAGACATAGGGTGGATTGAATGGGATTGAAGGAAGGGAATTTCCTGTGAAACCCTGAGATGTCTAAGAGGTAAACAGAAGACAATGAAGTCCCATAGTGGGAGGCAGTCATGGGGCAGTGGTCGGCATAGTAGAGGCACCCAGTTGGGCATCTATTTTGCCTCTGTAGACCAGTATCTTTTAGAGTGCATCAGGCACTCTAGAAGACTAAGGACTCCTGCCATGAGTGTGCACACCAAGCAGAGGGCACGACATGAAATCTCTGAAGGAAAAATATTGGGATTGAAAGGCTACACAAAAGCCTGGTTGGTGTACAGGAGTGTAGAAAACATTTGAGGAAAGCAAGGACTTAGAAAAAGCACCATCTACAAAGGCCTCCTAAGTAACCCAACTGATAATCTATGCCAGAATAATAGATAATGAAGCAAGACCACTAAAATAAGGATGAAGAAATAAAGTTATCCAGGGAGCATGAAATCAGTCAAATACAGACAAATTATGACACATAGTCTAAACAGCGTTGCAAAATTAATGCCTCAAAGTATTTTGATAGAGATTATCTATTCCTGAAAAGGAGCTTTATCACTTTAAATTAAAAAGAAATAAGAAATGAGCAAGAAAAATCAGCAAAAATCCCTGATTCCAAAAGAATCACAGCCACTAGAAATAGTGATTTTGAAGAATTTTTAGACTTAATCATTTAAGAAAAAGATCAAAAAACTATAGTTGCTGTAACTACAAGTTTCCAAATGCAATTTTAAAAATCAAAGGAAATAAAAATTAATAGTGATCATCTCTAGTTCATGAAGCTATTGGTGATTTTATTCTTCATGCTTTTCTGTATTTCTCACATTTTCTAAAAGGAGCATACATTATCAGTATAATCATATTTTTATTTGATTGTTATTGGTACAATATGTTAATTTGGCCTTTTATTATCTCCAACAATACTTTACATGTAGTTGAGTCTATGGGTCCTTCCTTGACATCATAATTTCTCACTGTGCGGGCTAGATGGCCTCTTTCAAAGCCATAAGTTCAAATGTGATCTGTGTACTGATGACACACCCAAATACATCTAACTACTTATTAAAAAATGGACATCATTCTTCTTCAACAAGTCATTCCTCTTTTCTAGTGTTAACTATTTAATCAAAGACATCTAATTTACCTAGCTGCCCAGACTAGCTTTCCTGGTGGCTCAGATGGTGAAGAATCCACCTGCAATGTGGGAGACCTGGGTTCGACCCCTGGGTTGGGAAGATCCCCTGGAGGAGGGCATGGCAGCCCACTCCAGTATTCTTGCCTGGAGAAGCCCATGGACAGAGGAGCCTGGCGGGCTACAGTCCATGGGGTCACAAAGAGTCAGACACAACTGAGCAACTAAGCACAGCACATAACCAGACTAGCAGAAGGTGTTGAAGAATCATAGTATTTGAATGAATGATGGTTTTAGGAAGGAAATGACATTTGAGATGGGTCTCAAAAAATTACTAAGGTACCACCAAGCATATAACTAGGACATGATTTGCTAATGAAAGACCACTATGTCTTATCAGAGTAAAACCTGAAGGCATGAAAATAAAACACTTTGAGATATCTAAAGACTCAAATAAGTTCCTGCTTAAAATAAACTCAGCTGATCACCAACATAGTTGACAAAATTACTGTTTGTGCTTTTGAGATACAAAATGCAAAATGAGCCTCTACTTATAGCGGCCTAGAGAAATACTGGCTTCATCCTTTCTTTCAGAAGGCTGATGACATGTTTCATGAATAGACTTAGAAATGGTTTGTACATTTCTTAAAATTTCAAACAGAAATTTAAAGAAAAGAGTCACAGATAGTTGGACACAACTGAGTGACTGAACAACAACAAAATTTCAAAGTTTATGTATTGCTTAGGTTAATTCCAAGAACATCATACACATGAACACCTGAATTTTGATAACACACAATGCTCATTTATATTGCATAATATTGTATCATATTTAATACAAATTGACGACCCTCTTCAAGACAGTTTTAAACAATCCAAAAGAAGAAAACCTCATCACCTCTATTGTGCAAATTTCAAAAACCAAACTGGTATATGTAAACTTAATCTAAACATATGTTATATTTATGGAGAGAAATAAAATAAAAATAAAAGGTAGCTTTAAAAATCAAGGCATTTATATAAACACACAATTCAAATATGTATAATTGTTTCTTTTAACAAGCTATAGTGCATAAAAAGAAAGTTGGATGCTAATTCACATTATTATAGATAAATGATATTATGTCACTATTTTTCAAAACTAAAATATTTCTGTGAAAAACAATTCCAAAAGTTTCAACATTGTTTAACTAAATATCATTACTATTGAAATAATTGATTAGTTTCAGCTCATATTGCAGATTCATGAACATCTATTAGGTCAGGATGAATCAACATTGTAAGAAGGAGAAAGGAGACTGGACTTGTAGAAGTTTTCAGTATAGAAGTACCTCTTTCTTCATGGATAAATATAATCACTGCAAATGCTTACAACCTTTAACTTGTGGCTCAAGGTAAATCATTCCTATATGATCTACTAGGCTCTTTTGCTAGGAATCAAAGTCAAATGGAGCCTAGTACCCTTTGCTCCTTGGTTGATAACTTAGAGTAAAGCTCAGGAGTTCTGAATATGTAGCAACAAAGCTTAAAACACCCCTTCAAAACATTTCTCCTAAATTAGCTTCCCTACAACTTTGAAAATTTGTTCTCGAATTATAAGAAAGATAACATTGCTTATTTTAAAATACATGAAAGGGCAATTAAACACACATACACACACACACGCTTGGAAAAAAGTGAATATATACAGTAGAAAGGCTACTGTCATCTGACCAGGATTTTACCAAATCATCAAGTAAATTCATGAAAAATAAACTATAGATCATTTTAATCACTATATATGGTTATCTAATGCTGAAGCTGAAACTCCAATACTTTGGCCACCTGATGCAAAGAGCTGACTCATTTGAAAAGACCCTGATGCTGGGAAAGATCAAAGGCAGGAGGAGACAGGGATAACAGAGGATGAGATGGCTGGATGACATCACTGACTCAATGGACATGAGTCTGGGTAAACTCCGGGAGTTGGTGACAGACAGGGAGGCCTGGCGTGCTGCGGTTCATGGGGTTGCAAAGAGTTGGACATGACTGAGCGACTGAACTGAACTGAACTGAACATAATAAAAGAGTATTCAAACAATTCTGTTTTCAAAATATTAAAAGACATTTTCATGACACAGATTTTGAGTAGAGGAATGTAGCTCTAGGCGCTATTTAAGCATATTTCAGATGTAAGTAATTAAGAATGCCAGCACACCAGGGTACACTTAAGCAATACATTAATGATAACATTTGGCTTAAAATATACCCTGATTTTAAGCAGGGGATTATTAATATATTATGAATCCATACTAATTATCACAGAATGCCCAGAATTTTAAATGAGAAACGAATTAATAATAGTAATTTCTATTTTTAAAAAATGAAGGTTAGTTTGATGTCTAATAAGTACCTTACGACTTGCCCAAACTTCTTTATCATTGTTACTGTAGCATATGATTTGAGAACATCTTAAAAAGCTATTACTTTTTCTGACATCTAATTTGCATCAGGTTCTTAATTTTCAACTGAAAACCAATTAGGCACTCAAAAATAGAAGAACCAGTAAAATTACGTTATCAATAACAGTGCTACTTTACTAAAACCAGTGAGCAGTAAAGACAATGACAGGCCGGAGTTTTTCACTATCAAACATATTTTGCTCTTTAAAGACATGTTTATAAAGCTCCCGTCAAAACGCTTTGAGATGACACATTCAAACAATGTTTCTAAAGTTTCTAGAAGGAAATATTCCTCTTTACACACATTTCTCCCTTTATTAAGAGTCCTAAGTCCCAAGTGTCTTTCTCTAATTATGGCCTAATTATTGTTGAATCCTTGTCATGCCTCCACGAAATCTCTCTTGGATCTGCAGAATGCCTGCCGCCTCTTAGCCCAAGCGTTTATCACTTTGGACCAAGACTGTTGCAGGAACCTCCAGGCCTCCAGTCCAGTTTTATTCCTCCCCATCCATATCCCTGGAATAGGATATGGCAAACCACTCCAGTATTCTTGCCTGGAAAATTCCATGGACAGAGGAGCCTGGTGGGCTACAATCCATGGGGTCACAAAGAGTAGGACACCACTGAACACACAGCACATCCATACCATCCCTGGTTCATGCTTGTATCATGAAATACACATCTTAAAAGCATGGGTCCCCCATGGCTTGCAGAGAAAAAAAAAATACATATATATATATTTATATACTCGAAACTTTCCACCGTCTGACATTAACTTATTCACTCACCATTTCTCCCATTGCTTCTCAGTAAAAAGTTCCTGTCCCCCACTTCACTCCTTGAAACCATGCCTCCAGAGCACACGTTGGTTTACTTAGAAATCCGATGTCTCCCAAGACCTCCAACAGAAGTGTGCACAAAACAAGCAGTACGTACGTGAAAGCCTGGACTTATTTCAGGTCACGAGATCACCATATTATCCTGCTGAAAAGGCCATCTGAGGTCATCTGGTTTGGCTCTCTCATTTTATAAATACGACGCTCATGTTCTGGTGAGAGATAATGACTTACCTTGTGTGTAGCCACCCAGCTGGGTATTGAAAAATCAAAACAGGAATTCTGCCTCCCAGAGAACCACCATTTTTGGTTATTTTGTATCATGCAAGTAATTTAGAAACATCGCTAACGGTGATGAATAAGATGCAATGACATGCTTGCATTGCCCATTGAAAATCTTTTGAGACCTTGTTCTCTCAAAAACCAACTCCTATTATCGAGCTATTACATAGAAAGTGCTTCCATTTACACTGTATGATCAATTTTTGACAAAGGAATTGAATTATACCAGTGAGTTTTCACAGTCTATGAGACAACTGTGAGATACCTATTTAAATAAAACATGTTTTTTTTTAAACAAGATTTAATTTTTCCTCTGTGGACTACAATCTAAAGACCCATTTTCATATCCTGTCTTCATGAACAATGTCAGGAAGTCAAACCACATACATATGTTTACCGCATTGGTAACTGGTTCTCGAAGGACTGCAATGTTATTGGGCAGAAAAGATGAACCTATTTGCAGGGCAGCAATGGAGACTCAGACGTAGAGAACAGACTTGTGAACACGGTAGAGGAAGGAGAGGGTAGGATGATTTGAGAGAATAGCATGGAAACATACACACTACCATGTGTAAAATAGACAGCCAGTGGGAAATTTCTGTATCACGCAGGGAGCTCAACCCAGTGCTCCGTGACAGCCTAGACAGGTGGAAAGGAGGTTCAAGAGGGAGGGGACATATGTATACCTACGGCTGCTTCATGCTGATGTGCGGCAGAAGCCAACACAATATTGTAAAGCAATTATCCTCCAATTAACAATAAATAAATCAAAGTTTTTTTCTATGCAAACCTGAGGAAAAAAGCGTATGTGATGAAGTAACTAACAACTTTAAGTAACAGCTTATACTACCAACAAATCGGTTGGCTTAGCTCCTCTCTAAATCATAGATGAGCGTCACAGGAGGAGAAAAAGAAATCAAACCTGAATTATTTCCTGTCCTTGGAAGCTCTGCTGTGTAGACAGTAGGTAGCAACACAACAGGGGATAGAGAGCTGAATCAAGATTGCAGGGGAAGTTTGAAAATAGTGTCTCTGTAGATAAGCAGAGAGAAACCTACCCAGCCAGTGATATCCGCAGAAATCATAGTAAAATGTGCGTTTAAGGGAAGGTCAGGGTTGACAATCTGACACTCCAGCCGTCTTCAGGGAATATTTAGTTTCAAACTAAAGACAGTAATCTAGCTGATATATTACTTGCCTTTTTTTTACTTTCTACCAGTCTCCCTCTGTTTAATATTTGTTCCATGTTTCCTTCATCTTCTTTAATAACTTTTATAACCATCACGTCAAGACAATACCCACCCCCAGAAATGCAACAGGAAACTGAGCTTCGTCGCTGTCTTTCTTATATAGATATGTATGAGCAATTTTCCCAAATGTAACAGAAAGAGATCAATTTATTTTCCCCACTTCTGCATCCCATCTTTGTAAACAAATGGTATATAACTTGATGACCTCCAATCTTTCTCTAGTCTTCATCTAGTCTGCCTAGGAAGATACCTACTGGGTAATAGTATAGTGGCAACAGTTTCCAATTTTTATCGCTGAAGTGAAACTTGAATGCAAGAGATCTAGGTGATAGGGATAGGAGGAAGTCCAATTACAGTCCTAAAATAAAATGTGAGGACCTGATTTGGGGAGGGGGTGTGGTGGGCAGTGCATGCTTGTAAACAGACTCACTATCACATGCATGCTCAGTCACATCCAACTTTTTGCAACCCCATGGACTGTAACCTTCCAGGTTCCTCTGCCCATGGAATTCTCCAGGAAAGAATATTGGAGTAGGTTGCATTTCCTCCTCCAGAGGGTCATCCAGACCCAGGGATCAAACCAGAGTTTCCTGCATCTCTGGCATTCACAGGCTGATTCTTTAGCACAAGCACGACCTGGGAAGTCCCACTGGTGGAAGAGAGAATCACTATCCAAAAAAAAAAGGGGGGGGAGGTGGCTAGGACCACCCCACAAATGCACAAAATGGAAATGAGAAATATAATACCATGGTCTCCATGCAAACTACTGCAAAATAAGAGAAAATCATGACAACAGAGGAGCAGAGCTCACTTCTGTGATGGACTTCAGTTCAGTTCAGTCACTCAGTCGTGTCAGACTCTTTGCGATCCCATGGACTGCAGCACTCCAGGCCTCCCTGTACATCACCAACTCCTGGAGTCTACTCAAACTCATGTCCATTGAGTCGGTGATGCCATCCAACCATCTCATCCTCTGTTGTCCCCTTCTCCTCCCGCCTTCAATCTTGCCTAGCATCAGGGTCTTTTCAGATGAGTCAGTTCTTTGCATTAGGTGGCCAAAGTATTAGAGTTTCAGCTTCAACATCAGTCCTTCCAATGAGCATTCAGGACTGATCTCCTTTAGGATGGACTGGTTGAATATCCTTGTAGCCCGAGGGACTCTCAAGCATCTTCTCCAACACCACAGTTCAAAAGCATCAATTCTTCGGCACTCAGCTTTCTTTATAGTCCAACTCTCACATCCATACATGATTACTGGAAAAACCATAGCTTTGACCAGACAGAACTTTGTTGGCAAAGTAATGTCTCTGCTTTTTAATATGCTGTCTAGGTTGGTCATAACTTTTCTTCCAAGGAGGAGGCATCTTTTAATTTCATGGCTGCAGTCACCATCTGCAGTGATTTTGGAGCCCCCAAAATAAAGTCAGCCACTGTTTCCACTGTTTCCCCATCTATTTGCCATGAAGTGATGGGACCAGATGCCATGATCTTAGTTTTCTGAATGTTGAGCTTTAAGCTGGCTTTATCACTCTTCTCTTTCACGTTCATCAAGAGGCTCTTTAGTTCTTCACTTTCTGCCATGAGGGTGGTGTCATCTGCATATCTGAGGTTATTGATATTTCTTCCCCCTGCAATCTTGATTCCAGCTTGTGCTTCATCCAGCCCAGCGTTTCTCATGATATACTCTGTATATAAGTTAAATAAGCAGGGTGACAATATACAGCCTTGATGTACTCCTTTTCCTATTTGGAACCAGTCTGTTGTTTCATGTCCAGTTCTAACTGTTGCTTCCTGACCTGCATACAGATTTCTCAAGAGGCAGGTCAGGTGGTCTGGTATTCCCATCGCTTTCAGAATTTTCCAGAGTTTGTGGTGATCCATGCAGTCAAAGGCTTTGGCATAGTCAATAAACCAGAAATAGCTGTGTCATAAGGATGCAAATACATACAGTCTTTGTGACAGAAGAAGACAAGGCCATAGCGCAGGAAAGGTGGTGAACAAACGTCTTATCACTAGATGGTGAAGAGAGGGTTGAACTTCAGGACACAGAATTGCTATCCTCACTGAAGGCAGCAAAGAGTAGCATTGATTCAGGGGGCCAAACTGAATCACTGATATAAGGACAACCTACAGAAAAATTCCTAGAAGTTACAGGAGAACAAAACCCAATTTGTGGACAGTAAGATAGAAGAGGCTCAAGAAATAAAGGAGAGAGGGCAAAATACCTTCTCAGAATGAATGGATCACTGAGGAATCATCAAGAACAGAAGAAATAATTAAAAGCCCAATGAAAGAAATGTTTCCTAACTAACAAAAGTATTAATAAGTTGTGTTTCTGTTTTTTTTTTCAGATACATACCCAGGAATGGAATTGCTGGGTCATAAGAACTACCAAGTATTCATCAAGAGATGAGCAGATAAAGAAGATGTGATATCTTTCCATCTATGCAATGGAATACTACTCAATCATAAAAAGGAGGAAAACATTTTGCCATTTTCAGCAGCATGGATGAATTTGAAGAGCATTTGCTAAGTGAAATAAGCAAGTCAGGTAGAGAAAGACAAATACTGTATAATATCATTTATATGTTAAATAAATAAAACTCATGATTTTGTAAAAATAAGGCAAATAATATATCAGCTAGATTACTGTCTTAATTTAAAACTTGTAAGAAAAAAAGAAGCAGACTCACAAAGAGAACAAACTAGTGGTTACCAGTGGGGAGAGAGCGGAAATTAGGGGTGGGGGAGTTGAAGGTACAAACTACTGGTGTAAGATAGGCTACAAGGATATATATACAACATGGGGAATATAGTCAAAATTCTGTAAGCACTGTAAATGGAGTGCAACTTTTAAAACTGTATAAAAAATTTTAAGGACATTTCAAAGTCATTTGTGTGCAGGGCTTTACAAGTTTTAAACGAAGTTAATAACAATCCCTTTCCCAAATTGTCAACCGAGGAATATAGAACAATGGAGGGATATATGTAGAGTTTGGAGGTCAAGCTTTTAGAAATGACTAATTTTATTTCCAGCTGACTCACTTCACTGCATGAGGAAACAAGAAAGATATTTTCAGATAAGCAAGACCCGGATAACATATCACTCGTTGACACTTCTAGAAAAAATTGCCTGAAAGCTCACTTAAATGTAGAAAAAATAGAGACAAAAGAACTTGAGGAACAGCGAAGTAAAGTTGTAAATTGAGGTCTCAAAAACAAATGCCTTACCAGAGGAAGACTAGTAATATAAACATGCAAAGTGGTTGATGCAAAGCCACAGAAGTGGGGATATTTGTGGCAAACTTGAAAGTTCACACCCCATCCACCACTGAAATGCAAATGCTGAAAATATGCCTCCATCCATCCCAGAGAGGCAGCAATGCTTCATCTCTGCTGTGAAAACATACTAGGATTTCCCCTTCACAGGTTCCCATCCCAACAGAGCCGTGAACTTGGACATCAGGTAGATTGTGAAGCCACAAGCACCCTTGACCTTGCAAGGTGACCCGAGTTGGCCCTTGTGCCTCACTCACTCCTTTTACTGCACCACTGGGAATGCATCACATCCTTTACCAGATAGTTCCTGAGGAATTGAGTACCATTTTTGATGACGGCTAAAATAACCACAGGTTTTGTTCTATTCCAGGGCTAACTAATAGAGCCTAACATTTGTACATGATTGAAACAATGTGCCAAGAAACCTAAATTTACCCAGCAAAACATATTCTCCCTTTCTAAAATTACATACAGAAAAACTATTGCCAATTTCATTGCTAGAGATCTTTGCAATACATTTAAAATCAGTGTTTAACTGGTTCCTTAAATTTTACAATAATTGGTGAAGTCTTTTATGCTAATGAGGAAGAAGCAGTACCTACCAAGTGGATGATATCTCTGCTGCACAGTATTCTACATCAAAAGCCTGGTTATACTTGCATTAATTATGTTAAAAATTCATATTAACTGTTGAACATAAACTAAGTAAAAATTAATAGAAAAGAGAGATAACCAACAAGGACCTACTGTATAGCACAGGGCACTCTACTCAATATTCTGGGATAACCTATATAAGAAAAGAATCTAAAAAAAGAATGAATCTATGTATATGTATACCCAAATCACTGTGATGTACACCTGAAACTAACACTACATTATAAATCAACTATACTCCAATAAAATTAAAATTTTTTAAATTAAGAAAATAGAGCAAAATATCTATTTTGTACAATTCTGGATTATTTTCTATCTTAAAATGTCTATGTTCAAAATTTTCTACATATGTAGTTTTTATAGATAATCCAGTTGGTAATTTTAACTGTCGTTCTAAAATTTGGGCAATGGATACGGATCAGCTTAAAATGAGAAATTATCTTTCAATAATTTATTTATAACAATGTATCATAAAGGATAATAAAAGAAATAAAGTTATAATCTGATCATTTTAAATGCAGATACATCATTTTCTCAGAATAGCTTGATTGGAATTAATGGTACAGTTGTTCATACATTCTGAATATCCAAAACTCTAATTACCAGTCAATGTGTGAAACACATTTCATTTGAGACTTTTTTCTGAAAGCACACCAGCGAAAAAGAAAGTTAAGATGAGACCTTTCCTCAAGACTTTTGCAAAAAATAAATTCTAAATTGTTAAAAAGGTGAATGTTAAATTAATGTCAATAAGAAAGAAGAAAAGGAATATCGTTAAATAAATGTGTGACTATGTTGCATATTCCAAATGTAAACAAAGGGAAAAGGATAGAGATCCAAAACACCAATAGATGAAACTACAGATATGAAGATTTTTACCAGCATTGTTAGGTAAAATCTTGAACGATCAATAAGATGCCCATCTCAATAGAAAAACATGCAAAGGACATAAAAACAAATTCATAGATGCACCAATTCAAGCCTCAAATTAAACATCAGCACAATGCCTCTTTTTTATTTTTAATGTTTTTGCCTAGAAAATTGACAGATTTTTAGAAAAATGTTAATATCTTATTCTGATATGTATGCAGGGAGTTTGATCAGTGTCTACTCTGCTGATAAGAGCAAATTGCTATTTTTATGAAGCAATTAGTCACTGAGAGCATCAGATTTTTTTCATAGCTTTGGTCTAGTAATTTCACATTAAGGAACTCCTACTGAGGATATAATCAGATCTATGTCTATGTATACAGTCAACAACATTTTCACTGTGGTCTCATACCTGGTTTATAGAGCTATCACTTATTAATAGAATAATTTAATTCATTTTGGTAGTCCATATATTAAAATAGTAAATAGCCATCAAAATGTTTTCAAAAATAGTTGAATAGTGGGAAAATCCTCATGATAAAATGCCAAGAGGAAAAAACTATATGTACAGTATGATTTTAATTACATAAATAAATACTCCAAAATTTCCATCATAGTTATCTCTCCATCATGATTTTCTGGGAAGTTTTTATTCTACAATTTTTGTGTATTCTTATTCCATGATGAGTATACCCAAATTCCATAATTATAGGCTATTTTTCTTTTGTAGGTTAGACTTTTTGCTCACTCATTCACTTTGTAAATACTCACTGAGTACCTAATATGGGAAGAGTTGGTATTTAACACCAAGTTCTAGGTAATAAAGTTCATTATTCTGTCTCTAAATTAAATATCACTAAATCGGCAGCCTTAGTTATGACATAACTAGTCCAAATTAAAAAACATCAAACCTTTTTAATGATAATATATTCACACTATCAAAAACTGCTCAGTAATAAGAGAAAGTACATAAGCCATGGATATACATGTAACAACATGGATGAACCTAGTTCTGTGTATTTTTAATATTTACTTCAATCAAAATTATTCTGCTGACAGTAACATCAACACCACAAAAATGTACCATTCAGAAGGATTTTTTTTTTTTTTTTTTTTAAATAATGGAATGCCAGAATTCTAAGTAGTCTTGCACATTTACATTTTAAAATCTGTCCTTGGCCATGGATGATACTTCCTAACACAACTTGCAGGGTCGATAAAAATGACCAAGTAAAACCACTTTCAAGCATCTGGAAAGTGATGAATGCTACAGTTGGAAATACTGCAGAGGGGTGAGAACCTCCTTGTCAGATGCAGTCTGCATGCTTTCCTTGGTGAACTCTCAGGAGAGGAGGTGGGGGAGCTCCTTAGCTCTTGGTCCTGCTCTAGGTTCTGGTGCGCTGGCCCAGATCAGGGCTTTAAAAGTAAACAGACAGTGACGGGCACATGGGAAGCCAGAAGATAAACTTTGGGGCCACTTCCCAGAGTGTGAACTTCCTGAGACATAAAGAATTTAAGATACTTTAGAGTTATACAAAATAGATACGTTATAAAGTACAATTCAAAATCCATGCATATTCCTTGAGTAGAATGTAGGTTTTCAGGTAGTTATTAATACTTGGACTCCCTATCTCAGTGCCTGAAAATGATTTTTTTTTTCCTTTTCATCAGCCACTGGGGAATCTTCACAGAAAAGATGTGGATCACACTCTATAAGAGAGACCTCCAAGTCCAAACCACATGTGATGTCCCAGATGGGGTGGATGGTTACTCTGGGGAAGCTTCATGGAGCTGGGCACCTGTGGCTTGGGTCGGAGCTCTCACAGTGGAGGGGCTGAGAAACCGACACGTTGGTAAATGATCTGACGGAGGGTACATGAACTTCACTGAAAGAACCAAGAACCAAACAAAGGTGAGAGTGAAGAGTCAAGAGTGACGCCCAGTGTTAGCGCTGCCATCATCTGAGACAAGCCTTGTAGACAAGTCTCTTGGAACCATCCTCAGTTCTTCTAAACATGACTCCTCACCCTCTGACTGCTGGTGCCCCTGTGGGCCAGCTTCTTCTGTTTCAAGACTGGAAAATGTACACATCACTCTCTGAATTCTCTACCCCACCTCCTTCCCCAAAGCAACCACCTCCATTCCAAATGTGTGCAGTGTTTGGGAAGACTAAGCTATTTTTAAAAGTGTTATAAATGATTAAGAACTAAAAGCATCAGTGCTGGCATTGTGTCTGCCTGGCCTCTTTTCCTCCCTCCAGAACTAATTCTCAATATAAAGACAATAGAATGGGGAATGAGCTGGCTTGCAGAAGAGTTCATCTTATTCTTTAGGTAACAATCTAATTTGCCTGCAATTTTTAAAAGTTCATTTACTAGATACATCATATTGTACCATCAAGTTGAAGACCAGATGAGACTTGCTTCTCAACAGATATGTAAGAAAGCTGAGAGCACCAGGAGGCCACCCAGGGGAGATCACTAGGCAACCGAGATCAGAGAGGGCCTGAGCGTCCTTGCAGCTCCAAAGGCCATTCCTTTGGAGGAGGATGCTCTAATGAGGTCATTCTGCCTGAAACCTTCTCCTCATTTTTCAGGACCATTAAAATCATTTTAAAGAGATGATTGAATAGCAGGAGGGAAAATGGCAACTCCTGTAAAAGAACATTAAAAACGGAAGTAATGTTTATGAGGATTAAAGAGGCAGCCCAAGCTATTCGGCGAAAGTTGAGTCATCGCTTCTCTTTCCCGTCACTCAGTCAAAGTGTCACCCTTAAACCAGGCAAAGATAAAATTGCTTAGTCTTACTTTCTAGCACCTTCAGAGCAGGAGTCCCCAACGCCCAGGATCTAATGCCTGATGATCCGAGGTGGAGCTGGTGTAATACTAATAGAAATAAAATGCACAATAACTGTACTGCACTTGAATCATCCCCAAACCATCCCCTCATCCCATCTGTCGAAAATTTTTCTTCCAAAAAAACTGGTCCCTGGTGTCAAAAAGTTTGGAGATCACTGCTTTAGAGAACCACAGATTCCTTGAAGCTCTTAGTAGAGACCTAGCATATTTAAGTATATGTACCAAAGACTTTGGGTAAAGCGATACAACCCTGATGACAGAGGTTAGGCATCAATCAATGAGGAAGAACTGGAGGGGACACGTTTGCCTTCACTGAGGATGTGATGGTTTGCTCATTTCAGTTCCACATTTTCAGCTCTACGTGATTGCTCATCCCGAGAATCTCACTGACATTTGTTGAAATATTCTCAGCAATATTTTCTACCTTCTTTCATGATCTTCAACCAAATGCAACTTTTCATCCTCTGCTCCTTCATTGTAAACTAATTATTATTTTGAGTAGATATGTATGTTTCAATATTTAAGATCATGACATTGTCACATAGCTATAAATATCTTATAGATTTTTAGTTCTTTATATGGCTATGAATACATGCCTTTGCCTTCTATGTGAAATCAAAAACTTCTTATTTCTAAGGATAACCTGGTAAAATGTGCCAAAATTCTGACACAGTTATATAGACTTATGTATTAATTGCAAACATGATTGGAAAAATTTGTGAAAGCAACATTAAAATGAGCTTCCAAGTATAAAATTATAATGTTTCAGTTTTAGTATCTATAAATGGAATCTTAAGTATACAGCAGTATATTATTTCAACTGCAATCCTTAAAGTAACAACTGTTTTCTAAATTAGCTATAACTGTTTAAGCAACCAAAGCAAATAGAGAAACCAAAAATCACATGGAAAGTGAAAATTGCTCAGTCGTGTCTGACTCTTTGTGTCCCCATGGACTGTACCCCACTAGGCTCCTCTGTCCATGGTATTACCCAGGCAAGAATATAGGAGTAGGTAGCCATTCCAGTCTCCCACAGTGCAGGTAGATTCTTTACCATCTGAAACACCATAGAAGTCCATAAAAAATTCCATATCAAGATACTCAACTTACCCATTCTGTTTTTAATATACTTAAAATTACCAAGAGATTTAAGATGTGACTCCAAAATGGAAAAGGAAGAAACCAAATTAAGACCATAACATTTTGTCAACAGCATTCAAAAGAGATCACAATGCAAATAAATTGGAAAAATTATTGTGAAATGCTTTTATCTCATAGAATGAACTTAAGCCATAGAGTATACTTTAGCTCAGTTAGAATTCAGCAAGCCTTCCTACCAAGCTATTCCTCAGTCTTATTTAAAATAAAACCTGAAGCTATGTCTTCTCTTGTTAGCTTGTGTTCATTATAGAAGAGAAAGCCATGAGAAGAGACAAAATAGAACTGGCATTTGCCAAATGACTCTAATCCATCTTCCCAAAGACTAAGTTCTCATTAATTTCAAGAACTGGAGTCACGACCAGAAAACCAACAACAGCAACAAAAATGGCTAAATGGCTACTTAAATGATGGGCTTTGTACCTTGTTCAGTCCAAAACTCAGAGAGATGGGAAAACATTTAAACAAGGTCAACATTCAATATGAAAATAGCGGCGTAGATTCGTGTGCCTTGAATAAAGAACATATTCTAAATTCAAATTTCTCATTAATCTCTTAGAATATACCACAGCAACTTGTGCCAGAATTGAAATAAACCCATTTTCCTATAAAATCATTTGACTTGGTACCTTTATTCAGTTTCAATAACCTTCCATCTGTTTAAGAAACTTGGATTCATCCTTGAGGCGTTTCTATCTCTCAACGCGAGACCTAATTCATCAGCAAATGTTGTCTCATCTTACCTTTTATGTTAGGGCTACTTGGCCTCACCCTCACTGGTCCAAACTTCCATCATCTTTCACCTGGATTACTTTAAAAAGAAAAAAAAAGCTTCTTATTTCCAACTGTTCTCCATTAGTCTATTCTCAATCCTGCAGCCTTTTAACAGTTATCGAGACTGTCATTCCTTTGTTCAAAGCCATGAAATAGATGGAGTAGCTTTTCATGTCAGTCCAGGTAGAAGCCAGTTCCTCTAACACCTTGAGATTAGTCTGTCTTACCTCTCAGCTCATCCCCTTCCTCTCCATCCCTCTCTCCTGCAGTAACTCACCTTATGTTTCATGAAACCCCTGCCCCAACTTGAAACCTTTGCTCAGGGCGTCCTTTCAGGCTGGAATGCTCCTTCCTCCTGCCCACAAGGTGAACTTGCCCATGACCTCCAAATGTTTACCCAAATATCATCGGACCCATGAGGCTGACCCTACTGAAAATTGCAGTATCCGCACACATTATACCCCTGGGCTACATGTCTTTCCTTCACACTCATTGTCTTTTAACACACTCTATACTCATTTACGCAGCTTTTCTTGTTCCACTACAAACTAAACTCCATGTCGATAGGATGTGCTGGTCTGTTTTGATTCACAGATACATCCCTAGCATCGAGAATTAGTTGTCAGTCTCACAGACACAGAAAACAAACTTATGGATACTGAAGGGGGAGCAGGGGGAGGGGTAAATTGGAAATTTGTGATTAACAGATACACACTACTGCATGTAAAATGGATGAAGAACAGGGACCTGCTGTATGGCACAAGCAACTATCATCAGTATCCTGTATTAACAATAACCTATCACGGAAAAGAATCTGAAAAAGAATAGATATAGATCTATAAATGTATAACCAACTCACTTTGCTGTTTACCTGCAATATTGTGTATCTATACTTCAGTAAAAATACATGTTGAAAAAAATTAATGAGTAAACATTTCTTTTTCTTTCTTCCATTTAACTTTCCTACTAAAAAAAGCATTTTTAGTTACATACTTTCCTTTCATTTGCTAACAGACATTCAAAGAGGGAAATACATAGACCAGTAATTAAAACGACTTGTATTATTTGCTGACAATTTCAAAATAAGGCATAGAATGAAGGCTGGTTCTGACAGAGGCAGATATCATTATAATAATAGTATGAGTTATATATAGTCAAAGGAAGCAGGACGTTTTTGGAGCAATCACATTAGAAAAATGCCAAGAGCAAAGGCTTTGAAGATGTATTCCCTGACAACTCACAATCAAAATCAGCACAAGAGAAAACACATTTTGAAGGAGGGGCGCCTCCTCATCCAGGTGTGAATTTCCTCATTAACAGGTTGGATGGATCGCTTTTTAAGTGAAATGATGTTGATAGTCCCAACCACAAAGAGCTACACAGGCAGAAATGGCTCCCCCAAACACTCATAATATTGATTCCCAATGCCTCCTACTATCACCTTTTCTGGTCTTTATCCTTTAAGTGGAAAGTTCTACAAAATCGCCAAGAGTTATCCATTTACTGTACTTGAAATTCTCATAGGAAGTACCACTGACCAAACTAACAAAGTTAAACAAAGGAAGTTAGAAATTAGTATAACAGGCCTTAACCCTTATCACCTTTCCTCTGCACACTCTGCCATGCACTTTTTGTATACTTTCTACTCAAGACAATTCCATTTTAATTATAGCTAAGTTTCTCTCTTCTTTTTCTTTCCCCTCACTCTTGTGTGTGTGTGTGTGTGTGTGTGTGTGTGTGTGTGTATGGAGTGTGTGTGTGTGTGTCTGTGTGTGGTGTATGTTCCAGTGAGGTAGAATGATTTATTAACCTCCCTGTGTGTACCAAACACCATACTTAACCCCAATCCATTTAATCCAAAAATAATCCTTAAATGAAAGTTCATTTGCTCATAATCCTTCAGCTGATAAGTGCTGGAGAAATTATTTGATCTAAGTTTGGCAACTTAACAATTTAATGTTATTTTTCTAAACTACCTGTTAGAAACAGTAGGAGTGATGACACTCCATTTTCTGATTAATTATTAAGAGAACTCTGATGTGATAAACAGTGACTATCACACGGTTTAGGAATGTAAGACATAGGCAAATTCCTGATTTGATATCCAGAACAATAAAACTGAGTTCACTGGTTTCTCAGAGAATATATAATCCTGGGGAATTAGGAATTTATGTTGATTCAGGTGAGAATAAATGTCCTCTGGTAGGATGAAAACCTTGGGTAACCAGACACCTCTGCAATAAAACCAATCACCCTACTTTTTCGTTGGCATTGGAAGATCAGAGATGCTAAAATAGAATTTCCTTAACTGAACCTTAAGGTATTCATAAGTTGCAGAGTCGAACACAACTTAGTGACTGAACACACATACACACACAAGTTGAAAATATTAAAAGGAAAATCATTCTACCTCATGCATAAAGGAAAAGATGAAGACAAGCTTAAAAAAGAGATAAGAAACCATATTTAGTTTCAACTCTTAGAATTTTGTTTTAGTAGCTGCCTTGACAATCAAACTTCCCAGCTCTATTAAATTGTAGCTAAACATAAATTGTTCTTTTGTATGTATTTACTCCCCTGGTGGCTGAGACAGTAAAGAATCTGCCTGCAATGTCAGAGACCCAGGTTTGATCCCTGGGTCAGGAAGACCCCCTGGAGAAGGAAATGGCAACCCACATCAGAATTCTTTCCTGAAAAATCCCATGGACAGAGGAGCCTGGCAGGCTACAGTCCATAGGGTCCAAAGAGTTGGACACGACTAAGCAGCTAACACTTTTTTTAACTTTTCTTGTATTTACTATCCAAGGTCCCTGAAGCAGGCAAAAGGGCAGGCTACCATTTTGAAAACTCGTTGATCAATATAGAGATTAATCAATAGTTAGAAGGACTCTGAATGCAAAGTTGTGATGAATGACAAGTCTTGATTAAAATCTAAAGCCAATTCTTTTCTTAAACCAAATTTTCATAGGCAGTAGTTGATCTCAACTTTAAATGCAATTTGCTAGCTAATTTCAATTCAAATTAAATGTCGACTCTTAGAATTGAGTGGTACCTCAGACCTAATTTCATCACATCTCCACATTTTACACATGAGAACATAAGTGACTTTCTCAAGAAAATTAAAAATCATCAACAACAAAAAGAAAGAACACAAGGAAATGTATATATGTATTTTTTTAAAGTCTCAGAATTCACATATGCTAAGATGGCTGTATGTGCATGCATGCTAAGTCACTTTAGTTGTGTCCAACTCTTTGAGACCCCCTGGACTGTAGCCCGCCAGGCTCCTCTGTCCGTGGGATTCTCCAGGCAAGAATACTGGAGTGGGTTGCCATGCCCTCCTCCAGGGGATCTTTCTGACCCAGAGACTGAACCCCCATCTCTTACCTCTCCTGTATTGGCAGGTGGGTTCTTTACCAGTAGTGCCCCCTGTATATTAGATACTAAATTGGTACTTTTCCTCTCCTCTCATTCTCATTCCAGGCTTAAACAATCTACCTACTTTGACTGAATTCAGCACAGGCAATTGTAAATACCTTTGAAGATAAGTAAACATATATGAGTCCCTTGGACTGCAAGAAGATCCAACCAGTCCATCCTAAAGGAGATCAGTCCTGGGTGTTCACTGGAAGGCCTGATGTTGCAGCTGAAACTCCAATAATTTGGCCACCTCATGCGAAGAGTTGACTCATTGGAAAAGACCCTGATGCTGGGAAGGATTGGGGGCAGGAGGAGAAGGGGACGATGGAGGATGAGATGGCTGGAAGGCATCATCGACTCGATAGACATGGGTTTGGGTGGACTCTGGGAGTTGGTGATGGACAAGGAGGCCTGGCGTGCTGTAATTCATGGGGTCGCAAAGAGTTGGACACGACTGAGCGACTGAACTGAACTGAACTGAACTGAAACATATATGAAGTTGGTATTAAGCTTTCAAAACTTTCCAGAGTTCACAGGGGGAGAAAATGCAGCTTAGACAGCAGGTGGTCTCATGAGGTGAGGTGAGTTAGAAACCATGATACTCCCCAAAAGCTCCCATGGCTGACCTTCTGTGTTATCTGAAAGCTCCGCCCTGAGCCTGACTTGCAGGATCTGAGGCCAAAGGAACCAGACTTTAAAAGGTAAATGTGTCACCTGTCAGAACAAGCACACAGTTCCAAAAGCAGCCCTGCCATAATTTAGTTCATCAGATTCATTGGCTCATGAAATAGGACACCAGACTGGTTCAGATTGATGGGACTGGAGCTGGAAAACACCATTGTACATTTCTGGAAATGATATATACACCGGTGGGCCCTACATTGTGAAAAATCTGTGTAACCAGAAATAGCATGCAGGCCCGTATAGGTGAAATATTAAAGGAAGAGAAGAATTAACACAATTTAAGGGCTTCTTAACAGTGTGTGCATGCACGCTCAGTCACTCGGTCGTGTCCGACTCTTTGCGACCCCATGGACTGTAGCCCACCAGACTCCTCTCTCCATGGGAGTTCCCAGGCAAGGGACTGGAACAGGTAGCCAGTCCCTTCTCTAGGGGATCTTCCCAACCCAGAGATTGAACTTGTGTCTCCTGCATCTCCTGCACTGGCAGGTGGATTCTTTACCATTCGGTCACCTGGGAAGCCCCTCCTAACAGTGTGACCTAAGCTAACAGTGTGACTTGAGCTAAGTGTTCTCATGACTACCTTGCCTGGACCTAGTGAGAAGTAGAGATTGTAGCTCTGAACACAGGATCCGGCACAAAGCAGGTAATAGGACAAAAATGGTATTAGGAGTTGTCGCTTTCTACTCTACCCTGCACCTTCTCTGTGTCAGACACTACACACATGAAGAATTTTGCACACAAATCCTCTAATACACCAACCACCTTTCTGAAATGTCAATTTCAGAAACAGAGAAGACGGTATTTATACAGATGTTTGATTTCAAAGTCCATGACTTTGTACTTCTCCATACGTGTGCAAAAATACTGTGGAGAATGCCAACAGACAGTAAATTATATATATATATATATAAATATACAGCTTGACCCAATTGCTGTCAACCTGAAAAGAGCCAAAGGGTAAGTTTTTCCTGATGTTTTGTCAAGTTTGGGCTCCAATAATTGCCAAGTTAAGAGAAACAACAAAGTGGTAAATTTGATAATCAGACAGAATTCTTTATTTCCTATTAATGATAATGGACCTCAAAGTGTGGCAAATATACCTATACCATGGATTCAAAATCAAGTTAGTGTTAAAATGTACAATTTGCATAACTTAGAAATGCACTGAAATTAAATAAACCAAATGGAATATTTGTTTATGCCTCTAA
The DNA here is from genome assembly GCA_024291935.2 of Okapia johnstoni. Taxonomy (NCBI): domain Eukaryota; kingdom Metazoa; phylum Chordata; class Mammalia; order Artiodactyla; family Giraffidae; genus Okapia; species Okapia johnstoni. The sequence continues at coordinate 8,116,569 of CM044321.1, read as the reverse complement.
GTCTAAAATAATATTTAGATTTAAAATGTGGCACATTTTCAGGTCCTCTAGTAAACATACTTGACTGTGATGTTTTCTTCTTGAGAAAGCAAAGTCAGTCCACAAGGTATCTGACATAGACAACTGGAAAATATAAATATTTCATTGGAAATGTATAAATCTGAAATTCTATAATCTAACAATTAGAAACATATCCTAACTAAAATAATTTTTCAAAATTGTCCAAATTTGAACAGTTCACATTAAAAGAAGAAATGGCAACCCACTCCAGTATTCTTGCCTGAAAACTTCCATGGACAGAGGAGCCTGGAGGGCTACAGTTCATAGGGTTGCAAAGAGTAGGACATGGCTGAGCAACTGAGCATGCACACACTTATTAAAAAAGACACTTGTTTTGTCATAAAACTCTTATCATAGCAGATATTGCAGAGAATACCATAGGTCCATAGTTTTATACTTGAAAACTTACAAAGAGAAGTGCTTCCTGCATAAGCTCATTTAATTTCCACAATTATCAAATGAAGTGTGTATGTGTGTATTTTTTGATTTATCGCTCCAGCTTAGGAAACTGAAACTCGAGCCAGAATTTGGACCCAAGTCACAATGATGTTGGAGCTTCCCTGGTCGCTCAGTTGGTAAAGAATCTGACTGCAATGCAGGAGACCTGGTTCAATTCCTGGGTTGGGAAGATCTGCTGGAAAAGGGATAGACTACCCACTCCAGTATTCTTGGGCTTCCCTGGTGGCTCGGCTGGTAAAGAATCCGCTTGCAATGCAGGAGACCTGGGTTCGATTCCTGGGTTGAGAAGATCCTCCGAGAAGGGAAAGGCTACTCACTCCAGGATTCTGGCCTGCAGAATTCCATGGACTGTATAGTCCATGGGGTCGCAAACAGTTGGACATGACTGAATGACTTTCACTTTCACAATGATGTCAAGATTTTGCCTCCATAAAAGGCTAATGGTCATACCTCTTTCAACTCTAACTATTGAAAATATCTGTGAAAGCTATTTATCTACCTAAACAGATAGAGAATTCAGAATACAATCTTAATTTTAGAGTAACGTTTTCTAGACTGTAGGGAAAAAAATTGAGTACCAAGGTAACAGATTTTAAATATTTGTTCATATTCACTGGAGTATAATGCATATAGTGCATCCTTTATGCTCACAACAAAACCAAATTATATTCTATTATCACTTTTTTCCCTTCTCAAAGTTGAAAGAGAAATTGTCTGGCCCACATGTCAAAAAGATAGATAATTTCTATAAACGTATTTTATCCAGAAGAGGGCAGTGGCAGACATTCAACCTAATGTCTGATATTTTGGTCAGAGGAAAGCCAAGCTCAAATAAAACAAATGCCTATTTCAGCAAGTTGCACTTCCTTTCATCGCCTGCAATGCGACGAGAAGGAACATTAACACATCTGGATTAAATGTTTTGAAAACTGACGCTAGTATTTTAGCAGTCAGCTAATTTTACCAGTCAGTGGAAGAATGTGATTCTGTGTGATTCTGGTCAGTGTTACTGCCTAAGGGGTCCACATTTTCCCCAAGCTTGAATTTCAAGGAAGTTTACATTTGGCGTTCAGTTACAAAAGTCCTCTCTATTTACAACTGTGCTCAGGTATTATGTAAGGTGCCTATGAACAAAATGTTCATCATGATATCAAGTCTTCAAAAATGATTCTGCTTCATCAAAGCTTAAAAGACAGAGAAATAGAAAACAATGGTAGTTTTGATAAGTCTGATTTCCTGAGTGGCTGAGACAGTGATTTATGAATCATATAACGGCTTCAGCTCATTTTAATTTCTAGCTTTGTCTTCTGAGCAATTCTTTTCTGCACTATACAGATATGAATGTACCCTTTATTTGGGGTCCATGGTTTTACACTTGAAATCTCTTTGAGAATAACTGTCTTTCTTAGGGCTTTGTCTCTTTCTCTTGTGTTCTGAAATTCCATTTGCCTGTAGCTCAAATGACAGGAGATTCTGTTAAAAGGAAAATCATTTTCTAGTATTTAGTAATTAGCTTTCCTATGTACATCTGATCTTTTTAGAAAAACTGGATAGAGGGGGTACTTGAGGTCAAAATGGACCAATTTGAATTTTATCATTACAACAAACATTTTTATCAATATATTCCCGTAAATTCCACAGATACTTATGAGACTCTATCTGTATCAAGCATTTATATCATGAGTTTATTCTTTCAGTTAATTACTATCAATTATCTGTTGAGTGATTGTGCTGTTTGCAAAACAACCCCTCACAAAAAAACACGTTTGTGTTATGAATTGCTACAGGGAAGCAGAGTGAAAAGAAGTTATAAGCTGTAGAAAACATACAGGATGGAGCTGGGTTGTCTGAGTTAAGTCCCAAGGTCACTGCTTCAGTTACCACATCCTTAAAATGGGGATATAATATTTATTACTAAGAAACTGTTGTGGGTCAATAGATTGTGTTTATAACCCCTACCCGAGTGCTCAACTGCCCCAGAGGCTCAAGAACTGTAACCATTGTTTTGGAATATAACTTCCATATAAAGCCCAGCCTTGACTGCGACGGGCACTCAGAATTCTGCCACTGACCAAGATGGCAGCGATAGAGAATGCCACTTCCCACGTGTCCTTCCCAACCTTTAAAAATGGCCCTACAAACCTGGGGACAACCAGAATGATGGCTGGGACTCACATCCCCATTTAAGGCAATGGCACCCCACTCCAGTGCTCTTGCCTGGACAATCCCATGGACGGAGGAGCCTGGTAGGCTGCAGTCCATGGGGTCACTGATAGTCGGACGTGACTGAGAGACTTCCCTTTCACTTTTCACTGTTATGCACTGGAGAAGGAAATGGCAACCCAATCCAGTATTCTTGCCTGGAGAATCCCAGGGATGGGGGAGCCTGGTGGGCTGCCATCTATGGGGTCACACAGAGTCGGACATGACTGAAGTGACTTAGCAGCAGCAGCAGCAGCATTCCAAAAAGACATCCATGGATGCCAGCTCTGAGATGATGCTTTCAGTGTGGTCAGAATCTAAAAGTACACGAGGTCCTTTTCCATATATTAGCCTTGTAGCTGAGAGCAGATGGCACAGTCACTTTGAGCTGGCAAGAAGCTAAGAGTGTAAAGTCCAAATTGATATTATACCATCTAAACCCAGACAGGAAAGCTTAATAATAGGAGCTTCAATACCCACTTTTTATAACAAATATTTTATAATGTCTCTTTGGCTAGCCCAAAATGAAATTATTTCCTTCTAAACATAATTTAAGTCAATGATTATAATGAATAGGATTATATGTTTGTAGGGCTGGGCATGGTACCCCCAAACTTCATTTCTGCTTTGTCGGGTTTCTCCCCGTTAGCCTCTGCCTCTGGGGGCCCTGGAGACTTCACAGCTGGAGCAGGAAGGGGAAAGTCACAGAAGGAAGTTGCTCCTTGCATCTCTCGCTGAGGAGCCTCTTGGCAGCCTAGGACTCTGCGAGACTCGCCCTGCCGTCTGTCATCAGCTGCAGAGCCTTTCCTGGGTGGCACCTGAACACAGCTTGTGGTTCTGTCCACAGCCTCACGGCCCCACTTCCCTGAGATGCCAGCCAGCCCTTATTCCTCCGTCAGTGGTCTGGATCCCAGCTTCACGGCCCCTTCCTCTGAATCAGATACACCAGCCACCAGCCCAGCCGCCCTCCTCCCTAGAGATCTGAGTTTGAGTCACGGGGTCTAGCCTCCAAGTCTTTGTGTTTTTCCCTTTGTTTCCCAGCGGTGGTGGTGGTTGTTGTCAGTTGCTCAGTCGTGTCTGACTCTTTGCAACCCACTGGACTGTAGCACACCAGGCTTCCCTGTCCTTCATTATCTCCCAGAACTTGCTCAAACTCACGTCCATCGAGTCGGTGATGCCATCCAACCATCTCGTCCTCTGTCGCCCACTTCTCCTCCTGCCTTCAATCTTTCCCAGCATCAGGGTCTTGTCCAATGATTTGGCTCTAAGCATCAGGCAGCCAAAGTATTGGAGCTTCAGCTTCAGCATCAGTCTAATGGTGGTAGCTGCTTCCTGAAGCTGCCTTTTCCAGGATACCTTAGCGTTTCTTTTTAACCTTAAAGTTACCAGTTGACAGCATATTCGTAAGAATTCTTTAAATTTCTCTGTTCAACTGACTTGACATTTCTCTCTCCTGACCAGAATCTGACTGCTACACCTACTGAAGACTGCTAAAGTGATTTCTTTTTTATTTGAACATTTAAAGTAAGGAGTAAATGCATGTTTCTATATACACATAAAATGATCATAAATGCAATCGCTATGGATACTGACAGACACGAGGCTGACACACTGGTGATCACAGAGCAGCAATGCCTTTGATGATGCCGCTTTCAGAGATGGTGAACAATGCTTTACAATGTGCTGAGCAAAACCAACTTGTCATCTCCTCTGATTTATAGTCTCATCCCTGGGAAATTCAGCACATGTCTTAAAATGGTGGGGAAAAAAATAACGCTTTGTGTTTCTACATAAAATACAGTCATGGGAGACATGGAAGAAGACTCGTGCAGGGCAGTCAGGCATTCCTGGACATCTAAAGACACTGACTCTGAACACTCAGCCCCAGGGCAGCCCAGAACCTCCCCAGGTGCCTCTGGGAGTAAAGCCACATCTATTGAGAATCAAAAAAGCCAACACAGGCATACTTCATTTTATTGCACTTCACTTTATCAGGCTTTGTAGTTATTGAGTTTTGGGGGGCTTTTTTTGCTTGCTTTTTTTCCCCCAACAACTTGAAGGTTTGTGGCATCCCTGCCTTGAACAAGTCTGAAAGTGAAAGTAATAGCTGCTGAGTCGAGTCTGACTCTATGCAACCATACGGACTGCAGCCCACCAGGCTTCTTCGTCCATGTAATTCTCCAGGCAAGAATACTAGAGTGGGTTGCCATTCCCTTCTCCAGGGGATCTTTCCAACCCAGAGATTGAACCCCGGGTCTCCTGCATTGCAGCCTGATTCTTTACCATCGGAGCCACCAGGGAAGCCCCTTGAGCAAATCTATCAGCATCTTTTTCCCATCTGTGAGTTTATTTACCCATTAGAACAAACCACACAAGGAGGTGATTTCCTCTCTTACCTCTGACATCTCTGAGGTACATCTCAGAGAAGGCATGTGATTTCTCCAAGAACACGCAGCATCCAGCTGTCAGTGGTCAAATTCGAACCCACAGCTTTGGATTCCCGAGCTGCCACTCACCACCCCTCCCTGGACTCCTTTCTGAGTGGAGGATGGGCAGGTACAGAAGACAACGAACTAGGAAATGCAGACTTTTTGGACAGCCAGGAAGGAAAGAAACCAGACAAGACACAAGCCAGGACCTTGTTTGAACAATGAGAAATTTTACCAGTGAAGAAATCACCCACAAGATATCAGTGAAGCTGAACTAATTTATATCCACTGCCAGCACCTATGCTTGCCTTTTTTTTTCATAAGTAGTTGCATATGAGTGCATAGAGTCTGTTCTCATAAAAACCCCATACTTGTAATAAAATGGCTCTGTCTGCCTCAGCAAACAATTGGAGGGCATAATCTTTTCACTGATTATAGGTTTTGGTCATAAGACCAAAAAAGCTGTGTTCTTCCAAAGATGCCTCTCAGGTAGAACTCCAAAACCCTGGAGAGTTGCCCCCAAAATGCCTAAGACAAACATTTGCTGCTTTGCAATTCAGACTATGTTCAATCTATAGGCGGTCAGCATGTTCCTTTCAAAATATAGCCACATGCTACTTATTCTAAAATGGCTAAGGCCTATAGAACAGAAAGATTCAGAATGGAGCATTTTCTCCAGTTTCTCTAGATGGTCAGAGCCAGAGTCAGAAATCTCCTGTCACCTGGTGAGTCCATTTAGGATGACTAGTTTCCCAGCATCAGTTCAGTTCAGTCATTCAGTCATATCTGACTCTTTGCAACCCCATGGACTGAAGCACGCCAGGCTTCCCTGTCCATCACCAACTCCTGGAGCTTGCTCAAACTCATGTCCATCGAGTCAGTGATATCATCCAACCAAGTTTCCCAACGTGCTTCTCGACAAATTAATAGTGACCTTAATAAATTCTTTTGTCTACTTGAGCACAGTGCTAACTCAGATGTACTTACCACATCTCTTTTCAGGGAGCAGCAAAAGAGACTGGGCTGACACCCTGCCACATTCTCTGTGACCCAAGTTGTTAAGAGTCTGATGTCTTAGACCAACTCAACATCACTCAGAGATACAGAGCATCTTTGGAGCTGAGGGCCAAACTCTTGACATCAGAAACTCTCTGTGGGATGGAAAATGATTGAAAGGGTCTGCCATCTTCCCAAATTACCCCCCTTTCCTCCACCACAGGAGAATGTTTTTGTCCTACAGCACATCTATCAAACAATACTCCCAGGAGCATTTGAAGCCACGCAGTATGAACAGAACAGAGATAACAGGAGAATAAAACTGCTTTGTGTGTGAAGCTCACAGCTGACTGAGGTCTGGGTCCAAACTGTGAGCCTAGAGTCCTGCATCCACTTATCATGACAAGCAGTCCACCAAAGGAAAACCGCAGCCCCGCAGCCCCAGTCTGGAGGAGCAGCCACTTACTGGACCGCACTAGAGCTCCCAGTGTAGCCCGAATCGCATCTTTAGAGTCATGTTGAATTGGAGCATAACCCTATGGTCCTTGCCCACCCGCACCCCACGTCCTCTGCCAGCCTTTGTCTGTGGAAAAACTTTAGCCAAAGAACAAGTTCAGTCAGAGGAGTGAGAACGTGCAGAAACAAAGAAAAACAGTCACAGGAGCCCAAATAATAACAGCGTAATCATGAAGCATAGTCAGGGACCTTTAGTTCCTTCTCAAGGCCAGGATACTGTGAGCCGTTTTGTAGATACTGAAATCCCCACCAGGTGGAGAAGTTAACTACATGATGACCAGACTGTAGCCACATGACATCGGCTGCCACTGTGAGCTGTTTTGTAGATACTGAAATCCCCACCAGGTGGAGAAGTTAACTACATGATGACCAGACTGTAGCCACATGACATCAGCTACCCTAATTCCAAGAACTGGCCTCAAAGAAATGAAAACAAGCCGACCCTGGAACTGAAAATTAACTGTACCTAAAACAAGGATGACGTCGGTCGGCCCCCTGATGACCAGTTTCAAGTTGACTGTGCTGTTCCTGCATGTAGCCCCTCCCTCTGCCTATAAAAGCTCTCTCCTCTGATTGTCAGTGCGGTGGGGTGGTGAGGGGTTTGGCTTTTGGACAGACATCCACTCTCCCCGCCCCTCCAGTTGCCAGCATCCAAAATAAAGCAAGCTTTTCCACCAACCTGGCCTCTTGACTGGCTTTTGAGCAGCGAGCAGTGGGACTCCACTTTCTGTTACAACGTGCTGCCCTCTCTCCCGTGATGCTGGCCCATCTCCAGCATCACCTGGGCTTCTGTAAGTGAACCTGCCCTAAGTCTGCACATTCGATACAATTGCCTTAACACCCCACCAGCCCCAGCTCTGTGCATCCTCACTGGTAACAGACAAGAGTTTCATTTCCACCCCATGCACTCTGTGTCTCTATGCAGAAAACACTCTGTGTCTGTCGCCAATTTGCTTGTCTCTTTAATAACCCGTTTCCAGAAAGGCATGTCCCTGGATATTCACACTTAAAATGATCATACGGCTGATATACCCAGATATAATACCAAGACCGTCTTCTAAGATTTGTTTCTTACAAACAGGGCATCTATAAGCTTTTCCTGAGCAAATGCTGCAGAATTATGTGTGTGTGTGGCTTTTTTCAGCAATTTACAGATAAGGTTCATGTTTTAATGTCCAGGCACTAGGTGATCTCAGAGATACTTGGCATTTATAGCAAGTCCTGGTGTACTACTGCTACACTCTATTGAAATATTTCTACAAATACACTGTGCATGATAATTAGCTTGATGAGATTTAGACACTGAACCATGAAACAAGCAAGAATATGCTCAGAAAGCAAGAGATGTTAAAAATGTTTCTGCTATTAAAAATGACTAAGACTAGAGCAGCAACAGCAGAAAAAGTCAGACACAGGATATGAGCTGAACCCCGAGATCTATGGGCTCTGGGCATGCCCCTCACCCCTTTAAGATATACAGTCTGTATCTTAAAGATGAACAACCCTCAGTTTAGAAAGGTAAAGGCCCAAAGACACACAGCTCACTCTTCCACTCTGGTAATAGATGACCTTTCATGTCCCTTCTGTTTAGCCTCTGGCCTTCTAACAATGACCTTTTATCCAGAGAGGCATTATTTGTGAACATGATAAGATAAATAAACCAGGAAATTCATTGGAAGGACTGATACTGAAGTTGAAACTCCAATACTTTGGCCACCTGATGCGAAGAACTGACTCATTGGAAAAGACCCTGACTCTGGGAAAGATTGAAGGAGAAGGGGACGAGAGAGGATGAGATGGTTGGACGGCATCACCAACTCAATGGACGTGAGTTTTTAGCAAGCTCCAGGAGTTGGTGATGGACAGGAAGGCCTGGCGTGCTGCAGTCTATGGGGCCACAAAGAGTTGGTCATGACTGAGCAACTGTTGGGACTATATTTGGTCCTTTCTGTATAATTATATGATAGGGTAAATTATTTCCTCTGAATGCTGAGAAACCCAAAGGTAAAATAAGCAGACACTTCCTATACGCACCTGACAAAATGGAAAGTGGCCCAAATTCACAATTTAAGTCTTTTTTTTTTTTTAGTTGTTTGTCAAATATAAGAAGTATGAAGTCTTCACAAGGCAATAGAGCTTGCCTATTCTTAATCTCAAATATACTTTGTATTTTTTTCTAAAGCAAAGTGCATTTTCAGAGCCTATAAAAATCTGTAGATGAATGAAACTCAGGTGTACAACATACATGCTTTAGGAGTAGTAACTGTCCACATTCTTCCCATGCTTTTTGTGTGTGTGTGTGTGTGTGTGTGTGTGTGTGTGACAGACAACCCCAAAAAGAAGAAAGTCTCCAAATCCTTATTTTACAGAATATCCTTTCAAGGGACAGAATACAAACCTTACTAAAAACTGATCTAATAAATTCAGGCACCAGCAATTTATTTTGTGCAAATAACATTAAGCATCAGCTATTTCCTCAATGCTCCCAGTTAATCCATTTTAAAGGAACTCTAAAACAGAAGTAGCAAGAACAAAATGTAAGAAGAAATAGCACCGAAAGGTATTTTCCTGCTAAAAAGCCACCAAAGCATTTCATAGGGTTAGAAAAGAAGTAGATTCCTTACCATTCTGGATGGCTGCTGAGTCCAGGCCCGACAAAATACTTGGGGAATTCTAACAAGCAACGCTAATGAACACACGCTTTGTCGACTCTCGTGACCTTGATGCTGAAACTGGGAAAACTCTGTGCTAATCTGTTGTAAGCATCGTGGAAAACCTTGAGGGGCAGAAGAGCCCTGTTTTGCCACTGACATCATCATCCTTAATGATCAATTAAGATCACATGGAACTCTGCTGGGCCACTGAATCTTAAAATAATTCCAACAAGCCAGTGAGGGATGGAATCTTCCATGCAACACAAATGCTGCTCATAATTAATTTTTAAACATGGTAATGACAGATTTTCATGTGCATTTTTCATGGTATCCTTCTAATCCTCGTGCAAGTTAGACAGGCATTTTATACCCCATATCACTGATGGGGTAGCTGATACTTGGAGAGTCACAGTACCAGAGAAGTAACTTATATCTGGGTCTCCTCCTACTTCCCCATCCCCCACCTAGTGCTCCTCCCAGGAAACCTGCTCTGCGCAATCTCAGAGAGAGCAACCGTTCTCCCTGCAGTGTCCTCAGGGACTGGGGACATAGGGCAGCTCCCAAGCCTGCAAGTCCTCATCGTAGTGTACTGACGAAGGAGAGAAAAGAACCGCCACGAAAGATCCAAACCACAAGGGAGCCACTGTGAAGTCTGCCTGGCAAAATATTATTTCTCCAAGAAGTCAGCTTTTCAAAGATGGTATTGAAGGTCTATTCGCCATCCTTAAAAATCTGATGAAAGTTGCCGAGTAGGAGATGGCAAAAATAAGAAGAGATTAACAGGAAGAATAGGTAATGATCCCTGATTGAACTCTAAATCACCCAAGCAAGAGAAGGAATACCAGTGGTATTGCGTGGGCTCACGGCTCAAGAACTGCAAAAAAATCTCTCTGTTCTGGAAAAAAATGAAAACTCTAGATGCAGAGAAACATCCACTTTCTCACGGGGTAAAATCGCCATGTAATTCTAGATCACAAGTCTTTCAGAGAAGAAGGAAATAGGCTTACCTTGAGATGGACTCGAGCATTTTGACTAATTTCAGGAGATGAATATGCTCTTCAGATACACTGTGAGGTCATTACAAGGATTTCCCTATTGAATCCACGGTCTTTGTCTAAAGGTTCAAAGAGCCTCAGGGTATGAGTAAAAGCATTATCTCCTTCCAGACTTGATTTGCTTCTTTTAAAAACAATAACAAAAAAGTCAGTGTTCTGAGATATGGCCACTCCACTCAAAGTGTGGTCCTCATATAGGCAGCGTCAGCACCACCTGGAAACTTGCTAGAAATGCAAATCAGGAAGAGGAAAGTCACAGAAGGAAGTTGCTTCCTCCATCTCCCGCCAAAGAGCCCCAGACCCCAACTCAGACTTGCTCACACAGTGTGCATTTTAACAAGGTGTCCAGGGGTTCTAGGCGTACTTTAAGTTGGAGAAGCACTGTTTAGGGTCCTTGACCTGAGCAGGCAATAAACAATAAATGCTGGAGAGGATGTGGAGTAAAGGGAAGGATTTACAGCTTCCCTGGTGGCTCAGTGGTAAAGAAACTGCCTACAATGCAGGAGACCCAGGTTTCCACCCCTGGGTTAGGAAGATCCCCTGGAGAAGGAAATTCTCCTGTTGTTGGGAATGTAAATTGATACAGCCACTATGGGGAACAGTGTGGAAGTTCCTTAAAAACTAAAACTAAAACTACTTATGAGCCAGCAATTCTGCTCCTGGGCATATACCCAGAGAAAACCGTAATTCAAAGAGTTGCATGCACCCCAATGTTCATTGCAGCACTATTTAAAATAGCCAAGCCATGGAAGAAACCTAAATGTTCATAAACGGGAATGGATAAAGAAGACATAGTACCTAGATACAATGGATTATTACTCAATCATAAAAAGGAAAAACATTCTACCATTTGCAGAAACATGGTTGGATTGTCATATAGTGAAGTCAAAAAAAGAAAAACAAATATCATATATTAACGATATATTTGAAATCTAGAAAAATGGTATGAGTGAGTGAGTGAAAGCCGCTCAGTCATGTCTGACTCTTTGTGACCCCATATACAGTCCATGGGATAGCAAAGGGTCAGACACAGCTGAAGCAACTGAGCATACACGGACTACACAGTCCATGGAATTCTCCAGGGCAGAGCCCTGGAGTGGGTAGCCTTTCCCTTCTACAGGGGATCTTCCCAACCCAGGGATAAAACCCAGGTCTCCCGCATTGCAGGCAGATTCTTTACCAGCTGAGCCATAGGAGAAGCCCAGAAAAATGGTATAGATGATCTTATATGCAAAGCAGAAATAGAAACACCCGTATGGAGAACATATGTATGGATACTGTAATCGGGAAGGGTTAATTTTGAATTTATGCTGGATCTGCTTCTGTGACTTTAACCCTCATCCTGCCGCTTGTTTTGTTACTGCAGGCACCCATAATGGCCTGCCTCGGGGAGATAACCTGAGCTGCCCACCTGTGATGGACTGCAAGGAAGTGAAACTAATGCATTCCCCTGCCTAAGACTTGCCATTCTAGGGGACACTGGCAAGGACTGAATAGTCTTTTTACTTTGTTTCCTCACCTCCCCCCATCTCTGCTCTGATCCAACAAAGAACCTGGCAACCAGGCCCCAACAAGAAGGTTATTTTGAGGCGCTAGCCTGCCATATTCTTGATCGGCAGGCTCCCGAATAAAATCCCTTCCAACACTTCATCTTGGATTCGTTGACTTATTGTGCCAGAAGCAGAACAAGCTTGGACTCCCTAAAGGTAAAAATAGCAAGGGGGAAAGGAAGGAGGGGATGAATTGGGAGACTGGGATCCACATAGTATTGATACTATGTATAAAATACAAAACTAACAGGAGCCTACTTTATAGCACAGGGAACTCTACTCAATGCTCTGTGATGACCTGAATGGGAAGGAAATCCAAAAAAGAGGAGATAAATGTAAACATATAGCTGATTCACTTTGCTGTACAGCAGAAACAAGCACACCACTGTAAAGCAATCACACTCCAATAAAAAAAACAAGAGAGAGAAAGGGTAAACTGTCAACAGCCAGAGCAGGAGAGCCTTCTTTTTCCCCTGAAGTCACAAACCCTCTATCAGTGTCCTATTTACAAATGCGAAGGGATCTTTAGTGATTAAATCAAGAGTAAAATACATTTCCAGAATTCAAATTAGGTTACAGCAAGGATCAGATCCAAAACCTAAGTGAAGAGTGTGTGGCGAGATGCAACTCATGCAAAGAAAAGTATCGATTTTTTTTTTAATGTAAGGAGATTCTGCTTCACCAAACTGTTGCTGTGCTATTTTGATTAAAAGGACATTTGCTGAAAAACTTAGAAAAATGAGGCTGGTTGGCTCATTTCAAAATGTCAGTAAACTAATGATTGTGTCCTGAAGGCAGTGTATTACGATCTGCTTCTGGAGGTTAGAATTCCACATTTTAACTGAAAAAGAAGAATTTTGCCATTGTTTCAGGCAAAGCCTTTGCGTTTTTGTTTTGTTTGTTTTTTTTTTTCCAAGAGAAGAGGAGAAAATTGCTGCCAGTATTAAGTAGGTCTAGAGGAATAATTAGACATTTTCCCCTGATCATTTAATTGACCATGGCTGACCTCTATTGGAGCCAATTAACCTTTTTTTTCATAAGGAACCACTGACCTATTTTATTCCATTTTCATGTCTCTCAATATTTGACAAGATGGTGAAAAAAATCTAGTTTCATTGTAACTGTTTTTGAATCCCTAATTGCTAGAAATTCTAAAACATCTCCAGGTATTTTTATCACTGATAATCAGTAACTTTGATGCAGAGCTTTTATGTATGATTGGAGAGTAGATTTCTAAAAGTGTGAAATATTACAATGTTAAATATAGCTAACTGGGACATGAAGCCTATTCCATTTATTTTGTTTTTCCACCAGGGCTTGACTGACATACTGGTTCTTGCAATACATTCAGTCATCCAGAACCAGTAGTCTTTTAAGTGGAAGAAATTAAGCGAGAACTGGCTGTCATTTTGTAAACCCAATTTTCATAGCATTTCAGTGCACTCAGCCAAATGACTTAGGTAGTCAGAATATCACAGATACTGGATTCAATACAGAAGGTATTTAATTTTAAATGGTAATGTCATCATCTATTAATCATTTTGAGTGTCAGTATATACTGCCACATATTACAATCAATAGTTTGCATCTTCAGTAAACACTTACTGAAGATGGTGATAGATTCCAGACAGTAGTAAACACATTGATTACAGGGTCTCTATGTATAGCATTTTATATTCAAACAGATCAATAGATTTGACACTGGATCACAGGATTACTACAGAGAAGCAGCTCCAAAATGGTTGAGGTTCAAAAATTTTTTCCAGAGAAATAGGATTTACTTTATTAAAAAATACTTAACTTGACTATGTCTATATTCAGTAAGGCAACTTAATGCTGAGTGATTCATGCCAAGATACACAAACCCATTTGCTTAAAGGATCCAAAGTTAAATCAATCTTAATAACTGAAAAAGCTTTAGCCAAAGAACATGATACAAGGTAAACAGTTGTATGCAAACATATCCGTTTGTGTTTATAGTAGCTTCTAATATTTCCCACAGGGCTAATGTAAGAGAAAATATGTTTACATGCTTTTTTGGAAACATAGGGACAATATTTTTTGGGCTTTCCTGATAGCTCAGTTGGTAAAAAATCCACCTGCAATCCAGGAGACCCCGGTTCAATTCCTGGGTCGGGAAGATCTGCTGGAGAAGGGATAGGCTACCCACTCCAGTATTCTTGGGCTTCCTTGTGGCTCAGCTGGTAAAGAATCCTCCTATAATGCGGGAGACATGGGTTCAATCCCTGGGTTGGGAAGAGGCCCTGTAGAAGGGAAAGGCTACCCACTCCAGCATTCTGGCCTGGAAAATTCCATGGACTGTATAGTCCATGGGGTCACAAAGAGTCGGACACGACTGAGTGACTTTCACTTTCAGGGACAATATTTATGACATTGATTTAATAAATAGTTATCTGTATATTCATTTCATCTTTATTTATGCTAAAAGATCACATTTTGTTAAAGTCAAGACTAGTGAGTATGGAAAATGAATCAGGTGGCCCACACCTGTACTGAGGATAATCTGAAAAGTTCATAGAAACATTATAAGAAATTCATCTATAGTGTGAACTGTTGCAGCATTTAAGCAACACACATTTATGTCCTGATGATTTTCTCTCTTAATTAGGCTCTAGCACACCTTGTAACATATCATTTGGAAACTTTAGCAGGTTTTCTCCACTTGTGAACTTCAATTTGATGAGCACTCATATTTTATGTAAGAGACACAGTTTAGGAACAACTTTCATAACGAAACAGAGGTGGGTACAGAAATTTAGCAAACTGCCCTATATGCTGACCACTTTGAGATCTGGGTTCCATGACACTGTTGGAAAATTGGCATGGAATGTGAGTGGTAGAATATTTAAGGCTCAAGTCAGAACTGACAAAAATGTACTGAAGTGGCAGGCCTGGACTCTAAGGAAAGACATCTGTAAAGTTTATTTTGTTTTGATTTGCCCAATATTGACACCCTGTTATAGTGAGTAAAATTCAACTCAATTCAATACATATTTTCAGCACTTCGAGGTGTTCAAAGGTGAGGAAAATAAAGCAGCTAGCCACTGAGGAAGAGAATAAAAATAGGGAGCTACATTTGAGCATTTACTATGCCCTAGACACCTCCGAGCGCTTGTTATAATTTAATGCATAAAGGGAGATATAACTGTTAATGTGCATTTGTGAATAGTTGATGTAAGAAAGAGAAGTAGTTATATCTTAATGCAGAGCTTAACATAATAGCTGGCATTTAGACTTTAAAGATGGAGCTTAATTTCAGAAGTAGAAGAAGAAAAAGATGGCATTTCACGAAGATGGAGCTTCCTAAGGCAAGGCCCATATGCAGCAGCGATTATAAGACACGATCAGAAAACAGTCTTACAGTTTGCATCACAGGCCTGTGGGGCAAGGGGCAAATGTTTGCCTTTCTTAGAACTAAAGACAGAGTTCCCTTGTCCAGTTTACCAGAAAGAAATCTAATCTCATTTGGGAATTCAGTACATACAAAATATTCTTAATGACTTTAATGGAGAATATAAATATATTTTTAAAACATTTATTCAGGACATTTATAAATTATTTAGACTAAATAATGGCATTAAATTGAATTACATTAAATAGTAATCATTAAATATTCATTAAATATGAATTCATTAAATATGAACTCATTAAATATGAATTACATAGCGTATGTGATGTTTTTCATCTCTGAAAATGATCATATGTTTGTGCTCTAGATTGATTTTTAAATTTCATCTATTGCATCAATTTGGGGTAAATCAGTACAGTAGTTTTCTTTATTTTCTTTCCATATCATAAATTTGTGTTACACATGTAACGTTTTTATTCGTAAACCATCCCAATTTTTCCACTTATTACAGCAGGCGATATGGCACCATATCTGGAATACACAGAGCCGTGTAGTAGCAGACAGTGGCAAAGAATTAGAAATATTTGCTGGATTGGAAATATTTGCTAAGAAGAGATTAACTTTCAAAAACTGAACTCTAGTCTCAAACTGGATATCTCTTAACAATGCTAAGAAATTTTATCAGCTATTCGTAAAGACAGGTTCTGTGTTTTCACTTCCCTCATTGTTAGGTATTTATTTAAACCAGTATGTATACATAGGTGAAAATGTACAGGTGAGTAGGGTGTGTGTGTGTGTGGGTGTAAGTTTACATGTATACATGGAAATTTGCACATTTACTTGTATAGCTCTTGTTCACAGATGAGGGGTCTTCCATTCTTAGAAAGACAATTTCATTTTTCCTGTAATCTGCCTGATTTGATGAGAAACAAATGGGACCAGTTTTCAAGTATTAGCCAGGACTGCTTTCCTGCTTCAACTGCAGAGCTGAGCAGTTGCATTGCAGCCATATGGTCTCAAGCTGAATTAACGAATCCCTGACCTAGGCATCCACGGACCCCTCATCGAGCCTCGTTACTCTGAGCCTTGGCTTGCCCCTACTGAGGCCACAGTGCTCTGGTGAAGAAACCCTGCTGGTCTCTGCCTTCCTCACTTCACTGCCGGCTCAGTTCCTCTTCTCTCGGGTTTGGATTTGTTGCAACAGCTTCTGTGTTTTTGGTACACCCATCCCACTTCTTCCTTCGTTAAAATAATAGTTTACCTTTCCTGAAATACCATTACCTGATGCTGTTGTTTCGTTGCTCAGTCATGTCTGACTCTTTTGCTACCCCATAGACTGTAAACCGCCAGGCTCCTCTGTCCGTGGGTTTTCCCAGGCAAGAATACTGCAGTGAGTTGCCGTTTCCTTCTCCAGGGGATCTTTCTGACCCAGGGATCGAACCCACGTCTCCTGCACTGTAGGAGACTCTTTTACCACTGAGCAACCAGGGAAGTGCACCATTATCTGATACGCCCCTTATAAACTGCTGAAGTTTCCGTTAGCCTCAAAAAAATTTTTAGAATCTTTATCCCAACATAGAAGACTTGACAAATGAGCGAATCAGACCTTGGTTCATAAACACCTCTTACAGGCAGCCCATTTATTTCTCCTGTCTTCCAAGCCCTACCTATACTTGCTGTCCATTCCCCAGTGAGTCCCCACATTTAAGAAGGCCTTTCATGAGCTTCTGACTCTCCAGCAATCTGTTTTCTTCATGTCCCTCAGTTACTACCAGGTCTTGACACGTACATGGAACTGGACACACACATTCATTTCTGGAGCTGGGTTTGGGGTTCCGATTCTCTATCTTCTCTGGATTAAATCCATCACAGCAGGAACCATGACTCAAGTCCTTCGACACCTCAAAACTTAGCACAGTGCTTTGAGTGGAGTTAAATGTAAAATGTGGGCTTCCCAGGTGGCACTGGTGGTAAAGAACCGCCCTGCCAACACAGGAGACACAGGAGACGCAGGTTCAATCCCTGGGTTGGGAAGATCTCCTGGAGGAGGGCATGGCAACCCACTCCAGTATTCTTGCCTGGAGAATCCCATGGACAGAGGAGCCTGGCGGGCTATGGTCCACAGGGTCTCAAAGAGTCTTACACGACTGAAGCAAATTAGCACACACACAGATGTAAGATGTACTCTTACTTGTGCTGAATAATAACAACGATAATAGCAATTACTGAATGCTTATTGTCATCTGTGGGGTCAGAATGCTTATTATCTACCAAGACTGTGTCATGTCTAAAGGAGTTCATAAACCTAACAGAAAATAATTAAAAGAGAAACTGGCAAAAATTCTCCAGAAGTTTACGGCCAGTTTATTTAGAACATAAGAAAAGGAGTATGAAATTCTCTCAGTCGAGTCTGACTCTTTGTGACCCCATGGACTACACAGTCCATGGAGTTTTCCAGGCCAGAATGCTGGAGTGGGTAGCCTTTCCTTTCTCCCAACCCAGGGATTGAACCCAGGTCTCCTGCATTGCAGGCGGACTCTTTACCAGCTGAGCCACAAGGGAAGCCCAAGAACACTGGAGTGGGTAATGTATCCCTTCTCCAGAGGATCTTCCTGACCCAGGAATCAAACTGGTGTCTCCTGCATTGTAGGTGGATTCTTTACCAACTGAGCTTTCAGGGAAACCCTTTAGAACATAAAAATAGCCACAAGTTAAAATGAAACCAGTTGAAGAAATATATCACCAACCACAAAATGCTTAAGGCTTTATGTGTTGAGTAAAAAGAATGAGTGAACAGAGTGAGATAAATTTAGTTAGCAAAGATTTTGGTGGAGGAAGTGAAATGGGGGATGATCATGGATTTGGGAGAAATGAAATGGAAGAAAGTATTCTTAGTGGAAATGGAGGGGAGTGGGGATTCTAATAAATCCTAAGACCAGAAGAGATTGTTCAGTTGATAATTGGATTAGTCAGGAGGCCCTTCCCCAATAACCTCTACTCTACATACACCAAAACTCTTAAAATGCCAATATATTAAACAGACAAAGTTCTTAACCATGGTCCAAACTTGGATCCAGTCTTAGGGATGCTTCTGTAGATCTTATTTTCAGGATATTTTTTATAAACTCTCTGGTGGGAATATAACATATTAGAATATTATATATATGATATATATAGGTTCTTCATTCTTGGTCATTTTTTAGATACTTTTTTAGATATACTGAGGATCTTTTAGATATACTGAGGACTCTTGAGAGTCCCTTGGACAGCAAGGAGATCCAACCAGTGCATCCTAAAGGAAATCAGTCCTGAATATTCATTAAAAGGACTGATGCTGAAACTCCAATACTTTGGCCAGCTGATGCAAAGAACTGACTCATTGGAAAAGACCCTGAGGCTGGGCAAGATTGAAGGCAGGAGGAGAAGGGGATGACAGAGGATGAGATGGTTGGGTGGCATCACCAACTCAATGGACATGAGTTTGAGTAAACTCTGGGAGTTGGTGATGGACAGGGAGGCCTGGCATGCTGCAGTCCACGGGGTCATAAAGAGTCAGACACGACTGAGTGACTGAACTGAACTGAACTGAGGATCTTCTAAATATAATTCAAAACTAATTCTAAGCATGTCTGCACTGAACACATTAAAACACAAATCAGTTATACTTCAATGTGGTCTAAAATTGCTTGGATTGAGTAAGGCTGAAATTGTGAAAAAGCCCCACATAATCTTTATGCAAATAGAGAATCTTCACTTGGTGTGTCACACTTAAACCAATGTCACAGGAGCAGGTTGGAGGCATATCCTCCAGACTGGAACTCTTGCTATATTTCAAGCTACACAGCCAAGGCAGAGACTCCAACAACCTCGTTTTAGAAGCATCCTCTTATAGCGGACATTTAAAATATGATGGCAGCTATCTTTGAAAATCTTGATTACATATTTGATTGCTTTCTAACAAAACTCTTTTCTCCTCCTACTTTTGCTCTCTTACGCCTTTCTGGCTTTTAACCACTGAATATCTTTGCTGTTGTTGTTGTCTAATCACTTTGCTGTTGTTTAGTCGCTAAGTCTTTTCTGACCCTTTTGTGATCCCATGGACTATAGCCAGCCCACCTGGTTCCTCTGTTCTTGGGATTTCCCAGGCAAGAATACTGGAGTGGGTTGCTATTTCCTTCTCCAGAGGATCCTTCCAACACAGAGATTGAATCTTCGCCTCTGCATCGGCAGGCAGGTTCTTAACCACCGAATAACTCCAAATTTTCTAGCAGAAATTCTTTGTACAGCAGTAAGTGCTTTTCTGCCTTGTTCTACTAATAACATTTCAGTTCCTGCTTTTATCATTTATCTGGGTAATCAGTTCCTACCCCTCTTCCATCCTGTTTAGTATCAAACAAATGGTAACATCTTTCTTCCAGATTGTGTTATAAACTGAACCAAACAGAGGTATGGTTGTTCCCACAATTTACGCCTGGGAAGCATAAAGAATTCTAGGTGTAGTTAATCCATATAATGATTGCTACTAATACAGTATATTCAAAACCCCATACTTAAATAGAATATGGAAGCATTTTGAAAGAAATTGTGTTTTATTCAATTGTATAAAGATCTTAGATTTTTTTCAATCTGTTAATACTTTTTCAAGATGTGCTAAGCTGCTGCAGTTGAGTCTGACTCTTTGCAACCCTATGGACTGTAGCCCGCCAGGCTCCTCTGTCCATGGGAATTCTCCAGGCAAGAACACTGGAGTGGGTTGCCGTGCCCTCCTCCAGGGGATCTTTCCTATCCAGGGATTGAACCCGTGTCTCTTGCATCTCCTGTAATGGCAGGCAGATTCTTTACCAATAGCACCACCTGGGAAGCCCTTTTCAAGATACTGATAGTAATTTTCTCTCTCTGCTTTCCACCAATGGCTGGGCATTTTCTCCAAATATTTGGATTTCAGAAAGGCAATAGTGCATTTTAGGAATTTATATTCATATTCATGAAAAAAGTTTTCAAATGAAATCCCAATAACTTTAGAGTCTGCATTTTTTAACTTGAATGAACTTGGTATAGCAAAAGCAGTACAGGCTTCCAAGTTTCAAATTTTGTTCTTTACTTATGCAAAAGATAGTCAACCTCTCCAAACCTCTCTTCTGAGTACCTGCCTAATTTGAGGGTGACCATTTCCTATTTTATAGGTCACCCTGGGCATGAAATGACACACATATGTAATATACCTGGCACAGGATAAAGGTGAGTCCCCCTCCCTATCATCAGACAGATAATCACAGCCTAACTTGACTCTTAGTAATTTTGCATCTTATTATCTCATGTGTCAAGCAAGAACTAAAACATTCTTTAGAAATATTCCCTACACTTTAAAAGATTAAGTTTGTATATTCTCTATTTAATTCTCATGTTATCCTCAGTTCTGTAGTTCAGGCAATACATTTAATCCATTGCACAAACAAAATCTAATATGAGGCATATCCAATTTGTGAAAAGAATCACTACCCTTTACTGAGCACTTATTGTGAATTAATACTGTTCTAGTGCTTTATAGGCTTCCCTGGTGGCTTAGATTTTAAAGAATCTGCCTGCGATGCAGGAGACCCGGATTCAACCAGTGGGTCGGGACGATCCCCTGGAGATGGAAGTGGCAACCCACTCCAGTATTCTTGCCTGGAGAATCCCTTCGACAGAGGAACCCTTAATGTCTAATTTAATCCTCACAGTCCTGGGGAAGGTGTTACTATTATTATTCCCATTTTAGAGATGAGGAAACTGAGACGCAGAAGGTGACTCACAGTGACTGACCCAGACAGTAGGTAGAGAGGCCAGGTTTCAAGCCAAGTGGTCAGGCTCCTGAGTCCAGACTAGTAGATGTAACTCTAAGTGGTGGGGGCAGTGGTGAGGAACTGTGGGTCTCCCTTCTCTCTCCTACCACCAACTAGTCCCAACAGCTCAGTGTTAAAAACCTGGAAGCCAGCTTGGAGTCATATCTCATGAGTGGAATTCCAACACATCACCTGCAGGCTTTCCACTGATTCCTTTTTCAGAAGATTATTAGGTCATTTGAACAATATATTTACTCTATGTCAAAGTCTAGGTCTTGAAATAAACATTCATTCATTTATTCATTCAATCAACATGTGGTCTACTCTGCTCTAGGCATGTGGAATAAAGAAAGAAGTTATCTTTGGGAATGATGTGATTAAATAGGCATGGTTCTGGGTTATTTTAAAAACAACCTTGATAATAAAAGTAATGAATTAAATTGCTAAACTGTTTTATTTTAAAACCCATGCAGTCAGCACTTTGTAGTATCTACATGTTACACTTTCATTTCTGATCCTCATAAAAATCTACCAGGTAAGTAGAATGTACTCCTCACTTTTAGATGAGAAAACAGATTTATCTAACTTGAGCAATTTGATCATAGTCCTCTCACTGAGGTCTTCCACGTTCAAGTCCAGAATTCCAGAGACTTGGAACACAAGGCACTAGAAGATGTAGTTCTCACAGGCTTACAAAAGTAGATCACAATTCTACAGAAAGATCAGACATTTAGCTATACCTTCACTGACACCTATTCAGAGCAGGATGTGACATTCTATGGGCTTCCCCAGTGGCTCAGCAGTGAAGAATATTCCCGCAATGCAGGAGATACCAGTTCGATCCCTGGGTCGGGAAGATCACCTGGAGGAGGGCATGGCAACCCAGTCCAGTATTCTTGCCTGGAGAATCCCATGGACAGAGAAGCCTGGCAGGCAATAGTCCATGGAGTCACAAAGAGTTGGACATTACTGAAGCGACTTGAGCATGCACGCACATGACATTCTATGGCATAAAATTATTTTGATTGATTTCCACGCACAAGTTCAATTAGCAGCATGGAGTGATCCAAAGACAAATATTTTTCATTTACTAATGGCAAGAATCCAAGTCACATTTACAAGTCATGGCTCTCCACTGAGTGCCAGACAATATATTGTAAAACTTGGATTTGCTGGTATAATGGAAATGGAAGACAGGATGTTCCTATCTGGTCTGGGTACCGTGTTCACTAGGAACCTAGACCAGGCTTTCTCTTCATCCCTCTCTCCTCACTTGCCCCTCTGTGGCATGGGCACAGGCTTCAGGGGTAGGACACTGGCAACTTTTTCCTAGAAGAGGCAGAGAAGAACATGAACCCCTCCTCAAGTCACAAAGACCCCTGGAGATCATTTATTGTCCAACATGTGTGTTAAGTTGCTTCAGTCGTGTCCGACTCTTTGTGACCCTATAGACTGTAGCCTGCCAGGCTCCTCTGTCCTTGGGATTCTCCATGCAAGAATACTGGAGTGGGTTGCCATGCCCTCCTCCAGGGGATCTTCCCAACCCAGGCATTGAACCCGCATCTCTTATGTCTCTAGCATTGGCAGGGAATCCCACCCAGAGTATCATAATTAGAATTCAATTGTGGATGTATCACTAGTCTACACCGAGTCTCTGTAAAGTTTCAAGTCAGAGTTACCTGTGGAGATTTTTCAGAATACACTTATCTAGATCCTTTCCCAGCCCTACCGAGTCACAATCGTCTTACTGTTTGCTAAAATCCAATACCTAAGTAATATTACTTTGTATATGTGTACCATAGCTTCTTAATCCATTCATCTGTCAGCGGACATGCAGAAAATAGAGAATGGACCTGTGGACACAGTAGGGGAAGGAGAGGGTGGGACGTATTGAGAGAGTAGCCTTGACATGTATCACACTGACATGCAGCATTGACATGTGGGAAATAGCTAGCTAGTGGGAAGCGGCTGTATTGCACAGGGACACCAGACAGGTGCTCTGTGATGCCCTAGAGGGGTGACCGGGGGCTGGAGGGAGGCTCAAGAGGGACGGCACTTATGGCTGATTCACGTTATTGTATGCTAGAAACCAACAGAGCATTGTAAAGCGATTGTCTTCCAATTAAAAAAAAAAAAAAACCTAATGGCTACTACCAATGATAACTGTTGACAGTGTTGTGTTGGTTTCTGCCATACGTCAACCTGAATCAGTCATAGGCGTGCAAATATCCCCTCCTTCTTGAACCTCCTCCCCGTCTCCCATTCCATCTCACCCCTCTAGGTGGTCACAGAGTACTGGCTTTGAGCTCCCTGTTACACAGCAAATTTGCACTATTTTACACATAGTAATGCATATATTTCAATGCTATGCGCTCAGTTCGTCCCACCCTCTCTCTCCCCCACTATGTCCACAAGTCTGTTCTCTATGCCTGCATCTCTATTGCTGCCCTGTAAATAGGTTCATCAGTACCATTTTTCTAGATTCCATACATATGCATTAATATACAATATTTGTTTTTCTCTTTCTGACTTACTTCACTCTGTATAAGCGGCTCTAGGTTCTTTTACCTTGATCTGAGAGAGAAAACTGATCCAAGCCAAACAGAACACTGATAGTTCAACCATCAACTGGCTAAAAAAAAAAAAATCACAATTTGGGATTGGAAATTAGATTGATCTTGAAGAGAATAAAAGTGATGCATTTGTATCAGTTTTTAATTTACAAGACAGAAACAGACTCACAGATGTAGAGAACAAATTGTCGGTCACCAGTGAAGAAAGGTGAAGGGAGGAATGGTTAGGGGGTGTGGGATGGACAAGTACACGCTGCCATATTTAAAATGGATCACCCACGAGGACCTACTGTAGAGCACAGGGAACTCTGCTCTATGTTATGTAACAATCTAATCAGGAAGGGAATTGGGGAAAAAAAAAAAGAGAGACATATATATGTGTACAACTGAATCACTTTGTTCTACACCTGAAACTAACACAACATTGTCAGTCACCTATGTATGTGTGTGTGTTCAGTCGCTACGCCACGTCAGGCTCTCTGTGGCCCCAGGGACTGTAGCCCGTTAGGCTCCTCTGTCCATGGGATTCTCCAGGCAAGACTATGGAGTGGGTTGCCATTTTCTTCTCCAGGGGCTCTTTCCAACCCAGGAACTGAACCCTCATCTCTTGTGTCTCCTGAACTGGTATGTGGGTCAATCACCTATAAACCAATACATTTTTTTAATAAAACAAAAATAAATTAGGGAATATGTTCCCGAGCATAATGTCAGCACTTCCCAAGGTATCCAGGCATTGATGGTTTAAGGGAATCCGATTCCAAATCCTCAGCCTCCACGGGAACTGTTTTCTAAAACTCTTCTGCCTCAGACACTGTCTGGGGGGTCTCATGCCCACACTTGTGTGCCTGTCCACCACTGCCTCCCACAGATGGGCTTCACCCACTTCATGAAGAAAGGACATAGCTTTCACAGACCTGGAAGGTTACTGGGATGTGTTGCCTAGTGATGGAAAATCTGGTCATGGGACAATCCAAAATACCGGCGTCGGCCAAGTCTCCTTTTGCTCCACTATCCCTTCACCAGTCCCACCCCATCCTTCTCAGAAAGATATGAATACCTAACGAATTTTTTTCTATTTACCAGAAAATTCTCTCTGCCAGTAATCACCATTTTTTTTTTTAAAAAAAAGGCCCTATTTTGATCATTGTTTGTTACTAATAATAATAAATCAGTACAGAAAAAATGTTAATCCTCAGAACCTTATTTCCCAAGAACGTTTTCAAAATTCAGTTTCCATTTGTAATCATATTTTGTTGCTGCAACTATAGAGTGTTGAGTATTCAGGTGGAAACGTTTGCTTATCTTAATTAATACATCCTTGTATTGTACCCTGAACATATTCTTAAATGTATAAATTGTACATACTCAAATACTTCCATAAGATTGGAGAGGATGTCTTTGAATTCAGACTGAGAATGTAACGGAACCACTTTTGCTTTATCTAGTGGGTTCAGAACACAGCTAATAGAGTGTGAATATCATCAAGCTCATAATCGTTTTGAGTTTAAAGGCACTGAAACATCAAATTCTTGATGTCTAATACAAATAGAATTATCCTAGCTTGTCTTAGGGGGTCTAATAAAACTGGTTTTTGCCAAGGGAATCTTTTTTGGCCTTCAAAAGTCAAGTTTCAATCAAATACAATCAAATGTAAATTGACCAAAACAAAATGAGAAGTCATTAATGACTGAAATATTGTTTGTAATTGCTACCAATCCTCAGGCTATATTAGAGTCATGAGTTCTGTTCTCCTGGGATGTCTTTGCTTTTAAAAGCAACCGATTAAAAAGCAACTTAATTTATTCACAAGCTCACCCAAGCAAAATGTCATCCAACACACTGATGACTTCTACATATTTTGGACTTTTCTAGTTTCCCAGTTGTATGTCAGGCTGTTATTTTTATATCCAATCCACATATTGGTAGCAGGACTTCTGGTCTTAGTTGGCATTCTCTCCTCTATTATAGCTCTTCCAACTTCCTTCATTCTCTTGAAACTCTTATCACATCCCAACCCTGCCCCAACCCTCAGACCTTCAGCTTGTACCTTAACCCTTCATCTCACACTTTCCTGACAACAATCCCCTAAATCTCATTTCCCTCGTGCACTTTTTCCTCTGTTACAGATAATAATGATAATAGGAGTAGCTCACTGTATATGGTGAGTCCTTCCATGCGTCCACTGGGAAAAGTCCTCTTTACCTCTTAAGAGACTTCCCTATAAGATTTCTAGTTTTCACCTTACTGCTAAACTCATGGATATCTTTCAGTCCTTATGAGTCTTGATTATTTGGTTGCATTTTACACTGCTGGGCTTCCCTGATGGCTCAGCAGGTAAAGAATCTGCCTGCAATGCAGGAATCACAGGAAACCTGGGTTCAATCCCTGGGTCAGGAAGATCCCCAGGAGTAGGAAATGGCAACCCACTCCAGTATTCTTGCCTGGAGAATCCCATGGACAGACGAGCCTGGCAGGCAACAGTCCAAAGAAAGGGTCACAAAGAGTTAGGCACGACTGAGGGACCAAGCACCCACTGCACACTGCCTTACACTGCTGAAAATCAAAACACAACTTTTTGTAAGCATTTTGATGAACTAGAAAGATTTAGTTAGATCCCCTAGATTGCAAATACTCTGGCAGGGAAGTGAACATTTTTTTTTTTTTTTGGAAGTGAACATTTTTTTAAGAAAGATTATTAATTTACTTTTGAAATAAATATTTTCAATAATAACAATGGCAAAGTTTGGTTAAAGACTTAAATGTTCCAAGTTCTCTTTTAAATGTTTCATATTTATTAATGCATTTGACCCCTCAAATAACTCTGAGAGTTATTTCAATGTCACAGGAGCTCAGAAGAAAGTTTAAATTGCTCAAGTTCATAGAGGTGGCGTGTGTTTGAACTTAGGCTGCCCGACTGTGAAGCTCATCCTCCCGTTCATCAAATGATGCTGAATCACCCAGTAAGTTACTTACCCAGAATGCCTCATGCCCCAAGTAATCAAATTAATTGTGATTTGGGTCTAAGGAATGTAGCACTTATAGGAAATTATATATAGAGATGATGATGATGAAGAAGGAGGAGAAGAATGAGGAGGAGGAGGAAAAGATGATAGATAGCTACAGAGATAGATGATAGACAGCTGGATAGCTGTAGGCAGAGCCTGGCGAGAATGAGCTAATTAGGATGACACCTCTGTTTCAAATAGCTTATCAGTAGTAATGCGGAAACCAATGCAGAAAAAGATTACAGAACTTGTTGAAGGTCATAAAATCAGGTTCTGCAACAGAATTTTCTAGGTCATATGCAGCCAACCATGTCTGCAACTAGATTGAGAAGAAGCTACCTTTTATCTTAAGCACTTTGCTGAGTAAAATGACAAAGATGGTAGGAGGAAAAATGCAAAGCTAATAAATAACTGAATGAAGCTAGAAAATGAACTTGTGCTTAAGAATAAGACATTAGGGAAAAGCATTAGCACAATGGATTAATGCATATAATGTTGCTTATATAGGAACTTAGCCCAGGGTAAAAGATTAAATAAAAATTGATTTTTCTCAAGAGATGCTATCATTCAGAACATCAAGTGGTGGACACAACAGATATGGTAATAAACAAAATTTTTAATACCCAGATGATCAAAGCTTTGCTTGATTTTCCAAATGAAAATAATATGAAGCTTCCAACATCCTTAGATAGGGCCCACGATCCCCATTACTTTTCTATTTTCATATTGCTCTATATCTTTAAAAGAGTTTTTTTGCATTATATGTAGCTGATGGCATCAGTTTTTAAGGGATTTTTGCTAAGTCTTAGTCCACCAGCCCATATTTTAAATTCTTCACATGGTGAGGCTTGCAGTGTTTGATTTAGTTTTTAAAAATTCCTATAAACTTATACTTGTAATAAGCATGAAACAAAAATAACAATGATTTGTGTGAATTAAATATTTTAAAGTGGAAGTGCTTTGGACCTAGAAATATGCAACAATTGAACTTAGTTAATGAAAATACTGCCACACAAGAAAATTCAACACTTCTCCAGAATGCAAGATGCAGATTTACATGTTGATAAAAGGCACTCTGGGCTTCCCTGATGGCTCAGATGGTAAAGAATCTGCCCACAATGCAGGAGACCTGGGCTCGATCCCTGGGTGGGAAAGATCCCCTGGAGTAGGAAATGGCCAACCACTTCAGTATATTCATGCCTGGAGGATTCCACGGACAGAGGAGCCTGGCAATCCATGGATTTGCAGAGAGTCAGACACAATTGAGTGACTAACAGAAAAGACACCCTCCAGCCATATTCTGCACAATGCAGGACGAGCACTGGGGCGGGAATAAGAAAGAATGACGACATGAAAATGGCAAGAAATAGAACTATTCAGCCTCAGATAAGTTCTAGGGAACAAGGCATGTGTTAAAAAGGGACAGAAGAATTGAAAGTAATATCAATTAAAAACGACTAAAAATTAAAAAGCTGTCCCATTTGAAAGTACTAACTAGGTTGCTAGCAGAAACCTGGAAAAATGACTGTGGATTATGAAGTGTGGATCTGGGACAAAAGACAGTATAGGAAAATGTAATTTATAGAAGGGAAAATGTTTTTTTTTAAAAGAACATTAATTTTGACCACCAAAATGGAGATAATTATACTCTCAAGAAAGGAGGAATGTTGAGTGTTGCCATATTGGGGTTGTGTTACAGAAAAAGTAAAATTATGGAACATCTAGCTATTAAATCAGAGAAGAAAAGGCCAACTTTCTATACCAATAGCTTTTTTTTTTTTTTTTTTTGGCACTTGCTGAAGTTAGAGATTTAAAACAAAAGGGAAAGCAGAATTTCTCTTATGCTTAGAATACACCAGCAGAGAATCAGATCAAGAAACATTTTGTAGCAGTCATCTGTTCAATTCTCTGGACAGATTTTTTTTCTCTTCTCTTACATGAGCTGGAGAGCTAGCTCATATCTTGCTTTTACCAATTTGAGATTTCCAGGATTTTTCCTTTTTTCGTTTTCTACCATCTCTAGCTTTCTCTATTTTCCCATTTGTTTTTGCTCCATTTTCTGTGTTTCTAATGTGTTCAGAGAAAACAAAAATTCTTTGGCATCCAAGGGAAGTTCAGGAGGGAGGGGACGTATGTATAGCTGTGGTGATACTGATGTATCACAGAAACTAGCACAATATTGTAAAGCAGTTATCCTCCAGGTAAAAGTTTTTTAAAAGCTTATGATGGTAAATAACAAGGTTATTTTTAGACTCTTTTTCCTTTATATTCAAAAATAATCATTCTTTTACCCTTTGCTCTTAGAAATACAATTTCATTACTTCAGTATTTAGAACGTGTTTCAGTTTCTCCAGGTTAAGTTTATAAAGTTCAGCAAACTGCATGAAATTCCCATAATACAAAATAGAATATAATAATCATGTATTTCCACGAGATATTACTACTGTTTTATCACTTTTTAAAAAATTAAACTATTGACTCCTTCTTTTGGTAAACTAAGCCCTCAGATATTATCATTTCATGTGTAAACTTGATCAAACTATCCCCACTTTGTTACTAACAGAAACCTAGAAATTTTATTCCTAACAATAACTTATTTTGCTAAGGTTGTCAATTAGTTCTCCAGTTCATTAGCCAATTAGGCATTTTTTTTTTTTGCCTAATTGGAAAGCTTTTTTGACTCTTCTTATTATATGTGTATTTAAATTACAAAAATAATTTATACTCCTAGTAAAAAAGTTAGAAAACAGAAAACTATAAGAGAATCATTCATAATTCCTCAACCTACAGATAGTCATTGTCAACATTCTGCTATGCATTATCATTTAGAATCATAGCACTACATCCCAAAGAGTACTAAAGCACTTTACTTACAGATGTGTGAAAACTAGTCCTCTAATTAGTATAGTTAGAAAGAAAATGCTGGTGCATGATAACTGTTGATGTCTGTGTGTATCCATCAGCCAATGGATACTAGCCATTCTGGCTTTGTGAATCTTCTCTCCAGAAGACTGCTGGAAGTCAGGACAAGAAAGCTGGCCCTTTTACCCGATAAAGGCAATGTGTGTGTGTGTGTGTGTGTGTGTGTGTGTGTGTGTGTGTGTGTGTGATCAGTTGTGTCCAACTCTTTGAGACCCCAGGGATGTAACCCACCAGGCTCCTCTGTCCATGGGATTTTTCAGGCCAGAATGCTAGAGTGGGTTGCCATGCCCTCCTCCAGGGGACCTTCCCAACCCAGGGATCGAACCCACATCTCTTGAGTCTCCTGCATTCGCAGGCAGATTTTTTACCACTAGTGCCATCTGGGAAGCCCCAACGCAGGCAATAAACATTTGAAAAACGATTTGCTTGTTTAGTCTTACTTCCTACAACAGAACTATAAAATGGATCTGAACTGCTTCTTTGTAGAATAGATTTTGCATAGTATAGTATAGTTTAATACATGTAACAGTATTTCAATGAATATTTATAGTCTAATTTTCCTTTTCAACAACCTGATGTCATAGCATGGAAGGTGAAACAGGTTAATATAAAACCTCTAGGAAACTGATCAAGACGGCAGGGTAGGAGAACTCAGAATTCACTCCCCTCCGTGAGCACATCAAAAATACATCTGCATGTGGGGCCATTCTCACTGAGAAGGAACTGGAGACTGGCAGAAAGACTCCTGAACAACTGAGGCTTTAAACAAGATCCACAAGTAGTCAGGGAGGAGGGGAGGAAAATTCATTAGGTCGGGACCTATGGCCCTGGGAGAGGAATCAGAAGGAAAGGAAGGTTACCTGGGCAGAGACCCACCCTGGGGAGTGAACAGTTCCAGCCGCAGTTGGGGTATCCCAGTCCTGGGATCCTACACAGAGAAGACGAGTCCCCCGGGCTGGCTGGGGGGTGGCTGGGACTATGAGGGGGTCTGAGGAAACCTGGAGTGGCATCTGGGTGGGGCAGAAGCGGCCACCACTGACTCTTACTCAAGCAACACATCAGGGCAGTCCAGAACCCTGACGGCAGTCAGCCCACACCATCCACCCATGCCAAGAGTCCACGTGGCCCCAACTGCTCCACAACAGGGCAGAGGATGCAGAGGCTGGGGCGGGGGGGGGGCGGGCAGTGATCAACTCTGAGGGACAAGGGAGACTTGGGCCTGAGACTGTGTCCCATGAGAGAGGGTCACGATTGCTGGCATCTGCCAGGCAGTGCAGAGGAGACAGCTCAAACCTCTGTCTGCAGCTGACAAGAGCAAAGGCCCCCCTTGCTTCATCCCCACCCCCGCCCCCACTCTGGGGGAAGCATCCCAGTGCTGGGACAGAGAAAACACACACTTAAGGGGAATGGGGTCAGCTCAGTCCTGATCCTATGGGCTTCTGCTCCAGCAACCTGGGACAGACTCTGCCCCAGCAGAGCAGGGATGGCTCCTGAACAGAAGGAAGACCCCACTTCACACTGGCTCCAGTTCTAGCCCCTCTGTCTGTAGCCCCACCTCCTACCAAGATGATAGTGGCCAGCATATCCTTAAGAAAGATGTCACTGGTGTCCACATCAAATCCAACCCTCCCACAAAGACACGGGGCACAAGTAGTCTGCGGAGGAATGCTCCCGTACAAGGACACACCTTCAAGATTGCAATAGGAAATCGTCTTACCTAAACTCAGGAAGGCAGATAAAGTTTGATAGGGCCCAAATGGGGTCTCACTGATAAGGTGGCTCACTATGTCGACCTTGCAAATGAAAAATCAAATCACAGTGATCTGTGAGACTGATCAAATTGCCCAAATGGCATCCTGTTATCTCACTGGTGCTTATCTTCTCAAAGCTGCAAGACCACCAGATTCCAGACCTCCGGCTACATGACCATCCCTCCAGAGAATTTTTCATTGGCGGGGTATAAGGCGGACTCCGTCAGAAAGGGAGGATGCTGGTTCTCCTTAAGGGTCAGTCACCCTCTCTTTGCCCTCTAATAAATTTCCTTTTCTTGCCTGACTGCCCGGCTCACTCTCTTTTTCTCTGCACACACCTTACAAAGTTGAGCAAAATGAAATGGCAGAGGAACTGCTCTCAGTTGAAGAGCAAGAGAAAACCCCTAAACCAATAAATAATGAAACAATGAATCCAAAGCATTAGTCATAAGAGTGTTAACTGAATTAGGGAAAAAGATAGTTGCACTTTCCTTTCCTTTTTCCCGACACACCTGTCTCATGTGTCCACGTCGTATCTTTATATCACACCCACTCTTCTCTCTGGGAATATTTGGGCTCTGTGCTGGAGCCCTGACTGTCTCTCATGCAAGATTCCTCACTGCTGCCGGACTGCCTCATTCATGTTTTACAATCAAGTATCCAGAACCCGATTTTACAACCTGTCCCCACCCTTGTCACATCCCTGTGGCTTACCGCTAGACACTCCCTCGTCATTCACTGCTCTGTTCAAGATCAATTCCAAACGCCTTAGTGAGCTATTGCAGACCTTTTACCATCTTATCTCCAGCATTTCCGCCCCTTTCCTTTTTCCACCCCCTAACCTTGTACTTTGGGCTTCCCAGGTGGCTCAGATGGTAAAGAATGCGCCTGCAATGCAGGAGACGCAGGTTCCATCCCTGGGTCGGGAAGATCCTCTGGAGAAGGAAATGGCAACTCACTGCGGTATTCTTGCTTTGGAAATCCCATGGACAGAGGAGCCTGGAGGGCTAGAGTCCATGGGGTTGCAAAAGAGTCGAACATGACTGAGCAACTAAACTATATGAACAAACCTTGAACTTTCTGCTCTAGCCACATCACAGTGTCAGTCCCTGAAGTGCAAGCTCTGGGTCCTGCTGTTACTTCTGCCTCAAGCATTTTCTTTCCTCACATCCTCTCTCTCCGTGTCCTGCTTTGTTTTGCTAATTCTCTGCCCTCAAGGTCTGCATTTAGGCATCACTTCCTCTGGGAAGGCAGGTCTGATCCCTCCTGCCTGCGGGTCTGTGCTCCTGTAGCCCCATCTTATCTCCACTACTGTTTACCAGACCATCTCCTCCCAAGACCGAGACTCCTTGAGAACGGACTGAGCTTTTGTTCCACTGAGTCTTTTCACCCACAAAGTGTTTAAAAAATAAAATTAGGACATTTCTACCCAACTTTCATTATCAGCCAGGATCGCAATCCCCTGATTAATCAGAAGGAGGCATTTCAGTGGAATGCAAGAGATGTGTCATTTTCACTGTTCCCAGCCTGGTCCGCTCACCTTCCCAGACATATGCTCAACTCACTCTCACCCTCTTGATCTCACTCACCTGGCCTGTAATCTCAAAACCATTATAATATCTAGATCCCACTTTCTACAGGAAGCCTCAAACATTACAACACAGATTAATCTCGTTCTCCAAAGTCCTATAGTATTTAAGGCCATAGATTGCTACTTTGTTCTTACGTTACGTTTATGATCTTCAAACATGTTCTAAGCTCAATTAAATTACATCCCATTTCTCCCAGTACTGAGGATAGAGCTAAATGCTCAAGCTCACTCATAATCACAGAAACACAGTTTACAACGATGGAAAGTAATGAAACAACACATGAGATCCATCAAAATGATAGAATTTGGAAACACTGATATTATCAACTGTCAGTAAAGCTATCAGAAGTCAAGAACTCATATGCATGTGTAGACATAACATTATGTAGCCGTTCAGGAAATCAGACTGGCAGGATTTGTGAAATTAAGAATTTGTTTGCCTTAAGACACAGCAAGCTCCCTCTGAAATATATATCCTAGAGATATTCTCAAAAATTTCGTCAGGGACGCGGATGAAAACGCTTTCCCTGATCTTTTATATGGCAGTGGAGAGTTGGAATTCGCCCCAGGGTCCTATTCTCAAAATCATTACAATAGTAGTGGCTGAATAGTAGAATATACTGGAAGCCCATTTTAGAATAGTACTCAGAAGAGAGAATCAACATGGCAAGACATAAAACACATAATACTCAAAGAAAAAACAAAAATCTATAGCACAATAACTAGTCTTGTAAATTTAAAACATAAACACACAAAATGCTACATACTGGTGTATTTAAGGACATTAAGTGTATATACTAGGAGAAAAAACAACAGTCAGTAGATAGATTAGATAAGTTAGATAGATGATACATAGATACATGTGATAGATGATGATACACTAGATAGAGAAATGGAGAGATGAAGGACCTTGCTAAGACAGTTTTTTCACATACAGATGTAAAAGTCAAGGCATGATTATTTCAATCTGAGGTCCAAATTAAAGAAGCAGATGACAGACAGACAGATGTCAATGCACAGATTCTAGGAGTTCATTATTTAAAAGCTATAAGTAGTTTCCTGTCTCCTAAGAGGGTTTATTTGGGGCTACAGATCACATTACTTACCCTTTATTTAAATCTAAAAGTGACCAATGAAACATTTGGTAGAACTGTTAAAAAGACTTTCAGGTGTTTTGTTGACCTAAATACATTTCCATTTGAGCAGGTGCATTTATCCCTGAAAACACAGCCAGCAGGGAGCTCTGAAACATCTGCTATCAAGACCATCAAAACAGAAGGCCTTTCTATTCCATCTCCTACAATTACATTGAAATGAATCACTGACCATTATTTTATACCCTCGACACAGTTATTTTTCATCAACAATTTCCCACTGGTGTAGCACTATAATATTTTAAAGGAAGTGTCATTTTAAAATAATTACTTTTATTTGTGCTTCTATGTCTGTAGTGCTTTTAATCTGACAAACTATTCCAAATAGTTCTTTATTCATGTTACTATACAAGATTTAGAATAATATGACTAGTTTGGGATTGCTTCTCCTAATTAAACAAATTTGTATAGAAATATATACATGTATGTGTGTGCATATGTACATATGTATTGTTGTATATACTTTAAGGAATAATAATAATAATCACTTTTATGAAAGTCTTATTAAATGGACTATAATTTAGATCATGTCAATTTTTTATAATATTTGTATATATGTATCCTTGTGTGCATGTTTCATAGAAATATATATATTATGGGAATATATATATGTACTCACATATACTCTAGAAGATTGAATATATGATAAAAGACTAGTGTAGAGAATAATATATAAACTAAGAAATTTATATATAAGAAACAGGAACTGAGAAGATAGAATTTCCCAAAGAAAGAGAACATTCATGTTAACCTATATATCATGATTCTCTAGATTGAGAATCTAGTTAAAACAGTCCCACCATCTTTAACCTACTAATTGTTAGCTGACAATTGACATAAACGCAGCAGGATTAATTAGTTAACAGTCTCATTTGGACTCATTAGAAGCATGTTTTTAACTTCTGTCATACAGCAGCATCAGCACCTGGTTTCAGCAGGAGGAGGTTCATACCCACATCACAAGCATAGGCCAGCCTTGCCCACATACAGGGGAATGGACATTTTACATGTTTCCTTACTATCTACTATGGGAAAACATACACTCTGCTTTCCTTGATCTCTTTCTGAAACATACATGTTGTAAGCAAATGTCCGAAGCATCAAAAACACAAAAACCAAAAATTTTGGTTTGAACAAAAATTCTGTTTATGTTGTCATCTTTCCTTTCCTGATGCTGTGTTTATTACATTTAAGCACAGGTATTGTCTGTAGGTCCTGAGCAAGGCACCAGGCTAGGCCTTGAGTGTCAAACACAAACAAGTAAGACACAGCCCTGCCTGCAGGAAGAAAAACATCTCATCCAAAAAATGCAGGTGCTTTGCATTATCAAAAAGGTCTGCTGTGAACTTTTCCTGAGCATGCTCAGAGAGTGACACAGCATGTATCTGCCACCTCCGGTCATCAGGTCCAGTGGATGGAAAAGCAGTGCCTTTGACTGCCGTCTTCTCATAGGCACAGGCTCTGGAGGAGGAAATGGCAACCCACTCCTGTATTCTTGCTAGGAAAATCCCAGAGACAGAAGGGCCTGGCCAGAGTACAGTCCATGGGGTCACAAACAGTTGGACATGACTGAGCGACTAAGCGCACATGCATTGGCACAGGTATACACTCCCATGGAACGCCATAACTAAAGTACTTATGAGCATCAAATGTTATTTAGCCCGTCTTAGGACTTATGCCTTTGCACATGTCAGAGTTATTAGTCTTCATCACTTGTGCAGCAGTCGTGGGAACCAAGTCACAGCATAACCTGGCAAAGATGTTTCCTCTCATTGGACTAATTGATAGTGGCTGTTGGAGGCACCATGCTAAAACTCGGCAGCATGAAATCATGAACGCTCCGCACTAATGATGGAGATGGCATCTGAAATGGAGGGACTCAAAGTTAGTGCTTTGTATCATCTTTTTACGAAGTTGCTTGAGTTAAGAATTTAAACGTTAAATGAAAGAAAAAAATCTCCGTTGGCACGAATGTCTCCTGGACATACTAAATTCAACTCAAACCTCTTCAGTGTACCCTCAGGTCAAGTGTCTCTGAATGAGAAAATCACGGAAGAAAATTCCTAGAAATTGCTTCCATGCACACTAGAAAAATGTGACAATTGTCTCTTCTTAGAATCTTTGCTTTCATCTGACCCAACTGAGATCTGTTGTCAAGTTATATCTAACAGGACGTCCAGGGACTTCCCTGGCAGTCCAGGGGTTAAGACTGTGCTTCCGCTGAAAGGGGCATGTGTTCAATCCCTGGTCAGGGAACTAAGATCCCGCATGCTGCAAGATGTGGTCAAAAAATAAATAAAAAATTTTAAAGTAAAATAAAAACAAAATGAAGTCCACTTGCACAGTGAAAAAACTCAACAGCATTTTGTTCTACATGCTCTATGGAAAAATACTGCATTGCAAGAAAGCAATGACATGGAAACTTTTTTCTGAGCTATATTCTGAATTTTCTTTAGAATTCCTTTAACTGGCTCTTCTTATTACAATAAGCATGGAAGAGTTAAAAATGAATAAGATACTAGGACTTTGGATGGAAGCTCTATAACAGAGTCTATGATATTTGCAAAACTGCCTGTAAATAGTATTTTCCTACATGTGAGTTCCGAACCTCAATTCCAGGGGATCTTTAAATAAGACTTTGGCTGTAATTCTTTTCTCTTATTTTACACGTGTCAATGCATTTGCTTTGCAGAATTGTGTTCTCCAAAAGAACCAAGATCTCAAAAGTGAAATATATCATAGTATGACCCAGAACTTTTTATCCAATGATAGTTTTTAAAGTTAAACACTTTATAGTATTTTGCATCCTAATAAAAATATTATTCATATCTGGAACACAAATGCTAATAACTGGTACTTCTCAGACTCCAAATACTATATTAATCACTGTATGTGCTTTAGGTAATACAATGCTCCCAGCAACCCTAGGAAGTAGATACTATTATTATCATTACTGTGCTCAGTCTCTCAGTTATGTCCAGCTCTTTGCAACTTCGTGGACTGTAGCCCACCAGGCTCCTCTGTGGGAATTTCCCATGCAAGAATAGTGGAGTGGGTTCCATTTCCTACTCCAATTATTATCATTATTATCCCTATTTTATAGATAAGAAAACTGAGGCACAAAAAGTTCAAGTAACAGGTCCAAGGTCACACTGAGAGCTGAAGGCTGAATTCAGGTAGTTTCATTACGAGTTTGAGCTCATGGCTGTTGTACTAATCTGCCTCCCATATTAACAACAACAAAATCTGTAGAAAATAATCAGCTCCAATACACCCACAGCCCTGCTTTGAAAATGGGTCATCTTATTCAAAAAGCTTAAATTGTGAAAAGCACTATAGCAACCAGAATGGTCCTGCTGGAAGAATTAGTTTTCGTAGGATCAACATAGGCAGCAAGCCTAGCTATAAAGCAGCCCACAGATGAAATAAATAAATTCTGAGAAAAAACAGCTCAGATTGACAAAGTGAATCCACAGGCTTGAACACATGAAACCATTCAAAGTAATGATGACCGATATTAATAAGAAAACTTACTTTGTCCCATTAGCCAAAATACAAAAAACTGGAAAAAGAAAAAGAGTAACAGGTCCTTCTCCATGATTGTTATTTTAATTAACTCATTTGCATTTGGCTTATTCCATATAAAAATAAATTAATGCTTCCAAACCACTCCCTTCCTGCCTCCCATACTTGGCTAACGGACCAGCCCTAGAGACTTGATCGAGGTGAGGACAAAAGCTGAGATGTTCGATTTCGCAGTCAAACAGCCACAAAATTTGCCACAATGATAAGAATCTGAAACTAGGCCACTCCACCCATTATATTTTAGAAAGAGCGATGAGGTCAGTTCTAAACCTTGCAAAGTTTTGGGGTGGGCTTGTGGTGTCACTGGTTCACTGTGGAGTTACACAGCTACACAGTCATTGCTCTGACACCTGCTGTCTATCTGGGGCTCTTTAATAAACTTGATTTTTCCAGTGCACACAATGTATTTATGTTGAAGCAACTTCTTCTCAGGCATCTATCTCTCTTGTCAACCAAATCAAGACAATTGACAAAGGCTAAAATCCAAAAGTGAAAGTATTAGTCGCTCAGTCGTGTCCAACTCTTTGCGACCCCATGGGCTGTGGCTTGCCAAGCTCCTCCGTCCATGGGATTCTCCAGGCAAGAATACTGGAGTGGGTTGCCATTTCCTTCTCTAGGGGATCTTCCAGACCCAGGGATCAAACTCAGGTCTTCTGCATTGCAGGCAGATTCTTTATTGTCTGAGCCACCAGTGAAACCCAAAATCCAAAAGTAACAACCAAATAATGCTTTCTGCTTTTATGAATTGTCTGCAATCTTATCCTCTAGAGACATATTCTGTATAAACAAAAAGCAAGAAAATCTGGAGGCGCCATATAGTTGTCTAGATAGTGGATTGTTTCATCATAAAAAATAATATGCAACCAAAGTTGATGTACACATGCTTGATGTGTCTGGATAAGACCGGACTCCAGTATTTTTAAACAGTAAATGAGTTTTGGGGAATGAATGGACTTAAGTTTGGTGAACCCCACTTGTAATGGACTATCAACACCCCAAATTTGTAGGGTAATGTGTGGCTAAGCTGGTAAAGAATCCGCCTGTAATGCGGGAGACCTGGGTTCGATCCCTGAGTTGGGAAGATCCCCTGGAGAAGGGAAAGGCTACACCACTCCAGTATTCTGGCCTGGAGAATTCCATGGACTGTATAGTCCATGAGGTCGCAAAGAGTCGGACATGACTGAGTGACTTTCACTTCACTTCTGTATACATCCCATTTTTTGTTTACTGTCCTGGAATAGTTAATAATAGCCTCATTTCACTCTGAAAATGTCTTGATTTGGGCAATGAATAGTACAGTCATCACACATCAGTATCCTTCAAATCTGGTAAACATGGCTTACCTTACAAAAGTATCTAATCTAATTCACATAATAGTTTCACTCTATTGTAACTGTCTCGTATTAACTTAGTGGAGTGAAATTTTCACAGAAATCTTATTATATACACGGCTTAAAACAACATCAACTTTATTGTAACAGCTTTAGGTCAAACTCCCCAAGACCTCTCTAAACTGATCACTCAGCCACACTTGGTGCTTTGGAGGAAAACAGGGTAGAAATATTTGGAACCAGAGCTGGGAAAAGTCTCCAGTATTGCTCATTTATAGTGGAGGTATTAGTGGAGACCTGGAAATGTTACTGTAAAAATTAAAGCTTAATACAAATAAAATGATTCCCCAGCATCTGGCAAGTAATACTCAATAAATACTGCTCTATATTTCACCAAAACTTGTCAATGTTCTTCTCTACACTAGACACAAAGTTGGATTTTGGGTCATTTCAAAATCAAAGCAGTATGGCCTCAGCTCCTCAATAAGTTTCCATACTTTACATAATCTGTTTTCAAAAATTACTTCAAAGGAAGACAAACTTTATCATTCCTGAATTTTAGAAATAAAAGGCTGAAAAATTACCTGGAAGAGGTAACACTTTGCTATGAATGGACTCTAGTCTGCCTTTAATTTAGTATTACGTAGTGTTGATAAGGGGGAGTGAAAAAGTAGGAATACAGTATGTATTTTAAAAAGAGATAGACTGCCTCTAATTAAGGGTGATGGAGTAGAAACTAGACTTGATAAACCCCCATAGTGAATAAGCAAAAGGTCACAATTTTCTGCCACTTTCACAGAAACTCAATTTCCTTCTCAATGCCTCCTGTATAAATTAGGTTATGAGAAAATTTGAACTAAAAACTGACAGTATACCCTATAGTATTGCCATATTACTCAGGTGAAAAGTGATAGAAACTGAACTTAAAATCAGATTTACCTAAGTGAAACTAAGAGTTGATTGTATTACATAATCCAAGGATGGATTAAGCAACAAAAAAAAAAAAAAAAAAACAGAACAATAAAACAACATGCAGAGTTATGGGGAAGGCAGATGGCTGAATCTCAATACAAGCATAAACCAGGAGTAGAAATGTCAGCAAGACTTTTTTTTTTCTGTCTTTGACGTGTCTTCTCTTACTGAAATCTAGCAATAAACATGGTCACCAACATTTTCCCTATGTGGTAGGGCCTCCTATACTGGAAACAGACTTAGCCTCTTTCTCAAGTTCTGGTGCCAAAAATCCCAGGAGAGGATTCTAGTCAGCTTGGTTTGCATAAAGAGTCCATTCTTGGACCAATCAACTTTGGTCATATAAGAAAATGGATGTTTCAAATGGAGCCACTGGAGTTTCAGGAAGAGGAAGAAGAACTAGGCATCCGTCCAGTAGAAGTCCAGTGGAGCTACTGGGCCAGGATCTAGTTCTTGGTGGGTATTTTCTAACAGGGTCAATTCTCGTCACATTAAACAAGACAGTTTTGTTTTTTGTGCAGCTCTTTAAGGATACTCATCAAAAAAAAAAGAAGAAGAAGAAATAGGTTATGGATTAATGCAGCAATTTAGAAGAGTTTTCGTAAAGTGGATTCTAAAAAGAGAAAATGCATTTGTGGAACATGTGCTTACTTCTTAAAGAATGGCGGCATTTGCTGAACAAATGGACCATAAAAATCATGAGGAAATAGACTTTTGTGATCTAAGAACTTTCTCTAGCTAGATAAATGGTGGATTTATTTTTCCCAGATATAACTCTGATGCATTTTGAAAATGCATCAAACTCAGTCACATGAGATCTTTCTGTGTGTGTATCACCGCTATTACTTAGTTATGCAGATGCTGAATCATTATACAGCAAGAGAAAAATAAGTTGGGTTTCCCTGACTTATTGCAAAAAACTGTGTGCATCTACCACTAGAGGGCACAAATAAGACTTTCTGTGGGGAAAAAAAAGGTCTTGAAAATGACAAAATAACACATTTGGAATCAGACTGAATTAAGATATGTACATATTTCATGTTTTCCTTAAATCTAAGAAGAAAAATCAAAACATACTCACATTTTTCCATGGATCATTTTGTTATGTTTTCTCCCCATCTTTTTCTCTCAAAAGAAAAAGAAGATTATTCCTATATGAGGAATGTACAAAATATCCATGATTCATAAAAAGATAGACATATGCAAAATTATCGAAGTTAAATGAATATCAAAGACTAGGATAACATAAAAACACTGCTACAGCAACATGGTAAGAATGTCACAAGTTGGCAAAACTATTCATAGTTGCCTGGGCTTCCCTGGTGGCTTAGCTGGTAAGAAACCACCTGCAATGTGGGAAAACTGGGTTCAATCCTTGGTTGGGAAGATCCCCTGGAGAAGGGCAAGGCTACCTACTCCAGTATTCTGGCCTGGAGAATTCCATGGATTGTATAGTCTATGGGGTCACAAAAAGTCGGACACAACTGAGGGACTTTCACTTTCAAGCCACATTTAGGATGTTTGAAGTAATTCTCTCCTGAAATCATCAAGCACAATACAGTTCACAAAACTGATTCTAAATCTTGTAACTATCAGATATACATTGCATCTCTCCTAAATCTTGTAAGTATCAGATATACATTGCATCTCTCCTAAATCTTGTAAGTATCAGATATACATTGCATCTCTTAGCTAATGAGGCACTGGGGTAAAAATAGGATATGATTTGGTTGCTATCTTCACACAAAAATGTGCTTGAGTCATGCCTGCAGAATCTCTCCATCTTCAACAGCTGTTTTACTCTTAAAGAAAAAAGAGAAAAAAATAACCCAACTTCTCCAGAAAAAGCAAACACTCCTTCATCTTGTCACTGTGGATGTTTGACAAGTACCAATAACTATGGCAAGGTGTGCTGTCTGCCTTGATGTGTTTTCGGGTTTGTCTGTTTTTTAATAAGGGAGAGGGCTTTCCTAGAATCAGTGATTCTACCAGAAATAAAACCAAGAACAAAGTTTGCTGCTATGCTTTGAAGGTAAAGCAAAGTAGTCAGGTGATGGCATACTGATTTGACTTTGTGATGAGTGAAAGCAGCACCGTGACTTGGATATGCTTTTACATCTTAATCTTTCCCCCATATGTTTCAAGTCACTACTTTGCAGGTAGCACCAAGAATGTATTAAAATACAGGTTGCTTTCATTTTGTTGAAATTTCCTTGCCACACAAATTTTAAAAGTTATAAACAAGGAGTTCTAGAGTTTCATAGAATCGCTCGGCTTAGTCCTTTCTAATGCTGCTCTTTGAAAGAAAAAAAGATTATTTTTACAAATTTTATACCTTCCAAAAATGTTTTCTTGTATTCAATTTCTGTTTCCTGTCTTGCTTCAGATTTTGTTACTTTCCTCCTGATTCCGCTGTGGTTCATCCCCATAACCTGGACGGGTCCACAGGAAATGGCAATTACGACACGACCCCCATTTATCCTCCCATTGATGGGCATCCATGAGCACTGAGTAAGTATCCTTTTTTTTTTTTAAACAGCTTGTCTCCAAATCTGAGCTCAAAGATAGTTTCCTCCACCAAATGCTGTTGGATGCTTTGTCTTGTGGGATTTCCTATCGTGCTTTTCAGAGATATAGGGCGGGGGGCACAAGCTCCTCCCACAGAACTACTGCTCCTCCTACACAGCCTTTCTCACTTGTGTCCTATGTGTGTGTTAGTCGGTCAGTCATGTTCGACTCTCTGCAACCCCCTGCACTGTAGCCCGCCAGGTTCCTCTGTCCATGGGATTCTCCAGCAAGAATCCTGGAGTGGGCTTCCATTCCCTTCTCCAGGGGATCTTCCCGACCCAGGAATCAAACTTGGGTCTGCCTTGCATCACAGGCAGGTTCTTTACCACTGAGCCACCAGGGAAACCCATTTATGCCACTATTATGTCTATGTTGTTTTCTTACAGAAGCCCTAGCAAGCGAATACATCATCATAAACACGGAAGACAAATATCCAAAACCTTTAATATGCTCATAGCCATCTACATTATAATAATTAATGGTACATGCATAGGTGGTGGCACACACTGCCTAGGCCTAGCTTCAGTTAAGCTAGGCTTCCATGTGCTGTAGGCTTCCCAAGTGGCTCAGTGGTAAAGAACCCCCCTGCCAATGCAGGAGACACAGGTTCAATCCCTGGGTCAGGAAGATCCCCTGGAGAAGGAAATGGCAACCCACTTCAGTATTCTTGCCTGGAAAATCCCATGGACAGAGGAGCCTGGCGGGCTACGTCCATGGGGTCACAAAAGAGTCAGACACTACTTAGCGACTGAAACAACAATATAGACGGTAGTAGCAATTGTACCATTTTATGCACATAACATGTGCAAGCCTAAATTAAGAAGAATGAGCTAGTGTAGAGTTACAACTTTTGTCATTAATAACAGCTTATAATAAAATCAATTATGTGTTATTATGCCTGAAGTCTTTTATTAAAAGATTTTTCCCCTGAAATAATTTAACTGACAGCACAAGTTGATGGTCTTCAACATATTAAAATTGTACACATGACACATTTGTGTGATAAGTACCACAGTTTTCAATAAAATTTAAAGATATGCTTTGAAATTAAGTTCAAAAACAGTGTTAGCAGAGTCTCAGAAGCCTCTCCTCAGAATTGTATTATTTCTTGAAGCACACATTGAAAACATCTAGGTGAGATTATAAATACTGCCTTTTATGGTCACTGGATGGTCAACTTTGAATGATACCAATCTCCATTTCCACTATTCTCTGTCCGCCTAAGCACCCTAACTAAGGCACGTGTATTCCTAAGTTCAGCATTCATCAGTAAGTCAGTGAGGTACTCAACCCAGCACATTTTGTTCTCTATTCTTGATATTATGCAGCTCAATGCTTAAGTAACCAACATCAAAAGTACATGTGCTTCAAACGGTTTTCATCTGAATAAACATCACACAAACATAAAAGGAAAAAGAATTCTAAAAATATGATCTAAATCAGAAAAGTTAAATCATTTTAACAATGAGCCTCTCTCTAAGTCAAGAAAACATATGACAACCAAGTAATTTCCCAGTAATATATGACACAAAAATTCCAAAAAATAAACATTCCCGGATTTCGTTCGGTTATTTGACAAGCATGACAGATGATCTTGCTGC
The DNA here is from genome assembly GCA_024291935.2 of Okapia johnstoni. Lineage (NCBI taxonomy): Eukaryota > Metazoa > Chordata > Mammalia > Artiodactyla > Giraffidae > Okapia > Okapia johnstoni. Next base: position 8,072,403 of record CM044321.1, on the reverse strand, counting down.
CAACAGCCATTATCTCCTTTTTTTCAGTTCTAAAACAGCCTCAATTTTGTTCAAGGTATTGTGAGTAGGAGTATGAATCGTGCTGCTGAAGGAGATGAAGCCCTTGCAAGTGCTACTGTGTGAATACCGATTAAGTGAAGGCAATCAGGATCATTACTTTTCCTTGTCAGTGACTCATTTAGGAATAAGCGTGAGACCCAATGCTGGCCAGTGAGCTCTGTGAAAAGTTCTGCTGGGTATGGGCGTGCTTCGGACATTGTTAGGTGCCTTCTGAATCTCTGCCTCCATCTGCAATCATGGGGATAGGGGTCAATCCACCCATGGTGGCAGGGTGAAAGGATGAAAATCTGGATCCCAAATGAATGTCATTAGACTTCTGGATTAACCAGCTCTAGAACTTCCCTGACTTCAGCCTTCTTGATTACATTTAAGCCAACTTTAGTTGGCTATTCTAATTTTGAAAATATTGTTAAATCCTATGACCCAAATTTCTAAATATGAAATTTCCTTCAGTGGATCAGTTATAGCTGTGAATGTTTTTATGCTCCAAAGTCTCTGAGTGTTCATAATACTCTTGAACAGCTGAAGTAATAGCCCTTCTCCATAAAGCTACACAGAGCCCCCAAACCACCCCAGGAATTACTGGTGCATTAATAAAATTCTTGGTTGCCCTAATGCATTTTTGGAACAGGAAATCCTGCCAAAATGGAGAGTGTTTAGAGAAGTATATTAACATTATTTTATTTGAGTACAAGAGAAATGAAATCCATTGATAGTGAAAGAAACAAACCAGAAAACACCCACGCAAAGTAACTCCTATTTATTTTTCAATAATGTTCTACTTAGATGCCAAAGGAAGAAACGGAAAAAATGGTGAGTATGGCATAAAACAGCAAGTCTAATCCAGCACTCTGATAAGCAAAGCACATTATTGAATTCAATGACTCAAGAATTTTTTTTTATTCTGCAAGTCTTGTTCCTGTGAGTCATAAAACTCTTCCTGGTTGCTTGTCCAAAGTCACTTCATATTGACTATCAATGCCAATGGGGAAAAAGAGCATTGTCCTGTTTGTGTCTTTACCATTTACAGTGTAATGCACAACACACACGCATGAAGAGCATGGTACTTCAGATCGATCCTAGCAGCTGTGGGTAGGACCTCAAAGAATTAACTGGTTAATGAAAGTGAGTGTTGAGTTCTGTGGTTCCTAAGGCATTTTGTGAGATGAACACCAAAGTCATATGATTTCTAACATAATCATAAACATGGTATAACAGTATTTTCACATTAGCACATTAAGAAAAATGGCCCTTTTTCTATGTTTGATGTCTGGTAGAGAACCCACATTCAGCAATATTTCATTAATTCCCTAATTCATTCATCAGATACTCCAGACACTGCCTCTGTGACACAATTATTGAGGAATAAGTGTTGTCACTAGAAAACACTCTTCTTCAAGATCTTTTTAAGTGAGAAGATGGAGGCCCAATAAGGCAATGCAATTTACATCAGTGCATCTATTTAGTGACAACATTGTAACTCAATGCTAAATGCCTTACCTCCCAGGCCACTGCTCCCTCCCCACAATATGCTGTCTGGACAACAATAAGAATTCTCCAAATGACTGCCTATGTTCAACTCCACCAAGAAAAAGCATGAGCTTCAGATACAAAGAATAAAATATTCTTTCAAACCAGTCTTAATTTTCTGACTCACTCATGAAGAATATTAATGAAAATGAATTGTCTAAAAGACAAGGGAGACTATCACATCAAGTAACAGTAGCCAGGGGGAAAAGAACAAAGTTCAAAGAACTGATGGGAACTTAATGACAAGTCCTTGGTTTCATTTCAACTTCTGCCAGTGGGCTGTGGTTTAAACACTGACACCATGGGGCAGGGATAAGTTAGGAGCTTGAGACTGGCAGATATGAACTAGTATATATAAAATAGACAAACAACTGTGTATATATATATATAAAACCAAATCACTTTGCTCTACAGCAGAAATTAACACATTGTATATCAACTATACTTCAATAAAAGAATTTTTAAAGGAATATATATATATACACATATATATGTATGTATAACTGAATCACTTTTCTGTACAACAGAAACTAACACATTGTAAATCAACTATATTTCAATAAAAAGTTTATATAAATTTACTCCAACACAAAGAGTTACTAGTGATGCTGCTGCTGCTGCTAAGTTGGGTCAGTCATGTCCGACTCTGTGTGACCCCACAGACAGCAGCCCAGCATGCTCCCCCATCCCTGGGATTCTCCAGGCAAGAACACTGGAGTGGGTTGCCATTTCCTTCTCCAATGCATGAAAGTGAAAAGTGAAAGTGAAGTCGCTCAGTTGTGTCCGACTCTTAGTGACCCCATGGACTGCAGCCTACCAGGCTCCTCCATCCGTGGGATTTTCCAGGCATGAGTACTGGAGTGGGGTGCCATTGCCTTCTCCATACCAGTGATGAGCACTGACCAAATCTGAGTTGATAAATAAATAGCATCCACCAGCAAACCCCTAAAATGAATGAATAATGAATAGTGGCTATAAAGTATTTTGCTGAATTATTTTAGATAACACTCAGACAAATATTTATTGAAAATACTGAGATACATATGTATAGAAAAGTATCTTATTCATATGTAGGCAAGACACTGTATCAGCCAGGCAACAAAAAATGAGATTCAAAGTGAAGCAACTGACCCAAATGAGCCAGGAACTAACTGATAGGATTCAAATCTGGCTATAGTGAACTTTAGGTCACATTTTCTTCTGCCCTGTGTTTGACCAGCTAAGACTCATGGCTTTGTTGGGATGGCGGGTCAGGCCTTATGAATACACGGTGTATATGTTTATACTGCAAGTCAAGTATTCAGCATCTCTATGTGCCCGACACTGGTTGACTGGGGTATGACATCAAGATGAATAGGCAGGGCCTACTTTCAAGGAGCTTATGTGACCCAAAGGGAGACACATCCGTACACAGACAAGTCATTAAATGTGGTCAATACCACTGCAGTGGAGTGCTTTCCAAGATTACCCAAAGGGCATCTTTTAACTACCACCTCTCCTGGTGGCTCAGATGGTAAAGAATCTGCCGACAATTCAGGAAACCAGGGTTCAATCCCTGGGTCAGGAAGATCCCCTGGAGAAGGGAATGGCTACCCAGTCTAGTATTCTTGTCTGGAGAATTCCAGGGACAGAGGAACCTGGAGGGCTATAATCCATGTGGTCGCGAAGAGTCAGACATGACTAAGCGACTAACAGACACACTCCTGTACACGTCAGAAATATCATCATCAAAAATGTCATTCTTTCATACTAATCATTGGTCTATCCATCTAAGCTTTTGAAAATGCAAATATTTCAGCACAGAAACCCAGAGTCCTTGGAGCCCAGGGTGGCTGGTCTGCCTGGTTCTCTGAAAGGGGAGGGGTTAGAAAGAGGCTGAAAGGAGTCAAGTCAAACTTCCCTTAATTTCCATTTCTGTTACCAATCTGGTGTTTGCTCTACTGAGAAGCTTTCACCAGCCAAAAATGATTTTCTTGTTAATTTTCAGGAACAAACGTGTGCTGTTTTAGTCCATCCTGTATGCTAGGCCATGTTTTACGAGAACTGATGCAGACACACAGTGTGAATAATAAGTGCTCTTCAAAATTTGGCAAATGCCCAAAATGCAGTATTTCTCCCATACCTAGGAGGTATGTAATTTTTAGCAAATCTTTTATTAAATAAATTTGAATTAAAATGTTTTCCAAGCATAGTGCCTCCAAGGCTCTAATATATAATGCGTCAACAGTCTTTGCATGGAAAATGAAAGTTTTACTGTCTGTAACATATTCATTTTTGTTCTGTCCAGTTGCTTCCTAAAGTCTCATATTCAGGTGTCCTGTAGTGAAGTCCCCTCCCCATGCACAGTTTTATGTATTTTAGGATGTGGAAAATGGATTATAGAGATACAGAAAACTGTGATTTTTTAACTAATAATAGCTCATGTTTATTGAGAAACTATTATGTGCCCAGCTATGTGCTAAGGGCTTTACTTGGACTATCTTACTACTTAAAAGAATGCAATTTAGTCAAAATAGAAATGTCTAAGGCAGCATGTCATTAATTAAAATAAGTGATTCCCAGATAAGTATTTGCAACATTTATTGATATGAAATCAATTCTTCGTGCTTTTGAACTGTGGTGTTGGAGAAGACCCTTGAAAGTCCCTTGGACTGCCAGGAGATCCAACCAGTCCATCCTAAAGGAGATCAGTCCTGAATATCCATTGGAAGGACTGATGCTAAAGCTGAAACTCCAATACTTTGGCCACCTGATGTGAAGAACTGACTCATTTGAAAAGACCTTGATGCTGGGAAAGATTGAAGGCGGGAGGAGAAGGGGACGACAGAGAATGAGATGGTTGGATGGCATCACCGACTCAATGAGTTTGAGTAAACTCCGAGAGTTGGTGATGGACAGGGAGGCCTGGCGTGCTGCAGTCCATGGGGTTGCAAAGAGTCAGACACGACTGAATGACTGAACTGAACTGATTGATATAAAATGATGTTTCCCATGGTAGATTTTAAGAAACACTAGTTTTTTTCACTACTAATAGGTATTACATTAAAAAAAATGTTGTGCTGGTTAATATTATGTGTCAACTGGACTGGGTTAAGAGATGCCCAGATAGCCGGTAAAACTTTGTTGCTGGGTATGTGTGTGTGAGGATGTTTCTGGAAGATTAGCATTTGAGTCAGTAGGCTAAGTTTTGCCTTCCGCCTGACCAGTGTGGGCATCGTCCAGTCCACTGGAGGCCCTGATGAGAACAAAAGGGTAGAGTGAGGGAAAGTTCTCTCTCCCTTATTGAGTTGGGACGTCCTTCTCCTAGACGTGAGTTCCTGGCTCTCAGACCTTCAGACTCTAGGCTTTAGACCTGGAGCCACCCGACCTGCCCTCCCCAGCCCACGCCACAGGCTCCCCTCATTCTCAGACCTTTGGACTCAGGTTGAGCACCACCAGCCTGCCTGGTTCTCTGACTTGCAGACGACACGTGGTGGGATTTCTCCGGCTCCACACCCACCTAAATCACCTCCCATAGGGTCTCCTCTTGTACCTCTACACATGCCCTAATGATTCTGTTCCTCTGGAGAACGCTGACTAATATGGATGGCAAATAAGTTTAAGAGATGATAAGCTAAAGCAGTCAAAGACATCTCTGTGCTATAACTCTTCTTAAAGACTTTATTACACAACCACGTATAAAACTTTGCCAGAGAGCGAGATTGCAGACAGACACGCATGCTCACATCAAGGCACACACCACACCAGAGACCGTCTCTCTGACCTGGTGTTCGGCAGAGCACACTTTGGGAAACGTTAACACAGAAACTCCAAATACAACAATATGTTGGTGTCAGGTGGGCAGGATATGCTCTGGGGGCAGATTAGATGTGAAATGCGTTTGAAAGGAGACTTTCTTTGATGGAGGGAGAGGGGTAAGGAGTTGGAGGGGATGACAAGAACAAAGACACAAGATAGATGGAGACAAGACAGCAAAAGCAGACCCGGTCAGGCCTGGGAAGGCCTTGTCAACCACATGAAGGAATGGGGTAACAAAGGGAGCCCTAGTCTGATAGGCTTGGTCTTCTTTCCTTCACTGAGCATAACAGAAAATCACAGGCCCCTGTCCTACAGCCTTGACTTAGTCCTGATAAAAGTGTAGGACTTTTCATTGAGAAGTTTAAAACCAAATCAGACACAAAAATCATCATATGTAGAAATGACAGAGAACCAGCCTCATTAAGATGTATGCACTGGAGTATCTCCCAATATTCTGAATTGAAGGGAAAATGTGGCTCTGGTTTCAGCAGCAGCAGATGTTGGAAAGAGCACTGACCAGGGAAGGGAGAGATTTGTTCTGGTCCTGGTTCAATCATCTGGGTGCCTGGAAGCAAGTCCCATAGACCCTCCTAGGGCTCATTGGTGAACGTAGATAAGTGGCTGGATGGTCTACAGTCTTAGGATGTCCTAATAGTCTATGCTTTCAAGCTGTGGTATTGGAGAAGACTCTTGAGAATCCCTTTGACAGCAAGATCAAACCAGTGGATCCTAATGGAAATCAACCCTGAATATTCACTGGAAGCGCTGATGCTGAAGCTAAAGCTCTGATACTTTGGCCCCCTGATGCGAAGAGCTGACTCATTAGAAAAAGACCCTGATGCTGGGAAAAGATTGAAGGCAGGAGGAGAAGGGGACAACAGAGGATGAGATGGTTGGATAGCATCACCGACTCAATGGACATGAGTCTGAGCAAGCTCCGGGAGATGGTCAAGGACAGCGAAGCCTGGAGTGCTGCAGTCCATGGTGTTGAAAAGAGTCAGACATGACTGAGCAACTGAACAACAACAACAATAGTCTATGCTCTCCAGAGCATGTTTGGTTTGATTGCCTTTCAAACAGGAGCAGTAAATATTGTGCTATGAAGTGGGGAAGGTAATACCCACCTGGAAAAAGTGCTCCAAGGATTTCATGTAAAGACTAACAACATGGTGGAAATCGTTCCCTTACTTCTCTAAGACACTGGGCTTCTCCGGGAGGGGCCCATTCTCACAGAGTTCTTCCACGTCAGCACTCTCCCTCCATGCTATAGTCATCCTGCTCCCCATTCCGCCTGCCCCCTTCATGTGACGAGTCCCGGAGTAAGGCAATAAAGAACACTGACAGCAGCGGCTGAGGGTGGCGGGACTGAAGGGCAGACGGACTTGGTTCTCATCTTGGCCCCAGCCTGCGCATCTCGTTCTCATGTTCTTCTCTGAGGCTCCTCCAGCATCGTTCCCCTGATCTAGACCCGTGGTCCTCAGATACAGGCACTGCTTTCCCCTGAACATTCGGCAATGTCTGAAGACATTTTTGGCTGGCACACATGGGGGAGGGGACTTGCCATGGTGGCACCTGGCAGGCAGAGGCTAGGGACACTGCTAAACCACCTGCAAAGCACAGGACAGTCCCCTCAACACATCAAGCGTATCGCCCCAAACGTCATGAGTGTGGAGACCGGGAAACTTCCCAGTTGAAGTTCTCAGTTTAGCCCAAGAAAGACTCTTTGTTGAGAATTTAAGGGGAAAGGGTACCTTAAAGGGGTAGGTAAAAGAATTGTGGGGATTATACTTTTGTATAAGTTGAGCCCTTTTGCATTTTAAAATATTTTTTGATGAACTTATTTAAAAACACTTCCCTACTATGCAGTGAGGCAGAGAAGGGAGCGCTATTGAAGAACTCTATGACTTTTGAGGTTTCATTATGATGGAGCACAGACAGGTCGCTATGAGGCCAATTGCCAGGCTCTTTGATTCTTTGCCACTGCAATGAGCTATAAACTCATGGATCAATCTCTGAACACAAATGGAAGTGACTGCTGTGGGCCATGCTGATGCTGGGACCCCAGCTCATCCAGAGTGAGGCTGTAAACCCCATTTTATCTCACCTTTCCGGGGACCCTTTCATCATCTTATTTTTCATATTTATCTATTTATTTTTATTTGGTTGCAACATGTCTTAGTTGCAGCATACAGGCTCAGTAGGTGTGGCTCGTGGGCTTCGTTGCCCCGTGGCATGTAGGATCCTAGGCCCCTGACCAGGAATCACAACTTGGTCCCCTGCATTGGAAGGCAGATTGTTAACCACTGGCCCACCTGGGAATTCCCTCTATCATCTTCTTAAACCTCATTTTTAAAAAAAAAATCAAAGAGACGATGAGGGAATTTAGCAGCCATACTAATGTTTAATCACATGCTGAAGAGGAACTGAGCTTCTTCATTCAACTCAAGGGTCCACGTGAAATAATGATTCACGTTATTATGTAACAGTTTCATTTATATAACTCTTCTCCTTTACATGGTGCAGAGTTTCACAGCCATTAGCTGATTTATTTCTCACAACAATCTTACGACACATTAATCAGCCAATTTTACTAATGAGAAAACATCCAGCAAGTCCACACAGCTCACAGGGTCTTTAAGCAAATTCGAATTCCCCAGTGGCTTCTTTCTCACACCGCCCGACACAAGGCATGAAAGAGCAGACACTGCAATACACTCTGATACTCCACATTTCAGGACACAAATGCTGGATTTCCACCCCTAAAAATAAAAATGGTGGTTTTCGTCACCCAAGTGAGGTTAGGGCTATTGCTGACAACATTTCGTTTCATTGAGAATTTAAGATGTGGCAGACTCCTAAGCCCTGCTCAATAGTTGCTTTAGTTTGCTAGGACTGCCATATGAAATACCATGGGCTTAAAAGACAGAGGTTTATTTTCTTCCCATAAGAGGCTAGAAGCCGAGACCAAGATGTCAGCAGAGCTGGTTTCCTCCGAACCTCCTCCCAGCTTGGACGTGGCCACCCCTCCCCCCGTCTTCACGCCCTCTCCCCTCTCTGCGCTGGTTTCATCTCCTCCTCTTAATAATGACGACGTGCATGTATGCATACTAAGTTGCTTCAGCTGTGTCCAACTCTTGGTGACCCTATGGACTATAGCCCACCAGACTCCTCTGTCCTTGGGATTCTCCAGGCAAGAATGCCGGAGTGGGTTGCCATGCCCTCCTCCAGGGGATCTTCCTGATCCAGGGATCGAACCCATGTCTTTTATGCCTCCTGCACTGGCAGGCGGGTTCTTTATCACTAATACAACCTGGAGAGGCCAGTAGTGACAACACTCATACTGAATTTGGGCCCACCCTAAGGGGGTGTTTGGTGTACAGAGATAAACTTCATTTCCTCTCTAAGGAAATTTCCTCCAAATATAATCACACTCTAAGGCCCTGGAATTTAGGACCTCAACATATACAATGGGGCCAACACAACCCAGCCCATAACACTGATGTCAGGAAATTTTTTTAGAGCGCAGATCTGAGTTCCATGAAAAGCTAAAACTCAATTCAAAAATAGACCTTTTTAGAGTTATGAGGTTCTGCTTTCACCTATAATTTTTTTCACCTGTTAAAATATACCTAAAGAGTGCATTTTATTCTTAGAGCTTAGCTTTGTGCAGTGATGTGGAAAATGTATTGACATGTTAATCTACTAATGTTTCAAGTTCTGCTGAACATTTAATTTTAAAAGATGTGAGGGGGTTGTTCAAGAGGTCTGTTTAGAGCTGCTGGGGAAACTGCTTTTTGATTTTCCAGGTGATTCACCTTCCTCCACCACGGCGGCCCCAGGTCCCTGCCAACATCAGGTTGTTCACAGCTTCAGCGGGAGCTGCTATGAGCAGAGAGGTCCCTGCTGGCTTTATCTCCAGGCCCATTAATCTGAGGTTCTCCTAAACAATAAGTGATTAACTGAACTTAAAATCATCTCAAATAAGACAAAGCCTTTTCAAATATACCTGACATTTTCTCAAACGTTGAGAGAGGCTGGAAATGAGGAAAAGAGCCTCTGAGAGAAAGGAACTGCCCAGGGCAGGGCTGTTCTGTTGGTGGAGAATGAAAAAGAACTAGAATTTCATGGGTAGATCCTTAGGTTATAAAGTATGGATTATATTCCCCAATCTTACGTTTGTTTCTTGCATGCTTTTGGGCAAATTGCCATCTTTTGGAGGTTGCCTTTTCCTATACAACCGGTGGTTAACAATCTCAACCCTGCCCATTTTACAGGTTTCCTATGGGTCAAATGAAGCCCAGCATGAGACATGGTAATGTAAACTGTCACCCTTTTGAGGAGAATTTTGGTTAGTTATGTACTTCTGGAAAAGGCAAATTCATATTCTACAGCTTTCTACTCATTTTCTTGAAGATAAATGGTCTTAAGGTGTTAAACATATACAGGTAGATTTCAAGTATTACCCCAACTCCCACTGTAGGCTAAAATTTGAAAGAAGCTCGTGTTTTCAGAATAGAAGCCAGGAGTGATCGGTATTCTTTAAGGAACACAGTTATCTCTCTGTAGACCAGGGTTTGCAATCTCCTAGCGGCTTCCATTTTCCTTCGTCAAGGGCACTGGGAATGTGGGCAGACGGGCATGAGCACAAGTTTCCCCACCTGTGAATCTAGTTCTCCTTTCTTTAGTTGGAAATCCTTCTAGTCTCAGAGGATGAGAGATGGGGAGGACTCATACATAGTGTTAAAAGGAATTATAAAAACTACTATCCTGATGCTGGGAAAGATGGAAGGCAAAAGGAAAAGGGGGTGACAGAGGAGGAGATGGTTAGATAGCATCACCGACCCAATGAACATGAGTTAGAGCAAGCTCTGGAAGATAGTGGAGGACAGAGGATCCTGGTGTGCTGCAGTCCATGGGGCTGCAAAGAGTCAGACATGACTTTGCAACTGAACAACAACAACAACTACTTAATAAGCTCTTACAATGCCCTGGCACCGTTTTAAGAAGGTGTAAGCTCTGCCTTGCCCAGTCCTCCCAACAATCCTTTGAGGTAAGCTTTGTTCCTCTTACTATTCTAGTTCTGAGGAAATGAGACCAATGTCTAAAGAGGTAACAGACAGGCCAGGATCCATACAACCTCATTATCTCTGCTCTGGGTCCTGTGATACATGGCATCCATGAAACATCAAGAATGTAAACACAGTTAAATCTTTGAAATTAAACACTGACTCCGCTTTAAGGATCTCGAGTTGAATCTGGGGATTTCCAAGTTGATTCAGAACTTGTACACCGTAAGTCGGAGTCATTAGCCTGGGGAAACTACTGGAAACCACTGAATATCAATCAAAATTGCAGTGTTTCCCATTAGCAAAATATAAGGAGCTGCAAATATTGTTTCTTACGCACATAGGCAAGACTAGCCATAATAGATTATGGCAAATGGAGTAACTAGTGATACAAACAAATACTGCAAAGGCAAAACACAGGGATGAATTGAATCTGACACCATCAAGGAAGGCTTCACAATTTTGGCATTTTAGCCAGGGATCAGAGAAGTAGGCTTTCTTCAAATGAGGAGAAGGGGTAGCAGAAAGAATATGACATCAGTAGATAGTAAAGAATTGAGGGATGGATGGTATAATTCTTCACTAATTGTAGCTTAAATAGTTCCTAGAAGAAAATTATAACTCTCCTCCCTTATTCTCCATTAAACCAAATGGATTTTCAGAAAAACATGCCTACAATGACATCTTAGAGCTTCAGAAGCCATATCAATAATGAAATCAGAGATGTGGCTAACTGTTCACGTCTCTGTTACAGATCTCATCAAATTGTAGCAGAATTATGTGCTCATTGCTCTATGACATCCTCCCTTTTTATCTCTGTACACCAAAAACCCTGCCTGGTGCCTGAAACACAGTATAGTTTAACACACATTTGATTAAGTACCAGTTGCAACATCCAGTCAATATTGACTGAATTTCCATTAAGGCTTTATTTCTCCTTTCAGATTTTACAACTAGAAGTTTTCTCTGTCAGGTACTAAGAAAATTAGAATCTATTTACCTAAAACCAGTTTATTGAAGTGTCTCATCTCAGTGAGATAAATCCTTGAAATAGTTTTATATTTTCCTAATCAATATGACTAATATGCTATCTCAAATCCTCATTTCCTGCTAGGTGGAATATTTGGTCATTAAAACTTCATCCAGGGCTTCCCCTAGTGGCTCAGTGGTAAAGAATTCTCCTGCCAATGCAGGAGACTTGGGTTCAATCCCTGGGTCAGGAAGATCCCTTGGAGAAGGAAAAGGCAACTCGCTCCAGTATTCTTGCCTGGGAAATCCCATGAACAGAGGAGCCTGGAGGGCTACGGGACATGGGGTCACAAAGAGTTGGACTTAGCTGAGCTCCTGAGCCCAAGCACGCATGCACACACACACAACTTGGAGAGGAAGCCTAGATGCTGAAAGGCAGGGCAGACGCCTGGAATGCTCCCCGCTGGGCAGGCAAGGATGTGATTTGGGGTGTGTGAACCCCACAGTGCAATCTACACTGAGTGGGAAAAGTGGCCGTAAAATGGTCAAACAACTGGTAGAGATCCTCTCCCAACCAACGGGTGTTGAATTACAACTCAGCAGAGACACTTAAAACTAAACATCAGTGCTTCAGTTGGACAGTCTTCAAAACCACATCAAATCATGTATGTGTTTCTGCTTGGAAGATATGAAACGTGATACTGACAGTTAAGATCAACATAGAGAAAAATAAGAGAGGGAAACCATCAGAGGGTAGATCCTAAGAGAAAGAAGAGGATGAAGGAAGGATAAAAACTCTTCCTCATAAAATCCAAATGGGTAACTAGGTCCAAATGTCTTCTACAGCTTATTAGGCATTAAGTAAATGTTTTGAAGGAATGAATGAATGAGTAAAAGAAAAAAGAAAACTAAATGAAGAGGGAAGAAAGGAGAAAAGGAAGCGCAGCACCCAGAACTCCACGCTTATGTTTTGTGGTGGTTTCCCTGTTCTGAACAAGGGATTCCTACCATTCTCAATGGAAAATTAAGCCTGCTGTCCCATTGCCACTCATGTAACGGTGCCTTTCTCATCACCACTGTGTTTTGGTGTCCATTTGGCTAAAGGGACGGGAAGGCAGCAGACAGGCCCTTCCAGGGAGCAAATCTTATTCAGGACAGACAACAGTTTAACAGTTGATATAAACTTGTCTTCACAAATGGAGGGAAATAGTTGAGGGGAGCTTCTTAGGAACTCTTTTTATTTCATAATATTTTCATTGTAAATATCAGTATCCGATGCCACCAACTTTCCACTAATCATATTATCCCAAGAAAAAGAATACAGATAATACAAACTTAAGAACTCCTCAATCAAGGTTGAAGGGAAATTGAGAATGACTACTAATGGATACAGTTTCTTTTGAGGGTGACAAAAATGTCCTAAAAATTGATTATGGTAAAATGGTTTGTACAGCTGCATGAATATGCTAAAATTCTTTGAATTGTATACTATAAGTGAGTGAACTATACCATATGTGAATTATATCTCACTGAGGCTGTTAAAAAGTCATTTGTAGGAATCAATCAATGTCAAAAGAAAGAATTCCTCAGTCAGATTCTAAGCTCTGTGAGGCCTTTAATTAATCACTGTATTCCCAGAATAGTGCTCTTAGAAGATAATTTGAAAATATTTTGAGAATAAATGAATGAATGAATTGAGTGAATGTCATTGTTCATTCTGGACATTGATTTTCATCTCCTTATCAAGAAAAATAATAATATTGCCTTCGTCTTTTATCTTAAAGGTAACATATAGTGGTTTGAGAATCTCTGTGAATAATTTCTGATCTATTAATACAATGCTATAACTTAGGATCTAAATGTAAAAGCTAACAGAACAATTAAAATCTGAACCACGTAAGACAACTTAGTTTCAAGTTTTTTTAGATATGTTATCTCTTGGTTTTGTGGTTTTTTTAGAGTTTTTTTAATGTGGACCATTTCTCAAGTCTTTATTAAATTTGTTACAATATTTCTTGTTTTATGTTTTGGCTTTTTGGCCATGAGGCATGTGGGATCTTAGCTCTCTGACCAAGGATCAAACCTGCATTCCCTGAATTGGAAGGCAAAGTCTTAACCACTAGACCACCAGGAAAGTCCCTATCTTTTGGTGTTTAAGAGATACTAAGAAAAGAAACTAGAGTTAGTTGCAGGTGTCCTGGACTGGAGCTATGTGAGAGCTAGTTGCTGGCACATTTCAGCCTTTTCAACAAGTGCTGTTTTAAATGGCAACTGAAGTTTCAGCAAACGCAGAATCTCTTGGTCAGGGGTTGAACAAAGCTTGCTATTCTAGGCATATTGTGATAAATTATAAGAATGGATCACAGGAATAAATTTACTGGAAAGCAATTGAAGAGAAAGCTTTTAGAAAAACAGATTTTTGGCGAAAGCAGCCATTGAGCTATTCTGGTCTTTGGCATTATGAAACCAGAGAGCAAATTTCCAAAGCAATTATTATAAACCAACATCACATTAAAATCAACTCTTTTATATCAAATGCCAGGAGATAGAGATTAATATCTTGTCTTACAAATGAGCACTTTGCATCATTGAAAGCAGCAAAGGCTTGAACCAGAAGAGTTGATCAAGTTTGTGGTATTAATAATACTGCATACCTTCCTGGACAGAAGACTTGATCTTTGAACATAATCCATAAAGTGCCTAGCATCTCCCAATGTAACATGGAACTCCGTTAACTGAGAGTGAACTTGCATTGAAAAATGGAGCTAATAGAGACATTAAATTACCTGGAGAGCCATAGCTACGAGTCCTAGGTTTCTCTTGTGGGTAGAAAACATGTTAACAACGTACCCTTGCATGGCCTCTGTTTGTGCTCCAGACGTGCATAAGAAGTTGCCCGGCTTCTCCCTATTGTATGTTCAGTCGGTACTTTTTTGGAAGGATGTTATAAGCCTGGGTAAATATTTTCCTCTGGTCAGCAGCAATGATTGACAATGTCTCTCTCATTTAGATGTAAGCTAGTGGTAAAGGCAACAAGGATAAAATAAAGGATATTTCTAATTCTCAGACGAACATATCTACTTTGAAAATGCTTCTAAATAAATATCTGTGCTGTCAACATACATCCCCCTATTTCATATGAATGGATTCATAAAATTTACTCCCATATATGAAACATTTTTCTTTTTATAAAAAGCTTATCAAGTGCCAAACGCACAGTCACAACTTGCAGTAAATGTAAATCCTTTGAAATGTTCTCTGCCCAATTCCACAAAATGACTTCTCATAGATAAATTCTACCTTTGATGATAAATCAAAGCATCTAGATAGTTTATGGGTATTAAACTCACTCTACTTTAATTGTGTAAATTACCCTCTAGCAAGGAGATATGCATACCCAGTACAGGACCTTGTATAATATGCCACGTTTAACCAGATAGGGAATTTTTTTCTTTGTCTCTGGCTTAGATGGTAAAGAATCTGCTTGTAATGAAGAAGACCTGGGTTCGATCTCTGGGTTGGGAAGATCTGATGGAGGAGGGCATGGCAACCTACTCCAGTATTCTGGTCTGGAGAATCCCATGGACAGAGGAGCCTGGTGGGCTACAGTCCATGGGGTTGAAAAGAGTCAGACATAACTGAGCAATTAACACTTTCACTTTTTTTTCTCATACAGGCAGGATATTTATACTAAGCACCTGCTTGTATAAATGTGACAGACAGACACTATACCAGGCATCAAGTTTATACGTATGAGTAAAGCAGTATCAAGACTCTATGATTAAGGGACTTTTGGTGCAAATGGGAGGACAACTGGTAAACCCGTGACGTTTCAGTTTAGGAAATGCTGTCTAACCAGAGGTGTGTCCTGTGTCTCACAGAACACCAATGAGGTGTGAATCTCTCAGCAGGGTTTCTGGTAATGATTCTCAAAAGTGTTTTGGGCTGGATCTCTACAGGATGGTCATCAGGGATATGTCTTCTAGTAGGTGATCTGGTTACTTACAAAGACTAGCAACTCAGGGGCTCAACAGCATAGGGTAGATAATGAGAACATGACCAAGAGGAGGCTAGACTGTGAAGATTCACAAATACCATGAGTAGGAATTGGGGACTTTCATAAACAAAACGAGGAGCCTTCAAAGCTGTTGTGCAGGGTGATGAAACGACATCTGCAACCCTGGAAACAACATTCTGGATGTTCCTTAAAGGAGAGTCTGCAGAAGGGAGAGATGCAGGGAAGTGGGTTGATAAAGCCATTCCAAAAACAGAGGGCAAGTGGTGGAAACCTAACTGAGACATGTGATCCCTGCTGTAGATGACATGACTTTTCACCAACTGTCTTGATGTCCTCATGCTAGAGGGTCAAGCATGCCCTCCCATTGACCCCAGCAGCAGCCAGGCGATTTGCTTTGGCCAACAGAATGTTGCAGGTTACTAACTAGCAGAAGTTTTAAGATTCTGATCAGTTAGAAGAGACCCTGGATAGAGCCATAGTCATGTTACATGGGACATGGGATGTAAGCGAGAAACACATCTCTGTCTCTATAGAGATATCTCTGTCTCTATAGAGATATCTGAGCATCTTTTTGTTTCAAGCTTAACCTTGTAGAAGCCTAACTTTTACAATCCCCTAATAGTATACATTTTATGTCTCTTACTGTCTTGTGCTGCAAACCTCTGCTGACAATTGATCCATAGGTATTTATTGGATAGACACGGTTTTCGTGAACCAGTTTTCACCCACCTGTCTGAGAGTTGGTGATGGACAGGGAGGCCTGGCATGCTGCAGTCCATGGGGTCGCAAAGAGTCGGACACAACTGAGCGACTGAACTGAACTGAGCTTTCACCCACTGAGACTTTGCAGTTATGTTCTTGGAAGAGATGATATTAAATGAAACAGTATCTTTAGCAAGTCAAAAAGCACAGAAATCCCTTCTTCCCTCCGGCTGGGGTGGGTCATGGATGGTTTCCCTCAGGGTGGAAAATGAAAAGGGAAAACTGAAGAGGGTAGGAAATAAAGACCAGGTTTGGAAACAGGAAGAGGGAGAAGTTACACAGGCAAAAGCAAGAAAGGAAATCTGTAAACCACCTTTGGGACATAGCAAGCTGACCACTCATAATAAGCAGCTGCTGTCTGTGTTGTCCAGTACAGTGGTTGGAGCCCGAGTCTGACTAGCAATAACACTTTAGCAGCTCCTCAGTCACATTAGTGGCCTGAGCACTCAGCAGTCTCATGTGCTAATTTGGTGCAGATATAAGGTTGCAAAGAGTCGGACACGACTGAGCGACTGAACTGAACTGATAGAACATTTTCATCACTGAAGAACATCCTATTGGACAATACTGGTCTAGGAGAAGTGAGATATAAAATTAGAAAAAAATATAATGAGAAAGTCCTTGAATGTCTGGACAACATTTTATTTCATTCGAAAACTTTAAACTTTGAGAATGGTGTTAACAATAACAAAGAAATTGAAAAGATCAATCAAGAAAGAAGAATAAATAAAAGACAAGGCTTGGAGAAAAATAAGATGGAGGGGTTTTGTGGCAACCCAGAATTCACTGAGCTAAATCAGGATGGTGATGGCAGAAACAGAAAAATGGGAATACAGTGGCCTCTCATCATTTGCAGAGTCTGTGTTTGCAAGTTCACCCACTCACTAAAATATCTCCATAGCCCCCCAAATGAATATTGTCTGTGCCTTCACAGTCATTCACAGACATGTGCTGAGTGGAGAAAAATTTAAGTCACCAATGGCTGTGCTCACTCTCATCTGAAGTTCCAGCTGATGCTGTAAGTGTCCTTTTCCCAGTCTGCTGAGAGCCACGTTTTCCACGTTTGTGCTTTTTGTTGGTGATTCCCTTGTTAAAGTGGCCTCCAGATGTACAGTGCTGTCTGGTTTATCTGAGCACAAAAGGGCTGCAATGTGCCTTAGAGATAAGCCCTCCTCAGGCATGAGTTTAGTGCTGGTAGCTGTGAGTTGCAGTACCGTGAGTGGTGCATGCTCAGTCGTGGCCAACTCCTTGTGACCCTATGGACTATAGCCCACCAGTCTCTACCGCCCATGGACTTTTCCAGGCAACAGTACTGGAGTGGGTGGCCATTCCCGCTTCTAGGGGGTTTGACCCAGGGCTCGAACCTGTGTCTCCTAGACAGGTTTATTCTTTAGGACTGAGCCACCTGGGGAGTGCAATTTTAATGAGTACATATTAAATAGCGTCTTTAATCAGAAATGCACAGAAAACAAGATTATGACCTGATCAGTTGGTAGCAATGGTGTGAGCAGAGGCTCACAGGAACCTAGCCCTGCATCCTAGGCACAATGGCACAGGATTCCCTAATGCAGTGTTGGAAGCAGCTAGACAGAGCATCGCTGTGGCACCTGTGCAGAGGCAGCCGTGGGGAGGAGGCCTTGCAAAGGAGACAGGACAGAGGCACGGCCCTAAGAGGCTGACAAAGACCACGTTAACAGACACTTCAGGCTGTACCTATTGAAACAATATGTACCACACTCAATCCAGAATTTTCCTTTAATTAAAATATAAGGTTTGCTTGGGCTTCCCTCTGCTCAGTCAGTAAAGAATCTGCCTGCAATGCAGGAGACCTGGGTTCGATCCCTGGGTCAGGAAGATCCCCTGGAGAAGAAAATGGGAACCCACTCCAGTATTCTTGTCTGGAGAATCCCGTGCACAGAGGAGCCTGGCAGGCCACAGTTCATAGGGTCGTAAGGGTAGAACACGACTTAGCGACTAAACCACCACCACGGTCACTGGAAAGAAGCCATTCATGATGGATTTTTTGGCATGTATACTCAGATTTTTTTTTTAATCTACTATCATTGAAAATCCAAGCAATACCTTTCATAATTTAACTTTTAACCGAAAAAAAAAAAAAACCACTGGATCTGGGAGTTTTAATTTCTATGTCTCTATGTGAATCAGTCAGCTTGGATTAGTTTCTATCCTATTTCTCAATCTGAATAATAAGTAAATAGGAAGTCTGAAAAATAAGTGATACATTGAGCCCACTGATTTAATAACTAAGTGCATGTGAGACTTTAGTTGAAAAAGCCATGAACTTTGAAAAATCTGTCAGACTTCCTCATTAAAATGTTAGAAACTGAAATGCCAGATCTTTTTTGTTTTTGTTTTTTTCAAAATACGGTTTGGAGGATGCTGAACATATTTCAGGGAGGAATAAATTTGCAAGAGAATAAAAGATCATGAATTGTAATCCTTCAGATGAAAGATCAATAAAATTAAAAAAAATTAAAGGGCCAGGTTATTATGTACCCCTCTAAAATCTGTTATTTAACCACCTTGCCTTTTTGTTGTGGCTTTTTAGTGTATGTGAGCTTCCTTGGTGGCTCGGAATCTGCCTGCCAATGCAGGAGATACAGAAGGTGTGGGTTCAATCCTTGGGTTGGGAAGATCCCCTGGAGAAGGAAATGGCAACCCACTCCAGTATTCTTGCCTGGGAAATCTCATGGACAGAGGAGCCTGGCGGGCTACAGTCCATGGGGTCGCAGAGAGTCAGAAAGGACTTAGCAAGGGAGCACATTTTCCACATGTAGCCATTGAATTCCTTTTGATAAAGTTACAGCTTCAAAAGCCCTGAACCAAAATGTTTAATTGTTTCAAGGAGACAACCACAGGTGATATGAAACAAATCACCAAGAATCTATCCTTAAAACCCCACTGCTTGTCATTAAACATTATAGAATATGTTTGCACAGTGTTGCTGATTGCAGTATTTATAGAAAATATGCACTCCTACAATGTAAACAAGACTCAGGCTGGGAAAGATTGTGGCAGGAAGAGAAGGAGGCAACAGAAGATGAGATGGTTGGATGGCATCATCAACTCAATGGGCATGAGTTTGAGCAAACTGGGAGATGGTGAAGGACAGGGAAGCCTGGCGTGCTGCAGTTCATGGGGTCGCAAAGAGAGACCTGACTTAGTGACTGAACAACAACAGCAATGTAAGCAATTTTTGGAGAATGAAAAAAGCATGTACATTTTGTGGACACGGGGAGAAGACTTCAAACCTCCAGTGTCTCATTGACTTGTACTCACTCTTCAATATCAGTGTCCAAACCCAGCACCATGTTGACTGTTCTATTACTATGTCATTTGTAATTCCCTGGGATCACCCATAGCTTCCTGGGATCAAGGGACCCCTGTGAAATTCTACAGTCACGCACCTTTTAAATTATCAACTCTCTCCCCAGTGGACCGTCCGGGGAGCTATTTGCCCACCACTGCCTTCTCGGTGCCTAGCACAAGGTTTGCACACAGCAGGTGCTCACCCAGGGAAACATTTGTTGAGTGAGTGAACGGGTCAGTGAACCAAGGAATCTCTGTCCTTTTGTAAAGCTGAAGGTCCACCACTCTCACCTAAGCTCTTGGGCAGAAATTGAACGGCACACAAAGATAGCTCACACCTCTCATGATCAGACCTAAAGTTCTAAAAGCAGGGCTTGCATGTGCACAGGCCATTAGGAAACGGTGAGGACATTCAAATTCACAATAGCTGTTTCCTGGGAATTTTGTAGAACCTCCACTATCAAAAATGCCCTGACTTTCTGAGTGTGGCTTCCATCTCTGGAACCCAAGAGTAGGCTTCCTAGCTAAAGCTTGCTTTTTTTCCCCTGAAAAGAAAATACGGTCTTCAATTCCTGGAGAGGCTTGAGCAAACTAGTGTAGTGAACCAGTGAAGCACAATTGAAAGGATGATACATGGTAATTACTCAGAGCTAAGAGATTGTTCCTCCGTGCCAGGCTGGGAGGACTCAAGATTCAAATTTAGGTCTCAACAAGGACCCAGGTCACCATATATCCTGGAACTTAGAGAAGTGCTAAATGTGTTAGCCACTCAGTCGTGTCTGACTCGTTGTGATCCCATGGACTGTAGCTTGCCAGATTCCTCTGTCCATGGGATTCTCCAGGCAGGAATACTGGAGTGGGTAGCCATTCCCTTCTCCAGATTTTCCTGACCCAGGGATTGAACCTGGGTCTCCTGCATTGCAGGCACATTCTTTACCATCTGAAACACCAGGGAAGCCCTGGAATTTGGAGGTCACAATCACAATGCACGGTAGTCACAAATTCAATTCCTTCGATGCCAAGGGTCTTCTCTATACCATACTTAAAAGAAAAATTATCCATCCCTTGTTCTATGAGTGGTCTGATGTTCATGATGTAAGCCACATTCCCAGTGCACAGGATCTGGTAATTTATGATAAAAATAATACTGACCTCTAATTCAGCCACTCACATTGACAATGACGGTTATGCTGGTTGTCTTCCCCCTCATTCGTGGTTCTCAGGAAACTGCCATTCAAGTGTCCTTACCTTTGACATTACTGCTAATTCTGACACAATTTGGATATGCTGTGAGCAGAGATAAGGTTTCTTTCCTTCTTTTAATGTGACCCAATTTTCTCCCGCACACTATTTTTCCTTTTGTGGAAACCGTGCCTTTAAATGTAGAATTAGAGGCTTCGACTCTCATGGTCAGTGTTGTTCTCTCCCAGGGGAATACGGCTGCCGAAGAAGGACTCTGCACCCAGGGGAACTTGTGCAAAATAAATCCTGAGAATCTGACTGTTTCATCTGGCTGCGGAAACACTCGTAACTGAAAATCAGCCTGAATAATAAACGGTTATCATCCTACTGCTGAACTAAGATAGGCCAGATGAGTGACAGAGGAAGAGGAACATGAGATATATTTGCTTTCATGGAAAAAAAAAAATAGCAGCTGCCTTCTTTATCATGCTAAAATACAAGACAGAACGGAAGGAAAGGGGGGGGGGACTGTGTAAAAGGGAGCCAGAAACTGCTCTCATTTTATTATTTTTAGAAGCAATGAGCACATGTTTGATAAGCCCTCCAAAGGCTGGGGGGGACATGGCATGAGCGCAGTGAATCCTTCTCTCGGGGCCACATCAGGACAGGAATGGAGGTTAAAGAGTGAGTTTTAGAGCCGCCCTTGCTTGATGTGGTGAAACAGCCTGTAGAACTGAAAACTACTTTGAGAAAGCCTTGCTGTTGAGTTGCTAAGTCATGTCAACCCTTAAATGACCACATGGACTGTAGCACCCCAGGCTCCTCTGTCCATGGGATTTCCTAGGCAGGAATACTAGAGTGGGTTGCCATTTCTTCTCCAGCAGATCTTTCCTGCCCAACCCGTATCTCCGGCATTGGCGGGCAGACTCTTTACCCCTGAGCCCCCTGGGAAGCCCTTGAGAAAGCCTGGTTTGCATGCAATGCACATGGCAGGATAGGAGCTGGCCTTTCATTGTGACCTCCTTACAGACCTGGCAAATGGTGCACAAGCAACATTTCTCTAAAAACAAATTAGTATTTTATGGCTGGGAAAATCTGCCTTAAAATTGATCGAGGCAGGATCTTATCACCCTTCATTTATTTTTCCCAGACTACAACAGTGTTCCCCAGAGCGAGAGTCAGTCTAGCAACTTTTAAAATAAAAGAACCCAGAGAAGAGGATGGAAATCTTAAGCTCCTTTTCTCTTGAGCCGGTGGTTCTGTTTACCCTCTCTTGACTTCTGACGAAGGCCGAGGGCATCAACAAGATCGCATAACATGCTGAAGGCAGACCC
Source organism: Okapia johnstoni (assembly GCA_024291935.2). Classification (NCBI taxonomy): domain Eukaryota; kingdom Metazoa; phylum Chordata; class Mammalia; order Artiodactyla; family Giraffidae; genus Okapia; species Okapia johnstoni. The sequence goes on along the minus strand of CM044321.1, from coordinate 8,050,354 downwards.
TTGCTCTTCACAGCTGGGCCAGCATAGCGGGCTTCTACATGAACGAAGAGACAAATGAAGTCCCGTAAATACGCTGCTGAGAGCCTTGGGAAAGACATAGAGAAGATTCCAGGGACAGAATAGCCCCCAGACAAAGGTCTGCTCCCTTCCTGAACTGTTGGTCAACAAACACACGCTGAAGATGGACCCTGTGCCAAGGAAGAACCATGACAGTGTGAGCTGCTGCTGATTCCGGAGTTGAAGATACTAGAATATAGTTGCAAGAGTCAGATAGAGCATTAAAAACAGTTAGATGTGACACTGTATATGCAACAACACAGAGAGAGGGAAGAAAAACTCCACACTCACAGTTTCTGGTCTGTCATTCATCCCAAATCCTATCTTTGGATGTAAGAAACGTATAGATGGTGCTATTGGTTAAGAACTCGCCTTCCAATGCAGGAGACGCAAGAGACAGGGGTTCAGTCCCTGGGTTGGGAAGGTACGCTGGAGGAGGAAATGGCAACCTACTCCAGTGTTCTTGCCTGGAGAATCCCAGGCCAGAGTAGCCTGGTGGAAAAGATCGGACATGATTGAAGTGACTACACATGCATCATCCGTCATCTTTAGACAACCTGATGACACTAAAGGATCTATGCCTTTAAGCCAGGGAGGCTGCTCCCATTCATAGGCTGGGCTGTTTCACACCCTCTCCTGTGGAACTGTTTTGCCCTCAGTTTTGCTTCCCACGTTTCCCTGACATCTTAGTCTAAGAGCTCTCACTTCCTACTCTGTTTCCAGCCTCCCACTCACCCCTCCCACCCAACACCTGGTCACCCCTCCAAGCCTCCCTGAGACACCTGTCCTTGGTTTGGCAGCCAGCTTCATGTGGGCCCCTGAGGACAGGACTGGGACCAGATCATGAGATCAAATTTTTCATGTTTCTTTGCTCAGATGGTAAAGGATCCACCTGCAATGTAGGAGAACCAGGTTTGATCCCTGAGTCAGAAAGATCCCCACTCCAGTGTTCTTGCCTGGAGAATCCCATGGACAGAGGAGCCTGGCGGGCTACAGACTGTGGGATTGCAAAGGGTCAGACATGACTGAGAGACTAACACTTTACTGTACCAAGTGCAACAGAAATCATAAACTCCAAATGAAAAGTTACAAAAGGAAAGCAATCAGTCTTCACTAAGCAACAGCCCATAAGACATTCCAGAAAGCAAAAGTGACAACAGAAGCCCACTGCCGAGAAAAGAAATAGTTCCATTCTTTAGAGTCATATGATCAAATTTTCAAACTCACACTGCTGCTCAAGATGCTTAAATAAAAACGTAGTATTTTTGTTTCCTTAAAATAATTGATCTCTTGTTGTTCATTGTTCAGTCACTAAACCGTGTCTGACTCTTTGTGACCCCATGGACTGCAGCACTCCAGACTTCCCTGACCTTCACTATCTCCCAGAGTTTGCTCGAACTCATGTCCATTGAGTCGGTGATGCCATCCAACCATCTCATCCACTGTCACCTCGTTCTCTTTCTGCCCTCAATCCTTCCCAGCATCAGGGTCTCTTAACGAGTCAGCTCTTTGTTTCAGGTGGTCAAAGTATTGGAGCTTCAGTTTTATGGTGATCTAATTCTGCTTAAAAGGCCCAATCAAAAGTCATCTAACTGGGTAAACTTTATCCCAGCCCATGGCAGGAAGTTCTTTCAGGAAACCAGCTTCCCCATGGGAAGAGCAGTACCATCCAGTAGAAGCTTCTATGATGGTGGGAATGTTCCAGAGACACGCAGTCCAAAAGGGTGACCACTGGCCACATGTGGCCATGGAGCACTTGAAGTGTGGCCAGTGAGACTGAAGAGCTGAATGTTTAAAGTTAGTGTAAAACGTAAATGTGTATAGCCACATATGGTTAGTTGCTGCCATACTGAAGAGCCACTGGCTAACTCAGAACTGACTAGTCCTCAACTAGAGAACTCAACTGCCCCTTTGAGCATGTTACTGACATCATGTCACGGGAGGGTGGGCGGTCCTTGTCCACATTCATCTTAGACTAGAGGTTGGGCCACAGCAGGTGGTGAGGGCTTCGCATTCCTTCTCTGGCTTCTCCTCCTCCATCACTGGGCAGTCAGTATAACACCACGATACTGTCAGCTCCCAGTTAAAGGAGAAGGGAAGGGTGTTAGGATCGTAATTTTCTCTTTTGATAAATTATGGCTTTCATGTCTTTGACGTTGATGAAGACACAGAAATCCTACGTAGGAAATATCAGCTCTCTTTCTCCCCTTCCTTCTCTTCTTTCTCCTCCTTCTCCCACCCCTCTCCCTGCTCCTCCTCCTTTTTCAGCAAGGTTACCACTTCTGTCTTGCACCCAAGCAGATGGCTGTCCTGGTCTACCAGAGAAAGCCATTTACAGACAAATGCAGGAGTGGCAGCCGGGGTGATATTTCGAAACACATCTCCCATCACAAAAGCATTTATCTTATCATCAGTTCAGCATTGCAGTTCAGGGAAAGATTTACAGTGACCAAGTACATAGGGCATCTTTTGTTATCCTGAAATGATAGGTGGGCCAAGATGTCCTTCAGCAATCATTTTAAAAAACAAAACAAAAACCCTTCTGTGCAATTTAGCTCCCCAGGATTATGTTCTTCTAGACCTTGAAAACCACAGGTAAGCCTTGCAACATCAGGAAATGAGGACTCTTTTCCTACTATGCTCTTCAGAACTAGTCCATATCTGCATCTCCTAATATGTCATTTGGTATAACTTCTGAAATCTTTAATCTCCATTTTAACCACTTTTCTTGCAAAAGTCTTTGTGTGAATAACTCACAAAGCATTGTGAATTTAAAAAAAAAAACACATTGTTTTAAAATCATTAACAATGGCAGTTTTTTTTAATGCAAACAAGAATTTTAAATGTGATCGGTTTTGTTAAAGTTATTTTAATCAAAATGAAACTACAGGATGATAGCAATTGAAAGCATGCTATAGCTTGAAAATATGCATAAACTAAGGATATAAATTGGAGTAGAAAATAGAAATCCACTTCAGTGTTTGTGCCTGAAAAATTCCATCGACAGAAGAGCCTGGTGGGCTACAGTCCATGGGGTCGCAAAGAGTCAGCCATGACTCCTGAGCAATTGAACACATCAGGATATAAATATAAAGTATTTGAGACAATGTGGACAGGGACACTTTAAATAAGCTTGCACAAATTTATTATGTGTTAATTGACTCCTTGTTTTCAGATGAGTGTCTACCTGTGCTGTTCCTGTGTCAGTTTTTACAAAGGAAGAATCAGTTGTGAGCAAGACACGCACTAGTCTCCAGAACAGCAATGGATCAGTGACCGAACTGATGAGTGAATGATTGTACAATAAAGCATTCAAGAAAGAACTTTGCTAACAGTGTCTTCAAGAAATTCAGACAATGAAGCACTTAAATTCATCCCTAAATCCTTGACAAATGATAAGGGAGCTTCTAACAACAGACTCTTTATCTGGGTTTACACCCAGGAAAGGTTTCTTCTTTCAAATTAAGTTTTTACTTTAGAAAATCTTTTCAGAGGCTAAAAGCCTAACCTTAATTTTTAGCATATGAATAAACATAAGAAAATAAAAACAAAAAAACCTTCATGTCTTTTATTTCTCATTTTAATCTTGTTGGAAAAATCATTATTTATGCAAAAAAATGAATAAAATTATTGTAAGCAACAAGCAGTTTTTCAAATGAAAATTCTTTCACGTCTGCTAAAAATAATTATACGTGTTTTTGAATTTAATATGTCCAGACTGGAAAAGATTTTTGTTGCCAGTCAGTAAAACACGTTTAATGCCAGTTTTGATAAGAGTGGCTATTTTCTTAAGAAGCACCACAAGATACTGCCATATTTTGATGACTGGACACTGCCCATCTCCAACAATTCTTCAGTAAATGAAAACACAAAATCTTGCAGTTTTCCGTCTTTTCCCTGCACTGTATATTTTTAAAGAGATTTCAAAATCAATTTTTCAAAAAAGCATGAACTATTTACTTTCTAAACTGAAAACTTTTGTGTTTCTGAGACATTACCATAACATACTTGCACCAAATTTCAGGAAGAAGAGACTGTATATATGAAATCAATTCTTACCAATGGTTTAAAACAAATCTTTTCTACTCAGATAACCCAGCCTCTCCCCAGTGTAGCTTGGAATGGTCTTCCTTCAAAACTGTTTTTTTAGAGTTTCCAGGATTACAAATTCTCAGAAGGTTGTTGGAGGGGGAGGGGGCAGGCACAAGAACAAAAAGACAGGATTTAAGAGAGAGAATTGGGGTTTTTTGATGGAGAAAGGCAGGTGGATTGAGGCCTAGAATCCAGTTCAATAATATGGTGATGTACACATACAATCCCTGGCTTCTGAACATGAATCAGCTAGAGAGCTCTGGTCAGTCTTCCTGGAACTATGTTCCGAAGCCTCCTAGTATGTCTTTGCTTAGTCCCTGGAACACACTCTTCCCATGAATTATCTCATGTCTTAAGAATACCCTCAGCTCAGCTCCTCTGCGCACCTCTCGCCCATGTGTTTAAGCCACAAATGAAGAGCATCAGTTAACACAAGATAGACAATTCCTTCTTCAATACACAGAATTTTTGCCTGGAACTAGAGGTCATCTTGTTGATATGGGGCAAAATTAGTGAGGCTCCTCTGAAACCCAAGGGAATATTTAGGTAACCTAGCACATAATCTGGAAGTATCATTAGGTAGTTTTTGTCAGTTAGTTACCAAGCACGGGTGATGATGTTTAATAACAAGTATACATGGAAACCAGCCAGATCTTCTGCTGGCTGTGAAATACCAGGATGGTCAAAGTGGGACATATCAGCCGTATCCCAACATTGGAAAATAATTTATGTACTTGGATCTACTTAATCCAAAGCATCTAGGAACTCAAACTTAAGCAAAAACTGGGAATAAAAACATATATTATTTGAAGGAGTGTGTACATGACTGTTTTAAAATATTTGCACATATTTACAATATATTAATTGTCCCCTCATTTTTAGTGCTTTCCATACATCAATAACCTCAGATATGCAGATGACACCACCCTTATGGCAGAAAGTGAAGAAGAACTAAAGAGCCTCTTGATGAAAGTGAAAGAGGAGAGTGAAAAAGTTGGCTTAAAGCTCCACGTTCAGAAAACTAAGATCATGGCATCTGGTCCCATCACTTCATGGGAAATAGATGGCGAAACAGTGGAAACAGTGTCAGACTTTATTTTTGGGCTTCAAAATCACTGCTGATGGTGACTGCAGCCATGAAATCAAAAGATGCTTACTCCTTGGAAGGAAGGTTATGGCCAACCTAGCTAGCATATTTAAGAGCAGAGACACTACTTTGCCAACAAAAGTCCATCTAGTCAAGGCTATGGTTTTTCCAGTGGTCATGTATGGATGTGAGAGTTGGACAGTGAAGAAAGCTGAGCACCAAAGAATTGATGCTTTTGAACTGGGGTGTTGGAGAAGACTCTTGAGAGTCCCTTGGACTGCAAGGAGATCCAATCAATCCATCCTAAAGGAGATCAATCCTGGGTGTTCATTGGAAGGACTGATGTTGAAGCTGAAACTCCAATACTTTGGCCACCTCATGCGGGGAGTTGACTCATTGAAAAAGACCCTAATGCTGGGTAGGATTGGGGGCAGAAGGAGAAGGGGACGACAGAGGATGAGATGGTTGGATGGCATCACTGACTTGATGGACATGGGTTTGGGTAAACTCCAGGAGTTGGTGATGGACAGAGAGGCCTCGCATGCTGCAATTCATGGAGTTGCAAAGAGTCAGACACGACTGAGTGACTGAACTGAACTGAACTGAACTAAACTGATGTTCTGTTTCTTTGCCAGTCTCATGACAAGAAAAGTTACCTGTGAGTAAAGCACTTACTGTTTCATAACAACAGCAATGCATGATGACTTGATGAATTAATGCCCACATGGTGAAGTGTGTACAAGCCCTGGGATCTATTTAACTCAAAGCCAAAGCATACTCATTGATTCTTATCAGAGATTGACCCAGTGGGATATATCTCTTTAAGGAGCTTAGAGTTCAATATTAAACTCTTTGAAAGATTCAAATTTTCTAGAAAGTATATGTTCTTCCCATTAATTCATAAGGTAGAGAAGACCATGAGTCTAGACTGTAGATGCCTCAGCAAGTCGTGTCATGTCTTACAGGAACCACGCTAAACTCAAATAATGTCAAGGAAAATCACTAGCTTTTCCAATTAATATGTGCCAGGTGACTACTACTTTTCAGAGATGCCACTCCTTTTCTGTGTGGCCTCTCTGATCGAGCATCTTCCAATGTCTGTGCACCAAATATATCCTAAGCTGTTTCATCAGCAAGTTCTTCACAGAGTAAAAAGCAAAACCTCCACAGTCTGCTTGGGTGTTTTCTCGGGGACCTTACGGCTCACTGAAACTCGGCCTTCACTCAAAGGGGAGTCTGTTCCCAAGAGCTATTCAAGCTGGTGTGACACAAAAGAAATGATAAAGAAAAAAGATCCCATCTCAAAAAAAAAAAAATGGCCCTGCATTTCATAATTTTTATATAAAAGTTGATACCAATACACTCCTTTACATCTGTTATTAAAGAAAATAGACAACATTTAATCATATCCCAACAAGCATATATGAAAGTATCACCAGCCATGACACTGATACATCACTTTCTGTACAGAGCTCATGCCCTAGGTCTCCCCTGATCACAGCACACATCACAACTCACATGGATGGCCTGAATCAGCAATCCCCCTGCATCACATAAATACAGGGCCAAAGCCTCCATGATCAGCTTCCCTGGCTTCACTGGTATCTTGACTGATACATCTGCTTAGTAAGTCAGAGTCCTGACTTTGAAAATGCCCAAAGCCCAGTGCCCTGGTCTGCTTTAGTAGCTTGACGGGAGTAAAGTGAGGACTGAGGAAAGGAAAACTACTGCCAATGAGGATTATAGAAGCTTGGAAAACCAAAACTCTGTAAACAGAGTCATAATCCTCCCATTGTGTAGACCATTGCTCCCAAGGCCACTGAAAACCAACTTTGGGGATGTAATCCACCAGTTTCACTCCAACTCCCCCAGCTTTCCAATACAACTACTTCATACTCCCCCATGAGCTATTTTAAGTTTAATTTTAAAAGTTGCATCTACCATTATAATTTAAACCCAAATGCAAAGATTTTATCTGTCTCACCTTTTGTACTCAAGGAGCTATATATCCCTTGGGAACTTGATATTGTGGAGACAGTAAGCAGTCATGAGGAAGAGATACTGAGGGAACCATGTTAGGAAAGGACATTAAAAAAGAAAGAATGAAAGTTAAAAGAAATCTCAAACATAGCCTGCAGAATGGGAGTCGGTAACGCAACCGCAGCAATAGTGAGTGTAACCACAGGTCAGACAGCACAGAAGTGGGTTTGTGACATAAAGTCCTCACTCTCTCTTGGACTTCCTGCAGCAAATGATAAAGAAATAGGAATACTATTGAGAAATACCATTAAGCATAAAATTAAGTAGCTGAGAAACCCTGGCTTATCCTCAAAACACTTGAACCAGAACTGAAGGAAGTCTACTGGGCAAGGAGATCAGTGCTGGTGCTAGTGGTAAAGAACCTGCCTGCCAATGCAGGAGACATAAGAGACTCAGGTTCGATACCGGGGTCGGGAAGATTCCCTGGAGGAGGGTGTGGTAACCCACTCCAGTATTCTTGCCCAGAGAATCCCCACGGACAGAAAAGCCTGGCAGACTACAGTCCATGGGTCGCAAAGAGTCGGACATGACTGAAGCAACTGAGCACTAGCTGGCATTGAGCAATACCCAGTTTGCCCCGAGAATCAGCACCATTCCAGTAGATGCAGAGAATGGCCCGTCTCTGTCTCTGCTACCCGCATGCCCCGGATCCCTGGGTTGATCCCTGTAGTGAGGGTCTGATCTCCTTTACCAGTAGATTCCTTCAGTCCTGCTTCAAGTGTTTCCAGGATAAGCCAGTGTTTCTCAGTGGTTCAAGGACTACAGCATCTTATACTAGTCCTCGGCTTCCACATTGCTTAACAGATATGTTCACTAGTACAAGAAATCTTATTGCTGCCACCACCATCAACACTACTACTGCTATTAATAATAATAATAATAATAATAAACAAATAGCACTAATATAATGTTCATTTCTTGCCAGAAACTCTCCTGAACATGTTACACTTAGGTACTGGCTTTATACCCATTTCATGGAGAGGTAAATCAAAACTTAAAGACGGTAAGTGACCAACTTGGACAGAGTACATCTGAAATTTAAACTCATGCTGTCTGGCTCCAGAGACCATGTTATTTATCTCTATTCTATGATAATTCTCAAGAGTGAAACCTAATAATGAGTCCAAATAAAAAACTAAAATTGTGAAGAATATAATTCCTCCCTTAAGAAAGCCCTTGGAACGGACCATTGATCTTATATCCCCTTTCAAAATACCTTTATGCTTGGTGCATTTCTTAATAGCATATGGATTCTAAAATAGATCTGTCAGTGAAACTCGATTGGATTTATAAACATGATGACTCCTCACCCCTACTTAACATTTCCCATCCAAATTACCTCCTTAACTTCACATTTCACTACTGATGCAAAAAAAAAAAAAAGTGTGTTTCTGGCAAAAGGTTATAAACTTTCATGGAAATCTATTGAGAGAAAGGTTACTTAGCATTGATCTCCAAGGCAGGACCATGGGGTAGCCAGTTAAATGCCAACAGATGTAATTTCCTTATTTGAAAGATACATTGTTTGAAATTGATGATGCTTTTCTGTTGACGGTATGTATGTTAATCATTATGACTGTTTACTATCATTTCCATGCTGTAACTCTGCTCAAATATGGAAGCTTGTTGATAACAATTAAGATGAGTCATTTTATAAAAGAAATATGCTTTACTGGTTAGTGTTTTCCTAAATTAGAAGCCTGATCATATTATCTTGCTTATTAGTACTTGCCCAAGAAGAATGCATGAAGTATATGATATTCATTGCTGGGTTATATATCTATATCTATCTATCTAGTAGCCTAAAGAAATATACACAGGCAGTAGGATACTAGCATTCTTTTAAAATAAATCAATGATAAACATTAAGCACCTTAAACCTGGAAACTTTGTTCAAACTACTCCAAAAGGTCCATTTATCATGTGAGTCACTCCCATATATGTATTCCATACTGACTAGGACTAATTTTGCACCATGCTGATGCTGAAGCTGAAGCTCCAATACTTTGGCCACCTGATGTGAAGAACTGACTCATTGGAGAAGACCTTGATGCTAGCAAAGACTGAAGGCAGGAGGAGAAGGGGACAACAGAGGATAAGATGGTTGGATGGCATCACCAACTTGATGGACGTGAGTGTGAGCCAAGCTCCAGGAGTTGGTGATGGACAGGGAAACCTGGCATGCTACAGTCCATGGGGTTGTAAAGAGTCAGACACGACTGAGTGACTAAACTGAACTTAACTGAAATGGTACTTTAGTAACACTCTAGTAGCTTTTAATTTAAATGCTATTTTGTTTAAAGGAAGTCAGCAAAGTGCAGCCTGTAGGCCAAACCCAACACTCTACCTGCTTCTGTGTGACTCACATTCAAAGGGATTTTTCCAGATTTGCAATCAACTTGATGACAGGGAATGCTAATTTTGAATCCCAATTAAACCAAATGTTATCTCAAAAAATATAATGTTCTTATTGGTAAGTGTAGTTGACAGAATAATGGTTCCCAAAGATGTTCACACCCTCATTCCCAGAACCTGAGAAAATGTTCCCTTACTTGGTAGAAGGGATTTGGCAGATGTTATTACGGTTATGAACTGTTTGAATCATATCCCCAGAAAGATCTGTGTGTGTGTGTGTGTGTGTGTGTGTGTGTGTGTGTGTTAGTTCCTCAGTTGAGTCCAACTCTTTGTGATCCCATGGACTGTAACCCGCCAGGCCAGACAAGAATACTGGAGTGGGTTGCCATTTTGTCTCCAGGGGATCTTCCCAACCCAGGAACCAAACCCTTGTCTCCTGCACTGGCAGGTGAGTTCTTTACCACTGAGCCACCAGGGAAGCCCCCCAAGGATTGATGGCCATCACCAGAAGCCAGAGGGAGGCAAGGAAGGATTCTGCCTTGACTCTCAGAGGGAGCATGGCCCTTCTGACACGCTGATTTGGGACTTCGAGCCTCTAGAACTGTGAGAGAACAAATTTTGGCTGTTTTAAGCCACCCACTTTGCAGTAATTCGTTACCGTAGCTCTAGGAAACTAACTCGTGGACATTGAGATGGAAGATCATCCTGAATTATCCAAATGATCCAGAGAGAAACACAAGGAACCTTCAAAGTAAAAAACCTCTCTGGGTTGTGGTGAGAGAAAAAAAAATGTGAGGCTGGAAGCAGGATGAGAAAGAAGCCATTTGCTGGCCTTGAAGACAGAGGAAGGTAGACATAACCCAAGGAACATAGGCAACCTCTAGATACAGGAAAAGACAAGGATGCTCCTTTTTCAATGGAGCCTCTAGAAGGTACACCTTGGTTTTAGCCCAGTGAGATCTGTATTGGATTTCTGAACTCTAATAGTAGGATAAAAAATTTATACTGCTTAAGGCACCAATTTTGCGATAATTTGCTATGATTACAATAGTAAAGTAATATAACAGACCTATAAAGTACTCAATTATAATTATTATTGTTATCAAATGAATTTCACAAAATTTTATGAAAATTGTTTATTTTTCTCCTGTACCTACATAATATCTTTGATTTTTTATCTTGGATCACAAAGCCTAAATGTTCTCTATCTGGCACTTTACAAAGTTTGCTGACATCTTGTTTTGATTTAGCAAGTTTCAAGTTTGTCAAAAAGAAAATACAGACAGTCCCTGATTTATGATGGTTTAACTTACAATTTTTTGACTTCACGATGGTATGAAAGCAATATACAGTCAATAGAAACTACTTCTATATTTGAATTTTGATCTTTCTCTGGGTTAGTGAAAGGCAATATGATCCTCTCTCATGATGCTGGCCAGAGTCAGTGAGCCACGGGTTCCCAGCAGTCACATGATCACTAGGGTCAGAAACCGATCCATTTCCAGTCATTCTGAACACAGACAACCATTCTGGTTTTCACTTTCAGCAAATAGACCAATAAATTGCACAAAATACTCCATGCTTTCTTATGAAATAGGCTTTAAGTTCGATGATTTGTCCAACTGTGGGCTGAGGTAAGTGTTCTGAGCATGTCTAAGAGGCTCAGCTATGATGGTCAACCCGTTAGATGCATCAGATGTATCTTTGACCTGGAATATTTTCAATTTACGATATGCTGATTGGGAAATAATACCACTGTGAGTTGAGAAAGGTCTAAACTTAAAATGCAGATCTCTCATTTCTCAGTATTTCTTGTTGAATAGTTCTTGAGGTTCAGAACCTAAATAGTTAATTGAGGTTCAAATTAGAGAAGCAGATTTATTGTCTAATTGTAGCTCTCAAAAGGAATTTAAAAATAGTCACTTTATATTTACTCATCTTTAAAATTCATTTGGGCAGTTTGGGGATGTGACACCACAATGCATCTGGGAGAGCAAACATATGAGTCAAGAGTCAGAAGGAGATGTTAGACAACGTGGAACAAAGGCAAGTCCTGACTTCTATTTCCAGAAGCATATGCAAGCCCACTGGTCCCAGGGAGAGGGGTAACACACCATCCCTACCAGCAGGTGGCTTGTAGCATTAAGTCAACGTCACATATTTGCTGGGAATGTCCAAGACTGGGAATAAGTATGTTCCGATTTGAAACATGACACTTACCTATTAATATAATATGTTCAGAATCCATCCCTCTATGAATTTCTTCAGAATTCAGAAATTCCAAATTAGATCATCAATAAAGTTAATAAACTTTAAATTTAACTCTAAATGAAACACTCTTCTTCCTTGCTAATCATTTGTTCAAAGAGTTCAAAACTTATTCATCTTAATAACACCATTTGGATCTTTGTAGCTTCATTTTGAGGAACTGGTGTTTAAGAAGGCATAAATGGATTGCTGAAGACAGGCTGAGTAAGGAAGAAAGGGGGTAAGCATTACTAGGTTGTGCCCGCTCTACAGACTGGTTAACCCTGCTTTTATTTGTGAGATGATGGTAGCTTAAAGAAAAGCATCTTTCATTCAAGAATCACCAGTAGGTGTTGAGTGTCTGCCAAGTGCTGTGAACAGAAAGCCCGGACTTGCCCCTGCTCCTCAATGAGCTCGGTCATTCGCCATCAGAATAGGAGGTGGCTTTGCCTTTTTCTTCCTCCCTCCTCACCACACCCCGCCCCACTCAGTCTCACCCTACAAGAGCTGGCGTGCGTGCCCTTGAGCAGAGAGCAGGCACACGCAGAGATCCCCTCACCCACCACAAGAGAGACCAAGAAACAGAGCGGAGAAGTCATGCCTAGCCTTCAGAATCCGTCAGACGGAGGTTCAAATGCACTCCCCTCGGTAGCTACGTGGTGGTGGGAAACAGTATGACAGAGGTGGCCCCCGGTTCTCTAGAGCTCAGATCCTAAACCAGGAGCACAGCTGTCCTTCGGGGGGCTGCTGGGAGGGCTGAGAAAGCACACACACACTTAGCAATTCTTTTCACAGTTCTGTAGGACTCCTGTTCACCAACGAGGCTTCTGTCCAAAGGCGGCTCAGTAAAGGAGCTCGTGTTATACGTTTAGGCATCCTGTAGGTACATGTGGTGGAACTGTCCTAGGATGGTGGAGACATGCAAGAGGACAGCATCAGACATCCTGGGACATCCTGGGACAAAAGCAAAGTTGTGGTTGTTGGTGGTGTTCAGTCGCTCAGTCGTGTCTCATTCTTTGTGACCCCGAGGACTGTAGCCCGACAGACTCCTCTGTCCATGGGATTTCCCAGGAAAGCATATACCAGAACGGGTGGCCATTTCCTCCTCCAGGGGGTCTTCCCAACCCGGGGATCAAACTGGACTCACTCACATTGGCAGGTGAATTCTTTACCGCTGAGTCACCAGAGAAGCCCACACAAAGCTTAGTAACCCCGGTTTAATAGAAGGATGTCGGCAATTTTTAATTGAGGGGCGAATAAAATGGTGAGAAAAGATGTGTGGAAGAAAAGAGAAGAAGTAAAAGGAAGGGAGGGAGGGAGGGCAGTAAAGACGGGCAGGAGGCACAGAGACATGCCATTAATTATCCAAAGCTTGTCGTCCAGCCATCTAGACCCACAGGCAGGGAGCGGCTGGGCCATGCTAATCGGAGCTCTCAATCTCTAAGAGTGAAATGGTTCTGTTTTTCTGAAGTGAGTGGTGATCGATGATAAACGAGGTAAGAAGATGCTTTAGACAGTTTTCAAAAGAAGATGATAAATGGCTAGTAAATATGAGCAAAACAAATGGCCCATCATCTGTTAATAGCACAAATTAAATCAATATGATGCAATGTTTACCTATCAAAGGAACAGCGGATTAAAAAGGAGAATCTCAGTGCAGTTGAAGATACAGTGAATAGACACATTCAATTATCGCTGATGGAAGCATACATTGGGATAAGAGTTTGAAAAGCCATTTGGTGATATTTATAAAATTAGAATGTGCCTATCTTTTGACTTATTAACCCTCTTTAGAAACTCTCATAAGGTAGTTAATTATTAATTAAAGACAATACGCCAAAAGGCCCACAAGAAAAGTGATGGACAGAAGTGTAGTACTACAGTGAGAAGTTGGAAGCCCCCCAACTGTTCAATATTAACAGGATGTTTTAAAAAGCCAGGGTATATCCATATGGTGGAATACTTTGTAGCCATTAAAAATGAAGGGTTTTCAATAACACAGGGAAATTTAATAACATTAAAAATGTCAACTAAAGAAAGCCTATGTTCTCACAAAAGCTAACATTTTATTGAGAAAAATACACTGAGAATACTATTACTGGAATTATGAACGGACATTTCCTGATTCTTCCTATTTTTCCAAATTTTCTAAGAGCACACACATTATCTTTAAGCTCAGAAAGGACATAAAGCTAGTAAATACCCTAATAAGGAAAACAGAGGATAAAAGGGAACAGTGGCCCTCTGTTTCCTTTCATGGTTCTGAGGCCTTATGTCTCTGAGAAAAAAATGTTCAGAGGAAAACTAATTTTATTAATTGATTTCAGAAAGGCCATGAGACGGTGGGGAGAGAATTTAAGAGGTAGCAACAAATTCTTGAAGCTGGAACTATTTCTAGGAGAAGAAAACTTTCTAAACCTCTCTTCAAACTCGTTGCTTCTTAACGTGGCAGTTTTCATTTTCATTTTCCAGGCCTATTTTAACTGTGCAGTTACTTAACAGAACTAAAGTTTTAGAATATACCCAGGCTATGCTTACTTTCAAGATGCTTCTTAAACTCATCCCACCTGTAATAAATTTTTTTAGAAGCTGGAGACAGAAAAGATTTTCTCTCTGTAAAAGTCTTTGGGGTTTCATTGAATTTGACTATAAAAAGTTTGTTCTCCACTTCGAGCAGGTTAAGAACAAAATTTTATACTGTGGTCCTTTAACATTTTCAGCAGAGACCTTTCAAAAATTTTATTTTCTCCTTATCTTCTTTCTCTATTACTTGAATTTTGTATTTTAACATGAGTTAAAGGATCCATTGTATAGTACTGTGTTTTATCTGAATCCTCTTTGGTAGCCAGCAGGAATATATATATTCAGTTATATATGTATTAATAGATATGTATATCTATGTTAGTTATATGTAGAAATTCAGTAATATATTGTTGTTTTTCAGTCACTAAGTCATGTCTGAGTCTTTGCGACCCCATGAACTGCAGCACACCAGGCCTCCCTGTCCTTCACTACCTCCTGGAGTTTGCTCAAACTCATGTCCATTGAGTTTGTGATGCTATCTAACCATCTCATCCTCTGTCGCCCCCTTCTCCTCCCGCCCTCAATCTTTCCCAGCATCAGGGTCTTTTCCAATGAGTCGGCTCTTCGCATCAGGTGGCCAAAGTATTGGAGCTTCAGCTTTAGCATCAATCCTTCCAATGAATATATATATGTATATACTTTTTCAGATTCCTTTCCATTATAGGTTATGACAAGATTTTGGATATCATTCCCTGTGCTATACAGTAGGTCTTTGCTATTTACCTATTTTATAGAGTGTATATTTCAACTCCAATTTTCTGATTTATCTCCCCCCTGCCACTATTCCCTTTGGTAATCAAATATTTTCTATGTTTGTGAATCCATTAATGTTTTGTAAATAAGTTCATTTGTATCATTTGTTAGACTTTACATATAAGTGATACCATATATTTATCTTTCTCTGACTTTACTTAGTATGATAATCTCTAGGTCCAACCATGTTACTGCAAATAGCATTATTTCATTCTTTTTCATGGCTGAGTAGTATTCCACAAAATTATATATATTTTTAAATGAAATAATAACAGTACATTAGCCAGAACAATAATAATGATGTTAACTAGATGTATTACAATAATCATTTCACAATATGTTCATATATAAACATAATGTTGTACACCTGAATCTAATATAATGTCATGTCAATTACATCTCAGTAAAAATACACATGTAGCAATAATAAGAATGATTTTGATAATGAAAAACCATATCCTATGTAGAGTAAGAAATTTAAAGATTTCCTTATGAGTTAATATATTAATATCTTTCCCAGATAATTCAATTTCTATCCAAACATGAGTTTACATTTTATTTAGTGAAAGGCGCCTGAGGTCTGAAACCAGAGCACCCGCAATCGGAGCTGGATCCCTCGAGTTCATGGAAGGAACAAGTCACTCGACTCCTGCCATCTCTTTCATGGAAACGATATGGTCCCCACCATGTTATCCAGACAATTTGAGATAATACACATAGACATAAACACAGGTTGTGAAGCTATTATTTTAATTTCTTCACAATAAAGGAGGGGAAAAACTTTGGCAGATTTTCTTCACTCAATAAACACGCTGCATTTTTTCAAATGAAGGAAAGATTAAAAGTAAACTTTGTTGATCCACTCTGGAAAAGTTCTTAGCCTGGATACGTTATGTTGAATACAGCCTCAAGAATTTACCGGTTTTAACATGTGTAAAGAATCCACCTACCATGCAAAAGATTCCAGAGATGCAGGTTTGATCCCTGGGTCAGGAAGATCCCCTGAAGAAGGAAATGGCAACCCACTCCAGTATTCTTGCCTGGGAAATTGCCTGGATAGAGGAACCTGGTGGGATAGAGTAACCTGGCAACCTACAGTCCACGGGGTTGCATAGAGTTGTGCACGACTGAGTATGCCTGCATGCATGCAATTCTTTTCTAGGTAAAAGAAAATGTGATTCAAGAAGTAAAGCTGATAGTTTACAAAACAGAGAGATCACAGCTACTGTAACAGTAAGTGGGACATTGCCATTAATAAGCTTAAAATATCCCTAGGTAACATAAACATTATTTTGCCTAAACAACTCATTGGGGACAACAGGTTAGGACATCTATGCACTTCAGTACAGAATGGTACAGCATTTTGCAGACTTAAGTAATATAAAGCGTGTGTTAGTTGCTCAGTCATGTCCAACTCTTTGAGACCCTGTGGTCTGTAGCCCAACAGGCTCCTCTGTCTGTGGAATTCTCCAGGCAAGATTACTGGAGTGGGCAGCCATTTCCTTCTCCAGAGGATCTTCCCAATCCAGGGACGGAACCCAGGTCTCTTGCACGGCAGGTGTATTCCTTCCCATCTGAACTACCAGGGAAACCCTGTAAGTAAAGTAAATAACCTCTTTAAAGAAGATCCTCTCATTAACTGTAAAATGTTAGCAAATTGTCTCAGAACAATATTAATATATAAAACTATGTATAATCTGCCTGCTGTATCCTAATGGCTTGTTTACAACTGTGAAGCTAAAATTGATTTATAAGTTACAATCAAAGAAAACTACTGAAATAGTATGAAAAATAGTAATATTAATGTGAAGGGCTACATTGCTCACTGAAACAACGGCTGTCAGTATGAATGTAATGGTACCCATGTGCAAAGTCTGACATGTTCAGAAACATAATTTTCTTAATGTTTTTCTCCATTCAAAATTCTATGAAATCTGCTCTGGTATGGTGCATGCCTGAGTTATACATGCAGTGCACACACAGGCATATACAGTCGGTGTGTGTGTGCACGTGGTGCGTGCACGCAGATCACACACAGCACACACTGCAGTCATATATGCAGTACACACGGAACACATGCAGATACAAGCCTAGCTTACATGTGGAGGACAACGTGAGTCTTTCCCATTAAATCTTGGACACATAAACAGCACCCCTCACGCTAATCATGATCAATCCAATAGAAAGTATGGCGACTGAAACTGCATGATGATAAGGAGCCCCAGAAAATCTGGAGCACGCTTATCTTATTTTCTCTAGACCAACAGACACGAGTCTGAGCAAGCTCCGGGAGTTGGTGAAGGCGTGCTGCAGTCCATGGGGCCACAAAGAGTCGGACACGACTGAGTGAACAGCAACAATAAAAATGGAATTACAAAATTGATCATTTTCTTGAGGAACACACAGACACTGGGAAAATGTTTATACAACCCCGTTTGAGAAACTCTGGCATCTACGTCATGTGCTTAGCTGCTCAGTCGTGTCCGACTCTTTGTGACCCCATGGGCTATAGCCTGCCGCACCTCTGTCCATGGGATACTCCAGACCAGAATACTGGAGTGGGTTGCCATGCCCTCCTTCAGGGGATCTTCCCAACCCAGGGATTGAACCCAGGTCTCCCGCATTGCAGACGATTCTTCACCATCTGAGCCACCATGAATTAAGTCTAAATACTTTGTAAAGTTTTTTATGAAACAGAATTCTAGAATTCCTGATTTGAATAGAACTGTCAGGGGGCCAGGTCCAGCCAGATCTGGCAAATTGATTTTGTTGCTGATTCAGGTGAACAACATCTGCAACAACACTCCTGGGCTGGGTGTTCTGGCATCTGTTTTAGTCTAGTCTCCATTCTCATCCATTATCTTCTTCTCTTTCCTAACTTCTTTTCTTCTCTTTTCCACCTTCGTGCCCTGTCCTTGATCTTCCTAAATACCACCCTCTTTGGGGACAGGTAAGACAGACATACCAGTGAAACAGGTTTGCTTTCATCTCAAAAGCCAATAAAACAGCTTCTCTGTAGAAGGAGAGCCTCAGTTACAGTTGTTTACAGGGCTAGAAATTCCAAAATCTCCTGCAAATATTTCAGACTGAGGCCTTTTCCCTTTGTTGTTGGTAGTTCTGTCACCAAGTCATGTCCAACGCTTTGCAACAGCATGGACTGTAGCCCACCAGGCTCCTCTGTCCATGGGATTTCCCAAGCAAGAATACTGGAGTGGGTTGCCATACCCTCCTTCAGGGGATCTCCCTGACTCAGGGATCAAACCTGGGTCTCTGCCTGCATTGCAGGCAGATTCTTTACCATCTGAGCCACCACGGAAGCCCTTTGTTAACACAAAACAAACAGATCTCCAGGCCTAGTTACCTGCACAAAAATGTAGAAGTTAATGGACATTCCACATATATGAGGTAGATGCCTTGAGCCCTTGCCCTTACATACAAAGCTACAGTCTGCATAAAGGAAGCACAAAGAGTAATAGACCCCAAAAAAGCTGATTTATTCAATTTTCAGGAATTCATTCAATTTAACAAATAGTTATTAAGTGCCTAATATCTGAAAAATACTGCACACTTTTGATTTTTCTCTTTACATCAATAATGAAAGATCAAGATACTTATGTTCCAGGTTTTATTTATCCATCTCCTTTCTGCAGAATATCTATTGGCCATCTATGATGATGTACTAGGCATTGTGTTGGGTTCAGTAAGAGGTTAGAGAGGAGAAAGACTGTTTTTCAATTGAAAGAATGGAACATGTGTTATGCATGAACTGGCATATAAATTTAGACTAGAAAACATCAGAATTGCAACTTAGAGAAAGGAGAGGGAGAATGAACAAGATCAAAGATAAAACAATATAGTTTCGTGGTGCAGAACATGAATATGGCCAATTTGAAAAGATCCAAGTTTAAGGTACAATTTTTTCAATTAATATCTTTGTGAACTTGGGAAATTATTTAACCTCTCCAAGCTATAATTTCCTTTTATATGTCAGAAGGCTTTAAATAGAAGCAGTCATAGATTTGGAGAAGGCAATGGCACCCCACTCCAGTACTCTTGCCTGGAAAATCCCAGGGACGGAGGAGCCTGGTGGGCTGCAGTCCATGGGGTCGCTAAGAGTCGGACGCGACTGAGCGACTTCACTTTCACTTTTCACTTCCACACATTGGAGAAGGCAATGGCAACCCACTCCAGTGCTCTTGCCTGGAGAATCCCAGGGACGGCGGAGCCTGGTGGGCTGCCGTCTCTGGGGCCGCACAGAGTCGGACACGGCTGAAGTGACGTAGCAGCAGCAGCAGTCATAGATTGTTTCATTTCTGTTTTTGTTTTGGAGAATTAAATGAGATAAAATACAGTATCTGGCACAGAGTTAATGCTCAATTGAATCAATAAAGGCTACATATCTTCATTATTTTATCAATCATTTTTGAGTCATTTTTCATCAGTGTTACTTTTAACATTCTAGCGTCAAACATAGCATAAGAGTATTCACAGAGACAGAAAGTATAGAACCAGCTCTGGGAACGGTGAGCATTCTGATTTGATTAGTTCAGATCTTAAGGAGAAAACTGAAAGCTGATAGGTTTGAAAAGTTGATTCTAGTCAAGATGAAAAACAGGCTGAGATATTGGGTTTAACATGTAGATAGTAAGGGAACCTCACAACACCGGGTGGTGATAAAATCAGAGGTGTGCTTTGGAAAGATAACCAAGGATGATAGGAGGAGCTGAATGAAGTGATGTCAAAAGAGAGAGGACACTTCTTGAAAAGTGTTTCGATTAATCAATTGAGACTTAAGAGACAAAATGGAAACTAGAGAGTTGAAGTTCTATGAAAAGGAAGGATTGGATTTGAGAGAGAGACTATGGTGGGTGCCATCCCTTAAAACTTTCTGTAACATCTTTAAGTTCAGGAATCTTAGCTTCAGTAGTTCTCTTGAGGAAAGCAAATGCCACAGCAGAGGCCAAATTTGTATCTTAAAACTCTAAATATCTATTACGTACAAGGGACACATTGCATATAACACCATTTTAGCTTCATGTTAAAGCTCAACACCTAGTGGATTTTATATTCTCACACAAGGCCCAACTAAGGAGAAAGGAGGGAACTTTTTCTCCAGCTGTTTCTGGCAACCTTCCCTCATATCCCCTTTTCTTGAATTAGTTACAGCTTCATTCTTTTTTTTGGGGGGGGGGGACAGCTTCGTTCTTGAAGCACTCATTGTGATCATGGAATTTCCGTGTGTTTTAGGACTTTAAGTCTTATTCGCCTGAATTTACTTTTGTGCCTAAAAGCATGAGACTCTATTAATATGGTTAGAACAGTGTTCTCGAGCAGAGGCAATTTTTCCCTGCAGGAGATATTTGGCAATGTCTGGACAATTTTGTGGTTGTCATAGCTGGAAGGGTGTTACTGGCATCTAGTGGGTAGAATAAAGGGATGTTGTTAAATATCCTACAAAGCATAGCACAGCCCCCTACAACTCAATTATTGAGCCTAAAATGTCAACAGTATCAAGGCCAAGAATGCTGGATTAGAACCATCAGGGATTACTTCTGAATCTGAGGGTGGGACCAGCTCCAAAACCAATTTCACATTCACAAAGAAATGTAAAATCAATGTTAGAAAGACAACCACAAAGTACATTTAATTTATATATGGAGGAAAAATGCTGCCTGCTGTGTCAGTAAAAAATGATGTTGTATCCATCAAGTCACCAGCCATGGCAACTGTCCCTGACTGCCTGCTGAGGGGATTCAGGATGGAGCAAAACAGGATGCTGAACCTCGATGGACAAGGTGCATATCAAAGGAACAATTTCAAGGAACCCAGACTTACATCTTTCCATACATAGAGAAGTGCTAAATTCACTAACTGGAAACGTCTGGTTTTCTTCAATTGATAGTAATCTTCTGATGTTCCACTGTTTGGTTTTTGTTGCAAAAACTTCAATATATCCTGGTTTGTCCCTTACTTCTTCAGCACAGTCCCTTGGAGCTATCTGAGAGGCTGCCTCCTGGGCTTACCTCCTCAGCAAGTCTGCCGAATAAAACATGATTCTCAGGCATCCCCTGGCTGTCGAGTGGTTAGGACTCGGTGCTTTCACTGTTGTGGCCAGGGTCCAACCTCTGGTCTGGGAACTAAGATCCCACAAGCAATGTGGTGCAGCAAAAGTAAATAATTCTCAACTTTAAGGCTGTGTTTTGTTTTGTTTTTTCAGTTGACAATATGCTCATTAAAAATTACCTGGGTGGGGGAGCACTGCAGAAATGTAGTAAAGATCTCCAAAGATATTCTCCTTCATAAAAGCAATAAAGAAACTAACCATAATGTCAAAATCGACTTTTTGATAGCTCTGGAAATTAGCCAACAGATGAATCCAAGAAATGTTTATTTTAAAAAATCAGCTGAATCTCAAGAACAGGGGTGCTTTAACCTGCCCTATTCCCATTCCTTTCCCTGGCTCCACAGTAGCGTTGAAAGACAATAGCTTTGCACTCACAATAAATGTAAAACCAGCAACCTACCCACCACTGGAGAGAGAAGAAAAGGTTCAGAGCTCCACCCAAAGCACCATTAGTAGATGTTATTATATTACTTGTCTGGTTTCCTGGAAACCTCCACAGCCAGGGGTTGCTTTTAATTTGGCCTGGCTCAGAGATCATTCACTTTAAACAATCTTCCCTCAGGGCCTTTGTCCAAATCGATCAGGGATCATTGTTCAGCATCAGAGCTACCTCAGAGAGTTGGGGCAAACAAGAAGCTGACCAAAAACTTAAAGGAAATCATATCTGGTGAATGAGTCACTCATAGGGACATGTCTCAGACTGCTATTAGAACAAAAAATAAATAACACTTGAATATTCCCCAGGGTAAAATAGTCTTGATAAATGTAAAAAGGTTAAAATCATCTGAAGCGTGTTATCTGACCACACAAAATGAAGTTAGAAATTAATAACAGCAGGAATATGAGAAATTCACAAATATGTAGAAATTTAAAAACATATTACTAAACAACCAATGGATCAAAGAAAGTTTAAGGGACGTTAGAAAATAATTTAAGACACTGAAAATGAAAACAAAACATACCAAAACTTACGAGAGTTAGCAAATGAATGCTCAGATTGAAATTTATGCCTGTAAATGCCCACATTAAAAAGAAGAAAGATCACAGGTCAGAAATCATAACCTTGCACCTTAGAGTTTAGATAAAGAAGAGCAAACTAAATCTAAACCATGAGGAAAAAAAGTAATAAATGTCAGGTTTGAAATGAATAAAATGAGAGCAGAAAATAAAAGAGAAAATCAAGAAAATCAAGTTGGTTCTTCGAGAAACCGTCAGACTGACCAAGAAGAAAGAAGACTGTATTATTACAATCATTAGTGAAAAAAAGGGCAACACTATTGACCTTACAGAAATAAAAAACATTATAAGGGAACAATATGAACAATTGTATGCCAACAAATTACGCTATCCCAGATGAAACAGGCAAACCCTAGAAAAATACAAACTAATGAAACTGACTCAAGAAGACATAGAAAATCTGAATAGACCTATAACAAGTAAGGAGATTGTGCTATAATCAAAAAACTTTCCACAGGGAATCCCAGGCTCAAATGGTTTCCCCAATGAATTCCATCATATCTTTAAGAAGAACATGAATCCTTCACACAATTTCAAAAAAAATAAAAGAATAGAACAGAATATGTCCCATTCATCCTTTAAGACAAATGTTAATGATAATAAAACAAAAATAGACCTCCCCATCCAAAATTTGCAGACTATATACCTTGTGAATTATAAGGTAAATTATAAAACAAACAAAACTTTCTCAACCTAATAAAGAGCATGAAAACCCACAACCAACATCATAGTTTAGGTGAAACACTGAAAAATTCTCCTGTAAGACAAGGAGGAAGAGAAGTATATCCACTCTCATCACTTCTACTCAACACTGTACTGGAGTTTCCAGATAGTGCAATTAGGCAAGAAAAAAGATTGGAAAGGATGAAGTAAAACTATTTACATTCAGATATGACATGATCTTGTATTCAAGGGATCCACTAAAAAAATCTATTAAAATGGATAAGCAAGTTCATCAAGGTTACAGGATACAAAATACAAATTAAAAGTCAGATCTGTTTCTACGCACTAGCAAGGAACATTACAAAAACTGAATTTAACAATAGAATTCCATCTATAATAGCACAAAAAGAATAAAATACTATGTGAATACAGTTAACAAAAAGACATGTTCACTAAAATTTATAAAACATAATTGCTGAAATTAAAGAAGACGTAAATATATGGAAAGGCATTCACTTTCAAGAGTCAGAAGACCTATTATTATCAAGATTGTAACATTTCCCAAACTGATCTACAGACTTGACACAACCCCTATCAAAATCCCATCTTGGTTTCCTTGTAGAATTTAACAATCTGATCCTAAAATCCATATGGAAATGCAAAGGACCCCAAATAGTCAAAACAATCTTGAAAAAGGTGAAAACAGTTGGAGGACTCACCTTTCTAGATTTCAAATTTTACTACAAAGCTAAAATAATCATGACAGAGTGTTACTGGCGTAAGGAAAGACATAAAGACCAACGGAGTAGAACTGAAAGTTCAGAAATAAATCCTAACATTTACAATAGATTAATTTGGACAAGCATGCCAAGACAAAGAATGAACTTTCAATACATGAGAAAAAGAACTCTTTTCAATTACATGTTCTTTGGACAACTGACATCCACCTGCAAAATAATGAAGTTAGACCCCTACCTCACACCACATACAAAAACAATTCAATGCATCAAAAACCTAAATGCCAGAGCCAAAAATACAAATCTATTAAAAGAAAATACAGAGGGAATTCTTCTTGACCTTAGACTGGGCAATAGTTTCTTAGATATGACAGCAAAGCACTAGAAACAAGGGAAAAACTGATAAGCTGAACTTCATTAAAATTTAAGACCTACCTTTGTGATTCAAAGAACACAATAATAAAAGTAAAAAGACATTTCTTCCATGGAATAGGAGGAAATATTTGTAAATTTTATATCTAATGATCTCATATCAAGAATATGTTATTTACAACTCAAAATAAAAAGAAAAATGACTTAAGTACAAAAATAAAAAATAGGCAAATGACTTAAATAGACATTTCTCCAAGGAAGATATATAGAAATGATCAATAAACACATGAAAAGACAATCATATCATTAGGCATTAGGGGATTACAAACAAACAAACAAAAAATCTACACCACCAGGATATCTATAATCAAAACACAGATAGTAATAACTATTAGTGAGGGTGTGGAAAAATAGAAATCCCCATACATTGCTAGTGGGAAAATAAAATGGGGCAGCTACTTTAGAAAACAGTTTAGCAATTCCTCTAAAATTTTAACATAGAGTTTATGACTCTATGACTCAGCAATCACACTCCAAATTTATACCCAAGATAATTAAAAACACATGGTCACAAAACTTGTAAATAATTGTTCACAGCAGCATTATTCATAATCGATAAAAAGTGGAGAAAACTCAAATGTCCATCAATTGATGAATGAATAACTGTAGTATGTCCATTTGATGCAATACTATTCACCCATAAAAAAGAATGAAATATTTATACAAGCTACAACAAGGATGAACCTTGAAAACATTATGTTCAGTGAAAGAAGTCACACAAAACAGACAACATGTTGCATGATTTCATTATATGTAATGTCCACTGTAGGCAAATCCAGAAATAAAGTTGATCCATGGTTGCCAGGGGCTGGGAAATGAATTGGGGAATAATGACTGCTAATGGGGAAAGTTTTTTTTGAAGGGAGAATGATAAAAATTTTCTGAAATTAGGATGTTTGCACAACTTTGTGAATATAGTAATTGCCACTGAATTATATACACTTTTGAAAGGGTGAATTTTATGGTAATAAATTATATCTTAGTTTAAAAAAAAGACATTGGGAAGAATTGAAAGGCTGAGAAGAAGAGAAACATTAAAGTAATTTTATTTAATTGAAAAATATTGAAAAACTGTGCACTTTATAATGACAATAGGGCTATGAATATGAAAATGATAGCTAAGATTATTAACTTTTACAAAAATTCTATGAAACAGGTATTATTTTTATCCCCAGTTTTCAGATGAAGAAAATCAAGTTTAAGGAGACAAGGAAATGGGCTAAAAGTTACACAGTTAGAAAGAAAAGTAGCGAAAAGAGAATTCAAAGTCAGGTCCTTTGATTTTTTCAGACACTGGCAGAGATAATGTCCCTGCTCTTGAGATCACATTTTACTTATAGAAAAAGCCAAGTAGAGAAATAACAGTCACCAAGTAAAAGAAGTTTGTAACAAAGAGCTGTGTCCAGAGTGCTCTGGTCGAAGAGGAAGCAACACAAAAGATGACTCCATGTTCCCAGGGAGAAAGGACAAGAACATCCTTTGCAGATAACTAGAGTAACTGAGGACCTGCAACCACGATTTTAGACATTTTCTTGATGCCTTGTAGCGTCTCTCTCCTTACTTCCTGTGTACCCGCTACACACATTTGCGAGTGAAATTTAGTATTGTCCAACCCTTTCGCAACCCCACAGACTGTAGCCTGCTGGGCTTCTCTGTTCAAGTGATCTTTTGTTGCTGTTCAAGGGATTTCCAAGGCTACAGTGGGTGGGTTGCCACTGGAATGGATTGCCATTTCCTTCTCCGGGGGGATCTTCCTGACCCAAGGATCGAACCTGTGTCTCCTGCATTGGCAGGCAGATTCTCTTCTACTGAGCCACCATGGAAGCCACCATTTAGATATTAACTGAGCTTCTAACTCACAGTCGGCTGACCCACACTTTCTAAGGTGTATTGGTTTCTCACATTGTTTTGAAGGCTGTGCTTATATACTTTGTGGACAAGCCTTTGGGTACAGAGACCTACCTCCTGAGTATTTTGAAATCTTACAGGTTCTTCTTTGAAGAGAGTTCATTTAAACTCATTTTTGCAAGCAGTTATTAGTAATCTATTCAACAAAATATACGAACAAAATATATGTAACCAGCTGTTAATCAGGTAAGAGGAACTGCACCAAGCATCTACAGAGGAAAGAGCCACTGTTTCAAACACGGAAGGAACAACATCACATCTGGATAATGATTCTTCTGATTAAATTTGTTGCGGACAGACAGAAGGTAAAATTAGATCAGTAGTGAGTTTATGGAGTAGCATTAGCAAGAGAAAGGAAGTGAATCCACAAATGTCACTTTGGAGAGAGCAAGCAGGATGTATACACCATCTCCTAATAGATTAATTAGGATAAACTAAACAGCATGTTCAGAAAGTTTATAGGATTGGCAAATAATGTTTTGGTAAGGTCATTATAAACCATTCAGTGGCCATTATGATGGTAATTTACAGCCGTGACAATTGTCTAGACAAGAGAATTAAGACATTACTGGTTCCAATTTTAATTTGAAACAAAGCTAACCACATTATATTAAGTGTCCTGGTCTTGTGGCCTCCAGCCACTGGCTGCAAATGTTAAACTCATTTGCTGTTTTTCCCAGAACAGATAACAGGAGTGGGCAGGGGCGGGAGAAAGAAATGAGTCAATAGTGAAGCAATTTGGATTCAAGGGAAAAGACTCAGGGAAGGACAAAGATTCTTCTGGCACAGCAACATTATCCAAACAGCAGGGTCCTCAGATTGCCTGGTAGTGGAAGACACCCCATAAAACTGGCTCAGGTAAAGCGAGGGGTTTATCTTTGGAAAGAGTCTACAGCTGAGCACAGACTCTCTTTGTCCTGCCCTTACAAGTGTAACCTTGAAGCAAGGCTTAAAGCAAGACATGGGCTAAAAATGAAAGTCGCTCAGTCGTGTCCAGCTCTTTGAGACCCCATGGACTGTAGCCCACCAGGCTCCTCTGTCCGTGGGATTCTCCAGGTAAGAATACTGGAGTGGGTTGCCATGCCCTCCTCCAGGGGATCTGCCCCAGCCAGGGATCAAACCCAGGTCTCCCGAATTGCGGGCAGATTCTTTACCATCTGAGCCACCAAGGAAGCCCCAGGCAGGAACTAGTGGTCTCAGTGAACAGGAAAGAAAGGAGAAGGGAGAGACCTTCCTTCTCCTGTGAGTGGGACCCTCTAGGCTGACTCCTCAGGAGCACAGTGATGTAGGACCATGCATTCATTTGTATCTGATGGCAAATTAACCTTGTGTAGTTTTCCTATTGAGGTTTTATTTATGCCCTCTAGGCCAATTGTGTGTGTGCTGCATACTCAGTCGTTTCTGACTCTTTTCAACCCCATGGACGGTAGCCCACCAGGCTCCTCTGTCCACAGGATTTCCCAGGCAAGAATACTGGAATGAGTTGCTATTCTCTTCTCCAGGGGATCTTTTGGACCCACAGATTGAACCCACGACTCCTGTGTTTCCTGCAATGCAGGTAGACTCTTTATTGCTGAGCCACCAGGGAAGCCAGGCCAGTTACTTCTTAACATGTCTCAGTTTGGTCCTTCTTCAATGGATATCAAGTCAGAGTTAGAGGGGGAACATCTCAGAATCGCCCTTAGGGGACACAGCCAAGACCCCCAGCCTCCCCTCTCCACCAACACCAGGAAGCCCTGCTCTAGACTCAGGGGCATGTGGATGGGCATCCCGGCTTGGAAAGAGTGACGTGAGTTTTAGGTATAGTTCTGCCTTTTCCTATGACCTGGGCCAAGTCACTCTACACTCAAACCCTCAGTTTCTTTATCTGTAAAAAGATGAAAGTAAACTTGTATCTTTAAAATTCTGTGATTTTACGTGCCCATCCCATATGCAGTAAATGTCCCACTTACCTTAAAATAAGTGAATATATAATATGTAAATATATATTTATCAATAAACATATTTTATAGATAATAAAATATGTATTATGTGACTATATATAATAAAATAAATAATCTCCATTCATATGTAATCACACATATATAGCAGGCTTTCCAGGTGGCGCTACTGGTAAAGAACCTACCTGCCAATGCAGGGGATGTAAGAAATACGGGTTCGATCCCTGGGTCCGGAAGATCCCCAGAGGATGACATGGCAATCCACTCCAGTATTCTTGCCTGGGAAATCCCAGGGACAGAGGAGCCTGGTGAGCTACAGTCTATGGGGTCACAAAGAGTCAGATACAACTGAAGCGACTTAGCACACATGCATACATATATAGCATCACCACACACAGATATAATCCATAACCAACGTATATTACAGTAAGCGCACCTTCAGTCTCCAGACACCCCTTCCAAAGTAGTTTCAGGTCAGTATAAAATTAGTTTAGGTCTCAGAATCAGAAGACAGAAAACCCTCAGGGCACACAGTAGCCCGCTCCTGAGTGAGGGTGGTCCTTATAAGCAGGAAACCTCTAAATGGATAGAAGCCAACACCCTGAAACATTTGTGTTGGCAGAAAGGGCCTCAGACGCTCGGACATCACAGCGAAGTCAACAACTTTTATTTCTCCTCTTCCTTGCCGTGGTCCTCTCCTCAATGGCACCAGCTCCTCCCAGCTTTCTCCTCTACCCACACGCCCTGACTCACAGTTGGCATCTTCTTCTTTTCAATCACACCCCCTTCCAGTGAGGTTTTTCTGAAACTCGCCCATTCAAGGTAGACCACGGCAACAGCAGCAGCAAACCACAGGGCTTCCTTTAGGCACCAACAAGAAGCAAGTCTCAGTGAGAGACAAGAATCAGAGCAATGAAGACAGTCTTCCAAGGCTAAGGAAGGGGCTGGAAGAGGCAGTTAGACACACGCCCTGACTCACAGTTGGCATCTTCTTCTTTTCAATCACACCCCCTTCCAGTGAGGTTTTTCTGAAACTCGCCCATTCAAGGTAGACCACGGCAACAGCAGCAGCAAACCACAGGGCTTCCTTTAGGCACCAACAAGAAGCAAGTCTCAGTGAGAGACAAGAATCAGAGCAATGAAGACAGTCTTCCAAGGCTAAGGAAGGGGCTGGAAGAGGCAGTTAGACTACAGTGGTGACTTCCAAGTACAAAACCCCAGGACAGATCAATTCATACCAGCATAAAGTATAATACATGAATTTCTTCTAGAGAGGATGGTCCAGCCACTGTTAGTGATTTCAAGAGTGGATATTTCAGGCACATGGGCCTTTCTGCTTCCACCAACATTATATTCTACTGGCAGGAGCCCATTCCTCAAATCATGTAGTCATGTATGGATGTGAGAGTTGGACTATAAAGATAACTGAGCACCAAAGAACAGATGCTTCTGAACTGTGGTTATGGAGAAAACTCTTGAGAGTCTTGGACTGCAAGGAGATCAAACCAATCAATCCTAAAGGAAATCAGTCCTGAATGTTCACTGGAAGAATGGATGGTGAGGCTGAAACTCCAATACTTTGGCCAGCTGATGCGAAGCACTGACTCCTTGGAAAAGACCCTGATGCTGGAAAAGATTGAAGGCAGGAGAAGGGGATGACAGAGGATGAGATGGTTGGATGGCGTCACCGACTCAATGGACGTGAGTTTGAGCAAGCTCCGGGAGTTGGTGATGGACAGGGAAGCCTGGCGTGCTGCACTCCATGGGGTCACAAAGAGTTGTATATGATTGAGCGACTGAATTTAATTGATTCCTCAAATCACCTCTAGGAAGAAGCCATAGGAGAAACAACTGCAAAGCTAGCCGGGTAATTCGTGCCGAAATTGAACACAGTATCCTTCTGAGTGGGGAAATGGGGGTGTGCTCATTCTAGTTCCTCCTGCTGAAGACCAGAGATTTCTGCTCCGCCTGACAAATTCCATATCCTTTTGGACTTTTAAAATAGTGTTCCCGAAATTGATCGCTACTTAAATATGGAAAGGAAAATCTGCCAAAGCGATTCGATTATTCAAATGCTTCAAAGAACCGTTAAAATACCGGCTCTGGGGGATGAGAGGAGCCGGCCCGCCCTCACTGGATGCCTTCCTCTTGCAGCCTCTGAAACAGCTAACGGACTTGCAGAGGCTCTCCCCAGTGCTTCAGGGTTTAAGCTTACTGAGCAATGGAAGGCACTTAGTTCCCACTCTTTCCCAAGTCTCCTCAGTGAAGCCCCTAAATTACCCTCTTACGTCTAAATGTCCCAACCGCGACAGAGGTCCTGAAATATATCAGGAACTGGCTCAGTAACATGAAACGTCATTATTCCACGACTACATACCTGTTAAGATTTGTAAGATGTGTAAGGTGATTCTCTTACTATCTTTGTCGAGTCACTAAGATTGCATCAGAGAGAAACTCTTCATCCAAATTAAAATAAATCTTGACCACAGAGAAGGCAGGCATGGATTGCTTATTAGTAAAAATGGTCTGCTGCTGCTAAGTCACTTCAGTCGTGTCCGACTCTGTGCGACCCCATAGGCGGCAGCCCACCAGGCTCCCCCGTCCCTGGGATTCTCCAGGCAAGAACACTGGAGTGGGTTGCCATTTCCTTCTCCAGAAAACGGTCTAGTGCCTTGATTTCTCTTTGCTGTTGTTTATTCGCTCAGTCATGTCTGACTTTTGCGACCCCATGGACTGTAGCTTGCCAGGCTCCTCTGTCCACGGGATTTTCCCAGGCAAGAATACTGGAGTGGGTTGCCATTTCCTCCTCCAGGGGATCTTCCCAATCCAGGGATTGAACCCACATCTCCTGATTGGCAGGCAGATTCTTTACTACTGAACCACCAAGCAAGCTCCAGTGCCTTGGTTTAATAGAGCTTTATTCCTTATAGGAATTAGAATGCTCAGGATAATATGCCATCCTTTTAAACCTCAGCTCTTGCAACTTTACTTCTGATAATAGTTTAAAATACAAATCTCATGTATGTTTAAAAAGTGTGTTCTAAACGCTGGGTACTGGGTTAGGATTAACTTTACGTGGATTGGTTCATTTATCCTCAAAACAACCAGATGAAGCAGGAGCTGTTATGACTTGTCTGGGTCACAAAGCTAGTTAGCAGTGGAGCTAGAATCCCAGTCCTTAACACTAAACCAGCTGATACATTGGGCTTCCCAGGTGCAGTGGTAAAAAAAAAAATCCACCGGCCACTGCAGGAGATGCCAGAGACACAGTTTCTATCCCTGGGTCAGGAAGCTTCCCTTGGAGGACGAAATGGCAACTTACTCCAGTATTCTTGCCTGGAGAATTTCAGGGACAGAGGAGCCTGGCAGGCTATGGTCCATGGGGTCACAAAGAGTCAGACATGACTGAGCGACTTGATGATGGAGCACACACGCATAGCTGATTACCAGATCCTTCAAAGGGGTTCTTACTATCCAGCCTTACTTATTTTTTGCCTTTCACCATTGCTGCTGAATTCTTCTAACTCATGTCTCTGATTCCAGGCTGTAACCTAGTCCACGGAGAGCCCCCCTCAAACGTGCTTAAGTGCTTTTCATCCTGCACTGTGTTGCATTCACTCCAACTCTTCAGAAAAAATCCAATTTCACACCTCCTCCACATTCAGACCCCAAGTACCAGAACAAGAGATCCCACTATTTCCATTTAAAAACACTGAGGTTCTTTCTCCTTCTCCCTCAATATGTCACATTCCAAACTCCCCTGTCCTTTCCTTCTGCAGGCCCAAGGCTCTGCTCAAGCTCTGCTTTCCCCGAGCAAGCCTTCTGCAGCATTTCCCAGTTACATTATCCACCGGGGACTCATTCTTACACTAGTTTAAGAATTTATGCTTCAGTAGAAACACCATAGGGCTTAGAATCCAAAGACCCATACTGAAATTCAAGTTTTACTTGCAAGGTTACTTAATATCATGTGGACTTAGGGTTTTCATTTATGATGTGGAGTCATTAACAATGCTATAAGGATGAAATGAAATTATAAATGCATACACAAGATGTAGAAAACACAAACAAATATACGTAGCCCACCAGGCTTCTCTGTCCATGGAATTCCCCAAGCAAGAATACTGGAGTGGGTAGCCATTTCCTTCTCCAGAGGACCATCCCGATCCAGGGATCCAACCCAGGTCTCCTGCATTGCAGGTGATTCTTTACCATCTGAGCCACCAGGGAAACCCTACATATTTGTCTACATAAATATAATTTCATAAAGTATATTTTATTTAATCCTTACACAATATTTATACATGAGTATACATATACATGTGCCTTCCCTGGTGGCTCAGATGGTAAAGAATCTGCATGCAATGATCTCCTGGAGAAGGGAATGGCTACCCACCCCAGTATTCTTGCCTGAAGAAGTCAATGGACAAAAGAGCCTGGCAGGCTACAGTCCATGGGGTCGCAAAGAGCTGGACACAACTGAGCAACTAACACTTTTACTTTATACATATAATATATACATATATAATTTAGTACAAAAATATAATAGATCGGGAAACTATAAAATGCTCTAAAGAGGTAAAAAATCATTACGGTGTCTTAACCGGTAAACAGAAAGATAGATACAGACATAGAGACACAGATAAAGAAAGATAGACACTAGATTCCTAGAGGGTAGCAATCTTTTTTGCCGATATCCTTTTCAGGTTCTAGCATATTGATACACACAGTAAGTAATGCTCAAAAATACTTGAATACAAATTTTTCAGGACCACTAGGGAAAAATCATTGTCCCCATGTTAGCCACTGGAAAAACGTACAGACTAGGGAGATACATCCGTGACCACACAACTATCCCAGGGCAAATGCAGATCTCCACATTCTCACTTGAGACTTTTTTCAACCAAGCTGCTCTGTTAGGTTTTCCCTTGATGAATCGGACCTCATTTTTCCTAATGACATTCAGAGAATGTCCTCACTGTTTGTAGATAGCACCGAGTGGGTGGAGTGTCAGCTACATTTGGAGGATGTCACTGCAACTCAAAACATTGCTGACAACTTGAGGATGTGGGAAGATACAAACAAGAGCACTGAGAGGACCACACGTTTAAGAAAAAAAAAAGACTAATGCCTTCTTTATCACGTGTCTCCTCAGAAAAGTTTAAAATGCAAATGCTAAAACTTTTGACCTAGTAGATAATCTCTCCATCATAGTAAATGGTACCTTTTACTATGGTACCACTCACCCAGAAATCCATCTTTACTTGAAGATCCCCTAGCTGGACAAGCATAGAGGATATGGAAAGGGCTGGGAGAGAATAAATAAACACACCTAATGGAAGAATAAACTGTATCAGTGAGTATATACAGTTCACAGGAAAAGAAGAGACAGTGACCAAGGTACACAGACACGCACAGAGCAGCCACCATCTTCTTCATATCCCCTCAAAAGATTTATATCCCTTCAAAACATGTACCCTATTCCTTAAGAATAGGGTTTGGATGCAAAAAAGTCTCTGAGGTATAAGACCAGGAACTTACATTCTCTCTTCTTTTGTATCACTGAACATCCTTTCCAGGGCAGATATTGAATGTCTTGAACACATGCCTGATTCTTTAGCAAGAGTTTAGAGGATGCTCAATCCTGGAGAGTCCAGAGCTCCAGTGATGAGCAACTGAGCAGGATTCTTATGATAAAGTGGAGAAGACAGTGGGGAAAGTGTTTGAAAAAATATTAACCTGGCAGAGTTGTGATCCTGAGGCGGTAGAGAATAGTGAGAGACAAATAAGGTGGGGAAGGGGTTTGAAAACTGGAGAGGAACACTTTGCTGTGTCTGTCACTGATGACACATAATATGACCAGCCGTGCTCCTCTAAGCCAGCACACCAGGAAAAGTTACCATGGTCCCTATAACCCACAGCTGGGCCAACGAGCCTGTCAGCGTGCGGACACTGACAGCATTTGTTCTCATTCACCTACAAGGAAAGGAGTCTCATTAGCAAGAGGCTAGGTTATGATGCTTCACAGGAGAGTCTGGGAACGTGATGAGTGAAAGAGGCGACCAGGAGGCAGAAGGCGAAATCACGAGCCTTCTGGCACCACCACAGGCCTGTAGTTAATATTACCCGAAAAACACTTTTTACACCAGGCTATATTCTACTGCATTGGGAAAAATTCCTTTTTAGCTCTTTCCCAGAATTAAACTTTATCTTCCAAGCAGTACGACTGTTGTGGACATGACAGGCTTCTTGGAGAGGGCCAACTCGGCTTAGAAAAGGTCTGACCTTGGTGTTTTAGAGTTACTGTTTTCCACTTGTAATTGCAGACCTTCCAAAACATTCGCAGGGAAGTGCTAGCCTTAAGCAGTAGACAGTTTGGCCAAATCTGCATTTCTAAACTGGTGGCTTTACTCTGACCACCAGCAGCAAAAGGGCTCGGAGTCAGGATACTGCAATGCTGATAATTTTTTTTTCAAGCTCTTTCCTAAATTCTCTGAGAGGTGGAGACTGGGGAAAAGGGTTAATGGGCCTCTTTATCAGAGCTTTGGGGGCAGTACTGACCCAAACATTATGGCAGGCCCCCACTGAGATCCCTTCAGTCTCACTCTGGATAACTAACAACTTAAGCATCTCCCTAAAGGTATGCAAGACTCAGCTGGAGCCCCATTTCAAGATGGTTATGAGGACCCGCAACCAAAGTGATCCAGAGCCTGGGGCGAATCCTACTTCATTTTGACATTGTGAAAGGCCTTGTGTTTCCCTTTGTTCCGATAGCTATATTTGCCTATGGAACTATGTTTTGCTTAAACAAATACCACAACAAATCAGTTTGCATCTCCCAAAATGATTGTTGTATGGATCAACAACTAATGAAGTGAGGCAGCTCCCTGGAAGGGCAGGGTGGTGATGAAAGAGAATCTGTTTCTTAAAGGCGTTTGCAAATCTCAAATCGGATGATGCATGTGCAAATTGGGGGCATAATTTTCAGAAGAAAAAAACAAAATCCTGAAAAACTCTAGGAAAATAAAGTAGTTAGGTCATTGCCTCTGGAGAGAAGCACTGGATGGCTCTCTCTTCCCACGTGCTTTTTACAGTTTAGTATCAATAGTGTGTATCTATTATCTCTTTGAAAATAGATGAGATAATTTATCAATTTTAATGAAAAATGAGACCAATGAGAGGACAGGAGTGTAATTAAATCATATTTATTATAATTGAAATCCAGAAATCTCAAAACTATGATGCTTATATTATTTTAATAAAATCTGTTGAACAGTTAATTTTAAACACTTCTCTGCTTTGCTTTTAAGTATATTTCATGGAGTATAATTTTTTCTTGTGGAACTGGGTTGCAATGCCTTATTTTTTCCCCCCAATTAACACAAGTATTGACACCAATTTGCATAAGGGCAAACACAATTTAGCTCAATGAGCCCATTTGCCCCTCCTCCCATTAAAGGTTGACTGTACAACTGGAAACAACTGCTAATTAAAGCTTAATTGTTACCTACCTTGCACTTCTCACTTTATTAGGTAAGTGGCTACTGTTGGAACAACTAGCTTGACTATGCTCAGTGGAAAAGACTAGCAACCAGGTCCCATCAATGGGTAAGGTCTCCACTCTGGCAGAACGTGGACTTCCACTGTGGCTCCAATTACAACTTTCGGTTAGAACAGGGCAAACTGACTCCGTGGCAACAATAACCAAAAGAGTGACACATTCGATCACGTTCCACAGGACGAGGAAAGGTTGGGAGGTGGGTAGTCTGACTTGCTTCTTCCTAGCTTATCTCACGACCTTAAGGTTGTCCAAAGAGCTTTTTCTTAACCCACTTTGCTGCATCTTCCCAGGAGGCACACACCTTCACCTCCTTCCTCCCCTCCCCTCACAGACATCTCAGGTAAGGTTTGGGCTGGATGAAGCAAACACTCTCCCCTCCTACCACCTCCCTGTACCACACCTCACTTCACTGGTCAGGAAAGCATAGGAATAGAGTAGGTTGATTTTGCCCTTCAGGGAAAAGACTGATGCAAATCAGATTGGAAGTATCACCTTCTCCACAGACAGACACACCAGCCCCATCATGAAGATGGTAAAAGGATGGCTTCCTTCCCTCCTGCTTATGAAGCAGCAGAAACTGAGGGAAGAAAGGCTCTGTCATGGGGTGTTGATGTTTGTGTATGTGTGTGCACACACATGCATGTGCGTTAATTCAAGTGAGATTTAATCTCTATGAGCCTTGGTGTTTCCATCTACAAAATGGGGATGATTTCTCAGAGTGACCTTACACGATTGATGGAAGGACTAAATGAGGTGATGCCTGTGACATGCTTAATAGAAAACAAGGCGCAAAAAATAAAAACCCTCCATAGTAACTATCACTATTGTCCATGAAAAGTACTAGATATTTGGCACACAGACTTTAGATATTGTATATGTAAAGTACATTGTGCTCTGGGAGATATGAAGTATGCTGTATGGTCTCTGATCTCAGGATGCCTTCCAAGGTCAGAGAGGAAGAAATTTATGACACAGGAAGAAACTGGTGACCTGGACTTCATAAGAAAGAGCCCCCCAGAGTTGAGGACCTGGATTAGAAAGGGTACAAAATGTCTTCAGAAAGGGAGAGAAACATGGCAACACATCACCATCTCCTAAGTAAGGGTTGAGAGACCAAAGGAAACCTTCTGGAAGAAACCGCCTAAATTTCTATTGTAATTCAGTGGATCTTCAAAAGGCTGAAGGAGAACATCTGAGATGGGAAGTGGGAAGTGGGTCCACGGCCAGCAGTGGCTAGTACACTCAGGTTCGAGGCAGTGAGGATTATCACCCACCCAACTGTCCCACTGGACATACAGGGAGCTTGCCCTTGGACTTTGCTTCCACCAGAAAGCAACTGAGAACCTACCAGTGGCTGCTACAAGGGTCACAGTGTAAACTCATTTGGTGTAGGAATGAAACTAAAGCATCTAACTAATTCACCCCAGAAAAACTTCAACACCCACACACTCCTACACATGAACAGAGGGTGCTTCATTTTTCAAAAAGGATGTTGCTAGGTCTAAAGAATTATTAATATTTGCTATAATTTGGGTAAATATGGAAGAAATATTTGGACCACTGTCTTATCTTAAATCACATGACTACCTACATGTCAGAGATTCATGACAAGCTGTATCTGATAGAATGCTCAGGCATAGCTCTTCCCTCAACAACTTAGACTTCAAATTTTCTCAATTCAGTTAACATGAATGCTTCTAAGAAGCCCTCTGATGCCTCTAACTCAGGAAAACTGTCAGAAGACAGTCATCATAGAAAGCCAGATTTGAAAGTAAGCAACTGACTTCTTTCCAGACTAACACGATCATCCCCAAACTGGGGGAAAGCAGGCTTCAAATTATTTTAACAACTGCTCCAACAAAAGAGAGAGAGGAACAGAGAGAGAAAGGGAGGGAGAAATCAAAATGTCTGAGAAGCATTTAGGTAGGAAAAATAACAAAGCATTTAAACAATTTTTGCATCATATCTTAAGAAAGAAAGGAGAATTAGTTTTTATAAAAGTTAAATAGTGTTTATGGACTTAGAGCCCATCATGAATATTTTGAAGGTGAGAATCAAGTGGATATAAGACTTGTAAAAATGTTTACGCTGAAAGAATGTGTGAAATCACCTAGTCCAGACCATGCATTTTTCTAATTACAATGGTGAAGTTCAGAGAGGTTGAATGACCTGCCTGTAGCCACCCAGTCAATTGGCCATTGTTCTAACTCAGTGATAGGAACTGGTTCTTCTGTCAGGATGTCTTTCCACCCAACTCTGGTAACTCAAAAAATCTACAGATTATAGAGTTAACAAAATTTTCCTTGGTGGGATTGTGCTTTTGGTTTATGGAGAAGAAAAT
The DNA here is from genome assembly GCA_024291935.2 of Okapia johnstoni. Lineage (NCBI taxonomy): Eukaryota > Metazoa > Chordata > Mammalia > Artiodactyla > Giraffidae > Okapia > Okapia johnstoni. The sequence goes on along the minus strand of CM044321.1, from coordinate 8,012,417 downwards.
GTGATTTTCTGTTGCTTTCTCTAGGAACTCTCGCTTCATTAAAACATTAATTCCCAAGATAAGTTTCAAGGTTAAGACAGCATTCGAAACACACACAAGTCATCCCTCCTGGTTCAGCTGAGTCAACATGTGGCCATGGAGAAGCGGTGCTAGTGGCAAGTCAGCAGGGAAGAGATGGAATCATGGCACTCACACCCATTCCCCTTCTGAGCCATCTAACGTGCAGCCAGAAACAGTGCTGGCAGTGCTAGGAGATCCTGGAGTGTGGTAAGACACAAATCAAATGTCACTCATTAAAACCAATGTCTGGGTGTTCCAAAGTGTCTGTGTGGTTTGCGTTGCTGTTTTATTTCCTAATCCTCATCTCCTTGGAGTTAGAGTACATGACACCATTCTTCCATAAAAACAGTAATTGAAGATTTTTGTTAAAAAATGTACATATTAGCAGCATACACACGCCTATCAGTTTATCTTGTGAATATCATAAATATCGTGCACACAACAGATGGAAATGACACAAACAGCAAAATTTTGCATTATTCATAAACTATGTGGTTAGCTTTTCCCCAGGCTCCATGCTACTGAGGATTATGTGTATATACTTATATGTTCTCTGTTAGAAACCAAGTCTTTAACAACAACATGGTTCTTAACTGAAGCATTTTAATTGGGGGGTTATCAAACTCTTAAATTTGAGTATCCTGCACACTCAAGTTTATCCTACCTCTCAAATCAGAATGAAAACAGCTAATCCAAAAGACAAAATATTTGGGGCTCATTAGGGAAAATATCAAGGAGAGTATTTATTAAGGATAGATCATATGTGCCTGCAATGAAGGAGACCACCTGCAATACAGGAGACCCAGGTTCAATCCCTGGGTCAGGAAGATTCCCTGGAGGAGGAAATGGCAACCCACTCCAGCATTCTTCCCTGGAGAATCCCAGGGGCAGAGGAGCCTGGTGGGCTACAGTCCATGGAGCTGCAAAGAGTCAGACATGATTTAGCAACTAAGTCGTGCACAACCTAGCACAGACTTAGCAACCACAACAACATGTTTTCAGCAGAGGTCCTCGTGTTGAATACAAATATTTCATACAAGAAACACCAAAAAAAGATACCATCAAAAATAACCACAACAAGTGGAATAAGCCCACTGTATCATTTCCACCCAAAACAGAGTGATTTTTAAACTGTCTTCTGCAGAACCACACTCTTGAAGTACAAGTTAATGAATAGGTGTTTCACAGTGAGTTTCCTGAGAACAGTCTCGAGAGTCAAGTGGTGCTTGAAAGCTGCTCCCAGGAATACACCTCCAAGGATGTGAGGAAGGCAGGATCAAGCAGAACAAAAAGTGAGCCCTCAAAATCTCAGGGAGCTCTGGGGCTGGGATGACCCTGAAGATCTCTCCCCAGCTGAAGGCAGGCTTTGTATCTCTGTATCATTGGTGGTGCAGTGGTTAAGAATCTACCTTGCAATGCAGGGGACGCAGGTTTGATCCCTGGTCAGGGAACTAAGATCCCACATGCCTTGGGGCAGCTAAGCCTGAGTGCCACAAGTATTGAGCCCAAGCACCACAATAAAAAGATCCCCTATGATCCAACAAAGATCCCACCACAGCCAAGTAGTAAATAAATAAATACTTTAAAAAGAAGCACTTAAAAAATTAAAATCTAAAAACAAATTAAAATAAAATCTAAAATGGAAAACAGTGATTAAAAAATCATTGTACTTTCCAGATGTGATTGTGACTCAAAAGAGAGATGTTATACTTCGATTTTTAAAATATTGAAAATACACTAAAAATTACATACTTTGCAATGACGATGTAAAATTTAGGCTTCATTGTGAAATGTGCAGGGGACAGATGGTTTCCAAATATTTGGGGGGGGTGAGAGTAATGAGGCAAAAGAGTTTAAGGAGCCTATATTTGAAAGTCTCTCCCAACACTTAACTACTCATAATTATAAACTGAGAGCCAAAACTATTGCCCTTGTAGCACCTCAGAACCACCAACAGAGATATGTTTCATTAAATATCAAGGAAGCATTTTAAGAGTTTCCTATTCAGCACAGCAAAGGAGTAAAAAGCGACCACATCCAAACCAATCTAGGAGAGATTGTCCCTGGATAATTAGGCTTTGCACAGGAGAGAAAAATCCAACCAGGGGAAACCGAGAGCCAAAACGGTACCCCGTATTGAGTCAAACAGACTGGAAACCCAGTTCGATTTTTTTCTTATTGTAATAGGTAACTTCTGCCATAGGAAGGGGAGAATGTCTTGGGACAGAGGCCGGACCCCTGAGTGATACTATTAGGAGGAATGCAGCCCCTCAGCACTGCCTTTGTTTATTTTTTCTTATTCTTTACTCCCTTCATTTTTCCCTTCTTCTTCCACCTCCTCCTCCTCTGCCTCCGTCTCTTCCTCCCTTCATCTCTCTGTCTTTCTGTCTCTCTCTCTCTTAAGACTCCTATATCATCAATAAAAAGGAAAGCTTATGATTATAATGAAAAAACAAGCGACATAAAAACCATTCATTATTTTGCCAAGATGAAAGACAGAATGGCCAACACAGTTTTATAGGAAGAAAGGGTAAATGAATCACACACTCTGATAAGGCTCCCAGGGCCTCATAGCTAACTATTTCCCCCAGCTATTCATTACATATAAACTATCTGTGTGATTTATCCCAGCCTTATCTAATAAAACATTTTAAAGACTGCCTAGCTCCATTGCCTTTGAAGAATTGATACTTTTGAACTGTGGTGTTGGAGAAGACTCTTAAGAGTCCTTTGGACTGCAAGGAGATCCCAACCAGTCCATCCTAAAGGAAATCAGTCCTGAATATTCATTGGAAAGACTGATGCTGAAGCCAAAGCTCCAGTCCTTTGGCCACCTGATGCGAAAAACTGACTCACTGGAAAAGACCCTGATGCTGGAAAGATTGAAGGCGGGAGGAGAAGGGGACAACAGAGGATGAGATGGTTGGATGGCATCATTGACTAGAAAAGACCCTGATGCTGGGAAAGAGTGAAGGCAGGAGGAGAAGGGGACAACAAAGGATGAGATGGTTGGATGGCATCACCAACTCAAAGGACATAAGTTTGGGCAAACTCCAGGAGTTGGTGATGGACAGGGAACCCTGGCGTGCTGTGGTCCATGGGGTCTCAAAGAGTCAGACACGATGGAGTGACTGAACTGAACTGAGCCCTGTTGTAAATCTGTGTGTTCCCCTCATTCTAATCAAAATTTACGTAATGACTCCTTTGAATTATCTTTCAAGGTTATTTTGGCGTCTGCCATTTTAGCTTGAAACTAATCAGACTTTTGGTTCAATTACTTGCAAAATTTTTTGAAGGTAGGAATAGAAAAACACGAAGACACACAATGCAAGCTTCACATCTCTTTTGCTACTTGGATGCAATAAATCTATGCTGGACCCTGGTGTGCTAGGTATCTGCTAGGCTCAGAGGAAGCAAGGCTTGCAAGTCTACTTTTTAGATTATTTTTTAAAGACTTTTCTTAAAAGTAGGCCATTTTAAAAGTCTTATTGCGTTTCTTACAATATTGCTTCTGTTTTACATTTTGGTGTTTTGACCAAGAGGCATGTGGGACCTCAGTTCCCAGACCAAGGATCAAACCAGAACCCCCTGCGTTGGAGAGCAAAGTCTTAACCACCGGATCACCAGCTGCAAGTTGCAGGCTCACCCTTGCAAGTCTCCTTTAAAATTGAATTTTTTTTTAGTAGTTTTTCAGTGAAGTTTGGTTGCTCTTTTAAACTGGAATACCAAGAATTATAAGATTGGTGATGTTACACAGGACTCTTGTTCAGTTTACCCAGCAGAGCCCAGGGGCTGGAAGGAAGTGAGTCAGGTAGCCAGAAGACGAGGGTGCATTTTGGACTGATATTCATAAAAAGGGCTTTCATTTTGAGACTTATTTTTGTCATGAATGCTTCTTAGTTCAATTTGATGAGCATGTAATTTTGCCCTAGCTTTTCCATCTCAGTCCTCAATTCCTGTTCAGTCAAACACTCTGATTTTACTTAAATTTTCCTTTCACGATTGCGTGGATGTTTTCTGAGAGAATAGTCAGGGCCCCTTCATTTACAGGGTTTCTCTTAGTAGAGTCTAGCTGGAAGTGATCAGATGGCCCTGATTCCAGTCCCCTAACTGGCTCCACAACGCTCCTCCCCAGAGGCAGACTCTGTGCTGTGAGCCCACACCAGCTTCCGCTGACTCTCTCCTCAGCAGTTTCAGGCTTCCTCCAAAACGCTTGTTGTTGCTGTTTATTTAATATCGTGGGTTTTTCTTAAACCACTAAGGCAATTCAACCTGTTTGCCAAGCCAGAAGCAAATGGGTGTTGTTGTTCGGTTGCTAAGTCATGTCTGACTCTTTGAGACTCCGTGGACTGAAGCACACCAGGCTCTTCCCGGTCCCTCACTTCGCCCCAGTTTATGTCCACTGAATTGGTGATGCATTCAACCATCTCATCCTCTGTCGTCCCCTTCTCCTCCTGCCTTCAATCTTTCCCAACATCAGGGTCTTTTCCAATGTGTCATCTCTTCGCATCAGGTGGACAAAATATTGGAGCTTCAGCTTCAGCATCAATCCTTCCAATGAGTATCCAAGGTTGATTTCCTTTAGGATTTACTGGCTTGATCTCCTGGCCGTTCAAGGGACTCTCAAGAGTCTTCTCCAGCACCACAATTTGAAATCATCAATTCTTCAGCTTTCAGCCTTCTTTATGGTCCAACTTCAGCCATGAAATTAGAAGACACTTGTTTCTTGGAAGAACAGCTATGACAAACCTAGACAGTGTATTAAAAAGCAGAGACATCACTTCGCCAGCAAAGGTCCATATAGTCAAAGCTATGGTCTTTCCAGTAGTCGTGTACGGATATAAGAGTTGGGCAATAAAGAGTCTCTAGACCAGCACACAAATTCCTTGCATGGTCAAGTCTAAGTGCAATAGCCCAGAACTTGCCACAGGAGCTCAAAGCACCCCTGCTCCTGGATCCCCTGGACCCTGCTCAGAACTGTCATGGTGCTACCTTCACTCAGCAGTGCTCCCCACCTGATCCGCATTAGGGTTAATCCATCACATGCCTTCCTCTACCACCAGACCTTGAAGCTTCTTGAGGTCATAGACCATATCATCTTTCTCTTTCTCTTGACCACTTTCAGTTCAGTTCAGTTTGGTCACTCAGTCATGTCCAACTCTTTGTGACCCCATGGATTGCAGCACGCCAGGCCTCCTTGTCCATCACCAACCCCCGGACTTTACTCAAACTCATGCCCATTGAGTTGGTGATGCCATCCAACCATCTCATCCTCTGTCATCCCCTTCTTCTCCTGCCCTCAATCTTTCCCAGCATCAGGGTCTTTTCAAATGAGTCAGTTCTTCACATCAGGTGGCCAAATTATTGGAGTTTAAGCTTCAGCATCAGTTCTTCCAATGAATATTCAGGACTGATTTCTGACTGCTTTATAGGTTGTTTAGTTGCTTCAGTCATGTCTGACTCTTGCAAGCCCATGGACTATAGTCTGCCGGTCTCCTCTGTCCATGGGATTTTCCAGGCAAGAATACTGGAGTGGGTTGCCATTTAGAAGTGATTTATTCTAGGTACCGCAATGAGAATATGCATTGAATGAATTAAACAGGGAATTACGATTCTGACTTTATTATCAAATTAACAGGAATTAACTATAATACTGACCATTAGGGGGAGGAAAAAACTATTAATATCTTCATCTTCAAAACGAACAGCAAAGATATATTGGTATAGTGGAAGCAAGGTGGCCTGGCATCCAAGCTTTGCAGAAAGCTTTGCTCAGGTAGGAGTCTTCTTTCTAACCAGGCAGTATGCTTCCATTAAGTCCAAATAAGCTCTGCAGCTCCACTTCCCTGCTGTGGTGCAAAACACTCCAAGTTTTCCACTAAAAGGACAGAAAAGTAAACTGAATGGTGCCAGCTGTCAGCTTTTTTTACATATTGTTGCAACTGCCACTTTTAAAATTATTCAACACCTTGAGGAAAACAGTGACAAAGATGGAGATTTCTTAGAAAAGAGCTCTTGAGCCCGCTAAGCGGGCAATCCATGCCTGCAGCCAGGGTTCTCCCAGCCTGCTTTGCGATTTAAGGATCAGTATACATTGAATGAAAATGCAGTGCTCGGGGAATTCTATCATTACCTTTTTTTCTTTTACAAACATCATAAACGTTAACAGAGCTTTACTTCTCTTCCATTAAGGAATACTATATGTTAATGCAGTAATTCACACCGGGGGGAAATGCAAATGAAAGCGTTTAGAAATCTGTGCTTAGAGAATAACCACATCCTCCTAGAATGTCCCTTTCACTTGTGGATCCCACAGCGCTTTGCACTCACCAGTTAGTGGCAGGGCTAGGGATAGGATCAGAATATTTTTCAAATGGTAGGTGAGAGAAACATCCTGGAGTAAATATGTCAAGCTGATATTTAGGGCTTCATGAATAGATTCATCCAGTGACTCGAAAGTTAAGAATCTGTTGGAGTAACTGCCAATAAATCAAGAACCAAAAGAAATTTTCTGGAAACTTTGACCTACTGTACATATTTAATCATTATTTTTGCTGTCACCGTTAATTAAAAAAACAATAAATCAGAAGGGTGGCATTGAAGAGTAAGAAGAAATAGACTCAACAATTTGAATAGACTCAACTAAAGAATTATTCTTTATTCCCTTTCCCCAACAAGCACCCTCAACAGTATCTGCTTCTGCCTGCCAGATGGCCAGTCTGACTTAGAGAACACTCCTCTCTCTGTGCTTCAGGCGCCAAATAAATGTGCAGGTAGCCCAGCTTCTCTAGATGGTGCTAATGAAGAAAAACTCATAGGCTGCCCATTTCCAGTAAACAGAAGGCATTACCTTACTGCATAAGGTCCCAGTAGTCTTTGTTTAGAATGCCCCAGCATCGGGAAGGAGGAAAGACATGCTGCCTTTCACCTGAGAAAGCCTGAAGGTGAGATCATTATTCGAGAGTCGGGTCCTATAGACAAGATGCCCCTCTCCTGAAATGACTGGCAAACTAGGAAACAAGCTGGGAGTCTGTAACATTGGAATGGCTTAGCCCTGACCTAACCTTTGACTTCCCAGTCTTGAGTTGCACAGTCTAACTTCTGGGTGTTGACTTAGTTGTACTCAGCAGGATTAACAATACTGCCCATCGTGGTCTCCTAGGGAAGACCCTCCCATTTTCTCCACTTGCTCATTGATTCCCTTCTTTTGCCATTGTTTACAGCCAATGTTCACTGGAAGGACTGATGCTGAAGCTGAAGCTCCAATACTTTGGCCACCTGATGCGAACAGCTGATTCATTGAAAAAGATTCTGATGCTGGGAAAGATTGAGGGCAAGAAGAGAAGGGGGTGCCAGAGGATGAGATGGTTGGATGACATCACTGATTCAATGGACATAAGTTTGAGCAAACTCCGGGAGATGGGGAAGGACAGGGAAGCCTGGTGTATTGCAGTCCATGAGGTTGCAAAGAGTTGGACATGACTGAGTAACTGAACAACAATTTGCAACCAAATCATGAAAAGCTCCTGTTTGTTTTGAAGCCACGATTGAGAGTTATTTCACTGTCTCTTTTATTCTTAATGTGAGTATCTGGCCCACCATTTAAGATGCAGAAGCTTTTTTTAAAGAGAGAGAGAGGTTTTCTTTCCAAGGGATCTTAGATAGCTCCAAGATGGGTCCACACACAGTCTTCTCTGAAATTAGGAAAGCACATTGGTCATCACCCTGTAAACATGACTAAAACACACCATGTGCTCAGTTCATCCTTCACACTCTCTGAATATCACTGTGAACCCTAAGCATTCCTCACAGAAGTCAGGGAACCATCTGGAATAATCTGCTCCCACTAAGTCGTTACACAGGTCAGCTTTTATCATGTATAATTCTAGATCGTGCATGCATGCGTGCTCAGTCACTAAGTCGTGTCCGACTCTTTGCGACCCCATGGACTGTAGCCCACCAGGCTCCTCTGTCCATGGGATTCCCCAGGCAAGAATACTGGAGTGGGTTGCCATCTCCTTCTCCAGGGGATCTTCTCAACCCAGGGATCGAACCTGGGTCTTCTGCCCTGGTAGGCAGATTCTTTACCACTGAGCCACCAGGGAAGCCCAATATTTCTAGATTGGGAGTTGTCAACTAGGAGTGTCTCTGCCCTCTTTTCCCCAGGGGATATTTGGCTGCTGCTGGAGACTCTTTAATCGTCACAACTTGGGAACAGCTACCATCTTGCAGCAGGTAGAGGACAGGGATGCTGATCAACATCTTACAGCGTCCGGAAGAGCCCCAAAGAATTATCAAGCCCCAAATGTCTGTGGTGTCAAGGCTGAAAAAGTCTGGTTCAGATACTCTCTCTTGCATGCCTTGTTGGTATGCCATGAGGCATATTTGGTGCGGAAAGCCTCTTTTTACTCCTCAGCCTGAAGAACTCCCATAAACCCCGAAAGGATGACTCACCTATAAATAAAGGAGGGGGAAAACAGCTATACTTTTTTGGTGGGAACTGAATGTCACCACCCACATTCTGTGAAGAAGAGGCAGATCACTATTCACTCTTCTAGGAAAATTAAGTTGAAAATTTCACAATTTACTTCTTTTCACTTCACATGCAAATTACAAGGCACTAAAAATGGGAGACGCTGACAGGTTAATTGCTCCCACTCCTCTGGTCCAACTGCACTGAGCTGAGGTGGAGGAATCACAGAGCAGGAAAAAGGCATCAGAGAGGGTCAGCCTGCTCCGTGAAGCTGGGTGTATCAGCACCCTTTGAGTGTTGAATTAGAGTGACAGCTAATGCAAGATGTACTTAACATTTGCTGGTTCGATGCCAGCTTTTTAAAATAGTCTTCTAAGAAGAAGTTGGCACTGCTTTTACTCCTTTATTTTTTTTTTCCCTTGCACTTCTTAAAAATAAGATATAAATGCAACATATGTTTCAGGCACATTGGCTCAGAACTCGGACAAGGTAAAAAAGAACTCTCCTAGACAGCCAGCACTCTCAAATAAAAGTCATCTGCAGGCCCCAGGCCTTTCTAGTGACACAATTTTTGGCCCCAAGGGTCAGGTTAAATGACCGCACATTTATTTTCATCCTGAGTCCCTTCCCTGTGACCAGCAACCTTCCTGCTACCCTTTGTGTGTGTGTATGTATGCTTAGGCTTTTTATACAACATTAGAACATTTTGCATCCTTCTTGAGATGATGAACTTTTCAAAAGCAAACTGTGAGTCTCTGCATCATCCCAAACTGCTTTTTCCAGCACGGGGTTATATATACAATACTCAGCACATGTTAGTTGATCATTTTTATTTCTGAGCAGAAAGGGAGTCGGGATGCTATGTACATTATTTTAACCATACGCCTCCTCTTCTGAAAGCACTGTTCTTGCTCATGGTTGAGTTTGAGTTGATGTTGTACTGTTCAAGCTCTTAGAGCAGTCGGAGAGAGAAAAGTAAACGTCAGAGATGAAGGTTAAGGTTCCAGATAAAGACATACATGTGAACTGAAGGCACAAGAATAGATGAGCTGAACAGAGGAATATTTACAGAAAGGAGCCAGGAGACGAAATGGAGCAGAAGAAAAGTGTCAGGAAGGAGAGAAATCATAAAAACCAACAGAAGCTGGGCAAGAGAAAGAGGAGTGATCACGTGGCTTGGAGATCCCCAAGATCTCTCCATGTGGAGCCCAGATCTGTCGTGGGCCTCATCCTAGACTCTCAGCGCAGCTTGGAGGGAAGAAAGGAAGCAGCTGAGGAAAACGTTAGCCACCGAACCAGACAGAACAGACATCAATGGTTGCACCCCCTGCTGGCCGGATGACCTCAGACAAGAAACTTAAATCTCCCCAAACTCCATTTCCTCATCTTCAAGATGGGGACCATCATGATGACATATCAGGGTTGAGGTGACATGTGTAATGAATCGGGTACACTGGCCAATGCTAAGTGAGCACTTTCTCATAACATCAGTCAGTTCTCTAATTTCTGGAGACAAAACATATCAGTAACAGCAAAAGCAAAACTGGATTATAAGCATGCTTAATCCGCTTAAAACTTCATGGGCTAACCACTCATTCCCAGGGGAGAAAGCATTGTGCTCTCTTGGGAGACTTTAAAGCACAGAAACTACACATAAAACAAGGAAAAAGAAAAGGAAAAAAACAACAATGGCTTTCCTGCTATTTCCTTCTAGGGGAGCAAAAAACAAGGCATTCTTAAAACCATCACAAGACATTTCTGTTCTGAAGGAAACAGGAATCTTTTACAGAAATTTCCAGTCCAACATCAGTGTTACCATCCATTGTGAAGAGAATTCCTCAATGTATTACTAGCCACCCAAAATAAATTTGTATGACTTAAGAAATCATTTGCTAAAAATGAGAAAAGTAAGACATTTCATGCTCAGGAAATAGCATTTCATTTTATCAACAAGTATCAAATCAAAGCCTACTCTGTATGTTGATATTAGAATTTAAGTTCCCAGAACAGTGGCAGCCATGAAATTCAGGGCAAGAAAAATATTGACCCAGAAAAATAATGGTAACTCATCAATCAGTCAAAAGTCAGCCCCCTCCCACCCCGTCTTACTCCGAAAAAGCAGCATGCAACCAGCATCAGCAAATTCAGCATCCTACTGGCAGAGCCATGCAGGCTTGGATGGCCGCAGAGGAAGGGCCTTGTTACACCTGTGGGGGCAGATGGAGAGCCAAGCTCATCAGAGGAAGCTATGAAAGCCAAGAGGACTGGAGACGATGATCAGGACCAGCTCAACCCAACCACCGCTGCAAGAGCAAGTCAACATTGTAGGAAAAAAATATGTTTAAAAATTAGCACTGAAAAATGGCTTAGGAAAATTTTCCGCAGAGGCAGAATTCTGCTCCTGTTTCAAGAAGAGAGTCCTCTCTACTGTTCACGTGTTCCAGTTTCAAGAGCACAGTCTGCTTTTGGACCCTCATCAACTCCAGCTTTGCCTAACTCTGCAAACGCAGTATTGATTTCCAGAGGCCCAGCCTGAAGAGCTTTCATCAAATCCCCATTTTTCTCCTCGATGCCAGAGCTCTGCTTGAATAAAAAGCATGGCCCGCAAAGCAAGAGTTTCTTTCCACGTTATTTGTTCAACAGACAGGACTGAGAGCTTAGATTCTGATCACATCAGGATGGCCCTTGACCAAGGTGACAAGAGAACCATCAGGCCTAAGCCTGACCTGCAGTGCTTGGTAGGCAATATCTGGACAGTTGAAATGGGGATCAGTGGTGAGCACGGACTTTCCAGGTTGGAAATTGCAACTGGAACAACTAGAATCTCCAGCTGAATTTTAAGGAGCTCAGAATCTTCTAGGAAGTGCAAAAAAATATTTTTAAAGCGAGGGAAATATTATACGTTAAGGGGGAAAAAAAATCAAACCCCTCAGAGTTTAGGTTTATTTTGTGTTAAAAGGCATCAAGTTCAGCTAGAGTGCTAATGGCCCTGGCTCTTCCTCTTTCCTCTGGACTCACACCTCCCACAATCTCCCCTCGTTACACCCCAAATGCGTATCTTGGGGTGTTTTCATTCACACTTTTATACTTGCTGATAAGACAATATGCTAAGATATATGAATATGCATTGGAGGAGGGTATGGCAACCCACTCCAGTATTCTTGCCTGTAGAATCCCCATGAACAGAGGAGCCTGCTGGGCTACAGTCCCTGGGGTCGCAAAGAGTCAGACATGACAGAGTGACTAAGCACAGCACGTGAGTATGTACATGAGTACGTAAAACACAAACACGTAGAATTTTTTCTTTTTGTTTTACACACTTGAGATTATAAACTGATCTTTTCAATTAGGAGCAAAGTCATGATTCACTCATTGTGTGTCATGTCTGTGTAATAATCCCATTGCTCTTCTTTTTCAAATTCTCCCCTGCTTCGAAGGGGCTAGACTGGTTAGATCCAGGACCATTTTTCTCTACTGTGCTTGCTGTAAAGTGACGCTGTATACCCTGCCTATCCCCAGCACCTCTAGGCTCTTTCCGCTGTAAATCACAGGGAGGCAGTCTCCCTCATGGTAACTCTCAGGGCCGCTACCCCAGGCGATGGGCACCCCAGAGGCAGAGGAAGGAATTCTTAAGACCTGATTAAACCCTGCCCTCCAGGGTTTATACTGTCAAGTGAGACTGCTCCATTTCAATCCTTGTCAAAATTTCTTGTAGAGTTGAACCTTCTGAACTTATTGTGGAGATTGGTTTAAAACTTGTGTAACAGGGTGTTCCCAATCATTAAAAAAAAAAAAAAAAAAGGAATATACATCAAGGAAGAATTTATAATGTTTACTTTTAACTTCCTCCTAGAATCGGAAGGCTAGACTACCATTTTGATGGATGGGGTTCAGCTGTTGAAACTGATATTAAAATGTTCTCAATTTATGTATCTCAAGCCCCAACTCACAACTTACAGCTCTGGATTCTATGAAATATCTCTAGCACAAGAGTCAATATAGCAATTAAAAAGCAAAAGGTTTCCTTTTAGTTAAATTTGAGCCATGTTCGGAGCTTCTCAAGAAATATTTATTCACCAAACCTAAGCCTAGGACACTACTGATACTTTATAGCTTGGACACAGTTTAATTTAATGTTGTTAACAGTATTACTAATATAATCATATGAAAACTATAAATGTATGGCTTTGGGCAAGTGATTTTACATTTTTGGCTTTTTAAAAATTTGTGTAAAATCTAAAAGTTGGATGAGAATCAAATTTCTAAAGTTTCTTTCTAGTTGGTCTTTTTGAGTTCTAAACTTCTAAGATTGAATGACTCAGCACTGCAGAGAGAAAGATGTTTTTACCTGAGGAGTAATAATATTAATTCTCCTTACAAAAATATGTGGCTACACTTGTCATCTAAGAAGATAAATAAAAGTGCTACACAAACAATTCAGAATCCAGATTGATTCTAAAAGGGAGAAAACCCTCTGAATATATCTCACCTTTGGTCGTCAGCAAGAAAAACTCTAAATTGACACATAAAATCCAAAATGTGGTACTTTCTTTAGTCATTACTAAAGACAGATGCAGAAATTTAAGGAAGAGAGCTAAATATCTAGAAGTTTCAAGACATTAAATGCAATTTTCCTCATGATATTTGGAAAATACAATGCAGGTTGCTTGGGATGATTCATATATTGCTGTATAACTCCTGTTTACCCATCCTGGCCTAACGCACTAGAGTAAAACATTGGGTCCCCTTCTGTTCTGAAACACAGCAGAATTTTTCAAGGTACAATATACATTTTTCAAAAGCACATTTCGTAGGTTGCTGTGACTTGGCACTAAGAGGCACTTCACACAATGTTCGCAGCTACCCTTGACTAATGGGTTTCCCTATTGAATTCACGCTATGTGGACATTCCACAGCATAAGGATATATCAATACATGTTAACGGCATGGTTTATGCATGGAAGAAGAGAGAGCCCAGAGCTGAAGCTTGCATGCTGATCTCAGCTCGGCCCTTCTTTAAGCCATACAGACAAAACATTTAAACCCCACAGTGTTCTTCTCTTTCTCTGAAAAATAAGGAAATGCACTGCACATGCGTGTTGCGGTAACAGCTGTAAAAGTGAACATAGTTCACTCTGTAAACGCCTTATGACTGCGTTGACATTCACCATGCTGGGAGAACAAACATACAGTGGTTTCTTGGAAGAATTTTTCCTGAGTCTTTTTTCATGTCTAACATGTCCAATGAACTCTAGATTCCTCAACACTGCAAAAAATTAAAGAACAGAATTTTTACAAATGTGTGCATGTGATTCTAATCAAACTGTGTTATGGAGGCAATTATTATCAGAAGAGAACTAGATTTGGAGATAAAATGATTTTTTTAAGATGGAAATTTTATGAAATTAATCAGAACTCCCAATCACCTAATGAACCCAAACCCACAAATAAAGGATGTTAAACTCTCAAGACAACTGAGTAAAAGAAGAACAAAGTTTAAGACGCTAACTCTAAACCTGATGAGAAGAACTGACTCATTGGAAAAGACCCTGTGGGAAAGATTGAAGGAAGGAGAAAAACGGGACAACAGAGGATGAGATGGTTGGATGGTATCGTCGACTCAATGGACATGAGTTTGAGCAAGCTCCGGGAGATCGTGATGGACAGGGAACCCTGGCGTGCTGCAGTCCGTGGGGTGGCAAAGAGTCAGACACAACTGAACAACTTAAATGACCGACTGACTGAACTCTATACCTATTGCCTATCACTGCTCTGAGCACTGAAGGAATCCCAAAGAAAAAAGGCTAGATCCTTGTCCTCCAAGAGCTGAGAATGCAGGAGCCATAAGAGATGAAGTTTCGATCCCTGGGTGGGGAAGATCCCCTGGAGAAGGGCATGGCAACCCACTCTAGTATTCCTGCCTGGAGATCCCATAGACAGAGGAGCCTGGTGGGTTACAGTCCACAGGGTCACACAGAATCAGACACGACTGAAGCACCTTAGCATGCACACACCCAGCTAAGAAATTCTGACCAGTGGTTTGCCAGCCCCAGCCTGAATTCCTTTAGTAGCCATGACTTCCTGAGACAACTGTGGTTGTGACAGGGAGGAACAGCCCTGGTTGTCAGAGAATTCTCATCTGAGCTGAAATCACTCTCTGTGTGCCTCCTGCCTACTGGTTCTAACCCTTTATGGAGAGGAAGACTGAATAGCTGGTTCTACTGTGCCTAGAGGATGTTCGTTTGAAATACAGGTCAGCAAGTTTGTTTCATTCAGGACATTTCTTCCTCAAGGTAAGGGTTCCGTTTTCCTTGAGTAGTCCTTGTGGTATGTGATCTCTGCATCAATGAACATCTTGATCGTTCTTCCAAATATTCCTCAAATCTATACCCTTCTGGAAATACAGATTGGAAAGGAACACAGCCCTCTTAAGGGTACTGACTGAATACCCCAATTTTGGCACAATTTCTCCATTAAGGCAGCCCAAAACCCTACACAGGAGAAAACAGAGGGAATAGATTTAAAGGATATTTGAGGGGGCTAGTTAGCACTCAACTTTCATTAGCCATCTTTCATCTTCTATTGGAATGCTATCTGGGTCAGTTAAATTATCCTAGAATATGCTAGTTTTCACTTTAAAACCTCATTTCCTACAGTTCCAAATATAGGTTTCAAATTACCTAGAGAAAAATCAGCCTAGAAAAATGGTAAAGCCACACACATTCACACATTTACCAAAATCCACTATGATGGGGAATAAGGGTGCAGGCAAGACCCTTTGTTAGAACGTGTGGTTGGTGACTCAGTGTAGACATCAGTGACTAGATACAGACACAGGTATATGGCTGAGGGCAGAGGTCAATGCATGGTGATAGGAGACCATTGATGCCAGAGTGACAATTTTTATGGCTACTGGAGATCCAGAAAGGGACCAGGATTATTAGCCTGGAGAAGAGAATGGCTACCCACTCCAGTATTCTTGCCTGGAGAACTCCATGGACAGAGGAGCCTGGCAGGCTATACCATGGGGTCACAAAGAGTCAGACATGACTGAGATTCTAACATACATGCACATATATGCAATATATCTATCAAAAATAAGATATGATTCAACTACTCAAACACAAACTTGAGTTTTATCCCTCTGAGTAAGGACGATCTTAATGATCAATGATTATGGCGATCCTAAAAGATGCTTTGAAGAGGAAATGTTTTAGCTCAGTTTTGGCACGTCCTCCGTCTCCTAGTGACTATTTTTATGCAGTTCTGTGACTGATAATCAATCTTTTATAGCTTCCGTTGCTTTCTATTCTCCCAGTGTCCACAAAGAAAAGGAAAAAAGAAATTTCAACACGTTCTCGTTGACATTGGCACTTCAGAACTGCAACTTGGCACTTCATGCTGAACAGAAAAAAAACATTTCACTCTGATTGATTCCTCTCTGCACAGAAATGTTTCAAATCTCTTCCAGCTCCCAAGTCCAAATTCAGCCCCCCATTCCCAGCAGAAGAGCTGGCTCTTCAGTGGTTAAGTGGTAGCACACTTAGCACTCTCTCAGTCTGCCTTCCTTCTTGACTCCGAAAGCCTGTCTCAATTCATGAGCAAGGCCTCCCATCCCAGAGCATCTTCCTGCAACCCTGGCTTCCTCAGACATTTCAAGACTACAGTATATATCTCTTCAATGTTACAATTCTAAGCTCAGTAACTAATGCCTTCCTCCAGGGCCAGACCAGATGTGCAGGCATGCTGGACCAGCCCATAATATACAGCCCTTTATTTTACAGTCTCCAAAGGAGACAGTTTTCTATTAATGCAAACTGCATACCACTCTGTCAGTTCAAAATATGAGCTTTATTTCTCCTGCTAAACCTGTGCTACTGTTAACTGATTTAGACTTGCCTTTCACTTGACACTTTTCCAATCACCTCTAATAGATGATATTAGTCTCTCTGAGGACACACTAAGGATAGGAGCAAATTACAGACTAAAAGACAAAATTCAAAAAGCTTATAATTGTTTGTTTTTACTTTCAGATCAGCAAAATATGTCTTCCCTTTGGTTTTCTCTTGCTGTTTTACAAATCAGACTGCATCTTGGAGGCATATTAAAGAAATTCACATTTATGTAATAAGGTAAATAATGTTTTCCTTGAAAATAACATCCTGCCATTCATTTGCTTCCCTGGTGGCTCAGATAGTAAAGAATTGGTCTGCACTGTGGGAGACCTGGGTTCGATACCTGGGTCCGGAAGATCCCCTGGAGGAGGGTATGGCAACCCACCCCAGTTTTCTTGCCTGGAGAATCCCATGGACAGAGGAGCCTGATGGGCTACAGTCCATGGGGTCACATAGAGTTGGACACGACTGAGCAACTAAGCACTTTCATTTGTTTGACTAGTCAGAATTCAAAACTTTTTAAATGTATTTATTTATAAAAACTATCTGATATCAGGCATAGATCTGCTTCTAACTCAAAAGTTTTACTAATCTTTGTCTATTTACAAAATTATATTATTTAGATTTTTCCTTCCCAGAAAGACTTACTACCACCTAGAATAATAGATACAAGTAACAGAGAGACATTAAGTATCAAAAGAAAAAATAAAGAGTCTTCAATGAGAGGGTTGTGAAAGTTGAGGATTCTTCCCATTGTGTGCTGAGAGTAACAGGTGGGTGCTTCCTTGTCTTGGGTGCCTTTCAATCAAGCATACACACCATCTGGCAACTTGTCTGCAGAGCTACGTAGACCACGCGTCTTTGTTTTACATCATAAATTGCATGCACCACATCTTTGACTCACAGACACTTCCAGATTTATTTGAAATACATCCACAAAGGGAAGCTCACATATGACACCCTCCATTGCTGACTGAGTAAGAGCCAGCTTTCCTTGTTGAGAGTTGATGTTGACCAACATTCTCCTTCATGTTTATTAACTGTAAAATGACTAAATGGAAACATACTTTCTTTGCTGCTTCTTCATGGCCGAGTTTCCTATTTCCAAGATTTTTTTTCATCGAAAATGACATTACCTATATCCTATTACATGTTTTCTCAGGAATATCGGACAGTTCTACTTTACCAACACAAATGTAGGCGAGCCTAAAAATTAAGATTCATTAACATGTGGCAGCGTGCCACTTAAGAAATGGTGAAGATGAAATAAATAGAATTCTAAGCCACTCAAAGTCTCAATATCTTCCTTTCTGACACCAGGTGACTTAGCTTTCTCAGAGGTATTAACTGAATGATTTATGTGATTAAGGAAAGTTAAGATTAGAATTAATACTTAAATATCTAATTAATACTTAATATCTATTTTTCCTAGGATTGAAAACAGGTTCTGTAATTAGCCCCCAATTAAAATAAATAAATTTATTTAAAAAAAAAAGAAAGAAAGAAAACAGGTTCTATCTATCTATTAATCTACCCATCTATCACATTCTATCATCCTACAATATCTGATTGATATTTTTCCTATTGATCCTTTCCCATGCCCCAGGCCCTCTGCAAACATTTTTCCTAATATTATACAATTTTGTCCTTAAAGTAACCCAGGGAGTTAACTCTTATATCTCCCATTTGACAGATAAGAAAACTGACGCTTAGATAAGTAAAGAAAGTTCACACAGTAAATATGTTTTAGTGCTGGGATTCTTATCTTGGGTTTTACTGGCTCCAAAAGTGTGCTCTTAACAGCTTGACTCTGCTGCCTTCTAAACATAGCACACACCTCTGTCCTCTGCAAGCTGAATATTACAAGATAAAACCGCCCCCTCAGTCATTAAGTGTATTTTTAAGAACATACATTTTAGGTTGATTTAAAAATAATACTCTCAAGACTACTGGCTTTGAACTTCTCTCCTTCGCTGACTCCCTTCTCGTGTCCCTGTTTCCTACCCTGACTCCTCTTGGTCACCTTGAATGGTTGTGCAGCCCAAGTGAGAGCTGGCTCAGTCTGACTAGTCCTGAAGCCTGGAAGATTGAGGAGCAGGTGCTTCTTGGACATTCTCACTTCCAGGAGGTTCTTTGCTAGAGACAAAAACTCTTACACAGTGATATCTAGTTATATTTTGCTAATTTCATTTGGATCACACCACCACCAACAGTATTAGCAACTAGTGCTTCTTTAGCACTGACAATTCACAGGGTTCTGTGCAGGGAAGTCTGAAGTGAAAGTCGTGTCCAGCTCTTTCCGACCCCATGGACTGTACAGTCCATGCAACTCTACAGGCCAGAATACTGGAGTGGGTAGACTTTCCCTTCTCCAGCGGAATCTTCCCAACCCAGGGATCAAACCAGGCAGATTCTTTACCAGCTGAGACACAAGGGAAGCCCACCTGACTTTTACAACTTCATCCCCAGGATAAGCTAGTGGCTTAGGAAGGACCCCTCTCCCCACTTCACGGATGAAGTGAGAGCAACGATGATATAAAGAGGCCAAGAAGGGGTACTTTGTGCTCGTGCCTGGTACGCCTCCCTCTCATTACCTCTTGCTACTGGCAATGGTGCATGCAAAAGATGGCAATTAGTCACCATCTACTGAACTGCGACTCTCTTTTCCTGAAAACACCCTGCCCTCTCTGCTTGGGAGACTCCACTCCTCCAGTTTTCCTCCTCTGTCTCCAATTGTTCCTTCTCAGGCTCCTTTTCTGGAATCTCTTTCTTTATGCAAACTCAGGGCTCCTCACGATGTGGTCATGGTGTAATAGAATAGACCCTGCCCTTCCCACACCTACAGGTGTGGTTGCTAATGGCCAGAGGAAAGCCAAACTTTATAAATATCGCACTAATATTCCAACCCAATGGGGGTAAAAAGGCATCCCTCTTCACCTGGTGAAGAAAGAGACTTTAAGAGTTAAAGTGACTTATTCAAGGTCTTAGAGGAATTAAGTGGTTAGAATCTGATCTTGAGTATGTTAACCTAAAATATAGTCTTTCCCCTAAACTATTCTTCTTCTTCTTCTCTTTTGAAATGGTATATTTTGATGTCTGCCAACCTGGTGAACCAAGTTGCCACCAAATACATTTTTTTTTATTTCTCCCTCTCTCAGAAACCAGTTTAATATGTTGTGGAATATATGAATAATTTTTTAAAAGTCTTCCATTGTAAACTGATGGGGGAAAAGTGGCAGATTGCAAATGAACAGCTTATCAAGGTCACATAAAATAAGTACCCTACTTTGCATTTTTATGTTTATTTCTTTTAAAAGTAATCTTCCCTGCCTTTCTGGCCCACTGTGAACCGAGAAAAATATCCTTCATGAACAGCAGTGTCAAGAGGTAAGCTGGTTACAAGGATGAGCTAGAAATATTTAGAAACGAGAGGCAAGAATTTAAAGCCAGAGCAGAAGGCAGAGCTGGGGTTGGGAGGGGAGGCGTCACCATAAACAGAGGTAAAGAACTAAGATGCAATGTTGAACATTTATAAGCCGGATACCCTAACTATGCTGCTTTAGAGTCATGTTGCTTCTTAAGCATTTTCTAACTGAAAATCCAGCAAAGAAAGGTCCTTCTTCCCCCTAGGATCTGCCCAATGGCTATTTCATACTCAAGAGAACCTCTTAGAGGATGAGCAAAGGTGAGATACCCTCCATTGAATGAGGGTAAGAGGACAGACGGAATTCAGGTTCCCATCTCCATCTACTTCTGCCCGTAAGTCACTGGGAAAATTACCTCAGCAGCACCTAGCTCTGTTTCTCCATCTGAAAATAGTAAGCATGACAGTGGTTCCTCTCCTGAAGACACCACACTCATTCTTGGGACCAACTCCCAGCCCCTCATCTCTACCTGGACATCGAAGAGGTCATCGATTTCGAACAAACTCTGCATATTCCCTCTCGTGCCAGCTCTCCCGAGGTTTCTCACCTTACAGAGTGACAGCTCCATCCTTCCAGGTGTTCAGGTCAAACACTGCAAACTCAGCCTTCTCATCTTTAGGCAAATCCTGTTGTCTCCACCTTCAAATTGTGGTTGACCACCTCTATCGCTACCATCATCTTGGTCCAAGCTACTTAATATAAATCAACTGCATTTGCACAACACTCTCTTGACCATCACTCTTACTTCTGCTCCCAACCCCTTCACAGAGTGCCTCTTCCAAAACATGTCATATCAAGTCACTGCTCCAGCTAAAAGCCCTTTAGAGGCCCCCATCTCATTCCGAGTAATAGTCAAAGTCTACGTCATTGACTACAAGGTCTCCTCTGCTTTGGTCTTCTGCTATCTCTCCAGCCTCATCACATCCCAGTCTCCCCCTCGCTCCCAGCTCTGGCCACAGCACCATCCTTTCTGTTCCTGGATTGTACCAGACAACTCCCACCCAGGGTTTCCCATCTGTGGGAGACACACACACAAGCCCATGTCTCCCTCACTCTGAGCTCTACTTTCCCTGGTCCTACCTTACACTCTCCCGTCTCCTTTCCTGACTCATATCTTAACAAAGCATTCATCCCCGCTGAATATGCAATATCACTTCTATATTGAGATTACTTTTTTGTCTAGCTTACCCTAATCGAGTGAAAGCTCCACGAGGGCAGGAACCCTCTTTCTGCAGCTGTACTCACAGTACTACAACAGAGGCCAGCAAAATGAAGAGCTCAGATTCCTGAACAAACGATGAACTTGGATGATCATCCATGGTTCAGCCCCTCAAGATTGTTGATGACATATATCCGAGCTCCTCTTGGCTGAAAGGACAGTCAGACATGAGAGTCTTCTCTGGTCTCATTCTGCCTCCATGATACAGTAGAAAGTCTAGCAACTCTATACTCAATGGTGAAAGTGAAAGTGTTAGTTGCTCAGTGATGTACGACTCCTTGTGACCCCATGAACTGTAGCCCACCAGGCTCCTCTGTCCATGGGATTTTCCATGCAAGAAGACTGGAGTGGGTCACCATTCCCTTTTCCCGGGGATCTTCCTAACCCAGGGATTGAACCCGGGTCTCCTGCATTACAGGCGGATTCTTTACCACTAGCCCCACCTGGGAAGCCCATGCTCAATGGTGTAGACACACAAAAGAAGGAAGTCCTTGAGAAACTGGGCTGTTGCAACCTTGCCTTTGCATCATGCTGACTTAAATGTGCTTCTGACTGGTTTCCTGGTTTATGATTTTAAGCATCTGCAACCATTAGACTATGCACTTCCATATTTGACTACAAAATAGTAGATAATTTCCCACTTATGCTAGGTACCTTGAAAAATCAAATTCACAGAGATGGAAGGTAGAACAGCAGTGATCAGGGGCTAGGAGGAGGGGAACCGGGGAGTTGTTAAATGAGGACAGAGCTTCCATCTGCAAGATGGAAAGAGTTCTGGAAATGGATAGGGGATAGTGGTGTTGATGGATGCACTGAATGTGAGGTTAATCCTGGGACACTACACATAAAAAGGGCTCAGATGGCACATTTTATGTTATGGGTAGCTCAACACAATTAAAAATCTAAGAATTAAAGGAAGAAATTACTAGGTGATTTTCAACTGTTTTTTTCTGAAATGGCTACATATATTAACATCTTCAAAGGTTCACAATTATTCTCTCAAGTTATGCAAATATTTTATTGCTATATACACACATATGTATGTCAGATACATTATAAATGCATACTATTCATAAATTATATCTGATGCAAAAGCTGAATTTCCCATACTTTGGTCATCTGATGTGAAGAACCCACTCATTGGAAGAGACCCTGATGCTGGGAAAGACTGAGGGCAGGAGGAGAAGAGGGTGGAAAAGAATGAGATGGTTAGACTGTATCACTGATTCAATGGACATGAACTTGAGCAAACTCCAGGAGATGGTAAGGGACAGGGAGCACCAGCGTGCTGCAGTCCATGGAGTCTCAAAGAGTCGGACACAACTTAGGGACTGAATAAAAACAACGTATCTGAGCTTATAAAAGTTAAAGGTTTGACATCTTCCCAGTGGTGTACAGTGGAATTTGGAATCACATTTACTATAGTCAAACAGTATGCAGAAAAGACTCCAAGAGTTAGGAAAGCTTTAAAACACTGAGTGGGAGAAGTCAAACCTTTTGCTTCTCAGAGGAGCATGAATTCTGTTAAATATGTGTCTGTGGCTAAGATTACACATAGCAGACATTGTCCATATACATACTGAAAGATCTTCAGAGAGCAAGCTCTTTCATCTGGTCAAGGCAGTGTATCTTTTGATAATCATCTGATTCATGAATTTGTTTTACTGAGAGAATCAATGGCATATATTTCCAGTGAACTTCTGAAACAGAAATCCAAAAACAAAAAATTGTTTGGCAGCATTTATTCCTTTGGAAATTATATTTGAGGATTTATTTATATTTTTCTGCAATGTTTAATCATGTCAAATAATAAGATTTATTAATTATGTAGACTATATTAGAATTCCAGCATGTCATTAAAGTTTTACAAATGAATAAATTAAAAACCATGAATAATTCAAAAAGCTAATCTCCACTGAGCTAGCAATATAACCCAATAAAATTATTCACTGAAAACTCTCTATGTCATTGTCACCCAAAGTTTGGTCTGTAGGCCAACAGTATCCACATGAGAAATTCTCAGATGTGAAGATTCTAAGAACCCCCCAAACCTTGTTTAACATAAATTACTCAAGATTCCTGTGCCCTTTAAAAAGGACAGCCCTAGGGATCTATAAAGATACCTAGTAATTTTTTTCAACTGGTCTCCTTTCCAAATTTAGGATCATTGGGGATCTGAATCAAGGAAGAACATTCATTTAATCTTCTGATCTCCTGAGCCCTTAGTTCTTAGCTGGTGAAACACACTTTCTAGAGAAAAGTTTATCTTTGGGAGATATATTGATAGAACATCCCTGTCTTTAATCTTTGGGATCACCAGCTCATAGAAGTCTGGCAATTACAGGCTTCTCCAGAAAGGAAAAGCTTCAAGAGCCTCAGGAAAGAATTCTGCACCAGTAAATAGCCCATGGGTGCTGGCAAAATTCGTGGCAAAAATACAGCAAAGTACATGGTCCTGGGATGTCACCAGTATGCTCAGAACTTTAAAACTATCATGGGAATTTGCTGTATGACTCGGGGAGCTCAAACCTGGTGCTCTGTGACAACCTAGAGGGGTGGGGTGGGGAGGGAGGTGGGAGGGAATTTCCAGAGGAAGGGCATATATGTATACCTATGGCTGATTCATGTCAATGTATGGCAAAAAACAACACAACTGTAAAGTAATTATCCTCCAACAACAATAAATAAATTTATTAATATTTTTTAAAAGAACTTTAAATCTATCCCAGGAGGTGGAAAGAATAGCCTCTTTTCTGGACGGTGCCTGCCCCCCTCCATCAGCATGTACCCCACGACCATGTCACTGGCCTTAGCCTAGGGATGTTCACCCTCTAAGCAAGAAAGGCTGTGAATAAGAGTTTAAAATGTGCCTGGGTTCAGAGGTTGTACGCTCAGCAAAAAATTGGAAAGGCAAAAGTATGAGCATTTTCTTGTTCAGCTATCAATGTTGTTCAGTCACCAGGCACGTCCGACTCTTTGAGACCCCAACTATGGAATTCTCCAGGCCAGAATACTGGAGTGGGTAGCCTTTCCCTTCTCCAGGGGATCTTCCCAACCCAGGGATCGAACCCAGGTCTCACACATTGCAGGCAGATTCTTACCAGCTGAGCCACTAGGGAAGCCCAAGAATACTGGAGTGGGTAGCCTATCCCTTCTCCAGCAGATCTTCCCGACCCAGTAATCCAAGCGGAGTCTCCTGCATTGCAGGAAGATTCTTTACCAACTGAGCTATCAGGGAAGCCCTCACTATCTCCCAGAGTTTGCTCAAACTCACGTCAATTAAGTCAGTGAGGCTAAATCCGCAGGCTGCAGAGCCCGTGTGTGCAGCTCCCGTCTGGAGCTGGCCATGGAGACCCCCTCCTCTCTGCTGACCTGAGTCCATCAGAGAAACCAAGAGAAGACTGGGCTGGTGGGTGGGAGCCAAGCGCTCAGAGGGTCCCACTGCTCCTGGAAGGATGCAGGGCCGGGGGAGGGACACCAGGATACAGGGCCGGGGGTACCGCAGAGCCAGGAGCTGGGGACCAGGGGCCTGGGCTCAGGTTCCTGGGTTTGCTCTGTGATGGGCGTCTCCCTTCTGACCTGGCCTGCAGACCTCCTCCCAGTCTAGGACTGGAGGAAGTGGGGCTGCCGCTGCTCCCTTCCTGCCATGGGCTCCATCTATGATGAGCATGGAAACTTTTCTGCCAGTTTCATCTCATGCCCATTCGCTCACCTGAGACCTTCCCACACTTGTTCCCTCACAATTGGGGACCCTAGAGACTCACTCTGTTCTTTCTCCGTGCACATCAGGAAAAAAAAGGGGGGATGAACTCCCGACACAGGCAGGGCTGGGTTCCTGTGAGGGGTTTAGACCCCACGTGCCTTTCTCCAGCTCCAGGAAAAGCCCTGGAGAGACGGTGCAAGAGAAGCAGTCAAGGGAATAGTGACCCGTCCTCAGCTATTGGAGCAGATACCCTGCTTGCTGCTGCTACTGCTAAGTCGCTTCAGTCGTGTCCGACTCTGTGCGACCCCATAGATGGCAGCCCACCAGGCTCCCCCATCCCTGGGATTCTCCAGGCAAGAACACTGGAGTGGGTTGCCGTTTCCTTCCCCAATGCACGAAAGTGAAAAGTGAAAGTGAAGTCGCTCAGTCGTGTCCAACTCTTGGCGACCCCATGGACTACAGCCCACCAGGCTCCTCCGTCCATGGGATTCTCCAGGCAAGAGTACTGGAGTGGGCTGCCAGTGCCTTCTCCGATACCCTGCTTAGCTGTCCTCTAAGAAGCAGTCAATGTCATGATGAAACTTACTTAAAAGGGAGGGACAACAAGCTGGCACAAACTATATTTCAACAGAACCAGTGTTTGCACCTAGCTTCTAAACCACCTAGGAACCTTTCCCCCATAGAAAGAAAGCCTTCCAAACCCGATGCCAATCAAGCAAAAAAAAAAAAATTTTTTTTTCTAATATTATATATAATTTTCAAGTCACCTAAGCCATAAATTAAATATATCTTAACATTATCTTCAGGCTTTCACAGTAAAAATTTCACAGTGCAGAACTAACAGAACTCTAATCTGTAAATTAACAAACAACAATTATAAATCTAAAATAACAACTGTCTTAAAAGTAAAGTGTTGGATTCAATAACAAAGTGATTTGATTTATAATCAGGTCAGTTCAGTTCAGTCGCTCAGTCATGTCCTACTCTTTGAGACCCCCATGGACTGCAGCACGCCAGGCTTCTCTGTCCATCACCAACTCCCATAGTTTACTCAAACTCACATTCATCCAGTTGGTGATGCCATCCAACCATCTCATCCTCTGTCGTCCCCTTCTCCTCCCGCCTTCAATCTTCCCCAGCATCAAGGTCTTTTCAAATGAGTCAGTTCTTCTCATCAGGTGCCCAAAGTATTGGAGTTTCAGCTTCAGTATCAGTCCTTCCAAAGAATATTCAGGACTGATTTCCTTTGGGATGGACTGGTTGGATCTCCTTGCAGTCCAAGGGACTCTCAAGAGTCTTCTCCAACACCACAGTTCGAAAGTATCAATTTTTCGGCACTCAGCTTTCTTTACAGTCCAACTCTCACATCCATACATGACCACTGGAAAAACCACAGCTTTGTTTGACTAGAAGGACCTTTGTTGGTTGTTGATTTATAATAGGAGATTCATATGCAGATTTTTGAACCACATATCTAGAGAAATCAAGGTTGGCATCCACTCTGAAGTGATATTAGGGATGCATATACCTGAAAAATCGTGTTTTTAAAATCTACTTAAATTTTAATCATGCAGCTCTTTGCACTCCCCGCAAATCTCGTTAATTACCATTTATGTGCTCAACTTGCACATAATGGGCAACATTTTCTTTTTCATCATTAAACTTGTCTCTTGACTAAATTGACATGTTTACTAAACGAAATAATTGGGACATAAGATATTTGTATTGTGAAAGCTGCACCAAGTCAAAATATTCTGAAACATCCTTAAGAGACTATTTAACAAGAAAATAAAAGGTGACACTTTAAGAGAATGAGACAAAGATTAATTGGATGCCACAATTCAAGATAAAACAGGTTGCAGGCAGTTTTCTAGAGACTGTTAAAAATGTACAGAATATAATGAACTTTTCCATCTTATGTACTGTCTTGTATATCCTGTCTTTCTACCTCCACTTAAGTCATAGAGATACTTTCTTCCTATCATGCTTTCCTAAATTACAAAAGATACACATTCCATCAGCACGCCTGGCACTGTCTTTTTCAGTGAAAATTCATTTCCATATCTCATATCTAAGTCAGACAGTATTTCAGAGAGAAGCTGAAATTCCCTTTGCCTTTAAGATATATTTATGGACATAGTTCATACTAATGTAAAACGTGTAAATTTGTCAGTGAGTCAGAGCATCATATCTTCATTAGAAATTTCCCCATATTGTTAAGCCAGGAAGTCGGGTTAGAAAGAGACAAGGATGAGACAGTCAGGGTCACTGATTCATTTTTATAGAAAACTGGGAGAATATTTAATTGGAACTTAGTAATGTAAATTAAACTATTAAAATAACCTAATAGTACTTAAATACAGATGTGCCCTTACCTCTAGCTCATTTATATGTCTATGTGTACGGTTTATGTTTCTGCCCTTAGAAAGGCAGTACATAAAGAATGAAATTCAGTCATTGAAAAGAATGGCCTGACTGAATATAATTATGTAGTCCCTGAACTATTTTGCTTATCAGCCTGACATAGTGGAAAACACAGCACAAAGTACAGTGGAACTGAGGGTCAGAATGCTTCGTTTCAGCTGAGAGCAGAGAAATTGTGAAATGATTTTCTGGTAAGGAAACTGGTAAATCACAAAACCAGGATTCCAGCCCCAGTCTGCCAGACTGCAAAGCCCTAAGGGAGCTCTTGCATTGTATAAATTTCCATTTCCCATTTACTGTAGATTTTTCCTTCTCATCATACTCTGGCCAAGCTGGGCTATTTCTACTGTTCAAAGAAATATCTGATGTACTATTTTTCAAAAGAGTTAATAAGATCCAAGTGATGTTTGGTTGATCAGTGCTACAGAACAGTGATTCTCAAATGTTAATATCGTTTAAAAAAAAAAAAACAAATGCAGATTCTGATTCACAAGGTCTGGGTGGGGGCCTTCCTAGCAAGCTCCGGGGTGATGCTGCTGCTGTTGGTCCAAGGACCACATGGAACAGCAAGACTTGGGGAAGGCTATGATCAATTTTCTGCTTTGGGGTTTGAATGAGGGTGACTGAACTGCTAAATTGGGTGGCTACACTTAGAGCATTAGCTGTCCATCTGACACGGTGATCACCTGCACGGTGGGGGGAAAAAAAAAGTAAAGAAAAGAAACAAGGTTCTTATCGAAAAGGGGTTTCTATGGTTTCTGGAACTCCTCCAAACAAATGGAGCCCCAGTTACCAAGAAAATCTGGATGCAGTTTTACTATGTTCTGTAATTTAGGATTTATGTTTCTTATTGAAGTCCCTCTAGCATTTTCTTAATTAGTTTTGATTCTTCACCCACTTAGAACAGGGTATCTTGGAGGAAAAGAAACCCCTCTCCTCCAACATAAAGTTGAAGGCAACACACCTTTAACCTACTGTATAGAACAAGGAACTATACTCGACATTTTGTAATAAACTTTAAGGGAAAAGAATCTGACAAAGAATAGATATAGATAGATAGATAGATAGACGTATAACTGAGTCACTGCGCTGTATTCCTGAAACTAACACACTATTGTAAATCAACAATAATCCAATTAGTAAATAAAAAAAAAATACACCTCCTAAAATGTCAGTGGAAGCAAGAAAATCTTCCAAAGGCACAGCGTTAGGATTGAAAACTGCAGAATTTAATTTTATCAGGAAAATGCAAAAGGCTTATTAGTATTTCACTCTAATTAGGCAAAGCCTCTTTTTTCCCCCAAAGAATCCTTCCTAGTTGTGCTGTCTCACAGTGGAACTTTAACACCGCGCATTTCTCACTTCACATCACAGCCTGTCTCAAGGATGTTACCAGAAACGCTGGTTGTCCCCTTGTACCTGCATTATTATTTTTTTTATCAGCATTGTGAGGAAGAAAATCCCTCTTACAGATAACATACCTAACTCTCAGCAAGATTACGAACCAACTCTTCGAGGTTACAGATAAAATATTTCTATGTATAGCGATCTTAATCCAAGACAGAAGAGAAAGCATATGGCCAACCAAATACAGTCATTCTGGTATCTCTGCTTCTCCCTGCTCCATGAAATCATGCTTCCTCAGCTCACAGGTTATATAACTTGAAGGACTTGTCTTCACTTGAAAAGCACGCTCTCCCTTCCTACCTTCCCTGTCACACTGCACAACTAAAATCATTTTTTTCAGCAAAGTTGAGAGTGGATATTTGCCTCTTTTAAAAATAACAGGCCAATTTTCTGTGGTTTGCCCCCATCCCCCTTTCTGCACAGAACAGCATCAAAGAAAACACACCACTGTCAAGTCCGCAGCCGCAGCCCCAGTTCTCCCCATCTAGGGACCACTCTTTAAGTGTTGCTACAGGGACCATTCTGGAGTGTTGCTATGGTGGAGGCAGAAGAGGAAGGAAGGCAAACTCTACCCCAGGATAATGCCTGCAAATTCCAGGAAGATTGAAGAATCAAACATCAATATCCTGTTCTAAGTGGCTGAAGAATCAAAGTAACATTGGGAGAAACCACACACAAGAATGACTTTTACCCTCTTCCTGGGGAAATTTTCTCAAAATACATGGTAGTGAAAAGGCCAAGGTCTATAACAGGAAAAGCATTTCACAAATCATCAACGGAAAGGTGAGCAACATATAAAAACAGACACGTGTGCTCAGTTGTTACATCACGACCGACTCTCTGTGACCCCCTGAACTGTAGCCTGCCAGGCTCCTCTGTCCATGGAATTTTTCAGGCAGGAATACTGGAGCGGGTTGCCATTTACTACTCCAGGGGATCTTCCCAACCCAGGGATTGAACCTGCGTCTCTTGCATCTCCTGCACTGGCAGGTAGACTCATTACCACTAGTGCCACCTGAGAAGCACACCCTATACCATCCACGCAGCCAAACATGGCAGCCAGATTCTTCCCCTGCTATAAAAAATAAAAGAAAAAAAGACTCTTTAGAAGAAACAACAATCGACTCAAAAGATGTAGATTTCTTTGTTGGGGATCCGTCGAAAGGAACTAGGACAACTAACAGACAGCTCAGACTCCTGCTGGAGTTACATGATGGAGAAAATATCATTTGTCCACCTGTTTTTGCTAATTTCAGCTCGAGAACTTCAATATAGAGATAGTCTATTTTTTTCCATTATTAAAAAAATCCTTTCCAGGAGTAGCAGCCAACCTGTCCTCCCATTACCTACAGAACAATCCACTTAATGAAGAGGGAAAGTATTTGTTTAGAGCACAATGAGGCTAGATGAACCACGGGAGACAAGGTTCTGCCAATGAGAAGCCCTAAAGCTCTGATCCAACAAACAGCTCCTGCCAGGAAGTCTTATTTTTAGTTAGGAAATGATTTTATACAAGCCCTGCAAGTTTTGCTTGCTTTGTATATAAGATTTAAAGAATCTTTGCTCCTGGCAGCCTGAAAATGGAAAATAAACTAAATGCTCTCTTCAGGTTCTAAGACCCCAGAGTGGGGAAATGAGAGATACACTGGCTTCTGGTGACAGGAAACCAAACCCCTGCTCCTTCCATTCACTGGCTTGAATCTCAAATCTAAAGCATTTGTACAATGGGCATAATCAAAATAACCTACTTTGGGAGATTGAAATACAATAAGAAGCATGTAGATTTGTAAACTGCAGAAGTAAGTTTTGAGCCCACAGAGGTCCTAACCAGTCCTGCCCCTACCTCTTCTTTCTCTAGTATTCCTCAGGCGATAGAAAAAAATATTACTTGGAAGTGAAATACTTAAATTTTATATTTAAATCAGTTCAATCACTCAGTTGTGTCTTACTCTTTGCTACCCCATGGACTGCAGCATGCCAGGCTTCCCCGTCCTTCACCATCTCCTAGAGTTTGCTCAAACTCATGCCCATTGAGTCAGTGATGCCATCCAACCATCTCACCCTCTGTCGTCCACTTCTCCTGCCTTCAATCTTTCCCAGCATCAGGGTTTTTTTCTAATGAGATGGCTCTTTGTATCAGGCGGCCAAAGTTATTGGAACTTCAGCTTCAGCATCAATCCTTCCAATGAATATTCAGGATTGATTTCCTTTAGGATTGACTGGTTTGATCTCCTTGCTGTTCAAGGGACACTCAAGAGTTTTCTCCAACACCACAGTTCAAAATCATCAATTCTTTGGCACTCAGCCTTCTCTATGGTCCAACTCCCACATCCATACATGACTACTGGAAAATGTATTAAATATTTAAATATATGTAAATCTGTCCATGAAATAAAAGGCAGAGCCAAGCCCTGGACATACCATGAAGTGACAGGGTAGTGTAAATATCCACTTTGCCCATTTAACCTTTGTCCTTCTCTGTTTTGCTTGGAAACTATTCATTCAACCAATCCTCTCTCTTTAGAGTATAGTTCCATCCAGTGTGTGGCAGATGGTTAGCTTTTCTTCCAAATCACTTCTCTACTTTCACCCTGGAGTAGGGGGTTATACAGCAAGAGACTATATTTCCCAGCCTCCTTTCCTCTTCAACATGTTGTGACTAAGTTCCTGTCTGCAAAAGGGACTCTTGGTCATCGAAGTTGGTCATGCACTCTACCATTCTTTCTCCTATTTCTTACAAGCTAGAACAGGGATATATTTAACAGTGACTCAGCTACAGCCATGAAGATGAAGACAAAACCCAGAGGACACAGAGCAACAATGTGGAAAGAACCTGGGTCTCTGAATGACCTCTCAAAGCAGAGTTAAGCTATCAAATTGAACTGGTTGGGCTATTACATAAGAAAAAATAAAGCTCTACCTTCTTTAAGTGACAGGAAAAGGGGGGGGGCAGTCTCTTTGTCATAGCAGCTTAATCATTACCTTAATAAATGAAAAAGAAACCAATTATTCAACCAAATTATGCATTTAGAAATGCTACCTTTTCCAACAGTAACTATGTTTCGGTATGGACTTCCAGCAATTCAAAAAAGTTTTAAAGTCCAAAATAGATGATCTAAGTTTTATAAACCCAAGTCACTGGTGAAAAAAATAATTGTCTAGGACTGACATTTATAAAAACAACTGATTGACTTATTTAACTAAAACTAATTAAGGAGGTTGTGTGTGTGTGCTCAGTCATGTCCAATTCTTTGCGACCCCATGGACCATAGCCCACCAGACTCCTCTGTCCATGGAATTAATAAGAGAAAGGGGCCAACTTCTAATTATTTCTGTAACATAAGTTGGGGTTATCAGGGTGGAAAAATGGAAAGAAAGCAGGCAAACCATTGTTTCAATACAAGACTCCACAAATACTAGGCATGTTAGTTAATTTCTCTGAGTCTCAGTGTAATGTAATGTAGTGAAATACATGTAATATGGGGATAAAACAATCCAGCAAGTGATGTTACAATAAATGTTTAGTCAGGAAATCGCAAATAGTAAGCTGCAGCTACTACCAGCAGTCCTTTCATTAATAAACATATTTACACACAAAGCTGTAAAGAACAGTGCTTCTCAATGAAATAATAAAATTGTTCAACAACCATGCTGATGAGACCTCTTTCAAATTCATTCTCTCTCCTCTTTTGGGATTGTCTAGATGCAGCTGACGCCCTTGAGTGTCTCTCCTGGATCTCATCCTATACTGTCTGCACTGAGATATTTTCTTACTTCTAGAAGCCCCACATCATTATATTTAGGAGGTGATAATCCTTTATCTACAAGTGCTTCAAAGCTTTCTTTAAATTCTAAGTGTTTAACAAGAGTACTGCTAAGGAGGCTTGCATCCTTTGTGGATTCTGTAAAATCTAAGCTGGTACTTATTATGCGGGGACTGAATTTTCATGTAATTTGTGTAGTGTTATAGATCTGCACTGGCTCAGAATTTGTCTGCATTTTGGGTTCTGAACTTGGTCCTGAACTGTTCTTTAACTGAAAAAGCATGACTTGCAGTATGGGTGTGAGGTGACTTCCTTCTTTCCAATGCACAGGAAGAGGGAGGCAATGGTTCTCTCTATGCAGCACCTGCATCCTCTTTGGTTTCTCGGAATTCTACTCTTTGACCAATTCACAGGCACCATAAGGTGGGCTTAAAAAACAGAAAAGAGAAATCCAAACATAGCATTTTAAATGAAACAAAAGTTCTCCTTTAAAATTACATTACTGAGCCTTAAAATTGAGCCTTCAATAAAATTACATTATAGAACCCTCACTCTAAACTACAGATGAGATGGCTGAGTGTAAAACTATCAGATGAATCCGTATGAATTATCTAGAGTCCTTTAGGCTGTTCATGCTATAGCATGCAACACACTGAATCCTTTAAACCAGCTACAAATTAGGGTGTCATGTGATTACTCATTGATTGCTTGGGTTCAGCTGGTTTGTGAAGCAAATACATTTTCTTCTCAAATAAAGGACACTGAGAATAACGATGAATGTGCCTCAAAGAAGGGTCTATTCCCCAAGTGTACCGCTTTCTTATTGTAAATATCCCTGGATTCTTTTCAAGGAAGAAACTCATATGTTTCTGTGAACACACATAAGTACACAAGGCAAAGAAGATTCAGTGTGTCTGAACCAGGCAATGAAACAATTTCACAATGATAGCCCTTCAAAACTGTGGAAGAAAACCCACCAATCTGCTCTTATTATATAAAATGTAGAAACTACCAACTATCTCTAATCAATGTCAAGGAAAGAAAAGAAAAGCTGTTATCCCCTGCTTAGGGAATGGCAGCAGAGATACTTATTTCATTTTCCCTTTGGAAATCCCAACCAGTACAGAAATCAGCCGTGCGTGAGTGTGTGTGTGTGTGTGTGTGTGTGTGTGTGTGTGTGTGTGTGTGTGTGTGTGTCTTCTCTAAATGATCACTAATGCCTTCTACTGGCTGCCTAAGCTTGGGTGAGTTATTGAGTCACATCTAAAAGTAGACACGATGCTACCTGAACCACCTCTCTTAAACGTTACTCTGAGAATTGCTCCAAAAGGAGTCAGGTAAGTATGTCTTGTCAACCTTACAGCAATATGTAAATGTAAACACTTCCATTATAATCCATTAGAACATAGTCGTCTTGCTTACATGAAAGTGTATGCCTGTTAACTAGCAAGAAGAATAAGCTCTAGAGATCTGCTCTGCAACATGGTCCTCATAGTCAACAATAAGGATTTTATACTTAAAAATATGGTAAGAGGGGAGATCTTGTGTTTAGTGTTCAGGGCACATCAAAATGAAAATCTGAAAAAGAATCAGTTAGAAAACATAGAGAACAATTATTGGAACTTTCTTTAAAGTATTTCGGGTGATTCTTTACAAAATGTAGACTAAGTTTTACCAGGGAAGGGACCATGTTGGTTTTATCAACAGTTGGAAGGCAAGGATTCAGTAAAATGCCTGGCACATAGCAGGCTTTCAGTAGAATGGCTACTAAATGAAGAACTGATTAAATAAGTAATAACAGCACAAAATTAGAAAAAAAATTCCCATAATCTCTAACTCAACTATCATTAATATGTATTTTGATATAAATTTTTCTAGCTTTTACTGCTCCAAGGCCCTCATGAAAACTGATTTGTATAAAATGATACTAATAGCTAAGGTTTATTGACGAACGACTGATTGTAGGTTTACTGACAACCTATTGAAAACCTATTCATTAGACTAAATGAACACCTGACAGCATTATCTCATTTAATGAATATAACTGCATGTGTTAGAGTTAGGATTAGGGACCTCTTTCATTCTCAGAAAAGAAATATGAGATTTGAGATATAGATTTAAAGTGTCATTTGATGTCCAAATTTGGTGTCTGTTCAATATTCAGGGACAAACCTATGTGTGAAAGAGATCTATTTTATAAAATTTAAATGTGTAGTAAGGAAAACATTAAATTAGCAGCTTACAGTCAATTAAAACAGTATCTCATCATCTTTCCTACTTACTTCTTGAAAAACTTTACATGCAATTGAACATAGTGTATAAAACATAAATATTTTGTTTTATTCCTTTCTCTTTCAAAACAAATTATGTAACAGATGGACATTATCGCTTTTGTTTGTCTTAGAAAAGAATTGAAGCACAGAAAGGTGAGGTAGCTTGGCCAAGATATCCAGTAGGCTTAAGAGAGATTTATTTTCATAATTCATGTCTCCTTAATCTCTAAACTACTACTTTTGCTACATGGCCTCTCAAAAAATTTAATAATGATCACACTAAATGTGAGAATTGAAAAAGGCAAAGAACCATCCACATTAAAACTGTTACAATCCCTTTCAGTCATGGTAGTGTTGTTAAGGTTTTCAAACATCAATTAGTCCTCAAATGTTGAACTAACAAAGGAAAGCAAACAATGCGCTCACAAATGCAACTGTGTCGACTTTTTAAAATCAAGATGAGTTGGCAAACACATGTTAATCCACACTGTGCAAAAGTACTTGAAAGAGATGGCGTTGGCACTGGCAGAGAAGCCAAAGCAAACGTGGACACAGAAAAAGACAAATCGCACTATAGTTAGGGAAAAGTGAGGAACTGTCATTTCCAAGTTTGTCAGACACTTTGTGGCTGACACTCCTATGTTTCAGCCAGTCAGTACTCAGTTCTGTGCACTCCATTTGCAGGTGTACTGTATTCAGCATTGTTGTTGCTGTTTTTCAGTCACTAAGTTGTGTCTGACTCTTTGACCCCATGGACTGCAGCACACCAGTCTTCCCTGTCCTTCACTATCTCCTAGAATTTGCTCAAACTCATGTCCATTGCATCAGTGATGCCATCCAACCATCTCATCCTCTGTCATCCCCTTCTCCTCCTGCCCTCAATCTTTCCCAGCATCAGGGTCTTTTCCAGTGAGTCAGCTCTTCACATCAGGTGGCCAAAGTACTGGAGCTTCAGCATTATGGGATGTATAAAGAAGTAGAAGTCTCTACCTTTTAGACACTTAGAAATTATTAACATGTACTTCTTTACCAACTCCAGTAAAATCAGGGAACAGGTAAAATGAGAAAACGTAGATGTGTATTGTTACAGAAGTTTATGGAACATATATACTCTTTAAGATTTGCAAGGCTCAAACAAGAGGAGAGGGTTGGGAAACAGACAATAAATTCAGTATAAAATCATGCATGTTGAAGCTTCCCAGAAAACAACAAAATTCTGTAAAGCAATTATCCTTCAGTTAATAAATAAATAAACATACAGGCCATTGTGACTCACACCCAGGGCTTACGTAGAGGAATAAGTGGAAGCTGGATTGGCAGAGGAAGGTTGAGGCCAGACTACGCAAAGCTTTGGATTCCAGATTAGATTTGAACTTAATTTGTCAGGAAATTGTGAGCTATTTTGAACCAAAACTTAATATAATCAAAGCTGTGTTTAGGATGGTTTCAGGTGAAACGTGCAAAACAAATTGTGTGCAAAAATAACAGAAGCAAAGAAAAATGTGCACCTACATGTCCATCGCCAGGTGAATGGATAAAGAAGCTGTGATAGATATATACAACAGAATATTATGCAGCCATAAAAAGGAAAGAATCTGAGTCCGTTTTAGTAAGGGGGATGAACCTAGCGCCTGTAACACAGAGCGAAGTAAGTCAGAAAGAGAAGAACAAACATCATATATTAAGGCATATATATGGAATCTAGAAAAATAGTACTGATGAATCTATTTACAGAGAAGAAATAGAGATGCAGACAGAGAGAACGGACTTGTGGACACAGCGAGGGAAGGAGAGAGTGGGACATATTGAGAAAGTAGCATTGACATATATATATATACACCAGCACATGTAAAATAGATAACTAGCGTGAAGCTGCTGTATAACACAGGGAACTCCATCTGTGCTCTATAACAACTTCGAGGGCTGGAGTGGTGGGGGGAGAGAGGCCAAAGAGGGAACAGACATATATATAATTATGACTGATTCTCACTGATGTATGGCAGAGACTGCCACTACAGTACAAAGCAATTATCCGCCAATAAAAGTAAGAATTAAAAGAAAAATGTGCAGACCAGTGTCTTGTGATGTTAAAAAAAAAAAAATGAACAAGACAAGTAATGGGGAGAAAAGAGAAAGCAGCATTAAAGGAAAGACCTGTTGAGATTGGTGGCTGATCACATAGAAAACAAAGGAGCAGGTGGAGTCTAAAGAACAAACTTTGAAGCCTGGATGGTGCGGAGGAAACAGTGACATTGCTATAACAGGGACAGCCCCAGGGAGCACCGGAGGGAACATCCTGAGAGAAGCAGCTGAGCTCTGGAGAAGAGTTCAAGGCCCAGCAGTACACCTCTGCCCTGCCCCGGGGACACGGAGGGCTGGAGCCGTGGAGATGGAGGCCAGAAGGCAGGTCAAGGCCTGAAGGCGGAGATTTCAGAGGATCTATTAGAGTGTGTGGGCTTCCCAGGTGGGGCTGGTGGTAAAGAACCCACCTGCCAATGCAGGAGACGTAAGACACACGGGTTTGATCCCTGGGTTGGGAAGATCCCCTGGACAAGGGCCTGCCAACCCACTCCAGTATTCTTGCCTGGAGAATCCCATGGACAGAGGAGCCTGGTGGGCTACAGTCCAAGGGGTCACACAGAGTTGGACATGATGAAGTGACTGAGCATACACTCAGTGAGCAAGATCTCCAAGAAGGGGAAGTAGAACTAGCAATGGACTGAGAGTTTATATTCATGTTATCCCTCCCTTGGGAGCAAGGGAAAAAGAGATCGTCAGGGAGAAATGTTTACAAAGGTAAAGAGAACCCTGATAGTAGACTGCTATTTAGCAGAAAAGAAAGAAAGTGAAGTCACTCAGTCGTGCCCGACTATTTGCAACCCCATGGACTGTAGCCTATCAGGCTCTTCTGTCCATGGGATTTTCCAGGCAAGAATACTGGAGTGGGTTGCCATTTCCTTCATGGAATGAGAAAATTTTGAGCCAGTCAGAGAGCATGAGTCCTGGAGAAAGACGAATGGGTTGCTCAGCCAGAAACAAAGCGGTGATCTTGCAGGTGGCCGTTCTGCAGAATGATGGTAACAAGAGCTGAAGATCAAGGGTAAGACAGACAGTGAAGAGTGGAGGCTAAGTGGGAAATATCACCAAGTACTCAGAAAGGTACAGAACAGAACTGAGAACAGTGTGTGTGTGTCTGTGTCTGTGTGTGTTAGGGGGTACCGTCCATAGTGAAAAAAGAATGACACCAGGTGTTAGACAGACTTCGTCTGAGTCCATGTCAAGCGAGTTGCCAAGCTGGAAGTGTTCACATAGCCAAGGGAGGAAGAGTGTGAGAGAGCCCCCCCACCCTGGCCCCCAATTCTTAAGCAGGGTTTCAGAAGAGAATGGCTGGGGAAGCTCTTCCATGTCTCTTGAACTCCTTGGAGAGACAGAGATCCAAAGAGGATTTCTTCAGTGTTAGAGCACCATGGCACACCTCCTCCCTCCTCCTCATGAGAAACCTGAAATGGATCCCAGAACCCACGACTGTGGATGGGCTGGGAGAAGGGCTGACCGTCCCCATCAAAGGCAGACCCAGGGTGACTCGAGCTCCCAGGCGCCTCTGGGCAGGGATGCGTGAGTGCTCGCAGACCAGGTAGGAGCCGAGCAGGATGGAGAATTGGCCTCGGCCTGTTCCTGTAAACCTCCGGGCAGAAGAAGAGACTCCCGCAGAACAGAGTGGGGACCATTGTGGTCCAGGGGCTGGGAGGAGACCATCTCCAGGTAGGAAGAGGACTGTGCTCCGCGTCAGTGTAACTGCAGGAGGGGAAGCCTACGAAAGCATCACCCGGAGAGAAGGATGAGCGTGACCCGGGGTGGAGACCAGGGAGAACCAGCAGAGCTGGGCCACAACCCCCGCACCCCCTTTCCTGAATTTCCACCCTGGCAGGGAACTAAGTAGTCGTTGCTCAGTCGTGTCCAGCTCTGTGCAACCCCATGGACTTGTAGCCCGCCAGGCTCCTCTGTCCGTGGGATTCTCCAGGTAAGAGTCCTGGAGTGTGTTGCCATGCCCTCCTCCAGGGTATCTTTCCCACCC
The DNA here is from genome assembly GCA_024291935.2 of Okapia johnstoni. Classification (NCBI taxonomy): domain Eukaryota; kingdom Metazoa; phylum Chordata; class Mammalia; order Artiodactyla; family Giraffidae; genus Okapia; species Okapia johnstoni. Next base: position 7,973,699 of record CM044321.1, on the reverse strand, counting down.
AGGGATTGAACCCGCATCTCCTGCTTGGCGGGTGGATTCTTGACTACTGAGCCACCAGGGAAGCCCAGGGACTTAAGTGGGAGCTGCCAAGAGGAGGAGCCGAGCAAGGAGGCATCAGTCACCACTTACTGGGACACGAGCATCCAACTGAACCACACCTGACCTGGGAGAAGTCCAAGAGCGAGCTAATGCACCAGTTTAGAGCTGTAATTACTCCCAGTATGTCGTGCATATGCATTTTGAATGGTCTGTTTTCATAGCAAAAGGAGCGTTATCACCTGAGAGTGGCCAAACATCATGACATCATCCACATCTCAGGCAAGGAGCCCACCCCCCACCCAATGTATAATGAACAGCAAGCAGAGTGGAGTTGAGTTTCAGTCATGAGTTTATACACAAGTGTGACACAGGTTGCATATTATATTAATGCACTTTACCATGTTGAAACTCCTGAAAAATGAAGAAGCGTGTTTATTTCATTAATCCTCATGTTTCCCAAATGTATTTATCCAAGGAATATTTTTTTCAGAGAACTCCAATTAACATCCCCATAATCTAATATTTCATTGAACAGAGTTTTAAAAACATCATTCTAGACATTTAGCATATTACGGAATCTCTACCTCCAAAATATTTTTGGAATATTCATTGTTTAATGGTTCATTCTAAAGAATGAGCTGTACAATGTTATTTCTTTATTTACAAATCGTTACGACAAAATAATTGTTACAGTACTTTACTTGGCAATTCTCTAACCTCGTCGAGAAATTAATCATCCTACATAAGTGAATTTTCATGATAACTGGAGCTCAGTCCTATACATTTTAACATTTAAAATGTCGAGCTATTAAAAATAAAACCTCTAAAAACAATTTATCCATCTTATTGCTCGGGGTGGTTGTTATAAACAGGGAAGTTACATAGAGTCATTACTCACTTGGTAGAGGGTCTAGGCCCTTGGAGACTCTATGGGTGGGGGCACCAGGTTCCCTCCAGGATGGTGACTTTGATGGCTTGGGTGCCTGTTGTAAATTTCCTTCTGTTGCCTCTCTTTCAACCCATCTGTCAGCTGTCAGTCGTAGTTGGCAGGCTCTGAGTGAGGGCTCTAAGAGCCTGGCCTTTGTAATAAGCTTTTCTTTTCGGGTCCCCCAAGAACCTTACCAGTTGGCATGTTGGTTTTGTTTTATACTTTTCCAGATTCAATCTTTTAAAATGTAAGGAAGTGGGATTTCATGATGAAACAATATTTCCTTAGTCCTTAGGGCTGCTGTCTACAGTGAACAACTTGTGCACGACATACAGGACCGAGCACAGAGGTGAGCGTGGCTAACATCTAGTGGGGGTGCCAGGCATGCAGTCATGAGCCTGCGGGACTTTGCCTGCCAAGCTCCACACCCCCAGGCCTGTCCTGCCAGAGCAGGCACCTTGACTAAAGCGCCCCGGAGCACCCTGCAGGCAGGGACATTATGGGCGGCAGGGCTGGTCACCCCCAAAGCCCTGGTGCTTCAGCCTGCATGAGGTGCCACCCGCCTTCAGGTGTTTGAGGTTTCGCTTCCAGCATCCTTCAAATAATCCGGCCAATTCTGTCCTTCTGCCAAGCCTCTTTTAATCATCAAACAAGATTTCCTTCATCGAAATATTACTGATAAATTAGAACTGAAAGGTACCCGCCCACAAAACTCATTCCCCTTGTTCTTCTGCATCTCAGCCTACACAAGCTGTGACCCACAAATAGATAAAATTAAGTCAACCTAATACTGGGCTGGCCCAGTCATCACTCATTACTGACCCCAGACACCTAAATTTCCCAAAATATCTATGAAGCTAATCCAATCTGTCTGGATCGTGTTGGGAAAGAAGGAAACTAGGAAAAGCATTACGAACATTTAAAATCAAATAGAAAAAAATAAATCAGCTGTTTGCCACATGTAGGTGGCCCTGAGGAGAGTGAGAGCAGGTAGGAGATAATAGAAAATATATGCATTGGTCTCTGCCCCCAGTTCCTTGCAGAGAGCTCCTAAAAGCCTTGTACACTCCAAATGATAAAAGCATCTTTTATGTTAATGTGGCAACTCTGGCTGGGCTCCCGGATGGCTCTTGGATGTAGGCTGCTCACCAGAACAACCAAGCCATGGTTGCTGTTGCTGTTCAGTGGCTAAGTCACATCCGACTCTTTGCGACCCCATGGATTGCAGCATGCCAGTCTTCCCTGTCCTTCACAATCTCCTGGAGTTTGCTCAAAGTCATGTCCATTGAGTCACTGAGGCTATCTAACCATCGGCTTCAGCTTCAGCATCAGAGGGTGATGTATACATCCCATTTTTTGTTTATTGTCCTGAAATAGTTAATACAGCCTTCATTTCACTCTCAAAATGTCTTGATTTGGGGAATGAATTGTATAGTCAACACATACCAGTTTCCTTCAAATCTAGTAAGCACGGCTTACCTAAGTATCTAATCTGCATCACAGTTTTGTTGGTAAAGCTCAGGGTTTCTCAACAGCAACACTATTGATACTGTGGGCCAGATGATTTTCTGGGCGGGGAGAGGGGGGTCTTCCCTGTGCACAGCAGGACATTGATCAGCACCCTGACCCCTACCCACTAGATAGATGCCTGGAGCATTCGCCCTCAATTACAACAACTGAAAATGTCTCAAACGTTGTCAAATGTACCCTGCAGAGCAAAATGACTCCTAGCTGGTGCAGTGACGTCCCAGAAAAAATATAGTAGAGACTGAACACTACTGACCAACTTGCTTTCTTTTACAATCCATGATTAACTGACTATTTCAGCAAATAGCTGGGTGACACCTCTAAAATCATTGATCATCTGAAATAGTTCCATATAAATCTACCCGACGGTTCTTGCTTTGGAAGAAAAATTCAAATTCTAACCCCTTCTGTTCTGTTCCTTGTTCTCAGTGCTGTTTCTATCAATTAAAACTGAACCATGTTGTCCTTGTCAATCAGAAAGACAGTAGAGGCCACCTCAGAATTCCTCTTTCATTGCTGCCTTCCTGAGAAGGCAAATGATCCTCCTATATTCTGTAACTCCTCTGGCCATTTATTCTAATCTAAGTTGACCAAAATTGCAGCTTTAAAGGGACTGAATGAAAAACCCAGGACCAAGACCAAATATGAATGTCCAACCACCTTTGGTGGCTCAGTCAGTGAATCTGCCTGCAATGTGGGAGACCTGGGTTCGATCCCTGGGCTGAGAAGATCCCCTGGAGGAGGGCATGGCAACCCACTCCAGCATTCTTGCCTGGAGAATCCCCACGGACAGAGGAGCCTGGTGGGCTGCAGTCCATGGGTCGCAAAGAATCGGACACGACTGAGCGACTAAGCACAGCACACAGCACAACCATCTTTGGGTATTAAATACAGTGATGCGGAGATTTTACTGAGCTACATTCAGTTAAACACAACACAGATGCACACACATAACAAAGAACGGGAAATAAAGCAGGGTTGGAAGGAAGGTAATCCATTTAAGGAAGTAAATTAGAATTCTCAAACAGGAAAGAAAACCGACTGTCAGATACAGTCAGGTGTCTTACTAACCCATAGACAGAGCCAGCATCAGAAAGGCCTGTGAGGGAAGATTTACCCTGGCTTGTAAATGAGGCAAGATTACAAAGTAATGTAATTTCCTGATAAGGTGTAAGTAAGTAATTATCTCATCAAGAATTCTCTTCTGGTGGGCAATTAGAGGGGAAAATAAAAGAAACAGAGCCTCTCCTCTGCCTCAGCAACTTCTGCTGGGATACCAAAGGCTATTACTGCTTGATGTAGAATATGTCTACTTGGGTTAAAACCACAAGTCTGCAGAGAGGAAAACAACACGTGTTACCACCTGGCTTCTGAAGGGCTAATCTTATGATTAAATAAACTCATCTAACTCTTAATACATCAATGCAAGCTTCCTCTAAGCTTTCCCATGTCAGGACATCTTTACAAGGCACACTTGATGTGGGACAGACTCTGGTAGAGAACGTAGGTTTTAGGAGATGAAATTGGAAGCTGACAATTTTAATAAAATACTTCTATTGATTGGATAAGGCTCTGAAACCATTTGATTGCCACCTGGGAACTCAGTTTGGGTGCAGCACCCAACCAAACTCCAAATTATTACTGAGCAGTATTTTAATTTGAGAATATGAAAGGATGGTATAGTCGATGGAAGAGAGGAAAAAAATGAAAAGAAGGTTGAGAACCCAGATGATCACACACATCCACAAGGTCTTTTAAGAGTAACAATAGGAAAAACAAAACAGGGCACCCAGAAACTCATCATATTTTGTTGGAACATTTCCAAAAGTTTTCTTAGAAACTATTGAATTGGATGTTCTAAAGAGTTAATATATCTTCTAGAATTTTCCACACCTTAAGCAAAACTTACTTTCTCCATAAGATGTAGTCTAAATTAATATATAACCTACTAGCAATCGCTCATGCTAAAGCATAAGGTAAGCTTAGCAAGTGGGTGGCATTTCTTGATTTAAAATTAAAACGCTGCTGAAAATACAATAAAATCAGTCTACACAGAACATTGTTTAACTTTAAATTTGTGCTATAAATTAAATTTCAGTAGCTTGGAATAAAACAGTAAAAATGAACCAAAAATTTGTCGAAAAGAAGAATGGTATTTTCCCCTGTGAAATAACACTCATTTGCCTTCACTTTTTAAATGAGATTAACATCTTTCTATCTAAACTGAGTGGTTTGTTTCAAATTCATTTCCTGGTATATAAGGAAAAGGGAGGGTTGGCTTGCACAATAATTGGCATAATAGAAATAGTAAGATTATTGAAAAATTAAGCCTTGGCTGGCTTAAACTGACATTTTTCTGATCACAATGGCATTAGAGTAAATAATGGTGAATATATAAACTAGAAAAAGATTGATTGGATCATTAGAAAAAGATACCCACCACCAGAAGAAAATTCATTACATCCAAAAATAAGTCTACAGAATAATATTTTTCTGGAAGTAGATTCTTTCAATAGTTACTAGACACATGATTTCAAGGTTTTCAATAAAAGATGATGCTGTGAAAGTGCTGCACTCAATATGTCAGGAAATTTGGAAAACTCACTAGTGGCCACGGGACTGGAAAAGGTCAGTTTTCATTCCAATCCCAAAGAAAGACAATGCCAAAGAAGGCTCAAACTACTGCACAGTTGCACTCATCTTACACACTAGTAAAATAATGCTCAAAACTTTTCAAGCCAGGCTTCAGCAATATGTGAACCGTGAACTTGCAGATTATCAAGCTCGTTTTAGAAAAGGCAGAGGAACAAGAGATCAAATATCCAACATTCGCTGGATCATCAAAAAAGCAAAGGAGTTCCAGAAAAACATCTATTTCTGCTTTATTTACTATGCCAAAGCCTTTGACTGTGTGGATCACAATAAACTGTGGAAAATTCTGAAAGAGATGGGAATACCAGACCACCTGACCTGCCTCTTGAGAAACCTGTATGCCGGTCAGGAAGCAACAGTTAGAACTGGACATGGAAAAACAGACTGGTTCCAAATAGGAAAAGGAGTACGTCAAGGCTGTATATTGTCACCCTGCTTATTTAACTTATATGTAGAGTACATCATGAGAAACGCTGGGCTGGAAGAAGCACAAGCTGGAATCAAGATTGCCGGGAGAAATATCAATAAACTCAGATATGCAGATGACACCACCCTTATGGCAGAAAGTGAAGAAGCACTAAAGAGCCTCTTGATGAAAGAAAAAGAGGAGAGTGAAAAAGTTGGCTTAAAGCTCAACATTCAGAAAACTAAGATCATGGCATCTGGTCCCATCACTTCATGGCAAATAGATGGGGAAACAGTGGAAACAGTGGCTGACTTTATTTTTTGGGGCCCCAAAATCACTGCAGATGGTGATTGCAGCCACGAAATTAAAAGACGCTTACTCCTTGGAAGAAAAGTTATGACCACCCTAGATAGCATATTAAAAAGCAGAGACATTACTTTGTCAACAAAGGTCCACCTAGTCAAGGCTATGGTTTTTCTGGTGGTCATGTATGGATATGAGAGTTGGAGTATAAAGAAAGCTGAGCACCGAAGAATTGATGCTTTTGAACTGTGGTGTTGGAGAAGACTCTTGAGAGTCCCTTGGACAGCAAGGAGATCCAACTAGTCCATCCTAAAGGAAATCAGTCCTGGGTATTCATTGGAAGGACTGATGTTGAAGCTGAAACTCCAATATTTTGGCCACCTGATGCGAAGAGCTGACTCACTTGAAAAGACCCTGATGTTGGGATAGGTTGAAGGCAGGAAGAGAAGGGGACAACAGAGGATGAGATGGTTGGATGGCATCACCGACTCATTGGACAGGGATTTGGGTAGACTCCAGGAGTTGGTGATGGACAGGGAGGCCTGGTATGCTGCAGTTCATGGGGTCACAAAGAGTTGGACACGACTGAGCGACTGAACTGAACTGAACTGATGGTTTGGATGGCATCTTGGTTTTTTCTTTTTCCTTTTCACGTGCATGTACATTTCTAATCAATAAAGTCCATGACTACTTATCTTGTGACAAATGTGTATTTTTTCCACCTCTACTTTCAGTTTTCACAACTGCTTCCACCAGCCCACAAGGAAAGGACAGCAAAAAATAAAGGATGCTGACAAGGCTGCCAGTGTGCAGTGTTTCTGAGGAGACCACCTTTAGTTCCTTTCTTCCCTTCCTCCCAGCTCTTCAAGCTGAGTTAACTGGGGGCCTGTCCTGGGCTTTCCCGATAGCTCAACTGGTAAAGAATCAGCCTGCAATGCAGGAGACCCTGGTTTGATTCCTGGGTCGGGAAGATCCCCTGGAGAAAGGATAGATTACCCACTCCTGAGTTTCCCTGGTGGCTCAGTTGGTAAGAATCCACCTGCAATGCAGGAGACCTGGGTTCTATCCCTGGTTTGGGAAGATCCCCTGGAGAAGGGCATAGCAACCCACTCCAGTATCCTTGCCAGGAGAATCCCCAGGGACAGAGGAGTCTGGCGGGCTACAGTCCATAGGGTCGAAAAGAGTCAGACACGACTAAGCACAGTGCACAGCACCGTCCTGCTCCAGATCCTCAGAGAGTTTTGCCTACAGCTGGGGGTGAAGTGTAGGGACCTCAGCCCCTGCATGGGGCAGGCGCGCTAATCCATCGCTCCTGGACCCGCCCCAGAGAGGGCAGCCAGAAGTGGGACAGACATGGATCCCACTTGCCTCTCCGAAGCCCTGATTGCCTGGTCTGCTGATGTTTTTCTTCATGCCCTCACGCTGCTCAGGTACTTTGCTCCCTACTTAGGTCTAAACACTGGCCTGCCCACCTTGGACCCTAGCCTAACAGCTTTCCCATCGCTTGCCAAATCCCTGTTTCAACAGCCATCTCCTTCCTCCTGTACCTTCAGTCTGAGGACTGGGAGCATATGGGGAGAGCGCGGCAGGGTATGGCAGCATTCTGAGGACTCCAGGGAGCTCTGAGCCTCCCGAGTGGCAGCTGTCTCTGTGAATTATTTATTCCGCCTAGTTGATGCCATGGATCATGTCAGAGGGATCACACATGAACACGTGAGAGATGTACTCTTGGTTTCGTTAACTGAATGTAGGATATGAACGATAATGTGAAAATTTCAGGATTGGTTAAACAGCTTTGGGACAAATCCCAAGGATGTAAAGCTAATAAGCAAAAATACAGTGTTAGTGTTAGTGTTATCCACTCTGATCCTGCTTGGTCTTCAGGGGCTCTCTCTGCCTGCTGTAACTATAGAGATGCACATTTACCTGTGGATGCATTGTTCTGCAGGTAATTTTAATGGTCTCCAAACAGAACGTTATCTGAAAAAGTTAGAAACCAGACTCTTCATTCAGCTGCTCCTTTTATAAACGTTGCTTCCAAGGCACAAAGAGATCGTTCTGAATTCTTGAGAACGTTTCAGTGTCCGCCCCCCCCCCCATAAGATTGAAAGCATGACAGACCCAAAACCAACACTTTTTTTTTTCTCTCTACACTCCCTAGTCTTAATCACATAAAATGTTTTTTTTCCTTTAAGTCTGGAACTGATGATTACACAACAAACAACTCAGTTTCAACTCTGTACGAGGGATTATATAACAACAATGTATCCTGCTTGAGGACAGTTTCTCCTTCCTGAAAACCTTCTGACTAATCCTGATATTTTAGAACGTAAATTATGGGAGTGGGTCTGGTAGGATCTTTCTGTTGAAATGGCAACCCACTCCAGTATTCTTGCCTGTAAAATCTCATGGACAGAGGAGCCTGGTGGGCTGCAGTCAACAGGGTCGCAAAGAGTCAGGCATGAACGAGTGAGCAACTAACACTTATCGTAAAACGTAAATTGTGGGAGTGGGTCTGGTAAAATTTCCACAAACTTGAGACATTCTTTTGATTTATTGTAATAACTAGCTATAAAGTATATAATTCCCTTGCCAAAGTCTAGCAAGTGGGCGCTCTCCACCCCCTTCTGATGTCTCTGTCAGAAGCTTTCTCTGTCCCTTTGCACTGTAATAAAACTTCTGCCACACAAGGAAAAAAAAAAAAAAAAAGCTGACACATGGGTGTCTGGTCTCAGCCCGCCTGTCCAGATTCAGCCCAGCCCTGATCAACGCACGCACCCACTGCAGACAGACTGAGTGCCCATAGCACCTGAGGGCACCTTCCTCCTCTTTGTCAGCAAGATCTCCCACCTCCACCTAGACAAGGCTCATGAACAGTCACAGGCTAATCTAGCATCCGATCCATTATTTAAAAAAAAAAAAAAATTCCCTGATCACAGCCCCAGAGCTCCAGTCTCCATCAGCTAAAACCATCTTGGTTTTTTTGCAACTTGTGAACACCTCTCTCACAGCACATATGCCCTCCTCCTATCAATGTATATTCGCTTATCTCTGGGTTCATCACTCTCAGGGAAGCCCTCCCCCAACACAGCTCTTTGAAGGTAAAACTCTTCTGCCTTCATAACCCTCAGCCCTGAAACAGCTCCCCCAAACCTAGGTTCTCCCACAAATGTTTACTCTATGAATGAACAAGTGAAAGCAGGAAACCTGAATCACAGAATACTAGAGGAAAAGCACTGGATATCTCCTATAGTCGAATATTGTATTTTATAGTAAAACAGTTAATGCCTGATTCCATATAGCTGGCTTGGGACAGGGGCCAGGACTAAGAGCCTCCTTCTGATTCCAGTGGTATTTCTCACATGCCCTGGTGCTTTATGTCTTTGCCCTGAAACAAACAAAACGCACCAGGAACACTTTTTTCTTTGCAAAGTATGAAGTGTAACTGGTGACTTCACAGTGGTTCTGAGCAGTGTCAGCTGCCCGTCACCTTTCCTACAAGGATAACTACCCAACAGCTTTTCAAGGGATCTGTAGGTGGCAGATTTGGTAAGATGGAGGGCATCACCAGAGAAGCCCTTCATGTTTAATGCAGAGAGAGAGAAGGGAGGGAGAGAAGGGAAGGAGGAAAAAGAAAAAAGGGAGGAGAAAGAGAAGGTGGATGAAGCAGAAAGAAGTGAACAAGAGAGGAGGGTAGAGGAGGAAACAGGAGAGGGAGAGGAAAGGGACGGTGAGAATAATTTTAAGCAAATTTTTAAAAGACACCAGTTGAAACCTAATTGCCTTGTATATACGTAAATGACACTCAACTCCTCAGTTGTTTATATCTTCAGTAAAAACTCAATCTCAAGTACAAATACATTGGGTCCCCCATGACTGTGGTAACCCCAGCACACTTTCTGGAAACCAGGAAGTTTGTTTTCGCACCCAATGAAGACTGAGCCAGCGAAGAGCAAAGCGATACCCTGCAGGTGCGGTAGTGGCCGCGTGCCAGTGTGCAGGCCGTCTGGAGCTACTCAGCATTTGCTTTCTGGACAGTCCCAAGGGGAGGATCCGAGTACTGCTCTGTTTTCATTTCCTCTGGAAGCCTGCAGTTGCTTCTCTTCTCCGATTCACCACAACATACTGAAGATAACCATGTTTTCCCCTCCATCGCAGAACGAGTGTCCATTGCCCCGAAACTGCCATGAAGTAGAATGGACCCCAGGCTTGAGGGGAAAGCAGCTGGCCATCTTCTAAGCCATTCTGCAAAGAGGTCGGATCCTACACAGCCCCTTGCATGTCCCAGGGCCAGCCTGTCCTTTCTCATCTCCTGGGGTTAGATGTGGGACCCCTCTACTTCCGGGGCTCCCTGCCCTGTACCCCCTTTCTGAAAGCCACCTCTTTCACCTCATGGCTCAGCAGAGAAGTTACTTCCCCAGGAAGCCCTTCCTAACTTCTGCAGAGAAGGCAGCAGCCCCTCCTGGGGCTCCCATGGTGCCTGCTTTGTAACTTTCCCTGTCTCTCTCCAGTACACTGCCCTGAAGCATTCATAGGAGATACATAAAGTATTTGGGGCGGAAATAGATAAATTTAGACTCTTTAGAAATAAAATGCATGTAGTTTTAGTGTGGGCTTCCCTGGTAACTCAGATGGTAAATAACCTGCCTGCAATTCGGGAGACCCAGGTTCAATCCCTGGGTCAGGAAGATCCCCTGGAGAAGGAAATGGCTACGCATTCCAATAGTCTCTCCCTTAGACCAGTATCTAGGGAAAATGGAAAAGGGCTGAGGGTACCTGGTAAGATTCATCAAGGTTGTCCTATACTTGGGTTCAACTAAGCACCAAGAACAAAGCAGAAGTTCTATAAGAGGCAATCACAGGATTTTGAGTAACATTTAAGGAGCATTACCCTTAGCTTCTTGGCTGGTATAACAAGTTTTAAATCAGCCTTGGCTGCAGGTTGTAGAGAAAAATCTTTGCAATATTTAAACCAATCACTGTGCTCTCAGTTATAAAGAAATGAGAAAAAACAAAAGTAAATGAAAACCAATATGAATGTAGCATCTTTAGAGAATAATAAATTAGCTGGAACCAGCAATCGAATAGCAGTTGCCAAGACGTCACTGTGTAATTATAGCTCATCAGCGTATGTCTTGCATATTCCAAACTAACCTGTTACCCTACCCCCTTTCTTCCAAACTGGGGAAGGAAAGATGACAGCAGGCCTCAAACATAATAACTAAATGGTTCCCAACTAACAAGGGTGGCTATCAGCTTTGGAAGTCCAAAGTTTTCTATAAATACATCATGCAGAAAGAAATCTAAAAGTGTATTCCTAGAATTTGAATTACCCTTAGTCTCTTTTCAAGGATTTTCATAACACTTTAGAGACAAAATGATTTTTTTTCTTGAATTTCAAATAAAGGGGCAATTATTACAATACAAATGGAGGGCAACCAACAGGTTGGGCTGGGTTGGGTAGATGGAGGACTCTTTCTGCTCATGGTCTATGAGATGTCACTGTCCAAGATGACTCACAGATGACATGAATGGCTTCATTAGAGAGTGGTACCAGGAGCTGTGGGGGGTTGGTGTCTTAGCTCAGTACCATAGGGTTCAGCTGCATAAAAACAGCGGGCTCACACATTTACCCAGTATCAGTTGTGTGTGCTAAGTCGCTTCAGTCATGTCCAACTCTTTATGATCCCATGGACTGTAGCCCGCCAGGCTCCTCTGTCCATGGGATTCTCCAGGCAAGAATACTGGAGTGGGTTGCCATGCTCTCCTCCAGGGGATCTTCCCAACCCAGGGATCAAAAACATGCCTCTTACTTCTCCTGCATTGGCAGGCAGATTCTTTACCACTAGCACCACCTGGGTAGCCCAGTATCAGTATCGTAGGATCAGCACAGTATCACCTGAGGTCTAGGTAAATCTCAGTGGGCAAAGGGATTTGAATATTACAAACAGAGGCTGATTTTCACTATGATGTAGTTGGGGAGAACTGCCCTTCATAGATACTGCAATAAATAACCTGCACTGTTTTTAATATTTTAAATGCTCAAGACAAAACACTTTAAGGTTCATACACCAGAAATAAACATTTTAAATGAAATATTTAGGTTAAATGATCTAAAACTTTTCAGAAGCAATAACTTACCATCTAAAGTGGAAACAAAACTTCAAATTGTTATTTTCTACCAATTATTGCTTGAACCTCCCTTGCAAGTGATGAAAGGCAAAAAGTTTTACTTTGTATTCCCAGTTCATTCTGTCCCTGTGAGGAGCTATAATTAAGGGAAATGGTGCTACAATCAATCCCCATTGCTGAGATTCTTTCAGCATTACTTATTCCTAAATAGGCAGTTGTTTATTTTAGCTGCTTTTTCTAAAATTCCTAGCAGAGAGGAGTATGGGGCCATTTTTATTATATAAATGTAATTCTAAGAAAACCTCATGACAGCATTTATTACATCATGTAATAAGTGAAAGTCATTCAGTTGTGTCTGACTCTTTGCAACCCCATGGACCATAGCCCACCAGGCTCCTCTGTCCATGGGGATTCTCCAGGAAAGAATACTGGAGTGGGTTGCCATGCCCTCTTCTAGGGGATCTTCTCAACCCAAGGATCAAACCCAGGTCTCCTGCATTGCAGGTGGATTCTTTACCGTCTGAACCACCAGGGAAGCCCAAATCATGTAATAGTGATCCAATATAGCCAATTTTGGAGAAGGCAATGGCACCCCACTCCAGTTCTCTTGCCTGGAAAATCCCGTGGACGGAGAAGCCTGGTAGGCTGCAGTCCATGGGGTCATGAAGAGTCGGACACAACTGAGCAACTTCACTTTCACTTTTCACTTTCATGCATTGGAGAAGGAAATGGCAACCCACTCTGGTATTCTTGCCTGGAGAATCCCAGGGATGGAGGAGCCTGGTGGGCTGCCATCTATGGGGTCGCACAGAGTCGGACACGACTGAAGCGACTTAGCAGCAGCAGCAGCATAGCCAATTTTAGAGCTTCCCAGGTGGCTCAGTGGTTAAGAACCCACCCGTCAATGCAAGAGGTGGGTTCAATCCCTGGATCCGGAAGATCCCCAAAAGGCGGAAATGGCAACCCACTCCACTATTCTTGCAGGGATAATCCCATGGACAGAGGATCCTGAAGGTCTATAGTCCATAGAGTTGCAAAGAGTTGGACACGACTGAGCAACTAAGCACACATAGCCAATTATAGTCAAACTTAAGCAAATTATAGCCAAAATTTAGCACTTACTAAGAGGTAGGCATATGGTAGGCAGTGTACACACAGAAGTAACGCATTTTCACATGGTATTTAGACTTTCTAGGGGCCCCTCAAAATAGTTCATTTTTACCTGTATTTAATCGACATTTTCATTACATATCCTCTTAGGAATCAGTGATTCATTCTTTTAAAAAGACATTTGATAAATATTTATTTGGTATTAAGGAAGGAAGACTTTTCATTTTAAAGAGAAGGAAATGTAACATAGGCAGTGAAAAATTACATGGTATTAGGATTTCAGAATATAACAAAAATTCGGTCCCAAGTATTAGGGGTTTATATACTATCATGTTTTCTTCACTCTTCAAAAAACATCAGAGATACTCACAGTGAAGATAATATCTGTTGTGCATGAATCTTAGAGTTTATGAGATTAATAAATGCCAATATTCTCATTTTATGCCAACTTTTATTAAATCATATACCTAACAGCTTGTTTTGTACTTTATCAGTATTGATAGTTTAGATCCAGTGTGTTTTCATGGGCCCTGGAATGATATTCTGTTTTTAGATACTAAATATTAGTAAAGATAAAATTATTTCTAGCACAGTGCTTCAGGATATAAAATTGCCTTTAATTCATGAACTATTATTAAAATTCAGATTTTTTTTTAAAAAAGCAGCCTAGAAGGAAAGTCATAGTAAATACTCTTACACAAGGTAATGACTTAAACTCTGGCACAAGGCTCTGTTTTAGGTAATAGCAGAAAGTCCAAGAATCAGAAAAGGCAGTTTTGTCAATTAAGAGCTCCTCTTGTCCACAGGATTTCCCAGGCAAGAATACTGTGGGTTGCCATTTGCTCCTCCAGGGGATCTTCCCTACCCAGTGTCTGAACCCAGGTCTCCTGTGTTGGTAGGAGGACTCTTTACCACCACTTGGGAAGCCCATTTAAGACCAGAACCCATCAGAAGCTTAAACTCAGTGTTTCCAAATCTGACATGATCAGAATCATGAGGTGGGGATGGGAAGGGCTAATAAAAAGATATACACAGGCAGCACCCTTCTAGAGAAACATTTTTTCAGCTACTCTGGGGTAGTCCCAGCAATCTGGAATTTTTGAAGAGCTCCCTATGTACTTCTGAGAGGTAGCTGGTTTGGGGACCCAAGTTTGATGGAGTAAGACAGAGTTTGTATTATAGCTCTACCATTTATCATTCTTGGGACACTGGACAATTTAAGACAGTCTAACTTTCATGACAGTCTAACCTTTAGAGATCAAATTGCCAACTTCTGTTGGATCATCGAAAAAGCAACACAGTTCCAAAAAAACATCTACTTCTGCTTTATTGACTACACCAAAGCCTTTGACTGTGTGGATCACAATAAACTGTGGACAATTCTGAAAGAGATGGGAATACCAGACCACCTGACCTGCCTCCTGAGAAATCTGTATGCAGGTCAGGAAGCAACAGTTAGAACTGGACATGGAACAACAGACTGGTTCCAAATTGGGAAAGGAGTACGTCAAGGTTGTATACTGTCACCCTGCTTATTTAACTTCTATGCAGAGTACATCATGAGAAATGCTGGGCTGGAGGAAGTACAAGCTGGAATCAAGATTGCCGGGAGAAATATCAATAACTTCAGATATGCAGATGACGCCACCCTTATGGCAGAAAATGAAGAAGAACTAAAGAGCCTCTTGATGAAAGTGAAAGAGGAGAGTGAAAAATTTGGCTTAAAACTCAACATTCATAAACCTAAGATCATGGCATCTGGTCCCATCACTTCATGGCAAATAGATGGGGAAACAGTGACAGACTTTATTTTGGGGGGCTTCAAAATCACTGCAGATGGTGATTGCAGCCATGAAATTAAAAGACGCTTATTCCTTGGAAGAAAAGTTATGACCAACCTAGACAGCATATTAAAAAACAGAGACATTACTTTGCCAACAAAGCTATGGTTTTTCCAGTAGTCATGTATGGATGTGAGAGTTGGACTATAATGAAAGCTGAGTGCTGAAGAATTGATGCTTTTGAACTGTGGTGTTGGAGAAGACTCTTGAGAGTCCCTTGGACAGCAAGGAGATCCAACAAGTCCATCCTAAAGGAAATCAGTCCTGTATATTCATTGGAAGGACTGATGCTGAAGCTGAAACTCCAAAACTTTGGCCACCTGATGCAAAGAACTGACCCACTTGAAAAGACCCTGACGCTGGGAAAGATCGAAGGCTGAGAAGGGGATGACAGAGGATGAGACAGTTGGATGGCATCACCGACTCGATGGACATGAGTTTGAGTAAGCTCCGGGAGTTGGTGATGGACAGGGAGGCCTGGCGTGCTGCAGTCCATGGGGTTGTGAAGAGTCAGACACAACTGAGTGACTGAACTGAACTGAACTGAACCTTCATGACACTCATCTATAAAGGGGAGGAAAAGATACCTTTCTTTGAAGAGTCTTACTTGGATTACATAGGATAATGAGATGTTGAGCACTGACACCAATACAAAATCAATGCTTGGGTGGGGGGGGTACATTGGGAGATTGGGACTGACATACACACACTACTGTATATAAAATAGGCAACTAATAAGGACCTACTATAGAGGACAGGGAACTCATCTCTATACTCTGTAATGACATACATGAGAAAAGAATCTAAAACAGAGTGGATATATGTATACATATTACTGACTCACTTTGCTGTATACCTGAAACCAACACAAGAATACTGTTAATCAACTATACTCCAACAAAAATGATTTGTAAAAAAATTAAAAGGAAAGTGATTATAGTGTTTCTGTTCAGTGGACTATCCTCTGATGAAGAAGATGTGGAAGTATCTTACATCATGCTCATAGGCTAAGGCTTTTTGTTTTAGAGGAAAATTGATTTTATTAATGAATACATCTGTATTAAATAAAGATAGGACTGCTGATCTCCTTCTCTTAAAAAAAAGAAAATCCATGCTCAAAAACAGTTTGTACTCAGCCATAAAAAACAATGAATTTGAGCCAGTTCTAGTGAGGTAGGTGAACCGAGAGCCCGTTACATAGAGCGAAGTAAGTAAGAAAGAGAGATACAGATATTGTATATTAACACATCTATATGGAATCTAGAAACATGGTACTGATGAACTTATTTGCAGGGCAGCAACAGAGATGCAGACATCGAGAACAGACTTGTGGACACAGTAGGGGAAGGAGAGAGACGAAATGAGAGAGTAGCATTGAAACATATACATTACCATATGTAAAACAGCCAGTGGGAATGTGTTAAATGTCACAGGGAGCTCCACTCGGTGCTCTGTGATAGCCTAGAGGGGTGGGATGGAGGAGAAGGTGGAAGGGAAGTCAAGAGGGATGAGACATATGCATACCTATGGCTGATTCATGTTGGTTTATGGCAGAAACCAACACAACATTGTAAAGAAATTATCCTCCAGTTTAAAAAAAAAAAAGCAAAAACCTCAGTTTGCATCCTTTCCCCTCTTTCCCTAAAATTAGCATCTACTAATGACATTGAGGCATACTTGCTGTTCTCTAACGTGGTGAAGTAATATTACGTAGGCTTCCACTTAAAGCTTGAAAGTTGGCCAAAAATAAATGTCCTCCCCATTTCAGCCGATTGAGCTGTATGGCCACCAGGCCATCTGTGTTTGTTCTAGGGGAATTCCAGAGACTATAAAAATACTTATATATGCCAAGTGAGTCCAAGGGCCTCCCATGGCACTATTCAGGGTTTCAGCAGAAAGAAGAAGGGTTCAACTGGATAATTTGAGACGCGGGTTTATAGAGGAATTGTACATAAGAGTCTGGCAGGGCATATAGAAACTTCAAGGGATAGCAAAAGGACCCTGAACTGGAGATGCGGGTCAGGGGGTTCCAACCGCACCTGAGCCAAAGGGGTAAGCAGCAAGTGATTATTCAAGCCTAGGATCCAGAGGAACCCCCCTCACAGGAGCTGTGAACTTTGGTCAAGGGACACAGCCAGCCCACAGGGACCCTTCAGATGATGGTATGAGGAAGAAGTCCCCAACCTCACTTCCTGCTGGTTGCTTGCTAGTGCTCCCCATCAGTCAAAGGTCAAGATCAGCCTTCTGGGTGGGACAAGGAAGAGTTGAGAGGAGACTGGAGTTAGTTCAACTGGAATTTTTTACGCACCCAAAAGGATGAAAAAGAATACAGTCAACTGAAAACAGATCAGAAGGGAACTCATGAAAACAATAAATGTAAATGGAACAAAATCCATTTTTAAAAGAGAAAAATGGTGCAGAAACCTACACAACATTGTAAAACAACTGTCCTCCAATTAAAAATAAATAAATGAAAAAAGAGAAAAATGTTGCAATAGTGAAAAATTGAAAGTGATATAAGTGTCCACGCTATGAGCACAAACTGTGTGCACCCTGAGGACAGAAGTCTGGTCTGTGCTGTTTACTGCAGCCCCATCAGCCAACGTGGGTCAGGGCATAGCAGGAACCACCACTACTGACTCCTTCCTCAAGGGCTGGTGGAGTAATTCACAACAACCCATGCAAAGGTATAATGTGCAGCTGTGAAAAACAGTAAAGAAAAAAAGATTGCAAAATGACAAATGGGAAGATTTGCATGATTAAGTGAAAAGAGAACACTGCACAATAAAGATCTCATTTGTCTGAAAACAAGATAGGTAGATATTATATATAAAAGTAATATAGTTTCACTGCCAACTATTCTGTTTGATAATGTAATGCTGGATCCATGTCATCACAAGCTTGTCCAAACCCACAGAATGTACAACACCAAGTTTAAGTGGTAATGTGAATTATCCACTTTGAGTGCTTATGATGTGTCAGTGTAGGCTCATCAGTTATAACATATGTACCACTGTGGTGGAGGATGTTGATAATGGAGGAGGTTATGCATTTCTGGGGGCAGGGAGTATATGGGAAATCTCGTTGCCTGCAGCTTAATTTTGCTGTGCCTATAAGTGTTCAAAAATTAAAAGTCTTTAAAAAAAAGTAAGATAAGTAATACTACCTAATATACACATATAATGTTATTTATACCAAAAAATGTCTAAAATTATATATACAACTGTATATGAAATCTCAGTAGAAGTTATAACGAAGTGAAAATGCAAAAAGGAGAAGAATTTTTATCTTCATTTCTGACCTGTTGTATCAACCTTTAAAAATGAACATGCTAATTTTACAATTTAAACCATTTAGATTAAAAACAAATAAAAATTACCAAGGCCATCTGGAAATTTCTTGCATTAATCATTAGGTCACTAAAATATACAGGGAAAAACACCATACTATTCAAATAGAGACAAATTAAGAAAAATATTTACATCAGAAATCTGGCTAATCTTGTAAGTCTAATGATAAACTCACCATAGCAACCAATTTAATTGTTTCTATAACAAGATGGGTTCAATTGGTCACCAAGAAGATAGAGATGTCAGTTAGATAAGCTTTAGATTTTTATACTTTGAAAGAGAGTGAAAGTGCTAGTCACTCAGTCGTGGCTGACTCTTTGCAACCCCAAGGACTCTAGTCCACCAGGCTGCTCTCTCCATGGGATTCTCCAGGCAAGAATACTGGAGTGGGTTGCCATTTCCTTCTCCAGGGAATTTTCCTGACCCAGAGATTGAACCCAGGTCTCCCACACTGCAGGCAGACTCTTTACCAACTGATCCACCAGGGAAGCCCTTTTTATACTTTACCACCTAGGAGAAGGGGACAACAGAGGATGAGATGGTTGGATGGCATCACTGACTCAACGGACATGAGTTTGAGTAAGCTCCAGGAGTTGGTGATGGACAGGGAAGCCTGGCGTGCTGCCTTCCATGGGGTGGCAAAGAGTTGGACACAACTGAGCAACTGAACTGACTGACTGACCTAATAATTAACAATCTGGAGAGATAGAACCTTCTCTTTACATGTTCATATAATATTCAACTGAGAAAAACATAATTCAAACCTCATGTTTGATTCTTAGGAAATGTGGTCTGAAACAGACAGGAAAGAGTTAGGCATAAATATGCATTAAAATGAAAGCCAATTCATCAGGAAAAACCCTGACATGCTAGGTACAGTCCAGCTGAATATACAGGAACTTAATAGTTAAGGCCACATTCGTGAATATATCGCAAGTTATGGATCAGCAATAGACTTCAGGTGTAAAACAAAGGCCCTCTTATTAGCTCTGAAATGTCTCTCAACATGGATAGCATGGGAAGCTTATTTGAGGAAGACAACAGAGAATGTAATTCTACTTTTCATATTAGGTAGGTATTGTGTGAAGAATGGAATCAACTTTCAACATGTCTTATGAAGACAGTATTAGGAAAAATGAGTTTAAACTGTAGGACAGAGAATTTTGTTCAGACAGAAGTAGGAAGGTGCTGAGTTTCTTGGGGAAATCAAATGACCACTCTGGAAATCTTTTCAAAAACTGGATGGATAGCACCCGATGTGAAGAACTGACTCATTGGAAAAGACCCTGATGCTGGCAAAGATTGAGGACAGGCGGAAAAGGGGGCAACAAGGATGAGATGGTTGGATGGCATCACTGACTCAATGGACATGAGTCTGAGCAAACTCCAGGAGACAGTGAAGGACAGGGAAGCCTGGCTCGCTGCAACCCATGAGGTCACAAAGAGTCAGACATGACTTAATGACTGAACAACAACAGCAGCACCCGTTTAGAACCCCAAGGGTCTAATGACGGGAAAATCATCAGAAAGATTTTTATCTCCTCGTTTTAAATCTATTTTTAATTAATTAAAAACCATATCTGATGAATTCAAAGAACATTTTTAAAAATAAAGCAGGTTGAAATCATATGTTAAGACCTGTCAGGAGATAAACAAAAAGCAGTGACAAGAGAGCTAAATCCAATGCCTACCCTTAGAAAAAGGCAAAGATTTCCTTTCTCTTTAGCTAAGGGCAATGCATGGGACCCAGCTGCTCTGAATTCTCTTGACAAAAAAGCAGCAACAGTGGACATATGGTGTGGTTCAAACCCTGCTGAGGAACTTTTGGACAGGGGCACTAAAAGATACACCTAACCTGGTTAATAATAGCAAAGCACTGATCCATCAGCTAATGGTGTTCCTAGGAAATAGAATTCATGAGAAAAAGAAATAGCAGCATGAGACAGAATTAATCCGCACAGGTAATTTCCTTTTCTGTGCACAGCCCTCACCAAGAGGAAATCTGAAGATGTACCACCTGTTCAGCTGTGTCTTTCATGAGATTTAGAGTGACCTACCACCAGAACGATCAAAGGCATTTGGTCATTTATACCACATGATGAAAGGAACCATTGCATTGGCCGAAAGGTAAATTTTGTGGTATAAGAGAATGGAGTTTAAAAAAAAAAGTTACATTCTTCATTCTTAATCTCTTCATTTTAGTAACAGATATTTTGTGTGTACCGATTTAAAACACCTGAAATTTAATGCACAAAGAATAGTAATTTTTTTAATGCTTGTATATAGTCAATCCGTACTCCTAGTTCATGGAAAATGCTTTACTCGTCTTAAAAATATTCACCTTTCTTTTTGTACAAGTCAAGCTTTCATACTCTTTTCAATACACACACACACACACACACACACACACACACACACACACACACACACTCTCATACTAAAAGGAGCTGTAGGTGGAGGAAATGTGGAAAGCCACTGCTTTAAACCATACCCTGGTTATGTCTGATTTGGTGTGTCTCATCTTTGATCCTCACCTATGGAGTGCGGGAAACATGCCTGTGTATTTTATGCCCAATGCAGACATTTTGTTTTGTTTTCCCTCATTATTTAATAAATTATTCACATAATGGTAATGACAGCATTCAACTCATAAATGTGTGTGAAATACACAAGAAGTAAATGTATGCTGATTTTATGGGAACAAGATTTTATGTTGCCTGTAAGAGAATCTTAGCATATATTTGAAGCATTTTCTCCCGAGCACTTGCAGGCACGTCCTTCTGCCTTCACATTAAATGACAGAGGTTGACTGCTTTCTCTGTGATGTGACTTCTCTATAACACATGCACAAGTAGCTCCTCTGCCCCTTGACATCTCTCTCTTTTTTTCACTCTAAAATTATAAATGATTTGTCTTTGGTATTTTTAATAAATTAAAAGCACACTGTCCAATGAAGAATTAACATGACATCTAGTCATGACATCTGGACTAGGAGTTATTACTGTCTCTGAAAATTTTGCATTAAAACTGGACAGATCCCTCTACTAATCCCCAGATTAAAAATAACATTGGGAATATTCAAAATATAAAGGAGGTAAAAATGAATTTGAGACTAATGAGCTGAGCTCTCAGACAGACAGGCACTCCTCTGGGAAACAACTTGGCCATCATCCCAGTGCCTTACAGGGCTCCTTACAAAGAACAGCAGACAGCAAACCTAGAACTTGGGTCTCAAACTTCCATGACTGATGAATTCCTAGATGTTAGAACAGATATGATACTTCTGAAGTCCTGTTCTGTGACATGAGTCCAAATTCCAGACCCTGAAAGGAGATTTCTCTTCCCAATGTCCACCTCTGCTTAATTAGCCCAAGAAACTCTTCTGCCTCTGATATAACACCCTCTAAAATCTTATGACCATAAGATTAAAGTTATGACCAACCTAGATACCATATTAAAAAGCAGAGACATTACTTAGCCAACAAAGGTCTGTCTAGTCAAGGCTATGGTTTTTCCAGTGGCCATGTACGGATGTGAGAGTTGGACGGTGAAGAAAGCTGAGCGCCAAAGAATTGATGCTTTTGAACTGTGGTGTTGGAGAAAACTCTTGAGAGTCCCTTGGACTGCAAAGAGATCCAACCAGTCCATCCTAAAAGAGATCAGTCCTGGTTGTTCTTCAGAAGGACTGATGTTGAAGCTGAAACTCCAATACTTTGGCCACCTCATGCAAAGAGTTGACTCATTGGAAAAGACCCTGATGCTGGGAAGGATTGAAGGCGAGAGGAGAAGGGGACGACAGTGGATGAGATGGCTGGATGGCATCACCGACTCGATGGACATGAGTTTGGGTAAGCTCCGGGAGTTGGTGATGGACAGGGAGGCCTGGCATGCTGCGATTCATGGGGTTGCAAAGAGTCGGACACGACTAAGCGACTGAACTGAACTGAACTGAAAATCTTCCCAAGACTAGCGAAAAAGGAAAAACTATTTAAAGTGATTTTTTGCATATTAACTTTCAAGTGATGTAAATTCACTATGCAAAATGAACTGAACAGATAGGATCCCTGGTGTGTATCCATTGCAATCTAACACAGATACTAATGACCTCAACTGGGATAAGAAGGTTGACAGATGAGATGGCTGATGGCTGATTGGTCATGCATAAAAGCGATACCTTCTCAAGCTGGATTTAAGAGCAATAAGCAGCAAAATGATCAAAACTTGAATCACACACTTCTTGGGTGAGTATCTTACTACTGTGCAAATATCAATACTATCCATATGACTTACCAATATGAACGTGGAATGCACACACTATTATTAAGAACCACCATGGGATATGAAATGGCCATGAGCTTTAGCATTGATGGAATGGTTTTCTGCAAATTACTGAATCTGAGATTTTGACAAGTAACACATTGTCCTGAGGAGGACTGCATGGGATGATAGAAGTTAACACCATTGCATGGTTGAGGTCTCAATAATCATGCTTTTAACTTTAACTACTGAGTTACACTAATTAGGGTTTTCTGGAAATTTCTGTCTGCCTCAGATAATAAAGAATCCACCTGCAATGCGGGAGACCTAGGTTCAAGCCCTGGGTTGGGAAGATGCCCTGGAGGAGGGTATGGCAACCCACTCCAATATTCTTGTCCATGGGGAATCCCATGGACAGAGGAGCCCAGCGGGCTACACTCTACGGGGTCGCAGAGTCAGACATGACTGAGCAACTAAGCAAACCACAGTTTAGAAATATATATATGTATATATATATAATACTATATATAATTATTTTATCATTGCTATATCAGAAGCACATAGGCAAAGATCACTTAGAATCTTCTCCAAACTACAGACATATTTAGACAATGGAGTCTTTCTTAAGTTTATTACATTCACTGCATGCTGTCAAACAAAAATTGTACAGCTCTGAAAAGACTGTTTGTTCACTGCCAGTTCAAAGAATTCTTTATCCTTTTAAGAAGAGTTGTAAAGCCTTGGGTGCATTATTCAAGTTGCCTAAAAAACACATAACTGTCATAGCACACGTAGTCTTCTTTCTGAAACACTACAAAGGGGCATATGTGTCTGACCTTTAATGATTTTAGAGAACTTTTTTTATTCAGGCAGTATCTTACATAAGCAACTGCAAACACATGAAGGATGTGCTTAGTTGTGAACATGACATTTTAAAGTTGACAGTAAATGATGCAAAAAATTCGAGGTTGCAAGGTCTTCGAGTTGCCATTAATAATAGAAGAACGTGACTTTGACTAATTTGGTAGCGTGTCTCCGGTAGCTGTGCTGGTGAGCATCCTTTTCAAATTAGTTGGAGGCCAAAAAGCATAGATAAGGAAGCCACGATGCTTGCTAAAGCATATCAACCTAGAAAGATGATGCAAGGGCTAACACTTTGCCTGACTTTTTTTTTTCATTTTAATTATTTTATCTGTTCAGGTATTTTTGTAGCTTTTATCAACTGCCACATTACCAGAATATGGCCAATTTTATCAACCTTATTTTTAAACAGATGCTAGACAACAGAGTTTATGGTTGATGAAGTTCTATTTTAGAAGGACTGTCAAGAAAATCTATTTTAGAAATCATTATTGACTTTATATTCCTATTTTAAACAATGGCAATGTCTCTTTGCCTTAAATGTATGCATTCCTGTTTAATTCTCAAGTTGTGCTTAAGCTGATTTTCAAAACTTAGAAAAGCCACACTCACGGGCTTCTAGGAGAGACAGCCCCAGCATCAACTTTTCCTGTCAATCTGTCCCCATCCTATGCGGAATGCCCCGTGGCCTTGAGACTCTCCAGCCAGTGCACACTCATTGTGTTGGTTCCCTGCCATGCAAACTGGGATGATTTAAAAGATTCCTCGTAAACATAACTCATCAGTCCACTGGTAGCCTGCAGACTTCCTCTTCCATCCCCAGGGAGAGGAGCGGGAAGTGGTCCAGGCAGAGTGGTCCAGAGCCCCAGACTCGGCTCTGTTGCCTTCCATTATCCCGCTGGAAAGCATCCCATGCAGGGGAGGAGCCCAGAAGTGGGAAGACCTTTAAATCCTCAGTCGTTGACAGGATCTCACCAAGGGAAAAGGGGAGAGAGCCAAATGCTGAACACTCTTTTCCCACTACTGCTGGGTATTCAGTCTTTGAAGAGTCCCTTTAGGAACTGTAGTCAAGGTGGGAACCCACCCATCATTTTGCTTAAAGGGCTCTCCTACCAGTTTCCACAACTGAACTCCTGTGGAATAACACAAATGCTGCTTAAGTCCCTCTGATATCCTACTAACATCTGAGCCCATTAAAAGAGGCTCCCTGGCCACAGGCTAAGGGACTAAAGAGTCCCTCTCTTCACAGATAAAGAAACAGAGGCTTGGAAGGTGAAATGGCTGGAGAAGAAAGACGGAGCTAACTCCAGCTATCCTCTGAGGCTCAAAAGTTTGCCCACTGGAGAATGAGCAGTGGACAGATTTAAATTTCTAGAAGGGTAGCTTCTAAGATAAGAGTGAACAAAAATAGCAATATATTTTGACATCAGCTCTGAGCCATTCCTAAAGTTATTCTTTTATAAACTAATGTATTTAATCAGCAGACTGGGTAGATGAAACAGGGGGTGGCTGAGCATAGGTTCAAAATGTATCACTCCTTTGGAAAACAAAATCAAGATACTCTCAAATGCAGGATTTAAGACATGCAACCCCTAAAAGCTTCACTCTGCATATATTTTGTGTACAAAAAAATTTTTCATTAAGCTCCAAGGTATGAACTACTCCTCAAAATTCTTCCCTGCTGCTCTCATAATGTTCATTCATTTATTTTTAAGCTGAATGATTGAAAGAAAATGACTGTAAAAGAGGGAATCACGTTCAACCAAACACAGACGGTCTGGGCCCACCTACTCTAGGTACAATGACGGTGCCCACCATGAGGCCACAGATAAACACAGGGCATGTCTGAAGACCCTCCTTCAGGGGCTTTGCACAAAGTGTCTAGGAAAGAAAGATGATACTTTCTGATACTTTATATAGAGTATATATTTTGTAGCTTATATACCATCTAGGTTAATTTTTATTTTATTCTATTTCAGTGGCATTGTATGACTACAAAAGTATTGGGAACTTGTGAGAAAAAAATGGAGAGGGGAAATCACCTGTAATCACTTATTGAAAGATTACTGTTTCTCACATACAGCTGTATTTCCTTCCAGGGCTTTACATGTGTATGTAGATAGATAGATAAATAGATGTAGATTAATTAAATACAATGTCTTAATCCTTTTTCCATGTAATACACCTATGTGGAAAGCATGATATTTTGGTAGCTACCACTGTTGTGTTCCCACATAGCTCAGTCGGTAAAGAATCTGCCTGCAATGCTGGAGACCTGGGTTCAATTCCTGGGTCGGGAAGATCCCCTGGAGAAGGAAATGGCAACCCACTCCAGTATTCTTGGTTCAAAAAATCCCATGGACAGAGGAGCCTGGCAGGCTACAGTCCATAGGTCGCCAAAGTCGGGCACGACTTAGCACTATTTTTCTTTCTTTCTTTCTCTATTATATATAAGCTTATATGTTTAACTATTTCTCTATTGTTGGAGGTTTAGGTTATTTCTATCTTTTGGCTATCAAAATAACACTACAACTAGCAATAGCTTAACAAAACGTACATGTTACATGGAAGCATATACACCACCACATGTAAAATAGATAACCAATGGGAACTTGCTGTATGACTCAGGGAACTCAAACCGGGGCTGTGTGACCACCCAGGAGAGACGAAGGGGTGGAGAGGGGAGGGAGGTTCAAGAGCGAGGGACACATGTAAACTTTCGACTGACTCATGCTAATGTATAGCCGAGGCCAACACAAAATTATGAAGCAATTATCCTCCAATTAAAAATAAATACATTTTTTAAAATGTACATGTTATATTTAATAAATTCAGTTGCTAGAGTTTTCTTCTTAATGTTCCAGCTGTGAGCTATGTCTTATGTGCTCAGTCGCTCAGTCCTGTCCAATTCTTTGCAGCCCCGTGGACGGAGGCCGCCAGGCTCCTCTGCCCATCGGATTCTCCAGACAAGAATACTGGAGTGGGGTGCCATTTCCAACTCCAGGGGATCTTCCCAAGATGTCTCTTGCATTGGCAGGCAGATTCTTTACCACTAGCCCCACCTAGGAAGCCCCTTCTATGAATGTCTTTATCATTCCTCATCAACTTAAAGTGCTAACAAACTTATTGATCCCTTACTATATACCAAACACTCTTTTAAGGACTTTCTATAATATTTGCACATTTTAAACTTTACAAGCACTATAAGATCATTCTTACCTTTTATCATCGTTAAGGAGGAAAGGAAACTAAGCCACAGAGGAAATGCTCTAATTTCTCTCTAAGGCCACAGAGCTGACACAGAATGGATCAAGCGTTCAAACCCAGAGTCCTTGAGCCTGGCTCTGAATCGTGTCACTTATACCACCTCCCTAAAGAACAAGTCCGTGGGTTTATTAAGCATGCAATTTTAATATTTTTCCCATTTTTTAAAACAGCACTTTAAAACAGGAATATTAATGTATTTGGCTAAGGAACAGTCTTAAAAAAAAAAAAAACATACAAAGGAAAGCAGACCCAGTGACTCAACTCCTTCGCAGCTCCATCCTCCCCACAAATGACACGTGTCTTACTCCTCCTCTTGCAGAATTAGTGTCATGCTCATAATTTTTGAGAGAAAGAACAGGAATACAAAGTCGTAAGTTCAAGAGGTGAGAAGTGGAGAACTGTGATTTCCCCGTACTGAACTAGCGTGGTGAGTCGGCCCTGAGTCAAATCCCAACCCTGCTCTTTCCTTCTAGATGCAGCCACAGGAGAGGTACTCACCTCCCTAAGCGCCCCTTTACTAAGCTGAAAATAGGGATGCTAACAACCTCTCTTGCAGAGTTACTGTGATTATGGAATCAAACACCGACATAAAGCAACCGGCACAGTGGTGAATGCGTCACGTCATTGTTTTCTCTCCCCTGCCTTGATTCCCTCAAAAAATTCACGTCGAGGTATGGCAAAAACCACCACAATACTGTAAAGTAATTAGCCTCCAATTAAAATAAATAAATTATACTCTTTTTAAAAAAGCACATAAAAATAAAACCCTTCTCAGAAACAACATAGCTTAAAAGTCTAAGCTTTTATAGCATAACTATTAACATCTTCTTTGGAATAAAAATCCTTTAGGAACTCCGTTTGAAATCCTTTAGGCTCTCCCCTGGAAAATATCCAGCCATCCTTTCTCCCACTAAATGCATAGGATGTCTTCAGAGTCTGCTCCTGAATTTATGCTGATTGCTGGAGTTTATATCTCCAGGGTTTATATCTTACTGGAAACAGAGTGACTTGGAGACACAGTGTCCAGGGACCAGCCCTCGACTGTAATGATTTAATACATCAGGGAGGAAGCTCTCCAGATGGTAAATAACAATTACCAGCATCATTTGAGTATATTGTGGATGCAGGTCTGTACATATGAAATTATTATTATTATTCCTTTCATTCACTCTGTTCAAATAACAGTCCCTACTTAGACGACATGCTGCAGGGGAAATAGGCAATTATTTCAGCGGTATCCAGACACATCAGCCACTGAAGAATAAATAACATATTTATCTTTTTAAAATTATGTAGCAGGTTGGAAAAAAAAAGTTATTTTAACAGCTGGCACCAGAGTTCTCCTAAAGGAAGGAACTGTCTTTGCTTAGGAAAAATACCTAGACAAGACTGCTTTAAGCAGGCAAGTGTGACCCAAGGGGAATGCTTTATGTGAAAACAGCAAAAGCAAGTGATAGCTTGACTGCTCCATGAGACGTTAACAGAATTTGGAGGGTGCAGGAGGCATCTAGAGAGGCAAGAAGACCAGTCATCAGTGAGAGTGAGTGGAGCACGTGTGTGTGTGTTAGTGCTCAGTCATGTCCGACTCTTTGCAACCCCAGGGACTGTAGCCTGCCAGGCTCCCCTGTCCACATAATTCTTCAGGCAGGAATACTGGAGTAGGTAGTCACTCCCTTCTCCAGGGGATCTTCCTGACTCAGGGATCAAACCCTAGTCTCCTGTATCTCCTGCACTGCAGGCAGATTTTTTATCTGCTGAGCCATGAATAGAGTAAAAGACAACAACTTAACAGAAGGTCTGCTCAGGCGAAAAAAGGAGTCAGTCAAAAAAATTCTGACTGGCAGGGAAGTAAAGACATTGAGTTATTAACCGAGTCAGAGTCTGGTTCTTTGACGTAAACCGCCTTCATTACTGCAAACCTTCAGTAAAGCCTTGCACACCAATCCCTTCCTTGAATGGTGGGTTTGGCTTCACTTTTGAGAATATATGGACAGAGAGATATGAGTGGCTCCAGGAGCTGAGATAGAAGTGAGATTTAGAGTCAGCAGAAATAAGAAAACAGCTCTGGGGTGGAAATGAGAACGTGAGCCCCAGAGAAATAACAGAAATTGTCAGGAGGTGGTTGAGCTTCCTGCAGAACGTGGACTTGGGAGTTTGAGTCAACTCCGTGTAAATTTCAAAGGGACCTAACACCAGGGTCCCATGTGTGAAAAGAAGCAACCTCTGGTCAACAGGCATAAAAGGAACAGAATCAAGAGGTGCTTTCCCAGGAGCTTGGGAAAGTGAGTTCGGATTTCATCCACTTCTGCTTCGGATTTCTATTTGTTTTCCAAATGCTTGAGATTTTTGAAGAGTGATAATTTCACAAAGGTAAATAAAAATAACTTTAAATGCATTCTAAATGAAATCAAGTCATTGTTTTGATGAAAAGCCATTCCTTTTATGGGTTATCGAGTAGCATCAGGACCCAGTTATCTGGATGCAGGCTCTGAGTGTGCTCAGAAGACAGGAAGGCCACCCAGCGGCCTGTACGGCCGCTGCTCCCTGAAGCTTTTATGAACCCAGAATGTCCAGTGAAGAGGAAGCAAGAGAGACCCTCCCCATGAAAACTCTGTTCAGCAGACCAGCAAAGTAACATGTGTCCTGTCTACATTCTAGCACGTTCTGGCCTCCCTTCCTCTTCCTGTCACAGCCATTCTTTTCTCAAAGCAGAGCAACCAAATCCCCACCCCTCCCACCAGATCAACCCTATCACAGTCACTACCAACCTCCTGATGATCCAAACTAACAATCTGCCCTTGTTGGAATCCCTGATTCTGTTCTTCCTATTCATCCCATTACTGTTGTTGTTGTTCAGTTGCTAAGTCTTGTCTGACTGTGGCCCCACGGAGTGCAACAACCAGTCTCCCCCATCCCTCATTATCTCCCGGAGTTTGCTCAGATTCATGTTCTTTGAGTCGGTAATGCTATCAAGCCAACTCATCCCCTGCCTCCCCCTCCTCTTCCTGCCTTCAGTCTTTCCCAGCATCAGGCTCTTTTCCTATGAGTTGGCTCTTGCGTCAGGTGGCCATAGTATTGGAACTTCAGCATCAGTCCTTCCAATGAATATTCAGGATTGATTTCCTTTAGGGTGAACTGGTTTGATCTCCTTGCAGTACAAGGGACTCTCAAGAGTCTTCCCCAGCACCATAATTAGAAAGCATCAATTCTTTGGCACTCAGCCTTCTTTATGGTCCAACTCTCACATTCCTACATGACTACTGGAAAAGCCATAGTTTTGACTTTACAGACCTTTGTTTGCAAAGTGATGTCTCTGCTTTTTAACACTGTCTCATTATTATTCTGATCCAAATTCCTCAGTCATTCTACTGTTCTCCTTCCTCCACCAGTGCCTTAAATGGTCTGTTTCCCAAATCCTATCCTGGGTTTTGTCTTTTTATTGTACATACATTCTGTGCTTCGACTGTCACTGAAAATGACTCTCAAATCAACTTCTCCAAGACTTCTCATTTCCAGCCTTAAACCTCTACTCCTGAAAGCATGCTGCACACATCCACCCAGATATCTCACCAAGCATCTCTCTGTCTGTATGCCCCAACAAGTGGAGGCAACAAGGGATGACCTTGCCAGGATTTATCCTTTGTCCACTGGGTACCTCTCCCAACCACACCAAAGAAACAGAATCACGCATTTGCACTGCGAGCACTGCACCTTTTTCTGGCCATATAATGACCAATAAGTTACATATGTATAAATTCAGAGGACATCAGGGATATCAGTCTTGCTGCTGCTCATAAGCCTATCTCCTTATAGGTATCACATAAGCAACACCAACCACATCTTACTTAGACATTATTTTGTTCTGTCTTAACATCGTAGTTATCTGAGTGTTTATAATAATAACTTATTTATTTTTCCTTCTAAAAGAATGTTTTGGAAGTTTTGGCCACAGCAATCAGAGCAGAAAAATAAATAAAAGGAAACCAGATTGGAAAAGAAGAAGTAAAACTCTCACTGTTTGCAGATGTTTTCTACATAGAAAACCCTAAAGACTCCACCAGAAAATTACTAGAGCTAATCAATGAATATAGTAAAGTTGCAGGATATAAAATCAACACACAGAAATCCCTTGCATTCCTATACACTAACAATGAGAAAACAGAAAGAGAAATTAAGGAAACAATTCCATTCACCACTGCAATGAAAAGAATAAAATACTTAGGAATATATCTACCTAAAGAAACAAAAGACCTATAAATAGAAAACTATAAAACACTGGTGAAAGAAATCAAAGAGGACACAAATAGATGGAGAAATATACCATGTTCATAGATTAGAAGAATCAATATAGTGAAAATGAGTATACTACACAAAGCAATCTATAGATTCAATGCAACCCCTGTCAAGCTACCAACGGTATTTTTCAGAGAACTAGAACAAATAATTTCACAATTTGTATGGAAGTACAAAAAACCTTGAATAGCCAAAGCAATCTTGAGAAAGAAGTATGGAACTGGAGGAATCAACCTGCCTGACTTCAGTCTCTACTACAAAGCCACAGTCATTAAGACAGTATGGTACTGGCACAAAGACAGAAATATAGATCAATAGAAAAAAACAGAAAACCAAGAGATAAATCCACACACCTATGGACACCTTATCTTTGACAAAGGAGGTAAGAATATACAATGGAGAAAAGACAATCTCTTTAAAAAGTGGTGCTGGGAAAACTGGTCAACCACTTGTAAAAGAATGAAACTAGAACACTTTCTAACACCATACACAAAAATAAACTCAAAATGGATTAAAGATCTAAACGTAAGACCAGAAACTATAAAATTCCTAGAGGAAAACATAGGCAAAACACTCTCCGACATAAACCACAGCAGGATCCTCTATGACCCACCTCCCAGAATATTGGAAATAAAAGCAAAAATAAACAAATGGGACCCAATTAAAATTAAAAGCTTCTGCACAACAAAGGAAACTATAAACAAGGTGAAAAGACAGCCTTCATAATGGGAGAAAATAATAGCAAACGAAGTAATGGACAAACAATTAATCTCAAAAATATACAAGCAACACCTGCAGCTCAATTCCAGAAAAATAAACGACCCAATCAAAAAGTGGGCCAAAGAACTAAACAGACATTTCTCCAAAGAAGACATACAGATGGCTAACAAACACATGAAAAGATGCTCAACATCACTCATTATTAGAGAAATGCAAATCAAAACCACAATGAGGTACCATTACACACCAGTCAGAATGGCTGCTATCCAAAAGTCTACAAGCAATAAATGCTGGAGAGGGTGTGGAGAAAAGGGAACCCTCTTACACTGTTGGTGGGAATGCAAACTAGTACAGCCACTATGGAGAACAGTGGGGAGATTCCTCAAAAAACTGGGAATAGAACTGCCATATGACCCAGCAATCCCACTGCTGGGCATACACAGTGAGGAAACCAGCGTTGAAAGAGACATGTGTACCCCAATGTTCATTGCAGCACTGTTTATAATAGCCAGGACATGGAAGCAACCTAGATGTCCATCAGCAGACGAATGGATAAGAAAGCTGTGGCACATATACACAATGGAATATTACTCAGCCATTAAAAAGAATACATTCGAATCAGTTCTAATGAGGTGGATGAAACTGGAGCCTATTATACAGAGTGAAGAAAGCCAGAAAGAAAAACACTGATACGGTACACTAACGCATATATATGGAATTTAGAAAAATGGTAGTGATAACCCTGTATGCAAGACAGCAAAAGAGACACAGATGTATAGAACAGTCTTTTGGACTCTAAGGGAGAGGGCGAGGGTGGGATGATTTGGGAGAATGGCATTGAAGCATGTAAATTATCATATATGAAACAAATCGCCAGTCCAGGTTCGATGTATACAGGGTGCTCGGGGCTGGTGCACTGGGATGACCCAGAGGAATGGGGTGGGGAGGGAGGTGGGAGGGGGGTTCTGGAAGGGGAAAACATGTACACCCGTGGTGGATTCATGTCAATGTATGGCAAAACCAATACAATATTGTAAAGTTAAATAAATAAATAAATAAAAATAAAAGAATGTTTCTTTTTCCACAACAATTAATGTTCAATGAAATTAAAAGATACTCCTTGGAAGGAAAGTTATGACCAAACTAGACAGCATACTAAAAAGCAGAGACATTACTTTGCCTACAAAGATCCGTCTAGTTAAGGCTATTATTTTTCCAGTGGTCATGTGTGGATGTGAGAGTTGGACTATAAAGAAAGCTGAGCGCTGAAGAATTGATGCTTTGGAAATGTGGTGCTGGAGAAGACTCTTGAGAGTCCCTTGGACTGCAAGGAGATCCAACCACTCCATCCTAAAGATCAGTCCTGGGTGTTCATTGGAAGGACTGATGTTGAAGCTCAAACTCCAATACTTTGGCCACCTGATGCGAAGAGCTGACTCATTTGAAAAGACCCTGATGCTGGGAATAATTGAGGGCAGGAGGAGAAGGGGACGACAGAGGATGAGATGGTTGGATGCCATCATCAACTCGATGGACACGGGTTTGGGTGGACTCCGGGAGTTGGTGATGGACAGGGAGGCCTGGCGTGCTGCGGTTCATGGGGTCACAAAGAGTAGGACACAACTGTGCGACTGAATTGAACTGAGTGGAACTGAATGGCTCCCCAGACCAAAACTTCCTTGTGCCTATTTCTACCTTCAATGTACCACCTATAATGTTTATCTTAAGCTCAGTTACTAAGAGCTTTCTAAAGTTGCAGGTCTCAAAATGCAGTCCATACACATAAGTCCATAGGACGCCCCACTCAAAAATGATCTTCATAATTAGAAACGATGCATATCCCCTCTTAGAGATTCACCCCTAACACTCATCCAATAAGAGCTCTGAAAAGTCCTACAACTAAAAAACACTTTCTAGCTTTAGGTAAATTTTTGTCTTTGGATACTTTCTCTCAAGTCATACTTAATAATATCTGAAAAAGTTAGGGTACAGTTTGTCAGTGTAAATGTGTGCAGTGGCTGCAACAAGATAGAAGCTGATCTCTTTCTCTGAGCCAGGGAAGCATTCAGTCCAAAGCAGACATAGTGGTTCCAAGATGTGAAGGGCCAGGCTCCTTCTACAGCGCTGCCCTGTGGTCTTCAACAGGCACTGCTTCATATCCTACGATGACTCAAACAGTTCCTGTTTGCACATTCATATTCCATTTAATGGAGAAAAGAAAGGTGAACATACTATATCTTTATTTTAAGCAAATTCCCTGGAAATTGTTTGCACTATTTTCACTCCTATCCTGTTGGGTATGACTTGATCACATGAGCACAACCACCTGCAAGGAAGGCTGGGAGATACAGTCTTTAAAGGCGTGACCAAGTGCCTAACTAGAATGTCTATTGCTATAGAAGAGAAGAACTAGTCATCTCTGCTACAACATCCATAAAACCCATGCGGGGATGAGAGATTCTTAACAGTGTGAACGAGAGACTTGATGAATGTGAATGAAATTACAGGGGACACATATTAAGCAAACTAGAAGGAAATGTTCACTGGCATTATCCAAAAGTTCACACTGAAAAACAGCAGTTTGCCACAAGCTTATTTTTCCATATTCTAGCCATTCTTATGAAATAAAAGTTTTTTCAAAGATGTACATTGAAATATTTTTCAGAACTCATTGTTCAGTTCAACCATTCTACAATGAAAAGATGTAACAGAATTATTCTTCTCTAATATACATATTCATAGGGAGACATTAAGTTACATTAAGTCATCACTTTTATTACCTAATCCTTAATTTCAAGAATGCCACTCACTGACAGTGTCACCTTGGGTGGGTCAGTAAACATTTTCAAGTCTCAGTTTTTTCCCACTGTAAATTGAAGATAATAAGTGCGCATTGCAGTATTATTTAAATGGTTTACATAGAATAATAATGCATATAAAACACCGGAAGATGGTCAATAGTTGTTGACACTTTTATACTAACTAGATGATCTTTAATATTCGGTTTCTATGATCAAACAGCTGTGAAGGGTAAAGAGGTGTTGCAGAAACAATCCCGGCATGGGAACTTCAGGAGACACTGTAGTCGACCTGTGCTTTTTCCTTTTCCAGTGACAGAACAGTACTTGGACACAAGCTGATGTCCTGTAGTGTCTCAAACTCTAGGAAACAGCTCTTAAAAACGCAAAAGTATATTTCTGGTAGCCCACCAAATCTTAACTCTTTTACAAAGAACATTCACAAAACTTTCTAAGACCGTTTTGATCTACTCATCACTTCCCTGAAGGAGTCTATAGAATGTAAATCCTTGATAAAATTTAAGGACTAAGGAAATGATTGAAGGAAGAACTTCCTAAGGATAAATATGGCAAAACCGTTAAGGGCAAAAAAACTCTTTAGCAATTCTGTACTTTGGCTAACTTCTTACCTTTCATAATATGAACAATCAGAATAAACAGTGCAGCCAGCTCTCACTACAATTTCTTATTTTAAAAATGGGATTAGACCAGAGACTCTGTAAGGTATTTTTCTGCTTCGAAATTCTTAGAAGTTAATGTGAATGTTTTTAAAATCAGATGCAGATCTGTGCATTGATCACAAGTATAAGACCCTGTGTGAGTTTGTGTCTCGACTATAACATAATAGAAACATAAAACTAGACCATTTCAGTGGAGATTTCAAACCCAGGGGCTTATTCATGGCTTAAATGCAAACAATTCTACTTAAAATTTTGAACGATATTTCTTACTAACTGCTGGGTGTGGAAAACCCTAAATAAATAACAGAACCATAGTTTCTATAGCAAAGAATGTTTATAGGTCTTTAGCTATCTGCGTGTGTGTGTGTGTGTGTGACCACTTTGTCTGAACTGTATAAATCACATATTTTGCAAAAAGGCAATGAGAGTCACCAAAGGCATAAAAGAATGAAAAAAGAAATCTTGCAGGACCATAAAATTAAACATTTTTATTCACTTAAAAATTACTACAGACTAGTACCTTCCTGATGGCAGATGAAACTTTTCATAGAGCAAAGGAGAAGATTCACAACTCCGTAATAACCCCTCTGGTGATCTGATGAATGTTCTTGGCACGCAGATTAAAACTATGCTTTTGGTTGTGAAGACGGCTTCAAGGGCTGTGTGTCACTACTTCGTTAAGAACTTTCACATTGCATTTATGTGTGTTATATGAAATATATGCATGGTAGCTCTTTTCTAAAAAGTCTAGAAAAGTAACCTCCTTGGACTTATTTACATACATACATTTCTAGAAAGAGAATGAACAAAGGATGTGTGGGATAAATGCTAGTTGACATTTTTATCACAAAAAGAAACCCAGTTCCTAATAACCTGGAAGGTACACCAAGAATTAACACCACCCGATCTTTGCCCTTGGTTTTTCTGTTTTCTTCCTAGACGCTTTGAGAGTACACCATATTCCAATATTGCTGATGACTTCCTTCACAAACTCTCCACCTTTTTAGATTTCTATTTAGTCATGGAATGGACAAGCCAGATCTTTGTAAACAAGCCAAAGTAATACTTGGATGGTTTTTCGTACTTTTATAGTGCTTAGTAAGTTCCAGGCTCTGTTCTAAATGTTCTCACTGCAGAAGTTCCAATGAGGTAGCAACTATTTTTATCCCCGTTTACAAATGATAAAACGGAGGAAAAGAAAGGGTAAGCAATTTGCCCAGGGTTACGACAGCCAGTTGCACACAGCACGAAGCCAACACAGACACTTCAAGACAAACAGACGAGCCATGGCAGAACTGTGACACAAGGCAGGGGTTGGCAACAAGGACCAAGGAGAGCGTATTCATCCTGGAATGGGGTTCACAGCAACACAGCTGCAGAAGGAAGGAAAACCAACCTGAATCCTCGGTTCTCAGAACACACGCTGACTGAGGGCAAGATTGGTCTCATTGTGTAGGGCAGCTCCGACCTTACAGATGAGTTATGTAAACTTATCGATAGATGTTTTATGTAAGGAACCCAGAATCCAAGGCAATCACTGAACGTTTTACCAGGTTTGTCTAAGTCCTCTCGCCTGAAGTCATTATCAGCTCTGATTCTCTTGCACCATCTTTGCTTATCCCATTCTGCCTACCACTACTCATCTGCCTTTTCTTGAAAGAAATTTCCTGCCTCTCAAAGCTTCCTCATTACACAGGAGCTGGTCAAGTTCCCCCTCTTCCCAGCCTTTTCCTTTTAAAGGCTTAAAGAGCCACAGTATCTGCCATCAGCCATCCTTTCATTGAAACGTTTTGGTTTTCTGTATAACATCTTAACCTCTGAGGCCAAAGACCATGGAGTGTAGCATCACTTCTCTCTTATCACTTACAATGCTCATTGGTGTGATTTGTTTGTACGAAATGCCTAATGGACATTTGCTCAATGAGGATGCTAATGAATATCATAATTTATGTGTTAGCCTACTTCTTCCACTAAGCTATCCATTTGTGGAGCACAAGAAGTGCTCAATAAATCTTTATTGATTAATTACTTCTCTACTGAGTCAGAAATCATTTGCAGTGTTATGAAAAAACCACTATGAACACAATCTAGTACTCGTTTTTTAAATAAATGTTATTTAATAATATGCACCTAATGAAACTGCAATATTTTGGCCACCAGATGCGAAGAGCTGACTCATTGGAAAAGACCCTAATGCTGGGAAGTATTGGGGGCAGGAGGAGAAGGGGACAACAGAGGATGAGATGGTTAGATGGCATCACTGACTTGATGAATATGGGTTTGAGCAAGTTCCGGGAGTCGGTGATGGACAGGGATGCCTGGTGTGCTGCGGTTCATGGGGTCACAAAGAGTTGGACACAAGTGAGTGACTAAACTGAAGGTACTGTGTGTAATTCCATAAAAGCCACACTACGAACACAACCTTGGGATTCATTTCGAGAGAAGACACACATTTTTCTTCCTTCCTTCAAGTGAGGATGCATGGCATACCTTCTGGGCCTGAGGCGGTATCCTTCTTTTCTAAACACAGTTGAGAAATTTGAGCTTTCACAGTGATAGCAATCAAGAAGGCTTCTGACTCGAGAGTACCAAGTTCCTCTCATAAACACATTTCGCTTTTGTTCGGACCTTTGTGAAAATGTTGCACATGCATGCAGCACATGTGCATGTGCTCTGTCTGGTGTTAAGGTAAGAGTGTGAAGTTAAATATGATGGATCCTTGGTTTATAACATTATCTGGGATAGAATAAGTATTAACATCTCTATTTTAAAAGGTGTGTGTGTTTAGTTGCTGAGTCATGTCCGACTCTTTGGGACCCCATGGACTGTAGCCCACCAGGCTTCTCTGTCCATGGGCTTTCCCAGGTAAGAATACTGGAGTGGGCTGCCATGCCCTCCTCCAGGGGATCTTCCCAATCCAGGGATCAAACCCAGGTTTCCCGCATTGCAGGCAGATTCTTTACCATCTGAGCCACCAGGGAAGCCCATTTTAAAAGGCAGACATGCAAATCTTTTAGTAATTTTTGTGGATTTTTTTTTTTGATGTATATATGGCCCCCCCTCACAAATGTTTTCTACTAGTATTTATTTAAATTTAAGACCAGGACTGTAGAGCAGATCATATAATTTATATCTAACAAGAAACTGTCTCAGTTGACTAAATATCTAATACTATATGTTTGTTAAAATTTTCTGGCTATTAACATAAATGGCCCTAGAAGACATATGAAACAACATCAAATGGAATTTTTAAAATAAGAGACATAAAATTATTAGTATGAAAAATATTACTCCCTTCTCTTCCCCCAGTAAACCACTTGTGTGCTATACTGTGTGCTAGTCCAAATTTTTGTGACCCCATGGACTGTAGCCCACCGGGCTCCTCTGTCCGTGGAATTCTCCAGGCAAGAATACTGGAGCAGGTTGCCATTTCTTTCTCCAGGGGATCTTCCTGAACCAGGGATCAAACCTGTGTCTCCTTCATTGCAGGAGGATTGCAAAGCATTCTTTACCCACTGAGCCATTGGGGAAGCCCACCCGTTACAAAAATTTATCTTTGGGAGGATTAATCCTAGGCCACTGGATTTCCACTTTTTACCTTTGTCTTTGCCCCACATGAGCAGGCTTTGAACTCGCCTTAGTCACCCTGATATTTCATGCACTTCAGGCACAATGCCTGGCATGCTGTGGGCACTTGATAATTGTTTGATTAAAGAATAAATGAGCATCTCTTAAAGCCACACAGATGAAATAAAATCTTTTGAGGACGGATGACAAAAAAATTGCTTCAGAGAATAAAGTAATCTTTGAAGTTGAATCTAAGAACCTAATAATTCAAAACCTTTTCTACTTTACCCTGGCAATTTCTTTTTATATCAATACCACTTTGAAACAATGAGTTTACTTTATCAAGTCTTTTTATTTCTCTCTGTTGTGATCAGACAAGACTGATAAGGTGGTTTGTGTTCAAAGATGCCTGCAAACCAAAGCCTATTGCAGACTCATGAAAACCATCTGCCAAAATTGGAGGAACTGCCTTACTCTCACATGTCCCCAGATTCTCAATAATTAACAGGAAACCGATTCAAAGTTCAAAGCTGAATTAAAATTGATTCTAATTTTAAAGGCATTCTAAAGGCAGACTAAGATATTTATTTAAGTTTGTCTTATTTACTCTTCCATAATACTATTAAGGGAATTAAAACAAAAGTACTTTGAATCCTTTAGAAGAAAAGCATTATTCTCATAAATTTTAAATAGTCACCACACTCAGTCAGTAAAGAATCTACCTGCAATGCAGGAGACGTGGGTTTGATCCCTGGGTTGGAAAGATACACTAGAAAAAGAAATGGCAGCCCACTCCAGGGTTCTTGCCTGGGAAACCCCATGAACAGGGGAGCCTGGTGGGCTAAAGTCCATGGGGTTGCAAGAGTCCAACATGACTTAGTGACTAAACTACCACCAACACAAAGATAAGCACCTTTCACTCATTTATAGAGTACAATATATTTCTATCGTTTCATGTACCTGAAGAGGTGCTGTCTTTTCTCATTTTTAAAAGTGTCTATCTTTCCACATTGTTCTCAATCTACTGTGAATTTATCGGTCCTTTTCCAGGTGCAGTACGGGTAAGTGCCAAGGGTAACAAATGAAGGTCTAAGAGTTAGAGGCTGTTATTAAACTTATTGGGCTTCCCAGGTGGCACTAGTGGTAAAGAATACACCTGTCAATGCAGGAGACTCAAGAGACTTGGGCTTGATCCCTGGGTCCAAAGATTCCCTTGAAGTAGGAAATGGCAACCCACTCCAGTATTCTTGCCTGGGAAATCCCATGGACAGGGGAGCGGTCCATGGGGCCGCAAAGAGTCAAACAAGACTAAGCAACTGAACACACACATTAAAAGTATTTCTGGCCCTTTTGCCTTATAAACCATCAGCTCCAGATTGGAAGGAATTCCATCAGAAATCCCTAAACACTTAGTATTACTAGAATTATGTTACCAATTACAATTTGTTTATCACTCCTTGAGTATGGTCTCTTGTGAGCCCTGCAAAGAGTTAAACATGTTGAAGGTATTAAGGCCACTGCTTGTCTGCTTTACTATGATTACATCTCTAGGCCCATTATATAAATTCGTAGATTTATACACCTTTCCTGTCCAGCACTTACCCCATGCATATTTTAATGGTGTGATAATCTGATGAATGTCTTTCTATCCCACTAGAAAACCCAACGACAAGTTTTTGGTCAAAGAGTCAGATACTAAATATCTTGGGCTTCATGGATCAAAAGCTCTCTAAGTGCTCAGGTTGGCCATCATAACCTGAAAACAGCCACATTGGCGATGCAAAATTGAATGAGTGTGACTGTGTTCCAATAGAATAATATTTCTGTATCTGTACCTCCACATTTGAAATTTCATATAATGTTTTCAAACATTAGGCTTCTTTCGATTTTTCTTTTGTCTTAGCTTCTTCTCCCTACAAAAGTAGTCATTGATAGGTTACAGTTTGCTGAACCCCTGCCTTTGACCATAGGATCCACAAGAACAGATTCTGCATCCCTTTTATTTGCAGACACACAGCTTCAGACCTTACATAACTCTCTGGATGTTGTAGGTACAATACATGCTTATTAAATTATTCACACCAAATAATTTATGGTTCTCATAATTAACTTATTTATGATGGGAGAATGTGTTGGAACCTTTTTTACCCTCTCTCTCTATCTCTAAGACTCTAGTGACACCAAAATATGGGAACCTTACAAGGGTAAGTCATTTCCATTGCTGTTGTTGTTCAATCACTAAGTCGTATCTGACTCTTTGCGACCCCATAGACTGCAGCATGCCAGGCTTCCCTGTCCTTCACTATCTCCTGGAGTTTGCTCAAATTCATGTCCATTGAGTCTATGATGCCATGCAATTATCTCACCTTCTGTCACCCCCTGGCCCCCCTGCCCAGCATCTGGGTCTTTGCCAATGAATCAGCTCTTTGCATCAGGTGGCCAAAATACTGGAGCTTCAGCTTCAGCAGCAGTCCTTCCAATGAATATTCAGGACTGATTTCCTTTAGGATGGACTGGTTGGATCTCCTTGCTGTCCAAGGGACTCTCAAGAGTCTTCTCCAGCACCACAGTTTGAAAGCATCAATTTTCATCAAGTTGAGGATATTTAGAAAGGGACTGGGTCGTCAAAAGAAAGCTTGGTTAAATAAGTGGAAGGGTGATTAGCCACACAGAACATTATTAACTCTGTCACAGCTGCTCCCTTTGCAGGCCAGCCTCTCGATGCAGTAGTCACCAGCCTCTGAGGTTCAGAGGAACTGCCCATCTTAGGCTCTTGGACTTGATCTACTTCATGCTGGTGTGAACTACCAATTTCTCCATTAAATTCTAGTACTGTGCCTGAGCCCAGCCTCAGTGTAGCATTGGGTCTCTCTGCATACACAAAACTTGGCTGTAGCCTTGAACTTCTCTCTGGAGTGAGTGATAGGGGACAATCCTAAGTAGGTCTAAGCCACTGTCACCCTTGCCTAGCAGTCTTACTGCCTTGTCCCTCCACATCCTACCTTTAAATCACATAGTTTTCATCCTATGCAGTCAACACCAGTCCTTTCTGGAGCCACTGGGCTCTAGAGATGATGAACCAACAGCAGAGAACCACCCTGTCTTAGTGAAACCTGCTCTATGCACCCATGCAAACCTATATAGTTTATCAGTTACCCTCAGAACATAAAATGTTGCAGAAATCAAAGTTATAGAACCACTCACATTTTGAAAAATAACATTCTTTTCTACTTTGTATCACTTTCACAAAGAAATGTAATAATCAAAATAAAGAGAGCATTAATATTGAGCAATGGTAATTTTTTTAGTAAGCAGCATGTTTTACTGTACATGACTCTGAAGGTATTAAAAGATGTGTGTGTGCTTAGTCACTCGGTCATATCCAACTCTCTGCAACCCCATGGACTGTAGCCCGCCAAGATCCTTTGTCCATGGGATTCTCCAGGCAAGAATACTAGAGTGGGTTGCCATTGCCCTTCTCCGGGGGACCTTCCCAACTCAGGGATCGAACCCGTGTCTCTTGAGCCTCCTGCATTGCAGGTGGATTCTTTACTGTCTGAACCACCAGGGAAGCCCATTAAAAAGATGCTTTTGCTAAAAAGAGTAATTAAAATAGACTCTCTAATTTTTTAGCTAAAAACTATCGAAATTATTTAATTATTAAATAACGCAAAATAACATTATGAATTATCTTCATTCCTATGTAAACAACCATTTAAAAGTTAAAATTAAGCATTTTCTTCTTTTGAAACTCACAAATTTCAAATACCACCCTGGGCATTGTATACACTGGACTTGATCCTTGCTTTCAGAGCAGAGAAACTGTGTTTAGAGACCTCAGTGGAATACAGAGAGGGGAACTTGCTCGTGTGCTCAGAAGGTTTGGGAGGGGAAAAAAGTGGGGAAAGTTTCACAGCAGTACTAACAGAAGCCTGGCGGCTCACTTCTTCCCTGTCTCAAGAATTTTTTTATCTATTCACCAAAGGAAATAAACTCACAAACATGTAGTAGATGGAGGGATCAAGTGTTTTAGAACCAAGTAATTATCCACCAAGCTAACGGTCCTCCACGCTCTCAAGCACTCCTGGGCAAGAACGTCAGAAATTTCTCCTGGGCAAGAAACTGAGCAAGAATGTCAAGGACTTAATCTGAATAAAGTGGGATCCTAAGAATGAGGCTGGCAAAGAAGACAGGGCTCAGAAACCAGCAGCCACAGTGCACCTGGGTGGATTCAACAGGTGGCCTCCCTGCTCTGGTTCTGACCACCAGGATCAGGACTGGAAGATCCCCGGCCACCCCTCCCGCTTGCCCATATGATGCCCGTCCAGCCTTCTCTCCACACACAACGTGGAAGCACCTATAAGAGAAGAGAAATGCTCCCATCGCTGCAATGACTCAGCACCCCGATGCTGACTCTCCAGTTGCCTGAGTTAGAGCCAGCCTGGCTGGTGACCCCGGGTCCCCTTTGGCCCTATAGCAAGAGCTGTAGGAGGGCCAGCTAACCAGAGCTGATGCAAATTCCTTCTCCTGGCGTGCATTTGATTCTTTAACGTGAATCGGTGGTCAACCCTGAACTAGCCTCCCCATTTGGAAGTCGGTCAACACAACTTGAAATATGCTGAGAGGTTTTTGAAAATGGCTTGATCGTATTCCACTAATGAAAGCCTAAATTTTGTGGGGCTTTGTTATGGTTATTAATAAAAGGGCTGCTTTTACAAATTTAAATGAAGTGGCAAAAACTCATGGGGTTTACAAGAAGTCAAGTCTAATCTGCCAAATATTTCATAATATACACACTGCAGAGCAAATAAATATGGAAACTTCTGAGCATTTTCAAAGCAGGAGATTTAAGTGCATAACTCTTCTTGAGGGCAAGTCTTCCATGTTATTATCTGCCAGAATTTCAAATGCAATAGGAAAATGTGAAATCAGTAGCCTACACTGTTTCCAGATGTTCAGTGTTAGTCGCTCAGTCGTGTCCGACTCTTTGTGAGCCCAGGGACTGTAGCCCACCAGGCTCCTCTGTCCATGGAGTGGGTTGCCATACCCTTTTCCAGGGGATCTTCCAGATTCAGGGATCAAACCCAGGTCTCCTGCATTGCAGGCAGATTCTTTACTATCTGAGCCACCAGGGAAGTCTTCTTACCTGTTTTAACAGGTAAGAGATTTTTTTTTTTTTGAAGACATGCACATCAGCTTTTTCTGGGCTTTCATATATAAAGTATTTACTTTATCAGACACTTACTAAGGCTCAGCAAACATGAATTCTTAGCTTTTTCTTTAAGGTTTTGATAAGACTTGGTAATTTCCAAGCCAAAAGTTAACAAAACCAGACAAAAGAAATCACTTCACCTAAAACACTGAGCTTGAGATGCAACAAAATACGAAGTATCTGTACATGAATACAGTTTTAAAAATATGGAGTCAGGGAGCTTCCCAGGGGGTCCGGTGGCTAAGGCTCCCAATGCAGGGCACCCAGGTTCGATCCCTGCTCAGAGAACTAGATTCTGCGTGCTGCAGCAAAGCCCAGGGAAGCCAGATAAATAAAATAAAAATTAAAGAAAAACAAAAAAGTATGGAGTCAACCTGTGTAAAGAACAGCAGAGCAGGGAAAGCAGAAGACAGCAGTGAGGGCCAAGAGGCAGCCTGAGCGTCTCTTCTGAACGCAGTAGACCCAGC
The DNA here is from genome assembly GCA_024291935.2 of Okapia johnstoni. NCBI lineage: Eukaryota > Metazoa > Chordata > Mammalia > Artiodactyla > Giraffidae > Okapia > Okapia johnstoni. The sequence goes on along the minus strand of CM044321.1, from coordinate 7,929,289 downwards.
AACAAGCCTGGATTCCTTCCACTGGCAGGTGTGGCTCTGGGCCCTCTCTGCTGGAGACTGTGCAGGAACCAGAGATTTAGGGAACACTCGATACCTATTCATCCAGATGACATGAAAACTTCCCTTGTCCTCCTCCACAGCCCTCTGCTCAGTCTCTCTGGAGTCAGTGAAGGCAGGAGGGAGAATGATGAACCCCCAGTTTTTCAGGCAGTAGGAAGAGAGCATCCACAAATTGCCATCCCCTCGCCGAGCCCACGTTTCCATCTCTGGTAACCACCTCCCCTTCACCCACCAGTCAGTAGGCTCCAGGGTTCTTCCTCCAGAAGAAGGTGACAGACGGAGGTCAGGTATCCACAAAGGCCACTGAAGGCCCTCTCTTCTCTACCATGGCGTCCTCTGGCATCTTGTCAGTTGGCCACCAAGTCTCAGCATTCTCTTTGCAAAATGAATTCATGTATAAGAAATCTGCTGAGAGCTGCAGGCTCAGCACTCTCCATATGAGGAAGTGACAAACCTTACTTATTGACTTTGTTTTTTAATTGCCCTTCTTTAGAGAAGAACGGAGAAGGCAATGGCACCCCACTCCAGTACTCTTGCCTGGAAAATCCCATGGACGGAGGAGCCTGGTAGGCTGCAGCCCATGGGGTCGCTAAGAGTCGGACACGACTGAGCGACTTCACTTTCACTTTTCCCTTTCATGCACTGGAGAGTGAAATGGCAACCCACTCCAGTATTCTTGCCTGGAGAATCCCAGGGATGGCGGAGCCTGGTGGGCTGCCGTCTATGGGGTCGCACAGAGTCGGACATGACTGAAGCGACTTAGCAGCAGCAGCAGCAGAGAAGAAAGCCTCCTGTGTCTTCCATTGCCTTGGTTCTCCCTGATGGTCCTGACCCACGTGTTAACATACAGGGGCCACATCCGGGGCAAAGGTTGGCTCCACACCTCACTTCCTGGTTCTCTGCTGAGGGTGTTGCTTACTTCCAGACATGTAAATGGTTTGCACTTTAATGTAATCAAAGACTGCAAAAACACGCCACTTAAAAACCTTTTGGGAAAAAAGAAAGGAAGGGGAACAAGCCTCCGAGACAGTGTCTCTAAAGCATCACGGAGTCTCATGACCTTCACGAACAAGGACTCGAATATTCTACAACATTTTCCCAAGGCATTATTTTCTAATAAATCTCCCTTGGTTTTGCATTCTTTTTGCTGTATAATATGCAAAGAAGAAAAGAACAATGACTGGAAATTCGGCAGCTGTGATTTGAAGGGCTCTCACTTGCATGCTGAGAAGTGTTATAAATGAATATTTTTGGCATCAGCTGCTGATAACAGCTTGGTACTAGCAGTGCTTGACTCGAGATGTCATATGATACAATAATACACAAATTGAGCACACAGAGGGCGGAAAACAATCACGCAACCTGTCATAGGTGTGGCCATTTTTTGTGAGTATTCAGGGAGAGAAAGGCAGAAGCAGAAACCTGAAGTATGAAATAAACAAATAAACAACATCTACCATACCGGGAAAAAGAATTACTGACAAATGGAACACATGATTCTTATGTTGTTACAACATGAGTGGTTTCTTTAATCAAAATCTTATGGCTTAAATTTCTGAATGATCTGGTCCAACTAAAGTACTGAAGCCAGTGAGAAAGCATATTTACCCAATATGATCGCATGTTTTTCCTATTGATATTTAAAAATTAATTTTCTTAAAAGAATAGCCCTTTTCTCCACTACTTAACCTTTGTGTCTCATTGGTCCTTATACAAAGTCAGATTAAAAAAAAAAAAAACAAGAAACTACATATCCTGAATGTGATTAGGACAACTTTAGGATGGCCTTATCCAAAAAATGTTTAAATATTAGCCATCAATTATCTAATACTAACTTTAAAAGCAAATATATTCCAAATGTTAATTTCCCAGGGGGAAATCAGTATGTGATGTTTCCTTTCATACTGGGGCATTCTCCTGTCTTGTACACTGTCATTTGTCTCTGAACATTTGAGTAGATACTGGTTCTGAATTTGTTAGCCCCTCTTCCTTTTAAAATTTCTTTTCCCAGCTGCCAAAGGAGCTATTTTATCCTGAGTCTATTAGTGACAGCTTTCCAATTTCAATTTTGTTTAATATTTGTAGTTCAGTGGCCCCTGTACAAGTCCTGGCTCCCCAAAACCAGCTACAGGACCTCTGTCAAATCATCTCTTCTCTTCGTGCCTCGCTTTCCCCATCTATCTCATCAGGTTGCCAGGAGCATTAATGAATTAGGGTGGTGATGGGAACAGTACCTGGCATACAGTGAGCTATTTGTTAATGTGCTCGTCTTGAAAGCTGAAGTTATTTATATGTGAATGCCTATTACTCAAAATATCTTAAAATATTCATTTTTATTTGTTTTCCCCCATTGGTCTATGGGGTAAAACGTCTGCCTATAATGCGGGAGACCTGGGTTCCATCCCTGGGTTGGGAAGACCCCTAGAGAAGGAAACGGCAACTCACTGCAGTACTCTTGCCTGGAAAATCCCATGGACGGAGGAGCCTGGTAGGCTACAGTCCATGGGGTCGCAAAGAGTCGGACACGACCGAGCGACTTCACTATTGGTCTATGGATTACTCCAACTTAAGTCATTGGTTTGATTATTGTAAGTTGGCCATCCATGCATTTTTTTTTAGTATAATTGCTTTACAATGTTGTGTTACTTTCTGTTGTACAACAAAGTGAATCGGCGATATGTATACATATATCCCCTCCCTCTGGAAACTCCCTACCACACTGCCCAGTCCACCACTTTGTCAGCACAGAGCACCGAGCTGAGCTCCCTGTGCTGTGCAGCGGTTTCCCACCAGCTCTCTGTTGTACACGTGGTAGTGTATATTTGTCAAGCCTTCTCTGCCTCCCCTTCCCCCTCTGTGTCCACATGTTGGTTCTCTACATCTGTGTCTCTCTCCCTGCCCTGCAAAGAGGCTCATCTGTACCATCTTTCTAGATTCCATACATATGTGTTAATATATGATATTTGTTTTTCTCTTTCTGACTTACTTCACACTGTATGACAGACTCTAGATCCATCCACATCATCAGTGGGATTTTAAAACCAGGAAAACCCTTTCAAGTCCTGTTGTCCAGCTTCCATTTCTGTAGTGGATTCTCAATCATCATGATTATTAGTATCAGACTTCTGTTCAACAACTAACTATACTCACAGTTCTGATGCTGCTGAAGAATAGTGGTCATCTAAGCTGTAGGCCCGGAGATGTTCTCAACACTGTGGATAAATTCACTATCTTCTCTGTCCCTCAGGTCCACTTTTTTTTTTAACAGCACGGATCTTCACCACACCCTGCACTGTGATTCCTAACAGTGGTGTAGGCAGAAAGGGCTCCTGTAGACTTTTCCTTGCCCTTTAGCAGATTCCCATTCTTTCTTTTCCTGTGACTTTTCAGCACTGTGTGGTTTATAATGCATTTGCACAATCAGCGTCCACTGAATCCCTAAAACCACCTTCCTAAAGATAAGCAAGGCAGTTATAACTGTCCCCTCAAACTCTCCTAGGCAACTCAGAGTCAAAGTTAAGATTTTTAAATTAGAAGAGTCGGAGGAAACAGTAAAGCCCAGGTCTCAGGATTCCCCTCCCAAAGCTGTGTTCACAGCACCATGCTGGTTCTGGAAATTCTGAATCATAGTGCCGAAGCACAACTGTACAACCTTACTGTTCTCTTTTCTTTCCAAATCACTGCCAAAAAAACAACATCTTTGGAGCCTGTGCTTCCTTCGCGTGGATACTAAAGCTCAAGAAACATGAGACAAGACAGCAAAACTGGAATTCAGTAGGAGGGCTAAGATGACATTAAGTGCTTTTCTTTCAGCTATTCACAAAACACTCATACAGAGGCCAAATGGTCTAATTCTACCATGAAGACAACACAGTTGAAAAAACTGACCTACCTCCCACGTCTCTGTAGCAAACCGAAATCAAAATCACACAAAATCAACAGCAAATTTTGCGAGAATCAAAATCACACAAATGCAGCAGAGGAGATACTTGACGGCACTACCTGAGCCAGGGGATCAAGGTCCCCTTCAACAGTGCTAAGTCAGATTGACTGTATTGATAAGTGCCCTGCGTACGAAGTGATGAGACTAGGCACTTTACCTCTGGGATCCTCCCCACAAAAGCCCATAAGCCCAGGCTACACGTGAGGAAAAGGTCAGGCAAGTCCAAACTGAGGGACAAAACACTTGACCAATGCTCCCCAAAGGTGTCAAAGCCATCAAAGACAGGGAAAGTTTGCAAACCTGTCACAGTCTAGGGAAGCCTAAGGAGACGTGACTACCCAAGGTCATGAGGTATCCTGGATGAAACCCCAGACAGAAAAACAACACTAAGTAAAAACTAATGAAGTTTTGGGCACGAGTGCCAATTCACTTCAGTTGTGTCTGACTGTTTGTGACCCTATGGACTGTCGCCCGCCAGGCTCCATGGGATTCTCTGGGCAAGAATACTGGAGTGGGTTGCCATGCCCTCCTCCAGGGGATCTTCCCAACTGATGGACTGAATCTGTCTCTCTTCTGTCTCCTGCATTGGCAGGCGTGTTCTTTACCACTAATGCCACCTGGGAAACTTGCATTAATAACAATGCATCAATATTAGTTCACTAGTTGTAACAAATGTACCACACTAAGATGCTAAGTACAAGAAAACTGGGTTTGGGTACATGAGAACTCTATGTACTACTATTTTGAAACTCTTCTGTAAACCTAAAACTTCTGAAATAAAAATTTTCTTAAAAAAAAATAATAAAGTTGGGACTTGCCTGGCAGTCCAGCGGTTCCACTATTGAGGGTGTGGATCTGATTTCTGGTCAAGGAACTAAAATCTTACATGCCATGAGGCCAAAAGGTAAAAAATGAAAATAAATAAATAAAATAGGCTAAAATATTTTTAAAACTACTAAATAATTTTTAAAATTCATTCCTTTTATTTTACTGATATCTATGGATCCAAAGACAGCAGAGACATCACTTTGCCCTCAAAGGTCTATACAGTCAAAGCTATGGTTTTTCCAGTAGTCACGTGTGACGTGAGAGTTGGACCATAAAGAAGGCTGAGTGCCAAAGAATTGATGCTTTCAAACTGTGGTGTTGGAGAAAACTCTTGAGAGTCCTTTGGACAGCAAGGAGATCAAACCAGTAAATCCCAAAGGAAATCAATCCTGAAAATTCACTGGAAAGACTGACGCTAAAGCTGAAGCTCTAATACTTTGGCCACCTGATGCAAAGAGACAACTCACTGGAAAAGACCCTGATGCTGGGCAAGATTGAGGGCAGAAGGAGAAGTGGGCAACAGAGGATGAGATGGTTGGATGGTATCACTGACTCAATGCACTTGAGTGTGAGAAAACTCCAGGAGATGGTGAAGGACCAGGAAGCCTGGCATGATACAGTCCATGGGGTCACAAAGAGTTGGACATGCCTTAGCAACAACAATGGATTTAAATAACTGAGTTAACCAACTATTGTTTATTTCTTCTTTTTCACAGAAGAGGAACGTGATGGATCCCACAGGGATCTGACCACATGGCTGGGCTGCCCTCATAGACCGTCCTTGACGTCGGGCTCTGTTCCTACTAACACAGGCCCCCAATCTTGTTTATACCAGTTGTACTTGTTATTTTAATTATGTAATTTAATTAGTTTGAAATCACAAGTATAATTGCAAACGAGTCATTATTTCTATGAAAAAAAAATAGACTGGTTTAAAAAACTTGATAAAGGCAAACAGCTAAAAATACTCCTTGAAGATGTATGTTTTTGTACCATAAAAGATTGGGAGAAAATGTCATCAAAGTCAGGAAGAGTTCTGTACTCAGATTCCTCACATCCTTCAAGTTCTGCTCTACTTAAGGACACCAAAATTAGAAATCATAGATTGTGGGTGTTATTTCTGCGGGAATCCAAGTCATTTCAACCACAATCAAAGAAAACACCATGGTGCTATCTCAAAGGACTGCTGAGTGAGCACTTATATATTTAATATAAAATAAACTGTTTAAGACACGCATGTCATTTTTAATAATTTCCCTGCTTTACTGCTTTTTCATTAACTGATCTTTTCAATGAACCAATTATCACTGATCCCAAATGACTAACCAAGGCATTCTATCGAAGACGATTTTTATTTTTATTTTTCATGCGATAATTTACAGTCCATTTTTGGCTGCTTTTCATTTTACTGGTAAATTCAGGTTTTTATCCTGCACTGTTTTATAATGAGCCCACTGTGCAATTCTGTCACCTTCTCCCACCAGTGGACTCAAGATACAGAGTGATCGCCTAATTGTTCTGTGCTGCTCAAAAGAAATAGATACGTCTTTTCAAATTCCTAAGGAGCAAAAGGTTCCTTCTTAGATGAACAGGTAAAGCATCCCATGAGAGGGGGAGGAGAAATCCCTGAGAACAAGGGAACTTGAAAATGTTTGTCTGTTTTAGATTCAGTGTCTGGGGAAACAATATCATTTCCTCAAAATGAAGTGAGCCTCTTTTTGAAGAACTCTAAGTAGGAGAAAGGATGAAAACTAAATAAATGCAAGGTGTTTCTGCACCAGACAAAGACGCTGGATATGAATCTGTTTCTTCGATCACACTGAAAGCAAGATCACGAAGATACACTTTACCCTTCCCAAGAGAATCTCTCTTTCTTGATGATGGTGACAAAGCTGTTTCTTTCTCCATTGCTAGTAAACTCACTCAGATCAAAGCTGAACCGTTAACAAACTGTTAGAATTTTCTAAGCAAAATGAACAGCAAAATGCCCTAAGGATACAACAAATGGAATTAAATGGTTATTTACAAATTCAGCTGTTCACCCTCAAAAAAAAAAAAAAAGTCCTTGAAAAATTAGTGTGGTTTTTGTCTGGGATATGCTTTGGAGGAATAATTTTTTAAATAGGGCATTTATTTAAAACACACTTGGGAGACAAATGGAGAGACCTGAAATGGATATCAGCTATCCGTCAGGAACATAAAGCAGTACAGAGGATCCAGAATGATGCTTCCTCGGATTAAGCAAGATAAAAGTTTAAAGGTGAGGCTTTGCAGCGTGCGCAAAGCCGTGGATGGACTTTCGATGGTTCCATTATGAGCAGACTATCACCAGAAACACTGGCTGGCGAGTAGGCAGGAGATCAAAAGGAAAATCAAACAGGGAGAGAATTGCTGGGGCTGCAGGCTTCTACCCACGACCCCCACCCCTCAGACACCCCCCATCTCCCCAGCTCAAGGGAGGTGACTGATGGAGGGTGGGAGGTGAGAAAGAAAGAGAGGTGGGAAGTGAGTGAAGGCAGGGATGTCCAGGAGCAAAGTCTCCGGAAGGAAAAGCTTCCCCTTTTTTCCCCTCCCATGCTTCCCACAGGCTTCCCAGGTGGTGCTAGTGGCAAAGAACCCGTCTGCCAATGCAGGACTTATAAGAGATGAGGGTTCAATCCCTGGTTCAGGAAGATCCCCTGGAGGAGGGCAAGGCAACCCACTGCAGTATTCTTGCCTGGAGAATCCCATGGACAGAGGAGCCTGTTGGGCTACAGCTCATAGGGTCGCAAAGAGTCAGACATGACTGAAGCAACTTGGCACGCACGCACGCTTTCCACAAGAGTTAACTTTAACACTAAAAGCGCCACATGAAAAGGAAAGAGGCAAACAGGATGGTCTGAGCTGCGCAGCACACATTCCCTGGGTCTGAGAAGGTCAGATTCTGAGAGCACATCAACCTGGCTAACAGAATGTGAATACCCCCCAGCAATACTTTAGGGACGACAGGGAGAAAGGCCTGAGAGTACATCAACCTGGCTAACAGAATGTGAATACCCGCCGGCAATACTTTAGGGACGACAGGGAGAAAGGCCTGAGAGTACATCAACCTGGCTAACAGAATGTGAATACACCCCGGCAATACTTTAGGGACGACAGGGAGAAAGGCAAATATATAAACCAAATACAGAAATGCAGTGAAACTTTGAAAGCTTGCTCATCTTAGCCCTGGACAAACTTCTGTTTGTATATGTATTTCATCTTTCCAGTGTTTGAAATGAAATTTGACTTAACTGACATTATTATGGCTAGCTCTTCTACCTTTAGAACATACTGCTATTTCCTGGTACATTCCCACGTAATTTCAAATCTACGGTGTGGAAAAAATACAAACCTCGTATTCAAAAACTAAGGTTATACATAGTACGCCAGCACTGATTGTGTTAATAGAGGCAGCAACAATTAGCATTTTTGTCTTTACAGCCTGGCTCAGAACTCATCACTTGCAGCAACATTTCTCATATCTCCCCTTCCCTCTACCCAGAGACTGCAGCAGTCCCATTTGCGTGTGTTCTGCCTTCTCACCTAATTCCCACCGGACATTTCCATCCACAAGTCTGTGTGGACCTTCTAGCTAACCTTGCATCATCAGAGTCAGCATCTTTCCCAGACACTACAGTCCTCTCAACGTAAGTTACACCACCGTCTTCTCAGGATCGAACTTCTGTGTGATCGGCTACAGCCCTCTCTTCCTAACCCCCCACATTTCGTCAATTATCCAAATTTTCCCACTCTGTCTCCACAAGGATTCTAATTCGTAGACCAGTTGGATTTTGAACCCCATGATAGTAAGAATCTTATCTTGCTGTTTATATGTTTTAATTTCTGTGGCCCCAACACCTGGCACAACATCACACATAAGAAGACACACAAAACCTACTTGTTGATGAAAATCATACATTGCTAGACCTCAAGACTATACTCGTGGCTGTTCATCTTTCATATAAGGCAGGCACACACAAGGGGATTATTTTTAGAAACCCTTTGCCAATCACTGACCTCTGACCTAACTATTTTTTATTCCATGTTCTCTTCCTGGCCCCATTAACCCCCTATCAACACACAGACACACACACACACACAAAACACACACACCTGCCTAGCTTTAATAAAATTTCAAATTGATAATTGTTACAAAAATATTATTTTCAAAAGAAAAAAAAAAGGTGGTTGCCTTTTTTTCATCTTCTAGACTTTCCTCAAAATAAAATGGAAAATTGGCAAGAGTTAGGTCAATTTGATTAAATGTACACAGGTCAATTCAAATAGTTCAAGCCAAATACTTTACTGAAATATTTCTTTTTCTCCATCTACTTAATTGACAAAATTGACCATATCGTCAAAAGCTCAGTCTACTTCATCTGTGCTGATACATCTATAATCAAAAGAAGCATTTTGGAGCAGAATAGTTCTTTATACACATTTATATGGAGCTGATTTTTTTAAAGTGTTTTCAATAAAATTTCACATAATGCGACTGATGTATAATGACTAAGAAAAATATGAAAGCACAATCCAAGTGACAGTTATGGATTTCCTACTTGGGAGAAAAAAACTGCCACAGAGTATGTTGGGAACGTCAAAGAGTGAGACATGGGCTTATAAGCAACTGAGAACATAGAGACAGATACAAATTATTGATCATCAATGGCAAGATGGAAATACTGATGGCTCTGATTGCTAAGCTTCCCTGGCCCTCCTTCCGCCCTCTGATCTCACCTTACCCACATGGATTCCGCAGAGCATCATCATAATCACCCCCCCCAACCCTACCCTCCTCACTTTGACCCACCAGTCAAACCCTGGTCCACACTGCGCCCAGGCAGCTGAACAGGACTGGAGAAAACCACCCAGCTTCCCTGGCACTCTCCCCTTAAAATCACAACTGCTATGGCTTCCCTGGGGGCTTAGTGAGGAAGAATCTGCCTGCCAGTGCTGGAGACATGGGTCTGATTCCTGATCTGGGAGGATTCTACATGTGGCAGAGCAGCTGAGCTCCCTGTACCATAGCTAAGAGCCTGTGCCCTAGAGCTGGGTGGCCGCAACTACTGAGCCCCCGTGTCACAGCTACTGAAACCTGTGCGCTGTGGAGCCCATGCTCTGCAACAAGAGAAACCCTAGCAATGAGAAGCCCATACACCACAACTAGGGAGCACCCACCCACCACAACTAGGGAGCACTCCACACACCACAACTAGGGAGTACCCACCCACCACAACTAGGGAGCACCCACACACAACTAGGGAGCACCCCACACACAACTATGGAGTACCCCACACACAACTAGGGAGTACCCACTCACCACAACTAGGGAGCACCCCACACATCACAATTAGGGAGCACCCACCCACCACAACTAGGGAGCAGCCACCCACCACAACTAGGGAGCACCCCACACACAACTAGAGAACACCCTGCACACAACTAGGGAGCACCCACTCACCACAACTAGGGAGCACCCAACTCACAACTAGGGAGCACCCACCCACCACTAGGGAGCACCCACACACTACAACTAGGGAGCACCCAACTCACAACTAGGGAGCACTCACTCACAACTAGGGAGCACCGACTCACAACTAGGGAGCATCCCACACATCACAATTAGGGAGCACCCACCCACCACAACTAGGGAGCACCCGCAAACAACGAGGGAGCATCCACACACAACTAGGGAGCACCCCACACACAACTAGGGAGCACCCACTCACATGTAGAGAGCACCCACTCACCACAACTAGGGAGCACCCCACACACAACTAGGGAGCACCCCACTCACCACAGCTAGGAAGCACCCCACACACCACAACTAGGGAGCAGGCCCTGCTCACCCCAACTAGAGAAAGCCTGAACAGCAATGAAGACCCAGCACAGCCAAAAATAAACAAAAATATTTTTTAAAAAAATCATGACTGCTAATCTCTACCGAGTGGTTCGTGATGGAAGGCAAGCCTACAACACCCTGCAGATACTATTTGATATTTCCTTTTTCTTCAAAACTCCATCACTCTCCCCTGCTTTCACACGTTCCCTACATGATCCTCCAACCACCTGCAGGTGCGCCCAGGCAGGTTGCATCCTTTCCTGTGGCTTTTCTTGACAAGTCCGGACTCTGATATAAAGCCCCCTCCACCTGGGAAGCAGACCCGCCTCACACTGCCTGTCCAAGAGCACTGCCACGGCAAGAGGTTCTCTCCCTGAGGATTCTTTGCTTCCTTGCCAGCTCGCGGAGAATTTGAAAAAAAAGTTTTAAAATACAATATCCAGCTTTTTTCATTGTTTTCTCCGGAAGGTCAAATGGAATGCCTAGTTCACCATGTTGTTGGTTAATCCTCTGTTCTCATCTCATTTGCTGTATCAGCAGCATTGAATATAATTGATCTCTCTTTCTTTCACGTGGTATCAGGATGCCTGCTTTCCTAGCCCTCCTTCGCATCAGAGGTTCCTGTGTGTTCTGTAGACTTCAGTTTATCATCACCCCATTCCTCTTTCCCATCTACGCTGATTCTTCAGTTGTGGATTCAATCAATTACCCACAACTACCAAATGGAAGTCCCCACTCTATCCCCTGAATTCAAGACTTAGAGATCCAATTCTATTGACCATCACCACTGGAGTGTCTCTAAGAAACTTCTCAAATTTAGCACGTCTCAACCCAGACTCTTGATCCTGGCTCCCAGACATCCTCCCACAAACTTCCTCATGCCCACAAGCAACCCCATCTGTCCACTTGTTCAGCCCCAAAATCCTGGAGTTCTCCTTGACTCCTGTCAACTCTCCTTTTGACCTATGTCCAGAGTCTGACCTCTTTTCCCTCCACCAAAATCTGCCTGGTTCGAGCAACCACTCTTTTGTTCCTGAATCGTTTCAACAGAGTTTAACTCTCACCCCTGCAGTCGATTCCAACATAGTACCTAGAGTGGTCCCTATAAAATGTAAGTCACATCATATTACTCCTTTGTTTGAAATTCTCCAGTGTCTTCCTTTCCCTCTAGTAGTTAAAGGCAAACCCTTCACTATGACCTTCAGAACCCTAAATGAGCTGAACACCCACTGCCTCTCTGATGCCATCTGCTACCACCCCATATTCACTCTGCTCCACCTGAAGTGGATTCTTTGGCATTTATCAGCATGCCCAAGTATGCCATCAAGGTTTCTCAGGAGGCTCAGTGGTAAAGAATCCACCTGCCAATGCAGGAGACATGGGTTTGATCCCTGGGTCAGGAAGATCCTCTGGAGAAGGAAATGGCAACCCACTCCACTATTCTAGCCTGAGAAGTCCCATGGACAGAGGACCCTGGTGGGCTACAGTCCATGAGGTCTCACGCCACCCCTCGGGACCTTTGCACCTGCTGTTCCCTTTGCCCAGAACATCTTCCTAGGTACCTTCATAACTCTTTCCTTCACTTCTTCCAGTTCCCTGCACATATGTCATCAAGGATTCCCTTGATGATCCTCTGTAAAACAGCACCTCCCTCCAAAACTGGGCACTTGCTCTCATCCTTCCGTTTCGTGTTTTTATGTATCATCATCTTCCACCCTTTATGTTCCGTGGATTTCTTTATGGCTGTCAATACCACACCATGAGGACAGTGATCCTGGACACTTGATTCAAGTCTGTTTCCCAAAACCCAAAAATATGCCTGGCATATAAAAAGAAATTAGAAAGTAATTGCTGAATAAAGGAACTAACTGAAATTGGAGAAGGGACATTTCTATGAATACTAAAAGATAACACTGACTGAGCATTCACTCTCAGGCGCATCGAGTGCTCTGCATGTTTTGTCTTTCTAAACCTTCACAGCAGACTCTGAGCTAAGCTCTTGCTGATCCCTAATTGTACAGATGAAGAAATTGTAGCTGGGAGAAGTCAGATAACCCACCCACTTCCCAGGGCCACCGGGTGGTGGGCTTGGGGCTGATACTGCCAGCTGCTTCTCTCCACGGTCCATTGTTTTCCTGTCAACTCCACATATCTCTTAGCTGTGCCACTGGGATGAACCTGGAGAGTAACCTTAGTGTGCACTGAGCACTCAGTACACATCAGCAGCTAGTGATTAAAAAATGAAACTCCACATACAGTAGGTACAATACTAAATGGTAACTTAACAGATTCACAAAGCTACGTAAAAACAACTTCATGGTTACCAAAGGGGGGAGGTGCGGGAGGGTTAAATTAGGAGTATGGGATGAGCAGATACAAAGTACTATTTATAAAACAGACACACAACAAGAATCTACTGTAGAGCACAGGGAAATATATTCAATATCCTGTAATAAACCACAATGGAAAATTTTGTTAAAGCCACGTAGATTTCTAGATGCAACATTTTCCAGCAGAGATCCGGTGTAACGTCACTGTCTTGCTAAATGGATACCACCACTGTAAGTGTGGAATTTTCATATCTTCAGTTTCGTTCCCCAAAGCTACCTGCTCTCTGTGGATGCTGAGGTTCAGGTTGTCAAGACTTGATTACTTGCCAGGGTGCTGCTGAACCCAATTCAGCATCCTCACAGGCGCAAATCAGAAAAACCCGTTAGATGAAACATCCTCTCTGTGGATAAACAGCTAGAGGTGCCTCTTGCCCAGCTCTCTGGGACCCACTCTCCAGAGTCCTACATAGCCCCACAAATCCTCCTGATCAAGGGAGGCAGCCTCCCTGAGATGTGCTTGGTTCAACATCTTCTCTTCTCTGCACTTGTCTTCCTGACCCGGAGTCCTGCGGCTACTAATTCTGAATCCAATCCTCCCATTTCCTACACTGTTACCTTATGTTCTAGCTCCTGAGGCTTACCAGACACAGGTTCTCTAGTCAAGCCTGTGCCTGCAAGCACACGTGCTCAGTCACTTCAGTCGTGTTCAACTCTGAGACCCCATGGACTGTAGCCCCCCAGGTTCCTCTGTCCATGGGATTCTCCAGACAAGAATACTGGAGTGGGTTGTCATGCGCTCATCTAGGGGATCTTCCCGACCCAGAGATCGAACTCAGTCTCCCATGGCTCCTACAGGGTAGGCGGATTCTTTACCCACTGAGCCACCTGGGAAGCCCCAGTCAAGCTTAAGTAAATTTAAATCATATTTTCTAAGTATGCAGAATCAGCCATTACACAGCCAGGCAGGCTTAAGAAAAAAGAAAGAGGAACAGGTGTGTGATAGCCTGCTGTCACGAGAACTCCAGTGCTTCTCACATCTTGCATTCATAGTTTTTATAGCCCCCTCCGACATGGAACAGGAAAAATCTATGTGGCTAAGGCTAGGTCCTAAAGACCTTGTGGGGTCTTCCTTGTACTCTTGGCCCATTTGCTCTGGAGGAAGTCAGTGATCCTGCCTTGAGAACAACAGCCCCAGGAAGAAGTATACAGGTAGGAAGGAACTGAGGCCTCCAGCCAACAGCCAGCACCAACTTGCCATCCACATGTGTCAGCCGACTAAGAGGAGGGTTCTCCGTGCTGGTCAGCCTTCAGCACCAACTTGCTATCCACATGTGTCAGCCGACTAAGAGGGGGATTCTCCATGCTGGTCAGCCTTCAGATGACTGAGTCCTCAGCCAACATCTTAAATGTAACTCTGTGAAAGACCCTGAGCTAGAACTACCCCTCAACTCCTCTCCTTGAGAAACTGTGTGAAAGATAAAATGCTTCTTCTTCTTTGAAGCCACTGAGATTTAGAGTAATTTGTTACGCATTCAAAGATAGCTAAGAAAATGTGCATTCAAAATCCATTTAGAAGGAAAGTAAACCTAAAATGTCATGAGCCCTGTAACAAGAAGAATTGTATATAAATATAACTCAACATTCAAAATACATGCAGAATATAAGAGAGATGAAATAAGGGGTACCTTGTTATAAAACTTAAAGTTTCTATTGTGTTTGTGTGTGTGTTTAGTTCTCAGTCATATCTGACTCTTTGTGACCCCCTGGACTGTAGTCTGCCAGGCTCCTCTGTTCATGGGACTTTTCAGGCAAGAATACTGGAGTGGGTTGCCATGCCCTCCTCCAGGAGATCTTCTTGACCCAGGGATCAAACCCAAATCTCTTGCATCTCCTGCACTGGCAGGTGGGTTCTTTACCACTGGGCAGCCCCTAGTGCTGCTAGTGGTATAAAATCCCCCTGCCAATGCAGGAGACACGAATTTGATCCCTGGGTTGAGAAGATCCCCTGGAGAAGGAAATGGTTACCTACTCCAGTATTCTTGCCTGGGAAATTCCATGGATAGAGGAGCCTGGTGGGCTACAGTCCACTGGGTCACAAACAGACATGACTGAGTGACTAAGTGTACACGCACACACAGAGACACACATACACACACACAGGTTTGATCTCTGGTTGGGGAACTAAGATCCCACATGCTGCATGTCTTGGGCAAAAAAAAACAAAAAACAAACAAAAAAAACCCCACTGTTTAAGATCCAGAAAATCTGTCAGAGTTATACCACTTATTTTTATGGGCCAGTTCTTCTAAAAGGGAGGAAAGAGTAAATAAGAAGAAAGGCTACTATTTAATGAGTAAACATCACGGAATAGTTATTGCATTAACTTCTCTCCATAGCAATAGTAATTGCTGATTTTTTTTTTAAGTTAGTCAGTGAGAGGCATTGTGCAGAGCACTGTACACATATTGATTCATTTAATCTTCACAACTACTTTATGACTCGAATTCCAGTAGTGTCCCCATTTTACAGATGAGATAACTGAGATACAAAGAATGTAAGGAATGTACTAAGGTCACACAGATAGTAACCATTTAATCCCCACAGCAGCACTCTGACAGACGCAAGCACTTCTTAGGAGCATAAAGTGTTCCAGGTTCAAGGCCAAGCTCTTCCATGCTTCGGCACGCAACAGTACCAGGACATCTATTTCACAGATAAGGGATCTTGGAAATTCACTCAGTGTCTTACAACAAACAGCTCAGGTTGGAACTGACCTCAGAACAGACCCTCTTACTCATTCAGCTATTCTAGAGAAGCCCAGTTGGGCTGGGCCAGCGGCACAAATGTACAGCTACTTGAGGAGGTCTTCTCCTGGACAGTCGCCAGAGGAGCATTTTAGTTAAAAGCTTTCCAAACACTTGAATCATGCCAGCTGTCTCCCAAAGGACGCTGGAGATCTTCTCTGTTGGCAGAGGGTGGACTTCACCAATGCCAAGTCAACAGTTGGATATTTGTATTTAACAACAACAACAATAAGCTTTAGACACCTTCCCACTTTTCATCTCATCCTGATTACAAAACTGATTCAACATTTACTGAATACCAACAAAGGTCCACATAACCAAAGCTATGGTCTTTCCAGTAGTCATGTACAGTTGTGAGAGTTGGACCATAAAGAAGGCTGAGGGCCAAAGAACTGATGCTTTCAAACTGTGGTGTTGGAGAAGACTCTTGCGAGTCCCCTGGACTACAAGGAGATCAAACCAGTCAATCCTAAAGGAAATCAGTCCTGAATATTCATTGGAAGGACTGATGCTGAAGCTTCAATACTTTGGCCACCTGATGCGACAAGCTGACTCACTGAAAAAGACTGATGCTGGGAAAGATGGAGGGCAGGAGGAGAAGGGGGCAACAGAAGATGAGATGGTTGGATGGCATCATCAACTCAATGGACATGAGTCTGAACAAACTCTGGGAGATAGTGAAGGACAGGGAAGCCTGGCGTGTTGCAGCCCATGGCATCACAAAGAGTCAGACATGACTGAGCGATTGAACAATAACTATGGCAAATCAGTATGATGAGTATTAAGGAACATCTGGTTACATATAATTTACCTGAGTATATTGATTTCGAACTTATAACTCTCAAGAGAAGTTAAAAGAGCTTCAGTGATCTGTGGGATAACAGCCATGGCATTAAAGAAACTTATAGGACACACAGGAGGAAATTCAACCTCTGCATCATCTAGAAAAATTCAGTACAACTATGTCAGAAAAAATAAATTAGACTAAAGGTCAGTAGACTTACCCGAATGACTTTCAACAAGTCATTTCATTTGTCCACTTCCATGTCTTCACTTGTAAAACAAAAAGATTGGTCTACAAATCAGTGACTCTCTTCCTAGTGCTGACTTCTGTCCTTGCACAATTAGCATGTCTAGATTCAGACAATGGACTAGACAGCAGGACCGAGGTGGGGCTTGGTACATGGAGTGGTATCAGGGGCAGAAGACAGTAAATATCCAAACCCCAGAGAGCCATTCATACATGAATAGGAGGACTTTATATATATAAAATCTTTATATATATTTATATGGCTTCCTAGGTGGCTCAGTGGTAAAGAATTCACCTCCCAATTCCAGGAGCCACTGGACCTGTGGATTCCATTCCTGGATGAGGAAGATCCCCTGAAGGAGGAAACGGCAACCAACTCCAGTATTCTTGCCTGGAAAATCCCATGGATGTAGGAGACTTGTGGGTTACCATCCATAGGGTCGCAAAAGAATTGGACATGACTGAGCACGCATATGACACAATGCATATATATATATGCACACATATATATAAAGACCCAGGGAAAAGAGCATTCCAAAGTATCAGCAAAAATGGACTGAATTTTCCAAGATTTTAATAAAGCTGGGACACCAGAAATAGTAACCTTGCTAAGTAAGTAATGGCAGATGTACTTGACACTTGGTTAATGGGATCTAAAGAAAAGTAAACATGAGCCCACACAAACGCATACATGCATATACTGCACACACACACACACACACAATCCCTCGCACAGAAGTGAGGGAGGCTGCCCACTCGCTCAGTGGAGCACGGAGCCGGTGCAGGCGGCAACATGGAGCTCTTACCCAGTCTCGCTTCACTGCACCAAAGCCAAGGAGCGCGCAGTGCGCCTGCGCACGCCGTATGTATGCTTTCCTGCGAGCACAAAGGAGACCCTGGAGCTCTTCCAAACTCGGATGCTTTTATCAGCCAGGTAAAGGCGCTCATTGAACCAGTGGAAAGGACTAGAAGCCTGAACTCAAGCTTCCTAGTAAAGGCAGCTTTACATCCGACTCTGCAGTACCGGGCAGGAAAGGATATTCTGCACAGATCCTTCCCGGAACGAATCAAAGGATGAAGAAAGTTGCTCTTTGGTGCCTAAGAGTGCCTTTTCTTGCTCAGAAGCATCTTCCAGTTTGGGCACAGAACATAGAAAAGTAAATTCGAGAGTAAATCGCAGAAATAGGGAGGTCTATGGGGGTGCACAGAGTCGGACACGACTGAAGCGACTTAGCAGTAGCAGTAGCAGTAGGAAGGGCACTGAAGTGTTTAGCAAACAGGAGGCCAAAATGGCTGTTGTCTATTGCAAAACTGCAAGAAATGCTCCATGGTCATCCATTAAAGGGATGCGAACAAAAATTCTACAGATTTAAATGGTAACAATGTTTTAATTCCCTGCTCTGCTGCTTATAAGATGTCAGGTCCTCTCCAGATCGTCATCATGCATTTGGTTTAGTCTGTGAATCTCGGTTACTCTTGAACCAGTTAAATTTGAATTTAATATTTGGTGGAAACCACTGATAAGGTCTCCATGACCTTTCATTTTTCACCCACGCGTAGATCTCACTCACAGGATAGTCAAGGTGCTCACTGCCCACTAGGAGACCTTAAAGTCATCCCTTCACTGCCAATTAGAAAATGAGTTAATTTAGGGCTCATTTTGTTTCCCTCAAACATAAGGACTTTCTTTCTAGCTCCATGATTCTGACAGAACCTTTCATTGGGAAAACCTTGGAAGGGCTTTAACTCTAACAAGTCCAAATGCTGAAAAGAAGGGGAAATGCCCCTTTATTCTTGCTCCCTTTAATCTTGTTAAGGTGAAACATACACACTCTCTGTCTCTGTCTCTCTTATACATCCTTCCCCTTCTCCTCTTTCATTACTTGAGAGTCTTTTGGGGTTTTGTTTGATTATTATACTGTTTGTTTGATTATTAACTACTTAAAGTGAGGAATCCTGGCAGACAGAATCCTAAAGTTTAAAAAATAGAAATGACCTTGAAGAGTATATGGAATGAATGAAGCTGATAAATATTAAAAGAGAATTAATTTTTTTAAATATTAAGAGAATGGAGCCTTTTCTCTTTGAATGTGAGCTGCACTTCCATGTGTATCTCTGTTGCTTCTGTCCTCAGGATTTGTGCCCACAGAGGACAGAAAAGTGTCTTCCTGGGCCAGAAGACAGAGGAAAGCAAGGAACAAAACCTCCTCTCTGATTTTTTTTTTCCAGCTGCCATACAACGCCCCCTTCCTGTGTCTGTGGAGTAACAAGCCCTGAGCTCTGAGGGAGGGAAGCCGGCCTCCGCCAGCTCTGAGTTTCCTTCTCTTCAGAGTTAACCCATCATTTGGGGCCAGGTGCCAGGCCAGATTGTTCTCCCTTGGGGGTGGGAAGTGACGGCCAGGGTCTCATCTTTAGGAGCTCAGAACTGCATCCAGGGCATGACCTAATTCAAGCTTGTGTCCTTCTACTGTGCCAGCATTACCTCTGCTGATATTACCAGCTGTGTCCCATATGGCCCACGTCCGTTCATTTACACACACACACACACACACACACACACACACACACACACACTTCAGAAAGGTCTGGTCAGCCATTTAAATAGGCTCAAGGCTCTGACTGCATCTTCATTCAGTGTCCTTCCATTCATTACACCCAGCGTGGTCCAGGTGAAGAGGTTATTTCTGAAGGGTGTGAGGAGAGATGCATTTGAAAGTCCATTCCTCAGGGAGAACTGAGCTGTTCTTTTCTAAGAAGGTCATAAACAGATCACATTGCATTAGGAGTCTCTCTTGCCCTGGTTTCTGGGCCCTGGAGGGTTGAGCTTTATGATCTACCAGGTACAATTATCAGATCAGTGCTGAAGAAAACATCTTTTCTGTGTGAAGCTTTCAAAGCAAAACTAAGTTTTATCAATGATTTTCCCCAGAAAAGACGAGTGTCTTTAAGTTGAGCTCCAATGCTCCTGCTGGCAAGCATCCACATTTACCCATAGCTGAATTGGGCTGACTTAAAAGTCACCTTATGAATTGGGGACAGGATGCAGGTATGGAAAAACACTACCATCACTACTCAGAAGTACTGTCATATTACCAGTAACCAAAAAGAAAGCTGTAGAAAGGCGAAGGGAGGGGAAAGGGGTAAGTTGAGATTAAAGGTCAGTGCCAGGTGGCGCTAGTGGTAAAGAACCCGCCTGCCAATGCGGGAGACCTGGGTTCGATCCCTGGGTCAGGAAGATCCCCTGGAGGAGAGCATGGAAACCCACTCCAGTATTCTTGCCTGGAGAATCCCATGGACAGAGGAAACTGGCTGGCTACAGTCAATAGGGTAACAAAGTCAGACATGACTGAAGCTACTTAGCACACATGCATGAAGCAAAGTATTTTTTTAAAAGGTGTATAACACAGGATATTTAAAATGAAAAAGAACTGAGCTATTCTAAAGCACAACTGCAGATGCTATTCTCCAATCTCTGATCTGTGATCACATTTGAGAACAGACCATGTTGCCCCCTTCTCTTCCTACTTCCTGGAAATACAGAAGACATATCACAGCACCTACCAAAGAAAACATAAGAACACAAGTAGAAAATGTACTGATGCACTTAAATGTTTCTTTTGCATCAAAACCAGACAGAAATGAGTATTTGAATATTATTGGGGACTCATATTTTCCAACACTTGTTTACTATAGCTCACTGTGGGGACCTTTCAAGGAAAAAAAAGGGGGTGAGGGGGATTGTCGCTCCTATTTTCCAAAGCATTAGCTACATTTCACTACTTCATATTTAAGGGTTAGTAAAATTTGAATGCTACTAGACATCAGTGGAGAAATAACTATATAAAGAATGAAGGGATGGAGCCAAAGCAAAGACAACACCCAGTTGTGAATGGGACCGGTGATAGAAGCAAGATTCGATGCTATAAAGAGCAATATTGCATAGGAACCTGGAATGTTAGGTCCATGAATCAGGGCAAATTGGAAGTGGTCAAACAGGAAATGACAAGAGTGAACATCGACATTCTGGAATCAGTGAACTAAGATGGACTGGAATGGGTGAATTTAACTCAGATGACCATTATATCTACTACTGTGGGCAGGAATCCCTTAGAAGAAATGGAGTAGCCATCATGGTCAACAAAAGAGCCTGAAATGCCGTACTTGGGTGCAGTCTCAAAAACAACAGAATGATCTCTGTTCGTTTCCAAGGCAAACAATTCAATATCATGGTAATTCAAGTCTATGCCCCGAACAGTAATGCCAAAGAAGCTGAAGTTGAACAGGTCTGTGAAGACTTACAAGACCTTCTAGAACTAACACCCCCCAAAAATGTCCTTTTCATTATAGGGGACTGGAATGCAAAAGTAGGAAGTCAAGAAACACTTGGAATAACAGGCAAATTTGGCCTTGGAGTACAGAATGAAGCAGGGCAAAGTCTAATAGAGTTTTGCCAAGAGAACACACTGGTCATAGCAAACACCCTCTTCCAACAACACAAGAGAAGACTCTACACATGGACATCACCAGAGGGTCAACATCGAAATCAGACTGATTATATTCTTTGCAGCCAAAGATGGAGAAGCTCTATACAGTCAGCAAAAACAAGACCGGGAGCTGACTGTGGATCAGATCATGAACTCCTTATTGCCAAATTCAGACTGAAATTGAAGAAAGTGGAGAAAACCACTAGACCATTCAGGTATGACCTAAATCAAACCCCTTATGACTATACAGTAGAAGTGAGAAATAGATTTAAAGGACTAGACATGATAGACAGAATACCTGATGAACTATGGATGGAGGTTCGTGATATTGTACAGGAGACAGGAATCAAGACCATCCCCAAGAAAAAGAAATGCAAAAAAGCAAAATGGCTGTCTGAGGAGGCTGTAAAAATAACCGTGAAAATACAGGAAGTGAAAAGCAAAGGAGAAAAGGAAAGATATACCCATTTGAATGCAGAGTTCCAAAGAATAGCAAGGAGAGATAAGAAAGCCTTCCTTAGCGATCAATGCAAAGAAATAGAGGAAAACAGTAGAATGGGAAAGACTATAGAGATCTCTTCGAGAAAATTAGAGATACCAAGGGAACATTTCATGCAAAGATGGGCTCAATAAAGGACAGAAATGGTAGGGACCTAACAGAAGCAGAAGATATTAAAAAGAGGTGGCAAGAATACACAGAAGAATTGTACAAAAAAGTTCTTCACAACCCAGACAATCACGATGATGTGCTCACTCACCTAGAGCCAGACATCCTGGAATGCGAAGTCAAGTGGGCCTTACGAAGCATCACTACACACAAAGCTAGTAGAGGTGATGAAATTCCAGTTGAGCTATTTCAAATCCTAAAAGATGATGCTGTGTAGGTGCTGCACTCAATATGCCAGCAAATATGGAAAACTCAGCAGTGGCCACAGGACTGGAAACGTCAGTTTTCATTCCAATCCCAAAGAAAGACAATGCCAAAGAATGCTCAAACTACTGCACAATTGCACTCATCTCACACGCTAGTAAAGTAATGCTTAAAATTCTCCAAGCCAGGCTTCAGCAATACGTGAACTATGAACTTCCAGATGTTCAAGCTGGTTTTAGAAAAGGCAGAGGAACCAGATATCAAATTGCCAACACCTGCTGGATCATTGAAAAATAAAAAGAGCACCAGAAAAACATCTATTTCTGCTTCATTGACTATACCAAATCCTTTGACTGTGTGGATCACAATAAACTGTGGAAAATTCTGAAAGAGATGGGAATACCAGACCACCTGACCTGCCTCTTGAGAAACGTGTATGCAGGTCAGGAAGCAACAGTTAGAACTGGACATGGCACAACAGACTGGTTCCAAATAGGAAAAGGAGTACATCAAGGCTGTATATTGTCACCCCTCTTATTTAACTTATGTGCAGAGTACATCATGAGAAACGCTGGGCTGGAGGAAGCACAAGCTGGAATCAAGATCACCAAGAGAAATATCAATAACCTCAGATAGGCAGATGACACCACCCTTATGGTAGAAAGTAAAGAAGACCTAAAGAGCCTCTTGATGAAAGTGGAAAGAGGAGAGTGAAAAAGTTGGCTTAAAGCTCAACATTCAGAAAACTAAGATCATGGCATCTGGTCCCATCACTTCATGGCAGATAGATATGGAAACAGTGGAAACAGTGTCAGACTTTATTTTTCTGGGTTCCAAAATCACTGCAGATGGTGACTGCAGCCATGAAATTAAAAGACGCTTACTCCTTGGAAGGAAAGGTATGACCAACCTAGATAGCATATTAAAAAGCAGAGACATTACTTTGCCTACAAAGGTCCGTCTAGTCAAGGCTATGGTTTTTCCAGTGGTCATGTATGGATGTGAGAGTTGGACTATAAAGAAAGTTAAGCACTGAAGAATTGATGCTTTTGAACTGTGGTGTTGGAGAAGACTCTTGAGAGTCCCTTGGACTGCAAGAAGATCCAACCAGTCCATCCTAAGGGAGATTAGTCCTGGGTGTTCATTGGAAGGACTGATGTTGAAGCTGAAACTCCAATACTTTGGCCACCTGATGCGAAGAGCTGACTCATTGGAAAAGACCCTGATGCTGGGAAAGATTGAGGGCAGGAGGAGAAGGGGACGACAGAGGATGAGATGGCTGGTTGGCATCACCGACTTTATGGACATGGGTTTGGGTGGACTTAGGGAGTTAGTGATGGATAGGGAGGCCTGGCGTGCTGTGGCTCATGGGGTTGCAAAGAGTTTGACACGACTGAGCGACTGAACTGAACTGAACTGAAAATTTGAATTTAAGAACCAAGGGACCCGAGTTGCAGTTTAGCTGTGCTGCCAAGGACTGTTTGGCTTTTCCTGACAAACTCTTGAGTTTCAGTTCTCCGTCTGCTAAATAAAGGGCTCCATTCTCTTTGGGGTTGCCTGAGATTTACGGAACTACCATTGTCCCCTTTAGTATCAACACACCTCGAGTTTCCATTGTGTGACATGATGAACAACATTCAAAGCCTAGGAGAAAGGTAAGTCTGACTTGTTCATTTTGATGAAAGTGAGGAAAAAAGATCTGAAGTGGGAGAGAACTGACAGCAGCACCTACATCCAGACACAACTGATGTTTTGTTTGCAAAGAGACTCCATGGACATAGTTTCATTCGAGCGTTACAACAAACCTTGGAGGTTAACATTCATGGGTGAGTTGAATGGAGAAACTGAAGGGTTATCCTAGGACACTGAAAAATATCTTTCTTATGTCCATAAGATGTGCATGATGCATGCACATGACGCATTCCATGTGCATGACATGGAACTTGGGCCAAAAGGTTGGAAATGTCTGTATATCCCATCACAATCAAATCTACCAGAAGACGCATTTCCCACAGACACTTGCTGTCAGCACCAAGTCATTTCCCTCTTCATCCCAGTACTGTTTTGGTGTTCCAGCCACCTCCTGGAAACCTTGAACTGATAAAGACACTCAGCGCCAGCCTGAGGAGCACTCTCACAGTGGTTGTTTATACTTGAAGGAGGTGTATTTTCCTTTTTTAGGGCACAAGTCTGAAAGCTGCCTACAGCAGGAAGCTACTGCCGATTATTTTGGTCCCACTCCTGTCCTCAGACACAGAGAGAGAAAAAATAAAGGAACCAGCCCTCCAGCCACAGCTCCACTGGGCTGTGTAAGAAGGAGGTAGGTGGGGAGAGGAGGCCAAACCCAAGAAAGACAGTGGAGTCCCTCTCCCCCTCCATGGGATGCAAGCCCGTGTGACATAAGCATGTGTGCTCTGTATGATGTCACGCACACCCACCTGCCTCTCCCTGGGCCACAGCAGCCAGAGCAAGTTTACATTTAGTTCAAGGACACTGGAGCCCCCTTAGAACACTGAGAGTGTTACAGTGCTGTAGGGGTAAAGGCAGCTCCAAGCAAGGCTCCATAGCAAGGTTCCCATTGATCTAACCAACAGGAAATTTAAGGATGTATTAAACCTGAACTGTGAACAGAGCACTCTTCCTTGAAGGTGCAACTCAGCATAAGACTGTCTTGAATTTGAAAGAACTCACAGGCAGTGAAGGCTGGTGTATAAATAATCAAATTACACCTGAGTGCTTGGTCTTTTTTATAAGTTACAGCAGAATCAGAGAACTCAAATTCTCAGAGACCTAGAAGGTAACAGGGCATCCCTGGTGGCTCAGTGGTAAAGAACCTACCGGCAATGCAGGAGATGCAGGTTCGATCCCTGGGTTGGGAAGACCCCCTGCAGAAGGAAATGGCAACCCACTCTAGTACTCTTGCCTGGGAAACCCCATGGACAGAGGGGCCTTGCAGGCTACAGTCCATGGGGTCAACTGAGCATTTGAGCATTATAGAAGGTAACATTTAAGCTTCATCATGAGAGAGGAGTGAGAGTTTATCATCAGAGATGCAGGAAGGGTATGCCACTCACAGAGAAAGGCATTTAGGGAAGAGCCTAGTTTGTACAGGAAATAGTAAGAAGTTTAGTGTGGGCTTTGTTGTGAGTGGACCAAACAAGAGATTCTTTGGGAGTTCCCTCAAAAGTGCAAAGGGAAGGAGGTGTCAAAACACTTTTATTTCTTGGCTTTATTTTATTTTTGGCCACACCACACAGTAACCTTTTGGGGGTCTTAGTTCCCCTACCAGGGGTTGAACCCATGTCCCCTGCAGTGGAAGCATAGAGTCTTAAACACTGGACAACCAGGGAAGTCCTAATTTATTTTTAGATTAATAAAATAATTATATTTGAAAGGTATATTTCCACCTTCAGCCCAAGTGAAACTGAAAGTCACTCAGTCGTGTCTGACTCTTTGCCACCCCATGACCCAGAAGGCTCCTCTGCACATGGGATTCTCCAGGCCAGAATACTGGAGTGGGTAGCCGTTCCCTTCTCCAGGAGATCTTCCCAACCCATGGATTGAACCCAGGTCTCCACATTGCAGGCAGATTCTTTACCATCTGAGCCACCAGGAAAGCTCAACCCAAAGAGACATATTTTTTTCCTTTTAATTAAAGAAGATATTCACCACAACCTCTTGGATTAAATGCTATGGAAAATTGCCTCTAATCATTAGTTCTTATGATTTCAACAGTCCAAATTCGAGAGTAACAACAGGACCCAAAAACAAAATAACAAATCCATCCACAAAATAACGCATGGCTGTTTAAGACAAAGAAATAAAGTAAGTTTTAAAAGTCAATAATTCAATAACAAGGGCTTATTGAATAGCAATTCTTTACTTTGAAACCACCACACCTGTTTTTCACCATCACTCACAGGAAATGCAGCAGTGAGGCAAGAGCTCTGCACGCTTGAGGCAGAAAGACAGACACACACCAAGGTGTTCACTGCAGCTAAGAAAATGCTCTTTGTGCCACACAAGCCACAGTCACGAGGTATTACATATGGAAAAGAAATGGTGGCTCACAAGCTGAGACACCAATTGAGGGTGGAAAAAAAGAGTGAAATTTCTTTCTGCTACTTGTAAAATAGAAAATCTATCTTGTGCCAAAGCTATCAGCAGCATTGTGGTTTCCCTGACAGGGTGATCATACAAAATGAAGTTATCAATAAAGTTACCAACATCTCCATGTATGTACCATCATGTTTTAGTCAAATGGAATGGCTGCTCTTTCCACAGATTTTCCAAAGCATCTCTTACATGCACTTATCCTTTACTGAAGTCCCACCCACTCCAGTGTTCTTGCCTGGAGAATCCCAGGAACCGGGGAGCCTGGTGGGCTGCCGTCTATGGGGTCCCACAGAGTCGGACACGACTGAAGCGACTTAGCAGCAGCAGCAGCAGCAGCATCCCTTTATGGCAAATAGATGAGGGAAAAGTGGAAACACTGACAGATTTTATTTTCTTGAGCTCCAAAATCACTGCAGACAGTTACTGCAGTCATGAAATTAAAAGACACTTGCTCCTTGGAAGGAAAACTATGGTAAACCTAGACAGCATATTAAAAAGCAGACACATCACTTTGCTGACAAGTGTCCATGTCGTCAAAGCTATGGTTTTTCCAGTAGTCATGTTAGAATGCGATAGGTGGACCATAAAGACGGCTGAGTGCTGAAGAACTATGCTTTTGAATAGTGGTGCTGGAGAAGACTTGAGAATCCCTTGGATGGCAAGGAGGTCAAGCCAATCAATCCTAAAGGAAATCAGTCCTGAATATTCATTGGAAGGACTGATGCTGAAGTTCCAATACTCTGGTCACCTGTTGCGAAGAGCCAACTCATTGGAAAAGATCCCGAAGCTGGGAAAGAATGAAGGGAGGAAGAGATGGGGGTGACAGAGGATAAGACTGCTGGATGGCATCACCGACTCAATGCACATGAGTTTGAGCAAACTCCCTGGGAGAAAATGAAGGACAAGGAAGCCTGGCATGCTGCAGTCCACAGCGTCACAAAGAGTCGGACACAACTGAACAACTGAACAACAACATACTAGTTTCTGATGACTATGTCCTCAAGTGCCACATCCACTTCCTGAACTGAAGGGGCCAAGTCCATACGTTTTCCAGTACGGGTCACTTCAACCAACCAAGCATTTCTTGAGTTTTCCAGGTACTGTACTAGGCACAAGGATCCAACAACTAGTAAGAAAGCATTCCCGCCCCTGTGAGAGTTGGCAGTCTCATCTCGTCATCCCAGTAACTCACAAAGCAAGTGTTCAAACTAAGCATTCAAGAAATACGGGGCGAATAAACAGGTGGATAGACACCCAAGTAAAGAAATGCCAACTGCTATTTCAAAAATGTTCAGGACAAGAGAGTGGCAGCCTTTAACCTGAAAGTTCATTTCTTCTCTCAGAAAGAAAATCCTCTCCCATATTTTGACTGTTAGATATTTCCCACGAGGTTCCAGACCAAGCACTTGGCCATACCTGTCAGCAGGGTTCATTCTATTAGGACCCAGGTAGAATGTGTTATTTATCTCATTTCTATCTGCTTTAGCTTCAAAATTATTCATATATATATAATACTTATGTTAATATAACATACTATCTAAATAATATATGTATTTTATAAACATATATATTATATACATACACACACACATATACCCACATGCTTTCCCTAATAGGTCAAAGAAATCAGTGGTAAAGAGAAAGTATTATGAAGCCTGCTAGTCACTCTTTTTACAAAATGTCATTACCTTTTCACAAAGAAACACACATTGCTCTAAAAGTCAGCCACACTTCCATACACGTGAGGCCCACTGCCAAGGTGCCTCGCAGACTCCATCCTGACTGGGCAGAGGAGACCAGAACTGAAGTCTAGTTCAAGGACGATGACCTCCACGCACTCTCTCCTGCAAGCAGCACCTGGAACGTGGCACTGCCTCCTCTGCAGGTCTGTTCTACTTGACTAAGCTCCCTGAGGGCTGGCACTGTGACCCTTTCTTCTTTAAACACCAGGTACTCAGCACAGTCCAGGTCAGACCCCACAGCTTCAAGAAAGGGGACTCAAAGGCATATATCAGTTTGCTAAAGTAAATACGAAATGCATTTCCTTTTGAGATATTTTGTCATCCTCCCAAAAATCACTGAGGATCCCCTATCATATCACAAAATCAGAGTCGGAAATTTCTGTCCCAAATAGCATGCCTCTAAAATATATTAGCTTGAGTCCTGTGTACCTTAGGGAGAACCCCAGGCCTGAAATAAACTAGGTAAGACCTCAAACACAGCAAGGCGGTGAGTCTAACACAGATTTATTAAAGCCTTAATTCCCTCTTCTTACCTTTATAGCCAATTACTCCCCTTTACAATATCCCAGGATATTAAAAAAAAAATTGTATATTACATTGCACTCTTTCATGAATATACCAGCACCGTGAACGGGCAGAAAGTAGGACATAACTACTTTGATGCATAGTAAGTGCATACTGTGCAGTCCCATAGCTGCATTGTTCAGGGAAGAATAAGGCATTTGGCCAGTGCAATCTAATTAAGGGGAAGTATGCCCTTCCAGGACACAAAGGTCTAAACCAGAAGACGGTACGGAGTCTTGTATTAATCCTAGGGCGGGTGCAATACACCCGTCCTGATTGAAAGCAGGTTGAGCTTTGTGCCTAGAGAAAATATAACATTCTTAAATCCTAAATTCCTGACTTTTCAGCTACAGTAGTCAACCAAGTTGCAGTGATATCTTATTATGTTACAATCAGTTGTGGGTCTGTCAAAAGTAATCCTACCTGTAATAGTTAAAATATTAATATTTTAAAACAACGTATTTTCAGTAAATTAAAGCAGATTCAGAATTAGGTCTCCAACATCATTACTGTCACCTGCGTGCCCAGTAGGTTTTCCTGAGCGTGAGAGAGGGGGATAGACATCCACAAGCACGTCAAGGACCGAACATTCGAAAGAAAAGGCCATGCATGGGCCATGCAAGTTGAACACATAAAACTTGGAGGAAGGCTCAGGATGAGATGGTTGGAGGGCATCACCGACTTAATGGACATGAGTTTGAGCAAGCTCCAGGAGTCGGTGATGGACAGGGAAGCCTTGTGTGCTGCAGTCCTTGGGATTGCAAAGAGTCGGACACAACTGAGCGACTGAACTGAGCTGAAGGAAAATCTAAACAAACTGTATTTACAGATTGCATGAACTAGCGCTCTTGAACTCTATGTGTGTGTTTGCATATAAAATGTTACAAAAGTTGACACCTTGTTTCTCAGCCATAATATTATAGAACTTGATTTTTTTTGTTCAGATATCTGAAGTAGACCTCTTTAAGAATCAGAATTTTAATTTTAAATGTTTTTTTATAAAGCTGATCTGAAAACCTCTGAGACATATGAAAGATTACAGCAAAAATAACATAATCCTCACTCAGAGTATCCCTTGTGATCATCACCATTAGACATCGACTTCCTCAGGGGTGGCTGAGGTGTGGCGGGCACAAGCCCGCCCACAGTGGGTCATAGCATCACACTTCCTTAGGTTGTATTGTTACTGAGTCCAAGCTCACTCTGCTTGCCACGCGACAGGCCAACGAATCCGAGATGAGTGTCTGAGGCAAGAAAGAGACTTTAATTGGGAAGCCGGCTGACGGAGAAGATGGCAGGCTAGCGCCTTAAAATAACCATCTTATCAGAGTCTGGATACCAGACTCTTTTATAGATAAGGGATTGTGGGAGGAGGGAGCTGAGGAAGCAAAGTTAAAAAGGCCATTAATCTTGCAAACATCTCCTAGAATGGCAAGCCTCAGGCAGGAGATGTGTAAATTCCTTCCTTCCTACCATTAGCAGGTGGACAGGGTTCTGAACAAAGGCACTTTTACTTTAAGTCAGGCAGAGGGGCAGGGTTCTCTGAGGCGCCATTCTGCATGATTATAGTAACAAAAGAAATGAAATAAACCATCCTATTTACAGTATATTTCCTCAACCCAGATAAACCCTCCCCTGCCCCAATCTAGCCTCCTACAAAAACTGCAATATCATAAACCCCCACAAGGTGAGAGCTTGAAGCTATCACAGGCATAGGCCTTCACTCTACATCCTTGGAAATCAAAACTGACCCCAATGTCATATTTTATTTCTTCTCCGTGGTTGCTTAGGTTAGGGTTTATCCATTATTTTCCCCTCACGCCACACATAAAAACTGATAACAGCATTTGGTATTCTCCATACCTGGGAGTGGCTGGAGGCTCCAGCCACCTTGGATCTCTCCAGTCACCTTGAAGGCTGAGAGGATAAACAGGTCAGCATGGCCATAGGACATTCAAGGCACAGAGGTGAGGAAGATGTTAACCACTGGAAGATTCAGCTGAGACTCTGTCCACAGAAGGAGCTCCCTAGATGCTGTGGGAGCTGACCAAACCTCAGAAGGCCCTGCCTGCGTGCTAAGGCGCTTCAGTCATGTACAACTCTTTGCGGCCCTATGGACTGTAGCCCACCAGGCTCCTCTGTCCCTGGGATTCTCCAGGGAAGAATCCTGGAGTGGGTTGCCATGCCCTCCTCCAGGGGATCTGCCCAGGCCAGGGATTGAACCTTCGCCTGTGGCATCTCCTGCATTGGCAGGCATGTTCTTTACCATTAGTGCCACCTATGAAGCCCCGGAATGTCCTATCCAACCCCACCTGGGTTCACAGCTGTATTAGGCTCCTCGGTCTGCCATAACAATGCTTCTCCTCTTGCTTCTGGGGGTGACTGGTCATCTTTGGCATTCCTTGGCTTGTAGTAGCATCACCCCAATCTGATACATGCCTTCATTTTCATGTGGCATCTGCCTGTGGGCATGTCTGTGTCCAAATGTCCCCCTCTGTATGAGGACACCTGTCCTGGTGGATTGTAGGCCCACCCTACTGCAGTGTGACCTCATCTTAGCTAATTACAGCTGTAGTGATCCTGTTTCCACATAATTTCACATCCTAGGGCTCTAGGGGTGGGATTAAGCATCAACATATGAATTTGAAGGGAATACAGTGCTACCCGTGACACCAGGGGTGGCACTGATCATTATCTATGGACTACCTGACACAGCACCTGGCCCACAGCAGGTCTGCATTCAACACAAGGGCTAAATAAATGAACGGTGCATGCACAGCCCTTGCTTAGGGTCACTCATCTGGTCTGGGGTGATGTGGTTTTCCTGACCCTATTGAACACTGTACACTCTTGAGAGAAGCTGCTGCTGTGAAAAAGTTTCTGAGACTGTTTCCCGGAAAAGTGAGGCACTCTGAGCTGTCTGATCACAACAGAAGGCTCTGAAGTTGGAGTGCTATAAATAGCAGGCAGTCTTAGCCTTCCAAATATCATAGGTACTTATAAAAAAAGATTTTAGTATCAGATCAGCGTTTCTGAGTGATTCGATTTTTAAGAAAAGGAGACCAGGGAGAACTAACTATAGTTTAATTAATTACATATGCAAATGGTGGACTACATATAGATTCACAATGATGTGTCCAATCACAGCTGGGGAAGGTGGAAAATTGTGAGCATGGACCCAGGAGCGTGCCCCTCTCTCCACTCGGGTGCTTGGATGCTCCTCTCAGGGCCATTCAGGCTCTGGATGCTGAAAAGGAAACCCGAGAACCTGGTCCTGGAAGAGCCCAGCTTCCCACCTCTGGATCCATGGTGACATCACTCAGTCTCTGGGATGTGCCCCAGGGCGGGGTCCTGGGGAGGGCTGGGGGCGAAGTACAAGTTGGTGTCAGTAATCATGTGCACGTGCTACTTAAATGCGAGCCTTGTCAGGAAAGTCTTTCTGAGTTCACAGGAGCTCTCCAGGCACTCAAGCCAAAGTGACACATTGCCTGTATCCTCCCATCAGCTCTGAAGCAGTGGGTTCTACGGGCTGATGCCCATGACTGCTGTGCCATGGAAATGGGAGATGTTAGCTAAGGATGGTGATTGACATATAGATATAAATATACATGTGCTAAGCACTGTGTGTGTGTGTGTACAGAGACACTGATGAAAGCCACTTTGCTAATATCCCCAAATAGCTTCCACATTGACCAAGCAAATTGTAGCCGCTTTTCCTGAGACTTCCTACAAAAGTGTATCATGGACAGATACACATCTGTGTGGTTTCTATGTGCAGAATGCATGCATATGCCTGTGTGTGTGTTTGTGTGTGTGTGTGTGTCCTCCCAAAGCACTGTAGGTACTGCAAAGAGTAATGGTTTGGGAGTTACTCAGGAATCCAGAACTTGAGTTCCAGTCTTGACACTGGTGAAAAGGGGAAATAACGATTTCTACTGCCCAATCTGTGAGCACAAAATGAAAGCGCTGATGTGAAAGCAGCTTATGAACTATGAAAAGGACAACATTTGTGAGTCTCTCAGGTCGGGGAAGGGAAGGGAAGAAGCACGTGGGGAAAGTTTCTGGCGACCTTGCAGTCTAGATGGAGACCCGGGGGACCCTTCCCCGTGTGGATTCAGTCGATGCTGGCCTAGAGCCGCCGTGTCGTCTCCTCCCGGACCTTTGCTGTGGGACTGGGGTTATCCAGGGGCAATAGTGAGCGCACCGAGTTTCTCTTCATGTTTATGCTTAGCCTTGCCACGCCCATTCCCTCTTTTTGGAGACTAATTTCCTCATGCAATCTGAGAGGGAAGGTATCAGGTCTGCTCATTCATAATAAAAGGCTGAATCCAGGAGGTGCCCCTCCTTGGAGCAGGTGCTCTTTGAAAGGGGACAAGCCTGGGAACACAAGGAAACATGCCGACTGCATCTATCTTGTCACCCACGTGCCCCACACCTGAGGAACCACGGCCCCTTGAATGGGTCTGAAACCTGGAAAACAGCCTCAGGAGATACGAGAAGGCCATGGTATGTGTTTATGATGAACCCCTTAGGGAATGAGACCTCATTTCCTGTGCCCTTTGCTCCTTCCACTAAACTCTTGGCCATCTCTACATATAAACAAGACTCCCTGTGGAGCCAGTATGGCTGTTCTCTGAAGCGAAAACACAGGCTCAACTCATAACCTGGGTGGTTGGTGCAGTTCAAACACAGAAAAACTTCGGGCTGTTCAAAAAGCATTAAATTGTCTAATTTCTGCTTGACGTTCTGCAGAGGCTGAGACACCAATCTGTAAGTCACACGGCCAAACTATAACCTGTCCTTGGCTGTATGGTTTTGGAAAAACTCCTTTGTTCCTATGGATTGCATTTTCTCATCAGCAAAATGAATATATATATGTATATATGTGTGTGTGTATATATATATGTATAGCTTGTTCAGTCATTAAGTCATGTGCAACTCTTTGAGACCCCATGGACTGCAGCACACCAGGTTCCCCAGTCTTTCACTATCTCCTGGAGTTTGCTCCAACTCATGTCCATTGAGTTGGTGATGCTATCTAACCATCTCATCCTCTTCTGTCCCCTTCAACTTTTTCTTCTCCAGGGGATCTTCCTGACCCAGGAATTGAACCTGTGTCTCCTGCATTAGCAAGTGGATTCTTTACCACTGAGCCACTAGGGAAGCCTGTGTGTGTGTTTGCGTGTGTGTGTGTATACATACATATATATATATATATAGCTAGAAATTCAAATTATACTGATTATTTTAATTTCCATAATATAGATAAATGAGATGGTATGATACTTCGGTTAACAAGGAGTTGCCATATAATAATTCTCAATTTTCAAGGAACAATAGTGTAAAAAAAATAGTATTTAACAACTACACAGAATATAATTTTTAAATGAATTTGAAATGTAATAACTCTCAGAGTCATTATAAACACACATTTTCATTTAGTAGTAAATGTTGAAGTGCTCGTTAATGGAAATTTTTGGTAAATTCTTGTTATTAGACTTTTCCATACTTTATTTTTACAAGTATATGTGTGCATGAGATTTTTATAGGTGAAGACAACTGGACATGTGGACTACAGCCAAAATGTGCTTGTATTTTCATTAATTTTGCTTGGGCCTCAATATGTTTTCTAAATTTGAACAGGGCACACTAAATACCACAAAATTAGATCCCACATCTGGTTCATAACCAGTAACATTCCAATAGCTTTAGATTCTATAACTAATAAAGCAAATCATGGCTCATCCATATTAATTGATTTGGATTCATTTGCACCTCTCTCCCCACCTTACATTTTAACTGTCTTCAAACCCAGAAGCTCAAAATGACCTTTAATATTTAAAAATCTTTTCAACCCAGACTACACCAGAACAGACCAAATTCCCACAGGCAGACCCAGGCCAGAGCAGTGTGACTCAGACACAGCCTGGCTCAGGTGAGACTGAGCCCAGGAACACAAGGACCAGAGGGGGGACAGAACTCTGAACACAGGTGGGCTCGCGAGCGCTTTCCCCTCCAGCGCTCACGGGAACGAAAAGCTAATGGGCTGGAGAGATGCCTTCTAGGGAGAGAGGAAGCACTACTTCTCTAAACACACCTACATACTGCCTCTAAACGTCACGCCGAGATGCACAGAGAACGGCCATGAACACCTTGAGAGGTTGACTGAATGGCTTAATGCTTGCAGTTTAGCAACTTTAAACTGTAATTTCCTGAAACGAGCTTTACCACCAAGATGGAGACCTCACCGTGGTAATGGAGGAAATCAATAAAACATCCCCTGGTGTGGAGAACAGGAACATATTTATTACAAGTGGGAAAGACCGATTAGGCCTGTCTGTCATGATGCCGATACACAGTGGGTCCGGCAGCTTCGGGGATCCCATAACTGTTATGACTTAATGGTGGTGAGTCATGGGCCCTGATGAAGGTGGAGAACTTCAAGAACTAGCCACTGGACTCTGTAGCAGTGCACACACTCTTAAAAAAATTATCCCAAACTTTGCTTAAAATATTAAGTCTTCTCATATTGCTAAATAAAGATTTGGTTCAATATTTCCTTCCCTGCCCACTATATGGTTTCCCTGTGGTAAAATCATCAATTTTCTTTTTAGCTGTGCCACACGACTTGTGGGGTCTCAGTTCCCACACCAGGGATCAAATCTGGCCCACAGCAGTGCGAGTGCGGAGGCCTAGCCACTGGACCACCAGGGAATTCCCCAAATCACAGTTATTAGCTTTGCAACACAACACGACACAAAAGCCCACATGGAATTTTTAAAATTTCAAAGGATCATTCTGTTTATTGTTTCATATTAAAATGTGTATAAATCATCCCTAAAACAGATAATGTAAGGTGTTCTAGTCTCACTCATCTTTTAATAAATGTGCATTTGTTCCCTTTATGTCTCATCTCTCTCTTCCCAGTTTATCTTCAAACCGAAAAAAGAGAAAGAAAGAAGGAAAGGAAATAAAATTCACTGTGTGATACTAAA
Organism: Okapia johnstoni; assembly: GCA_024291935.2. Classification (NCBI taxonomy): domain Eukaryota; kingdom Metazoa; phylum Chordata; class Mammalia; order Artiodactyla; family Giraffidae; genus Okapia; species Okapia johnstoni. Next base: position 7,893,659 of record CM044321.1, on the reverse strand, counting down.
AACAACAAAATAAAAACTAGAGAAATGTTCTATTTTGACCTCTCCAGCCCTTGCTTTTCTCAAAAATTGATCCTTATGCCAGCACTTCTTAAACTGGCAAATAGCACAAAGGAGAAATAGAAGGTCTGTGGTTTCTGCTTATAACATAAATTTGGTTAGCATTGATTCCAGTGATTTTTTTTCCTTCTGCCCAAGTGTAAGATTAAAAAAAGTTCCCGCAATGTCAATTTATGAGTTATTGTAGTTGTAATTAACACTGCGTCAGCATTTGACACACTTCAGAATATAAGAAATACTGAGAAAAATTGCTACATGTTAGTTTGAGAACGTTTAAGCTGCATTAGTCACAAATTTCTCTAAGAATACTTGGAATTCTGAGTCTTCAAACGATGGCGGATCACATGTACCTATGGATTTATAAGACCACTTTGTCTGTAACTCATTAACCTGCTCCTTTTTATTTTGTTTCCTGTCTTTATCATCAATGAAGCAAGCTAACTGAGTACCATTAAAGAGTCTGATTCATAATTTTCTTTTGAGTTATCTAACAAAAACACACAAAAACCTGATGATATCCAAAAGGTATTGATATGACATTGGTAAGAACAAAACCCTATCTCTGAGTCAGATTGAAATCATATTACTTATATAGCAATCCAGATTAAATTTAGCAAAAATGTTTTCTTTAAAAACTTTGCTGTGAATATAAGCTATAAAGTCTTACCACACTCCCCTTGATCTCTTTACCCTCTGAGAATTTAAAGATATGTGACCTACAATAACCAATCATCAATCATCGAGGGAAAAAAGATAGAAGTGAAATTAACTTCCTAGCAGCAATAAAATATATTACCTATTGACATTGTTGTTCAGTTGCTAAGTCACGTCTGACTTTTTGTGACCCCATGGACTGCAGCATGCCAGGCTTCCCTGTCCTCCACTATGTCCCAGAGTTTGCTCAAACTCATGTCCATTGAGTCGGTGATGCCATCCAACCACCTCAACCTCTGTCTCCCCCTTCTCCTCTTGCCCTCAATCTTTCCCAGCATCATATTATCTGGGGGGTGGGAGATTTAAATCCAGGTTCTGAGTTTCATTTTCTGCTCTCCAGTTTGTTACATACAACGATTAAGGAAACAAATTTAGTCCAGATCAGTGATTATTTCACTGCAGCTAAAGCACTGCTCAAGGAAAGTTAAGAGTTATGTAGCCTAGGACTGCTCCAAGGGTCCCGGTGTGCAGCATGTGTGTGTCTATTCTAAGTCTGTGTTGTGGTCTGTGAGCACACACACGTGTTTGGAGGCAGTACCACGTTCACCTTGGCTGACGTTATGGGAGAAAACAGAAAGACATCATGGAGAGACATGACAGTATTTTTGTACCCAAGGACAATCATCGTAGCTAGGAAACTCAGTGTGCCTATTATGTGATCCCATTCTGTGATCAAAGTGGAAAGGAGGAGCTGCAGACTCAACAGAATGGAGGGAGAGTTGAGCTCTCTCCTGCCCAATACACACACTTACAAGAGCCTGCTGGTGTCCTTGAGAGCTTGGGCTCTGCCCGGGTCCAAAGTCCGGCTCCACCATTTACAACAAACACCAAACCATACAGATGAGGTGTCTTCCCTTGTGGAGGTGCAGTCAGACTCTGGGTGCAAAGCCTTTACATTCACACTGGAACAGAGCGACCCTCAGTGAATGTTGGTTAACAGGGTTTTTGTTATTACTGGGCACCAGATATCATGTGAGGCACTGGTGGTTATGAAACCAACTGCAAAAAAAAAAAAAAAACAGTTATGAACCCTGTTTTACTTGTGAGGAAACTGAGGTTAAATGAGGTGAAGTCACTTGCCCATTTACAGTTCTTTCTTTCCTTTATTAAAGACAGACATTACACTTTCATATGAGAAATTCTGTGTTCTAAGGCACATTACAAATATTAGCACATTTAAGTAGTTCATTAAAACTCACAGTTTTTTCCCCACATTCTCTGCTAACAATTAACTGGTATCTGTTGCTATTTCTGCTAATAATTTTAGAAACATTAAAGGCAAATTTTTTAAAACTTTACTGTGATTCTCAATTCAATATCATAAACACATACAGTGCAGTCATAAGTTATTTTTTTTTAAAGGAAGGTATTTTAGAAATCATAGTACATCAAAGAGAAAATGCTCAAAGGAAACAAAAGGAACCTAAAGAGATGGGGCAAGATTTCCACAAACAGCTCTCAAATATCACCCTAGAGAAACAAAGAAGGAAGGATACAAAGGAAAGATTAAAAGATTGGACGGGTTTTTTAATTACACCTGGCATTACTCTTTTTTCCAAAGAATTTTAAAAAGGAGTGGAGAGTATTCAATCAGATTAAGGCTATCAACAAGAGGAAAAGGAAACTTTTAGAAAAATGCTACTATGAGATTATTTTTCTCTTTTGCTTATTAGAAAGAATAGCCACAGTCCTTCCGACAGCACCGTGGGCCATTCCCAGAAGGACCGTTCCCTCTGATGAGTACCTCCCTCCAGTCTGGTCTCCCTCACATCCCAGCAGGTTCCTATCACTCAGCCATTCCGGCCACCTTGGGATGATCTCAACGTGCAGTAGACAGTCTCAGGTCTTTCCCTCTGCCTGGAACTCTTGTTTTTCCAGATAGCGTCATGGTTAATGCCCTCATCTCCTTGAAGAGACCTGCCCTTACCTTGCTATTTAAAATTCAAATTTGCAACCTCACCCCCACCCCAGCATTCCTAATCCTACCTACCTGATAGCATTTTTTCATAACACTACCATCCTCTATCACCCGATATACCACCACATTTGCTTTTTATTTTGTCTAGTCCCTTGGTCACCCTCTACCTCTTCAATGGAATATAAGCTCAGTGAAGGCACAGATTTTGTTTTGTTTTTATCCATTTTTTCACTGATACACCCTGAGAGTATATAAACAGTGCCTGATATAAACAAAAAGTGTTTGTTCAATAAACTTAAAATGTGATTTTTTTTTCACACTTGTTCTGAAGGACATGCGCGTGCTAAGTTGTTTCAGTCGTGTCTGACTCTTTAGACCCCCTGGACTGTAGCCTGCCGGCTCCTCTGTTTGTGAGGATTCTCCAGGCAAGAATGCTGGAGTGGGTTGCCATGCCCTCCTCCAGGGGATCTTCCTCACCCAGGGATCAAACATGCGTCTCCTGCATTTCCTGCATGGCCAGGCAGGTTCTTTACCACTAGCGCCACCTGAGAAGCCCATCCAATAGACACAGTTTGTTTTTGATGCTTAAAAACAAATCAGTCCCTGTGTATATGACTGAGTGTTCTTGAGAGAAAAGGAAAACTTATAATCCCTATTTTTTATGGAGTTGAAATGTGAGATGAATTATAATCATTCAGATGTTAATTCAAGTTTTAAATCATAACCTCAAATAACAAACTAATTGCAAAATGTAAAGAATAAGCCCACAAAGCCTAAGCACAATCACTCAATATCAAATGCAAATGACTAGAGAAAATAAATTTCTCCGCTGAAAATATGGCAGCCAATTTCTTTTTTCAAAAATGTTGTTTAATATGCTAAAAGGCACAAATGGCATAATGCCAAATCAAACTGTTGATATAATCAGGCCAAACTTAGTAGAGAATTATCCTATAATCTAAGTTCAATTTAAATAAATCAAAACCAGAAGAAGAATGCTGACTCCCTTCTTACAATTTCCTTAGCCTGGTGAATTATTTTCTTGAGACAAATTAATATCGAGTAAACAGACAGTGGACTGCATATTTAGCATCATTTCCTCGACACGCACAGGAGAAAAAAGTGCTCATCTATTATCACGTCACTTAGGAAACAGGGTGGGGGTGACAGGAGGAACAGGCATACAAGAAAACAGCTCAAAATGATTATAAAGCCTTTTAAAATCTGATATCTTAAATCCTACATTTTAAAATAAATTTAAAAGGGAAAAAAACAGACTCTCAAAAATGCATGTGAGGAAATGAAGCTCAGTGTCCCGGAGATTGTGGCTGAAAAAGAAAGTCCATAAAAGACCAAAATAGATAAACAATAGAAAATGAACAGAACAAAAAGTCAAGGCAATAGTCCCTGTTATTCCTCTGCAGAAGGCAGACTTACAGAGAAGCTTCTGTCCAGCTCATGTGTTAGACAGGAATAAGAGTTCAGCCTAGTACAGGAGAAACCCAGCAAAAATCCAGAGGCTCAAATTGAAAAAAAAAAGTTAAATGAATAATTAGCTTCCAGCAACTGGGCTTATATCGCCAGGTTCTTCATCTAAATAAAGTGGAAGAATGTCAGGTTGTCATATGCCACCTAAGAATGGCTCTCTGATCCTCCAAAATTGCATGAACTATATCAATATCTTTTTCTTTGCTTTCAGTACCATTAACGATAATTTTTAAAAAATCATACATGCAGTCCCTCACATTTGGCTGCCCTGTGATACATCTGTTAAGATCCAAAGGTTCAGACTACTTGGGAGGAACAGGAGGGGTGGGGAAGGGGAACCAGCACAGAACAACAGGAAATCACTTAAAAATCACCAATGATAATTATGGTTATCTCGTATGAGCTCTCATCTCAATCTACGATGCAGAGTAAAGTAGCCATTAAATGACTGAAAGGAGCCTACAACTCCAGATAATTCTTTTAATTCAAATAAATAGGTTCAGGTGGCCAAATCACTTCTGTAAATCTCTTTTTATCTGATAGAAGACAACTGTTTTAATAGCCTCAAAACAGAAGAGATACAGATTGGACTCAATTCTAAAAAAACCAAAAACCAAAAAACTTCATAAGCAAAAGACAGCATTAAGGGAAATGGAAAGATCAACCAAAAGACTTAGAGCAAATACTAGGATGAAACCTAAGAATCTGTGACCCAGGAGGACTCCTCTTCTCCTTCCTGGGGAAAATAGGAAGAAAGAGAGCTGTGTTTTATGAGCTTTCGTATTCCTATTATCTCCAGTCAGAGCACAAACGGTCTGCTCGCCTCCATTCTCCCATCTGAGTTTCAAGGCCATTAAGTCCAACTGTTTCACTTTGTCCTTGAGTTTTAACAGAAACAAGCAATGTTTACAACTAATTCAAGTCAATCATCTGGATGTCTAAAGTCCTCCATAAGTGCCTGTATTATTTATCCATCTACCCATTCAATTATTGATCAAAGATGTTTGAGCACATACTATATATAAACATTGTGCTAAGAAATACATAACTTCCCAGAAATCAAGTTCTTGGCAGTGGGGCTGTAAAATTCTGTTAATAATCTGATGAAAATGGGTGAAATTTGTCCTCTAGATAGAATGTTCTGTCGTCTACATTTCTAGGATAACTGACGTTTAAACATGTCCCTATCTCCTCTGTCTCCCTGTATATATGTTAGTTTTCTCTTGCTACCTGTCAGTACACTTGTCCAAACTTCTTCAAGAAAGGACTCTCTCCATCCATGGACCTGCCGTCTCCTCCCTCACTTGAAGCACCGACCGCAGTGTCTGGCACATGTTGGGAACAGGATGCAGGAGCAGTGGCATAGATGGCTAAAGGGGGAAAGTCTGTGGTTCCACGGCTGAGTGTTCTCACGCAGGAAGAAGAAAATGAATTCCTCAGCATAAATATCTAGTAGAAAACAAGCCTGTGCCCTAACAGTGCTCCTGTTCTAGGAATCAGAACAGCCTCCCAGATATCCTGGTGCTCAAGGTGAAACTTACTCTCTACACCATCGTTTGCAGGAAGAGGAGAATCCCGAGACCCCCATATGCTCTTGATCAACCTCCCTTTCTCCTCTCTCTGCCCAGCCACCAGCGGGGCTCATTTGATCTTTAGTAGCCTTAATTAAGTAGCAGGGGCGTTCTGGTTCATTCCTCCTCTCTCCGTCTGCCATTCAGTCCAGATCCCTAATCCTCTTCGCTGGCCCTGTGCCCCTTGCCCAGCGCTTCGAGTTCTTACCCCGCGTCCATCGCAGCTCAGCATCATCAGCGCGGGTCCGCCTTGCCCCGTCCCCTCTGACTCCCTCCTTCAGCTTCTTGCCGAGACACGGTTCTCCCCCGAGAATCAGCTTCTCCTCAGCCCTGTGAGGGAAGGCTTGCCTTCTCTTCCACACCACCAAGCAATGCCAGGTTGGTGTCCTCCTTGTCCTCGCCAGGTGATCCCCCCCTCTCTCCCCGCTCCAGAAAGACCCACAGCCCCTCCGTCCCACTGGAGAGCGGTGCTCACGCTGATCAGGCTCTTCTCCCTTCAAATCCATCCACGACCTCCTCCTTCCTGCAGCCACTGCTGACCTCTGGCCGTGACCGCTCCCCTGCCGGAGCTCGTTAACTTCAGCTCACCACCCATCTCTAGAACCCCGAAACAAAGCTTGATGGTTTCCCTTTCCAGTTAACCGTGTCTTTCAGGTCCTGCCCCTTCCTTCCTACGGTCTAGTCCTCTGCCCCACCTCAGCTGCTCAGACCTGTGGTTGTGACCACGAAGACTTCATCCGCCAAGAGGAACTCGTTATCAAGCACTGCACTGTCAGACCTGTGCCCCTTTTTCCACCTTAGTCCCTTGCTCTTGGGCCCTTCCAGGACTCATATCCATGGATCTCATCAGGTGTCTATGTTCCTCAACCTCCACGGCCTCACTTCCTACCTTTCCAGTTTAAACTTCAGTTATTTCCTCATCACACTCTTCTGTAAAACCCTTTCCACCTCCTCTGCGCATCCAGACCTGGTTTGGGAAGCATGCTTGCTCCTCAGAAACTGAACCCACAGTCACATCGAAGGTTCTCACTTTGAACACATGGCCACTAACCCCAAGTGGACCCTCAATGCTGGCAGACCACGAAACTGTGCAGATATGTTCCAGCCATTCTGTTACTCTTCCAGTGGAAAATTCTGCACTGTTCCCTCCTCGGATTTCCAACACAGCCTCCCTCATCTGCTCCTTCAGCCCGAGATCTGATCTTGCTTTATCCATGAGGAAACAGGAGCATCTGAACAGGACGCCCTCAACTCCCACAGGTTCGTCTCCCCACCCACGAGCACTGGGCACCTTCCCTCTGCCATCTCTCCTACCTTTATGAACCCGTTTCCACGCCCAGAAGATCCAGCCCTCCACTCCTGCACTGGGTCACCTCCATCTCACCTGCTCTGGAATATTCTGGTACAACTCTCACATCTCTCTCATGCATCATCGATCAATTTTCCTTCTCCACTAGACCCTTAGCATTTAGCACATAACCATGCAATGAAACCTTAAACCTTTAAAAACTAAAAGATCCCATACTCTCTGATCCAGGACCAGTTTTTGATACATGACTTCAAAGAGTTGTCTTTATTCTTTCTCTCTCCAGCTCCTGTCTCTCTTCCCAGTTTCTCTTGAGCCTTTTCCAGTATGTTTCAATCTCACTGAAATTATGCATTTTGCTCATGACTTTGTTGGTGTGACCTTCTCAGCAAGGCCTCCCTGACCACCTTACTCAAAGCTGCAAGCCCAGCACCCTCGCTCATCTGTCCCTACTCCCTTCTCTGCTTTATTGTTCTCCAGAGCTCCCATTTCTATATGACATCCTATACATTTTACCCATTTCTTCACTTACCTTCTTGCCTGTAAGAATGACTTTTGCATAAGATCAGGATTATTTGTCTATTTTATTTTCTGTTCTCCTGGCATCCAAAAGAATAATATGCCAATAAAAAAAAAAACGTGGTAAATGAGTGGTTTGGGGAGAACCATAGCATAGTGATTAAGAGTAAGGCTTTGGAATTGGACAGTCCTCCACTGGAATGGGCAGTAAGAAAATGCTTCTCATGAAAAGAAAAGCAATTTCCCTTGAGCAAATCCCCCACAGCAGAGACAGGCAGGCAGCATCATGGACGAGAAAGGGCACAGAAATAGCAGCCAGCACAGCACCTAGCACCAGACATCTTTGTGCAAGCACTGAATTATGAGAGAGATGACTTACTTCACCTCTTTGGTCTCATTTTTCTCGTCTTCACACTCACATCACAGTCAATAGTTTCTACTAATCTGAGGGCTTGTTAGGTGGTTGACTGTAAGTCAGAAGGGTAGGGAAAAGAAGAGAAGCATTTAAGTTTGAAGTGTTTTTGTGCTAAGACTCACGGTGCTTCCCTGGAACACAGGGGCCTGAAGGTAACACTATTTCATACACTTGAACACAAGGGTAAGAATGAACCAATCAATAGCTGACTGCCCAATTCCCCAGAGAAAATGCATAAGTGAAACAACTGAAGTAAAACAGTCATTATTATAAGATGCCATCATATGTTAATATTTTGAAATGTATCTTTAAAATATAATTTTTAATTATCACAGATTTTATTTACTCTACATGTGTGTGAAACATTAAAGAGAATCCAAAAATGCAAAATAATGAGGATCCCTGCTGCCACATTTGTAAAGCTGAGGGACGATTTCATTTTCCCAGAATTTAAGGCTGCAATCCATGACTTCTCCAGAGAGAGCTTTACCAACATCTTTTTTAAAAAATTCAACTACTCTGCATCCTGTCCTCAAATACATCATCCACAGAGGATGACTAACTCGCACTAGACCTGTCTCTTCTCGAGGGCTGGTTGAAACGTTGCCATCCTTCCTGACAGTTTTAAGTATTTTGGTCATTAATAATTTTTACATCTGTCTTCACATTTATAAGGAACCCCCTCCAAAGCCTTGCAAGTTGGACAGCTTTATTTTGCATATATATATATTTTAAGCATCAGTGAAGAGACATGATAAGTGCTATTTTTCAAGAAAAAGCTCAGTTAGAAGCCAAATCAGAAAGAAGACCAGAAGTCCCGCTTTTAATGCTCTGACCTGACTGTCTCATAATGCTTCTAGCTAACTAGTGACACAACTTAAAGCAGATCACAAAGTAAAGGTCTTATGAAGCTACTTCTATTTACGCTATTTCTAGAAACATTACCAGTTCTGTGTGTCAAGCTATGTAAAACTTGGGAACAAGATTATCATACCACACTAAGTAAGTCGGGATATCCAACATGCCACCCACAGGCCAGATGAAGCTTTCAAAATTGAAAAGCCTCATATACATACACACACACATACATATATATATATATGATTCATTCCCAAAAGTAAAACTTCCCTTCTACCTTAAGCCAACATAGCTCTCACATATGTGCATATGTGAAATGTTTATTGTTTGAAAACACATCGACGTCCATGATTTACAACTAGAAAATCAGTTTGCATTTGGGAGAATATGATTCATAGGTTTACAAGCAAGGTGGGGGAGGGGGCGTATCTTTTCCAAATAAAGGGAAACTGGGTCATAACACAGTCTTATACAAGGTCAACTTGTTAATATACTAATGATTAGCAATTAATCATACCATGATATTTTATATCTTAAAAAATAAATATTCTACACTATCCTGATCCAGGGCCAAATTTTTTTGTGACGGGTGACTCCAAAATGTTGGCTGGCTCAGGGCCCACTTGTTAATACTGAAGAATAAACTAGAGTTAAAGCTTGTGGCATTGGTCTTACTTAAACTGAGTCTCTTGCCAGACAGTGTCCTTGGGATTCAGCGAAGTGTCAGAAATATACATGTGACCTAAGAAGAGGCCCCTCAGCTTTCAGTACAGTGGGAACACAAAGGCACTACCAGAGATATTCAGCATGATTCCTGTTTGTGATTTCCTGTGTTCTGAGGACGGGAGATGTAAACAGTTACCAACCAGTTACCAAAAATACTGGTCACAAAGGATGCACAGGGTCTGGGAGTGAATAAACAATGCTCCTTCCAAACCTGCTGCCATCCATTTGGTGCCAACTTTTGGTTCTGACAAAAAAAAAAACTCCCTTCAGAGGCGCAAGTTAGCCATTTGTTTTGTTCATCTCTGGTGTGTGAAGGGCTCTTTCTATCAGAGAAATTCACCCAACAGCCACCACAGGATGTTTCTCATTTTGATGACTGAAAGGTACATGCCGGGTCTGGAGGAGGGAGCCATTGATTTATTTTCACCACTTTTCTCTGGCTGACAGCGATTTAAGAGAGAAGGAACAAGCCAGATCACTCATCTGCCTGCTTGGCATGCCTGGTAGTCATGAGAGCCCAGATTGAGGCCATCTGTTCAGGTCCCAGCCTCTCCAAACACACAGAAAGAGGATGTCTAAAGGGGTGCGCTCCCACCCTGCTCTGGAGGATTGCAAGGTAGACCAGAAGACCCAGTCCAAGCCGCCCACCCACTCCACTGGATTTGGGCTGATACAGTTATTTCTAAGTTGATTGGCCTAAATGAATGTTAAGTTGATTTGAACATCCCTGGCTCAGTCCTATCTTCCAGGCATGTAGGCAGGTAGACCCAGTGAATCGACAGAAACGCATGTTGCACACAACCTACAAAATGAAACCCGCCTCAGAGGACATCCTGCTCAGTGCCTGCCTGATGGTGCGTTACTGCACCTTCAAACTCAGCTCTCAGATGCCCCTAGATGACTGTAACCAGAAAGCCTGTCTGCAGCAAAGCACACAGATGATGGCCACTCTTCAGAAACAGCAGAGTCATGTAGCTCTACTCAGTGAAATAAAACCAGATGAGATGTTCTCTCTCGCTTCAACATAGCCCTGTTGCACCAAGATTCATGATCTATTATGAAGAACTGCCAATCAACACAGATGCAGTTCGGAGAAAAGAATGCATTAGTATAAGGTTTCTGTGATTAGAATTCTAACCACGTTTCACATATGTTATAAACGCTATTGGAAATAATTTAGCTTTCTGAAACATTTTTAATTTTGCTTTTTGTACTCTAAAAGGTGTTATGCGTTTCAGTTATTGCTGAGGTAATCATGTGAAGGCTGCCCTGGATTTTCCAAAAGAATCCACTATGATAACAAGGAAATTTCTGGAATCTAGGGCCATTTTGGCAACTGTGTTGGTGACACCTCTGCCCCCAAGAAAGCACCTGCTTTCAACCCATACTGACATCAAGGCCACCAGGTGGCACCCTGTCTGACTAGAAGCCACAATGTTAGACCCATGTCCTTTTTCTTCTCTGCAGCTCCTTCCACCTCTAAACCTACTTTTCCATTAACACACATCCACAACCCATTCCTTCAGGGGCCTTCCTGTATCTCAATACAGGAAAATAACTCGTGACCACATGTCAATATTTTAGGTCTCTCAATTTATATACCTGCATTTCCAGTTAGGCTCCCTGTTTTACACAGCCCAAGCTTAGAAGTAACTGGAGAGAGGATGAACATCATCATCATAGATACGCTAAAGTACCATAATGGTAGAGTTCATTTCATTATTCTTACTTTGTTGGATGCTTCCTGCTGAAATCTGTACTGGTTAGATTTGGGACCTTGTGGACTTTCTAAATTACTTTCAGTTAAGTTATCTCTATATATCTATATAGCAGTCTATTCCATGTATAATGTAAGTCTTCTCAAAAAGGCCAACCATTTTTTATGATTTAGTAATCTTAGCAGACATACACCAAACCCAGTTCCCACCAAGAAATGAGATAGAGCCAAAAATGTTAGCAGAAATAAGGAAGGTGCCTACCAAAGGAGGATACCAGTGAGATGCACTTCAGTTTGCCCTTCAGAATCTGAGAATGTTCAGGAGTTGGAAGTACAGGTAGAATGTAAGGGAGGAGTATATTGGACTAAGAAGCTTGAAAATATTAATAAGAGACTATTTTGAAGGCCTAGAAAGAGTACTAATTTTCCAAGAGCCCCATCTCTAATGCACTTATTATGAGATTACTCATACCTCATTCCCATAGGAGTGTTAAGAAGTATTCTCCAGGGAAATTGAGCCTGATAATATCAAGACTCAAGGACATCAGGGAGAGTGGGGAGAAGGGAGATACCAAGACACCCATCCCTCCTTTCCACCAAGCTCTAGGATGTCAACAGCCAGGCTTATGCTTCCTTCAGAGGAGACTGGAGGATCTTGCTCTAGAGAAATGGAAAAAATATATTCAGACTGACTTCTAGGGATTCCCAGGCAAGAATGATCTGGCTGGGCATAGAAGAGTGAAAAGTAAATGAACCCAACTTTCTCACAAAGCTTCTCATTGGTGTTTCAGCATGAAGATGGGTAGAAAAGCAAGAATTACCAAATCTTTGAGAAAAGCCTCCAACTGAAAGATAGAAAATGAAACAGGGGAAAAAATAAACAAAAATGAAAATTTCAAATCTTTTACAACGATAGCATCATAGATAAAAGACATTGCATCCACGAATTACGAACAAAATGTCATAAAAGGATACTAAAAATACAAAAAAGAGTTCTCTGAAATTAAAACTATGAAAGTAAAAATTATTTAAATCCAATAAGAGAATAGGAAGATGAAAGCAAGGAAATAAGTCCCAAAGAGGAACAAAATGTCAAAGAAAGGGAAATAAACAACAACAAAAGGACTAGTTTAGAAAAGCCACATGGTCCAAAATCTAACTAATAGAAATTTCAGCAGGAAAGATCAGTCTGTGTAGAATTTATAAAAAATAAAAGAGCATTTCTCAGAACTGACTGATATGGGTGTCCCAATTGAAAAGTCCTTGAGAATGTCTAGCTAAATCAATAAAGGTCCACCCTATATAATTAGAAATTCTAGGGAATGAAGTGAGAGAGAAGGTCACATACAAAGAATTAGGAAAAAGTGGTATCAGAATCCCATTATTAACACTAGAAACTAGAAAACAAGAGAATGATGGCTTCAAAATTCTAATGAAAAGTAATTTTCATCCAAAAGTCCAAACCTGGCAAAATGATCAGTTCAGCATGAGGGTAAAATAAAGACATTTTTAGACATGTCTTTAATAAACATGCCATGTCACATGTTTCTCCTTTCTCAAGGAATCACCATAGTTAGGAGTGATATGAGATCTGTGCGAGAGAAGGCCCCACATATAAAGAGGTTAAGGAAATTTCCAAAATGATAGCATGGACTACATAGCTCATAGTAAACAAGGATGAAAAAGGAACACATAATATGAAGTGTGCTTGGCATCTGTCACAAGCCATTGTTCGTTTTTACTAAGTTTGGTGGAAGGAACTGGAGGCGCAAGTAGAGGTTAATGACTCACTGAATAAGGACGTTGTCTACTTGGGTTTGGATAAAAGGTTAATCGATTTTCAAAGGCACTTTGATAACTTCAGTTAACTTAAAAAAAAATAATAAAATAAAGTAATGCTTAATATCTTCATATTTTTGGAAGACTTACAAAAATATCAACCAAATTCAGTTCAATTGCAATTCTGCCCAATGAGCTGTGACACTGAATTTCTTTTCAGTTGTATTGTTTTTACATTAAAATTGCCCCTTCCCCTGCCCCCCCCCTTTTTTTTCCATTTTGGCAAATCTCTTAGAGGGGAATCATGTAGCTTGGAGTTGGAAGCAATTGTATTTCACATCAAAAATACTTGTCTTTGAGAGAACTGAAAGAAAGAAGCATAATAATAACAAGAAGTTAAAACATTGATTCCCTTTCTAGTTAACATCTACAATTATTATCAATCCTTTCCCTCTCATCCTTAGTAAGTAAATGTTAATAGCTCAGTTGTGTCCAACTCTTTGCAACCACATATGTAGCCCACCAGGCTCCTCTGTCCATGGAATTCTCCAGGCAAGAACACTGGAGTGGGTTGCCATTCCCATCTCCAGGGGATCTTCCCAACCCAGGGATCAAACCCACGTCTCCTGAATTGTGGGCAGATTCTTTACCACTGAGCCACCAGGGAAGGCCCCTGGTGCAAAACACACATACACACACACTCCAAAGAAGAGTGTTAATCAGTCCTAGATGGTCCACAAAATAGGTAAGACTTTTACCATGAATTCTTTGTTATGCATCCCAAGATACCCTTTTAGTTTACAGAGATTCTCTGTTATCTCGTCATTCCTTTTGTCTATCAATCATGCTCTCCTAATTTTGAAATAATAACACACAACTATGATGAAAAGGAATACGATAAAGCCTCCAACAAACCAACCTTGAAATCAATATATGGATCGAGAAGACAGTAATAAAGATGCAAGGGAAATTGTTACCGTAATAGCTAAAGTTTCTGCAAGAGGAAAAGGTAATCAATTAAATTACCATGATGAATTTACTTTTGTGGACATTTAGAGTCCTTAATAAATTAGCAACCAGATTTACTCAAAAGAGCAACTCCCTCATATATCTGTAATTGTTTAGTCAATTTAGAAATGTGTATTAGTTACCTAATATGTGCTCGGCACTGAATTAGATACTGAGATTTTTTTAAAGGAAAATATGAGCTATTACTTTGCTTTATGTAATTGTTGTAAGAAAACTAAACAAGCAAATAAACATCAAGTAGAAACAGGAGTAAAGTTGAATAACCAACGAGAAGCTTGACGGAGGAAGTGCTGTTGGAGCTGTGCTTAGTCACTCAGGCGTGTCAGACTCCTTGTGGCCCTATGAACTGTAGCCCACCAAGCTCCTCTGTCCATGAGGATTCTCCAGGCAAAAATACTGGACTGTAGTCCACCAAGCTCCTCTATCCATCGGGATTCTCCAGGCAAAAATACTGGAGTGGGTTGCCATGCCCTCCTCCAGGGGATCTTCCCAACCTGGAGGCAAAATTAAGAAAAAAAGGATGGAGGGGAAGAAAGTCTCTCCAAGCCTGGGACTAAAGAAGACTTTTGTTTGGGAGAATTGTCCACCCAAACCACCATAATTAGAGAAACTACTTATCAATTATAAGTAAGCACACAGTAAGCGAATATTAAAAACCACTTTGTCAGGGAGTATTACGGTTTACATCTTAAATGTGAGTATGGATGTGTGCGTGCATGCTCAGTCACTCAGTCATGTACCACCACCAGGCTCCTTTGTCCAGGGAATTTTCCGGGCAAGAATACTGGAATGCATTGCTATTTCCTTCTCCGAGGGGATCTTCCCTACCCAGGGATACAACCCATGTCTCCTGCATCTCCTGTGTCTTCTGCATTGGCAGACAGATTCTTTACCACTGAGCGAGCTGGAAAGCCTAAATGTGGGGATATTCATCCTCAAAGAGTTCGAGCCCAGTTGCAGGAATTAAGGGGGTTCCCAGGTGGTTCAGTGGTAAAGAACTCACCTGCCAATGCATGAGACATAAGAGACTCAGTTTCGATCCCTGGGTCAGGAAGATCACCTGAAGGAGGGCATGGCAACCCACTCCAGTATTTTTGCCTGGAGAATCCCATGGACAGAGGAGCCTGGTGGGCTATAGTCCATGGAGTCACAAAGAGTCAGACACAGCTGAGCAACTTAGCACTCAGGTACACAGGAATTAAGAAGTAACTGAGAGGGAAAGCAGTAGGTACCCGCCATCCCTTTAAAGAGCTGAGTGTCAGACAAGATGAAATGGTGTAGCGGAGTCGAGGCCTTCCAAAGGTGCAGACAATAGGAAAGCAAGAGAGATGATTAAGGGGTTGAGCCCAAGGAAGTAAGATGGGAAACAATCCCCCCAAAAAGGTGGACAGCTTTACAAAGAAGGCTCTTTTTTTTTCATATGAGACTAGAAAAAATAATAGGATAGTTCTTTTATTTAAACAGGAAGAAAAAGTATTGCATTGTGAGGATACAAATTTATTAATATTTTAGAGCTCCTATGTCATTCAAAATGACACAAAGTGGATGTAAAATATCCATATCCATCTATCCATCCATCATTCATCCAATACAGCCATTTACTCCTTCAGCGACCTCCTTAAGGTACAGACTGTGTGTTTAGCACAATTGTGGGCTTTAAAGGATACCAAACAACATTGAGTTCCTTCCTTTAAAGTGTTCCTTATATTTAATTAAAGGCTGTTCTTCCCCTCCCCCAACCCACCCACTGTCCCTGTTATCAGCTCAAAGCAAGAAGGCTGACAAAGCTGCTATTTGAAATATTTTTATGACTGAAAGGGCTACCTTCCTGCAAGGTTTCCAAGACAGGGCATTTTGTCAAGAACTTTTTATGTTCTCTTAACTATGAATAAAAGGCGGAAAGCTGACACAAAGCTATGGCATTACTTTTCTTTTTTAACTTGAAATTGCAAAATGATTAAAGCCACCTAGCCACAATAGTTGACCTATTAAGGAAGAACACCGGTCAGGTGCCAGGCAGGGAAGGGTGTGGAGATATATTTATAAAGGACTCCCCAGACTGCATGCATTTTCCTCTGGGGCTGTTCTCCCTTCCTCACCTCTCTTATTAGCTTGCCTGTAGCTAGCTCCACGAGGCCACCCGAACTGACCCTGCACAACATGGAGTCTCGCAAGCCATAGGGAAGTAAGAAGTACAGTGGTTAGGAGGAGTAATTATAATTTGAGATCTTCACTCACCAGTCAAAGTTGGCTAATTCAAGTAGAAAATTGGCTTTTTTTTTTTTTTTGACTGCACCATGCAGCATATGGTATCTTAGTTCCATGACCAGGGGTCAAACCTGTGACCCCTATATTAGAAGGGCAAAGTCTTAACCACTAGACCACCAGGGAAGTTTCACATTTTATAAATCAGCATTTTGGATACTTCCTCAGTAGCTCAGTGGTAAAGAATCCACTTGCCATGCAGGAGATGCGAGTTCGATCCTGGGTCAGGAAGATCCCCTGGAGGAGGGTATGGCAACCCACTTCAGTATTCTTGTCTGGAGAACCCAATGGACAGAGGAGCCTGGTGGGCTACAGTCCATGGGGTCACAGAGTCGACACGACTGAAGCCACTTAGCACGCAATCACGCAGTATGTCACTTAAAAGTACATAGCCACTTTGATAAGGCCAGTACTGACAAAGCAGCTTTGTGCTTCACTGTTGAGGACTAATTATTCACGTGGCAGTCTTCTGCAAGGGGACAGTGAAAAAAATCATTGGCAAGCAAGCTACAGAGTGCCTCCCAGCTCCACTCCTGCTACCTCCTGTATACTCTACCCGACACTGCCGCTGAAATGATGTTCAAGTCCATACGTCGGGGAGGCATTTTGGAAATACTTTGCATAGGGCTTATTGCTTCTCTGAATTTGCCATGAAATCCTAGATAATCACTTCACATTCTAGACTTCAGCCTTCTCCACTTTAAAAATAAAAGAAGACCAACAAAATCAATCCAAAGCTCTGTTACTCTATGCAGTGATGTTGTCTTCTTCAGAATTTACTTTTAAGCCTGCAGACAACAGCAGCGACTAATTCTATAACTGTGTTTAATACCCGACATGATCATCTCTGACTTTATAGAATTAAAATAACTCAGACATAACAGCAATCCAGCAGCCAGGATTAGTGACAGCTCAAGGAACAGAAATAACAAAGAAACAACACAGAAACCGCTCTAAATGTTTAGGCATCTAGCTAGAAACGGTGACACCTTTCTCATTTGTGCTCTCCAGAAAGCCCTAAACCCATCCAGAAACACGAGTGGAGGGCAAAATGGATCAACGGGCAGATTTTGGAAGACATGTTTCTATGGGGGGAAAAAAAGGTCAAAATTGAGCATTTTGCTGACTATCCTGGTTTTCGTCGCTTAAAGCATTTCTTCTTGTAGGAGTCTAAGTATTTGAGCATATAATTCAAAATTATACACCAAAGCGACTGATTTCCAATGTTTTAAACTACAACATGAAAACAAAATCAGTAAGTATAATAATAAGAGCTCAGGAAAACACCCCAAGCTGGAGACCATTTATTTTGAAACTGTTGGCAAAACTCCCACGAAGGATATTGTTTTCAAGAGAGAGCAAGCACGTTCAGGTATGGGTGAATCCATTTATAAATATAGTCAACCAAGTGCCACACAGAGATAATAAAAACTTAGAGTCTAAGAGAGGAGGGTAATTGCATATATCAAATGTTAAGAGTGGTGAAAGGAGAGGGGTGTGGAGGTAACTTACGGGTGCAGAAGTGTGCGCGTGCATGCTAAGTCGCTTCAGTCGTGTCTGACTCTGCGCGACCCACAGACTGGGGCCCCACCCCCGCCAGGCTCCTCTGTCCATGGGATTCTCCAGGCAAGAATACTGGAATGGGTTGCCATGCCCTCCTCCAGGGATCTTCCCAACCCAGGGATCGAATCCGCATCTCTTAATGTTTCCTGCGTTGGCAGGCTAGTTACCACTAGCACCACCTGGGAAGCCCTGGGTGCAGAGATAGGGGTGATCAATTCCCCTGGGGGAATGGACAGAGAGTGTCCATTCCAGGCTGACACAGACGGTAGCATTATAATTTTAAAAAAAGTAGCCGATGGCTGAGGCGTTCTGCACACTGGGAGTTGCTCCTTAGAGCTCAGGCATGGATTTCAAGGGCAGTTATTTTCGAGACCCTCTTACGGAAGACCTAGTCGGCCAACCTATGTGTAAAACTTCTCCCACTAAAGGGCTTGCAACAGATGAATAGCATAATCAGATGTGCCTTTAGAAATATAACTGCGTGAAGAATGGATTGGAGGGGTGTGATATTAGACAGAGTCACATGCCAGAGTGTTGGCTTTCAAACTAAATTTAAGTGACCCCTTTCTGAAAATTCTGTGGGTCAAACCTTCTACTAAACATAGCTCTCATCTTCTCATATCGCCTCTTTAAGAAGCAGGGCAGAATCTCAACACATTTTTAATATCCTGTTAGATTTCCTTAGCTGGAAAAAGAAAAGCTACTTAAGGCTGACATTAAGGTACATTCCTTGAGCGGCTGTCTGAGCACTCTAACCCAATCTTTCTCTGACTGTACTATTGAATGTAACATCATTAAGTTTTGCAGGGAAGAAATTCTAATAACCATATTCTCTGCCTTGTGTTTTTTATACTCTATCACAGAATGAATATGGAGTGCTTTTTAAGCTGATTATATAATTTACAGTGAGATCTGTTTCATTCTTAGTTATCAGTAAAATTATTAAGTTAGCAGCTGCAATCCACTTCTGCCAGAAAAGGAGGAATGAGATTCATCACGTACAAAATGATCCTCCATGAATAAATTATCCTGTGGTTATAATATTTTAAAATTCCCTCATACCTTTTAAAAACTATATTAATCAAATCACTTGGATGTCAGGATGCTTTAAAAAGATAGATATTGTTAAAATGCTGCAATTTTTGGTAAAGATTTCTCCAACCACTTAGGGAACCTGAATGAAAATAGAACTGCTTCCTTAAAGAACCTTACTAAATCCATTAACTATTGATACATAACATGCTGCTTCTGGATAAAAAATACTCATGGTTTGTCCACTTGGGCAAAACACTAATTTGATGTGTAACAATACAAACAGTGGCTATTAATAGAGTAATCATTTGAAAACTGTATTTTCAAAAATCAAACTAAATTTCTTTATAAATAGAATATTGATCAAGAGCATTTGTTAATAAATTGATTTGGATTTATTCTCACATCCTATTTGGTACAGAAAACCTGTCAGTTTAGCCCACCTGAACAATATTTGAGCACTCACTGAATGTCAGGTTCTGAATGTGCAAAGAATCTATAGTAAAGAAGAGGCACGTGCAGCCATGCTCAGTCGTGTCCAACTCTTTGCAAACCCATGGACTGTAGCCCACCAGGCTCCTCTGTCCATGGGATTTCCAGGCAAGAATACTGCAGTGGGTTGCCATGTCCTATTCCAGGGGATCTTCCTGACCCAGGGATCGAACCCCCATCTCCTACGTCTCCTGCATTGGCAGGCAGATCCTTTCCCACAGAGCCCTTTCAGGAGTGCCCCCTAAAGCACGCCTAAAATAAGCATACTGGAAGATCCAGAGAGACAGAACTATCAACTCACAATGACTTGCTGGGGTCAGCTTGTAAGTAAAACCAGATGGCGCTAGAGGAAACAGTCTACCTTGACCCCAATCTGGAGTAAGAGTGAAGGTAGCAGAATACGCCAGCCCAAAACATGCTGCCTTCCATTATTATTTTGAACTTATAGGCAGCAAATGCAGAGAGACGT
Organism: Okapia johnstoni; assembly: GCA_024291935.2. Lineage (NCBI taxonomy): Eukaryota > Metazoa > Chordata > Mammalia > Artiodactyla > Giraffidae > Okapia > Okapia johnstoni. Next base: position 7,873,741 of record CM044321.1, on the reverse strand, counting down.
TTTCTCTGAACTCCTCTTATCTGATTCAGCTTCAAGACAGATTTTTCAAAAGGAACTTGGAACTCCCCCTGGAGTTACACCAACCAGAGACGACTGGCCCTTCCCACCAAAGAGAACCCCAGAGGTCAACACTGTACTCAACCAAACTCTGTCACCCGTTTGCTCCTCCATAGATTCTTCTTAGGATCCATTTGTCTTTCCTAAAAATCATTTCATCTCTCCTCAAAGGCCTACATCCCTTCTCCCCTTTGCCTATTAAGATGGTTTTTAAGTCTGGATTCTGATCCACTTCTGGGAGTTATTCATTTTCCCTGGGTATTTCACACGTACATGTGAGGTATACACGCAAATCCACTTGCTTATTGTTCTCTTGTTGGTCTCTTTTATCACAGGGGTCTCAGCCAAGCACGCAGAAGGGAAGAGGGATTTTCTATATCCTCTCTTCCAGAAACGTGTGATGCTATTTCCCATGGCCAGTGAGTTTGATATCAACATGCAGCAAAGGGAATGCATTTGTAAAAATATAAATAGTGATGGTCTCCTGAGGGCCAATATATACCTATTAAAACATACAAAGCATTCTAATGACTAAGAAAGGACAGGATGCGGTGGTATCTCTAAGAATGCATATGCTTCTAAGTAATCTTTCCTGGGTAATAAAATGCAATCTGATAGGGATATCTCATGAGGCTGTGTGAGTGGGCAAGAAATTCACAGAAGAGCTTTGATGTGGGTAGGTGTAAAATTATACATTTATGCAAAATAATTCAAATGTCCCTTGTAGAAAGATGAGTTCCAAGAAATCACTTACAGCTTAGAAAAGGATCTAAAAGTCAGATATTTCCTTAAAATGTGTTACTACAGTCAAAACAGCATATCAAATCCTGAGTGACTCCAGATTTTTGACAACTGTGGTGTATCTTCGTAACTCATTCTTACAGCACAGATGTCCTGAAAGATGGGCAACCTTGGGGATGGTACAGGAGGTAGCATAAGGGAAACTGAGTCTCGTTCAGATTTGAAGCGAAGAGAAAAACATGCCCAGTGAGAGAAGTAAAGGAAAAAGGAGGCATTTTCCCTTCATCCTTCAGTGCAGAATGTGAATCAAGGAAAACAGAATTAAGAACTGTGGGAAGTAAACAATGCAAAGACTAGAAAAGCAAATGGTGAACAAGAGAATCAGAAGGTAGCAAGCCTGAGCATGAAGGAAATCATAAAGGTAATCAGGAAAGAGCTAATGCCAGACAACGGCACAGTAGTTTATTATAGGAAATTGGTTCTCAAAATGTGGTCTCTGTGATACACCATCATCTGAGAACTCGTTAGAAACGTAAAACCTGTCTCAGGCCCTTGGATCTATTGAATTAGCAACTCCAGGGGCCCAACAATCTGTGATTTAATAAACTCTCTACGTGATTCTCATGCACACTCAAATCTGGGAACCGCTACTCTGAAAGCTAATAGCTATGAAGATACTATAGTTACCAGGTAGTTACCTGGGAAGTTGGGTTTACAGGTGGCTTCTTTGGTCAAAGGGCATTTGACATTACTTTAGTGAAAAGGTACTTCTTCCTCAACAAATGCCTCTTACTGAAGCCTTGAACACAGGTTGCTATCCTACTTCAAAGCTTCCCACAGGGTTTATCTAGACTGGTAGTCCTCAACTTGGGCCATGTTGCTTCTCAGAGAATATATGGCAATGTGAGGGGCAATTCTGGTTGTCAAAACTGGGGAAATGGAATGGTACTACCATCATCTATTGAGTAAAGGCCAGGGGTGCTGCTAAACACATTACAACACACAGAACAGCTAGCTCCCCTTGACAAATAATTGTCATTAGAGCTGCTGTTGAGAAACTCTGATGCTGATCAGTTGCCCTGGGAATTCACACCAAACGTCATCTGTTGGCCCTTCCATTCCTCCAACTAGAACAGACTCAAATTAGTTCCACTAGAACAGACTCATTGGAAAAGACCCTGATGCTGGGAAAGATTGAAGGCAGGAGGAGAAGGGGATGACAGAGGATGAGATGGTCGGATGGCATCACCAATACAATGAACATGAGTTTGAGTAGGCTCTGAGAGTTGGTAATGGACAGGGAAGCCTGGCGTGCTGCAGTCCATGGGGTTGCAAAGAGTCGGACATGACTGAGTGACTGAACTGAACTGAAAACTTGTGAAATCCTGGTTCCACTGATACAGTCAATTCTGCCTTTATACACAAGCTTTTCCATGATCTGCCTTCCATTCACTCATCTTAATTATATATGACTTTTCTCAGGTAACACAACCCTCTCAGCTGCACACTCCATGTCAACGTTCAACCTACCATTTAAAAATCCCCAAAGAGAATTGAAGTCCTGGTTCCAGCACTTCGTCTTTTCTGACTTGAACATGTTGTATAAACACAAAAAGATAGTTTCCATCATGATGCCACTTGGTGGGGAGCCGTACAAATCTGTGAATTTTCATTCCACAAAGATAATACAAAATGTCTATCTACAGAAACAGTTTTATTTTTTTTTCTTTTTATCAACAGAAATTTCAAAGCCAAGAAGCTGAGAGTTGATGTTTTTTCTAGGAGGAAAGTTAAAAACCCTGCACACGTTTGGTTACTCGTTTGTTGTTGTTCAGTTGCTAAGTCATGTCCGACTCTTTGCAACCCCATGGACAGTAGCCCTCCAGTCTCCTCTATCTGTGGGATTTCCCAGGCAGGATTACTGGAGTGGGTTGCCATGTAATGTGTTATGAACCCATGGGTTTAGGTTAAACTAGGATAAATTCTGAGTACTCCATCGGAAATGTCAGTGCAGTAAACCTATAAAATATTTTAAAAACAATGCTTCCACTAATCATCAGGTCCATAGAAGTGAAGGACTTCATAGTGACTACTAACTGATTCTGGGGAGATACGTGTGTTCTGAACTCTGACACACTGTTTTCCAATACAAACCTGAGAAGGGAACAGAATGAATATGGACTATGGGTGACCTGTTACAAGCTCGTGCTTATGAAAATATTCATCAGCAATGAGTTAATACATATTTACCAAAGCCCTATGTGATAGCATGCGGAAGGAAAATTAACTTGTCAGCAGTCATTTTCATCTGGACACAGAGACTGCACCCAAATGCCATCTGAAGTATCCACAAAAAATGCACTTCTCCAAAGGGCTTCAAAAAAGAAGCTATGGGCATGACAGAAATTATCCTTTGACCTCACGTGGAGCAAGACAGATTCTTCTCTCCACATTTCCATCCCAGGGAAGAAATTCTGACATGTCTTGTTTTGAGTAAGTTCTACTTCTTGTATCATGTAGTTTTACATCTGCCTTGGCAAACTGCAGAACTTGTTGGGAAAGAAAGGCCTCTCTTGTATGTGGCGAAAGTCATGCTGGCCTTTCTACAGAACACAAGAAGAGGGTCAGCCAGTTGACAAGAATTTACTGACAACAATCCAGGTATTCAGGTATAAAGCAATGACATGGGAATTCACAGGAAGTCAGGGGGGAATGATGAAGTTTGCGCTGAAGTCAGAGCAGTGGGATATCCACCAGATTTCATAAGCAAGGTTTCTGTATACGAATGGTCAGTGACCACTGCCTCCCTCTCACCACTTTAACCTCAGGGTCAGCCCAGCCTAATTTGTCTCAGGGAGTAGCAAGATCTCTTCATATTAGAGGGGAAGTAACTGCAGCAGCAATGCTTCCCTGGTGGCTCAGCTGGTAAAGGATCCGCCTGCAATGCAGGAGACCCCAGTTCGATTCCTGGGTTGGGAAGTTCCCCTGGATAATGGATGGGCTATCCACTCCAGTATTCTTGGGTTTTCTTGGTGGCTCAGACGGTAAAGAATCTGCCTGCAATGCGGGAGACCTGGGTTCAATCCCTGGGTTGGGAAGATGCTCTGGAGGAGGGCATGGCAACCCACTCCAGCATTCTTGCCTGGAGAATCCCATGGACAGAGGAGTCTGGCGGGCTACAGTCCATGGGGTCACAAAGAGTCGGACATGACTGAGCAACTAAGCACACATGTACATGTGCAGCAGGATCACCTTGTTCTTATTCAAATGCACTTGCATTCACTGTGTTTCCCATTCTTCCACTTCTTCTCACTCTCTCCCATGTGACTCCCACTTCTTTCTCATTCTTCTCTTCAACACCCCTCTTCCAACTCTTGCCTAAGGAACACTATTCTTCTCCCACTTCTCAATCTCTCATTATTATTCTTCACTATGCAAGTCCAAAACACCCCATTTAGTAAAATTTTGGAAAAGTACAGCCATAAGTATAAGTGGCAGTCTCTCAGTCATGTCCAATTCTTTGCAAACCCATGGACTGCAGCCTGCCAGGCTCCTCTATCCATAGAATTCTCCAGACAAGAGTACTGGAGTGGGTAGCCATTCCTTTCTCTAGGGTATCTTCCCAACCCAGGGATCAAACCCAGGTCTCCTGCATTGCAGGCAGATTCTTTACCATCTGAGCCATGAGGGAAGCCCTTCAGTATAATAAAATTATATGCAATTTAAAACTCTTAGATAGCTGCTGGAAGTCCCCAAAATTCTCCTTCAGAATCTTAAAGGAAAAATGTCCCAACTCCTTCCTCATTTTTCTCTAATTAGATTTGCTTCTCCCCACCAAAGTTATTCAAATCATATTCTTAACACAATTCTACAATGTCTACTTTGCTTAAAAATCATATTTTTAAATAGTGTATCACTGGAAATCTTCAGAGTATTTCAGCTGATTAAAACAAGATTTTGATGACTGTATTAGTTATGTGTAACAAATTATTAGAAAATTCAGTGGCCAAAAACAACAAACATTCATTATCTGACCGTTTCTGTGAGTCAGGAGTCCAGGAGCTGCTCAGCTAGGTGGTCCTGGCTCAGGGTCTCTCGTGAGGAGCACTCAGGTTATCCACAGGAGGACGGCTGTCTTCTCGAGACTTGACGGGCACTGAAAGGTCCACTGCCAAGATGGCGCACTCAGAGGCTGTCAGCAGGAAGCCTCCGTTCCTCACCATGTGGAGGAATCGCCCACCGTGTGGGCCTTTCCAGAGGCTGCCTGGGTGTTTACAGGCAACTGGCTTCCCTCAGAGCAAGTCATCCAGGAAAAAGAAATCAGGCTGCCTTTTCTAGACTGGTCTCTGAAGCAACACTCAGTCACTTCCATTTTTTGCCCTGTGCCTTAGGAGTAAGTCATTAAAACCAGATCACATTGAAGGGAGAGGGGTTAGGTTCCAACATTTGAAGTAAGTTTCAAAGAATTTCTGGACACATTTCAAAGCACTTGAATGGGCAAGGCTTGAAACCAAGGCCCGCTCAGAGTGTTATTTCCATGAGGAAAACTCATGCTGTACTCTACCTGCAAGCATACATTTCAAACAGATTTTTGTAAGGAGGACACACCCCACGATGTGTGAATATGGCTAAAGGATGTTGCCAAATACTACATGTTATTGAGACAAATTTGTTGAAAGCTACAAGTTCATTGCTTTTGCCAACATAACATAGTTGAGCAATCAGGTTATCTACATCTATATACAGCTGAGCCTTGAATAACACAGGTTTGAACTGCACAGGTCCACTACAATGGGCAATTTTTCGACAGTAAATTCGATGGCACTGTGGTTGGCTGAATGTGTGGATGTAGAACCCAGAATACGATGGGAGCTGGCGTCCAGAGGGCTGACTATAAGTTGCACTCTGATTTTCAACTGCAGGGAGCGTTGGCACCCCAACCCCTGCGCTGTTCAAGGGTCAAACTGTATACACACACATCTCCAATACTTTAGTCCAATAATTCAACTTGACAATTAAACTAACTATGGAACACCAATAGGGTTCTATAGAAAATAACAGATGACTCACAGATGAGAATATGGGGACAATTTTAACTACTAAGGAAACAAGCTGTTTTAATAGCTCATAAAAATGATCTCCATTTACTCATACATTAGGACAAGTCCATTATTAACTATCAATGATCACATAATCTAGGTCATCTTTTAAGATACACAGGTATGAAAAAGAATATTGTGTTTTTAGGAGATAAGTTTCCCTCTCAAAATATTCTCTTATAATTGATTGCTCTAATTCCCACCTCGTTTCCACTGTCTTTTTCTCTCTCTCCTGTCCTGGAAGAAAGGTGTCCTGGACCAGAAGAGTTTGGATTTACTTTTCTCCTCCTCCACATGAAAGTATGGTCCAAATTCTAAAGTGCACTGTTGGAAGCAACTGCAGTTCCATGTCTAGTTCACAAGGAATCAAAAACTACTATATCTAAAAATAAAAGCAGAATTTCCCGGTGGTCCAGTGGCTAAGATTCAGTGCTTTCATTGCCACGGGTGTAGGTTCAAACCCTGGTTGGGGAACTAAGATCCCACAAGCTGTGCCGTAAACCAAAAAATAAATAAAAATAAAACCAGTATACCTAGCAAGTAGGCATATTTAACTCATGTGAAAAAGTATCAGACACAGCCCACGAAAGCATGATCAATAATATATTTACATTGCTAATAAACTACTGCTTTTTCTGTGTCTTTCCATGTATTCTTCCTAAAGATCTTTGCTGGCTCTCCTTCCCTACCCAGGTGTTCAATGTTGGTGTTACTTAAGGTTCCTTTTCTTCTCATCTAAAGCGTTTTCCCTGGTGGGCTTGTCAACTCCTACGGCCTCAAAAACCAGCTAAATAACAGGATCACTCCAGTGGTGAACCTCCAGCCTAGGAATCAACCAGCCACAGAACCTGCCCTACTTCAGTATTTACTATTGAAAAAAATCCAACTGTTAGTGACCTGCACGGTTCAAACCCATGTTGTTCTAGCGTCAACTGTATACACCACTGGCTGAAGCAGAGAATTTTGATACAGTGGGAATATCTGCTTAAAGCAAATTTAAAGAGCCCCTCTTGTGTGAGACAGAAAGTGTGAATGTGTGAAATCCTAGCACCTGAATTAACACAATTTCCACATTCTCCCAAATTTATAGACAAACCTGCATGTGCTATAGAAGGAACAGAATTTTAAGTAGTTCTACTCTCTAATGTCACAAATTTATTGACAGTGTATTCCCTATTATAATTTACACCTTCAGCATCTGAAAATCTTATGCAGCACATTTCAAATAAAATGGATGTGAATATATTTATAACTCTTCATTATAATTAATTTTTATAAAAATTACAGAAAATGCTCATACCAATTCAACAAAATGCAATAATAAATTGTCCTAAGACTAATTCGGTCCTAAGATTTTCACTGCATCTCATTCCACTTTGCAGAGAGAGTAGGCGACAGCTGATTTAGTGCAGTGTTCCCATCCCTCATGGACATCAACTTTATTGCCACTTAGAAATCACTTGCTCAGGATAATTATTTTTGGAACTTTTCACAAAACCATCTTACTGCCTGAAGTGAGGTCATAATCTATTTTTAAGTAGAAAACTGGAGAAGAAAGTGATAATATTTCAACAGAGGAAGGATACTCTGAAGGAGTTCTCCTGTGAAGCCATTGAAACGCCTCCTCCATCTCAGGTGAAGGTAAAAACAGACCCAGAAATACACCTCTTCCTTAATACAACTCTGCTCCTTACTACAAGTGGAGCCTTTTCAGACCCAACCCCGCAACTTTCAGTGAGACAGAGGAGTTCCTTCCAAGACAAGAAGAACTGAAGCAGTTGGATAGAAACCTAGAACCTTAGGTTTGAAACCCTTGTATTTGCCTGATCTTTAAAAACACAGTATTCAGAAAGCTAATACTATGTCTTACCTGACGAAAGGACACTGAGCTTTAATGAGTCAGTCAAACACGGAGAGTTTCTTAAGCTTCCACAGAGCTGTGTGTCACATAAAATCTGTCATTATTAATAAGAAAATAATAGCAGTCTTGAAAATCTGCTAGATGGATAAATATCTAAGAGGCAAGAAACACATTAGACTCAACTGATTAGACTCAACTGAAGGCAAGATCAGGTCACTTCACCCTCAGGACCCATGTTCCCCTGTTGATTGATTCACTGAATCACACAACTGGGACATAACTCAATTTCCACACAGGTAATTTTACTACTTTAAATGCTATTCATTTTATTTATGCTAAATAGATCCATATAATGGGACATTCAGCAAATATTTTGTAAGATGAACCAATTCTCAATATACTGACTTGGATTTCTGAAAGAATTATAATTTATTAAGTGAAAAAAGAAAAAGTCAGAACATGTATGTAAAGTATAATTTTATTCTATAAAATGCAAATATGTATATGTTCATTACAAACTATACAGAAAAAGAGAAGTAGATTCATTTCTATGGATACTTATTAAATATCTGGAAAGTTTCATTTCAAATTGTTAAAAGGTACTACCTCTGAAGTGGTAAAAAAAAAAAAAAAAAAAGACAAAAAAAGCAAGAATCAACGTTCATCTTCACATCATAAAACCTGAGTTGTTTCATTTTAACAAACTTGGACATTTTTCAACATGGACTACTTCATTATAATGTTTTCTTAAAAAGAAGTGTTCTTAAAATAGAAAACTAATAAGGAACTAGTACATAGCACGGAAAACTCTACTCAATACTCTGCAATGACCTATATGGGAAAAGAATCTTAAAAGGAGTGGATATATGTATATGCATAACTGATTCACTTTGCTGTACACCTGAAATGAACACAACTTTGTAAATCAACTATACCTCACTCAAAATTTTTTCAAATGTGTCCCAGCCCTTCATCAGGGTCGATTCCTCACACACCATGGAGGCCCCCAGCTCACAGCACACCATGTGAATCATGTCTGTGGACACGTCGTTCACAGCGTGCTTGGAAGCCCTCCTCCACAAAGGGTGGAGACACATCTGTACACACAGCGCACCTGCATACACACACCCCCTCAGAGCTTTCTGCAGTGGGAGTGCGGAGGTTGCTGAGAGGACCACTGCCTGCATGCGGGAGCTGCCACCATGATACGGAGAAGGCCACTGATAGCAAAGTCAAGGTCCAGAAAGAAAAGAATACACTGTTGAATTCTGGAATGTTTATCCTCCCTTTAAAGAAGGCAACTCAAGGTAGCAGTTAAAACAGCCTGCTCTACAGACTGCCTAAAACTGAATCCTGAATCCATCTGTTATTAGCTAGGGAACTCAGAAAACTGCTTCTCTGTGCCTTATTTCACAGTCTGTAAATTGGGGGTATTAATAGGGACATTGTGAAGTTTAAGTGACTTAGTGCAGAAAAAGAGCTTAGAACAGTGCCTCAGACAAACATAATACGTATTCAATACCTGTCACTTGGAGATAGTGCTCTTGTTGTGTCTACACCAATAAGTGGTAGGAAGGAGGGGTTCAGGTGGGAGAGGGAGGCGGCAGAGAAGGTATTAAAAACGGGGCTCACTCGTTGTACCCACCTTATAAATGTCTCCAACCAGTCAAGCTCAGAGAGAAGCAGGCATAAGCCCTCAAGATCTGACTTACTATTCTCTAGAGCTAGATGTACATATCTTTTGGCATAAATAAATAGTTCAGTGATTACATGTCAAAGTATTATATGAGCAGGGACATCAGAATGGAAAGATTTTCACCAACTGAAACCCTATTATTTCCATTTTGATAGAAGACCTCACATCAGGAAAATCTTATTTCTAATGGGCAAAACTTGAATTTTATACAATGAAAGAGAGCTGTTTGCCTTTGAAAAATGATCATTTAATTTCTAAAACTTTTGGTTTCTTCTAAATAGTGATTTCCCAAAAAACAGTTGAAATATGAATCAATAACAAAAATATACCCAACTGATATATGTTCAGTAATACATCAATTGTACGAAACAAAGAATTCTTCCATCATGACTGTCTATGGTCTTCACTGAGATTTGTTTTAAATTAGTTTCTGATATTCAGTAGACACTGACATCACCAAAATTAGAAGGATTTTCTAATATCAAGTGGGTATCCTAGTGAATATATGGGATTTCCTTACAGACAGGCTTTTAACCATATACTGTTTTGTTAGGAGGCCTGATAGTCTGATGCTACCAAAAGTTCCAGGGGTGCGGTCTAGAGAGTACATGAGCTGTCAGAGCCCAGTTCAGCTAATGATTTGAGCATTTACATGTTAACATGGTATGTGTGTGTGTGCATACTTGCTCATATGTGTTCTTAACTCTGTGCTTGAAAACATGATAGGTATGTTTTTGTTCATGTTTGTTTTCACCTCCATGACACAAAACCATTCTCTTCATCGCCACAAAAATACATTTCTTAACATAAATTAGAGCTCCACAATGAAGGCATGGAAAAGGAAGACTCAGATGACAAAATTTCCTTTTTCAAATGTTGTAAATGCTTATCTGAGATACAACTCTACAATGAATACCAATTAAACACTAGAAAAATTTTCATTCATCAATTCAGATAAAATTTATAACCACCTAATAAATGCCCGGCATAATACAAAAACATGCTTTCACATACAGAAGAGCAAAAAAAAAAAAAAAACTATTATTGCACCTTAATATTCCTCTCCATATTCTCATCACTTTTAAGATATAAAGTTGTTTCCACATTTTGATGATTTAATCCAAATACCATGGACTCCTGCATTCTATACATCTTGCTAGTTTTCACTTTTACATTATTTTCCCCTTCTGCTGCTGCTGCTGCTAAGTCGCTTCAGTCGTGCCCGACTCTGTGCAACCCCATAGACGGCAGTCCACCAGGCTCCCCGGTCCCTAGGATTCTCCAGGCAAGAACACTGGAGTGGGTTGCCATTTCCTTCTCCAACTAATACCAACTAAAAGGCAGCTCTTCTATCACTCAGATTCCCTAAAGAAAAATGATACAAGGAATTTTGAAGCTAGTGCATCTGAAAAAGTACAATGGTTTAAGTAAAGTTACAAGCTGCTGTTCCAAATAAAGTTTCATTTTTAGCCCTTCATATCTCAGCAAAATTCTCCTCGTACAGTAAACTTTTGAATTAGATAAAGTTAAAAAAAAAAAACTCACATCCTTTATGTGTTAACTTTCTGAAGTTCTCAATAGAATTCCATTGGGAAACTACTATAGTGGTTTAGAAAAGAAATTAACCAAAATTAACTTTGTGTTAAAAAACAAGCAGTCCTCAGGGAGAAAGATTTATTTTTCCACATTTACAACTTTTTCTGGCACCTAAAATACAATGAAAGAAAATGTTAGAGTATACAGAATATACATAAGAGTCAGTAGACTGGATTTTCAATAAAAATGCTATTTCAACTCAAGGTATGAGGATGATTTTAAAACAAAGCTGAAAAGCTACGAAGATTAGAAACAGTGATAAAATCTTTGAAGAATGGATTGATTATCCGTTTTCACCTTCGGCCATTCTAACTTTGCTTTTACTCGGCAATAATTAATACCACAAAAAGCAATATCTTAACATACACCCAAAAAGGGGTGCACTGGGTATAGAAACCTGCTTTGAAGGGGGATCCAGATCATGTCTTTTGTCAGCTTGTGGTGATTTTTAAAACTATGGTGCATCATATTCTTGATTTCAAATTTATGAACCACATGTGGATACAATTACAAGAAGACATTATTGGGAAATCCTCTAGTTTTGAAAACTAACCTATAAAATAATTAAACTACTTGCCTCAAAATGTACACGACTTGCACTTCTCTGGGGCAAATAAGCCCAAGCATTTCAGCCTAGAGGAAATATCTTTTTTTTTTCTGATATATTTGTGTTTATTACCATCACATTTATACATATCGGGCCTATTTTTTGTTTAGTTGGGGGCTAATTACAACTGCCATATGACCCAGCAATCCCACTGCTGGGCATACACACTGAGGAAACCAGAATTGAAAGAGACGCGTGTACCCCAATGTTCATCACAGCACTGTTTACAATAGCCAGGACATGGAAGCAACCTAAATGTCCATCAGCAGACGAATGGATAAGGAAGCTGTGGTACATATACACAATGGAATATTATTCAGCCATTAAAAAGAATACATTTGAATCAGTTCTATTGAGATGGATGAAACTGGAGCCCATTATACAGAGTGAAGTAAGCCAGAAAGAAAAACACCAATACCGTATACTAATGCATATATATGGAATTTGAAAGATGGTAAAGATGGAAATATCTTGATTGAAAATGTTGAACGTCATGAATGAGACGGTATAGGTTAAAAAGGAATGAAGGAGCTTTTCCTCATCCTTTAAAATTAGGTACATAATTTTAAGACAAAATGGTATTCCTCACAGTGCTAGTTATTTAATGAACTTATAACCTCAAGAGGTAATACAAGATGAAAATAAAAGTTCTCATTTCAAGTTTATGTAAGTCATAGGTAGTATCTCCACAGTAAGTTGAAAATAATTGCAGATAAGAGGGCAATCATCTTTGGAAGTCAATGTCAAGGAGGAAACTGACCACTCCCCTAGCTAATCATTCACACCTGGCTCCAGTTTCCTTAGGTGGACTTTGCTCTCCTTTGAAACGCTATTCTTCATGTTCTCATGTCTTAGCCAAGCCAGTCCCCACTGTATATTCACTCTAAATGTTGCAAAATACCTCCCACACACACAACTGCATCAGCAGCAGATACATTCATTCTGATGGTGCACAGAGCCTACCTGTTGAATAAGTGATGCAGAAAACAGGCCATGAACACCAGGAGGTAGGGGCTCCGCGCCTAGGGAATAAACTACAAAGCAAAGAAAATAACAGATTGCTGCTTCCTTTGAAGGTAATTCTAAAATATCTCCTAGTCAAATGATACCACTTTCTGATTCATAGAATTTATAATGGAAACAAGGGAGGGTGAGTTAAGAACTCCACATCAAAATTCTGGAACAAGTAATATCTCAGTGTCTTAACAATACATTTAAGGAGTAAACTGTAAAATAGTGCAGTATTAACTGATACGCTCTTTTCAGGGCACCTCCTTTCAAGACAGTCAAATCAGAGCAGTCTCACAGAAAAATGTAAACATCCTCATCAGTAGCACTTCAAATGCCCAGCTGTCATCCTGTAATTATCTGTGGCCCCAGAGAAGCATTAACTGAAACAGGAGAGAATTTTTTAAATTTCTTAAGTAACAGTCCAATCCAGGGCTGATACAGCAGTATCATGGCGTCAGGAACCCGGGCTCCACCAGGCTTGTCTCTTGAATTCATATCCTCCTCTCCACTCTCAAGGCCGCCATCTTAGTTCAAGACGCCATCTTCTCTTCCTTAGACTATCGTCATGGCCTTCCTTCTAGTGCCATTGCTTCTGGCAGCTTCCTCATTACTCCCATAAACCAATGTGATCTGAGTGTTCTCAAGAAGATTCTAAATTCATTACCATGGGAGTCAAGGCCCTTCAAATTATGGCCTGGGTTTACCATTCCATCTGCTTTTCCAGCCAATCCCTTGCACTCTGTTGCCATTTCCCAAACACTTCACAAAATCTTTCTGATTTTTGCTGGAATGGAACTTCCCTTCTCACCTCTACTCTGTCCTTTCTCGGCCTCGTCACTCTTCAAGGCCCATGTTGGATGTGATCTCATTTGCTAAGTGCTGTCTCCTCTCTGGGCTCTTCTGCCCACCCAAGTGAACTCAATAAATATTTAATGAGCATAAAGTAAGGTAAAGGACTGGAGATATTGACATAAATAAGAGTGCTTCTGCTCAAAGTGGTTAAATATTTAGCAGATGAAATGGAAACTTTACTCATTAGAATAAAACATTGTCAACAGGACAATGGCAATAACATCAGAGTGCTATGGGGGCACTTAATCTTGCCTCCAGACAAAATCAAAGGTTCTACAGCTATGTACAATATACTTTCTTAATTTAGTACTTGTATGTTCAATAAATATGCTTGTATCTTTCTTCCCTGCCAAAGTATGAGTTTGTGGGGAAGGGGGCCCACGGCAGGCCACTCCAAGATATGCTTCAATAGAATATTGATTATTTTGAATTAAGGTTACTTAAGAAACAGCCAGTTCAAGAGGTACACTTTGACCCTCCTCTTTGTCTCTCTGAAAGCAGGAAATTAATCTCCCATGGGAAGGGACTACTCCCTGTACCTGAAGGTAGAAGGAAAGAGAGTTCCAGGCCTAAGAAGCCTATATAAATGAAACTTGTTACTTCTTTATTAATTTACTACCCAAACTTTGCCTAAACTGCTTATTAATTAAGCACCCAAACCTAAGTTTCTTTGTCCTGTCAATTCCTCTCAAATTTACTGTTTCTTTGTCTAAAAAACAAAAAGTGCTTGCATTAGCTTCTTTTCGGTCCTATTTCTGAGAGACTCCATGCTAACCAGTTAAACTTCTTTCTTTTTCCTCTGTTAATCTGTCTTGCATTCATTTCAGGAATAAGAACTCAAGAGGAATGGATGGGGAGATTTCCCCCTCCCCAACACTACCCATACCACTATTTCATTTACTGCCAAAACAAATAAGGATTTCATTTTGACACGTATTTGTGAAGTCTATACAAATACAGGAAAAAGAATTCAAGCTTTAAATAACTATATTGCAGCATAAAAATTTAAAAACCTGATTAAAATAATGCTGTTATCTTTAGTCATATTATGAAGAATAAAAAAAGACATGCTAACTAAATCCAAGTGGAAAAGATTACTTTTTTGAGGTACTGAAAAGGAAAAAGATTTACCTTCCATAGGAAAAAATTAATTATCAATAGCAAGCTTATTAAGAAAACTAAACCATTTAGGCATAAGCTTTTGATTCTACTAAAGAGTGAGTTATCACGTGAAATACAATAAAAATTGGTTAAGAGATGTATACACATGAAAGAAAAATAATGAAATACCAGTGATAGTAATACGTAATTCTGCACCAAACACTTCTAATCATTTGTAAAATTAATGCACTCCAAAACTCAAATTAAATAGTTAATTCAACTTAACATTTAGATCAGTTGATTGTGATCTTCAGGTATTGTGGTTGCTAACTTATTTATAAAGAAAACACACTCTTATTAATCTATTTGAAAAAAAGCCCAGTCATTTAGGATGGCACTAATTTCCTCATTTTTAAAAAAAAAAAAAAAAAAGTGAATCTGGGAGAGGTTTCGCAGTTTCTGCTTTTCACATGGTAGATCAGCTGGGAAATCAGAAATAGGACTCCAGCCTATTCAGTGAGATAATAAATGTTCAAAGAGCTTTGTAAACTGTAAAGAACTATAAAAATGTACGTTCCGTACAAGCTGGATTAGAACACTCTGTGCTCACAGAGACTTCAAGTAAATTCTGTGACAAAAGACTCCTTTTCCCACGGCATGAGACTGCCATAAAGACGAATGTTTATTGTTATTCCGAAAGGAAAAACAAAAGGTATTTCCTCGAACTGAAGTAAATAAATAACGTTTTGTTTTTTAAATGTGATGTCTCTATCAACTGTTTTATGACAGCTGTGGGGAGCCCTTTGTCTTACTGCCGGTTTGAGCAGCTTGAATGAGTTTCTGTCTATCCATCCCTGCCAATCTATAGCCAAGATTCTTTACCCTCATATTTAACATTAAACAGGGAGACATTTGAATTTTTCATATGATCTTGTCTGGAATAAAAGTCTTAACTGTGATTTAACTGCACTTGAAAAAATCTTAGCCCCAAAACACACTTTCAACTTTCTGGTCTCTACCTGAGAGAGAGGATGAGCCAAACCCTTGAGATCATTTGGATACCCTGGTTCATGGCGGTGGGTCTGAAGGTAATTGTTATTGCTACCTTTTTACTAGAGAGAAGATGCTGTGAGTGCCACAGGACTTTGCTCTAAGCTTTTTAAACTAGTTGCCAACAGCACAAATGTGCGCATCCATACTGATATGCCAACATTGATCTTCTCAGTAAACACTCAAAGGATCAAGAACTGTTGTGTTGCAAAACGCTTCGGGGGCCACGCTTGAGGTTGTGAGCCATCAGCGATGCTTTACTCTGACACGACTTTCATGTTGATTTGTTCTGACAGTTTCCAAGTTTTTATAAAAGCCAAAACCTCACAGCCAACACAGTTCAACTTTAGAAGGTTGCTAGCATGGCCACGGTAACTGCTGCCAAAGTCTTCATCTGCAGGCTACGTCCGTCCATGCAGTCTCAGACTCCAGCCTCACCACTTTAGTTCTTCCCTGTTTCCTGCTTAAGAATGTTTCCTGTTTACTACTGTTGGGGATGGGGGAGAAGAATTGTAGCAATTAGAGAACTTCTCCATAGACATTTTCATATAGAGCTACTTAAGTCTAACAAGTATTCCACTCAGAGTATAAACAGACCTATTGGAGGTTAGATTATAAAATGGCAGAGAACGGCTCTTGATAACAAAATTTAAGTTTGTTTTCACCAAAAGGCACCCACCGCCCTCACTGGAACTGTCCACAGCACCCCGCTGACGGTGGTCAGAAACCATAGTCTTCCAGTTCCTCTGGGAGAGTCCAATTCCTCTGCGGTTGGTCATCAGCCCACAGCAGAGTGAAGAATCTCTGTCTGTGGGAGGAAGGCCAGAAGGGACCAGAAACCCCGCACATATACAGGTGAGCTCTAACCCCTTCCCAGAGTCATGAAATCTATGAGACCTAAGCTCTTGAGTCCAACCTGTTCCCCCAACTGGGATCCAGAGCCAGCTCCTTCCCAGGTAAAAAATTTCCTTTAAAAATTCACTGAATTCCACAGTCTTGCTCTTTTTTTCTCTTTCTCTCTTTTTAATTGGAAGATAAATGCTTTACAGTATTGTGTTGGCTTCTGCCATACATCAACATGAATCAGCCATAGGTATACATACATCCCTTCCCTCTTGAACCTCCTTCCCGTCCCTCTGGGTTGTCCCAGAACACTGGGTTGAGCTCCCTGTGTCATATAGCAAATTCCCACTGGCTGTCTACTCTACACATGGTGATGTGTATGTTTCCATGCTACTCTCTCCATTCGCCCCACCCTCTCCTTCCCCCGCTGTGTCCACAAGTCTGTTCTCTATATCTGCGCTTCTATTCCTGCCCTGCAAATAGATTCCTCAATACCATCTTTCTAGATTTGAAAGAAATCTTTCAAATACTAAATCTTTCTAGATTTAGTATATAGTATTCATCATTTTTCTCTTTCTGACTTACTCCATTCTGTATAACAGGCTCCAGGTTCATCCCAAAATCAGGATTCTTCTCACCATGAGGCACCTCCCTTCTAGGAGGGGGTTTTTCCACAATCCAGTTACTAGGTAGGGCCACCCCTACTACTTCATCATCCTTTCAGTCACATGGGCCAGACAGTAACCAAGCAGAAACCAAGTTCTTAAGTTCTTTTGAGACATGACCCCTTTGAGAATCTCTGAGTCCCCTGGTGAGGAAATTTAGACTACACTCAAGCATACATTTTAGCACCTTACGGATCCCCAGAGAATCATCCAAGGACTGGACTGAAGAATCTCTGGGAATGGAAAGCTATAACTAGATCTGAAGACAGAACCCCTAGATTCAACTTTCAGTTTTGTTCCTTATTGACTATAAGACTTTAAGCAAGTCAATTAAAATTCTTCAAGCCTCTATTTTCTCATTCACAAGATAGTAATTTCTGCCATCGCCACATCTCTGGGTTCTATCAATAAAAATTGCTCTGTATATCAAAATTTTGTAATTATACATCCCTATGAGGTTAAAGTATGTTTTTTAATTAGAAACTTTGGAGTCATCTTTGAGTCCTTGTTTTTGTCTCTCATCTACTCACCTTGGTCAGGTCCTCATGCCTGAACCCCAATCTCTGCTTCCCAGTTGTTATACATATGCATTGTTACATATTAATAAGTAAACATAAATATACATATATAACTGGAGAAAGAAATGGCAACCCATTCCAGTATTCTTGCCTGGAGAATCCCATGGAGAGAGGAGCCTACTGGGCTACAGTCCATGGGGTCACAAAGAGTCAGACACGACTGATCGACTAAGCACACACACACATACATATCTAACGTCTATATCTACATTTGTGTACGTAAACATACAAAATTTTAGGTGTGAATGAAATATATATTCACTTATCTCTCTGCCTTTGCTCTGTTGCTATGTCACAGTTATGCTTCCAAAAAGGATGTATTATTTGATCTAAATGATGTTCTTGCTAATCATCTCTGCACTGGCACAAAGTTAGCCAAGATAGAGAATTTAGAGCAGAGAGAGAGAGAGAAAGAGAGAATTTGCTGATGGGGAGGTGGGGAGAAATGGACACAAATAGGCAATGAGCAGGCTTTCATTGAGAAAGTTTCTTCTCATTCAACAGAACAAAGATTTTGAAACAGATATTAGAAAGATATGATGCAGAAGCATAGCATCCTGTTGGCTTTCAAGTCTTCAGAGACTCTGGCAAGAGCTGACTCATCTGAACCTTCCCTCTCCTGGAACCCTAGGAAATGCCAGGATCCCAGTTGACAGGGCCATTTCTGAAACACTGTACAACTTTCAAGAGTAAAATATCAGTGATTTAAAAACACAAAGGTACTAGATATTAATCCATGTCATACTGGTGTTCTGGATTATCATATTTCTGAAAATAATGAGATTTATAAATACCACATGCTCCCTGATTAACAGTCTAAGTATCAACAACATACCATCACATGAAAGTGGCGAGTCATGGCATTTGGGACGTGATGGAATCTGTGATCCATGTGTGGATTTGGCGAGCATTCTAGCTCATGGGCAGTGCCAGTCACACAAGCCTCACACATGTGCCCTCCACTGCAGGATTCTGCCTTTTATAAACTTTGTCCACATTCTGCCCGGGCAGTAGAGCACCAACCAAAACACTGAAAACACCCCTCCCTGCCAAGAAGCCAGCAGTTACTTCTATATTCTGTCTCCCTGCCTACAATAAACTCTTCATAAAAAATGCCCAAGCTTGTTCTTTCTCCGAACTTCACAATGTGATTTAAAACATAAAATACTCTCAAACAGGTAATATCTTAAAGAGGAAAAACACACATTTGTTGGAAAATAGGCTGCAAAAATTCTCTTCTGCACAAGCACAGTATATCATTTTTTAGTACAGACCTTTACACCAAATTTGCTTACAACTTCTAGATGCGACTACAATTTCCTTACACACTATTGTGTGACAATCACTATGAAAAGTACCACTTTACACTTCAGTTAGTTTTAAAACTCACTGTCATAAGCAGGAAGAATTCTAGAGTTGAAGGAAAAATGCAAAGTAAGGAAGTAATCCAATAGCATTAGATGGCCTCAAAAGGAAGAAAAAAATCACCCAGGAAAATATAGAATTCCCATGTATTGCTATCTTCTACTGTTGCATAACAAATCACCCCACAACGTATCAACTTGAAACAGCAGCAAACATTTACCATCTCACACTGTATCTGTGGGACAAGAATTATCTGGGAGCATCTTAAGACATAAAGTGCATGACAGAATTGGTAACACTTAAAGAGATTATCAGTCCTGACAATAATGCCCGACTCTTTGCAACCCCATGGACTGTAGCCTACAAGGCTCCTCCATCCACGAGATTTTCCAGGCAAGAATATTGGAGTGGGTTGCCATTTCCTTCTCCAGGGGATCTTCCCGACTCAGGGATCAAACCCGGGTCTCCCACAATGTAGGCAGAAGCTTTACCATCTGAGCCAACAGGGAAGCTGACAGTAATGCAATGGCTGCATTTCAGAGTTGCTCTACAGAAGTCACTATTTCCTTACATGGAAAGAAAATACAATTCACCTGCTCTTTAATGTTGATATTAACGGCCCACAGATGCCATCTTTCAGAGCCTTTGTCCCAACAAGAGAACTATGTAAGAAGTAACTTGGCCTGCCTCATCTCTAGACTCAGTAACATAAAAAGCCAAGGTATAATTGGATCCTCTGGACCTAAATGAATAGGCATGTGTGCATGCTAAGCCACTTCAGTCGTGTCCCACTCTTTGTGATCCCGTGGACTGTGGCCCGCCAGGCTCCTCTGTCCATGGGATTCTCCAGGCAAGAATACTGCAGTGAGTTGCCATGCCCTCCTCCAGGGGATCTTCCCACCGAGGGATCGAACCTGCATCTCCTGCAACTGCTGCGTCGCAGGCGCATTCTTCACCACTGAGCCACCAAAGAAGACCCCTAAATGAACAGGAGGAAGAGTCAATAAGGAGAAGGCTTTTCTTTAAGGGAATCCAGCCATCACCACAGTCATCACACCGTTTCAGAGGATTTGTCCCCGAGAGAGTTCATCAGGATGTACCGTGAGCTCCCAGCCAACAGACTAGTCAACTCATCGGTCACCTCGCTGATGGAACGACCACGCGTGTCTGTGACCTAAGTCCTGGGACCACTGACCCATGTGTCACACATCCGGTCACGAGGCCCGACCCCGGAGCGCTGGTGTCAGTGGACTGTGGTCTTTCAGCCACACGGGGGCTCCGGCCACCTCGGTCTTCTTCTGTCACTCTCCTTCCCTGAAAGGCCCCCGCGGTGGCCACCACAGCGCCGCAGCACGCCCGGCGGCCGGCCCTCCCGTCGGCGGAAGCCGGCCAGAAACCGCCCAGGAGCGCCCTGCTTTCTTCCGTCGTCAGAGGTACCGGGCCTGAGACGCCATGACGGGGATGCACGTGCCAGTGTCTCACGTGAACCGCCGCCTGGCGGGTCAGCTCTGCCCCTCGGTTCGTTCCCCTGGCTGCAGAATCGACGGGTGAGTGGTGCCGAGTCATGGTGATACAGGATCTTGCCGCAGACCTTACCAAATGGGATATCATAAGGTCACGCTCTCTCCCGCCTCCGTGGGAGTCGGAGGTGGCTCTTTACCTGGTCGAGGTTAAGCGTTGCCACCTTACAGTCTGGGTGTTTGAGAACCTCGCTCAGGACCTCCTCAACTGGTGTGTGTCCCCGAATGCACCCACGTGAACCTACACTTACAATCCAGTAGCATTAGATGGCCTCAAAAGGGGGGGGGGGGGGAATCACCCAGGAAAATAAAAAATTCCCATGTAATAATATTTAAATAGTGCAATTGACTATTTTGTGTATAAAGTAATACACTTCTTGGAACACGAAAGCCTTTCTATGGCTGATTCATGTCAATGTATGGCAAAAACTACTACAATATTGTAAAGTAATTAGCCCCCAACTAAAATAAATAAATTTATTAAAAAATAAATAAATTAAAAATTAAAAAAAAAAAAAAAAGAAAGCCTTTCTATTAGCATCACTGCTTGTTGTTTCTTGGTCTCAAGATTTATGACTAAAGCTTTGAGCTACAGATCTACCACCATGAATTCCAAGTTCAGGATTTGGTCTGTCTCAAACTGCCCTAGCAGAATTCTTCAACTGCAAAATGGGAAGAACAATTCCATTGACACACCCAAAATTAAAAGGATTATAGACAATTACATTTTAAAGGAAATGGTAACAATCAGAAGAGAGAACACTATTAAATACAAAGATTGATTTTAATGAGATACCTCGATTATTTTATTTAACCAAAGGTGGGGAAGAGTGAATTTTCCACTATACATCCAGGATTATTCTTATAATATCCCATAGATTTATCAAAATAATAAAGTATACATATACAAATATTCCAGATCTTATAATTTTGTGTTTCTTACTCAAATGTAGTTAAGTATTTATTGAGTACGGTTTGATGCACTGTGGGTACCAAACAGAAGTGTTAGAAGTGGGTCCCTGCCTCTAATGACCTTTAGGCCTTGGGGAAATATCACACACACACAACTTAACCCTTTCTTTTATGCTCAAAATTCTTCCCTCATACAAAAAGCAAAACCAGCCAGAATACTTGTTCAAATCTCTTAACTCCTGCTATAATTACTCTATTCCTATGTCATCCAGTTATCGTCGATAAACTTGCAACAACAACTGGCCACCTGGATTTCTATATTCCAGGTACATTCCTAAAACACAATTAGGTCTCACAGACTCAAAACTTTATAAAATCAAAACTCATAACTGGATATAAAACACTCATCATGGACCTATCTTCAGTTCAGTTCAGGTGTTCAGTTGTGTCTGACTCTTTGCAACCCCATGGACTGCAGCTCTTGCCTGTCCTTAAATCTGATCACCAGCTCCACAGGGTTCACTGTGTCCAGAGCACTCCCCACACCATGTCTTCTTACAAAGCATTCTGCCAGGTGATCCACAGGCTGGTGCTTTGGAGGGTTTTCTCTTTTCTTTCTCTCCTTAAAATGGCCTTAACTCTCCTCTTCAACAAACTTTTATTCATCCTTGAAAACCCCAATTTCAATGCAAATTACTTAACTATTTTAAGTTAATCGCCCCTAAAACCCAGGGGCTATGGTGAGACTTTATATGTATTATTACTATCAGTCCTCACCACATCCCTATAAGATATGTGTCATTATCTTTACTTTACAGAGATATGAAACTGAGAAACAATTATAATTTTTGCCCTAGGATGCTTTTGAATTGTGGTGTTGGAGAAGACTCTTGAGAGTCCCTTGGACTGCAAGGAGATCAAACCAATCCTAAAGGAAAGCAAGCCTGAACATTCATTGGAAGGGCTGATGCTGAAGCTGAAGCTCCAATACTTTGACCACCTGATGCGAAGACCTGACTTGGAAAAGACCTTGATGCTGGGGAAGATTGAAGGCAAAAGGAGAAGAGGGTGACAGAGGATGAGAGGTTGGATGGTATTGCCAACTCAATGAACATGAGTTGGAACAAACTCCAGGAGAGAGTGAAGGACAGGGAAGTCTGACTTGCTGCCTTCCATGGCAAAGAGTCAGACACGACTTAGCGATGCAACAAGAATAACAATGAGGAGACGTGGAGACAATACTCAAATCCAGGTTTGTCTGACTCCAGAGCTACATGAGTACTTAGTAATGATGTTAAATACTAACTTTTAGTACCTAGATTCTTTTAAAGGTTCAAAGGGAATGCAAAAGTGCTCAAGTGAGTTGACATACAGGTAAGCAGTCTCAGGATAGATAAGTTCCTAAGCACGAATGCAGGTGTGTGGGTATCTGTGTGTGGTCTCATACAGCTTTCTCTAAAAATTCTCCTCTAAAATCAAAGAGCCGTATAAAAGCTCCCCTTCCAGTATACTTCAAGTTTCCTAGATGGTACGTTGCAGTCCTAAGAAACCAGCACATTTCCAAAAGGGTCTACCTAACGGGTATGGGCAGGTGAATACAAAAGCAATCTGACTGTTCTCTGTTTTTCCAGGTACAAGAAAGTGAAATGATCCTAATATTCTAAGAGCAGACTGTTCATCTGAGTCACACCAAGTAACTTGATTACTGCTAAAGTAGAATTTGAAAATGAGTAAAGTGGTTCTTATGATCAGCCTTTTGGAAGTCATTCAAAAGTGCAGCAGTACTACTTCAAAGAAGATAATTCGAATTTAAATGTCACTCTGTCTTCAGTGTTGTTTATCAACAACTGAGCATTAAATTGGGACGCTTGATTTATGTTATGTAATTTAACTAGTATATAATTTAAACATTCATAATTAAGTCACTGTTGGAATAAATGGAATAAATACAAGATTAAGTTGGATAGTGAAGTGCTCATCACCAGAGGAGTTTGGTCCGATGGGAAAGATACTTGATACTGAGTTTCTAGAACAGTTGTTCTGAACCTGGAATGCATATTGCAACCATCTAAGGAGTTTTCTTCAAGATGGAGGCCCAGGTCCCACCCACAGAGATGCTTATAAAGCTGGAGTGAGATGAAGCATGAACACGGGTTTTTTTTTTTTTTTTTAACACAGGGCTTTTGAAGCTCAAGTCATTCAAATTGATGGCCAAGATGGACACCACTGCCACAGAAGGAACTCAAGCACTGGATGGAAGGTTGGAACAGGTGCCATTTCAGGACCCTTCCAACCCTGAGAGTCCGACTGTTTTTTCTAATTGGAGGATAATTACAATATTGTGTTGGTTTCTGTCATGAATCAGCCATAGGTATACATAGGTCCCCTCCCTCTTGAACCTCCCTCCCTCCTCCCACCCCTCTAGGTTGTCACAGAGCACTGGGTTTGAGCTGCCTGAGTCATACAGCAAATTCTCACTGGCTATCTATTTTACACATGGTAATGTATATGTCTCAGATGCTAGTCTCTCAAATCATCCCACCCTCTCCTTCCCACACTGTGTCCAAAAGTCTGTTCTTTATGTCTCTGGTAAGTCTGATTGTTGATATGATCCATGCTACAACATGGTACTAGATTAGACCTGAAATTTCTCTGGATGTGTGAATTCAGAATAAATTGTTGCAGTGATACTGTTTCCTGGGTATAGCTTCCAAGTACAAAGAGGCTGCTACTATTACTTACACCTCCTTCTTGTAGTATCCTATCTTCTGCAGATCACCAAGTGAAGAGATATTAAAAGTGAGTAATTCAATCAATTCAATCATGAAATATCTACTGAGGATCGACTATCTACAAAACACTCCTCTGGATACTGAACATTCAGTAACAAGTTATTGGTCTCACTGGAGTCTCAGATCTCACTGGAACTGACAATTTAACAGGCATGAATGGCTGCGATACAAAACTAAGGTGATAAGTTTGAAGTTTAAGTGCACAATAGTTCAATTAAGAGAGTACGCCC
Source organism: Okapia johnstoni (assembly GCA_024291935.2). Lineage (NCBI taxonomy): Eukaryota > Metazoa > Chordata > Mammalia > Artiodactyla > Giraffidae > Okapia > Okapia johnstoni. The sequence goes on along the minus strand of CM044321.1, from coordinate 7,849,165 downwards.
AGTTGCGAAGAAAAGATTGATGCAGGAAGAAGTATGTTATCTTATTTTCTTAAGCTATGGTGCAAAATGCATACCTTATATGTTTTATTGAAGGGGAATATATATCAAAGGAAAATGTAAAAGTTATAGGTCAACCTTTAGGTATATCAACATGCACATATACCTCCCTAGACATCTATCAGAAGAAATTCTATTAAGGAAAACCTTCTAGAGATTTCTTTTTTTTAACCAAGGGCTAAAGTGAAATTTTCTAGAGTGACACAGATATACTGTTGGTTTATGCAATTTAACCAAATTCCCAATAACTTGAAACAACTGCCTAAAAACAGCCACCTTGCTAGTGAACCATGCTGATCCCACAGTATGAAGAATACTTGAGGGCTTCACTGGGGGTTCAGTGTAAAGAATCCACCTGCCAATGCAGGAGACACAGGTTTAATCCCTGATCTGGGAACTAGATGCCACAGCCAAGAGCTGGTGCAGCCAAATAAGTAAATGAAATAAACATTCAAGGGAAAAAAAAGAATACTTGAGATGTGAGAGAACATCAGCTAGCCGACATTTGCTGAATTCTATTTTGGAAAACTAAACTTCCACAAACAAGTTCAGAGAGGCAGAGCTGGAGTCAAAGGAAGACGTGGACTAAATCTCTCATGTGTGTGGATTAGTCCCTCTGGCGTGTCCAACTCTATGCGACCCCATGGACCATAGCCCGCCAGGCTCCTCTGTGCATGGGATTCTGTAGGCAAGAATACTGGAGTGGGTTGCCATTCCTTTCTCCAGGGGATCTTTCTGACCCAAGGATGGAAACTGGGTCTCCTGCATTGCAGGTGAACTCTCCCCATCTGAGCCACCAGGGAAGCCCTATCTATTATAATAATGATAGATAATGTTATATTATCTATCATAATATTATAATAATAATATCATACTATTATAATAATCATAATATCGTCTCTGGCTGAGTACACCTAACAGAACTGGAACTGCAGAGAATGCTAGGAAAGGTCACTTGCTCTGATAAAAAGTAACACCCCCGCTGCCACAGTCACACCCCAAAAACGAAATCCACATTCATGTGTGGTCTTGTTAATCTTCACCACTAGACACAGGATCATGCTAGAGGCAGGTGCCTGGCAGTCGCCAGGAAGAAGCTGCGTTCCATGTCCCTGATTCAGCCCTGGGTACCAGTCACTGCTGTGCTAGAATCTGAGCCCTCAGACAGTGCGATCCAGATAATCAAATGCTTCAGCTGAAGGGATAAGACTTCAGAGTAAACTAATGACTAGAAACTCAGCTCTTTGGCACAAATTATAATTCTTTCATGATAACAATATAGAGACTTAGTAAAGTTTATTGTTTTTAAAAAATAAGCATATCATATAAAATCTACCTTCTAAATAAAATAAAGACCCGACCTTTGGATGATAAGACTATTTACGTGGGAAGCTATATTTGGAAGCATGAACCACAGTTTCTATTTTAAGACTGTGTCCTCCAGATTTCAGAAACGAAACTCACTCACCTGAATTCCTTTCCAGACAAGAGAACCACTTCTTAGTTTAAGAAAACCCAACCTCAACTCAGAACATAAAGTGTCAATAAAAGTCCTCTGCCTCCTTCTTTATATAATTTTTCAATCCCGCTTCTTAAAAAACATCAGCAGATTAAAAACTGTATACATAAAACAGAACATCATAACCAAAACAACAGTGTGTCCTAATGTATCTTCCTTCTTTATTGAGTTCAAACCTGACTGAGAGGAAAAAAGAAACCTATTAATTCAGAAACTGTAGATTCTAGAGTCCATTTATTACATTGATTTTCGGATTCTAAGGAGTAAGTCAGCTAATTCTGCTTTCAATAAAGATGCCTGGCTGGCTTATTATTTTATTAAGCATTGGAGTCTGTGAGGACCCTGTCCTGGGCTATCTCCTCCTTCCATACCTTCTCTCTTCTGAACTTCATTCATTCCTAAGTTTTCAGTTACCAGCCACATACTGATGGTGCCAGCATGTCTTTCTGTACCCCAGGCCTGTCTACTGGGGAGTAGATACGAGTTAACTACAGTCTACAGAGCTCTGAAAGATATACGTTCTTCCTGCACAGCCTCTTCCAGAAAGAATTTCCACTACCACATAATTCTAAATAAAGTATATATCAAATGACACATCAAGTAACTTTTAGTGAAATCTCATTGCTTCTGGGTGTCATATTAAATATACAATAGGAAATCAATTTAATGATTGGCTGATTGACATTTTGAATCAGGTCAGCTTCACTTGGGCTTCCCTGATGGGTCAGCAGTAAAGAATTTGCTGCAATTCAGGAACTGCAGGCGATGTAGGTTCATTCCCTGGGGTCAGGAAGATCCCCTGGAGGAGGGCATGGCAACCCACTCCATTATTCTTGCCTGGAGAATCCCGTGGACAGAGGAGCCTTGTGGGCTGCAGTCTATGGGGTTGCAAAGAGTCAGACACGACTGAAGCCGCTGACCACGAACACGAACATCTTCGCTTGCTATGTTGTGCTTAGTTGCTCAGTCTGTCCAACTCTTTGTGACCCCATAGACTGTAGCCCACCAGGCTCCTCTGTCCACAGGATTCTCCAGGCGAGAATACTGGAGTGGGTCACTTGCTAGGTTCCCTAAACTATATTTTCCTAGCATATGGAAATTTTGTGTTGTCCAGTGGTACTGTCAAGAAATAAAAGAGTCAGTTATTCGGGGTCACTCCCATGTACTGATAATAAGTAGCCACCACAAGTCCAGTGGTGCCTGGTGTTAGAAACGGCCCCAGTCACCTGGGTCCTGGAATGGGAAGTGTGCTCTTGGGGTCCAAGCTCCCTCCCAACAAATCAGGATTCTCATTTACAAGCCCAGCAGTTCCTACAAGGCTCTTGAAAGAGGCAAATTCAAGCTAGACTTTAAATATCAGGTTATTTTTTTCCTGAAGAAAATAAATGAATGATGGAGCCTGAAGTAGCCAGGTAGAAACAAAGAAATGGGCTACAGTTTTCACGGATCATACAAAATTGGCAGGATAAGCTATTTATAGTTTTCAGGGTGTAAGCAGCAAGGCCAGTAGCAAAACTAAGACTTAAATACACAGTGTGAGGGGGGAGATGGGGTTTGGAAAGGAATGGAAAGAAATAAAAGCCCAGGAGCAAAATAGAGTTCAAAGATGCAAATGAGATTTTTAAATTCAAAGAAGTAAAAAAAAAATAATAAGTTGGGCAATGAATCTCTCAGATAGCAGAACAATGATAGAAAAAGGTTGCTTTAAAATGTGCTTTCTGCATTTAGGTGGTTGTTTAGTTGCCACGTTGTGTCTGATACTGTGACCCTAAGGACTGCAGCACTCCAGGCTTCCCTGTCCTTCACCATCTCCCAGAGTTGCTCCAATTCACGTCTATTGAGTCCGTTATGCTATCTAACCATCTCACCCTCTACCGCCCCCTTCTTTTGCCTTCAATCTTTCCCAGCATCAGGGTCTTTTCCAGTGAGTCAGCTCTTTGCAACAGGAAGCCAAAGTATTGGAGCTTCAGTTTCAGCATCAGTCCTTCTAATGAATATTAAGAGTTAATTTCCTTTAAGATTGACTGTTTTATAACTTCATTTATAACTAAAGTAAAAATCCTCAGAGAACAACCTATAAAGTTTACCTCAAAATCATGAGGTATTTATTATTAGATATTAGCAATTAAGGAAGATAATAATAAAAATAAAGTAAAATATACCTATCTGAAAAGCTTATAAAATATTTTTAATATTCACTTTGGTAAATGTAGATGACTAACGCCCAACTCAACAAGATATACAGGAAAAGTAGATAATATTGTAATATTCTAGCAGGTATGTGTGACAATGTTCTTTAGCTTCAGAACAATATATGAACTTCAAAACTGTCTTTTTGCAGCCAGTCCCACTTTAAGCAAAACACAAAATGTTCCAGTCTCCTTCAGCCCCTGAAGGCTTCTGAGTAAAGAACTGGTTAGGCCCACAAAGTACAAACAGAGACTCAGGGAAAACATGGCTTCTCTTGGGGGTGGCCAAGAAGTTCCTTTAGGTTTTTCTGTAACATCTTATGGAAAAACCCAAACAAACCTTTTGGCCAACCCAATACCAGGCCTCTCAATCTGTCTCCGTTCAGCCTTTACTGGGGCATTTTAGTTAATACTATAGGATACATAAGTAAATTCTTAGGGTTTCGCTGGTGGCTCAGCAGTAAAGAATCCACCTATCAATGCAGGAGACATAAGAGATGCAGTTTGATCCCTGGGTCAGGAAGATCCCCTGGAGAAGGGAATGGCTACCCACTCCAGTATTCTTGCCTGGGGAATCCCATGGACAGAGAACCCTGGAGGGCTACAGTCCATGGGGTTGTAAAGAGTCAGACATGACTGAGCAACTAAACAACAATAAAAGTATTAACTATAGGTAAAGCTTTAAAATTATATTAATTGATAATAATAATAATTTTAGCATAGATCACCCACTGGAAAATTCTGAAAGAAAACTAAAATTGTTTCTGGAAAGGAAATGTGAAGGAAGGGACTGATAAATAAATGTCCATATGCCGGGTGTTTTCTTGGGCACTTTGCTTACATGTTCTCCTTCATTCACTGCAGACATACAAAGGAAGTATTCGCTCTCTACTACCAAAAGCAAACTACGTCCAGTAAACAGAAACAACTCTGAGCTAGAGAGAAGTTACAGGTAGGATTCCAATCTTTAACTCCAACGTTCACACAGTAAAAAAAATAAAATAACAGCATCCAAAACTGTTTTTTAGATATACAACTATTAACAGGAGTTGTCAAAGAAGACAATAAGGACACAGAGGCTCTGCGTGGCCTTTAGACAGGGGTCAAAGAACTGGCCATCCCAATCAATAGGGCTGGGGACATCTTGACCAGCACAAGCCAAAAGAAGATAAAACCATGTGGCTTAGGCTTGTACCAGGAGATCCTTCTATCATGTGGAGCAGGACATTAAAGATGGACAGTTTTCTATGCTTCCTATTAAAGGGAAATACATAAATCAAAATTCAGATTTTTAAACGTTTCATTTTTTAACATAATAATATCATCTAAAACCTCTGTGAAAGTGGTTATTTGTACTCAGAGCTTGATTCCCCAGTTTTGGATTGAGATATCTAAAATTAAAAACATTGAGAAAAATATTATTTTCAAGTAAATCAAACCTATTCTGAATGCATTCATTCAGCAAAGCCACCAGGCACCAGGAAGTAAGTTTCTCACCAGACATAAGGAAATAGCCAAAACGTAGCCCTATATTTGATTCATTTGTACGTATCACGTGTATACGGAGGGAATGTGGAGCTAGATACACACACATATATATGCACACATACACATATGTACAAAATTCAATGGGTAAGCCTTTACTGTATGTTTCTGGATGTTAAATGTGCACACAGATTAAGGCAAAAGAATGCCAGCATGCTGTTAATAATTCCACCTTGTTCCCTTCCTTCAGCATTTTACTTGGCTGTGCTGGGTCTGAGTTGTGGCGTGCGGGATCTTTCATTGCAGCACACCGACTCTCTAGTTGCAGAGAACTGGCTCCCCAAGTTGCAGCGAGAGGGCTTACCTGCCCCTCAGCATGTGGGATCTTAGTTGCCTGACCAGGAATCGAACCCACATCCCCTGCATTACAAGGCAGATTCTGAACTACTAGACCACCAGGGAAGTCCCTCCACCTCGTTCTTTTTTTTTTTTTAATAAATTTATTTTTTGATTGAAGGATAATTGCTTTACAGACTTTTGTTACTTTCTGTCAAACCTCAACATGAATCAGCCATAGGCGTACATATATCCCAGGTGGGGAGGGAGATGGGAGGGAGGACCAAAAGGAAGGGGATATATGTACACCAGGTTCTTAAAGCTTGGAGGCCCAAGTAAACAAGTTACAAAAGGGAAGTAAAAATCACCTCATAACTGCACTCTTCCCTGATGATGTAATTACAAATAAAATATCTTTGATGTCATAAAACAACAAAAAATATAGCTTTTATTTTTAAGCAAATAAAAACGACGATCTTTCAAAGTTTTCAACCCAGGCCTTTTGGAGCTTCAGTCATGTATCCTGAGACACACCTGCCCAGTGCATGTCCCACTAGTGACGCCTGCAAGGCAGAGAATAGTGGCACCGCTCTGAATTTACTGCTCTGGTTCAAGCCTTCTCTTAAGTCCCTGGTGCACAGCCAAGGGAAGGCTGCAATACTTAAGTATAAGGGAACTAAATATTTGGAAAGAACACAAAGAAATCAACACAGAATGTCATGGAACTGGACAGTCTAGCATACAGTTTAGCTGTTTTCAGCTTACAGTTCAGTACATGGATGGCTCCCTACTCAGCCTCCAACCTGCCAAAAGTACCTGCTAACATCTAGCCACCTAATACTCAAACCCAGGAGAAGTTGGAAGAGCATGAAGTTTCTTTTCCTAGGTAGTTAACTCCCACCCTCGGGGTTCAGGTTCATGTCGGAACTTATCCACAGATGACTGGCCCTGAGACTGTCCACCTGCTTTAGGAAAGCCTCTGCACATTTATAGTGACAGGGCTTTGAAAAGTGAAAGTGTTAGTAGCTCAGTCGTGTCCAACTCCTTGCAGCCCCATGAACTCTAGCCCTCCAGGATTCTCTGTCCATGGGATTCTCCAGGCAAGAATACTGGAGAGGGTTGCCATTTCCTCCTCCAGGGGATCTTCCCAACCCAAGGATCGAATCCAGGTCTCCTGCATTGCAGGCAGATTCTTAATCATCTTTACCCAACTGGAAAATAGGGTGATTTTTTTTTAACAAAGCTTAATAAACCTTAATATATAAGGCATAACAGGAGGGGTTGTTCTCTTACTTCAGATGACATTCTTCTCACGGAATATTTAAGTTTTGCATGAGATATTTCTTGAAAAATCTGTATGCAGGTCAGGAAGCAACAGTTAGAACTGGACATGGAACAACAGACTGGTTCCAAATAGGAAAAGGAGTATGTCAAGGGTGTATATTGTCACCCTGCTTATTTAACTTATATGCAGAGTACATCATGAGAAACGCTGGGCTGGAGGAAGCACAAGCTGGAATCAAGATTGCCAGGAGAAATATCAATAAACTCAGATATGCAGATGACACCACCCTTATGGCAGAAAGTGAAGAAGAACTAAAGAGCCTCTTGATGAAAGTGAAAGAGGAGTGGAAAAGTTGGCTTAAAGCTCAACATTCAGAAAACTAAGATCATGGCATCTGGTCCCATCACTTCATGGCAAATAGATGGGGAAACAGTGGAAACAGTGGCTGACTTTATTTTTCTGGGCTCCAAAATCACTGCAGATGGTGACTGCAGCCATGAAATTAAAAGACACTTACTCCTTGGAAGGAAGGTTATGACCAACCTAGATAGCATATTTAAAAGCAGAGACATTAACTTTGCCAACAAAGTTCCGCCTAGTCAAGGCTATGGTTTTTCCAGTGGTCATGTATGGATGTGAAAGTTGGACTATAAAGCTGAGCACTGAAGAATTGATGCTTTTGAACTGGGGTGCTGGATAAGACTTGAGAGTCCCTTGGACTGCAAGGAGATCCAACCAGTTCATCCTAAAGGAGATCAGTCCTGGGTGTTCATTGGAAGGACTGATGTTGAAGCTGAAACTCCAATACTTTGGCCACCTGATGCGAAGAGCTGAATCATTGGAAAAGACCCTGATGCTGGGAAAGATTGAGGGCAGGAGGAAAAGGGGACGACAGAGGATGAGATGGTTGGATGGCATCACCAACTCAATGGATATGAGTTTGGGTAGACTCCGGGAGTTGGTGATGGACAGGGAGGCCTGGCGTGCTGCAGTCCATGGCGTCGCAAAGAGTCAGACACGACTGAGTGACTGAACTGAACTGAGATATTTAAGAAGTGAATCAGAATAAATTTAAACAAAAGTATAATTTATATCTCACAGTGAATTCTGAGCCTCATGGCATTAATGCTAAAGCTAAGTAGACAAAGTAAATATAAATACAATTTTATTATTGTCAGTATATTAGTGAAATGACCATGCTTTGAACATAGATAAACATAGATAAGAAGAGTCAGAGCAATATTTCAATCAGAGATAAATATATAAAAATTGCTCTTTCCATATACCTATGAATAGTCCGTTTTATTTTCACAATGGTATTAATTTCCTTAAAGTCTTTGTAAGTTTTACAAAGGTATTAATTTTTAAGTGCTTATAAGCTAAACTACAGTAAAGGTAGGCATTAGATAAGCATGCTCATGATAGCCAAGTAAACAAACTTAAAAGTATAAAAAAAAAAATGCACAAAGACCCCAAGGGCATCGCCAGTTGGTTTTGTGAGGCAATAAACCAGTTTCCAGTCATAACCTATTTTACAGTTATTGCTACTTTCACTGCATTTTTCAACTTGAACATGTACCCAATTTACCATGCAATGCTATCTAAGGACAGCTATGGCCTCTCCATTCTACTTGGAATACTCCAGTCTGACTCCATCCCTCATTTGGTCCAACAAGAAGAATCTCATGACATAATTGGCAGTGGCAAAGGGAAAAAGAAATGGGAGAGCAAAGGGGAAGGAGGACACATGAGTTTGTGATAGAGTTTGTATCTCTGTCAATATTGCTTCTTTAGCTCCAGGACAGACCATCCCCAGTAACTCTTCTATCTTTATCTGACCTTCCAATCCCCTCTGCTCCCTGTAGAAAGACTAAGATACCAGATATTTGGAGGTAACAAAATGAACTTCTAAGTTACCTATGTGACCTCTTTATTTGAGAGAAGTTTAAAGTGCTAGTTAGATTGTGGTGGTGGTCATTCAGTCACTAAGTCCTGTCTGACTCTTGCAACCCTATGGACTGTAGGCTCCTGCCAGGCTCCTCTGTCCATGGGATCTTCCAGACATGAATACTGGAGTGGGTTGCCCTTTCCTTCTCCAGGGTATCTTCCCGATCCAGAGATCGAACCCACATCTCCTGCACTGGCCCGTAGCTAGATTGTACCAATTCATAATTACCATTGCCAGAGTGCCTGCCTGACTAATAAGCCTGATACAGGAAGTAGACATACTTTAAAATGTCCTGTTGAACCTATCTATCCTAAGCTGCACATCTCAGCATCTAATTTTACTTCTCTCTTTTTTTTTTTTTTTTTGCATCAAAAGGCATTTATTGAGACTAGTTTCCAAGTTTTACATCACTTGATAAGAGGAACCAGCACAGCAGAAAGGTTTCCATGGTAGATCCCATGGGGCTCAGTGCTTAACAGAGAGGAAGAGACTTCCTTCCTTGGACAGTTTCTAGGCTCCTGCTGTGACTGGAGAGACAGTAATAGGATCTGTATGTGTACCCAGGATTATTTCTTGATCCACGAACCTGCCACCCTGAAGGACTTCGCCTTGTATACGTTTCTTCATGTCTGAGCTGAACTGTAACAAGAATGGTGCTAGTTAACACTGGTTGGCGTGGTCAGGTTGGTGGAGCACTGTTAGAAGGAGATGCTCTGAAGTGGACGCCATCGCAGACACGTTGAACCGTATCATTTGTTAGTGCTCATCACAGCCCATGAGCCCGTGGTGGGGTTGAGCCAGGACCTTTAAAACAAGGATGTATTGGTGGTAGATTTCCTCATTCTAATTTACTATTATTTCCTTATTTTGGTACAGAAAATTATGCTGGTGATAACCCTCACACATGGACCCTATGTGTGTAGGATGTCCTTCGGTTCAAGTAACTGGAACATGAGTGAAGTTTCAGGGGAATGGAATGGCAGGTGGATGTTGGCATGAGCAAAGAAGAAAGGCAGGTAGTCCTGGATGGTAGTGGGTAATACATCAAGAAACCAGATGTGAAATGGAGACAGCTGAGGTATGAGTTGAAGGTCTATGGATTCTTTGACTACAGTAGCTTTAACAGCTGGTAGTGCAAAAAAGAATTCTTTTAACTTTATTGAGTAATAAAAAAGAAACAATTCACTCATTTCTCCCACTTCCTATGTACATATGCACATACCACATCTTCCTTATCCATCCAACTATTGATGGATATTCAGGCTGCTTCATATCTTGGCTATTACAAATAGTGCTGCAATCAATATGAGGGTGCAGTGTTTTCTCTAGTTAGCATTTTCTTCAGATAGATACCCAGAAATGGAAGTGCTGGATCATATGGAGTTCTGTTTGATTTTTCAGGAGCCTCCATTGTCTTCCATAAATTGGTGGCTTCACCAATTACATTCCCCCCAACAGTGCTCAAGGTTTCCCTTTTTTCCACGTCATCCCTAATGCTTGTTATTTCTTATCATTTTGATAACAGACATTGTAAGGTGTGAGGTGATAACCTTATTGCAATTCTGATTTACATTTCTCTGACAATTAATAACTTTGAGTTTCTTCTCACATAACTGTTGTCCATCTGTATGTCTTCTTTGGGGAAAAGTCTATTCACATCCTCTGCTCATTTTTTAATCATATCATTTGTTTCCTGTTATTGAGTTGCATGAGTTCTTTATACACTTTGGGTATTAGCCCTTATCGAATATACGATTTGCAAATATTTTCTTCCATTTAGTAGACATTGCTGAGCAGAAGCTTTTTAGTTTGATGTGTTCACACTAGTTTATTTTTGCTTTTATTGCTTTTGCTTTTGGTGTCAGATTAAAAAAAAATCATTATTGAGACCTATGTCAGGAAGCTTACGTCTATGTTTTCTTCTAAGAGTTTAAAGGTTTCAGGTCTCACATTCCAGTCTTTAATCCATTTCTAGTTAATTTTTAGTATATGGTGTAATACAGTGGTCTGGCTTCATTCTTTTGCATGTGCCTGTCCAATTTTCCCATTTACTGAAGAGACTGTCCTTTCCCATTGTATATTCTTGGCTCCTTTGTCATAAATTAATTGACCATAAGGCATGGGTTCGTTTCTGAGCTCTCTATTCTGTTCCATTGACCTATGTGTATGCAATTACACCAATACCATACTGTTTTAATTGCTACAGCTTTGTAATATAGCTTAAAATCAGGGAGCATAATGCCTCCAACTTTGTTCTTCTTCTCGAGATTGCTTTGGCAATCTAATTTCAATTGGCATGTAATTTTAAGTAAAAATGATCTCAACAAAAACTATTTGAAAGCCATGAAATGGACAGGTATGGGTATAAAATATTCTGGTTTTTAATTTCAAAATCACACGTTTAAAAACCCAAAATATGTGACCTATTCATTATTTTTGCATTGATCCCACTTCCAAGCTACTCATTTCTGCCTTCAAATTACTGTTAACACAAACCCTTGCCCAGTGGCCCTCTTAAATGAAAGATTCTGTTCGTCTATAGATTAGGTAACCACACGAGCATCCAGGATTTAGTCATAAGTTCAATGTCTAACATACTTCCAAGCCCATAAATACATTTAAAATGCTTAATTTTGCCCCTCAAGTTGGAAAAATCCAACTAAAATTTAACTGATAGAGTATTTCACTATTCAGCAGCTTAAAACATGGATATTTTGCCATAATGTAATAATATGGCAGTTAGGAAATAAATATAATGTTTATTATATTATTATATTATATATTATATTATATTATATATAATATATTATATGTTATATATTAATTTATTATGTTATTATATTATATAATGTTTATTACCTGAAATTACTTTTAGGCAATTTTTGAAGTACTCTGCACCTGTACTGCCATACTTGTTATCCGAACCAATATCTATCATTTTCCTTAATTTTCCTAGTAATTCTAAAGTGAAGAGAGAAAGAACAGCACCTCATAAAACATACAATAATATTTAAAAGTATTTCTACCAATTATAAATTTTATAGAATACAAGAAAGAAAGGGTCAAAGTTCCATCTTCTGTTAAAACTGTAACAGTGGGAGCTTCCCTGGTGGCTCAGATGGGAAAAAGTGTGCCTGCAGTGCAGGAGACCTGGGTTTGATCACTGGGTTGGGAAGATGCCCTAGAGGAGGGCATGGCAACCCACTCCAGGATTCTTGCCTGGAGAGTTCCATGGATAGAGGAGCCTGGAGGGCCACAGTCCATGAGGTCACAAAGACTCAGACACAACTGAGCAACTAACACACACACAGACTTGTCAGTTCTGGGAGACAGGCATTTGCTTACCTGTGTCTTCAGTAGCTAACACAGACCGTGGCCCATAGCAGATGCTCAATAAAATTAAAAATAACAAAAAAACTGTAACAGTGAAAGGAAAAGCATAGTCAGGCAAAACCTGTTACTAAGATTCTCAGAGGTAACTGCTTCTGCTCTGGGTAATAAAAGTAAGAGAGCAAGACTACGATTCACAAAAAGAGCTGATGACCCTCATTTCCTTCCCTCGAGGAAGACAGACATGTCTTCCTCAGACATGACTACCACAGACATGGCAATGGGCACCAAAGACACTGGGTGAGAAAGTGCAAGTATAACTGTGCCAATCCTTAGGACATGACCTGGACTGTGGCATCTTTATATGGCAATTTATTTTTTTATTCAAGACTATGTTAATGCAACAACATTCAGAGCCTTTCCTTATCTCCGCACTAGTCAGACCTTTCGCATTGTACAGCTGTCTATTGCCTTTTCCCTAATTGGCACCAAAAAAAAAAAAAACAACGTTAAATCATTTACTCACTTCCCACTGAAATGACAGAATTCAGGTTTTTGCTGCCAATTTGCTCCCACCACAGTGTGTCTACAACTGTTATCACCACCTTTTTAAAATGAACCCCTTCCCCTTCTTGTATGAATTATGCTGTGGCCCTGTAAATATCCATTTTATAAATTTATTACCTAGGATCTCTAAGAAGGATCCTAGCTCTAAATCAAAGAAATTGAAATTGCTTCTTATAAGGCATTACTAGGTATGTATTTATAAAGTTTAAATGGTCATTAATAACTAAATTCACGCTCTTGTTTTAACAAGTGATCACCCTTAAAATATCATTTTATGTATTTTGTGACATTCTGAAGCATTAAGATAACCAAGAAATAGATATTGACGCTTCCCCAAACACAATTCAAATTTTATAACAGAAAGAAGATGAAAAACAAAATACATTTCCAAGACTTGTGCTTTTAGCAAACTGTTCCTTAATGCATCTCTCCACTAAGCAACAGTCATCAGGCGTTACTCAAACACATATCCACTACTAGAGCCAGAGCAGTGTATCAGGATTCTTGTATAAGAAATTGTGGTTCAAGTTGCTGAAAAGTTCCCTGTAGCTCAAGAGCCTGTGACATTTTCAGTCTGGTGATGTTTCACCGGAAACATCATCTTGCTGGGAAGTTCACTGCTGCCCCACGGTTTGCTACAAACCAAGTTGTTCAGTCCTAGCATCCCAGAAACATTCTCGAGTTCACTAACTGTTACCACATCCAGTTTAACTCCTCTGCCAGGCTTTTGGACTCCGAATTATGATTCTTCTCATCCTCCAAAGTAAAAAGAGTCCCTTAACATTACCCAAAGTCCCCAAACATGAACTCTTTGCTCAGCCTCTGACTTGCACTCACATTATACTCCCCTTGCCAAGAATATACTCGTCTCTCCTGCCAAAAGACACACGCATTTAAAAGTCAGCTCAGGCCACACTTAACGAGATTTCCCTTTCTTCCCGGGTCATCCTTCCATGGGTCTCCTACAGCCTTCCTGTGGGCCTTTCATCTCTCATTACCAGTGTCCTCTGTACGTTGAGCTTCAGTACTTTGGGGCCAAAGACCAAATCTTTACAGAATATTTTAAATCTCTCCCAGTAACTAACATGGAACTTACCCCGTATAGTTATTGGATAAATGCCAAAAGGGAGAGGGGGAATCAAGGAAAATTTTGGAGGTGATGGATAGGTAATAAACATCTCACCTTTGTGGTGAGAGCACCACAGTGTATTCATATGTCCAAACTCATCAAATCATACACATTAAACATTCAAGGTTTTTTGTATATAAATTATAGCTCAATAAGTTGCTAAAAATTTTCTGCTCCAAGGCAACTAAAGGTCTCTTGGATCCAAAATAAATAATGGCATAACTTACTTTTTACAGCAACAAATGTCACTTTAAAAAAATAAATGCTGATATGTTTACCCAGATAGATTGTATAGTATCTGTCTTCTCAAAACCTCAGGATCATCTTTTAGATAATTTCCAAATGAGATGTTTCTCTACATTAAGTACACCTTCGGAACGACAGCCCTGAAGACACCAGAGAGGAAAGAAAAGGTTGCTGTGTAGAAACAGATTTAAAGGACAATGTACCCAGGGGATTTCTGCCCTGTCTCCAAAAGAGCTTTTGACTTAGATTACCTTCAGGAGGATATTTGCATTGCAGCCTTGGAATCTAGAGACAGTGCTTCCAGGTTGTTGCTGTTCAGTTGCTCAGTCGTGTCCACCTCTTTGCGACCCCATGAACCTCAGCACGCCAGGCTTCCATGTCCTTCACTATCTCCCAGAGTTTGCTCAAACTCATGTCCATTGAGTCAGTGATGCCATCCAACCATCTCATCCTCTGTCACCCCCTCCCCTTCTGTCCTCAATCTTTCCCATCATCAGGGTCTTTTCCAATGAGTTGGCTCTTCACATCAGGTTGTCAAAGTGTTGGAGCTTCAGCTTCAGCATCAGTCCTTCCAATGAACATTCAGGGTTGCTTTACTTTAGGATTGACTGGCTTGATCTATTCGCAGTCCAAGGGACTCTCAAGAGACTTCTCCAGCACTACAGTTCAAAAGCATCAATTCTTTGGCACTCAGCTTCCAGGTTAGAGGGCTTATTTGTTTTCCACCCAGAATAATAAAGACCATGGTTCCCTGATGGGCAAAGACTGGGCATTTTTTCGAGAAGCTCCTTAAAAGAAGGCAGATTTCCTAAACTCAGGGGTTCATAGCTCTAACACCAACCCACCGTGTGCAGTGCCCACCTTGGCCACTCAGCACTGCCCCCTGGCAGATACGAGGACTAGGGGAACAAGAACCTGAGGCCTGTTGACCCTAGGTTGTTGCTGTTGTTTAGTCGCCAAGTCGTGTCTGACTCTGTGTGACCCATGGACTGTAGCCCACCAGGCTCCTCTGTCCATGGGATTTTCCAGCCAAGAATACTGGAGTGGGTTGCCATTTCCTTCTCCAGGGGATCTTTCTGACTCAGGGATGGAACCCACATCTCCTGCATTGGCAGGCAGATTCTTTGCCACTGAGCCACTTGGGAAGCCCGTGTCCTGAGTAATCCAGTCCTTCGTCTCTGACCCAGGAGCCTCCGTCCTCAACCAGCATCCCTGTAACAGGGAAGGACCAGCTTGTTAGCCTGCACGTGGGGTCAGCTCGAGAACCCGCTGTAGTTTCGGACAACTTCTGGATGTTAACTGAAAGTGAGTGTACTCAGTTAAGAGTTTTTAGTTTACAAAAGAAAACATTAGTTACCGCATTGAGGTCTACACATCTCACATGCAATGGTACAGGCAAATCTCAAAATCAACAAGTGAAAAGCACAAGCGCAAGCGTATGAGGATTCCAGGATTTGATCATCTGAGGCTGTGTGTGTGTGTGTGTGTGTGTGTGCAGATTTGATCTTCTGAGGCTGTGTGTGTGTGTGTGTGTGTGTGCGCGCGCGCACATGCCCACTAGAATTTTCCAGGCAAAAATACTGTAGCCGGTTGCCATTTTCTTCTCCAGGGGATCTTCCCGACCCAGGGATTGAACTCATATCTCTTATATCGGCAGGCAGGTTCTTTACCCGCTGAGCCATCGAGGGAAGCCATCTGAGGCTCTAGGCTAAGGTAAAGTCAGAGAGAGTAGATCGGGGCTGCCTCTCACAGGAGGAAGGGTGGGAACTGAATTGAACTGAGAACGTTTCTGGGGTGATGAAAACGCTCTAGATCCTCAGTGGGGTGGTTGGCACAAAAATACACGCAATAGTCAAAGACATCAAACTCTACTGTGAAGAGCTGTGCATTTTAATGTATGTAAATTATGCTAAATAAAAAAAAAAAGCACTACAAATTCTAAATACCCAAACACTGAATATGTTGCATTCCCCTTTAGTTTCAGGATAGAATGATTCACAGAGACACAGAGACAATACCGGCCACTCTCACGTATACCCTTTGAACCCGTCTTTAATCGGTAGCTGCGATACAGGGATTTAAGACGATGCCTCTGGATAAAGACTGCTTGGGTTTCAACTGCTAGCTGAGTAGCATCAGGCAAATTCCTTAAACTCTTCATGTCTGATCTTCATCTTTTTTCAGATAAATGTAAGAAAAGTTCCTACCTATGGTTCTGAGGACTAAATTAGGTAATATAAATAAAATATCTAGTACAGAGAATGCACCCTATAAAGATTATTTTTATTATTACAGAGAGCACAAATATTAATACAGGATTCAGAGTAATCCACTCTAATTGTGCAGACAACAAAATGTTACGGGGCAAAAAAAACAGACATTTTAATTACAACTACATTCATTTCTATCCAAGAAGCAGGTGCACAAACCTACATATATATATATATTCAATAAAGTTCACACTTCTGTTAAAAGAGAAGAGCAATATGTTTTTTAAAAATCTAGTAAGTATAGGCTATCATTAGTGGAAATATTAGGTGGAATAATTATATCAATAATAATAATCCTCCCAAATTGTTTAAGTATATAATCTATTAAAGCCACAGATACGCATCACAGTTTTTTCTAACATGTTATTTGAAGCACAGAAAGAAAAACATTATAGTCAAACAAGTGCTACTTTGGATAAATATCTCGAGTTCAGACTGATGTGTCTCATTTACCGTCTGACAACTGTACTGTCGGCATTTTTTGCCCTTTTTCCCCTTATGGTAATATACGTAAAAGTTGAAAAGCCAGTTGTATAATATACTAATCCCAACCTTGCCTGAAGAGTTAAATTGATGATCAACCTTTTGAAAGACACAACTAAAGGAAAATGTGAAAGGACAAAATCTCAGGTATGAGAGTATAGATACCAGGAGAATGGGAGGGATCCTTGGTGATGGAAAAGCAGTTTCCAGGACAGAGCGGCCTGGGCTCCACGGCTCTGCAGAGCAGGCTCGACCCCACCTTCAGCACCTTCACCACTGGCTCACGTTCCCAGGAAAAGGGCCATGTGCCACAGGCGGGCCAGAAACATCTCTGCACAGGGTTATTTAAGATTATTCCCAAGATTTTTAAAGGAAATATAATTCCAACTAAAAAATTATAAACGACATCAACAAATATAAAATAGAAATAAAAATTTAAAAGAAATATAATTAGGAAAGGTAAAATAAGTAAATAATTATGAGCCCTCAAATTTCTGTTTTAAAATTTATTTTTTAATGTGTTGCTATATCATGAAGATATTTCTAACATTTAGAAGCCATTCTATTATGAAGTATTTCCAATATTTTATATTTATTATTATATGTCTGATGTATGAGGAATTTTGTGTCACTTAACTGGCATTTGGGTGGAAAGTTTAAATGTAAAACAAAAAATAATTAAGATGATGAAAAAAGTGAATTCCTAAGAGACAAGTCATTGGATAATAAAGGAGGAAAGGGAAGATTGGGTCACTGTTTTCAAGCTGCTCCCCTCCCCCAGGAAAATGTTGAGGCAGAACATTGGTAACTACTGTGTGTTTAGTTTAGAGACTGACTCAGGCCTCCAGGCAAACAAAGCCCTTTCTTTGCTTTCAAATGGTAACACCTGGATTACAACAGAAACACAACCAAGGAAGATGAGGTTCAGACTTTCAAATAAATGGCTGTTTAAGAAAAAAACAAAAACCCTACAATTGTTTTAGCCATGGAGCCTTCTTATTTTGGGGGCTCCCCTGATGGCCCAGTGGGTCAAGAATCCACTCACATTTCTTCTTTTATAAAGTCTGTCACATGCTCCACACAGGAAGTGGAAAATCAGAGATTACAATCCCTCTCAAACGACACTTTATCTAAGGAAGAGGCAGCATTTCAGTAAAGGCTACCACACATTTCAGTGATCCCCTTTAACTGTGCAGACAACAAAATGTTATGGGGCAAAAAAAACAGATATTTTAATTACAACTACATTCATTTCTATCCAAGAAGCAGGTGCACAAACCTACATATGTATATTCAATAAAGTTCACACTTCCTTTTTCTTGCCAGACCTAAATAATCTGAGAAATTGGCTTTTAACTGTATTATTTGATTCCCCAAATGGAACAAAGTACTGTGCACAAAAGCATCTACTATCAACAAAGAATTGTATATCATCTTTTAAAAAAACAAAAACAAAAAAAGACCTTTGACTTATATTTATTTTAAGGCATTTTTTTCATCCCTATGGACTTTGGAGTCAAGAAAATGAACTCTTTAACCCAGAGCAACTCTCCCAAGAACTGCCTATTTAAACTATGATCTAGAAGGAGAAACTTGTCAAAGTTTCCTACTTGCTATTAAAAGTTACCACAGCCCCTTGAATGTAAACCGTCTGGAGAGAGGCAAGTTTTGCTCTGTGTTTCAAGGAGCCAGGGGTGTTTTATTGGCAAACGGTCAGCAGCTCAGAATCAAAAGGAATTGTCCAAATCGTTCAAACCTGTGGTCAGAACATCCTAGATGTCTCCCTTTCTCCCTTCCCAAATTCAAACTGGCCACTGAGATAGGTGGAATCCACTTCCTCTCCAGCCCCTGCATCTGCCTTATTTTTGACCTCACCACTTCCTCTCTTGCAGTTCTTACCTTCAACCCAGCTCCACGCAAAGATTTTTCCACAGTTTCCAAAATTATCAAAAGTCCAAAATAGCGTAATTGAAAGATTCACTGCAATGGCTAATGAAAAACTAAGGACGCAAGCGGTACCTAAAACAGAAGACTCTCTACCCGCCTCCTTCCTCCACCTCGGTCCTCACAGTCCACCCATCCTCCATCTGAACTGCCTCTCCACTCTGAGGAGACGGCAAAACCATAAACAAAACAAATTAGTGACCTTACAGACACACCCACACAACCCTTGAAGGATGGCCCCCAAATGGGCCCCTCTTGGAACTAACAGGACTCCAAGGGATTCTCCAGGAAACCAAAACACCACTACTAGCTATCCTCTTGAGCAGCTTATGGGAAACTCAAGTTAAAATTAATGAACAACTTCGACAAATTCGTAGATACCAGACTCACACTCTGCTTTACACCCCACTTGCTCTGGAGCCTGACAAAACTGGTAAGGCTGCCGAAGAATTCTTACCAGACTCGGTTCTCCTGGATCTCAGTGCCCAGTTGAGAAAGAAAGAGAAAAGCTCAGTTTCTTCCTTTCCAAGACCCACGGGTTATTGATCCTTTCTCTTCCAGCAACAGCTATTGACTTCTTGTTCGTCTCATTTCGGGTCCTCAGAACTTGGCCTGGGAACCATCAGACTGAAAGTCCTCAAAACACAGCCGGACAGAAATGTAGGTTGCACTCCATGTGCTGTTAGTGTCATCTTTTTTTAATTAAAAATAGCTCTATAGCAAGAAGTGGGCCAGACTGAAATCTGACATTCAGAGCCTGATAAGAATTTTTTTAAGGACTCCTCCCCCAAAGTGTAAAGAATTTGCCAATGCATGAGACTCTGAGGATCCCCAGAAGATCACTTGGAAGAGGAAATGGCAACCCACTCCAGTATTGGTGCCTGGAAAATTTCATGGACAGAGGAGCCTGGCAGGTGAGCTACAGTTCATGGAGCCGCAAACAAAGAGTCGGACATAACTGAGCATGGGCGCGCGTGCACACACACACACACACACACACACACACACACACACACACACACACACACACACACACACACACACACACACACACACACACACACACACACACACACACACACACATACTACTGCTACTACTACCACTACCCCTAAGCTAAGTGAAACTATGAACCCAGAAGGAAAGAAAGACCTTCTGAAACATACAGCTCTGAGTCTAGTACACAGAAATGTTTTTATTTCCATGTTAGTTGAAGAGCTTCTCCCCGCTTTAAAGCAGCAAACAGAAGATAATGTAGTCCGATGAGGGATCAGCTCTTTGATGTCATAAAAATTGCAACACAATTCTTTGAGGAATTCAAAACTATCCTTGTTTCAGAAACTGAGTTCTTAAAAGAACAGAAATGCAGCCCATGAAGCAATTCAAAGTCCACCTATCCATTTTACCTATCCCCAGATCTCCCCTACACTGGTAGGTATTACAAAATCCTGGATTTAGGAAACAGAAGTGCTTCTTGAAGGATCTTACTTACATTCTTTCCCTGTGTCTTGAGATGTAAATAGTCTACCCAGTTTTCTTGAGGAGCTGATGACCAATTCTTTCAAAAGCAAACTTCAAGGAGGATAGTATCATAAGACGGGGAAAAAAGGTTAAAAGACTGGAAACTAGGCCAACGAATGTCTTTAAAAAGCGTAAAGCCATCTGAGCAGGGAACTTTAACCTACTCCACCAGCCAGAAACATAATTTGGGTCTAGCCGTTCTTTTATAAAGCAGGAAGCCTGCCTTATCATACCCTCAAAATAGTCTTTTTCAACTTTTAAATTTACAGAGAAGTTTTGTGTGTGTGTGTTTTTTTTAAGACTTGAAAATGCTTATGATTGTTCCCAATAGTTCAAAATAACAGAAGGAAAAACAAGACAACGTAGGCCAAGTCCTCTCCAAAAAATGTTTAGAGACTGAAGGAAAAGACATCTGGGGAATACAATAGATATGAAGGAATGCCATCTGTTTCAGCACCAACCACACAACTCTGTAAGATGCATGAAGAGCTCTTGGTGGTTTCACCGGTGAAGTACAAAGCGTTTCTTCTTCCAAAGCTCAAGGCTGGGAAACGCGCTATCTCTACAACTCAAAACCGGCTCTTCCAACAGACTTCTGCACCATGAGGGAGCCGCCACACCTCTAAAAGGTCAATCATGAGCCCGAAGGTGGCCTTCCATCTCTGATCTCGAATTTAAACTACAACTTAAAATATACTCAACATAGACCAGGAGAGACAGGAGGAAGAAGCGAAAGTTCATTCAGAATCCGGATTGGGTGGAAAAATGACAAGAGGCTTGGCATGTGAGAGCTGTAACTGACCTGCTGCTGCTGCTGCTGCTGCTGCTGCTGCTGCTGCGTCGCTTCAGTCGTGTCCGACTCTGTGCGACCCCATAGACGGCAGCCCACCAGGCTCCCCCGTCCCTGGGATTTTCCAGGCAAGAACACTGGAGTGGGTTGCCATTTCCTTCTCCAGTGCGTACAAGTGAAAAGTGAAAGTGACGTCGCCCAGTCGTGTCAGACTCTTAGTGACCCCATGGACTGAAGCCTACCAGGCTCCTCCATCCACGGGATTTTCCAGGTAAGAGTACTGGAGTGGGGTGCCATTGCCTTCTCCGGCAACTGACCTGAGACTATTTTAATAAGCGCCCATAGATTGCAGGGGCAGTATTCACTGGATATTCATTGGAAGCACTGACCCCGAAGCGCCAATCCTTTGGCCACCTGATGTGAAGAGCCAGATCACTGGAAAAGACCCTGATACTAGAAAGATTAGAGGCAGGAGGAGGTTGGGGCGTGACAGAGGATGAGATGGTTGGATGGCATCACTGACTCAGTGGACAAGAGTTTGAGCAAAGTCTGGGAGATGGCGAAGTACAGGGCCGCCTCATGTGCTGCAGTCCATGGGGTCGCAAAGGGTCGGACACGACTGAGCGACTCAACAACAGCGTACATTGCAGGCGAGGAAATTGAGGACGGGAGAACTAAAGCCAGCGGGTCTGCCAGTGTCTAGTGGACGCTGGGCTCATCCTCTCCCAGTCCTGAACTTGGGCGCTTCAGCCAGCAAGTTAGCTCCTTCCTGCCGCCCAGCCCCTTTTCCTCTGAACGCCAGGGCGCTTCGGGTGGAGGCGGCCACCTGTGCGCCGGGACCACACTCCGCCGCCGCCCTCCGGCTCGGGGGGGGGCTCACGGAGACGCGCGCGTAGTAGCCGGCCCCAGGGTGCCCCGCAAAAACGCGCGCCGGCGTCAGGCGGCCGGTTTGGCCCGCGCGCCCAGTAGCGCCCGCACCGCCGCTTCCGGCCACGTGGTTTCCATAGCAACGGCTGCGCCGGCCGCCGGGGCTTCCTCCCCCCAGAGACGCCCCAGGGTCGGAGGTCATCTCTGTGGCAACGGAAACGACTCGCGGTACGGCGGCTCGGACGGGCCGCTTCTGCCGCATTGCGTAGCCGAGCCCCCGGCGCTCTGAAGAGGCGCGCGCGCGCGGTGGCCGGCCCCCGGGTCTCTGGCCGCGTGTCGCGGTGGACGAAGGCCACGCGTTGCCTGCCTGCGCCCCCTCTCTCCAGGGTTCCGTGAAGCCGACTCCGAGCCCCGGTCCGACCAGATAGCCTAGGGTCTCGTCTCCTGGAGGCAGACCCGAACCGCTGAGGTGGCCGGGTTGGCGGTGGCAGAGAACTCTTGGGGTCCGCTCGCTGCTCTGGAGGCGGGAGCTCGGCCCAGTAGTTCCTTTGATGGTGGCTCCGGAGGGCGGAAACCGAGTAGCTGAGTGTGGTTGTGGGGAAAGCAGGAGCCACCGAGTTTGCAGATGACAGCTTGAAAACGGGAAAGAGCAAACAGGAAGGGGCGCCTCCTTTCCCAGCAAGCGAAACTCGAGGCTGCTGGTTTAGGGGCTGTCCCCTCGAGAACGAAAACGTGCCACATGGGAGAGTCCCGTCCTCAGAGGAAGCTCGGAAATGAAAAGAGGATTCCAATTCACTCAGTGTTTTGCTGAATGCCTTGCTTTTTAAGGAGCATATTAAAGCTCAGAAAAGAAAATGAAGCAGGCTTCTGCTGAGGGAACCAAAGGGTGCCCTAACACTTGTTATTTAAAGACTGAGCGGGCCAGAACCGGTGTATGCCAGTCAGTTCAGTTCAGTCGCTCAGTCCTGTCCGACTCTTTGCGACCCCATGGACTGCAGCAGGCCAGGCCTCCCTGTCCATCACCAACTCCTGGAGTTTACTCAAACTCATATCCATTGAGTTGATGATGCCATCCAACCATCTCATCCTGTCATGTCCTTCTCTTCTTGCCTTCAGTCTTTCCCAGCATCAGGGTCTTTTCCAATGAGTCAGTTCTTCGCCTCAGGTGGCCAAAGTATTGGAGTTTTAGCTTCAGCATCAGTCCTTCCAGTGAATATTCAGGACTTAGTTCTTGGGCTTATGTGTTGAAGGAAGGTCTGAAGTTTTGAGATTTAGCATAAGGGCATGAGAAAATGTGGGCCGGGGGAATATTGCAAACCATGTTTCAGGATGCCCTGGGATGAAGGGTCGGAAAGCCACTAACAGCTTTTTCCTTCCTTGTTTTATCATTTAGAGGCCAAATTCTTGGTTGGCACTGTTGGAAATGAGGAGTGAACTTAACCAAGTAAATCGTATGATATTGGCAGTTACAGTCCCACAGTTCACTTTCTCAAGGAACCCTGTTTTTCACTATTCATTTAATTAAAATGTATTGAAAACCTGTGATCTGTCACAACCAGAGTTTTTGTCAGGGAACAATGATAAAGGCAGTAGTGCTTGACAATTGTTAGGTGACTTTCTTAGATGGTGTTAGTAGGTTAGATAAAAACTTAAGGGTGCCCTGTAAAACTTGTCTGCAGTGTCCCACCTTTTTGCTTTCATATTTAGGAAGGCCCTAAGAATTCCTCCGTTAAACTTTTCTACCTTCCATCATCCTTCCTTTTACTTCTGGCCAAAGAAAAAAAAGGAAAAAAAAAATGAGTTTGTACCAACTAAAGAAATATACAGTGAAAACATCAAGACATTCCTGGTCTTCAAAAGCAGAATAGCAAAAAGTTAGTGCCTCTCTGGAGGCATACAAAGGAACTGAAAAATCTCCTTGAGGCAACTTCCTGCCTTTCTGTCCTCAGGTTCAACTCTTACAACTAAATCTAGCACATGGTACAAAATCTAAAACCCTAAGAAACACTGCACAGACTATAGCATTAGGCAGCTAGACATGTCAGTAGGTATTTCCCTGACCCACTGTCCCTCCTGGAGGTGGTACTAAGTTGGGCTCAAAGGTTTTAAGAATATAGACACAATGCAATGTCTCATTTAAAACTTAATAGAAGAGCTTCAAATATACTGTTTAAACATTCCCAACTGTTTCCCCATAAGGCATAAGAAACTATTTTGAATAAATGCTTCCATTTTGAGACATCTACATATTTATAGAAAGCTTATGAGTCAATTGAGTGAGTTATGGTGCCAGAATGTACAAAGGAGCAAAAACTTCAGTGATTGTCCTTGTTACCACATTTATAAAAACGCTTCACAAAAGTCCTCAATGTTTCTGTTGCTAAAATATGGAAGACTGGGTTTGAACATTTTTAAAGGAGTGGTTCCGCGTGGGAAATGTGAAATATAGAATCAGCTTTCGCACCTTCTGAAAGCATTGCATCGTTTGAGAGAATGTTCTCGGTTATGGATGCTGCCTGTGTTGAGAACAGGCTGAATATGGATACAGCTAAAGTGAGCTCCATTGTTAAAACCAAGTTCAGATGATCATGCGTTTGGTTTCACACTTGTTAACTTGGATAGAAATTAAAGCAAACATAAAACAAAAACACAACACTCCCAACAAGTCAATACTTAGAAGCCTAACAAACATTCAGTCGTTGGCTCAGGAAGTGCCACTGCCTGCAAAACTCATTTTGCTACTTCAGTAACTGAAGCTTCCTGGATGGAGTCCAAGGTAAACTGGTGTTATTGGGTTGGCCAAAAAGTTCTTGAAGTTTTTCCATAAGATCCTACAAAAAAACCCAAATGAAATTTTTGGGCAACCCAATCTACGGAATCCCACTCTGAAGGCAAGCATATGAGAAGAAGGGCCTGACATCTGTTTGGTGTTCCAGCCATGCTGTCTGAATCTGATGTCTCCATATTATATCTGCTCTTTGTTTAGAAATGCAGAGGTTATGGCCCATTAGTGGCTCACCCAGCTCTACGGGAACCTAGGATTAGTCGGCAGGTGCAGGAGAAGGAGTGAATAATGCTTACTTTTTTTCTTCTCCCTCTTCCTATTTTCTCACTTCTCAAAGGCATGACCTCCCCAGATGTAAAGCAATTAGCTTTAAAAGACTAACATATATTTACGTGAGTAACAGTGGCACACCAGATGTTTTTGGCACCTAAAACAGCTTAGTAAATGGCAAAAGCAAAGCTGGAAGACACCCTCAAAAAGGAGGAAATAGAAAGTGACAATGACTTCTACCGAGCCCTGCTTGTTTCATCTCAAAGTTGCATGGCAGAGAGAGAGAGAGTTTTGAAGAGGAAACTCAAGGCCACGAGTTTGTCGATTTTCTAAATGTGCTTTGCAGAACTAAATCTAGGGCACCCGCTTCATACCCTCCTTGCTGCTAGCACTGGTCCCTGATAAAATTACCTATGGTTACAAACTTTTCTTGAAATCTGTGCTTTCCAAAATCCATCAAGCCATGGAGATTTGTGTGTGGGAGTAGCTACACATAGGTCCCCTGTATATGACCCTTCATGTTGCAAACTTTCTAAGATGCATTCCCATGTCCCATCACGCTTGTTCAGTGGACATAGTCATGTGCACGCACCCTCTACAATTGTTTGTGTTTTGTGTACTTTACTAGACAGTACTGTACAGAGTACCATAGTACAGTATCTTTATTTCAAGCCTAGGTTGCACCCAGACATAACTGGATCATTTTTCTAAGCAGGTAGACAGAATTGAATTCAGCAAGGAACCAGAACCTGTCGAGTGTGAGTGCAATGGCAGCGTGTCCTCTGTCTCCTCTAGGGGGTCGAAAAGAGTTGGAAACGACTGAGCAACTGCGCATGTGCACCCACCGCGCACTCCGTCTCCTATTGGTGGAGACCCTTCAGCTCCACTACCTCCCGCCTCCTCTCCCTTCTGTCAGTAACTCTTCTTACCTGTTCGTACACTCAATGCCAGCTCCTGTATGCCAGCTGTGGTACTGTACTTTGTGTTGGTTTTTTGTGTATTATTTCTGTGAAAAGTACTATAAACCTATTACAGTACACTACTATGTAGCTGACTGTGTTCTTGAGTACCTAGGCTAACTTTGTCGGACTTACGAACAAATTGGATTTATGAACAAATTCTCGAAACTCATTTGGATGTAGGGGATTTACTATATTTGTGCATCTGTGGCTTCCTCTGCCTGTTGGACAGTATGTATCTGAATAGACATTCATGACATGACCTTCCTATTTATCTTTATTGCAGACTTCTATTTTCCAACTGTATTTATTTCCTTAGCAGCCATCGGTCAAAGTTTAGTGACCTAGATTATTTCCCAAACTGGCCTGGGATACACATTGGTCAGTCCAAACTATCAGTACTAGTTTAAACAAACAGATCAAACCCTCCTCCAGGCAAAATAAGTGCCTTGGACTCAGTATTCCCTACTTAATTATCTGCCTAAAATACAGTCACTTTGCATGACTCATGCAGTGAAAGTTGAAGCAGGTAACATCTATTCTAAACATATAGCTATTCTTCTACTAGGAAAATAGGAGAAAGTAGGACATTTAAGCAGAAGCATGTACACCCCGTGTGTGTGTGACTGTATGTGTCTGATAATAGCTGTATTGTGAGATATTGGATGTCTTTATGAAGCAATTTAATTTAAAAAGCATACATTGTACAAATACATTCTTCTTGCTCTTTTCCATTTAAGTTTTATATAAAAACAACCACTGGTAAAAACCTATTTAATTATCACTTCTTATTTAAACACTAATCAATGAATTTTGGCTAGGTGAATAAAACGCCCTTAAGTTCATGACTCTATTATTTGCTTATTTCCACACCAACCTGGTTATGTAGCAGTACTCTGACGTTTCTCTCAGGAACCCCAGAGCAAACTGTCTGTACTTGCTGATAAAGCACTGGGAGTAAGCAGTAAATTATTTTATAACTTGGGAAAATTGGGAAGAAAAAGATTCCTCTAATAAGAAGTCTTTACAGCAAATTCATGATCCTAGTACTGGTACTTGGAGGTATTCTGCCAAGCTTCTTAGTTTGAAACCAGTTAATCGTCCTCATTTTAGATCTAAGATAATATAATAGGTAGTAGTCAATCTGTTCTTTTTGGTTTTAACAGTTAAGAAGATTTTAGTCTTTGTTTTATTTTAATTACCCAATTAACTTCTTAGTTATACTGCTATCTTGGGATCAGAAGGACTTTAGGCCTTGTGTTAACAACAGCAGAAAGAGAAGAGAATTTACCAGCTACAATCCTGAAAGTGAATGGCTAGGCACGAGTTTGATTCAATCTCGGAAGGCAAAACTTTAGAAGGTGAGACAAATAGTGTGACACATCAAAGTCCCATTTTTAAAACGATTTACAAAATGCTCCAACTCCCAGGTTGGCACTCTCACCCCTGGTATTCCAAGACTTAAACTATCCTATTCAAGTAGTTGAGGTGTTGTTAGAGGCAGTTTGAGTTAACCCATAAATTCACACCCAAGTACTTTAGCATTCATAAGCTGCAAAATAAATTGCTCTAAAAACAACTCATCATTTGTTTGACACCTTCCAAAGCGCCTCTGAAGCAAAAAAAATAAAAATAAAAATCTACTTTATTCCAGAGAGATGAAAGTGGGTGGGGTGGGGGAGGTGTAATAAAAAGATCTTGAATCGTGTATGGGTGAAAATTAGTGTTTCCAGTAAAACTGTTTACAAAAAAAAAAAAATTATAAAAGGCAGTAAGGAAACTTACTGTTCCCTGCTGAATTACTGCCCACTCTCAGCACTATGGAGGGACAGATTCGAGAGCTCTAAAACAAACGGCCAAGTCCAAAGAAATGCTTTTACAGTATTCCTTTCTCAGAGGGAGATAAATCTTTTCACAGAAGGACACAAGGCTTCACAGACCACTGATTTGACTGTGTGAGGGAGTAACCCTTGCGGAGAGGGTCTTGGCGTGAACTTGGGAGACGGTAGTGTTGCAGCTCTGGGTATGACCAGGCCATCAGCAAGAGTTGGGCCTGATGCCGGCTTGGTCGGGGTACCCACAGCTCACCGCCGAATTGGAAATGCGGCTGGGGAGGTGACCACACTGCTTTCTCCTTGGGCGATGCTCAGGATGGTGGTACCATCTCAGAGTTGCCCAATGCTGAGGAGTTAAAAGAGAGGAGGGTCGAAGGACAGGGCATGCAGCGGGTGGTGGGGAAAGTGCAGAGGGGGACGGAGAGAAAGCGGGTCAAGCTAGACAGAGCAGGGAGCTGAGAACTCCAGGTCGGAGGCAGGGGACCACTGCAGCACCCCGCCTCCCAGAGCTTCCCTCAACTGCCACCCAAAGGTCCCGGCAGAAGGTAGCTGCCAGGCGTCCTCCCCGCATCCGAGCACCTGCCCTCTGGGCCGCAGCACAGGGGGTCGCAAGGCGGGCCCAGCCTCCACACCCACCGCCTCCTTCCCCCCCCCCCCAGCCCTCCTCCCCCCTCCCCCCTCTTTTCCCTCCACCCCCCTCCCCCTCCTCCCCTTCTTCTGCCTCCGCCCCCCCCCCCCCCCCCCCCCTCCCCCTCCCCCTCTTCTCGCGCCGCCCAGCTACGCTGCAGCAGCCAGCTCCGGAGGCAGGGAGGCGGCCGCCACTTGCCGCCCGGCCGGCGGGGCTCCGGGTGCCAGCGCGCCCCCGGCGGAGCTCGCGGTGTCAGGGCGCCCGCGGGAAGCCATGATCTACTACACCGCAGTGCCGGCGTCAGGAGCCCCGGGCGCCCCGGGCTGCCGCGGCAGGACGGCCAGGGCCCCGCCCCCGCCCCCCAACACGGCCCCCAAACGGAAACACCGGCTCCCCGCCCCCGGGTCCCTCCCCGGCCTGTGCCGAACCGGGGACACCGCACACCCCCCACTCCCCCGCCCCAGCGCTCGCGCTCCCGGACCCGCCGCGCCCGCGCGCCGCCGCCACCACCACGCAGTCCTCCGGCATGGCCTCCCCAGGGCGGCTCGCCCACAGCTCCGCGGCCGCCCCCAAACGCCTCAGACAGAGATCCCGGGAAGTGAGCCCCGGGGACCCGACTCCCCCGAATCACCTGCATTTGCATTTCTTATGTAATGTACTGCAAGTGTCCCGGTTGGAGCCTTTCGGAAAGGGGGCGCACGATCGCCGCGAGGCTGAAGCAGGGACCCAGGGCCAGGCGCATCCCACCCGGGGGACCCACACGCGGGGCGAGGACACTGCTTTATTAAAGGCAGAGACCGGGCTCGTCGGCTCGGCGTGGGGTTCCCTCCCGACAGGAGCCCCGCTCAAGTGTCACCAGTGACAGGAGGTGTCGGAGGCAGAAAACGGGGGAAGGAGTTAAAACTCCGGTACGGCGCGCTAGACGGGGGCGGGAGGCGGGGGCCGCGAGGGAGGGGGAGCCCCTTCTACTTTGGTAAAGGTGATGGGGTGGCGGATATTGTGCGAGCTAATCAGAAAGTCTAGAGCAGGTTCTCGGAGCCGAGCTAGGTCTCCCCGAAACCTGCAGCGCAAGTCGGCGGAGCTCTCGGCTTCTTTTTCCTGGCAACGAACGAAGCTTCAGCTGCCTCGGGCCAAACCTTAAGCCATAAACCCTTCAATATTTCACCAAACATCGGCAAGCAGATACATTAATTAAAAAAAAAAAAGTTTCCTCCTCCCTCCGAGTGTCACAGCCAAGGGATGCTGACAAGGGTTTGGGGGCTCGGAGACGCGGATCCAGCTGTTACTTGTTTATCCATGCACTAGCTCTATACACAACACTGCCCTGGTCCTTTGCCGTTTCGCCTGCCTTCCTGCATAGCAGAACTGCAGATCTAGCTCAGTGAGCAACAGACAGGTTATTAGGAGGAAAAACATAACATGATGCATGTTTTGCTTACCAGTTGGGTTCTTGTTTTTCTTAAGACTCTTGCCACAAAGACACTGCAGCATATGCGTTCCTTTGCTGAAAATGTTCCAAAGAAACCACATTGATTTGGGCGAAAAGCAATCCAGCAGCTTAGACACCCTGAGAAAGAAGAGATCCTTGTGGTTGCATAATAATAATTTGAAATCAGTTCTCCTGAAGAGGGGCACCGGTTTTACCATAGGAAAAACGATGATATTCCGGATCTTCTCCCAGTTTTTTCCCCTCACGTGGTGTATTTCTTTGAGACTTCTCAGTGATTGTTTTTTTTCGGCCAGGGTGAACGATTTTATCCCCCTTGATCACCACTGGATTATTACCAAAGGGTTGGCCAAAAAATCCTTTTTCAGCGTGAAGACAAACAAAAAAGCAAAGAAATCCCAACTGAGAGCAGAGTTAATCAAGGAGAACAGGAATGCACAAAAGATCCCCGAAGAGAAAACCATAGCCTTTTTACTTGATCGCTATGAGGATGAGTGAGTCTGCAGGAGGCTAAGCAGGATTCGTCTCACTGAGAGAAGACTGCCATTGTGTTGTCCCTAGGAGAGAAGGAGGGGGAAAAAAAGGAAAAAGGAAAGAAAGAAAGGAAAAAAGAAAAAAAAAAAAAAAGAAAAGGAAAAGAAAAAGAAAAAACCACCACCAGCACACGCACACCCCGATACCACCTCCGAGTCTGACAGCCGAAGACACAGCCTCCCTTCTCTGTGTCGAATTTTTTTTTTTTTTTAATTATCAATCGCCGGTGCTCAGTGGGATCGGATTGAACCTGCAGTTCTCAATCACCACGAAGAAAAGATGCAAATCGAGGTGCCTGGGTAGGCTGATCGTAGGTAGACAGCGCCACGAACCCCCTGGCTCCTGGCTCGCGCTCCGCCAGTTTCCAACAACGGTGAGCATGGGGAAAATCTCCCCTCCGGATTCCTCGCCCAGGCTCGGATGTGAGTTACAGGCATTAAAGGGAGGAGGAGTTGAAGTTTGCATTGAAAAGACTGGCTTTCCATGACGTAGCCACGTGCTTTCAGACCCGTCACCAGTGAGATGCTTGCACCCGCCCGGGGAGGGCAGTATCACTGCAGTCTCCCTGCCGGTTCCCCTCTCGAAGTCCCCCCCGCCCCACCGCCAGCACTCAGCCCCAACCCCACCATTCGACCCCCTCCCTCCTCTCCCCGGCCTGATGAGGCTTGCTGCTCGCCCTCCGAAGCCAGCTGTTAGCTCTGTTAGAGCCTTCTCCTTCAAAGTGAATTCTGAAAAGGAGAATTGATGATATTTAGTAAACCTTCAGAAAATACATGGGATGGACCTGAGGCAGGGGGTTAAGCGTAAACAGCAGTTTAGGACCACTCCTCGGCCAACATTAGTTGCACCTTACACTTTCCAAAAACAGCCTGGAAAGCATCTAAAACCTTAAGGAAAACTCAAGTTCCTTTAGTTCTTATTTGAATCCTACTTGAAGAGCTGTTGGAAAAATATAAACCAGGCATATGACAAGTATGTACTTGCAGATACTGCCTGTTAAAAGAGCAATCACTAAGATCAGGGTGACAAGCTATACTTTGTTGAGGAGGGTCATATGTAAATGGGAACATTTATGCCTTTTCTAGACAACCCACGATCTTCAAATACTTTTTTCTTGGTACAGAAAGCACTCTGCTGGATTCACACACTAATTCATTGCTTTTTTCTGCACTCATTAATTGAACTAACATGAAACTCATCCTCATTCTGTTATCTACGCTTGTCTACAAACTTGTCACCTGCCACCACCCTTTAACCTAACAAAACGGGCAAGCTTTTTTCTTTTATCAAGATGTAACCCAGTTTCCTAATTTCACAGAAAAATGAAATGATTTAGGGCAGAGCTTTTGATTTATTTTATCTCATTTGGGGAAAATAAATAAGATAATACAAACTATTACTAAGAATCATATAACAAATTCCAGAGTACTTCCTCATCAGAATTAATAAATGTTAAGATTTCATATTTGGGTGCTGAGCATTTTCAAAAAGTAAAATTCACCACTCTCACTGTTGTTAGGCTTAAAGTTATGCCAGCTTATTAAGCTCTGTCTTAATTTCAAAAAATTAAAACTATTACCTCTTCTGCATGGGATATCAAGCTATCTTATAAACAAACAGATGTAGATTTATGTTGTTGAAGACCGATAGAAGAAACTGATTTTAAAGAAATTTAACTGCTTACTTATCGGTTACTAAAATATGAAAATATAATAAACAACATTCCATGCTAGTGTTTTCTAATATATAAGAAAAGTTTTGAGGTGTCAAATTTGTATCCAATATCCATAACCCTTTCGGGAAATGTCAGTTGATTTTTAAACACGATAGAAGAGGAATTTAACTCCAGCAAATTTTATTTAAGTTAAAAAGCTTGAAAGTTAAATGCTGATCTCAACATACTTAAGGAATCATGTCATACAGTTTAAAGAAATCACTTAAATAAAGTTGGAAAAAGTAAGGAAAGAGAGAATATATAAAAGTCTAAGAATATAATGCCAAATGACTTATAAGCACCCTGAAAAAAAAGCTGAATAGTGGAGCTGTTTTTCTGAAAGAGGGAAAATGAGACAGCATTGCCAAATAATTAGGAAAGAATTTTTGATATCAATCAATCAGGGCCATATAGCACATGCTGCTTTTATAATGTTCTGGTGTCCTGTCAGGGGTCCCAGAATATCCCAATATATTACCACTGGACATAGGCCAGGTAGACAGCTGGATAAAAAATAGTCCTCATCAAGGTCTTCTGAACTCACACAGCTCAAAGTTTCTGTAAAAGCTTGCCGAGTTCCCTGGGGTATCTCACAGTTAGAGTAAAATCTGGGGACGTGTTTGCATCTTTTCATATGCTATTTGTGTAGAGAGTGTTTCTTAAAGCAGCTCTTCTTGACTCTCCAAATTAGAATCTCTTCTATATATTGTGACAGTGAACTTGATTCCTATTAACATAGAGAATGATTGAATGACTGCCAGAAAGTTATGATTTGTTTTGCACTGGTGGAAAACTTATTAATTCTTTGTCCTGTGACCTAAGGAGCAACATAAAAGGTAATTAATTGTGACTATTTACTGAGAATCTATTATGCCAGGCACTGTGTTGGTTGCTTCTCTTTTATTTTGCTGTTTAAATGGAGGAGAAATATTTTCTTACAATGAATGAAATTTCTACAGTTTTTTTCTATATTTACCAACACATTATTCATTTACATTATATAGGCTATTAATCACATTACTAGGGCTTCCCGGATGGTGCTAGTCATAAAGAACCCACCTGCCAATGCAGGAGACATAAGAGACTCAGGTTCGATCCCTGGGTCAGGAGGATCCCCTGAATAAGGAAATGGCAACCCACTCCAGTATTCTTGCCTGGAGAATCCCATGGACAGAAGAGCCTGTCAGGCTACGGCCCATAGGGTCGTAAAGAGTCTGACACAATTGAAGCAACTGAGCACACACACATGCAATCTCATTATTACAAACAAAAAATACCAAATACTTTTGCCTGAAAAAGATGGCATAACACTAATTCAGGTCACCTTTGGTCGAAGGGAGTTGCAATTTCTAACAAGCTTTGAGGAACCCTATATAATTATTCAACTAATATTTATTGAGCATTTATGCTGTGAAAGTAACTGTACAAGACTCCATCAGTTCAGTTCAGTTGCTCAGTCATGTCTGACTCTTTGCGACCCCATGGACTGCAGCACGCCAGACTTCCCTGTCTATCACCAACTCCCAGAGCTTTCTCAAACTCATGTCCATCAAGTCGGTGATGCCATCCAACTATCTCATCCTCTGTCAACCCTTTCTCTTCCTGCCTTCAATATTTCCCAGCAACAGGCTCTTTTCCAATGAGTCAGCTCTTCACATCAGGTGGCCAAATTATCGGAGTTTCAGCTTCAGCACCAGTCCTTCCAATGAATATTCAAGACTGATTTCCTTTAGGATGGACTAGTTGGATCTCCTTGCAGTCCAAGGGACTCTCAAGAGTCTTCTCCAACACCACTGTTCAAAAGCATCAATTCTTCAGCACTCAGCCTTCTTTATGGTCCAACTCTCACATCCATACATGACTACTAGAAAAGTAATAGCTTTGACTATACAGACCTTTGTCAGCAAAGTAATGTCTCTGCTTTTTAATATGCTGTCTTGGTTGGTCATAGTATTTCTTCCAAGAAGCCAGCATCTTTTAATTTCATGGCTGCAGTCACCATCTGCAGTAGTTTTGGAGCACAAGAAAATAGTCTGTCACTATTTCCATTGTTTCCCCATCTATTTGCCATGAAATGCTGGGACCAGATGCCATGACTTAGTTTTTTGAATGTTGAGTTTTAAGCTAGCTTTTTCACTCTCCTCTTTCACTTTCAAGAGGCTCTTTAGTTCCTCTTTGTTTTCAAGACTCCATGGTGCATGCTAATTCATAAAACTAAACCAGATTTCCAGTTATACAATAAAGAAGACCAAGGGTGGTTTGCCTCCAGCTTGGAGATGATCCAAAGATACTCACACCCACCTGAGTTTAGACCCTTATTTAAGTTTTGTTTTGGAAGACATCAAAATATTTACTTACTCTTTGCCATGCTACATTCAAATCAATATTATATGACAAAAATAGTAGCTATTAGAAAGTAAATGTAAGCTTTAGAGCTAAAGAAAATAAGGAAAATTTCATGGTAACTGTAAAACTGGCAGTAAAACCTGTAGTTTATACAGGTAGAAAAAGAAGACTGTTATCACAAGGCTCAAGTGAAATAAACCCAGTTCTTATAATCAGGTTCACTCAAGAATTAATTTTACATTCAGCATATTATAGTAAGCAAATCTGAAAGTAAGTATAATGACCAGAACACAATAAAGTATACATTTTATCTTAATATAGAATCTATAAACTTTCATGAGATTAGTTATTGAAAATCTTTGTAACTATCTTTTTCTAATTGTTCCAGTTTACTCTTCTACTTCATTCTTCCTTTTAGCTATAAAGCCCCAACCCCACCACACTTTTGTGAGGGCACGTGGGTATCCAAATAGAGAATATAATTCCCAGCTCCGTTGCAGTTAGGCAAGGTCATGTGACTAGATTCTGACCAATGAGGTGTGAGCAAAAGTGCCAAGTTCAACTTCCTAGTCACATTCACCAAAGGAAGTTGCTTGTCTTCCACGCCTCTCTTCTTTTCCCTGTAAGCAGAAAGCGATGGTGTGAGCAGCTTTGAGAACATGGACAGCAACACATACCAGGAATGAAATAACAATGTAGAAGAAACCCAGGACCTTGGACAGAGCAGCCACGCTTTTCCAGGATCACCCACCTGCCTCTGTTCTGATCAGTGACAGAGAAAGAAACTTTCATTTTTTGAGCTGCTGTATTTTTGTGTGACTTTGTTCCAGCAGCTTAACCTCTCTACTGTCTTATGGACTGGCCTGATATGAATATCAATACACCTATCCATTTGGGTTATTTACTTATATTAAAGCTGAGCACCAAAGAATTGATGCTTTTAAACTGTGGTGTTGGAGAAGACTCTTGAGAGTCCCTTGGACTGCAAGGAGATCCAATCAGTGCATCCTAAAGGAGATCAGTCCTGGGTGTTCATTGGAAGGACTGATGTTGAAGCTGAAACTCCAATACTTTGGCCACCTGATGTGAAGAGCTGACTCATTGGAAAAGACCCTGATGCTGGGAAAGACTGAAGGCGGGAAGAGAAGGGGATGACAGAGGATGAGATCATTGGATGGCATCACTGACTCAATGGGCACGAGTTTGAGTAAACACCGGGAGATGGTGATGGACAGGGAAGCCTGGTGTGCTGTAGTCCATGGGGTCGCAAAGAGTCAGACACGACTGAGCAACTGAACTGAACTGAACTGAACTTATATTAAAAGGATAGGGACTTTCCTGGCTACTTTGAGCTTCCAATGCAGGGGGCACCCAGGTTTGATCCCTGGTCAGGGAATTAGGATTCTGCATGCTGTGTGGCACAGCCCAGGAACAAATTTTTTTAAAAAGACAAAGAGCACAAGTACATCACATATAACCTATGGATTGATGCAGTCTGCCACTCTCCTTTCCAATCACTGTAGCACCTACATATCTCTTAGCTGTTTCTTACAAGCCACTCTTGCCTCTCCTCACCACCAGTACAAACATCCTATTGTCAGATCTTACTTCCCCTTGCCTCCTCTTCCCTGCTCCCTGCCCATCAAATGTAACCTATGACAGTTTAGACCTTATGACCATGACAGTAAAGGAGAAGAAAGACAGAGAGCAAAGCGATTGGAAGAAGAGTTGGTCAGAAAAAGAAGACCCTTGTGTAGACAAGGCCCTCAGTGTCTATACTTACTTTGCAAACCTTTTTTTGGAAAAGATGGTGCATTTCGTGATTTGCACACTCATTCTTTCTCTGTGGTTGATGTTAACAATTATTATCGCTTT
Organism: Okapia johnstoni; assembly: GCA_024291935.2. Classification (NCBI taxonomy): domain Eukaryota; kingdom Metazoa; phylum Chordata; class Mammalia; order Artiodactyla; family Giraffidae; genus Okapia; species Okapia johnstoni. The sequence goes on along the minus strand of CM044321.1, from coordinate 7,812,806 downwards.
TTGAGGAATAATTCTCTACTTCACATCACTGAACTACTTTGTAGTAACTCTTTCTTCTTTTCCCCATGTTCCTCCATTGACTCATAGCTTAGACTCCTCTGGTCATCTCTCCTGGAGGGAACAGTCTGGAAAAGGAACTTCAGTCCTTCTCTCTGCCACCACCCAGCTTCACAGTGAAGATGGAACCACTTGAGTGGCCCAGGCTTCTCTATCCCCCTCTCTTGCTCTCTCTCTCTTTGGATCTGCTGGCCTTCAGAAATTTTTCAGACCCCTGTGCTTCACTTTCTCTGCTCAGGAAGGACTGGACCAGCCTGGAAGCCCGTGGTCCGTCCTCTTGGAGACCCATCTCTCTCTGAACTCTTTAAGGGGACTGTGGGCAGACTCCTTCCACCCTTCCACATCAGTGTGCTCTAGATGGCTTTCATTTACCAGCATCTCCATCTCTGAACCTGAGGACTTTTGTCCAAACCACAGAAGTCCCCTCTGCCTAGGCAATCACAGAACTAGCACACCCCAGGAGAGTTTCTCCATGACTAAACACCCAGCTTCCGGACCCCTTGGGAGGGATAATGATAAAGCATGTGCTTTTCCTTCTTTCCCAGAGTTTTCCTATGGGAGGAAGACACAGTCTGCCACTGGGATAGTTGGCTTAACAGACAATTGGCCTTCCCCACTTCCCCATGGAGCCATGATCCACTGATCCCTCATCGGCTATGTTCGTTCCTAAAGAAACTAATTGTACTAGAATCTTCATTCTCTGTGGAAACTCTAACCATGACAGGCTTGCAGAGGGAAGGCGGGAGTTCTGGGGGAAATTATCTGCTCTCCAGAGTCAAACTCTGACTTGAGCGATCACTGCAACACTCAGTTGTGGGGGAAGCAGTTCGAGAAACCAACTCTTGTCCACAGGTTAAATTTCATTCCCTAACACAAACCTGATCAGCAATCAAAACTAACATGTCTAAAGCCATCTTTCTAACTCATGTGGCCATATTTCTATATTGAATCTGAACTTAGAAGTGAAGAGAAGGGGGAGAATTAATTATCACATCTTAAGATGCCCTCCATACTAGAAAATAATATAAGAAAAAAAAATCCTCCTCTTTATTCCTACTATGTTGGCAACTTTAATGATAAAACAGTGAGGAACTTGCCAAGAGATACAGGCCAAAGCAGGTGAAATCCTCTGAATCCTCAGTAATATGATCTTCTCTTGGCAAAATGCCATGAGGATGCATTTCTTCCCTAAAGGAACTTTATCTCAGCCAATACATATATTTGTTGTTCAGTCACTAAGTCGTGTCCAGCTCTTTGAGACTTCATAGACTGCAGCACGCCAGCCTCCTCTGTCCTCCTCTATCTCCCTGAGTTTGCCCAAATTCATATCCACCATATAGATACATTGCTGTGTGTGTGTCAGTTGCTCAGCTGTGGCCGACTCTGCGAACCCATAGACTGTAGCCTCTGTCCTTGGAATTCTCCATGCAAGGATACTGGAGTGGGTTGCCATTCCCTTCTCAAGGGTATGTTCCTGACCCAGGGATCAAATCCAGGACTCCTGCATTGCAGGCAGATTCTTTACCATCTGAGCCACCAGGGATAGGCATGGCAGTAAAGCCCTAATGTCCTGTACAGCTTAGGAAGAGTCCAGAGGACCCTTCTTCCCATCCTCTGAGGCAGGTAGGAATTAACCTTATACAAGTGGGATTGACCCTAAACAATCTGAGGACCTGCACAACATGGCCCATTGTATCAAGGTCTCTGGACATTCATAACCCGTGCTTTCCATTGATAAACATGTTAAACCTTCTGTAATGTGATTTATGACAAACTTAGACAGCATATTAAAAAGCAGAGACATCACTTTGCCAACAAAGGTTCATATAGTCAAAGCTATGGTTTTTCCAGTAGTCATGTATGGATGTGAGAGTTGGACCATAAAGAAGGCTGAGTGCTGAAGAATTGATCCTTTCAAACTATGGTTTGGAGAAGACTCTTGAGAGTCCCTTTGACTGCAAGGGACTCATACCAGTCAATCCTAAAGGAAGTCAACTCTGAATATTCATTGGAAGGACTGATGCTGAAGCTGAAGCTCCAATACTTTGGCCACCTGATGCAAAGAGGTGACTCATTGGAAAAGATTTTGATGTGGGGAATGATTGAAGGGCAAGAGGAGAAGGGGGCGACAGAGGATGAGATGGTTGTATGGCATCACTGACTCAATGGACATGAGTTTGAGCAAACCCCAGGAGATAGTGAAGGACAGGGAAGCCTGGCATGCTGCAGTCCATGGGGTCGCAAAGGCTTAGACACAACTTAGCCACTGAACAATGACAGTGTGATTTAAATTCAATGTGAATTAAATATCATTACTAAAACTAAATCAAACCAGTGGTAACTATACAACTACTTCAAACAGCACTCTACTTTCTCCCACTAACCCCGAATCTTGTTACACCTTATTCTGTGAGAGTATGGCCTCAGGTGAAAGATATCGTCATCCATGATTTGAGGAGTTCTGAGGATTGCAAAGAGTCGGACACAATTGAAGCAACTTAGCGTGTGTGCAAGGAGAAACTACCTTTTCCGCACCTGGAAGCTGGCCCTTAGTCTCTCTCACTATTGAATAAGACCACTTTGAAGATACCATTTTACACTGATAGGAGAAATTTGTCCACTAAACTTTCTCAATTTGGGCAGAGATCCATATTTCAAAATTTAGAATATTATTTGCCCTGGACCGTATGTAGTTCACTTTATAAAGTGAGGATAATTGCAGAACAAGGTTAACAGTGTTGAATATGAGCCTGAAGAGAAGCAGGAAGTGCCTCATTCTCAGCTTTGCCATTAGTTCTAAGTCCCCAATTCCCACATGAAAACAGTTTGCGAGTGGAATACATCAGATGGCCTCAGTTTTCCTGACTGACCTCAGATGGACACATTGTTCTCTCTGCCTAGATTCCAGTTGTTGCTCTTCTTGTTTAGTTTTAGTTGCTAAATCATGCTGGACTGTAGACCTCTAGGCTCTTCTACCCATGGGATTTCCGGAGAAAAAATATTGGGGTGGGTTGCCATTTCCTTCTCCAGGGGATCTTCCTGACCCAGGGATTGAACCCTAGTCTCCTGCATTGGCAAATGGATTCTTTACCACTGAGCCACCAGGGGAGCCCATAGATTCCAGAAACTTGGTACCTTATTGATAAAAAATTCCCTTTGACCTTGTGATGGTAAACAATAATACCCCAAAATCTGGTGTTATAATACAACCTTCAACCCAATATATACGTGTTTTATTACACACTCTTAAACATGTAAACAGTATTTCCTCCCATAAATGTTTGCTGAGCACCCAACCCAACAGGCTACTTTTTAGAGAAAATCAGGTTGACTCTGTAGAACATTTTACTCTGAATTGAATGAAAATGAGTTGGTTGGGCTTATCTCTCATATTTCCTCAAAAAAGTGGTTTAAAAAATCAAATTCAATGCTCACATAAGAAAATGTGAATTTTCTTATGTGCATGGAATTATTTTGCCCACAAACCAAAATTTCCTGTCATTAAATTAACATGTGTCATTCACGCAATTCAAAAAAAAAAAAAGTGTCATATAGTCTAACATTTTGGTTACAAAGTCAATGAATAAAAATGCCAACTCAGAGAGAATTTACATTCCAAAAAATAAATGGCACAAGTCTATTGGATCATAAATTTCCAGAGGTCAAAAATTAAGGCTATCTGACTCACTTAATATGGTACCTTAATGATCTTAAATGTATGTCTAGCTAATAGTCTGTGCCCTGAATTTCCACATAAACTTAGATTCTGAAGATTATGGGGAAAAAAGTCCCATTTCTTTGTTCATGTCAACCAACAGCCTCATGAACATTTACAATATTGTAAATTTGAGTGCACATAATTGAATTCCTGTCCAAGAAGGTGTGAAAAATGTTTAAAATACTGTGTTTGTACACTGACTTGATTTAATGTATTGTTGGTCTCTGGACAACAGTGCATTTTACTTTATTACTTATTTGAGTGAGATAAATAATAAAATGCACACATGTATAAAGGCTCAAGATAATTACTACTTAACATTGACTTTGTTTTTTAAAAATAAACATTGTAACGAACAATATGTAAGTAATTAGTCAAGCACATCATGGCCAGTATTTCAGATTATATTTGAGGAATTTACAATTAGGATAAAATCATAATAAAAATATACACGAATCATATTGTAACTTCAATATCAACCACTTTCTCTTAGCAGACATTTCTCAAGCTCTGATACACATTAGGATATTCTTGTTCGTTTGTTTTTAACTTTTCAAATTAATTTATATTTTAAATAGGCATTCCCAAGTGTTTGGATGTGTGTAAATTTCCATTAGTAAATTGAATCTGATATTATTCTATTAAGGCAACACTTCTAAGTAAGATTTTCAAATATGCTTAGGTAATAGAAAGCAGGAAGTATGATATTGAATGCAGAGCCATATGAAATAGTGTTATAGTAAACTTCAAGTTACTAAATATGCTTTTCTGATAATAGTCATACCATCTTTATAACAGTGTGAACATTAGCAACAGCAAGAAGCAAAATCTCAAGTCAAATCTGGGAGAAAAAACAAAATTTTAAAAAGAAAATCCTATCATGTTTTCATTTCACTCCCTACAACACAGAGGAAAAGACCACTGCTTGCAGCAAAACATTGTCATTTAATTTTTGAACACTGGAAACTCAAAGGCAGCTAACCAAGGCAGTTGTGAGTCAGGACTAAAAGGCAAGCTGGGTTCCATTTGTCAAGCCAGGGCTCTAGGCATCAGACAAGGACATCTTCTGATTGGTTCACCCTGAGAGTCTGCCTTTTTCTCATTTGTCCTCCAAAGGTGATGCCTTTTTCTAACTGGTCAGACCAGAGGGTATGCTTTTTCTGACTGGTCAACCTAAAAAAGGGGGTGCCTTTTTTCTGATTGGTCCATACAGAATGGAATTTTTTTTTTTCTGACTTGCACGGAGCTCTGAAAGCCTGGCCTTCCTGCCAACGTATCCACCAGACCAAGGAGACCCTTGTTAAGTACCCATGACACCAAGAGGCTCCACCTCTAGAGAAGGGAAGGTATAGACACATAGAACTGATCAAAGAAGATAGGCTTAGATTCGGAAGGAATGGTAAGTTTTGAATTCAATCCGAAGTATGAAATTCAGATAAACTGTGCATTATTTTCTACCTTTTTCTAGTTGATGTGTCCAGAAGATAGTGTGCCTGGTGATATTCTAAATAAATTATTTGTCATTCCTTGAAACCTGAGCGCTGAACAAGTATCTCTGTACCAGGGTCCCTTCTCACTACTTCTCTGCTCCTGCTGTGCTCATTGGCTAATGTCCAACTGTTTTGAGACCCCACGAACTATAGCCCACCAGGCTCCTCTGTCCATGGGATTTTTTCAGGCAAGAATACTGGAGTGGGTTGCATTTCCTTCTGCAGGGGATCTTCCCAACCCAGGGATGGAATTCACATCCCCTGTGTGTCCTGCATTGGCAGGCAGATTCTTTACCACTGCTCCACCTGGCAAGCCCTACCACGTCTCTCCAACATATTAAATGTCAGTTTCTGCAGCTGATGAATATTTATCTCAAACATACAAAAGTCAGAATGGTATTCAACCAAAAGCAGAGTGGACTGCTGGCCTGAATCTAATGTATTTGAGGATTACTAGTTCTATTTATTTAAAAAATATTTGCAAATCTGTATCATACATGCCTACTGATTTTTAACTCTGGGATTTAGCCAGCCAATTCATGAGAAATTTGGCCAGGTTCTAGGAGTGTTCAAAAATCTAAGTCTCTAGAGAATTTCAGCTTTGCATCTGTGAGACCAGCCATTGAAATTTTGAAAATTCAGACAATCGGCATTAATTTTCTCTCTCCCTCTCTCTCTGCCCTCTCCTATCCCTCTCTCTAATATGAAACTTGCATGAACACACACATAAACACAACTCTGTAAACTTAACTTTTCCTAAATTGACCATTCATTTTTGTCATGTTTAAAAAAGAAGAGTGGAGAAACATGGTGCTACCTGTAAAGGGAGCTTTTGCGGATGTTTCTTTAAAAACACTAGTTTTAGGGACCTGAACACGTGGTCCAGGTTTGGATCACTTCTGTAAAACCAGGCTGAGTAAAATCCTATGAGATTTTGCCATTATATCACTTTTCCAAGGCCAACTCCTCCTCTTATCTCCTGTCCACCATCCCCATCCACATTGGAATTATAGAAAATGAGCAATTAAACCAGCAAGCCGTGAGCAGAAGACTTCCTTAACCCGTCTCTCTCCCCGATATTATACTTGTGTAGTTAAAATTGGACTGATTTGTGAAATCATAATGTGTATTTTCATTTTAAGCTATTCTTCACAGTAACTTAGAAGTGCTGTCTTTTAATTATACATCTACAGGAATTTCTATCTTTTAAATTGCTCTTTTATTCTTGTATTCTTTTCTTTTTATAATTATTCTCATTTTGAAGTGTTGTATTTTCAGAATATGGTGTGTTGAGCCTTCCCTAGGGCCTGACACGTGGTAAAGTTTTATTCTTTTGTAATTCTTGAGATTTTTCTCTTTCTCTTTGGTGATCTGCAGTTTTTCCATGGTGTGCTTATGAGTGGATTTATCTTTCCTGAGCCTGCATTCCATGCGGTGGAGACTCCTCAAGTCCAAAATTCTCGGTCATCACCTCTTCAGATATTTATTCCTTGCCATTCTCTGCATTCTCTCTTCCTGGAAATTCTAACACAGAAATATCGATTCCTGTTCCTTTGTGTCTTGGGTTCATGATTTCTGGCTCATGGTTGACGTGTGTTGTGTTTTTATTTCTCCGCTCAAGTATCTTAAGCATGCATTAAAGTCTCTGACAGATGGTTCTAGAAAGTAGATGTAGTATGGATCGAATTTGCATTCCAACGGTTCATATTTTGGCTTTTAGGTGGTGAGCAAGAAGATTTCTGTTTATATTTTTGCTCTTCTCCTTGCTGTTTCGCTTCACTCTGCTTTAATGGTGGCCTCCATCCTGCACGCCCCAGGATCACAGTTCACACCAGGATTGATGGCATTGCTGGTATTCACAAACTCCAGTGGTACTCAGGACACTGCATCCAGTTCCTAAGGGAGTACTTAACCATGCCACCTGACCTTTATCATCTATTTTCCTAAGCTCATAACTTCCCATGTCCCTGGGGGTAGCGAGAGCAGTGATGTTTGAGTCCATTACAAGACAGGGAGTCTCATTCCAGCTCCTGGCCTCCAGATCCCATTATCTCTCAAGAACCAAACCCTCAGTTTTTATTCTATTTCTGGTTCCTGAAAATAGAAATCTTGATTTTTGACCCCAGATATGTAACTTTGGTTTCTGGTGTTTTTAACATATTCATCATTGCCATGTGATTGGAGTAGACAGCGTAACTTACAATGTGAATTTACTTCAGATGGTAAAGAATCTGCCTGCAGCGCAGAAGACCCGGGTTCATTTCCTGGGCTGGGAAGATCCCCTGGAGGAGGGAATGACAACCCACTCCAGTATTCTTCCCTGAAGAATCCCATAGACAGAGGAACCTTGTGGCCTACAGTCCATGGGGTCACAAAGAGCTGGATACGACTGAACAATGCTTTCACTATTTTTATGTATTAACTATCTAAATATTACCAGCTTTAATCGTAAGTGTTTATCAACAAAGATTACATGGAGGAAGCAGTAAGGAGTGTGAATCTATTTTTTTCTGATTACTATGGAAAATAACAGCTCTTACTTCTCTATTGGCCATTTTTTGGTAATCTCTGTGACTTTATCGGAGAAGGCAATGACACCCCACTCCAGTACTCTTGCTTGGGAAACCCCATGGACAGAGGAGCCTGGTAGGCTGCAGCCCTTGGGGTCGTGAAGAGTCGGACACGACTGAGCGACTTCACTTTCACATTTCACTTCCATGCACGGAGGAGGAAATGGCAACCCACTCCAGTATTCTTGCCTGGAGAATCCCAGGGATGGAGGAGCCTGGAGGGCTACCGTCTATGGGGTCTCACAGAGTTGGACACGACTGACGCGACTTAGCAGCAGCAGCAGCAGTGACTTTATAAACTTTCCCTAACACCCTAGCATCAATATTGATGCAACACAATAGCATCAATCAATATTGATTACAGACTAGCCATCACAACTGAGGAGTTTCACGTGGTCTGACATATTTTTTAAAGACTTTTTTGGTTGCAAGTGACAGAAACACAACCTTATCTATTGATACCATGAAGTATGAGAAGAGCAAAAATTTCACTGATTCTCAAGGCTGAAAGGAAAATGAGTTTTCCATCTATCGTCTCTGTTCTCTCAGCAGGTCAGATTCATTCTGTCAGAGGGGCTTCATCTATCAGTTCAGGAAAAAAATGATTCCTGAAGTCCCAAGTCTTCTGGAGCTGTGAAGGTTTGAAACTTGTCCTCCAGATCCAAGTTTAGAAATTCCAGGGATATGTCCTGATTGATGCAGCTTGAGTCAGTTGATCATCTCTGGGCAAATTGAAAGTGATCATGGGGGTCGAGAGTATAATAACATGGTAGCACTCAACTCAAACCCCGTGGATAAAACAGGATGGTGTTGATCATGGCAGACAAGAGAAACGATTTCCATTATGGCTTTTACATATACATAAAAGTAAAGATTATGTTTGAACTCTCGGGAGACAAAAATTGTCACAGTTAGTGTTTGATTCAGGAAGGAGACATCACTCTATTACATTAAGGATGTAACAGAGGCAATTAGTGCAGAAGGAAATAGCAGCCCACTCCAGTATTCTTGCCTGGGAAATCCCATGGACAGAGGAGCCTGGCAGGGCTACAGTCCACAGGGTCGTGAACAACAACAGAGGCAATTAGGCATTTACAAAGTAATTGGAACCAAGGAAGGAACTGAGGACACAGAAGCTGGTACTGAACTAACTTTAGGGAGAAAATAAGACAATGAACTGTAGAAGTGTTGGGCAATAATTGTTTTAACTACTGAGTCATTTCTTCAGGTAATATAAAGATGAAGAAAGTATCATTAGAAAATTTCTTATCTTCTCTTAAAAAAAATGATGAGGAAACAGGTGCAGTTGGGGAGTTATTCAAATAAAAAAGATACTGAGTAATGTGTGGAACATGATCAAGGACCAGTGAAATTTTCTGAGCTGCATTTTACATGCTTCACTAATTTATGTGATCTGGAAGCCTGCTCCCTGTGATAAAATAGACTCCCCATTTCTGTGTGTGCCCTGTGTTTTTTGAGAGTTATTTGTGTCTGTCTCTTTCTCCGTTGTATGGAACAAAATCAACCTATTACAAGATACTTGCAAGAATATAGAACTATAAAATAAGTTTAAAATCAACCAAGGATCAATCTGATCAATGTGCCTACATTTCAAATTTGGGTTTTTGGGGAGTTTTGGGAAAAGGAAAACATTATGAATTAGAAATGTTTTTTCACAGTAAATAAGAAGACTATCAGATCATCAAGAAAACAAATGTTTTCAGTTCCTGGAAAACACAGAGTGCCTCCATGAGAAACTAGAGATATAGGGAATAAAATTTACTTCAGCTAATAGTAATTGAAGACTAGATATAACATTTATCTTGGAAAAGAAGGAAGGCTGAAATTTTAATGAGCAAAGAGTCAACCACAAAAATTTAGTGAAAGAAGAACAAATTGCCCAAAATTGGGAAGAAAAAAAAAAGAAATGAAATCAGCAAAATGAATGTTAAAATAAAGAAGGTCAACTAAGCCTTGAAAAACTTACAAAACTAATAATGGCTGCCTTCCCAAAAAATAAATGAGGAAAGCACATACACACACACACACACACACACACACACACACACACACACACACACACACAGAGTTAGGCATGAAAATAGGGGGCTATTACTATGGATCATGCAGATATTAAAAGGAGAGAGAGAGAAAATTATGAGCAACTTTGTGTATGTTTTTAATGCTACTTACTAAATTGATACAACTTTGTGAATTATTACAAGGTGCACAGTATTGCATCCACTTCACAGATCAAGGAAAAGAAGCAAACCCGCCCCAAAGTAGCCCCCAGTATGTCCAGTCCCAGTCCCAGCTGTCTCCCTCCACAAGCAATGACTCTGCTGCCCTTTAAGGCACTCGCTTCCTGGAAGTTTCCAGGAGGAGCCGGAGGAAAAGCTGCCAAATAGGGAGAAGGAAATCACCGGGCGGGCGGAGTGTAACAAGACAGGACAAAAGAAGCCAGTAGAGAAACCAAGTGACAGTGGAAGGAAGGGAAGTCAGAAGAGCAACTCGAGTCCCGTCTCCTGGGAGGCTCTGCAGAGTGGTCGTACTCCTGGGGGAAAGGTCCAGTTGAAAAAGAGAGAGGTCACAGTCTGAGGGTGGAGAATTCATCACAGAGTGTGAGAAGGCTAAAAGAGTTAACCTTCTATTAACGCGCATATGTGAAATCTAGAAAAATGGTCTAGATGGTCTTATTTGCAAAACAGAAGTAGAGACACAGACAGAGGGAACAAACATATGGACACCAAGGGAGAGAAAGGAAGGTGGTGGGGTACGTGGGAGACTGAGATTAACACACGTACACTACGCTTCCCAGGTGGCACTGGTGGTAAAGAACCTGCCTGCCAATGCAGGTTCAGTCCCTGGGTCTGGAAGATCCCCTGGAGGAGGGCATGGACGTCCACTCCAGTATTCTTGCCTGGAGAATCCCACAGACAAAGGAGCCTGGCAGGCTGGGGTCCAGAGGGTCGCAAAGAGTTGGACACGTTTGAAGCGACTTACCATGCACATAAAACAGACAACTAACGACAATGCTCAGGGAATCGTACTGGGTGCTCTGAGGGGACCTAAATGGGGAGGAAATCTTAAAAAAAGAGGGGATATGTGTATATGGCTGATTTACTTTGCTCTATCTACAGCAGAAACTAATGCAACATTGTAAAGCAACTATACTGCAATAAAATTTAATTTTATTTAAAAAAAAAGAGAGAGAGAGAGAGATGATCCAGAACCTAAATGAAGTTTGGGACGTGTTGAATATTTAGAAAATGCTCTCCCTCCCTCTGGAGGGAAGAAATACGTGGGTTTTGATGCTGGTAGGTTTCTAGACTTGGAAGTGAACAGATGAAATTCTTAGCTGATGACTTCAATGTTTAAGTGAAAGAAGACTCAAAGTTAGGCATAGGGATGAAAGTAGAGGGATGGAGTAGTTTGTGGAGAACAGAGATGGGACAAAAAAGAGAGTGAGAAACTTACCAAACAGATCCAGTCGAGTTGTCAGCAGAGCTGGGTGCCCCCTTGGAGTCTGAGATGATTTATTTAAAGGAAAGCTAGGCTGCCTGTCTGCATTTCTCTCCTTCTGAAACATTCATCTGTCTGTGTGTAAGCACAGAAGTCATGATGGGGTGGTTGAGTCATCACAGACTGGGGTTTGATCAGGCAAAAATGACAGAAGAAAAGGGAAGGAGGTGAAAGAGATGGCAGGAGACTAACAAGGATGAAATAATGATAAGTCAAGGCTCTGCATTGCCCAAGGAAGAAAGTGAAGACAGGTGTGTATGTTTGGGGGGCGGGGGGCAAGGGTGTGAGATGGTGAGAAAGTGCTGGAGTAGGTCAACTGCAGAGAATTCACTAATGAGAGTTTTTGCCATGAAATTGTCTAAGCCCATGAGCAAGGAAAGGAGGTGGTCGAAGAACTGGGGTAAATTGAAGACTTCAAAGGCGGAATAGTTTATCCACATGACAAGTTTCAGGTTGGATTGTGAGAGTGGAAGGCTGAGGGGTGGGGGAGGAAAGGCTGATTGTGGATATAGGGGCCGAGGAACCGAGAGGCTGGCATCCCAGATGGGACATGCCCCAGGATGGCGAAATCCCTGGGAAGGGCGGTGTGAGTCAGGGAGAAGGGGAACACTGTAGCGAGAAGCATTTGGGGAATGAAGCACAGAGGCCGTGGATGAAGTGGATGAAGCAGTGAGGGAGAGAAAGGAGTGACTGCGCTGGCTGGCATCTTTGTAACCCCGAGACTCCTGTGTGGAAAACCTCACGGGGTCCCCTTGCCCTCTGGTTTCTGGTTCTGCCGTTGGAGAGCCCTCTCAGGAGACTGGAGGCAGGGAGGCCTGACTACTTCTCCCCTAGGGGGCAGCAGGCTGACTGTGCCCCTCAGCTGAAGGTCGCTAATAGGTCAAGGCAGCCAACCCTGTGTGAGTCTCTCGTCCTGGGTTTTGATAACAACTCCCTCCTGCCTCCCTTGAGGCGACCAAGGTTACTAACTCCCGGTTTCTGCCCCATTCCTGCGCTATTCCATGTGGTTTCTGTACAGCCTATTTGTATCTTTGTAGATTCTCCCTTTTTTAAAATCCTATTTGAATTTTCCTACTCTGAGGTGCCATCTGTTTCCTTGCTGAATCTCTGGTACCACGATAGGATCTGATGGTGTGAGCATGCAGTTTAAAACGAAGGAAGGAAGGAGAGGGGAGAGAAGGAGAGGGAGGAGGGAGGAAAAGACCGAGAAAGACTGATAGTCCAGAAGGGGTGATGAGAATTCAGGAGGACGCCTACCCCACCAAGTGTCTTGGAACCTTGTGGTGTGTGAGAGAGAAAAACAATGCCTCCAATTGGGAACAATGTCCTCAAAAACCTGCCAGACATCTGTTAGAGGCCACAAGTGGGAAGAATGGCAAAAATAAAAATAAAAATACCCACAGCGTTTGAGGATGGAGGGGAAGATGGGACAAAGGAAGGCGTCACACTTCTTCTATCCTGCATAGATCTGCTGAGGCGCGGGTGTACCCTGTTCTTCAAGACAAGGCAAGAATGACCCAGAAGGCAGTTCAGAGGTCACCAGGGCTGTCTCTGCTGCTTCAAAGAGTGAGGCCATCATCTCGGTTTCAACAGGCAAGATGGCAGTCACCTGGAGCCTTGGGGACATGACCCTTGCCCTGCAGAGCAGCAGAGGCAGAACCTCCCCCTCAGGGGTCTGAAAAACAGGACATTGAACCAGAGAGGATTCTTCTTGAGCCTTAAGAGCTAATGGTATTTAGCGAATGGTATTTGCTGGGGACACATCACCTTTTCCCTCTTCCCTATTTCTCCTGTTTGGAATGGGAATATCATCCAATCACTGTCCCACCAGGAAGTACATGAATTACCTGGTTTCACAGGTTCACAGTTAGAGATGAATTTTCCTCTGAATGAATCGTTCTTCAAGACTCACCCATTTCTGACTGAGATCATATTTAGTCTTGGTGCTTTAGACTTTAGAATTGGTGCTGGAAGGGAATAAGACTTTGGAACTATTGGGAAGGAATTAATATATTTCATATGAGAGGATAATGTGAATTTCGGGGGCCAGGAGCAGAATGTTATAGGTTAAATGTTTGTATCCTTCCAAATTTCACGTTGAAGTCCTAACCCCCAATCTGATGGCACGTGGAGGGGGAGCCTTTGGGAAATAAATAGGTTTAGATGAGGTTATGAGTGGGGCTTCCCTGGTGGCTCAGTGGTAAAGAATCCACCAGCCAAGGCAGGAGACACAGGTTAAGATCCCTGGGCCAGGAAGATCCCTTGGAGAAAGAAATAGCAATCCCCTCCAACATTCTTGCTTGGAGAATTCCATGAACAGAGGAGCCTGGTGGGCTACAGTCCCTGCGGTCACGAAGGATCAGACACCACTGAGCATGCGTGCACACCTCACTGACTGCGATTAGTGACTCAGGTCATAGCAGTTTTGTTGGTTTTTTTTAAGCAGGAGACAGGGCAAAGCCTTTCCTGCAGGCTGTGGTCAGTGTCTAGCTACAGATAAGGGGCACTGCTCTCCGAATGCAGAGATTAGGGGGCAAGTCATAGAAAGCTTTTTTAAGATAGAAGGGACTGGGATGTGTTTAAAGGCTGATGGAAAAGAGATTAAGATAGAGCAAAGGTTGAAGACTCAGAGAGAGGGCGTAATCCAGGAGGAGAAGTCCCACAGGCAGCTGGCTCCTGACCGTGGGTGATGGGACTGGTCTCCCTCATTTTGATGGGAGGGATGAATTTCCCTAAGAAGCCACAAGGATCTGTTGAGAATGGCATGTCATGTACTCTGCATATTGATTACTCACTCTGAATTAGTAATGACACCCGGAGGTAGCAAGCTCCGGGCTGAACGAGTCTGTATCCTCCTCAGTGTATTCCTTGTTCCCAGGTTGACCTGCCCCAGGATATCTGCTTTTTTTTTTTGCCTCCATGAGTGTCACCCATGACAGGACTGCATATCTTCCATGTATCTGAACACTCAAGGTTTAAAACAGGGGTCTCTTCTCTGCCCTATTTTGGTCCAGCAGAGACATTCTCCATGCTGTGAGGATGTTAAAGATCTTAGAGCTCCTATGATGAGAGGAGCCCTTTGCTGCTTGGGGTCTAAACATTGTACTGTAGCTCCATTACACGTGCCCAGTCTTTAGCAACCAGCGAGGGGAGTGGTTACACCAGCCCCCACGAAGGCGTGTCACCATGTCACACATTGGGAACAGAGGCAGGAAGGTCAACATCAAAAGATCAGAAGGATGAATACAATGAAATAGGGGAAGCCGTGGTATTTGCCTTAAGGATCCGAACACCGGAAACCACGTCCAAAGTCCAATAAATCCAGACAGATCCCAACTCCAAACCTCGCCGAGGGGAAACAGTTTAAGCCAAAGGGAATGTGCACTGAGTAGGGAATCTATCCGTAACGTGCAGGACAAGGTCAATGAAAGCATTTGAGTTCGCTCGAGTAAACGAGTGTGATGTAAACAGGCACGTTTTCTCAGCCAGTCTACTGCAGGAATTAAATCCATTAAAGGTAAAGAGAACACTCTCAGATGGCCAGAGGAAAGTGAAGCTGATCTGAGAGAGGAAAAGGTTTCTTCCACCCTTGAGACTCAGAGATGCTGAAATTGAAAAGATGGGACTCCGGTACCCCGAGATGGTGAAACCAATCAGGCAGGGGGAAGGCTTGAACCTAGATGGGGGGTTGTATGCATGTGGGTGATTATACTGCAACTGCTCTGCAAGCGGATGTAATCTCACATTACTTGAATGTCTCCCAACTCAATTTAATCTGGCTCAACACCCAAAAGCCAGATTGACATGAAGTCAATCTTAACCCTTGAGGGTTCTCCCCCCTCTCTCTTGGATAGTCAAAGAAACTGAATACCCTGCGTGTCCCAAAGTTGTTGTTCAGTCGCTCAGTTGTGTGTGACTGTTTGCGATCCCATGGGCTGCAGTATGCCAAGCTTCCCTGTCCTTCACCATCTCTCAGAGTTTGCTCAAACTCATGTCCACTGAATGGAAGATGCCATCCAACCTCTCATCCTCTGTTGTCCCCTTCTTGTCCTTTCCTTAATCTTTCCCAGCATCAGGGTCTTCTCCAATGAGTCGGTTCTTCGCATCAGGTGTCCAAAGTATTAGAGCTTCAGCTTCAGCATCAGTACTTCCACTGAATATTCAGGGTTGATTTCCTTCAGTCCATTTTTGTCCCAAAGAATTCTCCCCAAATGTCCACTCCTCAAAAAGGAAGTGGACATTTCCTTCTCGTTTTGGACTTCCAACTGGCCCTCCCCCATGTCAACAAAACCCAAGCTGTCACCTGCTACAGGCTCAGGCCCATCAGGTCCTTTGAAAGCTGTGGTTGAGGTGTCGGGACCCAGGTGGCGCAGTGGCAGGACCCGCCTTAGTGTTCAGGCTTGTTCACCAGCATTTCCCTGAGCCTGGAGCACAGAGCAATGTGTCAGAACACGTGTGTCCCACCCACAATAAAGCCATGCCCACCTTCCCCTTTCCTCCTGAATCTGGGGATACCCACAGAGTCAGGCTGCTTGCTTTTCTTTCCCAGCCCTGAAATATCAGCTCCTTCCCTCTGAAAGAAAAATGACTACACAAAAGAAGGCCTGGACTTTTGAGATAGAAAGGCAATCTTTTTCCTTTCTCTAAGAGAAAAACTTGGAGGTTAAAAATGTAAAAGCATTTATGCCCCTTCTGAGCATATGTGCTTAGTCACTCAGTTGTGTCCAACTCTTGCGACCCCGTAGACTGTAGCCTGCCAGGCTCCTCTGTCCATGGAATTCTCCAGGCGAGAATACTGGAGTGGGTTGCCATTTCCTTCTCTGAGCATATAGAGTTTGGGTAAACTCCGGGAGTTGGTGATGGACAGGGAGGCCTGGCGTGCTGCAGTCCATGGGGTCCCAAAGTGTCGGACACGACTGAGCAGCTGACTGAACTGAACTGAGCATATAGGGTAGAAAGAACAATCTCCACCCTCCCTCCTTCTAGTTGAGTAAACAGGCTCCCCTACACACACCCAAAATCAAAACAGGAATTTTTTTGTTTTCTTGGCTGAAGAGAGGGGAAAAAAACTGGGTAGACCTATTTTTATCAGATCACCTCCACTACATGTCTAAACTCAAGAAGCTGTGTGGGCCATGAGTGTAGCTGAACCTGGATCACTGGTCTGGAGGGTCCGAGAGTCTGTGGGCTCGCTTTGCACACCTGAGACAGGTAGCTCAAGCACCTGCGTGTGGTGTAGGAACATGGGATCAATGATGGTGACCCCGGCCTGTGGAAAGAAGTGTCTGAGTTTGGGAGCAGCGCCAGACAGCAGCCAGGGATAACGTCAGACTTCCAGGCCACCAGACCGTTTAGGGAGGGGACACCGAGGTTGGGAGGCCCTGGCCCAGTTCTAGGGACAAAGGAGACAGCGCTGGGGCAGCTGGTCGGCCTGCGTTTCAACAGTGACACCATGTGGCAGCAAGGGCTATGGGGACAGCAGAGGACATGAGACTTCTGGTTTTCTCTCTGACATTAATGACTAGTGACTCTCTGATTCCCTGGAGGAGGAAGTGGCAACCCACTCCAGCATTCTTTTTTTTTTTTTTAATTTATTTTTTTTTAATTGAAGGATAATTGCTTTACAGAATTCTGTTGTTTTCTGTCAAACATCAACCTGAATCAGCCATAGGTGTACATATGTCCCCTCCCTCTTGAACCTTCCTCCCAACTCCCTTCCCATCCCACCCCTCTAGGTTGATACAGAGCCCCTGTTTGAGTTCCCTGAGACCTACAGCAAATTCCCATTGGCTTTGTATTTTACATATAAGATGGTACTGATGAATTTATTTGTAAGGCAGCAATGGAGAAACAGACATAGAGAACAGACTTATGGACACGGGGAGAGGGGAGGAGAGGGCGAGATGTATGGAGAGAATAACCCCTCCAGTATTCTTGCCTGGAGAATCCCACAGACAGAGGAACCTGGCGGTCTACAAAGAGTCAGACATGACTGAGTGACTAACACTTCCGCTTTCGTGGCTAGCCCAAACAAAAAGGGTTGTCACCTCCTCCAGGCAACCCTGAAGGGTTCGTACGTAGGGATTAAGGGCTCTGTCTGTGAGTAAAACAAGTGCCTGTTGTCCTGGCAAGATTCTCTGCATATGGTTCATTCAGGAACCCCAAAAGAGAGAGTAGTTCACCTAGGACATTTCGAAAGGTCCAGTTCTTCCTCCAGTCAATGCCATCTTGAACTCCGCCCATTCATTCTCTGGAAAGACCTCCAAGGTACAGGATGTGAAAGGGTGTACTCAGGGAAGGATCCATGCCCTCCACTGCCCAGCCCAGGAGACAGCGGGAGGTGGAACAAAAGCACCAAAGACTTGGCCTTCTTTCTAAATTCCGAGAGGAAGATTATTTGCTGTGGGAGGACTTGCAAAAGACAGGACAGAATGTGCGTGAGTCCAGGCACCAGCATGTTGAAATCCAGTCTTCAAACCTGACAGATGGCCACAGCCAAGAGCCCCTGAGTGTGTGTGTTCAAAGTACACATTGTGAGGAGCTCAGCAAAGAAAACGTTGCCCGTGCACTGACACTTCATATATGGCAACCTGTGTTTTCAGAGTCACTGGCTCCAAAGCAAGTAAGTGAAGAAAGTGGTGAAACGCTGTTAACTATCGAATTTCACGGCAGAAAGGGAAGGGCAAGGGGAATGGAACTCCACTGGTTAGATTCAAAGAAAGGGGGATACATTAAAAAAAAAAAGAAGAAGAAAGAAACGAGGTACAAGAGTTGTAGAAATCAAAGAATTTCAGGGCCAAAAGAAACCCTACATTTCTAATTCTATCCTCTCACTTCCAGGAAAGACTGTGGGTTTGCTTGTTTGTTTGTTTATCTTTTGGAGTTTTCCAGAGAAGACTCTTCTAGTTTCTTTGCAAATGTATCATAGCTCCTCTCACACACCACCAGCACCTGGAAGGCTCAGAGGTTTTATCTTGGTTTGTATTCCTAATTGCATACATTTCTACATCAAAAGAGATTTTGCTTTTTGCCCGAAGTATAAACTCGGCTACTGAATTGCACTCAGGAGATCACTGTAAATGTAAATCAGAACTGTTGGCAATACAACAATAAATCCAAGGCTTTTGAAAAGCTTAGTTGAAATAGCACATGCGGTTAATAGGAACTCCTTCACCATGAACTAAACCCACAATTCCATCACTCTCAAAATGTAGAAAGCCAATAACTGGAGTGGGGTGCCATTGCCTTCTCCGAATAAGTTAATACAGCATATTTAATATCTTCATTCCTTATGCAGTTTTGATATGTGGTGGTCACTTGGGGCTTTCCAGGTGACTCAGTTGGTAGAGAATCCTCCTGCCAAGCAGGAGACCTGGGTTCAATCCCTGGGTCAGGAAGATCCCCTGGAAAAGGAAATGGCACCCACTCCCATATTCGTGCCTGGGGAATCCCATGGACAGAGGAGCCTGGCAGGCCATGGCCCATAGGGTCGCAGAGAGTCAGACATGACTGAAGCGACTAAGCACGCAAGCACACACGCAAATGTTGTTAATATTTTGGTTCAAAGGAACGGCTTTATAACCTGGGTCTCATCCAATAGCAATACAGAGGAACTGACCAAAGCTTTGAAATTTTAGTCTTTTATTTGTATCTCTTTTTCTCCCATCTTTACGAAAGGCGAAGAGTAATAGAGAAACGCTTTTTCCCTCTGAAATGCATTGTTCTTCCTCAACAGCCATTATAACAACAGTCAATTTTGGTTTAGCATAACATTTTTCCTTCATTACATAGAGACTAAAACTGAAACAAAACAAGACAGAGTGAGGGGCTGCAGGTACGTTTACCCAGTTTAGACCATTTTCGAGTATATCTCTTATCTCTCATTTTCCTAAAGATGTGATACCCTGTACTGTTCATTTGTCCATATGGTAGACACTGGCCACATGTGGCTACTTAAGTTTTCAATATTAAAATTAAATAAAATTAAAAATTTGACACCAGCCACATTTCAAGTGCCCAGTAGTCACATGCAGCTGGTGTCTACTGTGTTGTGTGTGCTCAGCTGCTAAGTCGTCTGACTCTTTGCCACCCAGTGGACTGTAGCCAGGCTCCTTTGTCCGTGGGATTTCCCAGGCGAGAATACTGGAGTGCTGTCATTTCCTGCTCCAGAGGGTCTTCCCAACCCAGGGACCAAATCCACATTTCTTACATCTCCTGCATTGGCAGATGGATTCTTTACCGCTGAGTCACCTGGAAAACCCCATCGATTCTATCAGGGCAGAATTATAGAACATTTCCTTCAATGCAGAAATCTCTATTGGATGGTGCCATTCTAGATGGAAAAAAAAATTATGTACTTACTTTTGTTAACCTGTTACACAGTTTTATAATACTTATCTAACCTGTGGTTAATCCTGTGGGAAAGGTATTAAATATACCACAGTTGAGGAGATTCGGGTTTTAAACCATGAGATACACAGTGAACAAAGAACTATCTTTGAATTTTGAAGTGCCCACCAGCAAAATTTGATTTCTTCTCACTGCTTCTAGAGCTTTCAAATGAATGCCCACTGATAACTTTGTTAGCTAACATAAAAATTCTGATTAAAGTTGGGGGAAGTACATGGCAACTCCATCGTAGTGGCCAAGGACATTTAAAATGAGATCAGACATCTACTGCTTAACTGACCTCTTCATCTGAACCCTAGTAGTCTCAGTCCACCAACTCCTGTTGAAGT
Source organism: Okapia johnstoni (assembly GCA_024291935.2). Classification (NCBI taxonomy): domain Eukaryota; kingdom Metazoa; phylum Chordata; class Mammalia; order Artiodactyla; family Giraffidae; genus Okapia; species Okapia johnstoni. Next base: position 7,792,711 of record CM044321.1, on the reverse strand, counting down.
GTTGATCAAAAAGTAGCACATTAGTGTTAGATTTTTATTCTCTGATCAAAATAATTCTAATGAGATAATTGACAGAAAATATTATATGAGTCTCCAAAGAAATATTAGCAGTTTTTCTGTAATTTATTCATAGATTTTAATGCAAGGACCTTCCTATCAATGAAAAACAATCACACATAAAAGTAAAACTAATTAATTTAAATAGATTTATTGGATTGGCCAAAAAGTACATTTAGATTTTTCCGTAACACCTAACCCCGAACTAATTTTTTGGGTCAACTCAATGCAATAATGCCTACATACATATGCATTGCACCATTTCATATATTATCTCATTTAAAGTCTTGAGAGTCCCCTTGTGCAGTTATCATGATTCTATTTTACACACGAGAGCATTGGAGGGAAGAGATTATTCTTAAAGACCACATACCCACTAGGTGAAGAGCCATGTCCCCCAAACGTTCTTCACTCTACTTTGCTCTAGAATGTAAGAGTTGGGCATTCAGGGAACACATGGAAGGTCAACTCTTTGTTATTCATTGATGCTCAAGACCAAGTGACAGCAGCCAACAAGGAGAGCATCATCCACCTCCAATGTGCTGCTTAAGAGAAACAGGGTCCTGTGAGCCCCAGGCTTGCCAGTGGTCACACATTTGAAGCCGGCATCCGCCACTGATAATAAGCAGCATATCATTCGTTTCTAAGCTCGTTGTCATAGAAACACACTGTTCACTCATTCAACAAATGTGCTTGGAGTTCTCTTTCATGTCAGGACCTCTGCTAGGCACTGCACTAGACAAAGGCTTGGATGTGGTCCCTGCATCCCAGACTTAGTAGACTAGTGGCCACTAAGACTGATATTCTCCTCCCTATGTGATGCTTTAAGAAGATATTTGATTTTACTCAATGCTACTCTCTCAGTTCATGCCACCCTCTCCTTCCCCACCTATGTCCACAAGTCTGTTCTCTACGTCTGAGTCTCCACTGCTGCCCTGCTGAAGGGTTCATTGAAACATACACATAGCCGTATGTAAAATCGGATAGCCAGTGGAAATTTTCTGTATAATGCTGGGACTAAAATCTGGTGCTCTGTGATAACCTAAAGGGGTGGAATGAGGTGGGAGGTGGAAGGGAAGTTCAAGAGTGAGTGAAGTGAAAGTCACTCAGTCATGTCTGACTCTTTGCCACCCCATGGACTATACAGTCCATGGAATTCTCCAGGCCAGAATGCTGGAGTGGATAGCCTTTCTCTTCTGCAGGGGAATATCCCCAACCCAGGGATTGAACCCAGGTCTCCCGCATTGCAGGTGGATTCTTTACCAGCTGAGCCACATAGGACATAGATATACCTATGGCCGATTCATGTTGATGTATGGCAGAAACCAACACAATGTTGTAAAGCAATTATCCTCCAATTAAAAATAAGTAAATTAAAGCATTTAGTGAAAAAAGAAGATATTAATTTAAAAGTCAATGAAAGTTTAATATTGGCTGAGGTCTGCTGAACTTTAGGTGTTTAAAAATATACCTAACTAATCACCTCCCACCCATTAGGATGGCTATTACTAAAAAAAAAAAAAGAAAGAAACAACAAATGTTGTCAAGAATGGGGAGAGATTGGAATCCTTGTACATTACAGGTGGGAATGTAAAATCGTGCAGGCACTATGGAAAACAAAATGGCTATTCCTCAAAATGGTAATAGAACTACCATATAATCGAGAAATCTCATCTCTGGGTATATATCCCCAAAATGTTAGAACTACTAGACAAATTCAGTAGTGTCAGGATACAAAATCAACACACAAAAATCAGTTGTATTTCTTTATGTGAACAATGAAGTATCTGAAAAAGAAATAAAGACAAAAAGCTAATCCATAATAGCATCATAAAAAAAAATACTTAGGAATAAATTCAACCAAGGAAGTGAATGGAATAGAGAGAAGTGACAGCGAATATTGTTAGGAAGTCAGTGAAATGAGAAAGAAATGAGAGAAGTTAAACCGATACAGGGTGTAGGGGAAAGAGGGGGCAAGATGGACTTAAAGGTATTTGGAAAGTAGAATCAACAATACTAAGTGACAAACTGATGTGAAAAAGAAAAGGAAATAGAAACCGTAATTGAATTCTTTGCTGGTGCTCTTTTGCTACTTCATAAATTGGACCTTATTGATGTTCATTGTTTCTTCCTTAGGGATGTTAGAATTTAAAGATATGCATTTCCTAATAAGTATGGTGTTAACTGTATCACACGACTTTTTATGTGTAGTATAGCTATTATCACTTCTAAGTGATTTCAAATTTCCATTAAAATGTCTTTTGGGGGAATGTGTTATTTAACATGCATATTTATATTTTCAGCTACACAGTGCTTTTCAGTTATTTTTATTTCTTATTTTTTACTGAATTGCACTAGAGTAAGAGGACATACTGTAAGAAAAGGCAAAAAGATAGGACACTGAAAGATGAACTCCCCAGGTCAGTAGGTGCCCAATATGCTAATGGAGATCAGTGGAGAAATAACTCCAGAAAGAATGATGGGATGGAGCCAAAGCAAAAACAATACCCAGCTGTGGAAGTGACTGGTGATAGACACAAAGTCCGATGCTGTAAAGAGCAATATTGCATAGGAACCTGGAATGTTAGGTCCATGAATCAAGGCAAATTGGAAGCGGTCAAACAGGAGATGGCAAGAGTGAACGTCGACAATCTAGGAATCAGCAAACTAAGATGGACTGGAATGGGTGAATTTAACTCAGATGACCATTATATCTACTACTATGGGCAAGAATCCCTTAGAAGAAATGGAGTAGCCATCATGGTCAACAAAAGAGTCTGAAAGGCAGTACTTGGATGCAATCTTAAAAATGACAGAATGATCTCTGTTCGTTTCCAAGGCAAACCATTCAATATCACAGTAATCCAAGCCTATTCCCCAACCAGTAATGCTGAAGAAGCTGAAGTTGAACAGTTCTATGAAGACCTACAAGACCTTCTAGAACTAACACCCAAAAAAGATGTCCTTTTCATTATAGGGGACTGGAATGCAAAAGTAAGAAGTCAAGAAACACCTGGTGTAACAAGCAAATTTGGCCTTGGAGTACAGAATGAAGCAGGGCAAAGGCTAATAGAGTTTTGCCAAGAGAATGCACTGGTAATAGCAAACACCCTATTGCAACAACACAAGAGAAGACTCTACACGTGGACATCACCAGATGGTCAACACCGAAATCAGATTGATTATATTCTTTGCAACCAAAGATGGAGAAGCTCTATACAGTCAGCAAAAACAAGACCGGGAGCAGACTGTGGCTCAGATCCTGAACTGCTTATTGCCAAATTCAGACTTAAATTGAAGAAAGTAGGGAAAACCACTAGTCCATTCAGGTATGACCTAGATCAAATCCCTTATGAGTATACAGTGGAAGTGACAAATAGATTTAAGGGACTAGATCTGATAGACAGAGTGCCTGATGAACTATGGGGAGAGGTTTGTGACATTGTACAGAAGACAGGGATCAAGACAATCCCCATGGAAAAGAAATGCAAAAAAGCAAAATGGCTGTCTGAGGAGGCCTTACAGATAGCTGGGAAGAGAAGAGAAGCGGAAAGCAAAGGAGAAAAGGAAAGATATTCCCATCTGAATGCAGAGTTCCAAAGAATAGCAAGGAGAGATAAGAAAGCCTTCCTCAGCGATCAGTGCAAAGAAATAGAGGAAAACAACAGATTGGGAAAGACTAGAGATCTCTTCAAGAAAATTAGAGATACCAAAGGAACATTTCATGCAAAGATAGGCTCGATAAAGGACAGAAATGGTATGGACCTAACAGAAGCGGAAGGTATTAAGAAGAGGTGGCAACAATACACAGAAGAACTGTACAAAAAAGATCTTCATGACCCAGATAATGACGATGGTGTGATCACTCACCTAGAGCCAGACATCCTGGAATGTGAAGTCAAGTGGGCCTTAGGAAGCATCACTATGAACAAAGCTAGTGGAGGTGATGGAATTCCAGCTGAGCTATTTCAAATCCTCAAAGGTGATGCTGTGAAAGTGCTGCACTCGATATGCCAGCAAATTTGGAAAACTCAGCAGTGGCCACAGGACTGGAAAAGGCCAGTTTTCGTTCCAATCCCAAAGAAAGGCAATGCCAAAGAATGCTCAAACTACCACACAATTGCACTCATCTCACATGCTAGTAAAGTAATGCTCAAAATTCTCCAAGCCAGGCTTCAGCAATACGTGAACCGTGAACTTCCAGATGTTCAAGCTGGTTTTAGAAAAGGCAGAGGAACCAGAGAGTAAATTGCCAATATCCGCTGGATCATCGAAAAAGCAAGAGAGTTCCAGAAAAACATCTATTTCTGCTTTATTGACTATGCCAAAGCCTTTGACTGTGTGGATCACAATAAACTGGAAAATTCTGAAAGCGATGGGAATACCACACCATCTGACCTGTCTCTTGAGAAACCTGTATGCAGGTCAGGAAGCAACAGTTAGAACTGGACATGGAACAACAGCCTGGTTCCAAACAGGAAAAGGAGTACATCAAGGCTGTATATTGTCACCCTGCTTATTTAACTTATATGCAGAGTACATCATGAGAAACACTGGGCTGACAGAAACACAAGCTGGAATCAAGATTACCAAGAGAAATATCAATAACCTCAGATATGCAGATGACACTGCCCTTATGGCAGAAAGTGAAGAAGAACTAAAGAGCCTCTTGATGAAAGTGAAAGAGGAGAGTGAAAAAGTTGGCTTAAAGCTCAACGTTCAGAAAACTAAGATCATGGCATCTGGTCCCATCACTTCATGGGAAATGTATGGGGAAACAGTGGAAACAGTGTCAGACTTTATTTTGGGGGGCTCCAAAATCACTGCTGATGGTGATTGCAGCCATGAAATTAAAAGACGCTTACTCCTTGGAAGGAAGGTTATGGCCAACCTAGCTAGCATATTTAAAAGCAGAGACATTACTTTGCCAACAAAGGTCCGTCTAGTCAAGGCTATGGTTTCTCCAGTGGTCATGTGTGGATGTGAGAGTTGGACAGTGAAGAAAGCTGAGCGCCAAAGAATTGATGCTTTTGAACTGTGGTGTTGGAGAAGACTCTTGAGAGTCCCTTGGACTGCAAGGATATACAATCAATCCATCCTAAAAGAGATCAATCCTGGGTGTTCATTGGAAGGTCTGATGTTGAAGCTGAAACTCCATTACTTTGGCCACCTCATGCGAAGAGTTGACTCATTGGAAAAGACCCTAATGCTGGGTAGGATTGGGGGCAGGAGGAGAAGGGGATGACAGAGGATGAGATGGTTGGATGGCATCACCGACTCGATGGACATGAGTTTGGGTAGACTCCGGGAGTTGGTGATGGACAGAGAGGCCTGGCGTGTTGCAATTCATGGGGTCGCAAAGAGTTGGACACGACTGAGCGACTGAACTGAACTGAACTGAAGAGGACATACTCTGTATAATAATTCTTCTTAAGCTATATTGATACCTTGTGTATGGTATGGTACAAAGTTCCTTTTTATAAATCTGCTGTGTGTGTTTGAAAAAATATGCATTCTCTAGTTGTTCAGCACAGAGTTCTACATATATCTATTGGATAAGATTGTTCATTGATTGCATTTTTTATGTATTCTATATCCCACTCATTTTTTTTCTTCATCTATCAATAACTATGCTGCTGCTGCTGCTGCTGCTAAGTCGTGTCAGTCGTGTCCGACTCTGTGCGACCCCATAGACGGCAGCCTACCAGGCTCCTCCGTCCTTGGGATTCTCCAGGCAAGAATACTGGAGTGGGGTGCCATTGCCTTCTCCGACTATGAGAAGTATTTAAAATATTCTATCAAAGCAATTGGCTTGTGAATTTCTTGGTCCTCCTCATTTTCACCCGATGTATGTTGAGGCTGTATTATGGCTATGGTTTGGGGCGGCTATATCTTCTTGGTGAACTGAAAATGTTATCATTATACTGGGCACCTCTTTATTTCTTAAAATCTATTTCATTTGATGTTCAAGTCTGTTTCTGTCTAATGTTTGCCTGATGCATCTTTTTCTATGTTTTTACTTTTCAAACTTTCAGAAATACAACTCCTGAAAATAACACATAGATGAGTTTATTTTTAAATTTTGTGTGACACTCCTCATCTCTTTAACAGATTTTAAACAAAATTTTAAAATGGTTCCACCAAAATAAATTGTTCTGAAATTTGAATACTGAGAGAGAACTGTGTGGGTTCCCTAAACCCTTGTCATTCTTTGCTCTGGACTCACATGGTCCAATATCCAGTGTTGTTGCCTGGAGAATCCCAGGGACGGTGGGGCCTGGTGGGCTGCCATCTATGGGGTCACACAGAGTCGGACACTACTGAAGCGACTTAGCAGCAGCCACATAGGACTTTTGAACACTTGAAATGTGACTACTTTGAATTAAGATGTACTATCAGTGTAAAATACACTCTAGATTTCAAAGATTTAGTACCCACCAAAAAAGAATACAAAATATCTTAATATTCCTGTGCTGATTACAAAATTAAAACGTTTTTCATAGATTTGGTTAAGTAAAATATATTACTAAGATTAAATTCATTCGTTTCTTTTTACTTTTTTCATGTGGCTGTTAGATTAAAATTACCATGTGTTCTACATTTGTGGTTCACATGATTTTTCAATTGGACAGCATTATTGTAGATCTTCCTAACGCCCAACTGCATTCTTACCCTTGGAGTCTAGATGATACCTTTGTTATTATTGTAATAAACCCCATATTTCTTCCTTACTATAGTTCAAGTTGATTTTTGGTACTTGCCAGCAAAAGAGTCATAACTAATATACTAACTATAGAGACTTTCTTTTTAGCGTATCATTTATTAGGGACTGAATTGTGCCCACCCAAAATTCACAAGCCAGGAAGAAAGTTCTCATTAGGAAAGGAATCAGCCAATACCTTGCACTTGGCCTTTCCAGCCTCTAGAACAATGAGAAATCAATTTCTGTGGTGTAAGCCACCCAGTCTGTGCTGACTTTTTATAGCAGCCTGAATGAATCAAGATATTATTTCATCATCCACTGATGCCAAATTCTTACTGTACTGATCCTGAGATGTAAGTTTTCAAGAAGCAACTGAATCTTACAAATAAAAGTAAACTGAATGAAAATATCTGTTGCCAGAACACAGAGGACAAAATTTTTGAAGCAGATCCATTAGCATGTAATTAGTAACAATTTTCTCTCCTCCTAAATGTTCCACAGAAAAGAGGTTGAGAAATATTCTCTGTGATCCTGGGAATTGATACTCGATAACTCTAGCCCAATTTCATCCCTCTGGAGATTCACAGCAGGCATGATCACATTAAAGATCTCAAATTGTTCTCAGCTAAAGAAATCAGATCACCTTGGTTGCATTCCCCAAGTTTCTGAAATCCATTTGATCATAGTTATGACCATGTCTCTGGCCAAATTTTCTCAGGATAACAACCATTATTTTCTCAGGATAACAACCAAAATCTCAAATCAATTTGGAAAATGCCGCCCTAGTGTTTTAAAATGGTTTCAAGACCTCAATGATAAAGGTTTTTTAAGACTTCCTTCATTTTCTTTTCAATAAGTTATGTCAGATTTTTAATCAACAAATAATTCAGAGGCATATGCTCTCATTATCTTGTTGGCCCAAATTGTCAGGAAATCACTTAATCATGTCAATGGTTGTTCAGGAGGTTTGTAGCAGAACTAATGAAAAAACTGAAGCGTTATCCTTCATGTAAGAAAGCATGGATAATGACTCACTACTAAGACAGCAAAAGTTGTTATTCACCAGTCCTGATAGATACGAGCAAATCCATCTAGTCTCTCTTTTCCTCTCACGGTAAATGACAGACTTGTCTGTAACAGCTGGCAAAGTCTAGGGAAGGGGAAATTCTCAGAAGCAGGAAGTAAATAAAAGCATCACTTTTTGAACCATAGACTTTATCAATGCAGCCTAATAATAGAATTTTTTGGTTTAAAAAAATTTTTTTTTTTTTTGCCATACCGCACAGCATGTGGGATCTTAGTTCCCAAACCGAGGCTGGAACTTGTACCCCTGCATCAGAAGGTAGAGTTTGAGCCCCTGGACTGACTGTCCAGGAAGTTTCTAGAATATTTTTAAACATATCCCTTCCTCTTATTGTTTAGGGTGGTCCCCAGTTGGCCTATTTCTTTCTTTTTTAAATTAGTTTATTTTCTATTTTTTAACTTTACAATATTGTATTTGTTTTGCCATACATTGACCTGAATCCACCATGGGTGTACATGTTTTCCCTTTCCAGAACCCCCCTCCCACCTCCCTCCCCATCCCATCCCTCTGGGTCATCCTGGTGCACCAGCCCCGAGCACCCTGTATCATGCATTGAAACTGGACTGGCGATTTGTTTCACATATGATAATTTAGATGCTTCCATGCCATTCTCCCATATCATCCTGCCCTCGCCCTCTCCCATAGAGTCCATAATACTGTTCTATTTATCTGTGTCTCTTTTGATGTCTCGCATACAAGGTTATCTTTAGTGATTGACTAAATACCACATATATGTGTTAGTATACTGTGTTGGTGTTTTTCTTTCTGGCTTACTTACTCTGTATAATAGGCTCCAGTTTCATCCACCTCATTAGAACTGATTCGAATGTATTCTTTTTAATGGCTGAGTAATATTCCATTGTGTATATATACCACAGCTTCCTTATCCATTCATCTGCTGATGGGCATCTAGGCTGCTTCCATGTCCTGGCTATTATAAATAGTGCTGCGATGAACATTGGGGTACACGCGCCTCTTTCAAGTCTGGTTTCCTTGGTGTGTATGCCCAGCAGTGGGATTGCTAGGTCATACTGCAGTTCTATTTCCAGTTTTTTAAGGAATCTCCACACTGTTCTCCATAGTGGCTGTACTAGTTTGCATTCCCACCAACAGTGTAAGAGGGTTCCCTTTTCTCCACACCCTCCCCAGCATTTATTGCTTGTAGTCTTTTGGATAGCAGCCATTCTGACTGGTGTGAAATGGTACCTCATTGCGGTTTTGATTTGCATTTCTCTGATAATGAGTGATGTTGAGCATCTTTTCATGTGTTTGTTAGCCATCTGTATGTCTTCTTTGGAGAAGTGTCTGTTTAGTTCTTTGGCCCGCTTTTTGATTGGGTCGTTTATTTTTCTGGAATTGAGCTGCAGGAGTTGCTCGTATATTTTTGAGATTGTCTGTTTGTCTGTTGCTTCATTTGCTATTATTTTCTCCCATTCTGAGGGCTGTCTTTTCACCTTGCTCCTAGTTTCCTTTGTTGTGCAAAAGCTTTTAAGTTTGATTAGGTCCCATTTGTTTATTTTTGCTTTTATTTCCAATATTCTGGGAGGTGGGTCATAGAGGATCCTGCTGTGGTTTATGTCGGAGAGTGTTTTGCCTATGTTTTCCTCTAGGAGTTTTATAGTTTCTGGTCTTACGTTTAGATCTTTAATCCATTTTGAGTTTATTTATTTCTTAATTTCTAATGCATCAGTGTACAGCATATCTACAGAACATTTCAAAAATCTTAATTATAATTAAGACCTTAATCCACATTTATATGTTCAACTGCTAATATTTCTCTTTAGTTTTTCTTCCATTACCTTTTTAAAAACTCTGTTGCTGTTTATAGAGCATTTAGATGTCTGCATATTTGATGACTGTTCCTAATTTGACACTCATTCCAGTATATAGGGTTAAATTGAGACTTGTTTACGTTCATCTTTTTCAAGAGGAAAGTGTTCCACTTAGAAAGAAATTATTTTCAAATGCTATCAAAGTTAGTATTTTTAATTAAACATTACCATTTTTAATTTTTTAGAAAGTCTTTGGTTAATTTGATGAGTGTTAAATTCTTTAAGATAGATTGGTATACTAATAGGATAATAAAGGATATTCACCAAATTACATCAAATGACCTTTCTCAGAGTTTTATCAGTCATTCTCACACTGCTTTCCTTCTCTAACATGGTAATTAGGAATGAGAATTACCAGTTATAAAGAGCTTAATTCAATTTATCTCCATTAATCTACAAAACCACATTATGCGGTACTTACCATCATTTCGATTCAGGTAACAAAACTGACATAATCGTCAGCTTGTCAATGAGACATAATCAGTTCAGTTCAGTTGCTCAGTAGTGTCCGACTCTTTGCAACCCCAAGGACTGTAGCACACCAGGCTTCCCTGTCCATCTCTAAATTTCGGAGCTTACTCAAATTCATGTCCATCCAGTTGGTCATATCACCCAACCATCTCAAGGAAATTCAGTTCAGTTCAGTTGCTCAGTCATGTCCGACTCTTTGTGACTCCATGGACTGCAGCACGCCAGGCCTCCCTGTCCAACACCAACTCCTGGAGTTTACTTAAACTCATCTCCACTGAGTTGGTGATGCCATCCAACCATCTCATCCTCTGTCGTCCCCTTCTCCTCCTGCCAGCATCAGGGTCTTTTCCAATAGTCAGTTCTTTACATCAGGTGGCCAAAGTATTGGAGTTTCAGCTTCAGCATCAGTCCTTCCAATGAATATTCAGGACTGATTTACTTTACAATTGACAGGTTGGATCTCCTTGCAGTCCAGGGGACTCTCAAGAGTCTTCTCCAACACCACAGTTCAAAAGCATCAATCCTTTAGCGTTCAGCCTTCTTCACAACCCAACTCTCACATCCATACATGACTACTGGAAAAACCATAGTCTTGACTAGATGGACCTTTGTTGGCAAATTAATGTCTCTGCTTTTTAATATGCTGTCTAGGTTGGTCATAGCTTTTCTTCCAAGGAGCAAGTGGCTTTTAATTTCATGGCTGCAGTCACCATCTGCAGTGATTTTGGAGCACAAGAAAATGAAGTCTGTCACTGTTTCCATTGCTTCCCCATCTATTTACCATGAAGTGATGGGATCAGATGCCATGATCTTCATTTTCTGAATGTTGAGTTTTAAGCCAACTTTTTCACTCTCCTCTTTCACTTTCATCAAGTGATTCTTTAGTTCTTTTTCACTTTCTGCCATAGGGTGGTGTCATCTCCGTATCTGAGGTTACCGATATTTCTCTTGGTGATCTTGATTTCAGCTTGTGCTTCATCCAGCCCGGCATTTCACATGATGTACTCTGCATAGAAGTTAAATAAGCAGGGTGACAATATACAGGTCTAACTCAATGAACTATGAACCATGACATGTAGAGACATAACAGAGAGAGGAAAAGTCAAGGTCAATTGCAAGTCTATCTGCTTCAGCTTTCTCACTTGTATGCTGTAACATATTCTTTCTGACTGACCTTGTATGTTGTACTCCACTTGACTTAACCAAACGCTATGGGGCCTGCATCCTATTAAAATTTAACAAGTTTTCTATCACCTAAGGGTATAATTGTGAGGCCAATATCCAGGAGATGAGGAAAGTCCAAAGTGTTCAGACCAGTGTTTGGACCAGTTCTCCTAAAGAGCATCTGACAGTTCTGGAGGTTGCAGATGAGAGTCTCAAAGTTGAGCAGAGCCCTCAATAGGCTTGAAAGCCAAGGGGATCAGCTGCAATGAATGAGTGAAGAAAACAATTCCAGTAGCAATAGTGTCCAAAGGAATAAGATACCTAGTTATAAAAGTAACCAAGAAGGTCAAAGACTTATACACTGAAAATCACAAAAGATTACCAAACCACAGGCTCCCATGGAATGGGCTAGCTGATCTCATGGACATTCCCAGAGCTCCAAGGACATGACCTGAGCTTTCATCCACAAGGTGACCCTTGGAAGGACATCCCAAGACAGGGAACAGGCTGCAGAGGGTGGAAAAGAATGTTGGGGGAAACTGCTGCAAGTTTCATGTAGCTTAAGAGTGTGTACTTCGAATTCCACTCGAGAGAGTGGGCTGCTTTTTCACAAAGCTGCACAATCTCTCTGCCTCAGGGCTTCCCATTGTCTGAACCCCTTTCTCCCCCAGCTCAGCCCCACAAGCCCCTGCAGACCCAAGTGACAGACAGAGAGGGTGCTTACAAAGTGCTGGGAATGTCTGACTGTCTGAGCTTGCTTGTGGTGACATGGTCACTCACCGAAGTGTACTTTATGATCCGTGTGTGTACCCTTATCTATGTATGTTCTGTTCCAATTAAAAAGTACAACAGGGACTTCCCAGGTGGTCCAGTGGTTAAGACTTCTCCTTCCAGCATAGAGCGTGCCGGTTCGATCCCTGATGGAGAAGCTAAGATCCCACAGGCCTCAAGGCCAAAACACCAAAACATAAAGCAGAAGCAGTATTGTCAAAATGGTCTACAGAAGGCCTGTTTTTGTCCTGGGTCTGATGACTTGCTGTATCTTCTTCATCTCTTTGTGTCTTTTTTTTTTTTTAATGAGTAAAATGTGGTGGGCGCGTGAGCCAAACTATCCCAAAGTGTTGTTACATGAGTTGATGGGTTTGGAAAGGTTTTGAATAGCATTATCTGTAAGGAATCACAGCAACAAATGCCTTAACTTCCTTGAAAGTGAAAATGTTAGTTGCTCAGTCGTCTCTGACTCTTCACAACCCCATGGGCAGTAGCCCACCGGGCTCCTCTGTCCATGGGATTCTCCAGGCCAGAATACTGGAGTGGGTAGCCTTTCCCTTCTCCAGGGGATCTTCCCAATCCAGGGGTCAAACCCAGGTCTCCTGTATGGCAGGCAGATTCTTTACCATCTGAGCCACCGGGGAACCCTTAATCCACAATAAAATTCCCATTTGCCTTCAGTGAAGGTCTTGAAAGAAACAGCACCCTATCTAATCTGTACATATCACTACAATAAAACACTGAGGGGGAAAAAAATGATCCACATTTAAAAAATCTTAAAAACAAAAACGTAAAACAAAATTAAGTGAATGAGAAATTGAAACCTCTCTGCCAAAGCCCTAATCATGCCCTAGATACTGATTCCTGCCTTCTCCCTGACCTGCTGCTACATCCTATCATATTCCAGCATTTTCCAGTTAGCCTCTGATTTTACCTCCCGTATCTAGACCTGCTCCCACCTCTGGCTGCAGCTGTTTTCACCAGCCCTCAGCCCCCTCCTGCTCCACTTTCAGCAGCCCCAGTAGGCCCAGACCCCTCAACCACTGAGATCCCATGGCGGGACTTTTCCTCGAGGTGGAAGCAGACACACTTATGTGGTCGTCTTACCCACCTTGTACAGGTCTGTCTCACTCAGGAGATCATAAGCTCCCCATCTAAAGCAACTGTTTTCCAAACCCATGGTTGCCGGGGTGAAGGGATGGTTAAGGACTTTGGGCAGGTCATGTCCACACTGCTATATTTAAAACGGATAACCAACAAAAACCTGGAACATGGAACTCTGCTCAGTGTTATGTGCCAACCTGGATAGGAGCGGGGTTTGGGGGAGGATGGACACACGTATATGTCTGGCTGAGTCCCTTCACCAGTCGCCTGAAACTATCACAACATTGTTAATTGGCTATAGCCCAATACAAAATGGTTTGGGTACTAAAAAATAAGTAAATAATTTTTTTTTAAAAAAAAAGGAAACTGTTTTCTTCATGTTTCCATTCAGCAGAATATCTGGCATGGGCCTGGCGTGCAACAGACATTCAACAGATGAGAAGTGGCGTTGCCTGGGCAATGTATTTGGTGAGACTTTCACCAAGAAAGAACAGAAGGGGTGGTAGAGACCAGGATGGGGGGTAGGGGGCAGATGCTTTCATGCTTCTTGTTCTTAACAAAATGGATTTCATTATATATATCTGAAAGAGTTTAATGGTCTGTTTTGTGTTTCCTTTGATTTTGCCCTACACTTGAATCCAAATACCCCTCTCCAACATTCTAACCAAGGTACTCTTTACTACAATTATCTCACTACCAGAGAGATTAATAAGCCTTTCCAGCTTGACTCCTAAGTCACAAATTTCTGCAAGTAGGAGATTTTCAAATAAGAGGCAAAATCCCCTTGCTTAGTCACTCTGTTATCTGCTTGAATCAGCTTAGAGTCTAATAGCACTTCATGTTCACAGGCATATACAAGGATTGACTTTCTTTGAGAGAAATATTATGTTCTAATGACCAAGAGTGATAAATACTGCGTTGAATGAAAATAAGACTCTCCCAATATCTCAAATGACTATAAATCTTCATGTTCTCCCAAACAAAAAAACACATTCCTATTTCATTACCAGGGAACAATTTGACAGATTTGAACTACTAAAGAGACTGAGTAATATTATGCCTGGTAAATAAACTTGGTCTTACTGAGCCGTGGAGAAGTTGACATTAAAGAAACATTGGGTAGGGACTAAATTCATTTGAGGAACCAAGTGGAGAAACTCTCAGGAGACACCTGGGTTGGGAAGTTCTAGGGAGGGTTCTACGGACAGTAACCAAAGATTATTTAGCTGAGAAAGCAGGTGTGTTTGAAACACAGGAAGCAGTGGCTGATGTTATTCATTTAATTCTACTATGTGAATTGTTTTTCAACAGATCAGGCCAAATGACATCTTACCACCTCCCACTGGAACCACGGGAAGTTAAATCTAGCTGGGAACCTCCCACCTGTTTCACCCCACAATTTCCTTCCCTACTCATACCTTTGGCATTGCAGGGGGCTCAGTGTTAAAGAACCCGCCTGCCACTGCAGGAGATGAGGGTTTGATCCCTGGGCCGGAAAGATCCCCCTGGAGGAGGCAATGGCCACCCACTGCAGTATGCTTGCCTGGGAAATCCCACGGACATAGGAGCCTGGGGGGCTGCCTTCCATGGGGTCGAGTTGGACACGACTCACTTACTAAACAACAGCAACAGAGAAACAGTCTGTAAGAATAGGCCTCGAGACGCTCTGAACCGGTCACTCCTCACTTCAGCGCGTGCCAACACAAGACCGACAGAGGAGAGCTTGGTCAGTCCCATCTACAGTTCCCTGCAGAGACCTTTCAAATTTACAGCTAAGAGCACTGGTGAGAACACAGGGGTCTCCCTGGTGAGGAGGGTGGGGCTGTCTGAACTGGGCTGGTGGAGGCCAAACATGGTACAGACAGGGAAGCCTTACCAGCAGGGGGGGTGGCAGGGAAAGGTTGAAATCGTGTTGCTGGGGCATCATGGTGTTTGAGACCCTCGGTGGCCCAAAATGCCCCCATGTCTCTGGCCGACAGCCCTGTATTCCAGAACACAGAATTGGAAACCTTAAAAAAAAAAAAAAATTGCACTGGACAGATGGCCTTGCGTAAGTTGTCTCCTGGGGGAGACTATTACTCACTGGGTCAGCAGCCTGAGTCAGCCCTGAAGAAAACGTGGCCCGAGGGAGTGAACAACAGACTGAGAATAATTGCTCCCCCGGGGCCCCCAGGAGGATTTTCTTTTTTTTTCCAGAATGGCTAGAAGCCTGCATACTTCTAACTTAGGGAAACAAGAAGAGCATTAAAAAAAAAAGAAAGAAACACTGAAATTTCCCATTAAGAACACTGATGAGGATCAGCTTCATTAATTTTTTTTTTTATTTTGAAACAATCTCAAAGAAAAAGTACAATTTTTTTCCTTAAGTATTTGGGAAGGGGTTGTTGACCTGATGTACTATGACTCCTGTATACCTTAGGGTTTATTTCCTATAAATAAAGACATTCTCTTACATAAATACAGTTCAATCAGGAAGTTAACATTGATAGTTATTACTACTTTACTTTTTAGAACAGTTTTAGGTTCTCAGCAAAATGGAGTGAATGGTACAAAGTTCCCATATACCTGCCTTGTTCCTGCACGCATGCACAGCCTTCCCTACTGACAGCACCTTGACATTTGTTATAATCCATAAACCTGCACTGAGACGTCATTATTGCCCTAAGTCCACTGTTTACATTAAGGTCCATTCTTGGTGTTGTACAGTCTATGAGTTTTGACAAACGTATAATGATATGTACATCTATTTCTGCTTTATTGACTACGCCAAAGCCTTTGACTGTGTGGATCACCACAAACTGTGGCAAATTCTGAAAGAGATGGGAATACCAGACCACCTGACCTGCCTCTTGAGAAATCTGTATGCAGGTCAGAAAGCAACAGTTAGAACTGGACATGGAACAGACTGGTTCCAAACAGGGAAAGGAGTATGTCAAGGCTATATATTGTCACCCTGCTTATTTAACTTATATGCAGAGTACATCATGAGAAACGCTGGGCTGGAAGAAACACAAGCTGGAATCAAGATTACCGGGAGAAATATCAATAACCTCAGATATGCAGATGACACCACCCTTATGGCAGAAAGTGAAGAAGAACTAAAGAGCCTCTTGATGAAAGTGAAAGAGCAGAGTGAAAAAGTTGGCTTAAAACTCAACATTCAGAAAACTAAGATCATGGCATCTGGTCCCATCACTTCATGGCAAATAGATGGGGAAACAATGGAAACAGTGACAGACTTCATTTTCTTGGGCTTCAAAATCACTGCAGATGGTGACTGCAGCCATGAACTTAAAAGCCACTTGCTCCTTGGAAGAAAAGCTATGACCAACCTAGACAGCTACTAAAAAGCAGAGACATTACTTTGCCAACAAAGGTCCATCTAATCAAAGCTATAGTTTTTCCAGTAGTCGTATGGATGTGAGAGTTGGGCTATAAAGAAAGCTGAGTGCCAAAGAATTTATGGTTTTGACCTGTGGTGTTGGAGAAGACTCTTGAGAATCCCTTGGACTGCAAGGAGATCCAACCAGTCCATCCTAAAGGAAATCAGTCCTGAATGTTCATTGGAAGGACTGATGTTGAAGCTGAAACTCCAATACTTTGGTCACTTGATGCAAAGAACTGACTTATTTGAAAAAACCCTGATGCTGGGAAAGATTGAAGGTGAGAGGAGAAGGGGTTGACAGAGGATGAGATGGTTGGATGACATCACCGACTCAATGGAGATGAGTTTGAATAAACGCCAGGAGTTGGTGATGGACAGGGAGGCCTGGCATGCTGCAGTCCATGGAGTCATAAAGCGTCAGACACGACTGAGCAACTGAACTGAACTGAATTTCCTTGAGCTCCAAACAAATTATTGAACGTATCAACAATTTCTTCCTTTCTATTGCTGAGAAGTATTCTGTGATATGAATATACATATGTTTAACCATCTACCCATTGAAGGACATTTTAGTTGTTTTCAGTGTGGGGCTATTATGAATAAAGCTACTATAAACATTCATGTAAATGTTTTGGATGAACAGGTTTTCATTTCTCTGGAGGAATGTCCAAGAGTGCAATGGTTAGGTTGCATTGTAAGCACATGTATGGCTTTAGAAGAAATAACCAAACTGTTGTGCATAGTATGTCTGCTCCATTGTACACTGTGTTTGTGAGATTAATCCGACTTGCTCATATTATATTATCATGTTTATATAGTACTGGTCATTTTTCATTAACTTGATTATGTTACATTGATTGATTACTGGTCATTTGGGATAGTCTCTTACTGATTTTTTTTAATTCCCTTACTTTGTTAAACAGTTTCTCAATTGATATTTATGTTCTGTATCTGATGATGCCAAAATCTGAAATGATGGAGCCCTAACTCAATTTTGCTTTTTTCTGTTGAATTTCATTCATGGTGATTTATTTCCTTCTATGTTTAACGATTTTTTTTTTTTAGCACTTTTTTTTTTTTTTTTTTTTTTTTTTGGTTAATCTTAATCTGTGGGGAAACCGGAGGCCATAATTGAGGGTGGTTTCCCTGTGGAAGGATCTGTGTTTGTCTCTGCTGGGAGTCGGAGGTGCCACCTGACTGGGATATTTTAGCTCCTTTCCAGTGCCCCCAGTTTAATTTGGCCTTCCTGTGGCTCAGACGGTAAAGAATCTGCCTGCAATGTGGAAGATTTGAGTTCGATATCCAGGTTGTGAAGATCCCCTGGAGAAGGGAATGGCAATCCACTCCAGTATTCTTGCCTCGAGAATTCCAAGGACAGAGGAGCCTGGTGGGCTACAGTCCATGGGGTCACAAAGAGTTGAACATGACTGAGCCACTAACACTTCACTTTCAGTGTAATTTAGGACTCATATTCCACTCCCCCCAAGTCACACTTATTTCACACCTTGATCTCCCAATTAAAACTAGATCTTAAATTTATAGGATAAAGGTAAGCAAGGAGAGGGAAGAATGGAACCAATTGCTGAGTGGCTTAGGACCATGGCATTCCACAAACCAAGGACTCCCACTGGATGCCCAAAAATGCACATTGAAACCCTGCATAGGAAGAGGTAGAATAAGGTAAGAAGTACAAGGATTCAGTGTGGAAAGGGTTCCATAAGAATCAATTTGGGAATGAAAGGTTTCCAGGGGCGAACTAGGAAGTACTGTCTTTCAAATTTTACCAAAGACCACCCCTGGAAAAAGCCTTTTTGGGCAATTTTCAGATATATGAAAGTCTTTTTTCCAAACTTACTCAGAGTATTAAAACAATGAGAACTCGTATTGCTGGAATCCCAGCTCATCTAAACTGAGTCATGTCAGTTAAACAGTGACTTTAAGTAGGGAAGGCTCTAAGTGATATTCGCCAAGACCAGTGTGAACTAGAACACTCTCCATTTATGGGGTTTGTAGCCCAACTTTTGGATGAGGTCACAGTTACTTATCCTGAGCTAGGGGATATTTCCATGCACACGGAGTTAGCCAAACCTGGATGCTATATTAAGTGGCCTATTTCCGTGTCTATAACAATCCTTTTTGTTGCATAAGGATACTGAAGCACAGACAAGAATGTAAGCGCTTAGTTATATATCCCTCACCAAGTGGCAGGAGGCTGAGTCTACCAGTGCTTGAATATTTCTATTTTGAATATTTTCAAACCTACATAACAGTAGAGAGAACAGCATAATAAACTCCCATAGATGCACCACTCAGAGTTAAAAATTTATCAAAATTTTTGTCATACTTAGTTTATCCTTTTTGAGATTCTTTTGTTGTGTTTTGTTGTTATTTTGAAATGGGATGTTGTTTTGTTTTAGCTAAAAAATTTTAATGTCACTGATGTGATGTCATTTCAACACTAAATCATTTAATATTTATTACTAATATTTTGAAACAATAAAATTACCTCCCATAAGCACAATACCATTGTTCAGTCGCCAAGTTCTGTCAAACTCTTCACGACCCCGTGGACTGCCACACGCCAGGCTTCCCTGTCCCTCATCAGGGCGAGGAGAAGATGGTGACAGAGGACGAGATGGTTAGATGGCATCACCGATGCAATGGACATGAGTGGACTTGGATGCAATGGACATGAGTGGACTTGGGAAAACTCAGGGAGATGGTGAGAGACAATCCCATTATCACACCTAAAAACTTTAACACAATGCAGGCTGCATAAGGAGTTTTCATAATTTTTTCTACTTGTCCTCTCTTAAGGATCGTTTGGGATATTTCTGGGCTTCCCTGGTGGCACAGACAATAAAGAATCTGCCTGCAGTGCAGGAGACCTGGGTTCGATCTCCGGGTCAGGAAGATCCCATGGAGAAGGAAATGGTAGCTCACTCCAATATTCTTGCCTGGAAAATCCCATGGACAGAGGAGCCTGGCGGGCTGCAGTCTATGGGGTCGCAAAGAGTTGGACATGACTGAGCAACTTCACTTTCCTTCTTTTTCTTCTTTGGGCTATTTCTACTCTTTTGCTTTTGTAAGTAATTATCAGACCTTTCATGACTAAATAATTCCTAAAAGAACATAGAAATTTAATTTTGGTTTGGGGCTCCTTTTCCCAATATATGCCTGTTTTTATACATTCAGGTCCCCCTGCATGTGACCTGCTCTGGATTTCGGCAGGAAGAGGAGACATGTTTACTGAGACTGTTTCTTGCACTGTGCTAATTCCTTTTGGTTTCACTGGGTGAAGAGGGCTGAAGTCAAAGGCAGATAGACAAACGAGGCCCAAAAGCATGTAATTTACAAATAAAAAGCAAACCCAGCCTCTGGTCACAATAAAAGAAAATGTAATTTGGACTCCACTGATTTTTAAAAGAACAAGTCTTGGAATTTTCTGAATTTTATTATAATCTAACATGTATTGGCCTCCATTTCCATGAGTTCTTTTTAATCAAATGAAGCTTTTAAATATCTGAGTCAGTGTGAGGTCAAGCGGCAGATTTTTATATTCACCATTTGTTCACTGAAATGGAACATTGGAAAGACAGTCAATAAATCACTCTGTCATTTGAAAAGTGAGCTAGAAAGAAGATAATAGGAGTGGTAAGAAAAATTATAAAATGCCAAATATATTCATTGCCATTCATTCATAAAACAGCAGAGAACCAATTTCAATCTTTGAAGCATAATTCCAAGATAACCTTTCTTTTCTTTCAGTCAAGGAGCTCTGAGAACCAACCTCAGCTCGAATGTCTCTAAATATAGAAAATCAGTTTAACTTGGGAAATGGGACTGTAAAATGTTAGCAGCCTTTTTTTAAGCTTCTGAAGTCCCAGTTTTAGTGTGCACACTCCATGTCTAGTATAAAGGATGAATAATGAATAACTAAGGTCCATCATCGACTCTCATTTACCCTTCCCGACCTGCTCTTCAATAGAAGCCATCAGACTGCATATCAGCCTGTGGAAAAGCCCATACCCTGGATTTGAGCTGAGCAGAGTTCCAGCCCTTGCTTTGACACTTACTGGCTTCGTGACTTTGGATAATAAGATTTCTGAATCTTACTTGTGCCATTATCTATCACGAAGTCATGTCTGACTCTTTGTGACCCCCTGGACTATAGCCCACCAGGCTCCCCTGTCCATGGGATTCTCCAGGCAGGAATATTGGAGCGGGCTGCCATTCCCTTCATCCCAGGGAGTCTTTCTGACCCAGGTATCCAACTCTCATCTTCTGCATTGGCAGGTGGGTTCTTTACCACTAGTGCCACCTGGGAAGCCCATGCCACTATATAAATTTGTATTATAATACCTAGTTTCTAAGGTGCAGGAAGAATTAAATTGAGTGTTTCTCAAATTTCTTGGTAATTTTGCGTCACCTGGGAAGCTTTGAAAAACCTAGGTGCTCAAACCTCACCCTCGACCAATATGATCAAAATCTCTGGGGGCCACTCAGGTCTCAGTATTCTCTGCTAAGTTCCCTGGTGGATGCCACTGTACAGTCAAGTTCAAGAACACCATGGCTCTGATATATATACACATTGAGTACACTCCTGCCCCTCAGCAGATTTTCCGTCTGTGTTGGCTGTAACTATCATATCCTATCAAGTTTCAAAATCTCTTCCCTCTTGCCATTCCGTCACCTGAGGTGTCTCCAGATGATTAACGTGAGCAGAATTTGACATTAGAGCTTCCTTGCCGTCAACATCTCATGTTTATCCCTTTGAAAGTCCCCTTTCATTTCTTTTTTTTAATTAATTTCTATTGGAGTAGAATTGCTTTACAGTTCTACTTAGTTTTGTAGATTCTACTTAGCTTTCTACAATTCTACTTGGTCTTAGTTTCTATTGTACCACACAGTGAATCAACGATTAACACACATATCCCCTCTTGTCTGGATTCCCTTCCCATCTATGTCTCCAGAGAGCACTGAGTAGTTTCTCTGAGCCCTGCAGTAGGTTCTCATTAGTTACCTATTTTATACAAAGTACCAATCATGTATACATGTCAATCTCAGTTTCGCTGTTCATCCCACCCTCCCTTTCCACCCTTGGTGAGAATCCCCTTTCCTTTATTATCTCCCCATCTATTCACTTAACAGCATAGCCATCTACGGAAATGTATTCAGTCTCCTGTGATAGACCACAGCGGAAAAGAAAATGGGGGAAAAGTATACATAACTGAATCAGCTGTAAGTTGAAATGAACTCAACATTGTAAATGAAATATACTTCAATAAAATAAATTTGTTTAAAAAAAAGCCCCCAAAATAGCCATCTTATATACCCAAAATTAAAGATGCCAGGAGAGGGTAGAAAGTTACTCTCTCCGAGTAGAACTTCACACTGCCTAGACTCAGAAAGTGAGATTCAGATCAAGGGGTCATCTTAGTGACATCTCTGTAATAAACCTGATCACTGCTCACTGCACTAGGGTAACCATGGAGTTGAAATTTATGATTCACCACTTCCAACTCTACTCAGTGACACAGTATGGCTGTTTGGGTTCCTTTGTCATCCGACTCCATATTTTTATTCCAGTTCTTCCTTGTGTAGTGCAGTAATGATTGGACTGGTTAATTTCACATCACCATTGTCATGGGTGTCTTGGCATGTGGCCAGACAAACCCTGCAAGCATCTGATTTGAGACACATCCATTCCCAGGGTGGCCAGATTGTGATTTGTTTGCTTTTAACTGAAATGAAAATATGAGTTAATTAAGATGAGACGGCAAGTGATGAGTCTGTCCTTAGTCAGAGAATTATTGCTTCAAGAAAACAAGTTGGAGTATTGCTACATGCATGAGCCACCTCATTTTTATACTGATATGCTTTACAAGCATGTGTCAACCACTCTCAATAGAGTTCTCACACAAAGATGAATAATTTTCTGCAAGACTTGTTAAATCAAGGTGATGGCTAAAAATCGACAGATGAAAAATTGAACCTCCCAAGTAAGCCAAACATTGGAACTGAACAATATGAAATTTCAATCTCTGCCTCTTTAATGTCTCCAAATTCTTCTATCAGTTTATAGCTCGGACTGATGACACTAATCGACAAAAACAGTTTCACTGCTGTTGAGCTATTTCTGAGTCCATGAAGATAAGGCTTTGAGGGAACGTGTACAGCAGCATTCAGTTTCAATCTTTCCAAGCTTGTTGTCAACTACTTTAAGGAGTAGTCGACATGTACACACTGCTATATTTAAAACAAATAACCAACAAGGACCTACTGTATAGCACAAGGAACTCTGTTCAATACTCTGTAATAACCTTAATGGAAAAAGAATTTGAAAAAAAATAGATACATGTATAACTGAATCACTTTTCTGTACACCTGAAACTAACACAACATTGTTAATCAACTCTGTGTGCATGCTAAGTCACTTCAGTCGTGTCTGACTCTTTGCAACCCTATGGACTTGGGACTGTAGCCTGCCAGGCTCCTCTGTCCATGGGATTCTCCAGGCAAGAATACTGGAGTGAGTTGCCATGCCCTTTTCCAAGGGATCTTCCCAACCCAGGGACTGAACATGCATCTCTCATGTCTCCTGCATTGGCAGGTGGATTCATTACCACTAGCGCATCCTGGGAAGCCCTAATCAACTGTACTCCAATATGAAAGTTAAATTTAAAATATTAACATCGCAACATATCTTTTAAAAAAGAGTAGTTAACATTCATATCAACCATTTCACTGGTCAACTTCCCGCAGTTAGTGGATGGATAATAAGAAACCAAGTTGGAACTCAGTGTCCAAGTACCTTTGTTTTGATGGCCATGTCTTGACTCCATTGGTGAGGGAGGGATTCTCACCCTGAGATTTCAGTCCAACCTGCAGCACCCCAACTGGACAGATGTGACTGACAGGGGTTATGAGTCACAGGGACTCCCAGCCCAGGACAAAAGGACACCCTGCCATGCAGGGCCACCTGGTGGGGTGGGAGGTGTGCTCTGGAATAAGGTGGTCAACCAAAGGCTGGGAGGGGCAGGCTCTGCAGTAACAAGAGAGTGGGTGGCCCCCGGTTCCTGGTAGAGGATGTGATTGGCCTGTTTGAAATATTTCAGGGGCAGTCAGAAACACACTCCTCAGAGGTGAATGGCCCTGTGCCTACTACCCTCGATGAGTAAAGTTGTTTGCTGGGGGACCCCATCTTCAGGAGCAGAATAGGAAAACTTAAGCCACTCAAGGTTATCCCACGTGTCCAGGCACATGTAATACTGAGCTTTTAACTTAAGGTCATGTTCCCCAGCCTTATACATTGAGGGCTCTCCGGTCACTTGATGGGTCAATGAGAAGGACAATGATAAGGCAAGAGAACCAGTGGTTGGTATGCTTAACAGGCACTTCTTCATATAACTGTATGTTGTCCCATAGACTGCAGCATGCCAGGCTTCCCTGTCCATCACCATCTCCCAGAGTTTGCTCAAACTATGGCCACTGAGTTGGTGATGCCATCGAATCATCTCATCCTCTGTCGTCCCCTTCTCCTCCCGTCCTCAATCTTTCCCAGCATCAGGGTCTTTTCCAATGAGTCAGCTCTTCACATCAGGTGGTCAAAGTATTGAATCTTCAGTCTCAGCATCAGTCCCTCCATGAATATTCAGAGTTGATTTCCTTTAGGGTTGACTGGTTGGATCTCCTTGCAGTCCAAGGGACTCTCAAGAGTCTTCTCTAGCACCATAGTTCAAAAGCATCAGTTTTTCTGCCTTCTTTATGGTCCAACTCTCACATCTGTAATTGACTATCAGAAATCTTTCCCATTAAGCTGGAAACTTCTTGTGGATAAGAGCTATGTCTCTCTCCTTTCCCACTGTAGTCCCAGCTCCACACATAACACAGTGCATTCTTTAATTAGTTAATGTCTTCCTCAGCTTTCTCAGATCCTCTGCACTTAACCATTCTGTAAGTCTGATTCAAGGATGCTAGTTCAGCTTCATGTTGACAAGAAAAAAACATGATAGTAACTTCACCACCTTGTCATCTTCAATTTTGCAGCATCGCTTAATTGTCTTACTTCTTAGTGCTCTCGAGAAAACAAATACCAAATTTCAGTCTCTTAATATTGTTTCTTGACATGCTTGTTGAGAGTCTGAGGGCCACAAAAGTGTAACCTCTGCAGAAATGGAGAAGAAAAAGAACCCGTCTCTAGTCAGGGGAAGTGAGACTGGTCGTGCTGGCTGGCACACACACCAAGCATCCTTTCCTGGGGCGCTCACTGCAAATGTCAGGAATGGCACATTCCTTTATGCTGCTCTCTTCAATGTGTATAATTCTGGAAAATGAGTCACCCTTTCGCCTCCCCCTCTCTCCCTCTTTAAAATTCAAACCCAAAGCCCAATCCCAAATACAGTTTGCTAAATGTTGGCTCAAGAGCAAAACATACTGGGAGACCACTGTTTAAAGTCAGTTTAGCAAAACATATATATGGATACCAAGGGGGAAGGGGAGGGAAGGAATTGGGATATTGAGATTGACACACTATTGATACTACATATAACACAGATAACTAATGAGCACCTTCCACATAGAACAGGGAAATCTACTTAATGTCCTGTGGTGACCTAGATGGAAAGGAAGCCCAAAAGGGAGGGAATATATGTATCGGTATGACTGATTCATTTTGCCCTACAGCAGAAACTATCACAACATTGTAAAGCAACTATAATCCAATAAAAATTCATTTTAAAATGTTTTAAAACCTTTTTAATTAAAAAAAATTAAGTCGATTTAGAAAGAGCTGCCCAGAAAAGAAGTAAAATAACAAACACCAATATCCAGATGGCTTTTCTGATTAACAAATTGGATTAAATTCTGTCTCTGATCCAGGAGCTTCCTTCTTATACGTTGCAATTTTTCATTATTTTGGCTTGTTACAATTTCCAGTAATAAAGTGCACTCAACACAGCAGCCATATGAAAGTGGTTTCAGCAAGAAAAAACTCTCTGTAATGAACTATTTCAATGGAGATTAGAATATATTTCATTCTTCACAATTTTCCCCCTGGTAATTAATCCTTAGTGGAAAGAAGTCTGAAGACTTGAATCCCCATTTTATAAGCTATTTGGGCTTGGAGATCACTTAATCTCTCCAAGCTTCCATTTCCTCATCTGTGTAAAGTGGGGACAATAATACTTGTCTTGCCAAGTCATTTTGCAAAATCAGTGAGACAGTACCCCTGAAAACGCTTTGCGAAGTACAAAACGTTATGTACAAATGTAAGATCCTATCAGAGCAAAAAGTTCTTGGGTATTTTCATTTCATGCTTTCTTTCCTCCCTGAATCCTCCAGCTATTTTTCTGTCAATGAAGGAAATGAAGACTAAAGTGTTGCTCCTATTACTGAAGCTGATCTCTGTAATTTTACTACTCATCCATGGGCAGCCCAAATACAATCTCAGACTCCAAACGGCTCACCTATGGACTACTAATTAGGAGCCTGGTCTCCAGACCAAGCGCCTGGATTAGGTTCTTGTTCTGCTATCTCCGGGCTGTGTAGCCTGTGTGTGGGTGTGTGTTCAGTCACAAACTCATGTCCAACTCTACAACCCCATGGACTGTGTGCGGCCCACCAGGTTTCTCTGTCCATAGGATTGTCTAGGTAAGAATGGGTTGTCATTTCCTCCTCCAGGGATCTTCCCAACCCAGGGATTGATCCTGAGTCTCTTGCCTGCATCTCCTGTGTTGGCAGATGGATTCTTTACCACTTGAGTCACCTATGAAACTGCTGTGTAGCCTAGAACACATCATCTAACCTCTCTGAGCCTCTAAGAGTTTCCTACCACAAGACTGGAATAATAATGGCTTCTCCTTCATGGTTCTGATGAGTATTAAATGTGTTCACACAAGTTACATATCTAGACAGTACCAGACACATGGTACATCCTCAACAGACCTGGTTATATTTAATAGTATTACCTTCAGCCATTTTCTTTTCTCTTTTTAAAAAAAAATTTTATTTTGTATTGGGGCTTAGTTGATTAACAATGTTGTGATAGTTTCAGGTGGACAGCAAAGGGACTCAGCCAGACATATATATGCATCTATTCTCCCCCAAACTCCCCTCCCATCCAGGCTACCACATAACATTGAGCAGAGTCCGTGTGCTGTACAGTAGATCTCTGTGGGTTCTCCATTTTAAATACAGCAGCATGTACATGTCGATCCCAAACTCCCTAACTATCCCTTCCCCCTATCCTTCTTCCCCGCCCCCAGCAACCACAAGTTTGTTCTCTAAGTCTGTGAGTCTCCATTCTGTAAGTTCAATTGTATCGTTTCTTTTTAGATTCTACATATAAGGGATGTCATGAGATATTTTTCCTTTTCTGTCTGACTTACTCAGTATGACATTAGAGAGTGTCCTAAATCCATCCACGTTGCTGCAAATGGCATCATTTCATTCTTTTTAACAGCTGAGTAATATTCCATTGTGTGTATGTACCATATCTTTATGCACTCCCCTGTCGATGGACACTGAGGGTGCTTCCACATCTTGACTATTGTAAACAGTGCTTAAATGAGCAGTACCTCCAGTCGGCTTCTACCTGCTTCTCCCTTCCTGGTGCCCTGCTATCCACAAGTCACCTGTTTCCTCAGGGGCCTGAGGGCCGGAGCCTCTGATACTGCCATCTTACTGATGTCATTCCTTTATTCCTCAGTTTTTAATCGCTTTGCACTTCCTTCTCCTCTTTCTTGTTTTCTTTCCTTTTTCTTTTTTTTCCTTGCTTTTCTTTTTTTTTCTTCTGTCCCCTCTTGTCTAATCCATGTCCCTTAGACCCATGTATTTTTCAGCTTAACAAGCTTTGTAAAGATAGTCAGGTATTTGGGCCTCACAAAAATAGTGTTAGGCAAGGTCAAACAAGATTTATTTATTTATTTTTAATCGGAGGATAATTGCTTTACAAAGTTGTATTGGTTTCTGCCATACATCAGCATGAATCAGTCAAGGTACATATACATCCCCCCGCCCCGAAACTCTCTCCCACCTCCCACCCCATCCCACCTCTGCAGGTCGCCACAGAGCACAAGGTTGAGCTTCCTGTAAACAGGGCTTATAGTGGATATGAAATGAAGGTGGTCCAACTTAGAAAAACACAAATACAACTCTTCCAGGGTGGTCTCTTAATATTAGGATTCACTGTTTAGCCAAACAGAATCTAAAATATGATACAAATGAACTTATTTACAAAACAGAAACAGATTCACAGACACAGGAAACAAATTTAAGGGTAACAAAGAAGAAAGGAGGTGGGAAGGAGGGTAAATTAGGACTTTGGGATTAGCAGATGCAAACTCAAATATATACAATAAACAGCAAGTTCCCATTGTATAGCACAGGAAACTATATTCAATATCTCACAAAAAAGCCACAATGATGAATACGAAAAAAGCATTTATTACTGAATGCTTAGTTGGATTCAGAAAGCATAAGTTTTAATACTGTCAGTATAATTTATGGTTCTGCTGGAGAAGGAAACGGCAACCCACTCCAGGATTCTTGCCTGGGGTATTCCAGGGACAGAGGAGTCTGGCCGGCTACAGTCCATGGAGTCACACATTTGCGCACCTAAACCACCACCATAGTTAATGGTTATGGTTTCATCCAGAGATGTGGCTGTGTAACCAGGATGCTCAGGATGGAGCACACTAATAATGACTTTGGAACCAGAAGCCGCTACATAGTCCATCAGCTCCAGGGCATGTTGAAAGTGACAAGTCCCAGCTGGATGGGGGAATTGACCGCCCCTTCCCACCGGGCCCTCTGCGTCTCCCACAGCAGGCCACCGACCCTCAGGAACGGCAACGTCCCCATCGGTTCCTGCATCAGGAGGGGGGCAATACCATGGACGGGTATGGGCCAGGGCTTCCCTTGTGGCTCAGCTGATAAAGAATCCGCCTGCAATGCGGGATACCTGGGTTCAATCCCTGGGTTGGGAAGATCCCCTGGAGAAGGGAAGGCAACTCACTCCAGTATTCTGGCCTGGAGAATTCCATGGACTATGCAGTCCATGGGGTGGCAAAGAGTCAGACATGACTAAGCAAACTTCACTTCATGGGCCAGAGCCCCTGATGCTGCTGCTCCCCACATCCAAGACCCCCCAGGAGTGGGATGACATCATCCACCCAGGAGCCCACATCCAGGTCTCCAGTCAGGGAGAAAACAACGGCCAAACAGGGCCTTCCTCCCAACCTCACCATCGTTTCGTCGGATGAGGGTGGGCAGGCACCCGGGAGCCAAGAACTCATCAAGGGAAGAGGGAAGGAGGCGAAGGGAGGCAGAACCACGTGTGAACCGAGCTTGAAGCCCCCAGCACATGCTTACAGACCTCTCTACAAGTTCAAAGAAAAAGTGTTAAGAACTGCAAGACTGTGATTACTGAGCGTTATACCCCAAACACAGAGCCCTTCTAACTGAGGAGTTCAGGGCAACCTCACTGGCCACTCCTTTCACCTGCAATGCAAGAGCCACAGGAGCCACAGGTTTGACCCCTGGGTTAGGAAGATGCCCTAGAGGAGGGAATGGCAGCCCACTCCAGTACTCTTACCTGGAGAATCCCAAGGACAGAGGAGCCTGGCAGGCTACAATCCATGGGTCACAAAGTGTCGGACACACCTGAGCGACTAACAAACACATGTTCACTGGTCACTCACCCGTGCAGCTGATCCTAAGACATATTCCTGTGTTAGCTCAGCCGAGGCAGTGCAGTTTAATGTCAGCTGAAAAGGAAAACAGGCATATTATCCATCAAAGTTAAGATTCTCACTACTCAGCCATAAAAAGAATGAAATGTCATTTGCAGCAACATGAATGAATCTAGAGATTACACGCTAAGTGAAGTAAGTCAGGGGAAAACAAATATAATATGATATCACTTATTTGTGGAATCTAAAGTATGATACAAATGAACTTATTTACAAAATGATAGAGTCACAGACATAGGAAACAAACTTACAGTTACCAAAGAAGAAACGGATGGGGGAAGGATAAATTAGAACCTTGGGATTAGCAGATACAGACTGAGGAGGGCATGACAACCCACTGCAGTATTCTTGCCTGGAGAACCCCATGGACACAGGAGCCTGGCAGGCTACAGTCCATCGGGTCACAAAGAACTGGACACAACTGAAATGACTTAGCACACGCACACACAAACTACCGTATATAAACTAGATTAACAACAAGGTCTTACTGTATAGCACAGGAAACTATATTTGATATCTCACAATAAGCCATAATGGAAAAGAATATGAAAAAGAATATATATATATATGTATGTTACTGAATCACTTTGCTGTACCCCAGAAGTTAACACAACGTTGTAAGTCAATTATGCTTCCATAAAAAATTAAAATAAAAACACAAGGTTCTATCTCTATTCTTACCAGTCAGTAACTAGTGTTTGCTCAGTACCTACTGAGCCTTGCACTGGGATCAACTAAGGGTACTGCATTTTGAAAAGAATAGAATTCAGGTACGTATTTAATTGCATGAAACAACCTCTCTTGGATAAAATTAGATTATTAGCATGCTGATGATGAGAAAGGAGAGGAAGAAGAGGCGGAGAGAATATAGGGGCGGGGAGGAGGGGGAGAGAAGAAAGAGGAGGTGAGAGGAGAGTAAGAGTAGAGGAGACGTCCCTGGCAGTCCAGAGGGTAAGAGTCTGCTTTGCAACGCAGGGGACAGGGTTCAATCCCTGCTTGGGAGCTAAGATCCCGCTGTGCTTCAGGGCAACTAACCCCACTCACCACAGCCAGAGAGCCCACGCCACAACCACCCCCAGAGAACCCCCAAAAAAATGCAAAAGAGAAAGAGAAAAGGACTAGGAGGGAGGAGAGAGAAGTGGGACAAGGTGGAGAGATCAAACAGAGCTTGTATTTTCAGTAAATCCCAACAATTACTACTAATTTCTTCTTGCTGGTAAAAAAAAAAAATCAGATAATATGTCTGAGTTAGGCACGATTAGACAGAATTCAGCCAGAATAATGTCAACTGTTTATGTCATTAGCCACGCAACTAGTTTAACTTGCTCTGAGTTTTCCCATTATAAAGCAAATAGAACGCAATTTACTCAAAGCCTTTCACTAGAATTTAAGAGCACCACGAGCTACTTCTTTTGTTTTCCAGGCATATATTTATACAATTTTACTTTCCTAGTGTGTATAGCTTATCTTTTGAAAAATACTTACAGTGATGTTTCTGCAAATGTCCTTATTTACTGGTTGAGCTGCAGTTACAAAAACTCATTTCATTTGCATCTAACTGAATTTCAAAGTTTATAGAAAGACATTTATATTAATTAACCCTCCCAAAATGAGTTTTGTTTTAATGCTACTATTAATTATTAGCTCCAAGGAAGATAGAAAATCAAAGTTAACCTAAAAAAGCTACAAAAATGGAGTAGGCATTGTTGTTTTGTTTTTTGGCCGAGCCACATGGATTGTGGATCTTAGTTCCCTGCCTACGGATTGAACCTGGGCCCCCAGCAGCGAAAGTGCAGAGTCCTGACCACCAGACTGCCAGGAAATTCAAAAAAGATGTGTTTTTAATGATGTCCAAATTATGTTTTACTTGTAATGATCCTCTTAAGTACCAGTCCAATATCAGTCTGCTCTGCCTTTCCAGTTTCAATTTTTAATTTATGATACATAAACACACTTTTAAAAGATGTTTTTTCCTTATCCTAGAAAGAATCATGACTGTTGGGTATATGGGATAAACTCTAATGACTACATATGGAATACCTTGAGTATGCCGTATGGGCTTCCCAGTTAGCACAGTGATAAAGAACCCACCTGCCAATGCAGGAGATGCAGGTTCAATTCCTAGGTCGGGAAGATCCCCTGGAGAAGGAAATGGCAACCCACTCCAGTATTTTTGCCTGAGAGCTCTGTGGACAGAGAAGCCTGGTGGGCCACGGTCCATGGGTTCACTAAGAGCCAGACACAATTGAGCAGGCACACACACACACACACTTGATAAGCCTCAATGTTTTCCAAAATAAGCCTCCTAACATTTCTAGTTACATATTATATGTTTTGACATTTTTTTCATTGAGTTGAACTTAGAAACTCCAGTAATCAGTACCCTCAACTCCAAATCAACAGCATTTTAAGTGTTTAGTTTCTGACTTTGCTTTCACTTGAGTCACAGAGGAGCTGGGGTGAAGGAGGTGTTGGGCTAGGTCCATTGTAGCCACCTGAACGACTTGGACCCTGAAAAGGGGAAGGCTGATGGCAAATGAGAGTACCCTGCTCTACAGCAAAGGATCAGGAAGTACGGGCTGGCCTGGGTGGTGCCTGCTCCACTGTTACCACCAGCTGAACATTGGGATCTTTCTCCGTGTTCCCTAAGTGCCTGGGAGTGAGCCTTCAGACCTATCGTACTGAGGGACCCAGATAAAAAAGAATCAAATTAGTGGTTTCTGATTCCCTTGGCTAATATAGGAGCCATCAGAATAGGTATGGTTTATTCAAGTATAAAATGAATAATTTGGACTATGAACCCCTTTAATTTCCACTAGGCTAGTATACAGTGCCTATTACAGTGCCTGATATACTAGGAACTCGAATTTTGAGCAACTAAACATCTGAGACTTTCAATGCTTTGAAACAAAGAAATTTTACTTCCCTATGACTACTTTTAAATGTCAGAACGGATCAGTATATTCTACAAATATCTACTCTACTAAGAAACTCTCTCGGGGGAAAAATGTTTTTCAGAAAAATCACTTCTATAGTCTATGTATTAAGAAAACCTATTTTGAGAGGAAAAAATTGCCAGTCTTCCATTCCTGGCAATGTATATGACAGAATCAGACAAATTACATCTATACTCTGACAAATTACATCTATCTCTGACAAATTTTTCAGAGATCTATGACTTTATTATTTAATACACTTAAATAACTAGGAATCTACCAGGAAATTGTGGAGTCAAAGATATGAAATGTGTGAATTCAACCCCAGCCTGTTCTAGATGAAATCTTGAACTATGAAACCCCAAGTCTTAACCTATGAAACACCAGTCACACATCAAGAACATGCAGAGGTACCAGAACTGAAAGAAGAAAAGGATGAAAATGTCCAGAAAGACTTTTTTATTGTATAAGTGTTTACTTCAACGCAGACTTTAGGGAAAGACACTCTTGTTTCAGTACCAGGGAAAACACATTTTTCTTAATTACAATAATCCCTGTTAGCATTGTCTGGTGGGTCTCAAGGCATTTAAACACTGTCAATATATAAACTAAGGTGTTTTATTTATTTAATATAGGAAATTATAATCTTTTTTGAATCACAGATCCTTTGAGGGAGATGATGAAAGATCTGGGTCTAATTTTCAGAAAATAATACATTCACACAAAATTGTGCCCCAAATTGCAGGTGATCCACGGACCTCAGGTTAACAGTCATGTATCTATGAATATCCAGGAGCTTCTCAGATCTTTGAGCTTCCCAGGTGGCACCAGTGGTAAAGAACCTACCTGCCAATACAGGCAGACTTAAGAGACTCGGGTTCGATCCCTGGTTGGGAAGATTCTCCTGGAGGAGGGCACAGGAGTCCACTCCAGTGCTCTTGCCTGAAGAATCCCATGGACAGAGGAACCTGGTGGGCTACAGTCCATTGGGTCATACAGAGTTGAGCACAACTGAAGTGACTTTACACACACACACTCAGATCTTTAAATATATAGATATTTATTATATATTATTTCACGTAATATTATACAATATGTATTTATCTTCTGCCACAAAATAGTTTGAAACTATCTGCAAAAGGAATCACATTATATCAGAATTTGTTACAAAATTAAACTTACAGGAAATAAAAATGATTTAAACTTTTATCTAAGTAGCAGGGTTTCAGGACTTCCCAGCTGATGCTAGTGATAAAGAATTTGCCTGTGAATGCAGGAGACATAAGAGACTCCGGTTCAATCCCTGGGTCAGGAAGATCTCCTGGAGGAGGGCATGGCAACGCACTCCAGTATTCTTGCCTGGAGAATCCCATGGACAGAGGAGCCTGGTAGGCTACAGCCCATGGGGTCACAAAGAGTCGGACTCGACTGAAGAGACTGATCACACACGCACAGCAGGGTTTCACTAATCTCTGATGGATAATGTAACAATAAAATAAAAACCAGTCAACAAAGAGAAGAACATTTTTGTAATGAGCAAATTTAGAATATATTAGGATTTGAAGAAACTTCTTTTCATTGGGCATAATATATTAAATTACCATGACACAGGAGAATATAAAAAGTTTTTTAATTCACTTTGCTTATTTTAGCAAAAGTGGTTCCAAGGTGGTCACTAGTTTTCCCCTCTTTGCTTGAGTGTGACATTTGTCTAATTTTAGGGGCAAGGAAACTTGTATTTTCATTTCATTCATTCACTTGCTCAAAAACGTCATCTTACCTCCCAGGAAAACATGGGTTGTCAGGCTCAAAACTCTCTTCAAAAGCTCTACAATGAAAAATAATAATAATAATAATTTCCCTGTGGTCCAGTGGCTAAGACTCTGAGCTCCCAATGCCGGGGCCCAGGTTTGATCCCTGGTTGGGGAACTAAATCCTGCATGCCACAACTAAGATGTGGAGCGGCCAAATAAATAAATAAAAACAGCCTGCAGTGACCTTTGTGCCATGAGCTGCTGCAGAATCGCAAGAATTCCTTCCAAGAAGAAGCTTCCAGATAGGAGGACTCCCACATCTGACACACTTGTGGGTGGAAATACAGGTTCTGAAAAGAGCAGGTTTATCTGATTCATCTTTCTGTCTTTCCCCCATGACAGCTTCATGGTGACTCATTCAGCAAGGATGATCAGAGCCACAGACACACAGATTATAAGGTTCCAGAACTTCAGGCTTGCACACCACGTGCACTGTGTATAATGGTCTACAGAAGCCAATGCTCTTCCTGCAAAGAGCAGCTGCTCCGTGTTTCTGCAGGGAAATGAAATTCTTTTCTTGTTTTTTTCCCCCTGTGAGTTAGAAGCAAACATTTGCCACCTGGACTCTTTCCGGTCTTCAGCTTCTGTCTGATGCTGAAGCAAGCCTGGTAGGCCAGTGGATAAAAAGTAAGGCTTCAAAGATCCAAGCTAGAAATCAGAGTGAGGCTTGTCCATATTTTATTCAGATTACTGAAGCAAAGCCTCAACCACGTTACAGCTTTGCAACTTCAGCACCTGCCAGTCAAAATCACTGAGGACAGCCAACCCAGTTGCCTGATCCTGCATGCATATTTCTTTCTTTGATTCTTCCAATAACTGCACATATAGCACTTTAAAGTGAAAGAAAGTGAAAATGAAGTCACTTAGTTGTGTCTGACTCTTTGCAACCCCATGGACTGTAACCTATCAGGCTCTTCTGACCATGGGGTTTTCCAGACAAGAATACTGGAGTGGGTTGCCAGTTCCTTCTGCAGGGGATCTTCTGACCCAGGGATCGAACCCAGGTCTTCTGCATTGCAGGCAGACGCTTTACCATCTGAGCCACCAGGGAAGCACTTAAAGGCACTCTATAACATGTGTGCTTTTGTAGTTGTATGACTTAATAACCAGATTACATAAGCCCTCTATGGTCATTATACACATCCTTCTTTCCTGACTCATCCGTCCTAGGTCCATCCTTTTGTTGAAATGAGCATCAAATATGTGGTTTGCTTTTCAATCAGTTTACAAACAGCATACAGATCAATGACTTTAATTTCTTAAGTAGGCTAAGCAGAATTAAAACTATCCAATTCTTCATGATGTTTTCATGAAAGACCACATAGGACACTCAGTACAGTGAGTGCAGGTGCCAAGCAGGGCCTCGATCAGTCACTATTTTTTGTTGTTGTTGTTGCTTAGTCGCTAAGTTGTAACCAACTCTTTTGTGATGCCGTGGACTGTAGCCCCCCCCCCCCCCAGGCTCCTCTGTCCACGGCATCTCCCAGGCAAGAATACTGCAGTGGGTCGCCATTCCCTTCTCCAGGGAATCTTCCCAACCCAGGGATCGAACCCGCGTCTCCTGTGTCTCCTGCATTACAGGCAGATTCTTTACCACTTAGCCACTGGGGAAGCCAATATTTTTGTTGTTATGGTCTCCTCATCAAGCTCAGGAATTTGTAAGTGATGGGAGGTCAATAAATATTCGGCTGGCTAGATGAGTCAGAAGATGAAGAGAGCATTATCTCGGCCTTGCAAACATATTTTTTTTGGAAAATAATTGCTTGGCATCAATAAATTAATGAATGACAAGTAATGTTTTCTTGAGTGTTTTCCATACACATTAATATCACAACAGAGATTTTTTTTTGGACTATACACTCTCTCCTAGTGAGGTTGAAAGGTTTATACTAGTCCTGAAAGCTACTTGCCTTCTATTAATATAGAGCAAGACCTGCTCTTTACAGTTATTGACTAATACTGACAGAAGGCCCAGAAGGAAGTGTGACTGCTGGAAGCATCACGTAGCTCAGGACTCTCGAGGGGTCATAAGGTTAGATGACCTTAGGCCCCAGCTGACTGATTTCTCCAGCTGACAAAAACCTGATTTTTCACACAAAAATACAAATTACGGCAATTTGTTTTCAATCATTTCAGGGTAAGAATGAGGAAATATAGAACCTAATAAGTATATGTTGCATGTATTATAAAGAAGTTTAAGTACAAGAATAAAGAAATAGGGACTTCCCTGGTGGTCCAGGGGCTAAGACTCTGTGCTCCCAATGCAGGGGGCCCGGGTTCGATCCCTGGTCAGGGAACTAGATCCCACATGCCACAACTAAGACTCCACATGCCAAAACTAAAGATCTCACGTGTTGCAACTAACACCCAGCACAGCCAAATAAACAGATACAAAAAAAAAAAAAAAGAATAAAGAAATATATGTGACCTGGGTTGATGTAGGCTGTGACTAGAGACCAAGCAGTGGATTGGGAGGACGTTCAAAACCTCATTGCTATTATAATTAAATAGTGTTACTCTTATACTTGAGAAGGGCAAGTTTTTACCTCTTTTAAGGTATTAAAACAACATTGAGTGGGTCTTCCTGCCTAGAGGAAAAGATATGTTCATTCCACTACCATGAAGTGGTAAAGAATCTGCCTGCCAACGCAGGAGACGTGAGTTCGAACCCTGGGTCAGGAAGATCTGCTGGAGGAGATCATGGCAACCCACTCCAGTATTCTTGCCTGGAGAATCCCATGGACAGAGGAGCCTGGCGGGCTACAGTCCATGGGGTTGCAAAGAGTCAGACGTGACTGAGCAATTAAGCAACAACAACAACCATATGAACTTACAGGTTGTTTTTCTTTATTCCTTGATACAGTTATTCAATCAATATTTACTGAGAGTCTGCTAGTTGATGAGAGGGTAACTTGTAACCACTCCATACGTGTGTGGTTCTTATGTGCTGTAATTCTTGAATTTACAAGATCTTGTTATACTGTGGGGCAGTTGTGTGGGCAGAAAGATGAATGGTATGTGAAAGGTAAAATTTCACAGGAAACAGTAAGTCATCCCTTTTGCCACTCAGATGAGAAAGACATCTTTCTAAGCCCCCAAATCAGAAATGAACAGCAGGCTTTAGTTGGTCAGAATTCAGCATAAAATACTGTGCCCAGATGACTAGAAAGGTCTCTTGGCCTGAATACACTACAAGTCAATACAAAGGGAGACTCTACTTTCTTTGGATAAATTCTTTGGTTTTGATTCAACATAAGAAGGATTCAGAATAAACATCAGGGTCCTGTATTGTCTGTACATCTTTCTCCTTCAAGAGCGCAAATTATCACTAGATCATCAGTTAGTAGGAGATGAGAGGAGATAGCATCTTGCATACAGTTTGACTGGTTATATTTGGAATGTTGCCAGAACTCAGAGGAAAACTAAGTGATCCACTGGGTTAGGTCAGGACGTCACTACTGAGCTGGGGTTTGAAGACTGAGCGGGAGGAAGGAAGGACATTCCAGGAATCAGGAACAGCATCAGCAAAGGCACAGAGGTGTGAAACTATTTCTTTCATTTGGGGACTGGAAGTGAGCAGTGTGCTATGGCCAGAAAACAAAAAGAGGTAAGTGATTAGCAAAAAGAGCAATTGTTAAAGCCATTAATGATGGAAAAACACCTTAGAAGAGAAATTTTGATGTGGGACCTTAAACAAGCACCCCAACCGTCTTGGGCCTCAATGACAATAGAAACAAAGGAAACTAAACAATCTCCAACACTCTTTTCTGGGTGAAAAACTCAATAATTTAAAAGCTATTCATTTAAAAAATATACCTGAACATTGAGATCCAACCAGTCAATCCTAAAGGAAATCAGTCCTGAATATTCATTGGAAGGACTGACGCTGAAGCTGAAATGCCAATACTTTGGCCACCTGATGCGAAGAGCAGTCATTGGAAAAGACCCTGATGCTGGGAAAGATTGAAGGCAGGAGGAGAAGGGGACGACAGAGGATGAGATGGTTGGATGGCATCACTGACTCGATGGACATGAGTTTGAGCAAACTCCGGGAGTTGCTGAAGGACAGGGAAGCCTGGGGTGCTGTGGTTCATGGGGTTGCAAAGAGTCAGACACGACTGAGCGACTGAACTGAACTGATAGCATAATTCAACATAGTGCCGACTCTGGGCTGACCAAAACGTGAATAACGTCCTATGGAGAAATCCAAACTAACTTTTCGGCCAACCAGTATTTATTCAATGAGTTTGTATTATGTCATAATCTACACAGCACAGTAGGGACAAAAGAATGAAACCAACACAGGATTTTTAAGGCCATGAAAACGTTCTGTGTGATCTCATCATGATGGATACAAGTCTTTTCACATGTGTCTGAATCCACAGAAGTTACAACACCGAGAGTGCAGCCCAGTATAAACGAGGGATGACCAGGGCATGATCTCATGTCAGCGTAGGTTCATCAGCATTCTGGGAGGGACTGCTCTGCCATTTTGCTGATGTCACTGCCACTGTCTTGAGCCCTGAGCGGCCCCTTCTCAGGGTCCGTCTACAGCAACTAACATTCCAGCGCCACGCGCACTCCTAGAGTGGGGCCTACGAAGCTGCCTTTTCAGCAAATGCCCCAATTTACTCTGAGGGCAACAGTCTGTGAGCCACGCTGTGGAAAAGCATTTCAAACGCAGAGACTTCAAGTCATATCTGTCCCTTCGTTTTCGTGTTTTTCTCGTTCGATAGCACAAAAATTCCCGGATTAAGGACGAACACCGAATAACAAAACAACCCCTTATCTAAAATACATTAGGACAGCCTGTCTTCAGACTGC
Organism: Okapia johnstoni; assembly: GCA_024291935.2. Taxonomy (NCBI): domain Eukaryota; kingdom Metazoa; phylum Chordata; class Mammalia; order Artiodactyla; family Giraffidae; genus Okapia; species Okapia johnstoni. Next base: position 7,753,814 of record CM044321.1, on the reverse strand, counting down.
GTCCTCTGTCATTAACGATGATTGCTAAAGCAGGGTGGCCTCAATTAACTGAAAACAAGCCAAAGCTATTACCAGAACTAGATTGCTGAAATTGTTAATATCACTGGGACGAGGAAAGAGAAATAAATGGGTCTTTTCAGGCAAGGAATTAACAAGGGGAATGGATTCACTTGCCAAGAAAATAAAAACTACTCCTTATGTCAAAAGAGGCCTGGCCAAGAAGCTTGACATCAAAGCTTGTCAGTGACCATTAGACATGAGCAATTCCAACCAGTGTCTCATGATAGGGTAGGTTCTCCACAGTGTGGGCCCCAGGGCGAGTTCAGCAGCATCACCTGTTGTTGTTCAGTCGTGTCAGACTCTTTGTGACCCCATGACGGCAGCACGCCAGCTCTCCCTGTCCCTCACTATCTCCCAGAGTTTGCTCAAGTTTATGTCCACTGAATCCGTGATGCTATCCAACCATCTCATCCTCTTATCCCAGCATTACCTGGGATTCTAGTAAAAAGAAAAAAAGTAACATCTTAAACCCCTCCCAGCCCCAGCGACGGAGAAACTCTTAGAGATTAAGCCCAGCAACGTGCAGGTTAACAAGAGCCTGCTGGCTGAGACCATGAGAGCTGGTGAGGAAGTGGAGAAATTGGAACCGGTGGGCACTATTGGGAATATGAAATGGTGAAGCCACTATGGAAAACAGTGTGGAGTTCACTGAAAAAATTAACATAGGATCCCGCAATCCCACACCTGGGTATATATCCAAAAACAGTGAAATAAGGATCTCGAAAAGTTATCAGCACTCTCATGATCACGGCAGATTTATGCATAACAGCCAAGATGTGGAAACAACCCAAATGCCCATGGGCAGATGAATGGATCAAGAAAATGTGGCATATACATACCATGGAATACCATTCAGTTTTTAAAAAGAAGGAAATCTTGCAACATGCAACACCATGAATGAAACTTGAGGGAATTATGCTCAGTGAAATAAGCCAGTCGAAGAAGGACAAAGACTGCATGATTCCACTTACAGGAGGTATCTAAAGGAAGGAAAGTCATAGAAAGCAGAGAATAGAAAGGTAGTTTCTGGGAGTTGGTAGGGGAGCAGAAATGCGAATTACTAATCAATACACATAATGTTTCAGTTCAGTAAAACATACAGACTCTAGAAATCTGTTGCACAACATTGTACGACCTATATCAACCATGTATGGAATTGCACACTTAAAATTTTGTTCAGAGTGTATCTCATTTTAAGTGTTCTTATTGCTGCTGCTGCTGCTGTGATCCCATAGATGGAAGCCCACCAGGCTCCCCCATCCCTGGGATTCTCCAGGCAAGAACACTGGACTGGGTTGCCATTTCCTTCTCCAAAGCGTGAAAGTGAAAAGTGAAAGTGAAGTCTTTCAGTCATGTCCAACTCCTAGCGACCCCATGGACTGCAGCCTACCAGGCACCTCCGTCCATGGAATTTTCCAGGCAAGAGTACTGGAGTGGGATGCCATTAAGTAAAAATCCCCTGGTGATTCCGATGCAGGCAAAACTTTGAGAACCCCTAAACCTAGACAGTATATTAAAAAGCAGAGACATTACTTTGCCAACAAAAGTCCATCTAGTTAAAGTTATGGTTTTTCCAGTAGTCATGTATGGATGTGAAAGTTGGACCATAAAGAAAGCTGAGCATCAAAGAATTAATGCTTTTGAACTGTGGTGTTGGAGAAGACTCTTGAGAGTCCCTTGGACAGCAAGGAGATCCAACCAGTCAATCCTAAAGGAATCAGTGCTGAATATTCATTGGAAGGACTGATGCTAAAGCTGAAACTCCAGTGCTTTGGCCACCTGATGCGAAGCACTGACTCATTGAAAAAGACTCTGATGCTGGGAAAAATTGAAGGTAGGAGGAGAAGGGGACGCAGAGGATGAGATGGTTGGATGACATCTCTGACTCGGTAGACATGAGTGAGGAAACTCTGGGAGATTGTGAAGGACAGGGAACCCTGGCATGTTGCAGTCCATGGGGTCGCAAAGAATCTGAACTGAACCATAGAGGGAAGTCAGGAGCCAGTTATTTCCTTATCATGCAATTGTTGTTGTTGTTCAGTCGCTCAATCAACTCCGACTCTTTGCAGCTGCACAGACTGCAACATGTCAGGCTTCCCTGTCCATCACCACCTCCTGGAGCTTGTTTAGACTCATGTCCATCGAATCGGTGATGCCATCCAACCATCTCATCCTCTGTTGTCCCCTTCTCCTCCTGCCTTCAATCTTTCCCAGCATCAGGGTCTTTTCTTATGAGCCGGCTCTTCACATTAGGTGGCCAAAGTATTGGAGCTTCAGCTTCAGCATCAGTCCTTCCAATGAATATTCAGGGTTGATTTCCTTTAGGATGGACTGATTTGATCTCCTTGAAATGACTGAGTGTAAAAAAAAATTGCTAAACTCAAGTAGTTATGGGAAAGGGTTAAGAAGCACAAAGAGAAAAAAATCTCCACCACAAATCACATTTACACCAAGGAACTGGCTATTTTCAGACAGCTGAATCAGATGCTTTAACCTTTTATAGCAGCCTACGCCCACCTCTGGTCTGTGTCTTTCTCCCACTGGAAAAATTCTTCAGTTCATTTTAATTAGCATGACAGTTTACAAAGTGGGTTCATACACATTATCTCATTTGATCTTCGTAGTAATCCACACACGAGGTGGGGATCATTCCCATTTTATAAGTGAGACGACTGAGACAGAAATGAAGAGACCAACATGACATGACACAACTCAGCAGAGTCAGAACCTGAATTCTAGACTTGGGCTCATTCCCTAATTCACTCTGCCTTTCTGCAGACTCAGGTTACCGACAGTCAAGAAGTTCCTCCTAAAGGATTTAGTGCAGAATTTCTCAGTCTCGACGCTCTGGACGCTCCTGGCGGGGAGTTCGGGGTGCTGTTTGTGAGTACAGGGAGGACTGTCCCATACATTCTAAGAAGTTGACCCACATCCCTGACCTCTCATCACTAGATGGCAGTAGCACTCCTACCTCCAGTTCAGTTCCGTTGCTCAGTCGTGTCCAACTCTTTGCGACCCCGTGGACAGCAGCACGCCGGGCCTCCCTGTCCATCACCAACTCATCATCATCACCTCAAGTGAGGACAACCCAAAAGGTCACCAGACATAGCTAAATGTCTTAGGGACAGGTCAGCCAGTAAAATCTCTCTTGTAGAGAATGCCTGATTTAGCTTAACTAAACCTCCATCAGAATCACCTGGAGTGCTTCTTAAACCTCAGGTGGCCCTGCCCCAACCCCTGAGTTTCTGATTCAGTAGGTCTGATGTGAGACCTGAATATTTGCATCTCTAACAAGTTCTCCAATTCTTTGGCCACCTGATGCGAAGAGCCGACTCATTGGAAAAGACTCTGATGCTGGAAAAGATTGAAGGGGACGACAGAGGACGAGATGTTTGGATGGCATCACTGACTCGATGGACATGAGTTTGAGCAAGCTCCGTGAGATGGTGAAGGACAGGGAGGCCTGGAGTGCTGCAGTCTACGGGATCAGTCACAAAGAGTCGGACATGACTGAGCGACTGAACAACAAGTTCCCAGGTGATGCTGCTGTTGGTGGTTCAGAGAAAACCCCCTGTGAAGTCGAAAATTATATTCCTAAAAAGGATGCTTTCTTTTTAAAAGATTTCATTAGCAAACAATGAATAATGAAAACAAGCAAAGATTGCCTTGATCCACAGTGAAAGTGAAAGTCGCTCAGTCTAGTGTCTGACCGTGTGACCCCATGGACTATACAGTCCACAGAATTCTCCAGGCCAGAATACTGGAGTGGGTAGCCTTTCCTTTCTCCAGGGGATCTTCCCAACCCAGTTCTCCCACATTGCAGACAGATTCTTTACCAGGTGAGCCACCAGGGAAGACCAAAAATCCTGGAGTGGGTAGCCTATCCCTTCTCCAGCAGATCTTCCTGACCCAGGAATCGAACCGGGGTCTCCTGCATTGCAGGTGGATTCCTTACTGATCTATCAGGGATTGATCTACAGCCTGCAGTTCAATATGCAACATCTTCTTGGACACCCAAATGAGGTTTCCATTATTAACACATGGCCCTTGAATATTATTTAAACAAAAAGCACTCATGCTGCTGACAGGAAAATACCTCATACTTCTTACTTCCCATTCTATGAAATTTTAAAGTTTATTAGACCTTCAAATTCCTCTTACGATACAGGAAAGATGACACTCTAGCTTTTTTTTTTTTCTTTCCCACCACTACTAGAGTTAGCAGACCAGATCAAGAGATGGCATGAATAATACTCTCCCTCTCAGAATTATGGAGAGAATCATATTTTATAATGGGTTTAAAGTGCTCTCTCTGAGAGAGGGAGAGAAATTCTGAAGTCCTGGGTAGAGAACGTTTCATAGATGTTTCCAGAAGATAAAGCAGGTCTGTTTCGGAATAAAAGTTCGTTTTCATTGCTTCCTGGGTTTCGTTATTGTTGTTCAGTCCCTAAGTCGTGTCCAGCTCTTTGCTACCCCACAGGCTGCAGCACACCAGGCTTCGCTGTCCTTCACCATCTCCCGGAGTTTGCTCAAACTCCTGTCCATCCAGTCGGTAATGCCATCCAACCATCTCATCCTCTGTCACCCGCTTCTCCTCTTGCCCTCAATCTTTCCCACCATCAGAGTCTTTCCCAATGAGGTGGCTCTTTGCATCAGGTGGCCAAAGTACTGGAGCTTCAGCATCAGCATCAGTCCTTCCAATGAATATTCAGGGTTGATTTCCTTTAGGATTGACTGGTTGGATCTCCTTGCAGTCCAAGGGACTCTCAAGAGTCTTCTCCAGCACCAAAATTAGAAAGCATCAATTCTTTGACGCTCAGCTATCTTTATGGTCCAACTCTCACATTTGTACACGACTACTGGAAAAACCGTAGCTTTGAATATACGGACCTTTGTTGGGAAAATAATGTTGAAGTTATTATGAGAATAATTGATGAAGGAACAGTTGCTTATTTCTTCCACCTTAACAAAGAAAAAAGTGATGTTTATGTAATGTGAGTAGAAATTTCTCTTACTGTAATGGTGCTAATTGAAATACAACAAATACTTTTCTGTTGCATATCTTCCTTTTGAAATCTAAGTTAGCATTTTAAAAACTAAACTGACATTTTAACAGCCAATAATTACGTAATTATAGCCTGTATACTTTTAAATGATTGAAAGGGTAATGGCCCAGGAGAAATGTCTTATAATTAATTGAATGTTTTTATATGAAAAATAGCAAAATGACTCAAGGGTGAAGCAGTGAAAATTTGCAAAATTATTTCTTTGAAATAAGCTCACTCTATATTCTATTTAACTAGGATGTACACGCACAATGGGTAATTCAATAAAGTGGTAGCTTTCCAAAATAAGTGCTTTTTCCTGGCAGTCTTTCTCTATATTGGAATGTAACTGCTTTACAATTGTGTGTTAGTTCCTGCTATATAACAAAGTGAATCAGAGATATGTAGACATACATCCCCTCCCTCTTGGACCTCGCTCCCATCCCCTCATCCCACCCCTCTAGGTCATCACAGAGCCCGGAGCTGAGCTCTGTGTGATACACAGCAGCTTCCTACTGGTTCTCTAGCTCACACATGGTAGTGTATGTACGTCAATGCTACTCTCTCAATTCATCACCCAAGAAAGGAAGTGCTTCAAGCCCCAGCCCCCATCCTTCAGCTGTGCCCCCACACACACCCTACCCCCTGCCCCACCAGGCTGGGGCCTGAGCCTCAAACCACTTTGAAGAGCCAGATTCCTGAATGAACCCCTGCTGTTAGGACACTCCCAATGATAGTATGGGGACCAGTCTCACAACCATTATAACCACTCAACTCCTCCTTCCTCTCTGAAATACCTATTGTAGGGGCTTCCCTGGTGGCTCAGACAGTAAAGAATCCACCTACAATGCAGGAGACCAGAGTTTGATCCCTGGCTCAGAAGGATCCTCTGGAGAAGGAAATGGCAGCCCACTCCAGTATTCTTGCCTGGAGTGTTCCGAGGTCAGTAGCCTGGTGCGGGGTACAGTCCAGGGGGTTGTAAAAGAGTCGAACGTGACTGAGTGACTAACACTTTCACTTTCCTTTTTCTCCTGAAATATCTCTTGTAGGTTCTCCCCTTACTGTTCTTTTGTTGAAAAATTGGTTTCATTATGACTATCAGTTAGTCATAGGAAGGGAATCTAATCCCCTGAAACTTATCAATCAGGAAAGGAAACCTAAGACAATTATCTCAGTGACTCAAATAAACAACTGCTTCCACTGTTTTTACATAGGAAAGAAGACAGACTTGGCAATCATTTGACAGCAACAACAACAACAAAAAATCCGGCCATTGCAATACCTAAGGTGGATTTTATCTTAAATTGGCCATTCGTGCTGTCTTCAAGATGATAAAGAGACTGCCTGCAGTGCAGCAGACCTGGGTTCGATCCCTGGGTCAGGAAGATCCCCTGGAGAAGGAAATGGCAACCCACTCCAGTATTCTTGCCTGGAGAATTCCATGGATGGAGGAGCCTGGCGGGCTACAGTCCATGGGGTTGCAAAGAGTCGGACATGACTGAACGACTTCACTTTCAACCTAAACTAAACACATCATATCTCGTTTACATCTCCCCATAATAGCTTGAAATACTCAGACTCCATTGTCTGAATATCTCAGAGAGATATGTTTCTGTCTCAGACCATGCACACATTTCCCTTGCTTGCCTGCTTCCCACCAGGGTTGCAGACTGCCTGAGAGGCACTGTGTGCCATCAATCAGTCTCTTGGCCAACAAGGAAATTCAGCAAGAAGAAGCCAGCCACATGCCTAGCACTAAAGTGACACGGAAATCCTGGTACTGTTTACCATGTAAATACTGGGTTGGCCAAAAAGCCTGTTTGGGTTTTCCTGTGTGATAGTATGGAAAACCCAAATGAACATTTTGGCCAGCCCAGTATTTCAGTGACAACCGTGAAGATTTTTAAAAGGAAAACTGACTTGGGAAAAAACAGGTAATGACTTCCTTGATTTTGTTTCCTCAATACCCTGTGTTGCAAACTGTGTTCATGATGATGGGCCTGAAAGCTGAATCAGGTACAGTCTTTGCCTCCAAATATTTCATGCTCCATTAGGAAACATAGACAGAAACATCACCAATCATTGTAGCTGTTGACTAGGACTATACACAAACATGCCCCAAGAGCTTTAAGAATAGAGTTGAAGGCCCTGAGAATGGTGGAGGGGAGTTAGATTTGAGTGGGGATGTGGGGCTCTGGAATATGAGTGGCATAAGAGAAAAACTGTATCATTAACTTTGAGGCTTTCCCTGCAGTGATTACAAAGGGGAGTCGCTTATGTATTGACACAGCTAATTCACATTTTAAGAAGGGAAAGTACACCTAAAGTGATTTAAAAACAGCCTAAAACCTGAGGCGTGTTTAAACGCCTTAATTTTACCCTTTTATTATTTAAAGCTCAAGTCCGCGTTTGTTGTGTGTTAAGCTTCTGTGTTTATGAATCTCCCAAGGTGGCTTCTATGAAATGCCTTACTTTTTTAAAAGGCAGATATTGTCCTGTGTTTAGACTTTCAGCCTCTCAAGAGCTCACTCTCTCTGCACATTGTTTTCTCTACATTTCTCTGCTCCCTGGGGTTAATAATAATGAGTCAGTATGAAACCTTCATAAAACACTTTAAATTGCCCTAGAAATGAAAATCTCAATTATTGTGATTAAGTAAGCCCTCTATGGAAAAATGGAGAATAACTGGGGGCTGCTAACAAATTTAGGCAAAATAATATCCTAAAATATGATTTCCTTTCACATCTCTTCAGTTCCCGTTAATGCTGCCTGGCATTCTAGCACTATTTCTTGGTGAGATGTAGCCACCTCTTCCATCTCCTTTTATAATAAACAGGACAACAAAGACCATAACAGCCTCAGGACAGAGTCCGAAGGGAGCCTTGGAGTAGAGGCGATTTTGAACCAGAAACAACAGGAGGAACAATTCCAAAATTATTCACAAAGCAGAAAACTCACATCATCATGAACGCTTTGTGAGAGAGTAAATACTAGTTTACCAACATGAGAACATAGAGTCCTGCTGCTTGCTGCTGCTGCTAAGTCGCTTCAGTCGTGTCCAACTCTGTGCGACCCCATAGACGGCAGCCCACAAGGCTCCTCCGTCCCTGGGATTCTCCAGGCAAGAACACTGGAGTGGGTTGCCATTTCCTTCTCCAATGCATGAGAGTGAAAAGTGAAAGTGAAGTCGTTCAGTCGTGTCCGACTCTCAGTGACTCCATGGACTGCAGCCCACCAGGCTCCTCCGTCCATGGGATTTTCCAGGCAAGAGTACTGGAGTGGGGTGCCATTGCCTTCTCCAACATAGAGTCCTGCTGACATTCTAATGGAGCTATATACGTACATATACAAAGATGGATATATTCTATAGATGAATACCTGTGAAAGTGAAAGTTGCTCAGTTGTGTTCAGCTGTTTGGGATCCCATGGACTATACAGCTCACAAGGCTCCTCTCTCCATGGAATGCTCCAGGCAAGAATACTGGAGTGGGTTGCCATTCCCTTCACCAGGGAATCTTCCCAATCCAGGGACCGAACCCAGGTCTCCTGCATTGGCAGGCAGAATCTTTACTGTCTGAGCCACTGGGAAGCCCATACTCCATATATGAATACATAGATAATTATGTGTACATTTTTATACATACATACATAATATACATTTGTACAGATACTATATATAATACATGTATATAGAGATATCTGTCTATGTATACAAAGTATATATGTATTATATATCTTATATATGTGTGTGCACACACACGTGTGTATATACTATGTATACATATATACACGTTTATAATATACAATATATGCACATGATATATATATATAGTATATGTAAGTGTATATATTATATGTAGTAGTAGTAATAGTTGTGCATACTAAGTCACGTTTGACTCTTTGCAACCCCACAGACCATAGCCGCCAGGCACCTCTGGCCTTGGGATTTTCCAGGCAAAAATACTGAGAGTGTGTTGCCATTTCCTACTCCAGGGGATCTTCCCAACACAGGGATCAAACCCTTGTCTCCTGAGCCTCCTGCATTGCAGGTGGATTCTTTACTGCTGAGCCACTGGGGAAGCCCTATTATATATAGCATATATGTGTTATATATATGTGTGTGTATATCTATATTTAGTATATGTGTGTATATATATTATATATAGTTTATATGTGTGTATGTGTTTTATATATATTATATATGAAAACATGTCAACAGTTGCACAGAGAAAATTTTCCAGATTTGTAAACTGAACAGTGAGGTTCTTTCATGCAATGATTATTAAAGCTTTGTGACACAGTAATAAGATGTTGTCTCAATAAGCTCTAAGGTATTTTTAAATCTTCTCACATGAAACTTTCTACAGTATTGCTATTGTTGTTCAGTTGCTAAGTCATGTGTCCAACTCTGAGAACCCATGGACTGCAGCATGCCAGACTCCTCTGTCCATGGAATTTTTCAGGCAAGAACACTGACCCAGGGCTTGAACCTGCATCTCCTGTATCTCCAGCATTGGCAGGTGGATCCTTTACCACTGTACCACTTGGGAAGCCCGCATAAATCTCAATATCTCATTTCCATTGGGAACTGTGTGTCTCTACTTACATACTCAAAAAAAAGTACAGAGACTTAGGACACAAAGGTAAAGACATGTGAAGTCCTTGAGAATGATGGGGGTTATATCTTATTTATCTTTGTGTTCTAATTATCTAGCATTGTGCCTTTTCTAAAATGGACACAAATATCCATTAAAACAATATAATTCAATCAAGCACTGAATGTGCCTACATAAATACATTCATGAGTACCAGGCTAATTACAAAATAAATGGAACTGTAATTTGTAGTCCTTGATTTCATGGAGGTTACAATCAGCTACGGAAACAAACACATAAAGCAATTCAAGAATAATAATCCAACTCTTTGGGTTGCTTAATGAGGGAAAGGTGAATTTTTCACTATAGGTGTTCAGAAAGATGAAAATGAGCTAAGTGAAACTGAAAGTCAATTTATCAACTGCTTCTTCATTGAACATGCAAATTTGTTCTCTGTTCAGTTACAAGGACATCTGGATTTGATTCATAGGTTTATTATTTTAGTTAATGGAATGAGGCAGAAATTAACAGAGTGACATCATAACAAACTCGAATGGGGAAAACAAAACAAATAAGCCAACGCTGATTCACTTGAAATTTAACATCATCTAATCTGGGGAAATATCCTAAAGAACTGAGGGACTGCTGCCCCCAAGAGGTTAATCAAAAAACTCCAAAATAAATAGGATGACTCATTTAAGTTTGAGTCAAACAACTGAGAAGTGAAGACACAGGGTTGGTCTTATTTTATAAGAAAGGGAGACCCAAGCCCGGTGATTCTGGAAGGAAGAAAGAAAAGAAGGTTGTATGGAGCTTGTCAACAAGGAGAGGAGTTTGTAGGAAAGGAAAGGAAAGAAGGTGAGTTTTGCTCCAATGAACATCAGCGGCGACTTCTTTGGGGAGTCTTAGCAACTTCTAAGTTTTTTCTTTTGTCACTTTTGCCTTTATTTCTCTGTAGATACTACTGTTTAATAACAGTGAAGCATACCTAACGGGCTCTATCAGTTCAGTCACTCAGTCATGTCCGACTCTATGTGACCCCATGGACTACAGCACGCCAGGCTTCCCTGTCTATCGCCAACTCCCGGAGTTTGCTCAAACTCATATCCATCGAGTCGGTGATGCCATCCAACCATCTCATCCTCTGTCACCACCTTCTCCTCTTGCCTTCAATCTTTCCCAGCATCAGGGTCTTTTCTAACGCGTCAGTTCTTCACATCAGATGGCCAGAGTATTGGAGCTTCAGCTTCAGCATCAGTCCTTCCAATGAATATTCAGGATTGATTTCCTTTAGGACGGACTGGTTGGATCTCCTTGCCGTCCAAGGGACTCTCAAGAGTCTTCTCTAGCACCACAGTTTAAAAGCTTCGATTCTTTGGTACTCAGCTTTCTTTATGGTCCAACCATCTATGCTCTATGCTTATTTCAATTTTTTAAGAAAATCTTTGGGGTCCTGTCTCAACCCAACAATAGGCCAGAGGAGGGTAACCGCCATCAGAATTAACCCTTGGCATTTCCCTGGCAGTCCAGTAGTTAAGACTTCCAATGCAGGTGACACAGATTTGATCCCTGGTTGGGGAATTAAGATCCCACATGATGCCAAGATTCTGTCAAAGAAAAAAGAATTAACCCTTGCATGTAGTAGAAGTGAAAGCCTGTAGACAAAATCTCTGCACCATGGAACTCTTCTTAAAGTAACAGGCAGAAGGAAGGGAGTGTAGGGCCCAGACCCTTCTTGTTGTTATTCAGTGGCTACATTGTGTCCACTCTGAGACCACATGGACTGCCGCCCGCCAAGCTCCTCTGTCCTGCACCGTCTCCCAGAGTTTGCTAAGATTCATGTCCATTGAGTCGGTGATGCCATCCAACCATCTCATCCTCAGTCATCCCCTTCTCCTCCTGCCTTCAATCTTTCCCAGCATCAGGGTCTTTTCCAATGAGTCAGTTCTTTGCATCAGGTGGCCAGAGTATTGGAGTTTCAGCTTCAGCATCATCCTTCCAATGAATATTCAGGGTTAATTTCCTTTAGGATGGACTGTTTTGATTTCCTTGGAGTCCAAGGGATTCTCAAGAGTCTTCTCCGGCACCACAATTTGAAAGCATCATCTTAAAACCTGAGTAGTTTAATTACCAAAAGTCTCTAATAGCAAATTGTTATCTGTGTCGGTTTCAGGAACTTCTCGTATTAACTCAAACGTCTAATATTCAGTTAGAAAAGCATATGTAAATCAGGTGGGCAGGAAAAGGGGACAGTGGAGGCTGAAACAACCTTTATGTCTATCATCGGATGTATTTGGGATTTATGCTTAGAGATTCACATGCCCACCAACTTGAGAGCTTTGTTGTAAATGCTTTTCCCCTAAGTATGGTTGACTTATGTCTCTCTGTGCCTGTCCTGACACCCACTCCATAATCCCACACAGAGGGACTGGTTGTGTGGACTCCTTTGCCAATTCACACATGCACTGATGCTCCTCCAGCCAAATTCCACGTCATCCAAGATCAGGACCACAACCTATCTTGCACAAAGACAATGTCCACCAGCCAAGCCGAGTGACATGGAAACCGAATCTACCCCTATGAGGTGCCTTCTTTCCCTGAAGAGCTAGAAGAGGCTGGTCAAACTGGCTAAGACAACAGCCCTGCAATACCAGGTCTGTGAAAGCAGAAAGAGTCACAGAAGGGAGAGGGGAGGAGATTAACCGCAAACAGGTGGACGCTTGTGATGGAGAGACAAAGATGGGATCCAACGAGTCTGGAAGCGAAGGTAAGTCGATTTTAGGACAGATGTCGGCTGGTAAGGATGGAGCCAAGAGAGTCAGAAGCAACAGCTGAGGATTCTCTAGGCAAAAAGCCCAAAATGAGTTTAAGGGGAAATTAGCATGTTTAAAGCAGTAGCTTAGAACTCACTGGTTCTAACATGGTTGCTGTTTGTTGTTGGTTAGTCACTAAGTCGTGTACGATTTTTTGTGCCCCCATGGACTGTAGCCCACCCGTCTCCTCTGTCCGTGGGATTTTCCAGGCAAGAACACTGGAGTGGGTTGCCATTTCCTTCTCCTGACCCAGAGATTGAACCTGCGTCTCCTGCTTGGCAGGTTGGATTCTTTACCGCATGGTTGTTTGGTCCTAAGTTCATCTTCATCAGGTGGACAGTACAAAGAATAGCATCTGAAGAGTTCTTAGACTTCCTTTAATTACTGTATTACCTCTGCCTTGTTGCATGAAGGATTTCATAGTGGCGATGATGTAGGTATTGAGCAATGGAATATTTTCTGCTGTAGCAGTAAACAAGGGTGTCACAGTCATCGGCCACTGCAGCCCTCCACCTTGAGCCCTGAGGGAACTCAGGGCTGAAAAGAACACCTGCCCTCTAGCAGCCACTCCCTGCTTTGAGCACTGAGGAAACTTCCGATGTGAAAATACAGGATACTGGCCCCAGAGAGTTGAGGTGCATATCAAAGGAATGATTTCAGAGACCCCCAGCTCTTGCCTCTTCTCAAACAGATAAAAGCCCTAAATCCCTTGACATATTCAGTTTCTTTAATTAGCAGTATCTTTTGATGTTCCCAAGTACCTGCCCTTTGTTGCAAAACTCCTACATTTCCTAGCTCCTCCCCTTGCAGAAACAGCTTGGAGCAGTGTCTCAGAGCTACCTGAAATGCTGTCTCACGGGCTGAAATAAAACCTAGCTCTCATCTCTGACATTGGGCTTTTTTTCTTTTTAATCAGCAGTATGCCAAACAGGCATGTTGTCTTAAGCTCTGTCTTTCTGAGCTTCATACAGAGATTTGTAATATACCTTCCATAGATGTTTATGAAAATGTCTGTAATCGCGGGGAAGCCTCATGCTCAGTCGTGTCTGACTCTTTGCAACCCCATGGACTGTAGCCCACCAGGCTCCTGTCCATGGGATTTTCCAGGCAGGAATACTGGAGTCGGTTATCATTTTCTTCTCCAGGGTATCTTCCCGACCCAGGGATCGAACCCGAACCCAAACCCGAGTGTCCTGTGTCTCCTGCAGGCAGATTATCACTGGCCTTCAATCAACGTTGCTTTTTGTTGTTGTTGCTGTTTTGGTTCAGACTAGAAGTTCAGATTATAAACAAAGTTAAAATCAGAAAGAACTTTTAATGTGGAGACATTTTTGAAGACCTAGGGGAAGTTGAATACAGAACTGGAAGCCATGGGGTTGTAGTGAACTCAACAAGACACCACCAAGATTCCACTGCAGGAAGAACTGGGCCCCAGCTGCTGGCAGTGAGGTCACAGGATGCCACAGCCATCAGCTATTCCGGCCCTCCAAATGTGAATTTCTGAACCCGCAGGGCACACAGGAGAAAAACCAATGCCTGTAATCTGGAAGCTCTCAGTCTGCCCCCATTCCCCACTGAGGAGGAGCTAAGGATGTAAAAAACTAGATCACAGGATGCTGGTCCCAGATAGCTGAGATACTCATTAAACAAATGACTTCAGGAAGCCCAGATTCTTGCATCTTCCCATACATATATATAGCACAATAGTGCCATATAGTCCTTAACTTGAGATTTCCTGGTTTCCCTTAATTAACAGTAATCTTTCGGTGTTCAGACTACCTACCCCTTATTATAAGCTTCTATATAACCTGATTGCCCACCCCTCACCCCCACCTCCACCCTCCCATCCCACTACCGCCCCCCCCTCTCTTGTTTAGAAGTAAATTTTCAGCTTATCGTCAAAAACCAGCTATGAAAAACCCCCTTTGGGGTTCAGCTTTGTTAGCCTATTTTTGACTTAGAGTGGAAAGTGATTTTCCTGCTGAGCTAATATTTCCATGTGTCCGCATCAATTTTTATCTCAGGAGTAAATCTTTTCAGATATTTGGTGAAGCAATTCTCCTCTTTGATCATTTCACACTGTAATTAAAGCAGTGACTATTTTTAGCTAGCAAAAACAAGTCCTCACCTTGTATTTAAAGACCCTGCATCCTCCAGAAATAGACAGTAAATGTGAAATATCTTACTAAAAAAGAAATGTAAGCAGCATCTCCTTTGGAGCGTACACATTCCAAAAAACCTGATTCAATGACAAAGTGAGGCCGTTTTTAGCATCCTTTCCTAGCTGAGACCAAACAGATGCCTTCCCGTCTGAGGGGGTGCCACAGGGATCGTCTGAGCAGTCATCATGTGCGCAGGCTCAACAGGATTCAGTGTAAACAATGGGAAACCGCACTCCGGTAGGAAATTTACGATATTATGTTGTTTCCTTAGATAGATTCATACTTAGAAATACAGGGATGGCTTGTTGTCTCAAAATGTTCACCTCTCTAGACAGAATGGTGTGTTTTCCAGGTGGCACAGTGGTAAAAAAAAAAAAACCCGCCTGCCAATGCAGGAGATGCAGGAGACCCGGGTTTGATCCCTGGGTCGGGAAGATCCCTTGGAGGTCTGGACTACTGGAAATGGCAAGCCATTATAGTATACCTGCCTGGAAAAATCCAACGACAGAGGAGCCTGGCAGGCTGCAGGCCATGGGGTCTCAAAAGGGTCGGACATGACAGAGCACACACATGTACATGTGGGCTGCAAAGATGACATCCATAACGCCAGTCCTAGAAACCACTAATCCTAAATATGTATGAGGTACCTATTGTGCACGAGACACATTGCTCAGAAAACCTAAGAGGCTACTGTATCAAAGACTTCTTGCACGTGACCTAGGTCTTCACGCAGAGCCTGGCTTTGCCTAGCATCCAAGAAGAGTCTGGCACACCACCTGCCCCCACCAGTTTGGGTACCTCCCTCAATCCTCAACTAAGAAGGTTGCACACCCTGGGGAATTCACTGAAATGTCAAATCTGGGGGAGAGGGAGGGTGGTCCCTCCGGAATGAAGGGCTGTAGAAGATGGAAATGACGCAGGAACTGTGGATGACAGTCCACAGAGGAACGCATGCCAAAGTCCTACATGCAAATGTCATCACACAGTGGTCCTTCTGTGCTTCAAGGATTATGCGTCCAGCTGTTCCTGACGCTGAGGGTCTCCCCTCTGCTCCCACTTAAAAAAAAGTACAGCTCCGTTACATCTTTCTAAAAGAGAATGGGTCAATTAGAAGTAAAGAATAGATTTGAATCAGTTCTATTGAGATGGATGAAACTGGAGCCCATTATACAGAGTGAAGTAAGCCAGAAAGAAAAACACCAATACAGTATACTAATGCATATATATGGAATTTGAAAGATGGTAATGATAAGCCTATATGCGAGACAGAATAAGAGACACAGATGCATAGAACAGTCTTACGGACTCTGAGGGAGAAGGTGAGGGTGGGACGTTCTGAGAGAATAACATTGAAACATATATATTATCATATGTGAAACAGAACACCATTCCAGGTTCGATGCAGGAGACAAATGCTCAGGGCTGGGGCAATGGGATGACCCAGAGGGATGGGATGGGGAGGGAGGTGGGAGGGGGGTTCAGGACGGGGAACACATGTAAACCCATGGCTGATTCATGTCAATGTATGGCAGAAACCACTACAATATTGTAAAGTAATTAGCCCCCAACTAAAATAAATAAATTTATTAAAAAAAAAAAAAGTAAAGAAGCGTTCCAAGTTTACATGGTTGGTTTTGTTTCCCTGGTGGCTCAGATGGTAAAGAATCTGCCTACAATGCAGGAGACCTGGGTTTGATTCCTAGGTCGGGAACATCTCCTGGAGAAGGGAATGGCTACCCACTCCAGTGTTCTTTCCTGGAGAATCCCATGGACAGAGGAGCCTGGCGGGCTACAGTCCATGGGGTTGCAAAGAGTTGGACACGACTGAGCGACTAACGCTTTCAGCTTCTCTTGTTTATATGCTTGACATAACTTCTTAGTTTCTTATGTTTCCAGCATCCCCTGTGCTTTTCGTCCTCTAGCACCTATCAGACCAGCATCTTTAGGGTGGTCCTCTGCTGAGATTCATTTACCAGAATGGGACACCAGCCTGTAAAGGCAAATTCTAACCAGATGGTGGCACCGTTGCAAAGGCAAAGCTGAGTGAAGAAACCTAAATGAACTGGTTTCGATAAGGAACATTTTCCAGAAGTTACACACACAGACACAGAAATTGAATTAAAGCTTGTATATGACATTTTTACCCCTGTTAAGAATAATTATAATGGAATTATAATTGTAAAACTAAACATATATTTTAACCTTGTGACCACTACAGCATGCTTTCCTACGACGTGTAGCTTTGCGGTTTACTTTCTTCTATAGTCAGTTCTCTGTTGTGAATATCACAATCATTTAATTACTTAGAAAAAATTGAAATGGTTAAAAATTGGGAATGTTTTTAAAACTTTGGTATATTCATGGAATTATATAGAGATCATGTATACAAATGTTTTAAACTCTGAGAATGAGAATAATGCAATGCTAAATGAAAAGTTTGTATATGAAATTCTAATCCATAGTAAAAGTCTAATTTTGGCTATTGGTCTTTATTTCAGAGCAGTGGAATTACAATGGTTTTAATTATAATCAAAGGTACAGTGACGTATCACCTCACACCTGTCAGGCTATTATAAAAAATTAAAAAGGGAAGTGTTGGCAAGCATATGGCAAAATTGGAACCCTTGTACACTCTTGATAGCAATGTTAAATCATGCAGCTGCTATGAGAAACAGTACGAAGGTCACTCAAAAAATTAAAAATAGAACTACCAGATGCTCCGGGAATCCCACTTCTGGGTATATATTCAAAGAACTGAAATCAGGATCTTGATGAGACATCTATACTTTCAGGATCTTTGCAGCATAATTCATAATAGCCAGGATATGGTAACAACTGAAATGTTCATCAACAGATGAATGGATAAAGAAAAGTTAGCAAATATATGTTGTCGTGTTTTTAGTTTCTCAGTCATGTCTGACACTTTGTGCTTCTTTGAGATTGGAGATGTATTTAGTTAAAGCAAATTAATTTTTAGAATTCTAAGTTCTAGAAATAGTAAAAACATATCTGTCCATGTTATGCTTCACCAACTATGAAGCAAACTGATCTATTTACCTCAAGAAAACAGGCTTGTAAGGTCTCTTTACTACATGCCTCAGTTGATTTTTTTTTAATATTTAGTTATTTTCTTTCGGGCTGAGCTGGGTCTTCATTGCAGCATGCGGGCTTTTTCTAGCTGCTGCTTCGCTGCAGTGTGTGGGCTTCTCTTTGCTGTGACTTTTCTTGCTTTCCTTTGATGAAGTGAGCATGGGCTCCAGGCACGCGGGCTTCAGTAGCTCCATGGCACTTGGGAACTTCCAGGGCCAGGAATGGAACTGGTGTCCCTTGCATTGCAAGACAGACCCTTAATCACTGCACCACCAGGGAAGCCCAGCCTCAGTTGATTTTTGCAAACCATTTCTTACAAACTAAATAATGCTTTTTTTAAAAAATTGATTTGCCTGCTCTCTGGAAGTCTTAACTTTAGGTGGTGGGATGCCAAATGATACAGGACCAGCCCCCACACACTGAGTCACTACTGTATCCAAGCCAGCTGTAATAATAGTGGTAATTTGATTATTTATTGTCACTGTGGAAGGTATTTTTCTCATTTAACCCTGATAAAACCTTCAGATTTGTAGTTGAGGATACTGAGGCCTTGTTAAAGGTCATGAAGTTAATGAGTGGTGGAGCCAGTCCCCAGAGGCAAGACCCCTAAGCTTCTAAGTGCTTTTACTCACATATTCTCGGCCTCTCTCCATCGAGTCAGGAAACAGGCTCATCATTGTGCGGTCTGTGCTTAGTCTCTCAGTCGTGTCTGACTCTTTGCCACCCCATGGACTGTGGCCCGCCAGGCTCCTCTGTCCATGGGGATTCTCCAGGCAGGAATACTGGAGTGGGTTGCCATGCCCTCCTCCAGGGGATCTTCCCGATCTAGGGATCGAACTCAGGTGTCCCTCATTGCAAGCAGATTCTTTACCAGCTGAGCCACCAGGGAAGCCCTGGGACCATCATTAAGACTGGCCTTTAATTGGAACCTGAGCCTAACAAGTTTTCCTGGCAGTCTGATTTTGGGCAGATGGATGGGACTTCAGAAATCCCATGCAGGTGTGCAAATATCAAGAGCTGCAGTGGTTGGGCTCGTCCGGCCTGTGCCCGTCCTGTCGAGAGAGACCCACGGCTCTGAGATGCCTCCTTCAGTGACACCTCAGAGGGCAGGAACTGTCCTTGGGTAGTTCCTGCATTGCACAATTTAATTCCTGTCTGTCCACGTAAGCGTGATTTACTGTCCTAGGATTCAGTGGGAGCAATGTGTTTGCTAACTGATACACATAACGAATGAGGGTGGAACAAAGTAAATACCACATGCTCTGTTCTAGGTAAAGCTCTTTTGATTAAGTAAGACAAAATTCCAAAGACTGTGAAATAAAACTGTTTACTATAAGGAGGGTGGCTCAGTGGTAGAGAATCCACCTGCTGATGCAGGAGATGAGGGTTTGATCCTTGGTCCAGGAAGATCCCCTGGAGCAGGAAGTGGCAACCCACTCCAGTATTCTTGCCTGGGAAATCTCATGGACAGAGGAGCCTGGTGGGCTACAGTCCAGGGGTTCACAGAGAGTCGGACACGACTTAGCGACTAAACAGCAACATGGAGGGATCACCACAATCAAACCAAAAGCAGCAGCTCAGAGGGCTAAGACTTTTCTGAGAATATGATAGTTCTGGATGACGGAGAGTTCTCAGCACCCCAGCAGCGGGGCCCAAGAGCCAGCTTTCAAGAACCTTGCTCCAACCCTCCATCACACACTACATGCCTGTCTGCTTCTTTCATCCGCCTGAGCACAGGACAACCCTTAGACCCTTCACCTGTGGCCAGAAAGAACATGGGGACATCCTTGCTGCCCACATAGTGGGGACCGTGTACCTCGTGTGCAGGGAAGCCGAAGTCCTCCCCATGCTTCTTAAATGAGGACACACCATTGCGATCTCCACAAATAATCAGTCCCAATCCGCTGGGTGTATTTTGTGTGTCTGTTAAGTCTACCAGCTCCAAATGTCCTCTGGAAGACAATGGATTTGCTATTCTGCCCACGTTCTACTGATTGTGCAGAAGGAAGGGGTGGTCTCTGGTCCCAGGGACAGCTGGTCAGAGGGGTAAAGGGCAGCTCTGGTCCCGAGATGAGAGGAAAATGGGGAGAGACTTACACTGTGGCGTGTGCTTGTTTACCTGCACTAAATATCTGCAGTTAAATGCATCGCATCTCTCCCAGTATTTATTTCCTTCCAGAGGCACCTCTCTCTCCTATGTGAAAAACTCACACTTCTCCTATTGATATAACACTGACTGTGTTTCTCATGAACTGACAACTCTAGCCTTAGTATGTTAAGAGCACATGTTCTGGGAGATATGTTTAAGCTTTCTTAGATTAACTGACAATAAAATGTACTGTTTTGAAATTGATTCAAAATATTCCCCCCTGTAACTACAAAGAAAGGGGGCTCTGTTCATTTTCTCATGCAAAAGAGTAAACTGAAGTCCAGAGAGGTTCACTGTCTTGTTAAAATGACAAACCAGTGAGCCAGGACTAAAGTTCAGGTCTCCAGATTCCTAAAGCCAGCTCCCAGTTCAGTTCAGTTGCTCAGTCCTGTCTGACTCTTTGTGACCCCATGGACGGCAGCACGCCAGGCCTTCCTGTCCATCACCATTTCCCAGAGCTTACTGAAACTCATGTCCATTTAATCAGTGATGCCATCCAACCATCTCATCCTCTGTCGTCCCCTTCTCCTCCCGCCTTCAATCTTTCCCAGCATCAGGGTCTTTTCCAAGGAGTTAGTTCTTTGCCTCAGGTGGCCAAAGTATTGGAGCTTCAGCTTCAGCAGCTCACATCCACCTCCCAGTACCAATTTCTGCACGGGGGAGACATGAATGGCCCTCTGACATGGCCCACCCCACAGGCACATGATCTTCACCTTTTCAATTTTTCCAGAATTTTTCTCCCCACTTCCCTTTGCCCTGAAAGGCAAGACTGTCCTAAACGTTCAGCTCCAGGCTCTGGGTTTATATCTGCTCCAGAAATTCTTCACCCTACTGCTAGCCCTAGGAGGCCTACAAGCAGATATTATTCATATGTTGTCCAGTTTTCCCTCAGTATTCCCAGCAGGAGTCTTGATCCAGATTGCCTAGTTTGTTACTTCTCTTACTGAAGTTTCCTGGAGTTGGACCTGTGTTACATTGTTTAACTGAGTTCGGAGGTAGAAAGAATAGAAATAGAAAAAGATTAGAAATAGAGAGGATGGCAAGTATCACTTAAAGTATTTAGAATCATAAAAGTCTTAAGACCAAACGAACAGATATTATTTATATGTTGGCATGTTCGGTATGATGAACAAATCTTTTGAACTAAGCCATCTTTGGAACGGCCTTTCTATGTTTATAGAATTTCCCACATTATCAGTCCTGCCTGACCATGCGAGAAGTCAAAACTTAATCTCCCAGCCTCCTTTACAGCTAAGCGGAGACCTGGGCCTTGAACTTTGCGGAACACCTTGATCCACTCGGCTGTGCCCTGGAGATTGTCCAGGCAGCGGGCCTGTACGCTGCGCAAGGACGGCCTTTGCCTCCGGGGGGCGGCAGTGCTCAAGTCTGAAGCACCTGAATCTCTGCTTCTCTGGTGTGAGCTGTGTAATCCGCATCCTCCGAGAAGCAGATGCCAAGCTCGGCTTAAAGGAGCAAGTATGCTCTCGGGAGAAATGCCTGGGCGAGGAAAAACAGTCAAGAGTCCACCAAAGGTTTGGGAGAGCCGTGAGGCCGCGCGATGCGAGCCCGACCCCTGAGTAAAGACGAGAAAAACCAGGGCTGGGTGCCCCGCAGCCTAGCGAAGGTTTGGCAAAGCCGCCGGGAGAGTCCTCCAGCCCCAGTCGGCTGTCAAGGAAGTTGCCCGTCTCACAGGACCCGAGCGTCCCTCTCACCCCTTCTTCCCAGAGTCATCGCCCGGGGGGCCGCCCACGGGAGGAAGGGCCTCGCTGGCCAACGGCGCTGGATTGCCAAACCCGGCATCTGGACACGTGGAGTGCTTTCCCAATCTCGGCGCGCCCTGGGATGCTTGATCAAAGGATATTCTGTAAATAATACGGTGCCACAATAGTTACAAAGCAGGTGAGTCAGGGGAAGACGTTGCTGTTGCCAGCGCCTCTGCCTTGGCGCGCTGGCCCCCCGCCCCGCAGGTGATGCGGAAGGGAGGTGGGCCTGGGGACACCTGGTTCAGCGCTTCCCGCTCCGACAGTGCTGCGTGGGAAGGTGCGGGCCTCCCACCTGGCACTTCACTCCGGATACGAGGCCTTGCCCTCCTGACCCTGCGGTGTCCCATCCTCCCCTTCCTCCTCCTCCCCGTTCCTAAGCCCTCGTTGTGTTTATCTATATCTTCATTGTTTCCCTCGGAGAGCCAATGATGGATGAACCGTTGAGCTGTTTGTCCGGTTGCGCAAACGGACTGGGCATTGAAAGAGTTGCCTTAGCTGGGAATGTCATTAAATCCAGAGAGCAGCCAGCGGGGTAAAAACACACAGTGAAGAATACTGGGGCTCCAAGACAAAGTGTAAATGACTTGGTCCTGAGCTCAAGTGATTTCAGAGGTTTTAAGAAGCAATGGTCTTCAAACTGCGGTACAAAGTCCTGGATAACGTCAGTCTGATCAGTTTCCAGAGGCTTAAATGTCCTATCTCCTCTTTTCCAAATTGACCTGCCTGAAGATGTGCCTGTGATGCAAGGACATACTGCCTTCCCACCTGTTTCACAGCTGGGTCTCCCGCTTTAAAGATAAAAAGGCATCTTACTATGGTGCATCTCCTGCAGGTGAAATAGCTTCTTGGACATCAAATAAACTGACGATTTGAAAAACCATCGGCAAAATCTTTCATCACAGCCCCAAAGCATGCATCTTATGCATCTTTTTAAGACCTGCATTTTCAATAAGAATTTTCTTTTTGTTCTGTAATTTTTGTCTTAATCAAATAGTAAAGCTTAGGATGTATGTCGTTTTGATCAACCTGCCAATAATCGAAAGATAATCCAAAAGAAAAATATTAACACTTTGATCCCAAGAAAAATTTTAAAATATTAACATACATATTTTTGTTGCAGATAATAAATGATCAATAGGACTTTCCATTATAAATATAAATTACATTAGCATAAAATTCTGTGTAGAATGATAAAATTTCAAGAAGAAAGCGATGTCAAATGTCTGACTGAATTTAAATGGAGTATGTCAGGTATATAAATGTACAATGCTAAGTGTCAAACAACAACAGAGTAGCGAAGAGTAACATTCAACTAGCAATATTTAAATGAATGGCGTAGAAGTTCAAAGAATGTCAATATTTATAAAATGTCAGATATTACATCCTTTATCTCTTGAGAGTATGATGACAAATTCTAAGTTATACTAAAACTATATGAGAGGGTACATAATCTTTCTAAAACATTTTTATGGGATACATAAGCAGAAGAAAATTTTTAAACACTGTTACAGGAGTCTAAGAAAAAGCCTGCCACTTTGGTTTCATAGTGAACAGTTCATCCCCCATCCATTCATTGGGTGACACTCCAGCAGAGCTCGACTGGTGTGGTAGAAAACATCAGAGACAGACAGTGAGAAAAGATATCCAGCTTTTTCATCAATTCATTTTGTGACCTGCGGCAGTCAGTAAACCTGTCTATCTTTGCTCCTCATCTGTTACATGAAATGATTGGACAACAGTTCCTTTGAACCTGGGAGCTATTCCACTCTGTCACTGTATGTTTTTCTTGAATGTCTTCTGAGTTTGTCCTTCTCTTCTCTTTCTCAATCACTGTAAATCCTTTTCGAGGTAACATAAACACAGCTGGGAGTAGGAAGGAAAACTTGAACCATTCTGCTTCCCCTTCACTAAAGAGAACGTGCTTCTCTAAGACTTATGGAGCAGAATAAATGGGCAAGTAATCAATTCAAGGAAACTGCACAGCCTTTACAGTAACTTTTGAGACTTCATGGAGAATCCCCTAATCCTGTGAAGTGGAAACTGGTATACTTGGATTTTCCCTGATACCGTGCACTCATAACCTGGAGTCCATGACAGAATTTGAGGGGTTCAAAAACTTGAGTAGGAAAAAAGAAATACAGCTTAACTTCCACTAACCTTTCAGTTAGGTATTTCCTTCAGTTGTAGACGTAGGTAATAACCGGAGTGGTACTAGCATTACTGTTTGTTACTGTGTCACCCATAAAATCAGTTTCCTGTCATAGTACAGGTCTCAAAAGATCATTTATACCCTTTACTATTGTGCAATTATGGGTGCTTATTAGATTTGGCTTTAGCTCCTGTTTACTTTATGCAAAGAAGTATATAACTACATACGCACATGTATAAAACTATTTCTGTATAACAAAGTTGGTTTTCATATTTTGATAACTATTTCAAGATAATTTCCTTTGTAATTCTCTATATTTTATGAGTTTAAAATTGTTCTGAGAAGCTGACCTTAAGGCTGACCAGATTGCCAAAGGCATCCATCCTTGGCACATCCTCACAAAAGACTGAGATTACCCTGGCATGAATACAGACAGAAAAATTATTAAAGGGCCACTGGGGGAGCATGGAGCAATTGATAGCAGCCACTCTTAGTCTCGAAAACTGCCAGTTATGGCTCTAACAGGGTTTCCCTGGTGGCTCAGATGGTGAAGAACTCGCCTTCAATGCAGGAGACTCAGATTCGATGTCTGGGTCGGAAAGATCCCCCTGGAGAAAGGAATGGCGGCGGCCTCCAGGATTCTTGCCTGGAGAATTCCACGCACAGAGAAGCCTGGCGGGCTACATCCACTCCATGGTTTGCAAAGAGCGGACAAGACTGAGTGACTTTCACTTTCAGTTGAGTGAAGAACCCTGAGGACCAACCAGGAACACCAACTTAAAGAGAAGTCAGGGGGGCAAAAAGAAAGAAAAAAAAGTTTTTCAGAAATCCCGAAAGCCCAGGGTAAGACAGGAGAAGAGGAGCGGCCCACTTCGGGATGCTACTTTGTTACCGGCTACAGAGGCCAATGGAATGGCCAGCAACCCGCTTCCTGTTGACTGAAGCCCTGGCCCGTCCCCACCACCACCTCCACCATCCTTCAAAGGGACACACCTTCGAGACAGGGGAACACCAGCCCGACACCACTGAATCAAAGAACTCCCAAGCAGAAAAATCACTCCCGCTCTCCCAAATCAAAAAATTGATCTCCCGGCTTTTCGCCAATATTCGACATGCCTAAGGGGTTTAAGCGAGCTCGCGTGGGCTCCCTTTGCTCGGGGTCCACCCGGGGGGTTCCGCCGCAGCTGACCGCAAACTTTCATTCATCCACACCTGCACGTTCAGAAACCATCGACTGTCAAAGGGGGGCTTCCCGCTTCTCCAGACGCCAAGCCCCCACTTCCTTCTCTGCCCCCCCGGTGGGGCTGGGGTACGTGGACCCTCTGCTTAGAAGCCGGCCTGCCCCCCCTAAAAAAAAAAAACAAATCCCCGCCCAGTGGGTCTCTCTCCCTTGAGACCCCCCCGGGGGCTCCCGCCCCCGATCCCCTCCGGCCACGCCTCAGGCTCCGCCCCCTTCTCTGCGGCCCCGGGTACCTCTCGCGTTCGGCTTCCGGAGAGCGGCGCCGTCGGCTCTGACGTTGCGACGCGGGACTGGCCGGCCCTCCCTGGAGGCCTGGGGATTGGCCGGCGGCCGGCCCCGCCCACCCCGTCCGCACCTCCCCTCCCAGCCCAGGCCCGCGGCCGCCAGGGTTGTCCTCGCGCCGCCGCTCGTCCGCGCACAGTCCGGCCGTTTGCCTCTCCGCCGCCCTGCAACCTGCGTCCATGGCCACCGCCGCGACCGAGGAGCCCTTCCCCTTCCACGGCCTCCTCCCGAAGAAAGGAGACCGGGGCCGCGGCCTTCCTGTGCCGCTACCCGGAGTATGACGGGCGAGGGGTGCTCATCGCAGTCCTGGACACGGGGGTCGACCCCGGGGCCCCGGGCATGCAGGTGCGGCGGCCGCCGAGGGCCCCAGAGCGGGGGTCGGGGGCGGCGGGGGGACGCGGGCCTCGGGGCCCCGCTGTGCGGCCGAGGGCGAGCCGGGCGCTGGGAGGAAGCCTTGGGCTGGGAGGCGTGGGGCCCGGGGCACCCGGGCTGGGCCCCGATGCCGGCCCAGACAAAGCGGCGGGGCCCGGCGCGGCCGGTCGGGGCGCCGATCGCCGCCCCCCCGCCCCCTGGGAAGCCCCTTCCAGCCTGGGCGCCGCCAGGCCCCGGGGCCCGCGGGCTCCCTCCTGCCCAGCCCAGCGCCCTCCTCCGCCGCCGCGGCTGCCTCGTGGACCCGAGCGGCCAGTGCCCGTTATTTACCATTTTATTATCCTGGGGAGGGTGGAGGCGGTGCTGGTGGGGAGGCGTCAGAGAAGGGGCAAATCAGAACTTTTCGTGGTTTGTTTGTTTGTTTTTTTCTCACTGTCGTTCGGGAGATTTGATTTGGGGTGAAATGTTTTTTTTTTTTTAATCTCGACATAAGGAAAGCCGCCGGTTTCAAGAAGATAAGTCAACTTCCGGAATTGTTTCCTCCGGTAGTTCTCTGTGTGCTATTTTTAAACCCTTTTCTGCAGTGTACTTGTTTAGGGTCAGCTGAAACGCAGGGCTTATTAGGCTTTTACGTAAAGAAGAACACGATTGAGTTTGTTGTTGGTTTTGTTTTGTTTTTTTTTGCGAACTTTTCCAGGGGGCATTCAATGATGCTATCTCTTTTTTTTTTTTAATTTTTCAACCTCAAAATGTAAGACCACGTACTTTATGATTTTTTAAAAGACGATTTTGTTTGGCCTTCGGCACCTTTGGAATCGCTGAATCAAGGTACCCTTGTGAAAAAGGTAATTTTTTTAAAACGTATCTCCGTTGAAAGCCTTCTGATTCAAGTTTTCAAAGTTTGGCTTTTGTAAATTTAGCCTTAGACTTGCCGGGAAACCCAGTAGTCAACAGAACCTCACCATTGTTCAAGGTGCCATCTCTCGGACGTCTAACCTGGCTAATCGCTGATCTCGTCCCCTGTGTCAGCCCTTCACCTGTATGTCTTAAAACCCTGAAGTTGAGGGATTCTCTTATCCCCCGTGCCTCCGCCCTCTCAAATCCTTGATTGTGCTCTCTTACAAGCGAGATAGCATTTGGGAAGTTAGGATGTAATTCAGGGGGAAGAGGAAACAGTCCGGTCGGCTCTGTAGAGATCCACCCCCGACCCGCCCCCCGGGGGATCTTGCTTCCTCCCCTTAATTCTGAGCAGCGGTCGGGAGTGTCACTCACCGGCTCCTGGCCCTGAGGGGCAGCTCTGGAGCCTCAGAAGAGAAGCGGGTGACGCCTTCCCTCCTGCGCGCGAGTGGTCCAGTAGTGTTGATAACTCGGGAGACTCACAGCAGTGACAGCCGTCACCTCCTCGACATCACCTCCTCCTTATTCCTGGGTAGTAGTGGTTTCCACTCCGGTGTGATGGTGTGTGTTTCCTTTTTATAGGGATAAGTGGGAGGAGAACAGCTGGAGGACGAGGTTCACTGGCTCTTTTGTCAGGATAATAAGGGGATCGGAGGAGTTTGGAGGAGTACTGTCTGGGGAAAAGACGCTTTTGTAGAATCTCCCAGACCTGCTCATCCCTCATTCGTTCCTCTCTCTGTGAAGTGGCAGTGACTCTCATCCCACCCCACTGCTCTGAAAATTGAGACAGTTAGTTACCTGTGACTGTTTAAAGAGCTCAAGGAAAGCATTCAAGAAACTTACGTTTTTAAGCAAGGCTTAAATAACCTTGAGGGAGTTTATGCTGGATCTTAAATCGCCAGCTCTCTGAAGGATAAATGTGCATTCGATGTGTGTGTGCTTAGTCCCTTCAGTTGTGTCCAACTCTTTATGACCCCATGGACCGTAGCCCCCAGGCTCCTCTGTCCATGGGATTCTCCAGGCAAGAATACTGGAGTGGGTTGCCATGCCCTCCTCCAGGGGATCTTCCCGACCCAGGGATCGAACCCTCATCTCTTACCTCTCCTGTTCTGGAAGGTAGGTTCTTTACCACTAGCGCCACCTGGAAAGCCCTTAGATGTGTGCATGTAACAACAAATGTTTGTGCAACAGTGTGTTTGAAGGGAAATGAAAACTTAAACTGTTATCTTCTAACAGCTTTGAGAGATTGGCCTAAACATGACCATCCAAAAAGAATTTAGTAAGGTGACTTGAAAACACGAGTGAATTTTTAAGGTATTTTTTTTCCCTCTCCTTACCTGTAACAAATGTGTTTTGTAGATCTGTGTATGCATCATTAAAGTAAGAAGGTAGATAGAAATAAAGTGGAAGGAGCAAGTGAAATAGGAAGAGGCGGTTGAACTGGACATTTGAAAAGCCAGTGAAGTCAGAGCAGAGGACTGGAGGCACTAGGAGAACTTTGAGGAATACAGTGGAGAGTCCCATTCGTTGGAGATGGCCTCGGGCTCAGTTCTCTTTTATGACAGTGTGTAGGCTTGCTAAATGCAGAGGGTGGCAGGATGAGAGGAGTAATAATTAAATAAGTGGTTAAGTCTTTTCTGCAGCAGATATTCAGGCATCTAAGGCTTTGCATTAAAAGATGCTGGAGTCGTGCAGACTGTATCTGTTAACAGAGATTGATCAGGGGGCCAGTGGGCCAGCCAGGCTTCACGGAGGAGAGACGGAACTTGGACAGGACCTGGAATTCAGGGGCCTCCCGGCCACCACTGGTCATCCTCTGCATTGCTAGAGTACCCTTCCTTAAAAAAAAAGGAAAAAACCCTGCTATCACACCCTTGCTTAATATCAAACCGACCTATTGGGGCCTCCCCATTGTCTTTGCATGAAAACCCCCCAGTCCTGCCCTTTGCACGGCCCATCGCCACCTGATTCCAGCTCCTTGTGTAACCTTGGTTCGCATCTCAGCACTTCGTCCCCCGCCCCTGACCCTGGGCTTCCACCAGCAACACTCCACCCCTTTCCCAGATCTTCCAGGTCTGTTCCTGGCACATGCCCCTACACGTGGGGTTTAATCTGCCCACAGGCCTTCTACAGGCACCTGTAAAGGCCTATTTAATCCTGTAAGACCCGGCTGGCCCTCACCTGTTACCTTTGGGGATACCTGCTGATTTACTTCAGCCATCTCCCCCCACATGTATCGTGTATTTTTGTGTATGTGCCAGCCACTGTGTCAGGACCTGGGACTTCAAGCGGGATAGGGCCCGGTCCCTGCTGACAGTTTCTTTTCCCTCTTTGCTCTCATGGCAGTTTATTCATATCCTCCTATAGGCATTGAGCATTTCATTTTAGTCTCTTGGTTTTCATACCTTTTTCCTGGTTAAAGCACCTATCCAGATTCATTTTCTGTGAAATATGCTTGTGTTGAATGGGAAAAAATATATACATGTGTGATAATATCTGTAATTTCCTCATGGAAAAATAATTTGAGGATGGAGGTTACAAGTAGTCCTGTCTTTCTAATTTTATATTCACTAAAATATAATAGGGGGGCTTCCCTGGTGATGCAGTGGTGAAGAATCTACCTGCCAATGCAGAGACACGAGGTAGATCCCTGGGTCCTCCCCTGGAGGAGGAAATGGCAGCTCACTTCAGGATTCTTGCCTGGAGAAATCCCATGGACAGAAGCCAGCGGGCTACTGTGGGATCACAGTCAGACACAACTTAGAGGCCAAACAACAGCAACAGCAAGATAGAGTACAGTGAGGAAATTACCCTAGGTGTGTACTTAGGTGCTAGTGGTAGGTGCTGCCAGTTTCAAGGGTGCCTTTCCTGATTTCCTCCGAGCTGGGTTGTGTGATCTTACGTGCCTTCCTAGACACTGTCCTTCACCTTTATTATTCATCGTCCTGTGTCACTGTTCTCTTGTCTCATTTGTCTTCCCAGCTGGGTTGTAAGTTTTCTGAAAGCAAAGCCTGTCTTACTCATTTTATCACTATGTTCTTAGAATAAGAGTCATTTCATAGTGTTTGTTTGCAACATACCATGCTTTGCTCAAAGGAATGTTTCAGTATCGTCCCTGAAATTTCAAGTGAGCGCTTGTTCCTTCACGGTGGTTTGTGCAGAAAAATTGGCGAACTTCCCACTCTGATTCTGATCTTCTGTAAACCCTCACCAACTTTGCCACAGTAAGTGCTTCACTGGAGATAAAAAGTAGCTGAGGTTCTTGATGTTTGCGAAGAAGCTTTGGGCAGTTTCTGTTCTGTTCCAGCAGCGTTGCCCAGTAAGCATCTCTCAGTCCGCACTCCATTCCCAGGGCTTATCACCCTCGCTGTTGTCACAGTAGCTGTGTCTCCGGTCCCCAGTGACCATCCACTTCTCACAGTAGAGGGACCGCGGTCTCAGGTTAGCAGTGCAGTTCCTCTCCTCCTCCCAGAGCTCCTTGCAGAATTCTCGGCCAGTTTGCCTTTCTAAAAGCTTCCTACCCTTAAATTCCCTCTTGTATCTTCTCTCTAGTGGAGTAGGTCCCTTCACCTAATGATGAAGGAAGAAGTTCACAGATAGAAAACCTTACATGTGAGAATTTTTCGTGGGTAAGAGAGAGATCCTAGTGAGTAAAGCTGGTGGCAGTAGTAAATGGTGAATAAGCCACGAAATCCTGTTAGGCTTTCTTCCTTCGCTCACACACCGATGAATGAGGTTTCTAATGAGAAGGATCCATGTCAGACTTGTTAGTGATCTCTGGTGATTCTTGATCTCAAGGCACTGATTTTGTTTGCTTATGGAATGAGAGAATGAAGGCAAATGGTTTGAGTTCTTAGTGCTATGGTGCAGCTTTCAAATTACACATTTATTTGGAATATGTTTTAAGGTAGATTATTTGCTTATGGTCTTCATACATGATCTAGCTAGTTTTATAGAAGAGTTTATAGGAGAGTTCCAACTTCCTGCTAGTGGTTTCTGTTTTTATCTTGTTAGATTCTCTTACATTTTTCTTCATTCCTGTATTTTCATTTCATTTTTGAAAATACTTAGCCAGTCCAGTCCCTTCAAAATTAGTGTCTGAATTAAGTTTTATCATAATCTTGTCAGGGTTGGGTATGATTTCTGGGGTGACTTTTAATTATGATTTGGAGCCTTCTGAGTGTATTAGATTACTTACTCCTAATATAGACAGCCCCCAAGAAATGATCACCCAGTTTGAGAATCACATCACCTAAAAATAACAGCGGTGCGCCCTGACAGAACTGTCAGCCCCTGGTTGGTCAATGATTGAAGTGAGATCTGACATCTACCAGCCACCCTCTAATTTTCCCTTGTAAAGAAAAAAGTGTGTGTGTGTTGCCTCCACATAGTGAACTTCCCCCTCCTCCTCTCGGGGGCACCGTAACTGCTGAGTTCTGAGGACCCTACAGTGGTGGGTGGGTGTGTGGAGGGGGTGACTGGAAAGACTCCTAGGAATGGACCCTGCACTTCATCTCAAAGAGGGTGAATTCTCAGATAGAAGGGGAATCTGAGAGCTGTGCTCTTGGTATCCTGTAGGCGTTTTTTTTTTTTTTTTTCACAGTCCTGTTTCTCTCTTTTTTAATTAATTTGCTTTTAATTGGAGGATAATTGCTTTACAGTGTTGTGTTGGTGTCTGCCACGCATCGGCATGAATCAGCCACGGGCACACTTGGGTCCCTTCCCTCTTGAACCTCCCTCCCACCGCCCGCCCCTCCAGGGGGGCCCAGAGCGCCGGGTTTGAGCTCCCTGCCTCATCCAGCAAACTCCCACCGGCTGTCTGTTCCTCTTTCTCTTGTGAGGGCAGGGGTCTTCTGTTTTCTGTCCTGATGCCCACTGCTCACTCAACACGTGTCTCTTGAATGCGACAAATCCCCCTTGCGAAGCTAGCCCAGAAAGAGCTCCAGAATGGGTTTTTTTTTCCGCCCACAAAGGCAGTGGGGTGTTGAGTGTTCCCGTGGGCTGCAGCAGTCGGAGGGCCCAGCTGAAAGGGTGGGGCTGGCCGAGAAGCTGGGGCTTCCCACGGCTGAGGAAAATCCATCTTAACGCCGAGTACGGAGTGTCAGGCTGTCCAGCAGTCCAGGAGCATCAAGTGCCTAACAGATGCTGCCTGGTTTGGAGTAATGTGGGGAGTAAGACAGACACAGCCCTTGCTCTGGTGGAGCCTCCCTTCCACTAGTGCGAATCGGGGAAGAGTCCCAGGCTGTGATTACGAAGCAAATGGAGTTCTGTGAAGGCCCCACAGTACTGTAAGGAGGAATGATTGGGTTTAGGGTGACGAGCGCTTAGACAGGGCCAGCAGGGAAGTCTCTGTGAAGGGGCGGCGTTCTCTAGAAAACGAGGTCCCTGAGATGAGACCGGGACCCTTGTGAACAACTGAAGAGACCAAAAGTTCTCAACAGAAGGACCTGGTGCAGGAAGATAGCGGCCACGGCCGAGGAGTGGAAAGGAGACCAAGTGGTCAGGGTCAGGAGTGAGCTCCTGTTGGTCCTGGAGGGCCCCCCGGGGGCGGTGTCCCCTTAGGCAGGAGGTGACGGTGGTGGAGAAGCTCAGGATCCCGGTGTGGACATCCAGAGAAGGTGGGTCTGAACCGCACTTCAGAGGCAGAACGAAGAGGACCTCTGGGGAAGCTGGCTGTGGGCACTGAACTAGAGAGGCCGAGAAGCACTTCCCGCGTTTCTGGCTTGAGCACCCAGGTGGGTGTTGGCTTCCTGGGCTGGCAAGGCCTGGGGAGGGGGCAGGTGTGAGCGGTGAGTCTGAACCTGACTTAAGAGGTTTGAGTGCTAGTGTGGCCTCCAGTAATAGATGTTAGTAAGCACTTTTCCCTTCAAGCTTTGTACCTGTCCAGCCCCAAACTCACCTACTTCAGATCTCTCTTCAAATGTTCACCTTCTCAACGAGACCTTTCTTGACCAGCCTCGTTAGTGCTGAACGCCCCATACCACCTGTCTCCTTTCCCTGCTTGATTTTCTTGGTTGTAGTGATTACCAACTGACATGTTATATGTTTCCTTGGTTTACTGAGTCCGTATGACACAAAGTCTGTGAGGTCAAGAACGTTCTGTACTAGTCATTGCTATTCCCCACACCTAGTGGAGTGTGGCCTATGCTAAGTGCTCAGGAAGTATTTACCTGAATATATGATTACATTTTCTTGAGAGTATTTGTCAAGCTTGTGGCTTAAAACAGTTTGGTTCCCTTTTTTAAATGAATGCAGATTTTATAGGATATTTTATATATGGGGACGTGTGCACACACAAACACGTTTGGGGGTCGGCATCGCTTTCAAGATAAAAACTGGATTCTATAATTCATGTTTTAATGGTCTCTCAATCTTCAGGTTACAACTGATGGGAAACCGAAAATCATCGATATCATTGACACGACGGGAAGCGGCGATGTGAACACGGCCGCGGTGGTGGAGCCCAAGGGCGGTGAAATTGTTGGTCTTTCAGGAAGGGTGCTCAAGGTTGGAGCGTTTATTTTTTTTACTGAATTTTTCTCTTTATTTTTTTGTGCTGTCACCTCAGAGCATCTTATGTTTTTATCTTACATTCATGGTATGATGTTCGTGACCTGTTGCTGTGTCACAGATCGCCCCGAGATGTCATGCTTTCAAGCAACAAACGTTTACAGCTTCTGTGAGTCAGGAAAGCAACACAGTAAAGTCTTCAAGCATCTTTGACTTAACTGTGCTCTGGTTAAATAACCTAGATTCTAATTCTGCTTCTTCCAAATGGCACAGAAACTGCTGATGGTTAATGTCTAATCCTTCTGCCAGTATAAGATCAGCTGCAGGTTAGGGGCTTCAAAGATGCTCGTTATCTCATTCTCTAAGGATGCTATTGCTCAGCTGTCTTGAGTAACTGATGATCAGTTACTTACAGCCAGTGGTACTTACGGGAGCAGATAAAAGCAAAAGAGTGAACAGAAGCATAACGCCTTTCATGGTAAATTGAACAGGCGCAAAAAGAAAAGTGGACAAGACACATATGTACAGTTGGATGAGTAATTTAAGTGAACACCGCTTTACCTGCTATAGATAAGACAGAGCACGTTGCCAGACCTCAGGACTTGACTGTTCTCCAGATCACAGCATGTTTTGGCTTTTGTGAAATCAGTTCTTTGCTTTCCTTCACGGTTTTACCCCCTTGTGCGGGTACATGGAATGTATTGTTAGTCTTGCTTATTTGTGAGCTTTATGTGAATGGCCTCATTTCTGTGTCATTTCATGGCTTCTTTTCCTGGGTGTTTGTGAGATTCTTGAGATTGAGCCATGATTTGCGTGGAGCAGTGATGTCTTCAATTTCATTGCTGTGTCTGTGACATAGTTGGTTGTACCACGTGGTGTCCATTCTGGGAACAATTGTTTCCACTTTGGGACTGTCACAGTTCTTTAGAAAACATTCTTGCAGACATACTCTGCGCAGCCATGAGCAGGTAGCTCTGGGCTATGTGCCTGGGAGTGGAATTGCTGACTCATAGAGTGGGGTCGCAAAGAGTCGGACGCGACTGAAGCGACTTAGCAGCAGCAGCAGCAGCAGAGATCACCTTTACTGGGAGATACACCTTTACCAGTTTTTTCCAGCTGGTTGTACTAAAATACATTTCCACCAGCAACATGTAGGACTTTTAGTAGTTGTGCTGCTACCACTTGATGTTTTCAGGCTTTTTAATTTTTGCGAACAGATTAGAATTTAGCTGTATCGCTTTGTAGTTTTAATTTGTGTTTCTCTGACGACTGTTAAGGTTGAGCACCTTCTCACGTGTCGCCAGGCATTTGGATTCTCTTTTTTGTGAAGTGCCCCCCCGCGTGCCTTTGCTGGTTGTTGGAATCCTGAGTCATCTGTCGTTTTCTTGCTCGTGTGTGGGGTGACCTGTCCTTGGGTTACATGTGTTTCGGCTGTCTTCTCCCACTCTGTACTCGTATTTTCGCCTTCCAGGTGATGTCTTTCCATGCGTAGGACATCAAATCAGTTGTAGTTGGAAATCAGCCTTTTGCCTTTTTGGTTAGGGCTTTTTGTGTCTTACGAAATCCTTCCTCCAGCTGACAGTGAGTGAGAAGCACCGGCCCTCAACATCACAGAGGGAAACGGACACCGCCAAACCTGCCACCAGACCGGTGGCGGACAAGAGGAGGGCCCTGGCCAGCACCTCGGTTGAAGCCAAGTGGAGGATCCAGCCCAGCGGTGCCAGCTTCTGATTGACAGAATGTGTAAGACAGGAAGTGTGTGTTCTCCTAAGACACAAAGTTTGTGGTAATTTGTAACACAGCAGTAACTAATAGACTCAGCAAAAGATACAGAAGCTGTAAAAAACACTCAGATGGATCTTTTAGAACTGAAATTTTTACAACAGCTGAAATTTTTATGACAGCTGACATTTTTTTTAAGAAAACATCACTGGAAGGATGCGGTAGCAGAAAGATGCCAGAAGAGTCTGAACAAACTTCAGAGCAACTGATAGAAAACAGCCGTTCTGAATAAGGAAGAGAAAACACTGGGAAATAACGAGCTTAGCTTGAGGAACTTGTCGGCCAGTAATGAATGGTCGGACATTTGCATCATCAGACCCTAGGAAAGAGGGGAAAGGAGTGTGCTGCTGGAAAAAAAAATTGGGGTGAGGTTCTCCCAAGTTTGGTAAAGATATAAACCTACTAATTCAAGAAGCTGAGTGAACCCCAAATAAGATAAACCAAAAGGAACTCATGCCCAGAAACACCCGATCAGATTGCCAAAAATGAAAGACCAAAAGAAAATCTTGAAAATAGCCAGAAAAAAGTGACCCGCTATATAGATGGGAAGGATACTCGATTGACTTTGGCCTTCTCATCAGAACCCTAGGGGCCCGAAGCGTGTGGCAGAACATTTTTCCGGTGCAGAAAGAAAGGGTCTGTCGATCCCAGATTCTATATGCGGTGAGAATACGTTCAGTGGGAAAAGGGTGAAATCAAGACATTCCCAGATAAAGTAAATGTAGGAGTATTCATAGCTACCAGATATACTTTTTAAAAATAGTAATAAAACAAAAGTTTTCAGACAGAAAACATGGAGCAGCAGAAATGAAGGATAAGCAAAAGAAACAATAAATGTCTTGAGTAAATATGATCACCTGCTTTGAGTTTTTTTAAATTGTATCTGATAGTAAAAAAAAAAAAAAAGAAATCCTTCCTGACCTGAAATCATGAGGATATTCTCCCATATTTATTTTCTAAAAGCATCCATCGTTTTCCTTGTTTGTTCTAGAATTCACCTGGAATTGATTTAATGCTTCCTTTAGAATAGGAGTCCCTACATTCTTTTTTCCATCTGAACACCCACTTGTCCCACCACGTGTGTGAAAGGTCCATAGTTTGCCACCAATTTTCAGTGCTGCCTTTTACTTTGCAACCTTCAAATGTGGTGACTTTTGGCTTCTAAAGCCTCATTGCCCATTCTTTGTGCTTTTTTTTTTCCTTTTCCTTATTCTAATTTTAGCAGCATTTGGAAGGAAGCACAGTGCCTTTTAAAGTTCTGCCTCATTTAACTTGAAGTCATTTTTCAAATCATAACTTCTTAGCCTAGTTTAGGCTAGTTCAGAGACTGTGAATGCCTCAGCCAGACTTAACATTGAATTTAGATGCAGTGATAGCTAAAAGGGAGAGGGTCCTTGTGTCCAACCCGACCGTGAGGCTGACAAGTCTGAAGTACAGTTTTGAAGCAAAAAAACTCAACATGATTTTCTTGCATGGAATGTTAACAACTCACAGTGACACTTGTCTCATTGAGAAAACCTTCAATTCACTAAACAGCCTTTCTTTAAAAGAGTCAGGGAAATTAGGTATAATTAGTAATTAAAGAAATTCTGTTTCTTGTTTGAGAGTCAGTCTTGCCACATTGTAGTTACTATGTAATTAAAACTCTTTTAAAGAGAGCAGCTTAAAATGGTAAAAAACAAATAAATAAAGCACTTTGATTTTTAAGAGAGACCCAAAATAACTTCATTGGTATGAAATACTCAAATATGTAAAATGACACATTCTCTAACGGCCTCAGAGTAAAGGTAGCTGAGCACCGAAGAACTGATGCTTTTGAACTGTGGTGCTGGAGAAGATTCTTGAGAGTCCCTTGGACTGCAAGGAGATCAAACCAGTCAATCCTAAAGGAAATCAAC
Source organism: Okapia johnstoni (assembly GCA_024291935.2). NCBI lineage: Eukaryota > Metazoa > Chordata > Mammalia > Artiodactyla > Giraffidae > Okapia > Okapia johnstoni. The sequence continues at coordinate 7,717,010 of CM044321.1, read as the reverse complement.
CCTGAATATTTACTGGAAGGACTGATGCTGAAACTGAAGCTCCAATGCTTTGGCCCCCTGATGTGAAGACCCCACTCATTTGAAAAGACCCTGATGCTGGGAAAGATTGAGGGCAAGAGGAGAAGGGGATGACAGAGGATGAGATGGTTGGATGGCATCACCGACTCAATGGACATGTGTTTGAGCAAGCTGCAGGAGATGGTGATGGACAGGGAGGCCTGGCTTGCTGCAGTCGATGGGGTTGCAAAGAGTAGGGCTCAACTGAGTGACTGGACAACAAACAACAGAGCTAGCTTTAACATGGTTAAGGTTGACTATTAGAACTGTGATTGTGCATAATTTTTATTTTCTTATTTATTTTTTTTTAGTTACATTTCTGTAACTAACTAGTCCACCTGTATTGTGAAGAAAATGCATGGTAGCGATTTGAGAAATATCTGGTTCATGGACCCTGCAGAATTTAGTCTCGCTTTAATTAAACATAAATTATGTCTACTCGGTTATTTTTATTGTATTATACACATAGTTTAAGTGATTGTGATTGTCTCAACACCTGATGGTTTTGCAGTTACTCTGATCGGTTATTTCCTTTAATCCTTTGGCATTTCACAGCTTTTCGTAACCTCTGCACAAAGAAGTTGTCAGTAGCATACAGGAGCAAAGCCACCTGGGTGGTGGGACACCTATGATTAACAGGCTCGTGACCGCTTACTCTTCTAGTTGTTGCCACACTTTATTATTTCGTGTGTCACAGGTGTTACAAGAACGAGTTAAGAATCCCTATTATCTAAAGAAGGCTGGTCAGTTTTGAATGAAAAGTGCTAGTTTATGTGCCAGCATATTTAAAATCTCACGAACTCCAGACATCATTGATTCAGAAATGATTGCTGATATGCAGACTCTTTTTTAAATTTCTTTTTAATTGAAGGATAATTGCTTTACAGTATGTGCAAGCTTTTGAAGGTCAGTAGATCTTGGAAGTTCTGTGCACAATTGTCTTCCTCTATTTAGTTGTGAGAAAATTTCCTCCACAGGCTTCCTGCCTGGGGAATAATTTGATAAAGAGGGACTTAAGGATTCGAGTCCAGTAGAGATCCTGCACAAGTGAGAATTGTGAGTCAATCCACAGCTTTTAGCAGTTGATAGTTCAACTTCGTAATCTGTACACCTTTAAAAGCTGATTTTAGTGATCTTGGGTCCTAAGATGATAGAATATGAAGGGTCCCCATGGTCTTGATTGACATTTCAAGTTGGCTGATGTTCACACAAATTCTTATTCATGTGAATTGGGAAGTAAAGATTATTTTCTTCCTTTTGCACATGAGGAAGCAGAAGCCCGTAGCTCTCACCGAGTGAGTGGCAGAGTTTGGGCACATAGCCAGGTTTGTCTGGCTTTCAATTCTGTATCCTTTACACCAGGGTTTTGTCTCTGATAGAACTAGATTCCATCTTTCTTTTCAACCCTCCTGTTTGGGCCAGAAGTTTAATTTCTCTTTGCTTTCTCCATTTGTAAACTAGGCATGCTCTTTGTATTTTATGTAAATTAAAAGCTTGAAGTGTTATTTTTAAATACTTCAATAGAGCGGGAAAGACTATTACAAGATGTTGTATGTAATTATGATTTTATAGAGCTTTTTTCTTAAGAACACAAAGAGCTCTTTTTATAGGCTCTGGGCCCATCCCTGTAGTATCTTGGAGGAGAGTGAAGTTCTTTTTCTTAACTGGACATCTGGGGGCGGAGAGGTTCTGTAAGTTGCTTCCCTCCCCTGGTTGGTGGGCAGTTGGGTGATGGGGGAGTGAGTTGTCCTTCGTGTGGGAACTGAAGGTCCTAGCGGTGTAGTGTGATGTTGAGAGCCCTGCATAAACTGTAAAGCATTGTCTAAATGAAAGATACTCTAGTATCTTTCCAGCTATCTCACTGTTGAGACAAGAGGAGCCAGAGATATGTTAAATGGCAGCTTAGAGTATTAAAGATATCGCTCTAAAGCAGGAAGCCTGCTCCAGATTGAGCCCCAAGGATAGGCTTTCCCCCAGGACTGTACCATTGGAATTGGGAAGCATTTAGTGAGTGAGAAATGTTCTTTTTTCCCGTAGATTCCTGTGACCTGGACAAATCCCTCAGGCAGATACCACATTGGCATAAAAAATGGCTACGATTTCTATCCAAAGGCTCTCAAGGAAAGAATTCAGGTAACGGAAAATCTGGTATCGATGACTTCTTCAGATTCTATTCAGACTGAAGAACGTGACTTCCTTAGCTCTCACTAACCTGATGATTAAGGGGGTCTGGAGACTTTCAAACGATGACTGCTTCAAGAAAGATGCAGTCCGGTGAAGCGTTACCCGTTCGCGTTTCCTAATCTGAGACACGTGGATAAGTTTAGGGAATCTGAATACCTGGAAATTTTATTCACATTTTATGTGTTTGTGTTTTTCTGGGAGGAGGGATATGCTTTCATCGGACAATCAGTTTAGAGCCTAGACTGCCGTGTTCATTCCTGTTCCTGTCATTTCTGTGGCAATTTACCCCGTTTCCCTAGTCTTTGCCTTGCTTTCTTGATCCCAGTCAGTGGTCGTTCAGTACCAGGGAAGGAAGTAACTCAGACCTAAAGCAGCTAAAGGGCGGGAAACACAGTCTCTCTTTGGAGAGCTAAGAACTGTAGAACCAGTGAGATGGAGCCTGCTTCATAACAGCACAGTCGACCTTTCAGCAGTTACGGGAGAGTTTGAAATGTTCGTTATCCATCCATTATAGTAGCCATGAGCCACAAGCAGCTATTGAGAACTTGAAATGTGGTTCGTATGACTAAGGAAATGAAGTTTTAATTTTATGTAACATTTTAAAGCAGTAAAACAAGATGTGATCTTTGCAAGTGGGCCTTCAGGGTGAGACCCATGGGCCCTGTAGCCTAGGGTTGTGATTTGCTTTTCCAGGGGTCAGTGAGCCAATAAGAAGTTACTCAGTATTTTATATATAAACCTTTACTTGTCAGATTCCAGTCATTCAGAAAAAAAAAAAAAAAAATCAGAAAATAAATGGACATAATTCAACTTCTATTAGATACTATTTTATTTTAATGTTTCAGGCTGAAATGCCCAGTATTTTTATGCATTATATTAAATTTAATCAGCCATGTTCAGGTTCGGATTAGGTTCAAGCAGTTTCCCTTCCTTAGTCCAGTGGAGTTGACTCTTTTACTGGAGAGGCTTTCTTTAACTAGCCAACTTCCACTGGGAGGCACTGTGGTTCAAGACACTAGGGATGGCAGGAAGACCAGTTTCAGCAGCAAAGAACCCCATCAAGTCAAGGAGGGTGGGGAAAAAAGAACAGGCCAGGGAGGTAGGAGACTGAGGAAGTCCACCAGAATGCAGCTGCAGCCTTACCCCTGTCTTCTGCTTGCTCTTGGTTGAAGGCATTTCTTTTTCCTCAGATGATGGGACTTCAGGCTGTTATCTGACATGGTATCATCTATTCTTGGAGAAGGCTTTAAATGGGGGTCTGTGATGTGTTAAAAATACATTTGGTTGTGCCTTGGTAAGCTTGTTCTCTTAGAGCCTAGGTGTGGTGAATTAAGTGATCAAGTTTTTTATAACTGATCCATTCATTGCTTTATCAACTTGATTATAAATGATTTTTTTTTAACCTCTGTATGAGCATTGTGTAGCATCACAGCTGATAACAACTCTTAAATTCCTGTCTCGGTTTACCTGCATATTAGTCCACCTCATTGGAAGGCCATTTCTCTATCTTCGCAGAAAGAACGGAAGGAAAAAATCTGGGACCCTGTCCACAGAGTAGCCCTCGCGGAGGCCTGTCGGAAGCAGGAAGAGTTCGACGTTGCCAACAACTGTCCTTCTCAAGTTGGTGCTAGTCGCTTTTATTTAAACATTACCATGTTCTTAGAGAATTAACACTTCTTAGAGAATCGACAGACTTTTTTCCCAAGTTTATTTTTTCCCCCATGTTTTAACTTGTCTAATTTTACTTTTTTTCCTTTGCTCATTTGTCCTGAAATCAATTTATAAATCGGTCAAATGTTTAAAAGTTCTTAACGAACATAGAATGCCTGCACGGAAAAGTGCACAAACCCTAGATGTGATATCATGAATCGTCACAAGGGGAGCACCTGGAGTGCACGGCACCCCAGCGCCGCTCATGCCTGCGGCTGCTCACTGCTGCCTCTGCCCAGAGCAGCCACCATCCTGATGGCCGACACTGTCGAGTGACCTCACCCGTTTTGAATTTTGTAAAATGGGATCATACAGTGTCTGTTCTTGTACGCGTAGCTGCTTTCATCCGATGTTTCCTGTGCGACCCCTCGTGTGCGGGGTGTTGCAGGAGTTCACTTTTGTTGCTCTGTGAGGGCTGGACCACAATGGATGTGCCCACTCTGTGGATTGATCCTTGCTTTGTTTCCAGTTTTTGGCCAGGATGAAAAATCCTGTTTTGGAAGTTCTCGTGCCCGTCTTCTGGTGGGTTATGAAGTGACCGTACCACTTCCATAGGAAGCATACGAGAGTTCCCTTTCTTCTACATTTTTGCTGTTACATGTTTTGTGAATCAGTCTATGACATGAAAATAGCATCTTGGTTTATTATGAAAGCAATAAGTGCTCATTGCAGAAACTGGAGCACCAGAGGTATGTAAGGTTTAGCAGGTGAAAGTCTCTGGAAGGTCACAACCCAGAGATGCTAGCAGCAAGTTGATGTCCGTCCTTCTGAATTTTTGTGTTAATGCATGCCAGTTTTTAAATGAATTTTTTAATTGAAGTATAGTCGATATACAGTGTTTTAGGTGTACAGCAAAGTGATTCAATTATACATACATATATATATATATTCTTTTTCAGATTCTTTTCCATTATAGATTATTACAAGATATTGAATATAATTCCCTGTGCTATACAGTAGGTCTTTGTTTATCTATTTAATATGTAGTAGTGTGTATCTGTTACGCCCACATTCCTAACTTATCCCATCCCCTTCCTCCCCCCTCTGGTAACCATAGTTTGTTTTGTGTCTGTGGGTCTTTTCTGTCATGTCAGTAAGTTCGTTTGTATCACTCTTTTGAGATTCCACATATAAATGATATCATGGTATTTGTCTTTCTCCTTCTGATTTACTTCATCTAGTATGATAATCTCTGTATCCGTCCGTGTTGCTGCAAATGACATTATTTTGTTCTTTTTATGGCTGAGTAATACTCCGTTGTATATATATCTGTACCACATTTTGTTTATCCAGTCACCTGTTGATGGACATATAGGTTGCTTCCTTGTCTTGGCTATTGTAAACAGTGCTGCTGTGAACACTGGCGTGCATGTTATCTTTTCGAATTGGAGTTTTTTTCTTTTCCAAGTATATGCTATGCCCTGGAGTGGGATTGCTGGATCATGTGATAACTCTATTTTTAGTTTTCTAAGGAATCCCTGTACTGGTTTTGAAACATGGTGGCTGTACCAGTTTACATTCCCACCGACGGTGTAGGTGGGTTCCCTCCCTCTGTACCCTCTCCAGCTCTTATTATTTGTAGACTTTTTGAGGATGGCCATTATGACCAACATGAGGTGATGACTTCATTGTAGTTTTGATTTTCGTTTCTCTAATAATAAGTGACGTTGAATATCTTTTCCTGTGCCTATTGGCCACGTGTGTGTGTTTTTTTTTTTTTGGAGGAAAAGTCTATTTAGGCTTCTGGGGCATGCATTTCTTAATCAGAAATGGGATTGTATTGGTGATTCTGAGCCCTGTCTGCATGGTAGGATCACATGAGGAGCTCTAAAAGCTCCATGTTTGTGTCCTAGAGAGGAAATAAATCAGAACCTTACAGAGGAGGCAGGCATTTTAAAAACTTTCCAGGAGCTTTCATTAACATGCAGCTCGGGTCAAGGCCCACCAGCCTGTATAGATCTACACACACACTTTTATTTACTTTATCTGTGTTCATTTTTAACAGCTGTATAATTTTTGGTTAGATCTCTTTTGGTTCTTCAACCTCCCGTTGGAGACATGAAATGTAGTATTTCAGATACTACATATAGAGAACTAACTATAGAAGAAGGATCTGAATTTAATTAGCCATTTTATTTTGTATGCCAAAAATGTTTATATAATTGTCTTTTTCCTTGAGGAGGAGTAAACACTGAATATATTGAATAAGGAAAAATGAAGCATAACTTACGATTTTGGGAACATGTGAAACCTAAATTTTTATTCACTTGGACTATTCAGGCGAATGTAGGCCCATCTCATATAGTATGTAATTTTAAAAAGTGCTTAGGTTGAAGCATACGGATTTTCCATTTTTATAGCTCAGAATGGTTGAATAGCAGCTTATGTGTACTTGGTCATAAATACAGTATGTATTTAACTCAGCAAATTCAACAGAGGCAAGACTATTCATATGATTTATTATGAACTGTTATTTATTTGGACTCTTAAGAAACAGATTTGAAATGGAAATGTTCCTGGATATAAAAATCTAAAGATAGATAAACGTGTAGCAATTTTAGTGTTACTTTTGGAACTGAATTACACAGTTACAGGTATGTGACTAACACCCTTGGCCAAATGAGATCACCACCATGTAGCACCTTGTCTTTCTCAAAGCAGGTGTAGTGAGTGACTATGATAGTAGAAGAATTTTTTTTTTTTATTATTTAATATTTTAATTGATATCTGCCACTAAATTGAATTTCAAATTGTACAGATATAAAAGGAAAATTTTCTTACATTTTTCCAGGGTAAAATGACTTTACTACTGGCTCACATTATCTTTGGTTGTCTGTTAATATCACTTGTCAAGAGCACAAAAGGTACTAACATTAACATATGTTCTAATTGATTAGGCAAATAAATTAATCAAGGAGGAGCTTCAGAGTCAAGTGGAATTGCTAAACTCTTTTGAGAAAAAGTACAGTGATCCTGGCCCTGTGTATGACTGCTTGGTGTGGTTTGATGGTGAGACCTGGAGGTAAGCCGTGTACATTTTACACATCTTCATTTAAAAATGGTCTTGCCTGCTCTGAAGAACATTAAATGCTCAAAACTGGCCAGAGATTTGGTTTATAAGACATTAGTATCTCTAAGCAAAGCTCCTCGAGAGCCGGGTTGACTTTTGAGTAGTTTTGGATAAAGCCTTTTGAATTTCTTAGTATTTCAGGCATGAAAGCTGACTCTTATTTCTTTTAAAGAATCTTACCTCCTTAACCAGATAGTGGTCATTAAATAGACAACATCAGGTTGATCGTGGAAATGTTCCTGATTGAAGCTGGGCAGTTTGGAAAGTAAGTGCAGGAGGACCTTGCAGAGTATCTACTATAAATGTTTTAAGGGCAGAGGAGCAAAGAGGGATAAAGACTTACCACCAGAGACCTAGAAGCTAAGCTGGTCTTATTCCTTAAGCAGGTGGGTGGTTTTCTTCCTGGAGTTCTGTGAAGGACAGTTCCTGGAGCCCCTCGTGCCTGACTTCATTTAAGGGCTGGTTGCTGAAGTCATCTTACCAGTCTCTACTGAGGCCTCTGTGACAGGCAGCTGCCATGTTTGTGGTGGTAAACAGACATAGTGTGGTGAGAAAGACAGCTGAGAAACTATTGCGTGATTTTTAGAAAGGTAGAAAAAGAAGATAAATTGCATTACCTACTCTTAATTCTCCTTTCGCAGAGCCTGCATTGATTCAAATGAAGATGGGGATCTGAGTAAATCGACTGTCCTGAGAAACTACAAAGAAGCCCAGGAGTACGGCTCTTTTGGCACCGCTGAGATGTTGAATTACTCCGTTAACATATACGACGACGGAAACCTGCTCTCCATAGTGACCAGTGGAGGTATTCTGTTTCAGGTTTGCTAACTAGAGACGAATGTACAAAGTACCAGGAGGGTAAATTCCTCTACCCAAAAACAGCCTTAAGGGGAACTGACCGATCCCTATGACAGAACTAGGTCTGCAGTCAACGGATGCGATTTGATTCCCTGGAAAGGTATTGTTTTTTTTAAGGCCACAACCATGTAGGATCCATTCCAGGAGTGTAAGCATGGTCCAGCTACAAAAAATAACATGAACATAGTTCATTCTATGAACAATGATTTCACCTCCAAATACTAACTCTTGAAAATTCAGCCATGAGTGTGAAGAGTCAGGTAAAAGGATCCTCACCACAGCTTTCATTGTAATTTCAAAAAAGTTATAAACTTTCTAAATACCCATCGAGAAAAGAATGTGGTTTTTTTTTAAATTATATTATTCATCCTGTGGAATATGTTATATAGTAATCAAAATGAATAAATGCATATAACTATATGTATAAATCTCAGATACATAAATTTTACTGAAAAAAAAATATATCGATGTTAAAAAAATTTGTGTGAAAATTGTAAACATGCCAAACAATACTGTGTCATGTTTATGGGTGTGTGTGGAGGGGGGTGGTAAAAATATAAAAATATAGATGTGAAGAAGGTGTGCACCAGCTGCAGGGCAGTGGTTCCTTCTGGGAGGGAGCAAGGAGGTGAAGTGGGGCAGCCCGCTCCCCCGCCCCCCACGTCCGTAGAGGCGCAGCTCAGGTACAGGAAACTGTGCACACTACGCACTCACAGTGTGGTGAGTTTTGATGTGTGCACACACCCGGGAAACCATCCCCACAACCAAAACAACAAACATATCCGTCACCACCACCCTCAAAGGCTGGCTTGTTCTTCCTTTATAATCCAGTTGTCTCCACTCGCATCCTCCGGTAGCCGCTGAATGGCTTTCTGTCTACTCTAGATTACTGTACATTCGATAGAATTTTATATAAACGGAATAAAAAAAATACAATTTTTTTTTGCCTGCCGATTTCAGCATGTTGGCCTGAATCCATGTTGTGATTATAAGTAGCTTGTTCCTTATTGTTGAGTAGTGTTTCAACGTGTGCGTCCACCACGGTTGTTTTACCCACTCACCTCCTGATGCACATCTGGGTTGTTTGAACAACTGTGTGCAGGTCTGTGTGGGAGTTGGTTTTTGTTCCATTTGAACCAATGTCTGGCAGAGCTGGTTGGGTGTGGTAGGTCCATACAGTACTGAAGACCCTCCAAGCTCCCCTTGGCAGTAGCAGAGGAGTGTCACAGCCGCCACAGAGCGTGAGTGCCTGTCCCTGCCCACGGTGGCCACCCTCAGCCTCAGCCCTTTAGCAAGGGGTGGCTCCGTGTGGCCTTCGTTTGCGTCTCCCAGGAGACTCATCTTTTCATACATTGATTTGCTATCTGGTCATCCTCTTGGGAAATGCTTTTCAAACGCTCTTTATCCATTTTTCTTTTGGGTTCTCTTTTTTTTTTTTTTTTTGGATTTGAAAGATTATGTTCTAGATATAACCGCTGTGTCAGTTACATGTGTTGCAAATTCTTTCTCACCTTTGTGATTTAACAGCACAGAATCCAGGATGGCAGAATAGTGTATGTAATTCACAGTAATTTTCTGTGAATTATTGTTAAGAGATGTAAGAGAATAATACCCCCTATACGTTAAGATAAGCATGTTTTTATTCTGATTACTAATATGCAGATCGAATCTTACGGTTAAAACTTTGAGTCTCTGAGGGTGTTTCCTCATTTTCCCCCCTTTTTGCCTCTAGGAGCCCACGGAACACACGTCGCTAGCATAGCTGCTGGGCATTTTCCCGAAGAACCTGAACGGAATGGCGTAGCTCCTGGTGCTCAGATTCTTTCCATCAAGATTGGAGATACCAGACTAAGCACGATGGAGACGGGCACAGGCCTCATCAGAGCTGTGAGTGCTCCTGAGCCACCGGTGTCCAGGACTGACGGTTCATAGTCGTGGATACTTTCATTAGCAAGCTGCTCTTGCTTTACCAAAAATACATGGAACTGTGTTCAGTGTGTAGGACTTCTTTTTTAAAACCCAACATGTTTAACTCATTTAAAGATATTTTTATTAGAAATTATTAGGATTAAAAGGATTTGGGGAAATATGATAACATTGTTTTACATTATACTTCTCACTTGTAGTAAATCCCTTAGCAAACTATTTTGAGATACTTTTAAAAACATAAGAAAAGACAGGAAGACGTCTCAGCCAGCCTGCTCCATCAGTGTAAGAAGAATTTATTCATCATTTCATTTTAACATGAATTCTATTTCACTTGAGTGAATTTAGACTTTACAGAGACCTCCTTCATCTCTCCAACTCAATCCTGCAGATGCTGGTTTGTTTTTGATTAACTACTTCCTGTGCTGTGTATCAACACCCCCGCCCCCAATACACACAACCTTTTTTTAAGTTTGTCAGCCATATGTCTGGCAGCAACTTATGAATTTAGGTATGAATTGGAATATGATTGGTTACAGAACTGTGGGATTCCATGCTTTTATTGTGCTAGCTTATCTGTTTTTATAAATGGCTGCCTAAGCTGGACTCTTTATCTTTTTAATAGATGATAGAAGTTATAAATCATAAATGTGATCTTGTCAACTACAGCTATGGAGAAGCGACTCACTGGCCAAATTCCGGGTGAGTGTTCTTTGCCACTTGTCAGCCTTGGAAGCTTAGCTGACAGAGAGCAGCGAGCGTTCCTGTATAACTGAATCTAACGTCACAACTGAAAAAGAGCAGACTTGGTGGGTAGACTCTGACTGTGCGTCCCTGAGACCCTGACCGTGCCTCCACGGTCACGTCTTTGATGCCGGTGGGCCCGACGGCCCCTCCCTCGCTAGGCCCCCCGTCCACAGGCAGCCAGACCTCTCAGGCGTGCAGGCCTGACAGAACCCTGCCCGCGGAAGCCCCCAGGTCCTGCAGTGACGGCGCCCCTCAGCTGCCCGGCTCTGCGGAGGCCACCCTGGCGTCGTGCTCAGTGGCAGTGAGTCGCAGGTGTGGGGTCAGCGCTGTCCTGGCCACACCGCGCGTGCCTTTCCCTCCTGGATGGCCATTTCACACCTTCTCCTTGGGGACTCCCAGCGACCTCCCCGTCAGTCCTCAGCTGGTGTCCTCACGGCTTCCCCAGAGCAGATAAAAGCACTCAGAGGGGACTCCATGCCCTTCTGTGACCCGCCTGACCCCACCTGCCGCCGTCCCGCCTTCTGTCATGAAGAGTGCCCGGGATCAAGAGCCTGGCTCTGGTCCACTCCTCTCCCAGAGATGCCCTCCAGCATCGACCCTCACCTTTCCTGGCTCTCTTTACTGTTGGACAGACGTGCTCAAGTATCCACTAGCTTTAAAAGTAACTAATAACAAGCCTCCTCATCTCCCATGGCCTTCACTTACTTTCCCAGCAAAACCTAGACACATGTGTTCACCGTTTCCACGGACGGGTCTCACTGCCCACTCCCCTCCCTGTGCTGTAAGGGTCTTCCAGCCGCCGAGTCCTCTGGTTTAGCCTTGACCTCATGTTACCTCAGCCTTTCTGTCTTCACAGCGGTAACTTGGCAGTGACCCTATCTAGAGAGTTTCCTCCCACCACCCCATCCAGATACACCCATTGTGCATTTCCTGCAGCTCTGTAACAGAGCTCTGCCGAAACGCAAATGTCACCAAACTAGAGCCTGTAGTTTGCTGTCGTCAGTGACTTAGTTTTCATGGGTGCGTCATAAATGGTTTTGCTAGATGAAAAGAGCCGGTTTCAAGGGCTGTGTGTCTCAGGATTGTGTTTAGGTGACGTTGAAAGAGACACAGTGGCAGGAACAATCCGTGGGCGCCGGCGCTTAGAAGGGAACCTGTGCCTGCAGATGGCCAGATGACCCTGGGGAGGTGGTTTAGTGCGGTGCTAAAACCGTTCCTGTACTTACGGTGGTGGTTTCACAGTCTGTACACACGTGAAGTCTCAGAACTAGGCACCAAAGAGAAGGTCGGTTCTACCATATGTTAATTTAAGAAACAAAAACTTTAAAACCCATAATCTCCTCAGCTGACTGGTACTTGGTTGCTTGCGAGACAAATGCGCATTTCCAGAGCTGGTAACAAGCAGGCTGTCAGCGTCACTCGTGAGCGTAGCCTCGTGTCTCCCGTTCTCCTCACCGCCGTGTGTGTCCTTCTCTCCTGGGTCCGTCCTTGTACAGTCTTCTTGCTCTGATGTTCTTTCCTTCACTTGCATGATTTTGGAGCATCCTTGGCCCTTTACCTTTCTTACATCGACCTCATTTTTTTCCTCATGGTCTGACTTTATCTCCTGTAATTACTACCAGTGTATTTTTCTTCCTTGCTGTCAAGCTCTGACCAGATCTCTTATATTTTAAATCTCGCTAGTGCCTTATTTCCCCACTCACCTTGGCCGCTTGTCACAGCTGTGTGAGGAGTTGGTTCTCCATACTTCAAGTAGGGGATGGAGTGGACCCCTGTGGCCCCTGACCCAGTCTCTGCTGATGTTGCAGTCTTTGCTTTTGGCCCGTTTGCAGTTTATTTTCCCCACATATATACAGTTTTGTTTTTAGCACATTCCCCGCTAAAAATGGGGCCTCCTAACTCCCTCCACTGAAACCCGACTAGGGTATGTCTCTTGGCATGGCTCTGTCGCGTTCCACTAGTGGTGGACACGCTGGAATTTACCTGACCTTGCGTTTGAATGTGTTTTAGCTTTATAAACACTTTGTGAGTGGAGGCAGCGCGCTTGCGGGTTGAGAATGTCCCTGAGCGATTCTGAGCTCCCCTCCCGACCTGCGCCCACCGCTCTGCTTGTGCTGCTCGCAACCCATGCTTTGGTTTGTTTTTCTTTCGTATAAACCATGTTGAAAAATATTTTCACATTACGATAATCCATTTCTTGAAAAGTGGACAGTTCATGTGTTCAAAGGAATCCTCCCCCTCTTTCAGGAGAATATGTGAAGTAATCAGTGAAGCTGTGTGGAAGCACAATATAATTTATGTCTCAAGTGCTGGGAATAACGGCCCCTGCCTGTCTACAGTCGGGTGTCCGGGAGGAACCACGTCCAGTGTGATAGGTGAGTTTCCTGTTTTAGAAATAAACTTAAAAACAAGCAGACGAAAAGATTCAGTCCATCCAGTGTTAACTGCATCTCTCCTACACGTAGGACTCTGTGAGCCTTAAGTAGACCCTCAGGAAAGTGAACTCTAGTAGGGACCCATTGATGTAGAATTTTGTCTATAGCAGACTGCAGTAAGTGTGGAGGTACAGATCACATATAGCAGGCCTGTTGTTGCTGTTCACTCGCTAAGTCAGGTCCAATTCTTTGTGACCCCCTGGACTGCAGCACGCCAGGCTTCCCTGTCCTTCACTGTCTCCTGGAGTTTGCTCAGACTCATGTCCATCAAGTCAGTGATGCCATCCAACCATCTCATCCTCTGTCGCCCCCTTCTCCTCCTGCCCTCAATCTTTCTCAGCATCAGGTGGCCAGAGTCCTGGCGATTCAGCTACAGCATCAGTCCTTCCAGTAAATGTTCAGGGTTGATTTCCTTAGGATGGACTGGTTTGATCTCCTTGCAGTCCCAGGTCAGGCTGTGAGATCACAAAAGTGCAGTTCCCTCTGATTTGAGGATCAGAGGGCAGGGCTTTCTGAAAGAAGTGTGAGAACAAGGATTTCAGTAGGTAGACGCAAGCAGGGGAAGGGCTTTCCAGGCTAAGTGAGCAGCATAAATGAAGACACGTGCTTCACTTTTTATTTATAGGGTGCTGCTGTGTATTTATAGCAGTCTCGCCTTTAGTCCCTCTTGGAGCGTGCAAGGAGACTTAGGGGTAGGGGAAGGGAGCTTCGTTACTCAGAAAAGCAAGTGAAACACGCTTACTGTGTGCCTGTGGCCTCTCCCCCGCGCTTTGGTGTTCAGGATCTGGTAGGGTATTGTCTGTTTCCCTGGAATCCAACAGGAAAAAAATGCCTGTCAACGAGAGTTGTAAGAGATCAAATTATTTGCAGTCATAATATGAAAATAATAAAATTAGCTTCCATTATACTACAGTAGCTGCCATCTTGTGCAAAAAACAAACCCCCACAAAACATGAAACCCACCCCTTGGTTTTTTAATGTGAGGCATGAATGAGGAAGGGTGAGTTGAGATCCCTTAAATAGTAAATGAGACCTGAAGATTTTTGGTTTATTTTTAAATTTGGGCTCAAAACACCTCTTAATGTTTGTGATTGAATATGTGACTATAAAAACTGGTCCCAAACAGTTTTCCTGGTGTATCCGTCATTAACTGCACAATACATATGTATCATAGGAGTTACTATAGTTGTGTAGGTATTAGAGATGTTATAGATACACAACAATATTTGGGCATTAAAGTTTAGAATAGAAACTGGTCGTTATAAAAATATTTTTGTTTTAAAATATCAGTGATCTTTTATTTATGGGACATGATTGTATTTGTGGCTTGTAAATTTTAAGCATGGTGTAGCTTGCTTTCGGTGACTTGAAATTTCTTGATTAGTAGCTCTGTTAAATCGTGTGTTGAGACAGCAGTGCCCGCAGTGACTCATGCATCGTGTGTCCCAGACCTCTGGGTACTTTGAAGGACACAAAATGACACAAAATAAAGCTGACAGGCGCCTAATGATCAAAATGCACCATCCGCTGCAGTGCTCAGGGCTTTGTCGTTTTCTTATCCCCAGACTCGCAGAACATTTTAAACTAAATTCTACAAAATGACTACAGTTTCATGTGGCAGCATTGTTAACCTAAGTCCTCTTAACTCCTTCTGTCCAGCCTTCTACCCAGGAGATGTGTGTGTTGTGAAGGAGAATGAGGAGCTGATAGACTTGGATTCTGAGTCTTGTCTCTGCCAGTCATTATCTTCAGTACATTTTTTTAATCTCTCTTGGCCCTGTTTCCACATCCTTGGAATGAAGGACCTGACTTGATCTCTGAGTTCTGTAATTTCAGAGTCTTAACTTTTTGCATCTGCACATTTATCTCGGAGACTGTAGCCTGTTGTGTGTTTGTTCTTGGCTTACTGCCGCCATCTTGCAGGGAAGGGCTACTGCCAATTTCATGAGTAGAATTTTCTATACCATGGTCACTTAAAAATGAAGATCAATCAACTAATTCCTTTATTTTTCTGAAGTTACATTTTTACAGTTTGAAGCACATTTCTCTTTCTCTTTTACACATGCACACACTTTTAGTTACATTTTCCTGTTTAATCCACATAATAGTCCTGGTAGGTATTTTTATATACAAAAGCATAGCACCTCATGTAGTGTCTAGTACGTAGTAACCTTGCCTGGGTCGTTAAATTTTTTCACCTTTCTATTTTCTGGGAGAGAACGGTGGTGTCCAGAGAACAGGTGCTTCGCCGGGGTCTCACAGCCGGGGGAGCAGTGGGTTTCAAATCTGGACCCGTTCTGTATCCTTTTGTCAATGACCACATCCACCCCCCCAGGTGTGGGCGCCTACGTTTCTCCTGATATGATGGTTGCTGAGTACTCTCTGAGAGAGAAGTTACCTGCAAATCAGTACACGTGGTCTTCTCGAGGCCCCAGGTAGGTTGCGCGTGGAAGTGAAGTGGAGTGAAAGTTGCTCAGTCGTGTCCGACTCTCTGCGACCCCGTGGACTACAGCCCATGGAATTCTCCAGGCCAGAGCACTGGAGTGGGTAGCCCTTCCCTTCCCCGGGGGTCTTCCCAACAAGGGACTGTCACAACCATTCTCTCAGACTGCCTGGGGGGAGGCGCAGGGTTTTGCCCTGAGTTCCTTTGCCCATTGACCCAGCGTCACCTCCGTAAGCAGACTCTGCCTTGCCCTCCTTCAGCGCTGACGGGGCCCTCGGAGTGAGCGTCAGCGCCCCGGGCGGCGCCATCGCCTCTGTCCCCAACTGGACGCTGCGGGGCACCCAGCTCATGAACGGCACGTCCATGTCGTCTCCCAACGCCTGCGGGGGCATCGCCCTGGTCCTGTCAGGTGAGGAGCCGTGGAATCTCCTGCTGGAGCCGCGGGTCGTCGGCTCTTCCCCACGTCTCAGGCACAGTTTAAGTACGCGTAATGAGGTAGACGTGACTCGGTGAAACGGGTTTCAGGAGGATCATTTTACACTTCACCTTGCTGTTCGGTCACTGAGTGGTGTCTGACTGTGAGCCCGTGGACTGCAGCGTGCTAGGCTCCTCTGCCCTTCCCTGTGCTTCATCTCAGTCCCGGTTCTAAAATCCAGGGCTTATTTGTTTATAAGCTTGGTTAAGTACGTGTGAAGTGTCTAGACAGTTTCATAAAGTAAATTTGACAGCATAAAATAAAGTCAGATTGTAGTCATAAAAAGTAATTGAGTACCTCTCTGTTTTTGCAGACAGATATATCTGTTCTCTAAAGTTCTCAGGGCAAGAAAATGCAGTCGAATTGGTAATGACCTTGCCCAAAGTAAAGTGCCGGGTGGAGAATAATTTATGTGAGCATAATGGTTTGAACACGCATTCAGTCAGCAAGTGTATTTATTGGCTGTTACTGACTATTAAGCTTTATTTTGGATCTGGGGCTAAACTGGGGAACAAAATATCAAAAAGACCTGCCCGTGTGGAGTTGATATTAAAGTTGGAGGAGGAACGGACTATGAACAAAGTGAAAAATGGCCTCCATGACATAGTAGAGGGTAGGGAATGTTGCCATGGAGCCGGTGACGTGGACCACGGGGAGGCGGGCCTTTCTAGGTTGACATGCAGGCGGCTGCATTGGCGGGGGGATGGGGCCATCGGCACCAACCAGGGCTCCCCCCTCGCTCTGCCGTGCAGCCTCTCCAAGGGTCTCGGGCTCGCTGGTGCCTCTTGTCTGGTGCACTGTGCTCTCTGCCTGGAATTCCTTTCCTGCCAGGTCTTGGCCCTGTGAACACCTGTTCATTCCCTGAGAGCCAACCCAGTATCTGTTCTGATGGAGCATCGCCCTCTGCTGGATGCTCCCTGACAAAATTGTTCGCTTTCTCAGTTGGCTCCTACGCTGCCATTGTGTCCCATGTTGGTTTGGTTCTTGTTCTACACTCTCATGAGTATTTATTTGCATGTTCAGTTCTGGAGAGGACAGGAGTGCCCTCTTACTCGTTTCCACCTCTCATGACAGTCATCATCAGAAGGTGGACGGCTGGGTGGCCTCTGTCGTGTGGACAGTCACCCCCAGCCTTGTCCCCTGGTGTTGACCAGGAGGCTTGTCTTCAGCGCCAGCGCCTGGGACCCGGTCTCCAAGGTGCTGATTTAGTTGCGTGTGCCCTGAGCATCTTTCTGGCTTGTTTCTGTACCCCTGGTGTTTATCCTGTGCACCCTGGTTGAGACCTTCTGCTGGTGACCACGTTGTTTGACCAGCAGTTTCTAAGGAAAACATCATTGGAATGCCTTTTGGTCCCTGTGCCGAGCCCACCTTCATGCTGTTTCATAGTGGGCATGCAAAAGTGTTCATTGAATGAAGTCTTTGTGCTATGAGTCATACTGTTTGTCAGATTTTTAAGGAAAAAAAAAGATTTAAAAATGAGTGTTGAGACACAAAAACATTAAAAGCATAAAACGTACATGTTATCCATACTAGGGCAGGGGGAGGCCGGGGAAGAGTTTCAGGTAACTGTCTTCTGTAATAAACACTAGTTTCTTGATTTCATTTTTTGATTTTAGGTCTGAAAGCTAATGATGTTAACTACACAGTTCATTCGGTCAGAAGAGCTCTTGAAAACACTGCAGTGAAGGCTGACAACATAGAAGTGTTTGCCCAAGGACACGGTATTATTCAGGTATTGTTTGTTTGAGGAGCAGGTTGTAGATCAATAGGATAATATTTTAGCTGTTATTGGATAATGTCCCTATCATAGTGATGATTGAGTTTTTCTAATTGTAGACTATATGGCCAGAGTAGTTCTCTGAACTATAAGCAAAGAAGGTATGAAAAGAGATTTTATAGTTGAATTTGTGGTGCTAAGAGAGAAATGTAATTGATGTAGGACATATAGAGAGATGGCGGAGGACAGCGGGTAAAAGCTGACCAGGCAAAATGGCACGTGGAGGATTCCTAGTGTCATCGCTTGGGAGTAAGAGGGTGAAGTGGAAGGTGAGTCCAGTGGCTAGACCAGTGTTTTGTCCAGTGAGACAGAACTGCCCTCGTAATGGGGTTTATCGTGTAGTTCAGAGAGGCAGATGTTGAAGCTGACTTCTTGCTTGTACTTTGCTACAACTGAAATGAAATGGGTGATTTGCAATAGATTTTTTTGACCCAACTATGTGTATCTTACTGTTTGTATCCTTTTAATTAGGTCGATAAAGCCTATGACTACCTCGTTCAGAACACATCATTTGCTAATAAATTAGGTTTCACTGTTACTGTGGGAACTAACCGTGGCATCTACCTCCGAGATCCTGTTCAGGTGGCCGCACCTTCGGATCATGGTGTTGGCATTGAACCTGTATTTCCAGAAAATACTGGTGGGTGATAGCCAGACAGTAAGCTCACATGCTCTTGTTTTTGGTTTGAATTGCACTGTAATAGAGAAGTGCTGTTTAGGCCGATGATTTAAAGAGGAAATAGGAGTCAGCAGTGTTAATATTGTTGTAGATTTCAGAGCACAGGGGACACTGATGGCAGCTGGGGACCCTGATAGAGTGGCAGCTGAGTTAGCAGTGTGACTGCAAGAAAATGGTAGAGTGGGCCTTCAGTCACCCAGAGCTCTTACTAAATTGTGGATCATAAAGCATCAGATGCCTTTTCTTTCCCACCTTTACTGCTTGAGTGTAAGACCCAGATTTTGGTTGGAGAGTGGGAAAATTAGAAGCAACCAGGGAGACCCCCAGCTCAGTGAATGTAAACAAAATTGTCATCACTGTAAATTAGGGGTCTCTTAGCTTCTGTTAACTGCACGCAGTATGAAAAATAGGCAATAAACGCCTTATGTTAAGGTTGCGGCCGTGTTGGATGAGCGCATGGATGAACCCCAAGTGGGCTGAAATACGTGTGAGGGAGACTGTGTGACTGGTGTGTGTGGGCTGTGCGAGGGGAGCCCATGCCTACTCCCTTTTGCAGCCAACCGCGCTTGCCTGCTGCTGAATGTTGAGAGATGACAGAACGTTTTTAAATGGAAGAAGAGGAAAACAGAGCTAATCTTCACTTTTTGGTTTTTTTAATGCCAGAAAACTCTGAGAAAATATCCCTCCAGCTTCATTTAGCCTTAACTTCGAATTCATCGTGGGTTCAGTGTCCCAGCCATTTGGAACTCATGAATCAATGCAGACACATAAACATACGTGTGGACCCCAGGGGCTTAAGGGAAGGACTGCATTATACAGAGGTACTCACCTGTCTATCTTCATTTCTACTTTCTTTGCACTGGGTAGGAGTGTTTATGTGCCAGGCTGTTTCCCCATTAGTCTGAGTAAGTCAGTGGTTGGCCTGCATATAGTTGTTTAGAGTGTTTGCCATTGATATGTGATGTGACATCAGAAAATTGATGCCAGGTTTTACTTAGGACCTTTCAGCTTTAATATGAAATGAATTTATTCTGTGAGTAGGTCCACCTTCTTTCCTTCTCCCTTTTTAAAGAAGCTTTGTTTGTGGATACTGACACTTAACTCTTTTCTCAAGGTATGTGGCTACGACATAGCATCGCCCAACGCAGGCCCTCTGTTCAGAGTCCCCATCACCGCGGTCATCGCAGCAAAGTAAGTGCCCAGTCACCACCAGCCTGCTGTTCGTGTAATTATGAGGTGGCTGTTCATGGAAATGGGCTGAGCTTGTAAAGGATCCACAGGCCAGAACCAAGGAACTGGGTTTTAGTTCTGCTCCTCACTCAGCATCCAGGGTGGCATGTGGTCAGTCAGCCGTTCCTTGTTCACAGTGAGGATGACTAATGGCATCCGCCACCTGCCCTCCACCAGGGTGATGGTGCCCTCCCAACTGCCCGGTCTGGAGGCCTGAAGCCTCTGCAGTGTCTTGACGTTGACTTGAGCCCTCCCACCCCAACCTCACTGCCACCGCCGCCATCTCTGGAATCACATCATCTCCTGGTTCTTCCGCATTTCCAGTCCCCTCTGTTTCTAGACTCTTCCCTTTCCATCTTGTCTTCCACCCCAGACTGAAGGATCAGGTCTGATCATGCTGCTTCCGTATAAGGTCTTCAGCGTCTCACCCGAGGATCCTGCTCTGCAGATCGCCAGTGGTGGTCCTGCAGAGCCCATGTCTCCTGCGGCTCCATCACCACATTCCACATTCCCACGAGCTCACCAGAGCAGACCCTCCCGCTCTCTTCAGGACGGGCCCGTTTGCACAGCTAATTCTTGGCTTCAGTCCCCTATCTCCTAACCCAATGACCAGGCAGGTTCCTGGTCATCCCGACTGAAAGAAGTCCCTCCTTTCCGCTGCTTGTCACTTTTACATGCCTGTGGTCCAGGCTTTAGCCAGTGTGCTGTCGTTTTTAATTTACCCCATTTGACTTGAGCCCACAGAATACTCAGGGCCTGCATCTTACATAATCCCACATGGGGCCCACTGTACAGAATAGACACAACAGATGATCCAGTGCATGAAGGGCAAGACTGAGATGAGCGTTCTGGAAACAGTGGGAAATTCTGAGTTAGCACTTTCTGATGAGTTAGTTGCACAGTAATATTTAATATGCAGTAGGTCTCAGCTTGTATGAAACACGGAGATAACCAGTGACACGGTGAAAAAATGGTAGAACGGTTAAATTCTCAGCCGCATTTTCCCTGGAAGTCTAGTAGGAACTTAGACGAGGTAACGTGTAAGATTCAGGAATCAGCTCAGACCTCTTCTGGTGGAAGCTCTGGGACCACTCTGCACAAACGGAGCACTTTGCATCCTTTCCACGAGCACTTCCCGTCTCCCAGAGCTCGCTACGTTCAACATCTCTGCTGGGTTTTCTGTTCCGACAAGTCTGGCCGAGGAAAAGGGAACCAGTACATTCATTGTTGTGTCTGTAGCTTCTAACAGCTGTGCCGCCGATGTAGTAGGCACTCATTAAATGTTTGTCACACTGAGCAGAGTTAATCCTTAGTATCTGCTTTAGCTTTCCAGCATTTGACTTTGTGTTTCACTGATCCTTTACAAAAATCCTATGAAAGTAGTTTTCCTTCGTACTGTGTCATTTCTGGCATGGGTGTATTTTGAAGCTACGAAAGGGATTAATTTTAATAGCAGTTTCAGAGGGAGAAGACAGTATCACAGTCACAAAATGTTGCCTTTGATTTTAATATTTTAGACTCAAAATAGTCCAGATTCTGGTTTTTGGACAATTCTGTGGATGTTTTAGAATTCCGTTAACAACAGCAACAAAAAAGAACTGTGTGTCTTATAGACAAATTATAAAACAAGTGAAAAGCAGAAAAATCACCCATACTGGGCTCCCCCAGTCTCTCCCTGCTAAGACGTTGCCAAGATGAGATGATGCTGTGCCTACCGTTTTGTTCCCAGCCTTTAGCTTCCTGTGTTCATTTCTCAGGAGCTATTGAAATCTAGAGTGCTGGTGGGTTTACAACATGAAGCCCTTTTTAATGAGAGTATCATGTGTAATCATTAATTTTTATTAATTTTCAGAGTAAATGAATCAACACATTATGACCTAGCCTTGACAGATGTACATTTTAAACCTGGTCAGATTCGAAGGCATTTTATTGAGGTTCCTGAGGGTGCAACATGGGCTGGTAAGTAAGATTAGAGTCAGTCTTGCCCACTTGTCTTTTTTTTTTTCTTTAATTGGAGGATACTTGCTTTACAATGTTGTGTTGGTTTCTGCCATACAACAGCATGCCTCAGTCAGAAGTCTACATGTCCCCTCCCTCTTGAACCTCCCTCCCAACCTCCCACCCCCACCCCCTTGTCTTTATGTGGATTCTGAAGGCCAGAGCGGATAAACCAAGGGGGAGAGATTAGGAAAACTTACCAGTGAAGTTGATAAAGGGATACTAATGGAACTTAGGCATGGTAACGAAGAGGTTTCTAAAATTAAAGCCCTCTTTATCAGGAACTGATTGGTTTTTAGCTAAAGCAAGAGGAAAGGCTGAACTTAGCAACAGAGGAGGAAGCGATTTTAAAAGTCCCCCAACTAGGATCATTGTGTGTCCGTCCGTGCACTGCTGCTGTTTTGTGTTCTTTGCAGCATAGCAGTTGCTCATTTAAATCCTGATTTGTTTATTTTCCATAGCTAACTTTTCTACCCTCTCATCTTAATTAATATTCTGTCAATTCATTGTTTTTAAGGAAATATGCAGGTTTCCTTTGAATGTATCATTTTATTCTTGATAGCTGATTCCCCTAACTAGGTGTAGGCGTTATGGAAACCATTTTGTGTCCCTCTGAAATCTCAGCAGTGAAAATGTTGCCTCTTGCCTTCTTACCTCAGAGGTCACCGTGTGCTCCTGTTCTTCTGAGGTGTCTGCCAAGTTTGTCCTTCACGCAGTGCAGCTGGTGAAGCAGAGAGCGTACAGAAGTCACGAATTCTACAAATTTTGTTCCCTTCCAGAGAAAGGAACGCTCACTGAAGCTTTTCCTGTCTTAGTAAGTTTTAATTAACAGTCTGAAATCCTAAAACCGTTTCCATTTGTCTTTCATGTGGGCTGTTGTAGTTCAGTCGCAAAGTCATGTCCAACTCTTTGTGACTGCAAGGACTGTAGCCCAGCAGGCTCCTATATCAATGGGATTCTCCAGACAAGAACACAGGAGTGGGTTGCCACGCCCTCCTCCAGGGCATCTTCCTGACCCAGGGATCAAACCCAAGTTTCCTCCTTGGCAGGCGGATTCTTGACCGCTGAGCCAGCTGGGAAGCCCTTGGTATGGGCTGAGGCCAGGTGTTTTGATTTGATTTGATGGTTTGTATTCAGAGAGCACTGGGCCTGTGCATTTTATTAAAGCTGAGTAATGTCAGAAGGCAGGTCATCTTACTGAGATGCTTAAGACCAAGTGAGGGAAACAATAATCTCTTTAACTCTTAAATAATTTAGTCACAAGAAAGGTCTGGTATGGTAGATGCTGATGCTTCACAAAGTGGACTGTGGTTGAAACTGTTTTCTCATTGTATGGTAGACTATTTCCATATTTAAGACTTTTCTGTTTACTTTAGTCATTTTATTACTGCCCTGTTGTTGAGAATCCATGAGGTTAATTTGCTCTATAGGTGAAAACTGCCACCCCTTCCTACAAATTACTTCAATGTGGCAGATTTCCATGCTTACCTATAGTGTGAGAAATGGGGGCTTCCTTCTAGAAGCTGGGTGCACTGATGACCTTCTTTAAACTTGCTACTCAGTGTTTTGAGTTGGACCCCTTATCTTTCCATTATCTCTTCTCAGAAGATAAGTGATCAGAAGATAAACTTTCACTTGTGTTCTTATATGTGTTAGAGTAATATGATTCATCTTTAAACTTTCTAGTGCAAAGAATGTTCAAACTACCACACAATTGCACTCATCTCACATGCTAGCAAAGTAATGCTCAAAATTCTCCAAGCCAGGCTTCAACAGTATGTGAACCACAAACTTCCAGATGCTCACGCTGGATTTAGAAAAGGCAGAGGAGCCAGAGATCAAATTGTCAACATTCACTGGATCATCAAAAAAGCAAGAGGGTTCCAGAAAAACATCTACTTCTGTTTTATTGACTACACCAAAGCCTTTGACTGTGTGGATCACAACAAACTGTAAAATTCTTCAAGAGATGGGAATACCAGACCACCTTACCTGCCTCTTGAGAAATCTGTATGCAGATCAAGAAGCAACAGTTAGAACCAGACATGAAACAACGGACTGGTTCCAAATTGGGAAAGGAATACATCAAGGCTGTGTATTGTCACCCTGCTTATTTAACTTATATGCAGAGTACATCATGCGAAATGCTGGGCTGATGAAGCACAAGCTGTAATCAAGATTGCTGGGAGAAATATCAGTAACCTCAGATAGCAGATGACACCACCCATATGGCAGAAAGCGAAGAAGAACTGAAGAGCCTTTTGATGAACATGAAAGAGGAGGGTGGAAAAGTTGACTTAAAACTCGACATTCAGAAAACTAAGATCATGGCATCTGGTCCCATCACTTCATGGCAAATAGATGGGGAAACAATGGAAATAGTGAGAGACTTTATTTTCTTGGGCTTCAGAATCATTGCAGATGGTGACTGCAGCCATGAAATTAAAAGATGCTTGCTCCTTGGAAGAAAAGCCATGATCAACGTAGACAGCATATTAAAAAGCAGTGACATAACTTTGCCAACAAAGGTTTGTCTAGTCAAAGCAATGGTTTTTCCAGTAGTCATGTATGGATGTGAGAGTCGGACCATAAAGAAAGCTGAGCGCCAAAGAATTGATGCTTTTGAACTGTGGTGTTGGAAAAGACTTTTTTTTTTAAATCATGGAGATATTTGTTTTTAAATCTTTATTGAATTTGTTACAATATTGTTTCTGTTTTATGTTTTTGTTTTTTGGCCACAAGGCATGTGGGGTCTTAGCTCCCCGACCAGGGATCAAACCAGACACTCCCTGCATTGGAAGGCAGAGTCTTAACCACTGGACCACCAGGGGAGTCCCCTGGAAAAGACTCTTGAGAGTCCCTTGGACTGCAAGGAGATCAAAGCAGTCAATCCTGAAGAAAAGCAGTCCTGAATTGAAAGGACTGATGCTGAAGCTGAAACTCGAATACTTTGGCCACCTGATTCGAAGAACTGACTCATTGGAAAAGACCCCGATGCTGGGAAAGATTGGGGGCAGGAGAAGAAGGGGATGACAGAGGATGAGATGGTTGGATGGCATCACCGAATCAATGGACATGAGTTTGAGCAAACTCCAGGAGTTGGTGATGGACAGGGAAGCCTGGAGTGCTGCAGTCCATGGGGTCGCAAAGAGTTGGACACGACTGAGCGACTAAACTGAGTATGCTGATTACTAGAAAATTTAAAACTCAGTATTCAAGAAACAGCTTTTGTTTTTGATTTTTTTAAGTAAGAATGAAGGGAGGAACCATAATTTCATTTGACTTTGGTTGCCAGGCAGCTCTGAGCCCAAGACTACTACCAGTAACTACTGAATATGCCTACACAGCTGTCATACCCCTTCTCTTGCCATTGTTCTTAATGATTTTTCCTTTGGTCCTGTTTTTATTCTGGTTGTTTTCATTGTTAATTTATTATATGTACTTGGAAACCACCTCAGATCTCTTAGGACAAGCACTTTAGGATTATAGGTAGATAACTATGTATTTAAATACCGCGCTCTGTCTCCACAGTTGATTTGTGTAACTCCATGCGTAGCTAATAACAAGGTTTGTTGAGTTTTCTCTCGGTACAAATAGGAAAAGTTTGAAACCATAGAACTGCTTTGAGACATCTGTTTGTATTTGGTGATTCACGCATTTACAGTATGTTTCATTTTTCTCTGTAGGGCGGGAAAGCAATCGAGTTTTGCATTGCTCGCTGGTGGGCGAGTCTCAGTGATGTCAACATTGACTACACTATTTCTTTCCATGGGATTGTATGTACTGCTCCACAGTTAAACATTGTAAGTTCACCTTTCCATCATTTTCAAGGTCAATTATGCATGTTACTGTGAAATAATGTCAATGGTTGGATTTAAATTTTAATGGGGACGTTACCTATGTTCAGGAAATAGCAATAGTCTTTGTTCATGGGTGCTTATAAACTTTGTATTTGACACATTTATCTGAGGTTTAAGTATTTTAAAATGCAGTTTCTTTTCAGTAAGTTGGAGTTACTAATTTGGTAAATATCCTTTGTAGCATGCATCAGAAGGAATCAACCGTTTTGATGTTCAGTCCTCCTTGAAGTATGAAGACCTGGCTCCCTGCATAACTCTGAAGAGCTGGGTCCAAACACTGCGGTATCTTAAATGTTTCAGGGCTACAGTGTTGGGTTTCAGGGGGGGTGATGGGAGGGCCCTCTTCACTCTTTGGAAATCCAGGGTTTTTTTTTCCTTAAGTCATGTGAAGGCTGGAGATGAAAATTCACTGCATGACTTTCCAGCTTAGAAAACTGGACAGGTCTCTGGGAGGCAGCCCCAGAGTAGCTTCTGGCCTTAAATGACATGTACCTGGAACCCCTGGGGGGCACCTGGCAGGACCCACCCTGTGTCGAGGGCAGGACTGTCTGCGTTCAAACCTGTCCTTCAGCCTTGTTAAGGATCGTCACCCTAGTACTGGATCTGATTACATTAGGACTCTTAGTTGGTAGTTGAAAATGTTTTTATCATGAAAAGGTTGTTGCCTTTGTAATATTGCAAAATTTAACTGTGTGTGTTGCTATAGTTCAGTCAATAAAGAATTATATAAATTGATGTTTAAAATGTTATAAAATACACTGAAAAGGACAATGTCCAGGAATGTTCTGTTATCGGTTATTGTGATTTGCCATAGTCTTCGCTGATTATAGTTCTCTCTCATTAAGTGAACCCTTGACTCTTATGCAATTGTCTGATTACAGCCCACTGAGTGCAAAAACAAAACCTTTAGGATCAAGAGATGTTCTGCCAAATAATCGTCAACTTTATGAGATGATCCTGACTTACAACTTTCATCAAGTAAGTGTTTGTGTGATCAGGTATACCCTTGCAACAAGTTTCTGTGTTTTTATGAATCATAAAATAAAAAATGGAAGGGCAGTGTATTCAGTGGGGGATGTGTGTGTGTGTGTATACATACATATATATGAAATAGAATCAAATAAATAACACTGGCTAATTTAGAATTATTCTTTGGGAAATTATGATATTTAATGATGTAAGCACCATTCAGATCTGAAGTCACAAATTCTTACTTAGTGGTGACCTGACCTTTGAGTCTTAGTTTTTGTAATCACTGACGTCTGTCCTCCAACACCTGTCCTCTGGTCCAGTGTCTTGTCAAAGCCAGCTGCCTTCTGATTATGGAACTAGGCCTCTTTGCTCTCTGCATTGACACAGTGAGACGTCAGAATGGCTCCTCGGTTGAATGGGTGGTAAAGGTAGTTGAGACGAGCATAAATGTCAGATCGAAGTTTATGGAGAATCAGTAGAATTTTATTGAAGCATAATATGAGCTACTGCTAGAGATGTTTGATACTGGTGGATTGTCTAATTTCAACCTTATAAATATATTTGTTTTATTAAAACCCAACAAATTAAATGTCCCCAAGAATATATATTGCTTTATAAATGAATGCAATTAGCTAGGTTTGTGTTTTTTAAACCTTGCAATGGAGAAATACCTTTTATTAGTCCCTAAATACTGAGTGTTCTGCGTTTTTAAGATTGGTTACCTCAAGAAAATGTTTTTAATACTTTTAATGTAAGTTTCATTAATAACAGCATCACAGATCTACATTAGAAATTGTATAAGCCATGTCAAGTAATCATTCTTCTTCTCTTTTTTTTTTTTACAGCCCAAAAGTGGGGAAGTGACCCCCAGCTGCCCGCTGCTTTGTGAGTTACTGTATGAGTCAGAGTTCGACAGCCAGCTCTGGATTATATTTGACCAGAACAAGAGACAGATGGGCTCCGGCGATGCGTATCCTCATCAGGTAAGAAGTAGGCCGTGATTTTCAGGATTCACAGAAGCCGCTTCCTGAGCCGATGAATCCCGGATTCTTGCTCTGGTGACGCCCCTGCTTTGTGATGCCGAGTGGGTGTGTGTTCAGTGCTTGACCCAGACACGGGGCTGGCAGCTTCTCCGTCTGCTGCAGCTGCTCAGCTGCACCTTTGAGCTCCTTCTGGCTTTGGGTTGAGGGGGCCCAGAAGGATGCTCATGGACACCGGCTGGCAGGGCCTTTTATTATTCTCCTTCCAACCCCATGCTCGCTGCCATCTGAACGCTGAGAGCAAACCATCAGGATATGTGAGCTCCAAAAAGTAGTCCCAGGTCTGAGCTGGATCAAGAGCACAATGAGAGGGCCAGGTGTCCTCTGCTTATTAGAGCTCTGAGACGCGTCCCTTCTTGGTGGGCTGAGTAGTGAGCACTGACTGTCCGACAGGCACTGTGCCTGGCACTGTCATTTGGAAAGAAAACAGTCTCTTAATCCTAGGATTTATAGAAATTTTATCCCTGATTGAAATATTATGAACAAGAAATGACATACTTCCTGTAATGTTAGTAATTCTGTGCTAAATAGTAAAAATAACCTATGCAGGGTTTTCAGTCATTCAAGGAATGGTTTCCTTTTTCATCAAAGTGAGGCCAGGCACGTGTCCCTTGTGCAGATGGGTTATTAGTGCAGCTGTTCCTGTGGTTGCCTTAGTCTCAGGAGAACCTATTGCTGCAGAGAGGAGTGTTCCGTCCTCTTGAGCAGCTTGCCTGGATGGAGCGTAGTGCTGAGTAGATCCGTGTCCCTTCATCCCCACGGGCTCCCATCTTTCCCGTCTGCAGTAAGTGGGGTGGCATGTTGGATGTGATCTAAAGCTTACCAGTCGTGTGTATGGAAACACGTGTATGTCTGTCTTAGGTATTACACAGCACCTCAGTTTGGCTCATTCTTGTGTTGTTTTATACGTGCCTATGAAGACCCATGAACAGGGAGATCATTGCCTTTATGAGTGGAGACGGGGTCAGCTGAGAGCATAGGAGCAGCCTGTTGCTGTGGGAGGTACAGGGCTCCAGAGCCAGAGCCGCCTTCAACTCCCCGATTCTCTACTCTATGTGACCTTGGCCAGGTCACGTGACGACTCTGAGCCTCACCCTTAATCCCTGCACAGTGGGGATGTTGTGCGCGTGAAAATGTGTGCGTCGTAAGTTGCTCTGTGCATCACACACTAAGCGCTGTGTAAGGGGGCATTCCTACTGTCTGTCCCCTTACGTTGTAACTTTGGTCCATGTGGCTCAACTTCACTTTTCCCAAATGCTTCTCTTTTTCAGTATTCCTTGAAACTGGAGAAGGGAGATTATACAATTCGACTGCAGATCCGTCACGAGCAAATCAGCGATCTGGAGCGTCTGAAAGATCTCCCATTCATTGTTTCTCATAGGTTGTCTAATACCTTGAGCTTAGATATTCATGAGAATCATAGCCTTGCACTTCTAGGAAAGAAGAAATCCAGTAACTTGACGTTACCCCCCAAATACAACCAGCCGTTCTTTGTCACTTCCTTGCCCGACGACAAGTAAGTGAGAACGTGGCTGCTCTCAGTGTCTGCCTGATTCTCTGTGGTCTTTTAAGCGCTACTTTATTGCACGAGGCTACACTTACACTGTGTTGTCGTTCACCTTTATAGACTAAGGTTATTCCTCCCTTTGGTTTTTGAAATCTTAGCTGTGGGAATTGTTTCAGAATGCAGTTGTTGTGATGGTTTTCCCCCTAATTATCCTAGTGAAACTTTCTCTTTTGTTCCTTTTCTCCTCTTTTGAATCTTCTGCTTAGAATACCTAAAGGGGCTGGACCTGGGTGCTACCTCGCAGGATCCTTAACGTTGTCAAAGACTGAACTTGGAAAGAAAGCTGTAAGTAGCTTTTTTTTTTTTCTGTTTACATTGAAATTGCCTGTTCCAAAATTTCCTTTTCTTTAAAAATGGAAATTAATTCCACATTTCAGTAAAAGAGAAGATCTCTTCGGAAAATGAAACGTGATAGTTTTTTTTCCAAGTTACTAGTAAAAGTTAATTAATGTTTGGTTGTATTTTTATATAGTTAGTATTCTTTTTTCCCAAGTCTAAGTTCTTGGGCCTTGAACCTGTCCTGTCTTGCACGGTTACTGTATTTGAGCTTCCCATGAAATATCTAGATCCAGATCAAACTTGCCTTAAGTGAATGGGATGTTTACGATTAGAGAATCTATCGAGTTTTAAGTAATGTAATACTGTGGATAGAGGAAAAAACCAGATCTTCTTAGGTGACTTCTAAAAACTAGTCAAAGCAATTATTGCTAATAAGCAGTAGTTTTCACTTGTACAGATCTTTCTCTTACTGGAATTTTGTGTAATTGTATAGATAACTGCAAGATACTTCTTTTGGTGTTGTAGTTTTAAAATTGTGCCTCTTGTTAAAAACATATCTGGTTGTTAGATTTTAGAGGTAAATGTTAGATTTGATGGTGTCTGTTTTGGTTTCCATCTGTTTTCATCACAGATTTATTGAGAACAGTGTTTATATAGGTGTATCTCCCTTTGTCATAAAGTCATTTCAGCTCCATGCCAGTAAAAGTTGTCGTTCTTACAATTTTATATTTCTCTTTAGCTTTAGTTCTTACAAAGTAAATCTACCACTTAATTCTGGAATTTATGAGTACTGCTATCAAAATGAATAGATCTCAAACATCTTAACAAGTATGCTCATTCATTTTTTACCACTGTTGAACCAAAGATGGTTTATTTGCTGACAAAGAAGCGTCATCACTTAATGACTTTTGTCTTTAGAAGTTGTTTTCCCTGCCATTGCTTGAGTCTTTTTTCAGTTCATACTATTTGCTTATGTGTTCTTTAGTATAAGTTATAAACATTTCAGTGCAATGTGAAGTGAATCAGTAGTTACTGGAATTCATAGATGCACTGATTTTGAGAAGTCCTAGTAGTCTTTTTTAGGGAGATTTCATTTTCCAGTAGGGGGAACATTGCTGCCTCTGCTGTGGGGCTTCAACAGCAAGGCTTCTCATCCAGACCACTCTTCTGAAGCACCCCCTGCCTGTGATGAGTAAGGCAGAAGAGCATTGTGATCGTGGAAGTACGTGGAAGCCACTCAGAGCTCTGCTTCCGGGCTGTATTCTTTAAGAGGCCATTGTGAAATGAAATTATAAACAGATGGGATTGACTATAGTTATTACTTACCAGGGTAGATTTTCTTGAGGAAACCTAAAGCTATAGAGTTAACTGTCATTTGCAGCACATTGTTTATTTCATCTGACCTCAGTCTGGGGCTGCGTTTCTTACGCTTTGGGCAGTGGCGAAGGTAACTGTGGTTCACGTTGCTCCTCTCTGACGCTCCCAGTCACCTCGAATGATGCTGTTCTAGCGCCTGGACACGTGTGCTTGCTGTGATGTCCTTGAAAATCCGGCTCTGAACCGTCAGCTAACTTTAACGTCTTCAAAACTGTTCTGATAACTGATGGGATTTTGCTCTACAAATTGTTGAAATAAAAGTTGAAATACATTGACCCTTAGGAATGACATATTTGAGTGCACTTTTATTCCAAAAAAAAAAAAAAAAAACCAATTCAAGTGGCAGGATTGCTTTCTTTAAAAGCCTGCCATTTTGGTGACAGACCTGACCCTTCTAAGTTCTGTGACACATCCAGGTAGAACGGAAGCTGGAAGAGAATTAAACAGAGGTGGTATCGCCATCCTGTGTAGATTTCGCATGTTTTCTTACAGAATGTCCTTCTAACTCCCAGGGGCAGTCTGCAGCAAAACGACAAGGAAAATTTAAAAAGGTACTGATTGTCAGTTCTTTAAAAAGATGTCTTAAAGCCTTATTTGCATATTAGTTAAACTTCTTTTTCTGTCACTATTATCTTTTTAAAAACATCTCTCCCTTAGTTTCCTTTCTTTAAGTTCTGCAGTATAATGCTTTTAGCTTTTCAATGTTGACATACTGCTCTCTGAAATTTTTTTTCCTGCCATAAATTTCTTAAAGACCCCTGGTTTATTTGTGTATAGAGAAAATTCTAATGCTATTCATTTCGTCCTCTACGTATGACTAAGGAATACTACTTAAACTTTTGAATTTCTAAAATCATATAAAGAGATGAATGTGTTTTTTTTTTAGCTATATATGACAAAGTTATTTTTAAAGTCTAAAGACATTTCTTAAGTGGAATGATTTGATTAATAAAATAGTATTAAAATATTTAAAGTGAAGTTTATTACCTGCCCTTGCATCTTCTTAGTTCTAGAAAGGCAGAGACAAAAAGAACAGTGGATGTAGCAGGAACAGAAGTAAGAACTGTTGGCCCAAAATTAAAACTTACACTGAGCAGGATCAGAGTTTAAGAGCATAACTAGGAAGTGACCTGATCCGCTCCCCTGCTGCTTTTTAAGACAATCTCTGAGTGACTGCTGGAGCAAAATTTAACCTGAAAAACTCTTCTTCAAGTCTGCTTTAGAGGAGAGGTTACATGGTTACTAAGCTCTTTGGTGAGGACCTGCTGGCATCATGCCTTGTTATAGAGATTTATGGCTCACGCAGGAAGTACTGTAGGGCAAGAGTTAGTGTTTTGAGATAGAAACAAAAGATAACGCTGTTTCTAGTGATTTAGAAAATTCATAGTGATCTGAAAACGAGGATCACCATTTTATAAAAGATAAAATGTCTTTATTAAAATAACTTCTGAAATTCTGTATTACTATGTAACGGTAAAGACTGTTCAAACAAAATGCACCACTGGGGAATAAAGGAACATTGTCTTCCCTGAAGACCACATTCCTCAACTAAGCATCTTCACCCATGTGAAGGCCATGCAGATTCACCCGATGGAACTTCACCAGCGTTAAAACAAAAACAGAATGAAACAAAGTGTCAGTTCATCCGACCCACAAAATTGCAATTTCATTTTGTGTGTAGCTGATCTTTGATTCATTTTGAAAATAGCCTGAAAGCCATTGCTTCAGAGAATGAGGGGCAGGCATTCTCGAAGCCTACTCAAAAGACGGTGCTCGTCTCAAAGGCAGAATGGGTGTTTTCTTCCTGTTCTGTAGTCTGGTTGATCTTCGGGGAGTTTTGGTGAATTTTGTTAGTATTAGATTACTTGAAATAAGAAACTGTCATATGAATAGAAACATTGTTCCTGTGGTTGGAAAGCTTCCAGAGCTGACAGGTGGAGTCACTGCCTCTGTTTCTCCCCAACCTCAGTGCAACTGCGTGTGATACTCTTATTTTAAAAATAACCGTTTTTATAGTTTTCTAATCTCATTACAGTTATAAAATTATATATATAGTATAATTGTATATATTATAAATTTATATAAAATTATAATTTTATGTTTTATATTTTAATTTATATGTATTTTATATAAATATATAATTTATATTTTAATTATATAAAATTATATAATTATTTAATCACACATTATAAAATTATATATATATATATATATAATTTATCACCTGAACAAAATACAAAGTTTTTGTACATAATCTTCAATGGATTTGTCCTCTGGGTCTCAGTGACTTGTGATTTGAAAATGTATGCTACCCATTTTTAAGTTCATTGTAATGTGAAAGAATGTAGTTAACATCATAAATAGCACTCAAATATGATATTAATTTTTAAAATAGCTATTTTACTTTGTGTAAAGATATTAAAATTTTGAATTTATAGTTTTTAAATAATATAAGAGCTAAAGGTATTATGTTTTGAGCCAGAATTTAAATGGTGGTGTGTTTTATTGTCCAAAGAATAGTTACTGGTTTGGCAGATAGGTTTGATTTTCTAACTGTCAATCAATTCAAACACTGATGAAATTCTTTGTGAATAGTTGATTTTTTTCTTTAAAAAAATGCCTACTATTAAGTGTCTGCTGTAGAGAACTTATAGCATTTCTGCTCCGGATAGTCTTTTTTGACTGTCTTTAAATCATAATCAAGATTTCTTTTTATTTAATGGTATAAAATCATTTCTGTTAAATTGACCCTATACTAAGCCCTTTAGAAGATGAGTTGTAAAAATATGTATTGACAAAAAGAACAGATGACTATGATAAATGAAAAATGACTTCTTTTTTTGTTGTTGTTGGGAATTAAAACTACCAAGACCATAATTTTTAATAATAAAAAGTAGTGTTTGTCTTGAAATTTTGTTACAGGATAGTGTTAACATTTATAATTACTAATTTGTTATATATTTAATTTATATAATGCTGATTACATAATCAAGATCCTTCATCATTAACTTCCCCCATCTCTTGCACTTTCAGTGTAGTTTATGGTTGCTATTATTATATGGTTTCTCTCTATCTATATATAGATCTTTGTTAGAGTTCATTGTTAATCATCAGTTCAGTTTAATGGATTGTTCATTTTAAATTCAACTCTTGTTTTCTCTCTTTACTAAAACGTCTTAGCCAGTGCCTTACCTGTGAGCCTCAGAGGAGGCATTGCCTCCCAACAGCGAGGTCTCCTCCTGAAGTTTGTCCTTCTCCCTGCTTGGGCGAGGAGGTGGGGTCCCCAGGGGGACGCACATTAGGTCAGAGTGAGTGCTGGTTGCCCAGTCCCCTGCCCTGGGCAAGTCCAGTACCGCGCAGGAGCGTGACTCCACAGGGAGTGGGGCTCCGGGAACAGTGGAGGTTGGAGGTCACCTCCACCTCGAAGTCTTAAGTGTACGGCCTCTGCTAAACAGATGACACCCGAGTGTCTGTCCCCCTACGAACTTGGCGATGAATCATCGACTCCAGGGTGCACTTGGCTCAAGCGCAGGCCAGTGTCCACCCAGGACAGTGAACCTGGAGAGGCGAGCAGGGTGGTGGCCGGGACCCTTTCCTCTCCCCGGGCTCACGTGTCTCTGGAGCCCTTTGCCTGCAGGCTGTGGCCCCCTGACCTCAGAGGTTGCGTGGGGCCAAAATGGCCAAGAGTGGACTTCTCTGGTTCTTCCCCATCCGTGGGTTTCTGCGCTTTAAATGAGTCCTCCTGAAATAGCAGTTATTATTTTATTAGCACTACTACACAGGAGCTCCCTGCGCTTCCTATTACAGTACCCCCAGATAAAGTTTAATTGTGGAAGCTGTTAGAATGGACATATTTTATGTAGCATTCACACCTCAGAATCCTGTTTTAGGAAAGAGGAAGCCAGTACTGTTTTGTGACTCAACCTGTGTAGAGTTTTTTCCTGAAATTACGTGATTGGGGCCTTAAAAACGTCAACAGTGTCGTTTGTTCCAATTGTAGCAGCTCTGTTAATTTAAACACAAGATTTTAGCTTAGCACCGCTTTTACTATAAACCCGAAGATAGAATTTTAGAAGTTGTCTTAATAATGATGTAATTAGAGCCACCTAGTTATTGTATCAAAAACAGATCCAGCGAGTGTAACATGGGATGTCGTTTCCCAGATGCCGCGTTAACTTTTCTCAAGTGTAGATGTACATGCTAACGAAATCATTGCAAATCAGGTAGTACACAGGCTCTCGTCAGAGCGGAGCTTCTCCGAAGAAGAACCGTCTCTACCTGTCTACTCCCCCTCCTCTCCTGGCCCCCTCGCAGTCGGCCTTTACTGCCCGACCCCGCCCACCTCCCCTGCAGCCCTTCGCCGGTCGGTGGGTCGGTGCCCTCTCCCGTCCGACGCCCACTCTCCGCGGTACCCCCCCCCCCACGCTGTGGGCCACGTCCGGGCTGACCCTCCTCCCGTCTCTCCCCCTGCGGGCCTCGTCCAGAGCCTCGTACGCACCCCCGGCAGACACCGTCGGCCCTGCGCTCACGGGGCGTCCCCGGTCCGTTCATTTCTTCTCTCAGCCGTTCTGTTCAAGCCGTGTCGGGAGACCCGGGCTTCTTGCCAACTTGTTGCACTCTTTCTGCACGTTTGCCCTCTGTCATCCAG
This sequence comes from Okapia johnstoni, assembly GCA_024291935.2. Taxonomy (NCBI): domain Eukaryota; kingdom Metazoa; phylum Chordata; class Mammalia; order Artiodactyla; family Giraffidae; genus Okapia; species Okapia johnstoni. The sequence goes on along the minus strand of CM044321.1, from coordinate 7,681,678 downwards.
TCTCCAAATATCGTATCAGAGAGTTCTTAAGCACCAACCGTAGTGGTTCATCCGTCCAGGATCCAGCGTTAGTCAGCCAAGAGCACAAATCTTCGCTCATGCCACTGCCTTGCGCGCGGCTCTCCTGCTGCGCTCGGAGTAACCCCTGTCCTCTCGAACGCGTCCTGGCAGCTCGGCTTCCTCCCTGTGCCGCCGCCGGGTCTCGGTAGCTCGCCCTGCGCTTGCCTCCCCTCACTCAAGTCTCTGCCCGTGCTGGTCTTGTCCCTGCAAGCTCTCCTTCCTCGCCCTTTTCGCTCCTTTAGGTTCCTTGCAGCTCTTTCATTTAGGTCGCTGAGGCTCCGTGAGCTCAGACGTCAGCTCCTTAGACTGTCTCTGTTACCGACTTTGCCTGCGGGCTCCCCACCAGCCCCCTTACCCACCTGCACACTCTGTGCCCTCCCCTGGTCTGTCCTCTTGATACCCTGTGTCGTTCCTCAAGCTGTTTCTTGACTTACCTGTTGGCTGTCTTCCCGCAGGGCTAAAGGCCCTTGTCTGCTTTGTTTTAGAGCAATTACCTTGCACGTCATGGTGTCTCAGGAAGTTCTAAGGATCGAATAAAGAAAGAAATTTCTCTTTAAATTTACTTAGAAAAGAGGATCTTTCCTTTTTTCAATTCTAATTGATTTCCCTCCTCAGATATAAAATGTGAACGCTCAAACTTTTTTGTAGTTAATCTTTCACAGAAAACCAGGAATACCAAATACACGTACCTGGGGGAAATTTTGTCCTTATTTCCTTTGTTTTAAAGGAGATAGTAGAAGCATCATCTCTCTAAAGTTTGGGAGAAAATGACCTTGATCACAGATTGGAACTTGAGACACATTGTGGCCCTTAGAATCCGAAGTGCAATGTAGTACCGCTCAGGCGCAGCCCGTGTTAACATGCTGTTCAGCTAGTGAAGATTTCTAAGTAAAACAATTGCACACATTAATCTAAGACTGTCTCCACAGGACGTAATCCCTGTTCATTACTACCTGATATCTCCACCAACAAAGACTAAGAACGGCAGCAAGGACAAAGAAAAAGACTCGGAAAAAGAGAAAGATTTAAAAGAAGAGTTTACGGAAGCATTACGAGATCTTAAAATTCAGTGGATGACAAAGTAAGTTCTAAACGGGTTGGAATCCTCCAGGGGTTTACTTTTCTTCTCCCAGCTGCAACAGCCCTTGTGTATATATGCAAAGAGTGTATTCAGAAATGTCAGCAGTGAACAGGAGTGCAGGTACTTTAAAATTTTTCCTGTAATTCCATGTATTTTTGAATTCCCTTTTGTAATGAGAGTTTTTATTTTAATCCTATCCTCATTTGCTCTTTGAAGGGAATTTTATTGGAAGGTGCAAAGAAAACATGTCACTCTTTGCCTGCTCTCCAGAGATAATCAGTGTCCCGTTGTTATTTGTCTCTGTGTTTATACACGTAGCAGGTGGGCGGATACTGTGTCCTGGTTTTCCAGTTACTATTTGGTTATGAGCAAATTTAAAACCACCTTTTTAAGCATCTGGAAATGATCCCGGGGACATGCAGCCAATGGAGGAACAGCAGTTGCTGAGGCCAAGTCGTGGGTGAATTTGGTTGAGAGGTCGGGGCCCCCTCTTGCTCAGCCCCTGCCTTTGAAGCAGAGGGTCTGCCCGGCTGTGTACCACTGAGACCCACCCCAAGGCCTGGAGGTCCTGCCCGTCCTGGGAAGCAGTGATGTCACACCCGGCAGGGCAAATCCAGACCTCAGCTGCTGTTCCTCCTGCCATATAATCAGCAAAAATATAGTTTACTCAGCTTCCCCAGCCAGGAACATTTGTCTCTTTACTCATTTAAGACTTCAGATTTTTCAAGAAAGTGTGAATTTTCCTTCTTTGTAGATCTTAGACCTTTCTAGATCTTTTCATCCTTCTTAACTCTTTTTGAATTTTTTTTTCCCTTCCTTTTGATAAATTGAGTTGTAGCTGGTATGTAGGAAAGCTGTTGATGCTTATTTTTATCCAGCCATCTTACTGAACTCATAATTGAAATAATTTTCAGTTTTATTCTTTTGGTTTTCTAGATACATGTATTTATACTGCCTGCAAATCTCTGTCAATAATTATATTTTAAAATAATGGCAAATGGCCTCACTAGTTTAAGTACTGAGAAAATAAATCCTGACAATTAAAAAAAATAATAATTATTATATTTTATATTGATGCCTTAGGTTATTGACTGGAGGAGCTTCAAAACAATGTTAAATAGGAGTGACAGAGATCCTTTTCTTTCTAAAAGAACTAAATAATGACTGTTTCTTTCTTTCTTATTTGCATAGGCTGGATTCTAGTGACATTTATAATGAATTGAAGGAAACATACCCTAATTACCTTCCTCTGTACGTTGCACGACTTCATCAGTTGGATGCTGAAAAGGTTGGGCATGCTTATTTTTACTATATTACCCTTGCTTGCAGTATTAGATAAGGTTTGCATTTGAAATAAAGGTCCAGTCCTGATCATCTATTCCTGGTGACTGAAAACATGTTTCCTCACCTTGAATGTTCTGTTGAGCTATTTTCACAAAGCTCTGGACTTGGCCATTACTATATCCTTTGGTTGAACATTCTTGCCTGGTCTGGTTCGGTCAGCAGGAGGAAGAGGAGATAGGAAACCCTAAGGATTGCTCTGTTGACCTTGACCTGAAAACACTGGAAGCAGAAGGCAGTGGTCCTGACCTCCTGGAAGCCTGCGCACCTGCAGCAGAAGCAGAGTGCTCCTCCTTTGTGTTTAACGATTGTCCTAGCTCCCAGCTGTCTTGACTGGACCGGCTCCCACTGGGAGCTGTGGCTGTAGATGGTGCTTCTAGCCCTGATCAGCTCAGAGTCCTGAAGGGTTGAGCGTGAGCCAGAGGTACTAAAGGGAGCAGATTCCTGGGGCCACCATACTGCGGTCCCCAAAGTGAGACTCTGGTTTCTAGTTCTGCTTTCTCTCATTTTTGAGATTTCATTAGTAAATCAACGAAGAATTTGTTTCATCAGCTAGTGTTTTTCTTACTCCTGTTTTCATGTGGTGTGCAACTAGGGTAACATAGCCAATCACAATTCTAAACTTTTCATAAGATACCCGGGGAAAGGGTTGCCTTGTAGAAAACAGTTTATGTCTCTATGAACATGTTCTCTCACATAGTCGTACTGTTTAGTGCTGGCAGGGAGTGTAGGGATAGGTATTTTCCCGTCTGCGGTCAAGTTCTCTAAAGATGCTGGTGGTCGTGAAGGTCACACCAGGGGGTAGCACCCGGCCCCAGGCCTGCACAGCCTGCCTGCTCTTGCACCACCGCAGTTGTCAACTCTCACAGTCAGGATGCTCGTCAATAGTTCCTTTTTCTTATTTCTTCTTTTCTTTCCTCCTCAGGAACGAATGAAAAGACTGAATGAAATTGTTGAAGCTGCAAATGCTGTAATTTCTCATATAGATCAAACAGCCCTAGCAGTTTATATTGCGATGAAGACCGACCCCAGGCCTGATGCAGCTATTATAAAAAAGTACCTGACCAGTAAATACTCTTTCTTGCATCTCATTTCTTAGTTACTGTTTTTGGTTATTGAAAATATCCTCCTTTTCTGGTATTTGTTATATCCTTAGCAGTGGAGTTACCAAGTTGGGGATACTCCATCTTTAAATATTTGGTGGTAGTTTTCTCTAGTCATTTAAGAAAAACAAAAGTCATTGGCTTCTCCACCATCAGGTGCTGTTGTGGTGGAGAGATTAGAGTGACTGTGATCATGCAGTCCAGCCATTTGGGGGTCTGTGTGAACTGGACATGGAGAAGCACATAGCAGCCTATAAAACTAATTTTTCAACTATTTATTGACCAATAATAGCATGACGCACTCCAAATTTAGCTTGTAACGCTTAATAAAATGATACGAAATTAGGTTAAAACTATTATCTAGCAACCTCAGTTTTGTGAAACTGGGTTGACAGTAATACTTGAGAAGGGGGATTATAGTTTAGCTTTAATAAACCCTAGTGTAATGTGTAAAACAAGCCAAATTCGTGCATTTATTAGTGTCCTTCTGTGTGAGAGTGTGCTTTCCACGCGCTGCTGTGATGGTCTGCCCTTCGTGAGCTCCTGCCGCCATCTCTTGATGGCTCATCCAGGATCATTTCTTCCTCTGTCGCCTGGCTTCATGTCCAGCCCCAGGGTCCTTAACTGACAAGGGTAGAAATTCCCACCTTCTCTTAGAGTTGCCATAACTAATAAATGGAAGCTGTGCAGACTGCCTGAAAGGACGGTCATTTCCTTTAAAGATTCTGCCTGCTGCAGTCAGGAGTTTTTTTTAGTACAAAATGCTTGATGGTAAACTGCTAGAACTCTTGGCATTACATCGTTCATACTGCTGTTATAGGTCTTATGAATCTTACAAGTAGCAGTTTTCAAGCAGAATAAAATGTTTTCAAAATAGGTGGTTGGCCATTGTCAGCATCCTTCCACACTTCCCAAAGGAGCTTTCTTGAAACATTGCTATGTTATTGTTAATAATTATAGTGGAATTGACTATATCCCAATACAAAATGTTTTTGGTGTTAAAAAAATAATAATAGTGGACAGTGTAGCCACCAGTTATGTACAAGGGATTCCTAGGAGCATTAATTTCTCATTTCCATGCAAAACTGCTTTTTCACTTAAGTCACTTATGTCAACAGTTGTAAGACAACCGTTACTAAGTTTTAATTACATTTAAACTGCAGTTTACTCTGGCCACTAAAGTGTCTAATTGAAGTTGCTTCCTCAAATCTATTACCACCTTGATCAGTCCCTAACTATATTTGATTCAGAGATGTTTATTGAGCAAAACACTGCTTGGGACACCCTTGAGAGGAGTATGAAAAAAAAAATTCACCAGACAGTCTCTACTCTTAGAAAATGTACTGTCTAATACAGAAGATGAAATGGTGACATAGAATGTGACTGAGAGAAGAAGTATTTTAAATTGTGAAGGCTTGTGGGAAGGAGAGCTGACTTATATTTTTCAAGAAGGGAAAAACCTCATGGAATGATAGGTATTTAATCTGAGCAGGTCAGTTCTTGGAAGAGGGGAGGAAAAGAATATTCCAGATACATGGAATCTGGGCTGTTGGATCAGAGAATGTGGAAATAGCAGGGCATCTTAAGGTGATCTAATCCAGGCCCGGCTCGTCCAACACACCCTCCCCCCAGCCTGGCCTCCACCCTCTGCGTCCTCCAGCCCTTCTTGGGTCAGGATGCCACGAGTGACTGGATGTCCACCTCGCCATGCCTGCCCTGCCCTGTTCCACGGCCCACCCTTCTTCACAGAGTGGGCGCAGTGCCTGTGCCTGACCTCTGGGGTTACCGTGAGCAGAAGTGAAGTACTCCTGAGATGTTTCAGATGCCGCCCGGCATCTACAAGGTGGGGGGTGAGGGGGCCCCATTAAATAAAAAGCTGCATAGTTGCCCCAAGTCCGTCCATCCTTCTGTTCTCACGTGCAAAGTGACCAAGCACGTCAGGTCCCCGGAAACGTCTCCATGAGAAGAGTAAGAGTGGGCTCTTTTAAAACTTTGAAACTCTTTGCTGATAAACTCTTAGGCTTCTTTTGGGCATAATTGCATCTGCATTGCAAATGTATGAGGTGGGTACCTTAGGTTGTAGCAGGTTACTGCATTATTTGGGGGTTTTTTCCCTTCTCCTTTTAGTTGTCTTTTGTACTGATTATTGTTGATTTGATAGTCCCTGTGGATTTCATATGGGGCACGTTTCACTCTGCATCCTTCAGAATCCTCCTTACCATTAGATAGCTTGTCTGTTCCGTCTCTGAGTGCCTCCTGGTCATCTTCTCAGCACTTTAATCCTCGTTTGCACACAGGTTGGACAGGGTGCCTCAAATAAGCAAGTTTTCTGAAGCGCACACTGTTCCCCAGAGTGTAGGCTGTTACTGCATTTCATTCAGCAACGGTTTATTGAGTGTTCCGTGCCAGGCATTATTCTGGGCACTTGGAATACATCCAAAAACACAGACGCCTGCCTGGAAAGCAGGGGGCCTCAGGAATGAGAGCAGCAGTTGCGGGACCAACCTCAGAGCTCAGAGTCCTGGCCCTGCCCCTTCCTGACTGGGGCCGTGAACAGATCACCTGATCTCTTTGTGCCTCAGTTTCCTCCTGTGGGAAAATGGGCGATTGGTGGTCGCTTACTCACAGAATTATTGTGAGTATAGGTGACTTAATATGTTAAAATACTAAAACACTTGCTGGCACGTGCAGAGTGAGCATTGCATTTCTGTGCATGTACGGAAGTGCACGACTACAGAAATATGTAATAATTGGTATTTACGAGAAGCCTAAACACTTAGAAGATACTGTTCTAAGAGTTCTGTAGCCCACAGAATTTAGAACCCAGCGCTCTTTCCCCTCTGTTGCATATGGCATGCTGTTTCAACTAAGTACAGCAACCCTAACTCATGCAATCCGTGCGTGTGAATACATGGCTTATGTGTTGTGCCAGCAAGCATCTGTCCAGGGCTGTACGATATTTCTGTGCTGTAAACCTCAGGTGAAGGGTGCATGAGTTTAGTCTCAGATAAGGCTGTGCTCTTAAAGCCGTGTTGCTGACCTGTGGACTGTTCTGGGCTTGCTGTGCAGTGACATGGACAAGCAGAAGTCGACGCTGGTAGACGCGCTCTGCCGGAAAGGCTGCGCCCTGGCCGACCACCTTCTCCAAGCCCAGGATCAGGATGGAGCCGTGTCGAGCGACTCGGAGGGGCGAGAGGAGGAAGGCGAGAGCACCCTGGACTCGCTGACGGAGACCTTCTGGGAAACGACCAAATGGACCGATCTTTTTGACAACAAGGTACCCTTTCTGCTTTTTGTTTCGGCACAGCTCTTGGGGGTGCATCCCAGGCCTCTCTCGGGCCTGGCGGGCTGACCAGAGAGGACAGGGTACATGGACAGAAGCTGAGCTGGGCTCTGAAGAAGCCGCGGTCCTAGCAAGGTGTCCCCCTGGCTTCTCGGCTTTGAAACCACTTGACCGTTGTTTGGTCTGTGTGCACAGTGGCTGGTGGCCATGTTAGTTTGGAAAGAGTTGGAGGGTGTATGTGGGGTTGGAGGCTCGGGTCACACTATTTACGTAGGAGCCCAAGCTGAGGCACCTGGGAGCTATCTTCTAAAAGCCTCCCACACCTGTCCACGCGCTCACTTGTCCGGGCTGGAGGCGTGGGTATTCTGGTCAGTTTACGTGCTTGTTATTTCCCTCCAGGCTCTAGCTGCTGAGTAGTTATCACCTTGATTTATAGCTGATCAGTTTTTAAAACCTAGTTTTAGAAAAAGTAATGTGGATGAGCTTTTTGGATTTTCATTATAGAAGCATTTTAAATCCCTTCCGGCGCTCAGCTATAATTCTTACGGTAGAGATTATGTAACTGCAGGTAGCTGTCAGCCTGCCTTTTTCCTGGACATAAAGGAAATGAAGTCGGTGGAATGCTTCTTACCCAGCACAAACTCTTGTTGCTTGTTTTCAAGAACAGCTATGGTAACTGGTAGTAACGACCTCTGGATGGAAGTAGAAAATTCTTCCTGCCCACCAGGTTTTTCCACCCGAGTACAGAAGTGGTGTTAGAGAAGGAACTCAGTTATGTTCTGGAGACTGAAGGAGTCAGCCCCAGAGGTTAAGAATTTAGATCTGAAATCAGCGCCTGGAGCTTGAACCAGGCCTGCCCCTGTGGCGCTGACCGCGCGAGCCGAGGTGGGTGGCTGGCTTCTGATGTGGGCTGTGGGCTCCCGCAGGCTCTCAGGAGTGAGTGCTGAGAGCCTGGATGGGCGTCAGCAATACTCACTGTTACTACAACAGTTACCACATGTCTGCCGTGTGCCAGACACTGCACTTGCTGCTGGGAAAAGATGAGTAAGAACCTGGTCCAACAGCCAGTGGCTAAACACTTGATGAGCATCACAGTAAAATTGTTACAAGTAATTCCCTTCTTGCCATAGTGCTTCTGTTATTCAGGGCCGCTTCTGCGTTTTATTACCTGTCTGTTTACTGTGTTTGTAGCAACAGTTGTTGAACCCTTTGCTTGACTCTAGAATACAAATAAATGTGAATGGGATTCCTTTCTTTGAGGACATTCTCCACGTTCTAAAAGGGGAGACTATTACATATAAACCCCTTTCATGGATCACAGCCTTGTGGTGAAGGGGCTTGTGTCATTGAATGAAACCATGAGCCATGCCATGCAGGGCCACCCAAGATAGATGGGTCATAGTGAAGGGTCCTGCAAAACATGGTCTACTGGAGAAGGAAGAAATAAATGGTTACAAGTAACTGCTAGTGATTTATCATAATAGCTTTCTTCCTCCAATCAGTTATCTGTTCTCTGCAATACTCAGGTCGTTTAAAGACACTGATTGTTCTTTTAAAAAGTTTTAAAAATTGGCTTGATGTGATATATTCATTTGAAAAGTTAACACTTCTGTTAATGTTTCGATTCTTTCATTATTAAAGCAATACGCTTAAATTGTAAACTATTTTGTAGATAAGCTGTATCTTGTTTTATATTATAGGTTTTGACATTTGCATACAAGCATGCATTAGTGAATAAAATGTATGGGAGAGGCCTTAAATTTGCAACCAAACTTGTAGAAGAAAAACCAACAAAAGAAAACTGGAAAAATTGTATTCAAGTAAGTGATATTTAAATCAGCAGTGTTGAGTGTCATTTCAGTGTGGTTTAGTGACAAGATAGTTAGAAAGCCTCATGGTAGTGATAGGATAACACCAACTTCATCATGACTTTTAATTATTAGTCTAATTAATGCGATGTGAACTATACTATAGATGCATGAAAGATAGTAAACTGTTTGCATTTTTTTTAAACATTTTTCACTCCTGTCCAGAAAACCTATATTTAGCCTCTAGTGTTTTCAACACAGGCAAAATGTGTTGCAGATTTTGTGTAGTTAGAACACAGGTTTCCTTTATGAAGGAAACAAATAATTCCTTTTAAATACATGTTGGCTCAGAACCAAAATGGTTGAACTTTCAGAGTTTGTTTGATTTGATTTGTCACTTAAAATGATAGACCATTTTTTATTTTACCATGTGTTATATGCAAGCAACTTCTACACTTGAGCTTTCTGCACAAGTTAAATGTCAAGTGTAAAAACTTAGTGAATTCTGAAGAAATTGTTTCAGCCCAGCCTTGTCTTTGGACAAGCATGATTAGTTTATGCCGAAAAGGTAGATGAAGGTTGAGGAACGCTGGTCACGCCACAGGCAGCCAGGGGCCTGGTGTTCATATTTCAGGTGGCTGTAAAAACTCACCTGTGGCAATTTTAGGTAGTTAAACTATAGCTTACCTTTACACTTAGACCTCTCCTGTGTATCTTACCAAGTCAGTTCAGATTGTAAAACATCTTAAAATTTTCTGTTTTATCAAAAAAATATTTTTATTACTTTGGATCTTCATTGCTGCCTGGGCTGTTCTCTAGTTGCCACGAGTGAGGGCTCCTCTCGGGTTGCGGTGAGCAGGCTTCTCCTCGTGGTGGCGTCTCTTGTTGCAGAGCAGAGGCTCCAGGGCGCACAGGCCTCAGCAGTTGCACTTCCCGGGCTCTAGGGCACAGGCACACCAGCTTAGCTGCTTCGAGGCAGGCGGGATCCTCCCAAATCAGGAATCCATCCCGCATCTCCCACATTGGCAGGCAGATTGTTTACCTCAGAGCCACCGGGGAAGCCCCGTACAATCTCAGTTCACGTCTTCAGATCTTTGAGGAGGCGGAGGGAGCTCTTCCTGGAACCAGCTGGTAGTGTCTTCCCATCACAGACTCTAAACTGAGCCCTGGTACTTGTGAAGCCCGCCGCTCTCCCAGACTCGCTCATCAGGGCACGCTCCATAGCTTGTCTCCACTCCGCTTGCCGACTGTTCTCCACACAGCGACTGCAAAGGACAGCTTCACACCCTTGGGGTGAAGCTCTGTCACATTTAGAGTACAATCCACGTTCCCCATGGCTTGTGAGACCCGTGGGGTCCCGCCCCTGCCTCCTTCCCCAGCCTCAGCTCACCCGCGTCTCACGTCTCACGTCTCGCGTCCACCCTCTGCTTCCCCCGTCTGTGTGACTGACACAACTGCACCATTCCCCCCAGAGGACCCGGCCGTATGGAGAGCTTGTCCCCAGATTTTCCCAGAGCAGATTTCTTCGTGTCGTGCAGATTTCAGCTTACAGGTCACCTCCTCAGAGATCCCTTTCTTGACTATCTCACTTCCCACTCTGTATTAACAGCAGATTTTATTTTTACTATATACCTGATAGAGTCTTAATTATTTACGTATTTATTCATCTGCTCAATAGCTTTTGACTTTCCTGAACAGAACATAAGTTTCTTGAAAGCGGGAAGTGAGTTTGCTGAGTGCTTTTTCCTAACGCCTAGAGCAGGGTTTGACTACAGTAGGCACTCAAAGAGCTTGCGGGAAAGGAAACTGGAGTGGGAGGGAGGCAAGGAGCAGGTCAAGTCATGTTGATGGGGAGGGAGGAAGATGGGAGGGAAAGCAAGAAGGTCGCCGGGGATGATGATAGTCACCAGGTAGGTTGGTTGGTGGGCTTCCCTGCTTGCTCAGTTGGTAAAGAATCTGCCTGCAATGCAGGAGACCTCAGTTCTATTCCTGGGTCAGGAAGATCCCCTGGAGAAGGGATAGGCTACCTACTCCAGAATTCTTGGGCTTCTCTAGTGGCTCAGACGGTAAAGAATCCGCCTGCAATGCAGGAGACCTGGGTTCGATCCCTGGGTTGGAAAGATCCCCTGGAGAAGAGAAAGGCTGCCCACTCCAGTATTCTGGCCCGGAGAAGTCCATGGACTGTGTAGTCCATGGGGTCGCAAAGAGTTGGACATGACTGAGTGACTTTCATTTTCACTTTCAAGTTGGTTGGTAGGAAAGTTGGTTGACTAGTTGGTCCTGAAGAACACTGGTTGGTAGGAAGGAAGGTTGGTGGGTGGGTTGATGGTGGCTTGGGTGGATGAAAAGGTCTGCCTGCTACTTCTTTATTATTGCTACATATTTAACACGGAATTTACCCTAAATACTGAGCTTGGAACATCTATTTTTTAATAGTATTTTCGTATGTTTTATTATTTTCATGTTTTATTACAGCTGATGAAGCTGCTTGGATGGACCCATTGTGCGTCTTTTACTGAAAACTGGCTCCCCATCATGTATCCTCCTGATTATTGTGTATTCTAAGATAGGAACCAAGACTTTACATTTTAAAAAAGAAAGTTTTATAGTGAACGGATATAAAAACAAATCTGTGGCATTTTTAGTCTAATGCATGTTTTCATCCGTTATCAAATACTGATTATTAAAATGATGTGTATTTATCAGAGAATTTGCTGGCGTGTGGCTTAATACATGTAAACCTAGACCTCTGACATCATGGTGTTTTCTTAATGCCTCACATTGCTGGCAGCGGCCTGTGCCCTGGGTGCCAGCACCAAGGACTTTCAGTTGGGTTGCAGCTCTTACATGCATGAGAGGATTTGAACAGTAACTTTTAACTGCAAACCTGTAAAATTCTATTTTTTATTTTATAAATGAACAGGGTTTTAACATGCTTGACTTTAATTTTTTTGAATTGTGTGAAGGCCTTAAAAAAGCTACATTAAGCGTAGCTAAAATTATTTATTGGACTAAAAAGTAACAGAACTTCATTTCCAGATTTTTTTTTTTTTTTTTTTTTTTGGCAAACGTTTACATTCAATTAAGGGGAAAAAATAAAACCGGCACAAACAAATGCGTGGCAAATGCTGGAGCATAACTGCTTCACTCACCCGTCATCTTGGAGTTATTTCAGGCCAATCATTCTTAATATCTCTTGACGTGCGGAGCATCAGAATGAACTAATAATACTTGTATAAGTGCCAGACAGCTTAAATCTGTATCAGGTATTGTAAAGATACCCATATGATTTGTTTATTAAAGTTGAAATAATGTAAGCAACGTGAATAAATGTGCAAAACCAAGATCACAGTGCACCGTATGCACTCGGGTACCTTAATTTTTTTATAAATAATAAAAGTGAATATTGAAGCTTCTTAAAGTTGGTCTTAATTTTTCATGAATAAAATTTGGGGTTAGAACAGAAATAATATATTAAACCTACAGATAAAAAATTCAATATGAAATAATTTAATTTATAACGTTTATAGGCTTGCAATTATTTGACTATATTTGCAAATCTTTTATGTGGTTAATTGTGTCTGTTTAATCTTATTATTTTTATCTTCTGGCTACTATTCTTCTTTCATCTTTCTTCTGTAAAATAAACACACGTAGACAATATTAAAAGGCCTCTCCTCACTTATAGCAAGTGTGTGTGTGTGTGTGTGTGTGTGTGTGTGTGTGTGTGTGTGTGGCTTCTAAATCTTCTTTCCTTAGAATTCACTACTATAAAAGGCCTACCAGAGATCTGGTCTTACTAATCATTCGTAACTGTTTTTTGAGTAATTGACTTCTCTATCTGATGAGAACATTAGACACTTTATGAAAAAGTGCAAATATGCATGCAGACATTTTATAGTTTCTGAGCCATCTTCGTTCATCTAAAGTTCGTCCATGAACAGCCACATTCATGTTTTCTCACACACACATACTTTCGCCTAAACATATACAGGCCCCCACATATACAGTTCAATCCATCAGGAAATCGAGAAGTTCAGAAGGGGTAGGGTGACTCCCCAAGGTCGCACTGCTGGCTGACTGCTAATTAGAGAAAGTGTTTTACAACAAGTTTGCCGTTTCCAAAAGAACTTTCTGCCACATAGAGCCTCAGAGTCAGCCATGGGTAAGTGCTCGGGTCTTGCGTGAGGATGCGTTCAGCCCCACGACATGTGTGGCTGACATTCAGGAATATGACAGCTTTCAGAGTCCCTCTGAACATCTCATTTCCCTTTAAGCTTTTGAATTAGTCCCAGCTGTTGTCTGTCATCCTAGGCAGCCACAGAATTATACAGTAATTATAATTATGCTTGTAATTATCTCAACAAACACCCCTGGGAAAAGGCTTGTTGGTCTGTGAGAGAGCTGAGTCCTGTCCAAGGTGGCCTTGTACATGGTGTTTTCTGGGAAATGATTGAGTTTTGAAAAAGTTGCTTCTGAGGATTTGTCAGTTTTGTTAGTTATGATAAGTATTTGTCATAACTGAGAGAATTTTCAAAGGTGCTCTTTCACTGACAGAAGTTATACTGTTTCATTGAAATCACACCTATTTTTTTTTAAGAACATGACTTTAGTATCCAATTTTAATGTAATTTTACGATTAGAAACTTCCTGCTAAGTCACTTCAGTCGTGTCCGACTCTGTGCGACCCCATAGACGGCAGCCCACCAGGCTCCCCCATCCCTGGGATTCTCCCGGCAAGAATACTGGAGTGGGTTGCCATTGCCTTCTCCAGTGCATGAATGGGAAAAGTGAAAGTGAAGTCACTCAGTCGTGTCCAACTCTTAGCGATCCCATGGACTGCAGCCCACCAGGCTCCTCCATCCATGGGATTTTTCCAGGCAAGAGTACTGGAGTGGGGTGCCATTGCCTTCTCCGAGAAACTTCCTAGTAATAGATTTATTTTGAAATACTACCTTCTGAGTTGTGTCAGGATATGGTAAATCCTAGGATCCTTCAAATACTTTTTTATGTAAAATCTCCATTGTTACAGAGTTCCCTGATTTCTCACTTTATTATTCAGGTTTTGGTCTTTTTGCTGTATTTTTTAATGTGGAAGGAAAAATTAAGCCCTTGGTGGGTTCTGGATGCACTCTTTAAAGAAAGGTGTGGCGCTCCAAGTGCAGTGAGCCGCCGGGCCCTCCTGACAGGCCAGGTCCTCTGGTGCCGCCATGGTCCTGACACAGTGAGAGGCCATCAGTGAGGTGCCGGTCTGCAGAGAGGTGGTGAATGACAGCGCTTCTTAATAGAATGTATGATACCACATGAATGTTCACAGACGAATTTTTTTTTTTTTAAATATGAGCCACATCTGGCTCTCTGTTGTAACAAGGACTTTTGTATCCAGTTACTTCTCTCTTTTCAATGAGGTATAAGTCTTTCTCAGATAATGAAGTTTTAAGTTTGCTGTGGAAGTTAGAGATAGGTCCACAGGCTGGCAGGATCTGCTGCGAACTGTGATTCCTGGAAAGACTAGTCCCTCATTTTACCCACGGGTAGTGATGCTGAAAACGGGGCAGTGACACGAAGCTGCCTTGTGGGCCCCTCTCTGTCGAGATCCCTCAGTGCCTCCATGCTGACAGCCAGACCCAAATGCGTCCTGGGAGAAGGCGTCCTTGGCAAAACTGTTACATTTCTATGAGATTGATACCTGAGGTAAAGTGATAACCTTCTTAAAAATTATGCTGAAGTTCAGTTACACACTATAATATATACATTCTTTCTTAATAGTCTTTGCCGTTATGGTTATCACAGGAAAATGGTTTTTTGGTTTTGTTTTGTTCTTTGATCGTGCCACATGGCTTACTGAGATCTTAGACCCTGACCAGGGATCAAACCCACACCCCTCATCAGTGAAAGGGCAGAGTTCTAACCACCAGAGCACCAGGGAATTCCCAAAATGGTAGTTTAATGGTGTGTACATTTATTTTTTAAACATATTTACGTCAAAAAAACATGACTTTTAGAAGACAGAATTACTAAATTAATTTGGAAAATGTACTTCAGCCTCAAAAAATGCTTTACAAGTTAACACATGGTAAGTCGCATAGATACAGTGTTCAGTGGAGAAGCATATCATAAAAGAATATACATGGTTAGATTTCATCTATTTAAAGTTCAGAAACAGACAAAACAATCTTTAGTGATAATCGTGATTATGACTGAAATTTTGTTAAGGATAACTTATCTCCTGAGGAGACAAATTGTTTCAGCAAATTGTTTGCTGGTTGTTTCAGTTTCAGAGACTGTCTTTGCCAATAATTTACTTAACACAGGTTCATTGTGACAATCACGTTACAAGCCAACAGCATACAGGATATATCATAAGCCAATAGAGAAATACTGCAAAGGAGCTGATGGTTGATTCAAATGATCACACTACCAAAATAGTACTATTAAAAACTGAGACAGTTTTCCTCTTTCAGTTTTCCTTTGGTGCTGGTGGCCAGTGTCTGCACCACACCACTGAAAACAGTGGAAAGAGCTGGATACAGATAAACACCTTCTGAAAGAAGCACTGGGGCTGGTACACAGTGTGCTCAGCACTAGTTCCAGGCCCTTGGAAAACACCCATTTCCTTGTCCCAGCACTGTTTGTCTTTTTTTCAGTTTCAGCCAGTGTTAAGCCTATCGGTCAGTTCAGTTCAGTCGCTCAGTCGTGTCCAACTCTTTGTGACCTCATGGACTGCAGCACTCCAGGCTTCCCTGTCCATCACCAACTCCTGGAGCTTGCTCAAACTCATGTCCATCAAGTCAGTGATGCCGTCCAACCTCTGTCATCCCCTTTTCTTCCAGGTTTCAATCTTTCCCAGCATCAGGGTCTTTTCCAATGAGTCAGGTGGCCAAAGTGTTGGAGCTTCAGCTTCAGCATCAATCCTTCCAATGAATATTCAGGACTGATCTCCTTTAGGATGGACTGGTTGGATCTCTTCGCAGTCCAAGGGACTCTAAAGAGTCTTCTCCAACACCACAGTTCAAAAGCATTAATTCTTCAGTGCTCAGCTTTATAGTCCAGCTCTCACATCCATACATGATTACTGGAAAAACCAGAGCTTTGACTAGACAGACCTTTGTTGACAAAGTGATGTCTCTGCTTTTTAATATGCTGTCTAGGTTGATCATAGATTTTCTTCCAAGGAGCAAGTGTCTTTTAATTCCATGGCTGCAGTCACCATCTACAGTGATTTTGGAGCCCCCCAAAATAAAGTCTGTCACTGTTTCCATTGTTTCCCCATCTATTTGTCATGAAGTGATGGGACCGGATGCTATGATCTTAGTTTTCTGAATGTTGAGTTTTAAGCCAACTTTTTCATTCTTCTCTTTCACTTTCATCAAGAGGCTCTTGAGTTACTCTTGGCTTTCTGCCTTATTGAAGGGTGGTATCATCCGCATATCTGAGGTTATTGATTTTCTTTGGGCAATCTTGATTCCAGCTTGTGCTTCCTCCAGCCCAGCATTACACATGATATACTCTGCATGTAAGTGAAATAAGCAGGGTGACAATATGCAGCCTTGACGAGCTCCTTTCCCTATTTGGAACCAGTCTGCTGTTCATGTCTAGTTCTAACTCTTGCTTCTTGACCTGCATACAGATTTCTCAAGAGGCAGGTAAGGTTTTGAACATTCTTTGGCATTGACTTTCTTTGGGATTGGAATGAAAACTGACCTTTTCCAGTTCTGTGGTCACTGCTGAGTTTTCCAAATTTGCTAAGTTAAGCCTGTAGCCTTTCTATTACTCTGTACCCTCTCCTTTTGCTACAGCTAAAATCTGTATGAAGTAGAGTCTTTGAAATAAGATACATGGACACTGCTGAGCTCAGTTGCAAAAAGCATGTGACGAAAGTATATTGACAAGTTTAAGACCATGCTCTCCAGGAATAACAAGGGGACACCCACTTGTTAATGTGTTCATGTAAAATTTATTAAACACTTAATTGAGGACTCTAGGAAGCCTGTTAAGCTACTTTCATGTTTTCATGCTATTCCTGTGTTTATTTAGATTAACCAGATAATCCTAAATAGGTTATTTTAGAGAGTTGCCATAATAATCAGGTTTATTCTAGGTAGACACGTTGATTCTACACACTACCTTTGCCATCTTATAAAATTTCTAACACTGTTCAACAGACCCACTAATGTTTTGAAAGCACTTTGTTTCAATCCCATTTTAGTATTCCTTTAAAGAGTTTGATTGATGACTCTGGAAATTCAGCCAAGAGTGTTGTGTCAAAAACTTGCTTGAATTTATCTAAAAATTCGTAGTCGGTGCTGAATCTGAACTTGTTGGCCCAAAGCAGCACTGTTCCTGGCTGACAGAGGTATACCATGGTGGCGAGCAGCTTGTCCAGGAAGTAATGGTGGTAGACCACGTCGGAGGCCAGCACGTAATCATAGTAAAGCGTGGACTTGGGGAAGCTCTGCTCCAGGCCCTCCCCCCACACCAGCTCCTTCACTTCCGGCAGATACGTGGTACAGTTGAGCGTGTTCTTTAGGAGATTGTATTGTAGGTTCCCCAGCACATCAGGCAGATCTGTCGCCGTGACTTGAGCCCCTAAGAGAGAAAGAAAACCTGTCTTAAGTACCTGGAAACACGTGGGCAGCCCAATGGGCACATACTCTCAGGGGGAAAATGGAGCTGGGTTTCCCACCTTGATGCTGTGGACATCCGGGCTGGGTTCTTTCTCGTGGGGTAGACCCCGCGCTGTGCCCTGTAGGATGTTTAGCAGCATCCCTCGTCCCCATCCACGAGATGCAAGTAGCACCTCCCCACCCAACCTCCAAGGCATGATGCTCAGAAATGTCCCCTGACATTGCCAAATGTCCTTCACGGGGCAGACACCGCCTTTGGTTGAGAACCAGTGAAATAGAATAACGTTTCCATCTTTTAAGAAACTAAAACCATGGCACAGGGGAACTCGGCTCAATACTGTGCAATAATCTAAATGGGAAATGAATCTGAAGCAGGATAGATACTGTATATGTATAACTGAATCATTTTGCTGTATACCTGAAAGTATCACAACATTGTTAATGATACTTCAAAAAACTAAAAATTTTTAAAAACTTTTTAAAAAGAAACTAAGCGGTATAGTTTGGGGAGATTTCAGAATAGTTAACACACCCAGATTTTGGGCTTCCCTGCTGACTCAGATGGTAAGGAATCTGCCTGCAATGCAAGAGACCTGGGTTCGATCCCTGGGTCAGAAAGATCCCTTGAAGTAGGGTGTGGCAACCCACTCCAGTATTCTTGCCTGGAGAATCCCATGGACAGAGGAGCCTGGCAGGCTACAGTCCATGGTGTCACAAAGAGTCACGACTGAGCAACTAACACTTTCATTTTAGTATAATGATGCATGGTGTTTTCCTTCTAAAACTGTGTTCATCTGAAGATTTTGATTTTCTCTTCTGGAGGGTATCAGCACTTTTCCACAGGGGATGATCTATTTTGTATGATTCTCCCCCCTATTAAATACATTAAATTAATTTTTAGGCATTTTAAAGCAAGTGATCAGTGTTCACAAAGTAGATTGCCATTATTTCCAGACTGGTTTTGATGGATGTGTAATCACATAGGCAGAAGTGGACCAGCTCTTGCGCAGAGTCCGGGACACACAGCTGGTATTCAGGATATAAATCTATCTTCACCTTGGATTCACTGACGTTTTTGTTTTTCAAAACCTTAGTTATGATAGTTTCAACGAAAAGCAGGACACAGCATAGCATAGCTGTTTACAACCTGTTTACAACTCGAGAGTCACCCCTCCAGAATGTCAGCTTTCTCACGTGCTAAGAAATGGGTTGGCTGTTAGCGTCTCCAAGATGCAATTATTTTATCTGAGGGATAACAGGAGTCATTCTGGCCCAGACGTTTGCGGGGACTCAATGAGGGCAATCACAGCCAAGCACCTAAACCACAGCCCATCGTGCAGTCAGCATGTACTATTACTGTTGTCCTGGTAAGCATCTTTTGAAACAAGGTTGAGAATAGACAGACAGACACACCTAGAATACTGGCCACAATGGAAACGAGGCCTGGTCCAGCACCGATTTCCAGTATCTTAGCATCTCGGAGATTGAGTTCCTCTGTGTGTTCTTCCAAATACTGACACAACGCCATGGCCTGGAAAACATTCACACTTGTCACTGGATGCTAAAAACCAGAGACCCCAATCCCCACCACCAGTAAACTACTAGAAGACATGTTCACAGTTCCAGCTTATTGAGGGGTCCATAGGAATCAAAGCACACGTGCCATTGCATGTTTTGACCTGTGGAATATGACAGTAGCAACTTGCATCATAGGAACTCAAGATACCGACTGCCTAAAGGGCCGGTATCCGAAGACTCTTGATCAACCCCCAGGAGGAAGAGTAGCTCAGCTCTTAAGAAGCAGGAGTCGAGGGGCTGCACGACAGCAGCCCCTCGCCCTGGGCAAGTCGCATCAGTTTTCCACCTGCTGGAAGACTGCTGGGCTCTAAACTCTCTAACACCTCCCTCCTGAGCCCATCAGCAAGCAGGTTGCCCCAGACCTTGCCTGCTACGCTGGACAGCGGGGCAGTCATTTTTCTTTTAAGTAGCTCATCTAAGAAACACTCTGGTAAGACAGCGCTTCCCAAACTCTAGTGCACACTCAGATCACTGGGGAGCCTGGTTAAAGACGCCCCCCCGTGTGTAGTAGGTCTGGTGGGGCTCAGGACTGCAACTCTTAGTAAGTCTGCCTTTCTAATCAGCCAGCCCATGGACCACACTTTGGGTGGTAGCAAAGAAATTGCATATTTGGCACAGTCAAAAACAAACCAAAAAAAAAAAACAAAGGTGAATACATTTATATCCATTTTTAGACAGGAAACCAAAGGTCCCTTTCCTCCTTTCTTCACTCCCTTCTGCCCACTTCCTGCCCTGACTGTGCAGAGATAAAGGGAATTCAATGTGTGCTGATGCAGAGGGTGTTTTGTGTGAGCCAATGGGGGGCAGGGACCAGCTAGTGAGGCCGGGGGCTGGGGGGGTGCACAGAGACTGGGGGAGTGAGCGTGAGGGCGTGACCCAGGTTGGGAACATGAGTCCTGAGCTGAAAAACCAGCGTGAAAGCTCAAGTGTGCACACACCTTTAGCCCTTGCCTTCCAACAGGTGCTCGGGGCTCGTCTTGACTCACTTTCTATTTGGGGCCGAGGATCGTGTGAGACATGCTGGTCACACTCACGGTGGCCTGCCCCAGGGCAGGTTGGCAGACCCAAGGCTGTGGGTCTGTCCATTTCATCCTCAGCTCCTCTCAAGGGACTTGGAGGGGGCAGCCGGGAGTGGGGGGATGGAAACTGAGGCACAGGTGCGAGGTGGCTCCAGCATCCAACCTGTGGCAAGAGCTTGTGGGATGGGGACAAACGTTTTGAGGAGAGGCGTCCTTTGGATCTTGAGAAAGGATCGTTATGCAGAGTGGGGGTTTCAGTATTCGGAAGAGTGTCACCAGGGCCACCAAGACTCGTGTGATTTGAGGGCTTCCGGAGCAGTGGCGTAGGTGCCCTTCCTGTGGGGCGTGCCCTGTGAGAAGCTGGCCTGGTGGGTGCCACCTGGGGATGGGTCTTCCCAAAGGAACAGCTACATCTTTTAGCAAACCCTCCTCCACCTTCCTGGGGCTTCCCTAGTGGCTCAGCTGGTAAAAAATCCACCTGCAATGCAAGAGACCCCGGTTTGATTCCTGGGTTGGGAAGATCCCCTGGAGAAGGAAATGGCAACCCACTCCAGTGTTCTTGCCTGAGAAATCCAATGGACAGAGGAGCCTAGCAGGCTACAGTCCATGGGGGTCACAAAAGAGTCCAACACGACTGAGCAACTAACACGTTCACTTTCAGCCACACCGTAAAAGGCCAGGGACCCCCTGGGGGTTGTTGGACATGGCCCCCAAAATTTTGCCCACTGCAAAATCTAAACCCTAAAGACTTTTCTTATTTTCTTTCTTAACAATTCATATGAATTTTTCATCCTACTTCCCAATATGCTCAAGTTTATGTTAATGTTAAAAAAGAGTGTTTCAAGAAACAGCGTGGCAGAAACGGTTTCTAGGAGAGACGCTGTGTTCTTGCAGCTTCTAAGCAGACCAGCAGCACCACTGGGGGGCCATCCAGGGACCATCCATCTGAGAAGCACAGAATGTTAAAGCACTTGGCAAGGCGCCCAAGGCAACACGGTTGTACAAAAGTGCTGTTCCCATCCCCAGAAACCCTGGCGCCCCAATGTCACGGCTCCCTCACCCCCGGCCACACCACCGCTCCATAACTCTCGATGGATTCTTGAATGACAATCTTCTTGCCCACAAACCGATAGTACTCCTGGGTGTAGCTGGCGTAATTCGTAGGAACAAATTTCTGGAGGCTTCGAAGCGATGCTTCTATCTCGTTAGAATCTGTGGGACCAAAAATAACAGGTTTCATGGTTTGTGAAAGTGAAAGTCAACTCAGTCGTGTCCGACTCTTTGTGACCCCATGGACTATACAGTCCATGGAATTCTCCAGGCCAGAATACTGGAGTGGGTTGCCTTTCCCTTCTCCAGGGGATCTTCCCAACCCAGGGATCAAACTCAGGTCTCCCGCATTGCAGGAAGATTTTTTTACCAACTGAGCCACAAGGGAAGCCCAAGAATATGGGAGTGGGTAGCCTTTCCCTTCTCCAGGGGATCTTCCCAACCCAGGGATCAAACTCAGGTCTCCCACATTGCAGGTTGATTCTTTACCAGCTAAGCCACATGGGAAGCCCCCCATGATTTGTGGGTCCACTGCAAATATACTAATTATCAGTACAATTAGTCAAATGGGAAGAGATTGAGCTATCTTATAGAAACAGAGAGTGTAATGTTATCGGTGACAATGGCCACAAACTAGCTCAAACAGAATATCATGGGGATGACTGGGATGGAACAGTCTGATGGGGATTTTCATCAGATAACACGATGCCAGCAGATGCTCTGGGCCCCTCCCTTGATTTCAGACCGAGAGCGGTGTGGATCTGCCCCTCCCTCTGTTTTGGCAAGAGGAGGAAGCTACACTACCAGGCAGGATGGCACAACTGAGCCGTCTGCAATAAGGAGGACCCAGGCAGGCATGGACCGGACTATTTTTAGGTCTTGAAGTGAAGTAACATCCCACATGCTGGCTGGAACACGTTCCTTAAGTCCTACAACCGCTCCTCAAAAGGTACAGGTCACCCAAAGACGAGCCAGCTCCACAGCCCTGGGGGAGGCTGTCAGATGAGCCCTGACTATTAAATTACTCTTCCTTTAAATACTCCTTTACACTCATGACCCACTCGAGCAGTGCTCAGATATCACATAAGATGAAAAGAAAAGAGCACCTGATCAGGGATGATATCATGGAAGCCCATAATGTCACAGGTTTCCCAGAGGGTTTCAGCATTAAAAAAAAAAAAAAGTGAGTAAAAAGGTCAGAATGAGGATGCTAAGCACACGGAGGGGTCGTGTGCAGAAGAAGGGGGCGCTGCTGGTGTCCCCAGGGAGAGGCATTGGTAGCGAGGAGTTTGGGTGGAAGACCATGCATGAGACCAGCCTTTGTTGCCTGAGCTGTGCCTGGGGACAGGTAACCAGGGATGGAATAGCAGAAAGGCGCTGTCAGTGAGCTTGTGAAGGGCTCTAGTTGGAAATATACCTTCGGGGAGGAAGACAGGGCTGAGTGCAGGGTGAGGGGTAGGGAGCCTTTGAAGAAGCCAAATCAGGGGTCCACCCCTCGGAGTTCACGTTTCACTGAATTCCAGCTGCACTAGAGCAGTTCTCTGTTGCAGCTTTCTCTGCAAAGCCTTGTAAGAGGGTCACAGTCAGAAGAGTCTAGACATGTGGAGTAAACACTTAGTGAAGTGAAGTGAAGTCGCTCAGTCGTGTCCGACTCTTTGCGACCCCGTGGACTGTAGCCTACCAGGCTCCTCCATCCGTGGGATTCTCCAGGCAAGAATACTGGAGTGGGCTGCCATTTCCTTCTCCACTTAGAAACATTTACAAAAGCTTGACCATGCCTGTTGAATCTGATTATGAAAAACTGAAGCTTGTACTAGGTATGTATGCCTTTGCACATTTTTTCATGTTGTTTTTCCAGAAATTCATTTGTGTTGTATTTTATAAAAAAAAGTGTTCAAATGGTCTTTGCTGTGTGAGCCAAGCAACCAATTTGTAAATTAGCAGAATGATTCCTGCAGCTCTCGGCCATGGGTTCTGATATAGACTATTCCAACCACAGAAGGAGAATTCTCTGTCCTGACCACAAAGATGAGAAACCCAGGACTTGCTTGAAGCTTGCAAGACCCTGCTGAGGCACAGTGGCCAAGTCAGTCCTGAGACACCGTCTTTGCCTGTTGTGTGCCCTGGAGAGACCCTGGGGAGAGAAGGGGGCCTCTGGTTCTCACCTACTTCTTATAAGGAAGCTACTGACATCTAACAACATGAACCTCAAATTTATCACCCAGCAAAGAGGACTCATCTTCTCCGATAGGCGGAGTGGCTGACTCTGAGTTCTGGTTTCAGAGGCAGCAAGAAGGCAGAGGAACAGACCATGTGGTGCCCAGGAACATCCAACAACCCAGGCTGGGGGCAGTGAGGAACCACTGATGTGTAGGGTTTGGCCGTCACCATGGTGACAAAGCTCCCAACATGGCCGTCCCTGGGGAAGAGACGCAGCTGCTGAGCATCATGGGTGTTTCTACCATGGATGCGACATCCACCAACAGCCTCAAGAGCACAGATCATCGTAAGATGTAGGAAGATAATTCATGATGATTCATGAGTATTTGTTACCTAAGTTTTTTTCATATAACTTTCCCTTTTACATAATCCATTTTGTTGTATGTTTATATGACTTAAGTGTTAAATGGCCATGTTTAACAACCAGCTTGCAAAAATTCCCCAAATACAGGAGCTGGTCCAGGCCATTGGGTAAGAGGAGGGAGTCCTGGGCTGCCCTCCTTCCATCTGAGCCTCTGGTCACTGGAGCAGCCAGACTGTCAGGGACCCAGGGCACTTCCTGCCAGTTTCTGGCCCCTCCACACTTGCCGGACTGGTCCTTCTTTCCTTCTTCTCACAGATCACCACATGGAAGCTAACTTTTCTTCAAGACTGTAGGAAAAGTCGATGCTCTAATTTATAAATGGCTCATCCTTTCACAGGATGACAAATAATAAGCTGATGGTCTTCCTTTCTGGGTCAACATTGTAAAGAAACATGGGCATAAAAATATCCTCCTATAAGACCCCTTTCCTTGCTACAAAGATAAAGAAATTTATGTTGATTGCACATGATTTTCATTTATTGTACCTATGCTCACCTGTGGGAGCTTCCCTGGTGGCTCAGACCATCAAGAATCTGCCTGCAATGCAGGAGACCCAGGTTCAATCCCTGGGTCAGGAAGATCCCCTGGAAAAGGGAATGGCAACCCACACCAGTATTCTGGCCTGGAGAATGCCATGGATGGAGGAGCCTGTTGGGTTATAGTCCATGGATTGCTAAGAGTTGCTAAGAGTTGGACACAACTGAGCAACTAACACTCACACACACACACACAAATGCCCACCTGATGGTTTTAGAGAGGTCAGCTTTTGGAGATAGAGAGAATCACATTTTTATGTAAACAACTTAGTAAAAATAAATACCGTCCTGGTTTAGCAGAGTTGGAACAAAATTTCCCATGATCAACGATTGTACATGTTTTGAATGTTATAACTTGGCTATTATGACATCATTTGTTATGTCTGTTACTTATTTCCTACTGATTCACTGTCCAGAAATGCAAGCCTGAATGGTTATTTGTCCTAACGGGAAAATAGCTTTATGAGGATTCATTGTAGAATGCAGCTGCCAGGAATACATTTTGGCCAAGAGCAGAAAGGAATCTAGATTTCATTTCTTTCTTAAAAGTTCTTGTTGCAAAAATCTGACTCTCCTAGAATTTGGAGAAGACAAAGTTGTGGACTTTGATAGGTAAATAACAAAAACGTAGGGATTACCATTACTGCCACGCTTCTGCTGGCATAAAGGCATTCTTCTACCGTTTCATGATCAGAAAAAGATCTAGAGTTAAAAGGCAATGGACCATCTGGCCCCTGAGGTTCACTGGAAAATGCCATCCCCAGGTAAAGAAGTGAGAGGGTGGAGAGGTGAGGAAGGAGGTTACCTCCTGGGGGTCTGTTGGTGCCATCTGAGTGCAGAGCCTCATCGTCCGGGGGGCTCGGGGTCTCGTCCGGGGGCCAGGGCTGCTGCTCGGAGCTCAGACACGCGTCCATCACGGGGCCGCTGGGGAGGAGAGAGCCGGCCAGGTCCGAGTGCTCCGCCGGGTCTGAATTGCCCAGAGTCTCCACAAGGTGCAGCTTATCGCCTTAGCATCTGTTGAGCCAGGAAGAACACCTGCTTTTTCAGCTTAGTTCCCTGGACGAGGAAAGCAGCCACCCGAGCTGCCGTTCTGGTGCTGCAGAGCAAAGTGGAAGGAGCAGGAAACACTACCCCAGCTTCCCCGTGCCTGGAGAAAGGCGGAAGCAGAGCCTCTGTAGTGAGACGGGCACTGCCTCGCTGCGGTCTGAAGCCTATCTCTAAGAGCTTTTGGGACTGAATGTTGACGAAGAAAGCCTGACCCAGCCGTACATGTGGTTGAGGGTATCTTGCGGATCGAGAGTTGATGATATCATGCATTTGGCCCAAAGGCAAGACTGCTCCCTTTCCATCTGAGGCTTTAGCGCAAGATAGTAGAAACCTCTAGGGACTGAGCGCCAGGAAGCTGGTTGGCTCCCCATTCTGACTCTTGGTGACTCACTTAATCCCTTCCATGCCATTTCCTCATCAGCAACAAGGGAAGGATAATGATATCTGCCTATCTCCTAGAGCCATGGTGAGAAATTGGAGAGCAAAGGTGAAAACCAGCTCAGGAAAACCCTACCGATTCAGGGAGGAAAAAAAAAGGACCTAGCTGGGGGGATCATTGCTCGGTGTCCAAATAAGAATGCGTAGCATTCCTGCGGGACTCCACGTGTTGTTGCCAAGCACCATTCTCATGCTTTAGCATATCGATTTGTCTCATCCTCACAACAAACCTATGAAGCAGATGCTATTATTACGCCTCTTCTCAGATGAGAGAAATTCCGGCACAGAGAGACTCGAAAGCAGCCCAGGATCGCGCAGCAAGCCAGAGGCAGAGCCAAGAATACCGTCCAGGAGGTCCAACTGCAGGAGCCACATTCTTGACCATGAGGCAGGACGCAGCACGAGTTGTCTCACTTCAGCCATGGGTTTTCTGGCTGATTTTTTCCCTAAAGTGACTCCTAATGCTTAGTTGTCACAGGGATGTTTTCTAGTCTTCCACTTTTTTTTTTTTGAACAAAATGTAAATCACTTTCCTTATCTACTTTTACACTCCGCAGTTGCCCCATCATATTTTTTCGGCCAACCTCCAACAGCAGCCAGACTCACCAGCCATACTGGCCACACCTTTACTAATTATTCTGCACCTGGAGGGGTTGTGTGCCCTGCCATCAATGTGCAGCTGGACTTCAAACCGTGGAGGCTGCTGTGAATGTAATTTAGCATTTTCACTTGCTCTAGAATCAAACTTTCAAACTGTGGTGCTGGAGAAGACTCTTGAGAGTCCCTTGGACTGCAAGGAGATCCAACCAGTCAATCCTAAAGGAAATCAACCCTGAATATTCATTGGAAGGACTGATGCTGAAGCTGAAGCTCCAATACTTTGACCACCTGATGGGAAGAACTGACTTACTGGAAAAGACCCTGCTGCTGGGAAAGATTGAAGGTGGGAGGAAAAGGGGGCGACAGAGGGTAAAATTGTTGGATAGCATCACTGACTCCATGGACATGAATTTGAGCAAGCTCCAGGAGATGGTGAAGGACAGGGAAGCCTGGCATGCTGCAGTCCATGGGGTAGAAGACAGTTGGACATGACTGAGAGACTGAACAGCAACAATAAAGAATCAAACAAATATTTACCCCAATTTACCAACTCAAGAAGTTTTTTTCTCTTGCAGATACTTACTTGCTTCATCTTTCCAACTTGTCCCCAACTCCAGGAAGTTAATTGTTCCCCTAAAAGATAGCTGACTGATTGTTGGTGAGTACCTAGTGCATCTTCAGGACAGGAGTCTCAGCAAAAGTCGGGGAGGGACCCTGAATTTGGATGTTGGCTCTGCCATGCACTATCTTTGTTGAAAATGCAGATAATGGTGATTCTGATCTCAAATGACGGTTGTAGGGATTAATCAAGGTAATCTCTGCAAAGCCTCTCACACATACAGTATTAGCTGCTACTCTCATCTCCAAAGCCAAAGAATAATCAAGACAACTCTCTTTACAAGACACCCTCCCAGCACCATGGGACCCCGTGCATAAAATTTAAGGCATTTCTTCATTTTGCATGCAAGGAAAGGAGATCTGTTTTCAGTTCAATAACAAGTAATAATTTTCCTTGTGGAATGAGATGACTCCCTTCCCCATTATTGTAGCTGATGTGAAAAATTAACTTTTCCTCCAAAAAGCAACCTTGAAAATAACTACAGTAGTCTACCTAGTGTTCATTATTAGCTCAATACACCATAGGCTCTATATCATACATTAGTATTTAATAAAGAATTGGGAAGTTCTGAAAAGGACTTCTTGTTAGTACCTTCAAAATAATTTGAAACTGTTAGTTTAAACAGATCTTTACCTTATGTAGCAGAAGAGAGTTGAGATTTCTGTACAGCCTTGAGTCCCCAGTGTTTTATAGAGATCTGCACCTGAGTGGATTAGCATTTTATGAACAAAAGCCAGCCAGTGGAAGTCCAAGTTATTTAGGGTAGCATTACCCACCAGTACCCAGACATATTATTTTGCTAGAATTTTCTCCTTCTCTCTGTGGCTTTCTCAGTTTTCTTACACACACACACACACACACACACACACACACACACACACACACTCACACAATTTTTTCAATATGAAAAGGAACCACTCTCAAAAAGATGAAGAATATCACACCAGCAGAATAGACCCTTTTCTCTATGGTATCCAGTGGCTGTGATGTGGATTGAAATGCAGACTTATGTTTCACTTTGAAAAGAAGTGGAGGTGGATAGTTGGGGTTTCGTACAAACCTGCACACTCAATGCTCATCAGCCCAACTCCTGTGGGGGAGTGAAAGGGCCTGCCCGGCGTAGTCTCTCTCCTAGACCCTGATTCCAGCAGCCAAAAATAACAGAAAACTCTACCCAGAGGAGGACTGGAGAACATCTATCCATAAGAAGGGGCTTGAGTGAAAGGCTTACAGTCGTATAAGGAATAAAGTTAGCTGGGGCAGGAGTGAATGAGAAGTCAGAAAATTCTTCCCAGAAAAAACCAAGCTGTTGTCATTGGTTTCACTGGAACAAAGGGCAATTTAAAAAGGAGGAAAATTGTGTGCTCATCTAGGTAGCCTGGAAACAGAGTAGAAGACAGGGCTTGTAAACTAAAGCCTTGGGCAAATGGGAATTTAAATAGACCTTCACATACATGAGGCACCATGCTTAACCACTGAGCTGAGTGAATGATTTAGTTGGAATAGATCTGAGCCTGTTTTTATTTATTTGTTACCCTAACTTGGAAGCCTTTTTTCCTTTAGTCCATCTCTTTTCACTTTGGGTCTTCATCTAGACATGCTGTGCTCCCCTGACTGTCTTCTCTCCTCCTCCCATAAGTGAAGGAGGTGACCTGCAGTCTTCTACAAGTCTGGCATGCGGTTCAAATGCTCTCTTATTCCCCAAATGCTCCAGTCCTATGACTGCATCCTGCACTTTGGTGACTCCTTCCCACCAGGTATCATCCTCCCTGTTAGAGACAACGGTAAGCGGGCCATCATTACACTTCCATAGATACCTCTTCAAAACTGATTGCAAGTGATACCACTGTGTGTGTGTGTGTGTGTGTGTGTTTACACACACATACATTTATTCTGCATGCCTTACAATGAAGAAAAGGACAAAGGAAAAAAAAAAGATGTTTGGATCCCTTTAATTCCGATATCTGGGAAAGGAAGCCTGACCAACATTTTTTAATGTCAACTTCTAGGCATCGTGTGTGTGTGTGTGTGTGTGTGTGTGTGTGTGTGTGTGTGTGTGTAAACCTTATAAAAGCTGTTTGACTGAAAATGAAACTGGATAGAAGTATGTGTCTCTTTGACCTACTGTGGAATATTCTCTTATCTTAAGAGTTGCTTTTTAATACTGCTTTCAGAATCCATCTTTTTGGTAGCTGCTTTCGGAAGCAAATCAGAAGTCTACTGCCCAGAGATGGAGTAAGTTAGTCTAAGGTTCCTAAACACTGAACTGTGGATGGGGTACATCAGAACTACCTGGAGGCTTTACAGAACACAGACTCTCAGCTCCTGGGAATTCTTGGCCATTGGTCTAAGAAAGAGCCTAGGAGTTTGAACTCCCCACCTGACAACTGTTCCCAGCATGTCTTTAGCACCCGGCAGGCAGTAGCTGTCCATCTATAGGGCAGGGGACAAGTGGGTTGTTTTCACATAGTTGAAGTGCCAGCCGGTTGGGAGGGATTAGCCTTCTGCATGGCTCTACGGGGCACATTGGTGAAGTAAATTTCCAGGAGGCAGATTTGGGCACAATCGGAAAGAATTCTGTAACAAGCCGAGCCCCGAAACAACTGGTCACGGGGAACCTAGCATGATGGAAAGTGGGCCAGGTTTAGAGTCAGAAGATGCAAGATTGGATAAAAGTTTGTGTGTGTGTTAGTTGCTTCAGTCTTGTCCTGCTCTTTATGACCCCACGGGCTGTCGCTTGCCAGACTCCTCTGTCCATGGGATTCTCCAGGCAAGAATACTGGAGTGGGTTGCTATTTCCTCCTCCAGGGGATCTTCCAGACCCAGGGATCCAACCCACATCTCCTGAGTTGTGGGCAGATTCTTTACCAGCTGAACCACCAGGGAAGCCTGGATAAAGGTTTACACAGGCTCAGCGAGAAAGCTGCGTGTATGGAGCCACTCCGCCTTCCTGCATCAGCATGGATCCCAAGGTTCCACTGGGCTGTCTTCCAACTCTCTCGGCCAGTGGTCCTCGACCCAGGGGAGCCCTCCTTTCCTCCCAGCAAAGTTTGGCAACTTGGACACCATCTGGCAATTTTGGCTCATCACAACTAGGAGAGGGGATACTGCCAGACGCTTTACGTCACACAGGACATCCCCCCTACTCTCACCACCCCGCAAAGACCCACCCCACCCGAAAGGTCAGCTGGGCCCAGGTTGAGAACCCTAATCTAGGTGATGGGTGGGAGTTGTCACCCAGAGTAGATTCTAATTGCCATCCTGCAAATACCGTCTACCAGCAGGCTGATCCCTGCCTCCTCATGCTCAGTGTCTTCATCCATAAAATGGGTGCATTCAGACTTACAGAGTGGCTGATACAGGCTAGATTCTGAGCTACAGCCTCACAGAGACCCAGCATTGCAGCCCCTGGCTTTTTCTGGTTTCTCCCAGGACCAGACCTAGAGACAAGGATTTGAGAGAAAGTATTTTGGGGGCGGGGGATGGAGGTGGGGAACAAAGAAAGGAGAATAATCCAGAGAAGGATGTTTAGAAGTGGTTTCTACCACAGGGGGGGCTTCCCAGGTGGCTCAGCAGTAAAGAATCAGCCTGCCAATGCAGGAAACACAAGAGATGCAAGTTCGGTCCCTGGGTTGGGAAGATCCCCTAGAGAAGGAAATGGCAACCTACTCCCATATTCTTGCTTGGAAAATCCCATGGACAGAGAAGCCTGGTGGGCTACAGTCCGTGGGGTCACAAAGAGTCGGACATGACTGAGCAGGCATGCATGCATGCATCTACCACAGGGGACAATACAAACTTAATCACATGGGAAAGGCTTGGAAATGAGGCAAAATACAGACCTCAGAACCATTCTACTGTAGGTTTGGAGGGCTTCTGGGCTGTCTACACCAACAAGTCAGCATAGATCCAGAGACAGAGGCTGCAGCGCTCAGATGTGTCCAAGGAATAGTGAGATGGTCTCAGTTCTCTGCTCATGGTAAGAAGTGAAATTTTATACATTGGAAAGAATCTGGCGCAGCATCTGGTGGGCTAGAAGCTCATCAAGAATACGTCTTGTATTAAATTGTATGTCGTCCAAGTCATGGGCTGGACTAGAAGGTTGCTTGGAAGGGCTCTGGGTCATCCGCTGAATCAAATGGAAAAGCTGAGCATCAAGGCTTCAGAAATAACAGACCCAGGGCAGCTCTGGCCCTAGACGGCTCAGTAGCATCAGGCATTCGTGGCCTCCTCTTTGAACAGTGTCATGGGGGCCTCAGCCACAGTCACCTTCCACCTGTGCAACTGCAGACTCAGGACCTGGGGGACACGATTCTGACTGGTCTAACTTGGTCATAAGTTCTGCCTCCTAGACAGGGCTGGTCTGGGTGAGAGACACATCCGGCTGAATCACGAGGAGGAGGGCTGGCAACTCCAACGGGGAAGCTGAGCTGCAAACGAGCAATTCTGTGTGCAGCCCTCCTCTCCTCCCTGCCATCCTGTGCATGCCCACTTTCTTATTTTCATACACAGTTTAAAAATGGGGACCCATCTTCTCGACAATGGAAGATAACTTCATAGCTCAGTTGGTAAAGAATCTACCTGCGATGCAGGAGACCCCGGTTCGATTCCTGGGTTGGGAAGATCCCCTGGAGAAGGGATAGTCTACCCACTCCAATGTTCTTGGGCTTCCGTCGTGGCTCAGCTGGTAAAGAATCCGCCTGCAAATGTGGGAGACCTGGGTTCAATCCCTAGGTCAGGAAGATCCCCTGGAGAAGGGAAAGGCTACCCACTCCACTACAGTCCACGGGGTCCGAAAGAGTCGGACATGACTGAGCGACTTTCACTTTACTTTCATTGGCCACTGCATCTGGAGAGAATGGAGCCGTTCTTCAATTTGAAACCTCTAGATGATGCCATTTTTTCACTAGTTCCATGCTTTTCTCTCAATAGGCAGGCATTCCCAGGAGACCAGAGACAATAACTGTTTCATCACCACTTATCATGAGCCAATGGTCCCGACCCAGAATATGAACAAGAGGCTCACTGCTTTTCACATAACCTTCCACAAAAGTTCTACCAAGGAACAGTTGCTGATCAGACAAATATATGTCCACCATCCTTACTTATGGCTTCCCGGGTGATGCAGATGATAAAGAATCTGCCTGCAGTGTGGGAGGCCTGGGTTCAATACCTGGGTAGGGAAGATCCCCTGGAGAAGGGAATGGCAACCCACTCCAGTATTCTTGCCTGGAGAATTCCATGGACAGAGGAGCCTGGCAGGCTATAGTCCATAAGGATCACAAATAGTCAGACATGACTGAGTGACTAACACACACTATCCTTACTTATAAGGGAGACTGTGGTGGGAATACACTTCCAGGGAATTGAGAGTCTTGGTGGAGAACTAGGTGTTCTTCAAAACCCTGGTAACCACTAACATTTAAAAAGTGTGGGACTTTTCAGTGTGTTATGCAGATAATATTTGGTCACAGAGAAGTGCAATTCCAGAATTTCTGACCCCTCAATTATTTGGAAATACAGTGCCTCAAAGTCCATGATACTCATGTCAAATACTGGGTTGGCCAACCAATTGGTTCATATTTTTCCATATCATCTTATGGAGAAAAACAAACAAACTTTTTGACCAACCCCCAAATTTAGGGCTGCTGCATACCTCTTCACCTGCCAGACTTCTGGGGGAGCCCCTAAAGGTGCCAGGGGAAAGGGTTCATTGATGCTGCTATGGGGAAATGTAAAGATCTAGACCAGTCAGCACTGTGGAGAATCAGACACAGGAAACCTGGAGAGCAGGATCCTAAAGTAGAATTCTTCTTGTCTTGGTTTGGCTGAAACATAAAGAAGATGGATGCCTTGTCTTGTTA
Organism: Okapia johnstoni; assembly: GCA_024291935.2. Lineage (NCBI taxonomy): Eukaryota > Metazoa > Chordata > Mammalia > Artiodactyla > Giraffidae > Okapia > Okapia johnstoni. The sequence continues at coordinate 7,649,040 of CM044321.1, read as the reverse complement.
AAGAGAGACTACCATCAGAAATTTTAAAGTTGGAGTTTAAAACACATTCAGGTAACACTTAAATTTTGTCAGGTTTGTGGAGATAGAAGTGTTTGCTTCTGTTTCATTTGAAATACCCTTTATAAAATGACAAACATTACAAGTGAGGAGAGAAGAAAGAATATGAATAAAATAATCCAATATGTCTGGAAACAGCGAGTGAAGTTCTAGTCTTTTCATTTTAAAAATAGCACAAGCCTGGTCCTAAGCGTCTGAGTCCACACTCAATCACATGGAAAGGGCTGGCTCCCTGTAAATTATCCACCTTATAAAATGGCTCTGACAGGAAACCATGTCTTGATGGAGTTCCATGCATTTTGGAGAAGAGCTGCACTTGATTGTTTGTTTCTAGTTTCACTTTTTCCTCAAGCCAGTTCTTAAAGACCGATGTCCCCTCAAAGAAATGTCATCATTATTTTAGAAGAATCTTCGACTGTCACTATGTATAAAATCACAATAGGTTATAGCCAAGGTTCATGTCATCAAAATAGCCAAGAATGCTTTGGAGCTGAGCTATAAGCCTGTGATATTCATCACATGGAGGAATGTCATACTTGGGAAATAGGTTTACATAAGAAATTCTGACATCAGAATGCCTATGAAATAAGAGTGAGCTTGCTAATTGTTGTTTAGTCGCTAAGTCGTGCCCAACTCTTTTGCACTCCCATGGACTGTAGCCCGCCAGGCTCTGCTGTCCATGGAATTCTCCAGGCATGAATACTGGAGTGGGTTGCCATTTCCTTCTCCAGGGGATTTTCTTGACCCAGGGATCGAACCCACATCTCTTGCATTGACAGGCAGATTATTTACCACTGAACTATCAGGGAAGCCCAGTTTGCTAGTAACATCACTCTTAATTTATAATTTAGTAAAGCACAACTTTTTGATGTTTATCTTAATCCTAGGATAGATGGAACCAAATAAATCTATCGATCTGGAAAAAAAAAAAAAAAAACCCCTCACAGTAGTAAGTCAACTTTGAGAGTAAGGATGGGAGAAGTTCCCTGGGTTTCAGGTTTGTTGTCAGATCTAGGAGGCAGAAGTGACTGCAACAACCTCCCAGCTCCCCGCCAGGAGCGGATGCCTCCAATGCCATCTGTTCTTTCCGCGTCGCCATCAGCTGCTTGGAAATGGTGCTTTTTAGAGGGGCTTAGTGGTAACTCATCATGCTCCGGTTTTAGCAACAGCAGTTGACCCGTCAGTGTTCAGAAAGATCATTTTTTCCCAACAGATTTCAACTAGGAAAGAATGTTTACCTGGTGGAACTATTCTGGGATGAGCCGCCATGGGGCATTCCTTTCATTCTTTCCCCTCATTCTCGGGCAGACTCAATTTGAGAAGCACGGGTGCTCATCAAGGGCCGTGCGGTCATGGGTTTGGGAAGATGTACTGAATGATTTCGGTATCGATCCAGGTGAAAGGCATCAGAGGGGGGTGAAAGAGTACAGAGGCAGTTCCATGGGAGCCAGCCCTCCCTCTCGCCAGCTGTGTGTTCCCAGAGGAGTCACACCTGCAGGCTCCTTTTCCTTCCTCTGTTAGCGATGATAACATCTCTTAAATACTTACCCCGTAGGTCCTTTCAGGAGTCAAGGGAGACAAAGTATACAAAACGGCTTTGAAAATTACAAGGCTTCTGTAAGCTTTGAGCTTCCCAGGTGGCGCTTGTGGTAAAGAACCCGCTTGCCAATGCAGCAGACACGAGAGACGTGGGGTTCGATCCCTGGATTGGGAAGATTCCCTGGAGGAGGGCATGGCAACCCACTCCAGTAATTCTTGCATGGGAAATCCCATGGACAGAGGAGCCTGGTGGGCTACAGTCCTTGGGGTCACAAAGAATCGGACCCGACTGAGTGACTAACACTAAAGTATTTTCAAAGATGCTTTAGAAATGCATAGCCAAGAATGAAAGAAAAGAAAACCTCTAGATGCCATAGATGAAGAGGGAACTCAAAGCCACAGAAGTAAGGGAACGGGTTCATCACCACAGTCTGGGCTGTGTTAGACTTGGGTGCAGGCCCGGAATCCAAAGTCTTCGGGGTTTTGATGCTTTCGGAAGCCAGAAGTTATGACCTTGGGAAGACAGGATGGTTGATATGGGACCAGGGTGAATCCAGGTTTGGGGCAGGCCCTGATGCTTATCCAATCTCGGGGGAGTATCTTCTTTAAGGAAAAAAAAATTAATTATGAATACAAAATCGGGTCCAAAAGTAATATTTATTTAAAATAAGCACTAAAATAAACAAAATCTTAAAAGGTGAAAAATGATATATTAACATTCATGATTTACTATATATAACAAACATAATTATTATAACTATAAAATATATTATAATATATAAGTATAACAATAGAGTATAATAATTATTATATATGTAAAATCTAAAGAGTACAGCAAACTAGTGGATGAAAAATGTAAGCAAGCTCATAGATACAGAGAACAGACTGGTGGTTACCAGTGGGGAGGGACCATACGGAGAGAGAAAGGGGGATAAAGTTGTTATGGGATTATATGAAACCATGTATATGAAACTTTTGATAACTGTAAAGCACTATAGAACTTAAAGAATCTTTCATTCAGTAAAAAAAATTTTTAATGAAAAATAGAATATTTTAAAAATAATGTATTTATAACCATGATTTACTACATATAATAAATAAAATGATAACTATATAACACATAGTATACAATTACAACTATACAATGTAATAATTATATACTTTATAATAATTAACTGTATTATGTAATATAATAATAACTTATGTGAAAATATATTAAAGTTTTGTATTAGTATAATACAAAATTAACTTCCTGCAATGCTTTTTTTTTTTTTTTCCTGCAATGCTTTAAAAATATTTCCTAAATTTTAGGCTGCCTACTTTTTGACCATTTTATATGGTACCAATGTATTTCTTAGAGAAGATAAAACATTAATAAAATTTTTTCTTCTGTCAAGGTTCATTTAAATTTATTTCAACTAAGATATATTGATAAAGTTTCTTTAGCTTGTAACCCATTATTGGTAATATCATGTGAATTTGTGGTGGTGGTTTAGTTGCTAAGTCGTGTCCGACTCTTGCAACCCCATGGACCGTAGCCCACCAGGCTCCTCTGTCCAAGGGATTTCCCAGGCAAGAATACTGGAGTGGGTTGCCATTTCCTTCTCCAGGGGATCTTCTCAATCCAGGGATTGAACCCTGGTCTCCTGCATTGCAGGCAGATTCTTTACTGACTGAGCTACAAGGGAAACCAATGTGAATTTTTAGATTGTCAAATTTACGCCTTTCATATATGACTTGTAAGATTATGGGGTGCTTAAATTATTCTTATGAATAGACTGGCTGTAAATATTCTTTGAATTGACACTACTTGTTGACAAGATTGTGATCTATGCCCTTATTTCTGTAGTGAATTGTAAGCTTTATTTTTATCTTCTCCAGTGTCAGTATTTCATATTAAACACTAAGAAGTTTAATCTTTTTTCCCAATATGTTCATATTACTCCTTCTTCTTTATTAACTGGTAGGAGAATTATGCTTAAGTACTTGAATTCCAGGCATCTGTGGGCTTGAACTCCAAGATGCAGACAGAGGGAAAATGAATGCACTTAAGTTAAGGGGACGTGTGCGACAGAGAAAAGACACATATCTCACACGCACACACACATACACACATACACTCACACTCACACACTCACCCATATATAGATGGAGAGAGAGAGTAAAAATATTGGAAATGAAGATATTGTTAAAGAAAAAACAAAACGGAGGCCCCAGCTTGAAGACAGCCCTGCACCAAATTCTCAAAGTCTCGTGACCTAAGTTTAAACTGTCCTGATTCCCCCAAATGCTGACTCTGACCTTCAACAAAACTCCCATTTCAGTAGGATAGAGGTAAGATGAGCTGTCATAAACCACCTCGTTAGGACATCGGCCAATAAAGATCTTTCTTCTTACACTTGTTGCCTGGATGTTCAGCAAGAAAACTCAACTCAAACTCAAGCTCACCCCATGCAGGGTGACCTTCCAGCCTCCTGGCCAGCCAACCTGGAACAAACCGGCCTCTGAGGGTTCTGTCCTAGAAGGAGAGTGAGTTTCCAGGAACCCATCACAACAGAGAGCGAGGTGCTTCCTTCCTCTGCTTTCCACCAGTTGTGAGAGCCGAGCTCTTACACTTTGCCCCTGCAAGTCTCCCGTTCTCAGAGTGGGTTTCTCGAGAAATAATAGATCCATATCAAGCAAACCTCTCTGAACATTTTTTTTGACAGATCTAAAATTTCTCTTTTTTAAACTTTTTATTTTATATTGGAGCATAGCCAGTTAAATGTAAAAACTCAACATTTAGAAAACTAAGATCATGGCATCCAGTCCCATCACTTCATGGCAAATAGATGGGGAAACAGTGACAGACTTTGTTTTTTGGGACTCCAAAATCACTGCAGATGGTGACTGCTGCCATGAAATTAAAAGACACTTGCTCCTTGGAAGGAAGGTTATGACCAACCTAGACAGCATATTAAAAAAACAAAGACATTACTTTGCTGACAAAGGTCTGTCTAGTCAAAGCTATAGTTTTGAGACAGTTGGACTATAAAGAAAGCTGAGCACCAAAGAATTGATGCTTGTGAACTGTGGTCCTCGAAAAGACTCTTGAGAGTCCCTTGGACTGCAAGGAGATCCAACCAGTTCATCCTAAAGGAAATCAGTCCTGAATATTCACTGGAAGGACTGATGCTAAAGCTGAAACTCCAATACTCTGGCCACCTGATGCGAAGAGCTGACTCATTGGGAAAGACCCTGATGCTGGGAAAGATTGAAGGCAGGAGGAGAAGGGGACGACAGGGGATAAGATGGTTGGATGGCATCACCGACTCAATGGACATGAGTTTGAGTAAACTCTGGGAATTGGTGATGGACAGGGAGGCCTGGCGTGCTACGGTTCAGGGGGTTGCATAGAGTCAGACACGACTGAGAGACTGAACTGAACTGATAGCCAGTTAACAAGGAGGCATGGCAACCCACTCCAGTATTCTTGCCTGGAGAATCCCATGGACAGTGGAGCCTGGGGGGCAATGGTCTGGGGGGTCACAAAGAGTTGGGCACAACTGAAGCACCTGAGCACACGTGCACACACAGCCAATTAACAATGTTGTGATAGTTTCAGGTGAGCAACAAAGGGACTCAGCCACACATATACATGCATCCATGCTCCCCCAAACCCCGCTCCCATCCAGGCTCCCACATAACATTGAGCAGAGTTCCCCGTGCTCTACAGCAGGTCCTTGTGGGTGATCCGTTTTAAACATAGCAGTGTGTACACGTCCCTCCCAAACTCCCTATCTAGCCCACTCCCCTTGTCCTTCTCCCCTGGGAACCATAAGTTTGTTCACTGGGAGCCTGTTTCTGTTTTGTAAATAAGTACATTTGTATCATGTCTTTTCAGATTCTGCACATAAGGGATATCATACAATATTTCTGTTTTTCTGTTTGACTCACTTGACTTAGTGTGACAGTCTCTAGGTTCATCCATGTTGCTGTGAATGGCATTATTTGATTCTTTTTTTTTTTTTATGACTCAGTAATATTTCATTGAGCTTCCTGGGTGGCTTAGCAGTGAAGAATCCGCTTACAATGCAGGAGACTCAGGAGACATGGGTTTGATCCCTGGGTCAGGAAGATCCCCTGGAGGAGGGCATGGCAACCTACTCCACTATTCTTGCCTGGGAAATCCGATGGACAGAGGAGCCTGGTGGACTCAGTCTATGGGGCGGCAAAGAGTCGAACACGACTGAAGTGACTGAGCACGCACGCAAAAGCAAGGGAACTTCATGAACATGCTAAAATCGATCCTCTGAGAGCCCTCAGCACAAATTATATTAAACGGAGGAAAATGACAAAGACAGGGAAAAAAGAAAGGTATCTGCAAGCACTTTTCCTAGTCAGCCTTGTGTTCCTGGTTTGGACAGTACAATAAAAGCAAGGAAATTAAATCAGAGGTGTTGTGGTTGGAAAGGAAGAGAGAAATTTCATGCAGAAGGATTTTCAGTATGGATTAGTCTATACATTCTATCAACAAACTGTTAGAACTAACGAAAGAGTTCAAGCTTGTACAAGATCATGTACAAAAACCATGCCACACACTAACCACAAAATTTTAGAAGGTGTAATTTTTAAAATATGCCATTTACAATATAACAAAAATGATCAGGGACCAAGGAATAAACCTATTGAACATGTTCTGGGAAACTGTCTTCTTCAAGATCTTTCCGTATAGTTAGTGGAAAAACAGCTCCAGATAAATACTCCCGTTTAAGTGGCATAAAGATAACAGAGCTGTGGTAAACCACCTCGTTAGGACATTTGCCGATAATGACACTGCTCTGTCTACAGCTGTTGACTAGAATTTCAGCAAGAAAACTCCCAAACTTTTGGAGCTTCACATATTCTCTATTTTTTTTCTCGTGTCTTCACTTATTCAGTTCAAGTACACCACACTTTCATTTGCTTATATCAACATAAACAGAAAGAAAAATCCAGAAGCAGGAAATAAAAGTAAACTGGGAAAATCTTGCAGAATCACAAAGTAATTCTTGGTGCCTTCAGAGACAGAAGGCAACTGAGCAGACCCACTCTCTCTGTAGGAGGGTGAGCGCTGACAACCTCTGGAATGAAAGATGACATTTGAGTGTGTGCTCAGTCGTGTCCGACTCTTTGCAACCCCATAGACTGTAGCCCTCCAGGCTCCCCTGCCCATGGGGTTCTCCAGGCAAGAATCCTGGAGTGGGTGGCCATTTCCTCTTCCAGGGGATCTTCCCCACCCAGGGATCGAACCCCCATCCTTTACATCTATCTCCTGCATTGGCAGGTGGATTCTTTACCACCAGCGCCACCTGGGAGGTATTTGCTGACTCATTTCTTAGATTCCAAATGGTATTGTCAATGGTAATAAGAACTCAATCTCTTTTTAATTGGTATGATGAATACAATCCATTGGCCAAAGGAAAACAGACGTGTTTGCTACCAAGAGGCTAGTAACGCTACCTGACACGGGTGCACGTGTTTCTGTTTTCAAAACCCACTCATACACATCATCTCATCTGATACTCTTAGCAGGTTTGTGAGATCCACAAAAATAGCATCAAAAACAGGGGATAGTAGCCTAGGAGGAATGTTTCCATTAAACATCCTTTAAACATTCCTCCAAGGGCAGCAGCAAGCTGAGAGGACAGCAATGTTTATCAGAGTAAAAAAGCAAAACAATGGGTCAAATAAAAATGAATTTCCTCCATGAAAGAAATAATTGATAAGCTGGACTTCATTCAAATTAAAACTTCCACTCTGCAAAGGGCAAATATATATCCAGAGAACAAGACAGGCCACAGATGGAGAGAAAATAATTGCAAAAGATATATCTAAAAAAGATAAATCTGACAAAGGACTGTTATCTAAACCGTAGAAAGAACTCTTAAAATTCAACAGTAAGAAAATGAGCAACCTGATTTAAAAATGGGCTAAAGCCCTTCACAGACACTTCACCAAAGAAGATACACAGATGGCTAATAATCATAAGAAAAGATGTTCCACACCGTGCATCATCAGGGAAACGCTAATTAGAACAACAATGAGATACCTCTGTCCCCCTGTTAGAATGACCAAATTCCAGAATACTGGCAACATCAAATGCTGGTAGAAATGTGAAGCCACACGAATCCTCATTGACTGCTAGAGAGGATGCAAAATGGTACAGCCACTTTGAAAGACCATTTGGTGCTTTCTTAGAAAACTAAATATACTTTTACCATATGATCCAACAGGCTTGGTCTCTGGTTTACCCAAAGCAGTTGAAAATGTATGTCTACACATGCAAAAAAAACTGCACATGGACGTGGATAGTTGCTTTACTCAGAAACTCCTAATAGCAGAACTTGGAGGCAATAGATGAATGGATAAAGAAATTGTGATCCATCCAGATAATGGAATATTCTTCAGTGCTAAAAAGAAATGAGCTAAAAAAAAAAAAAAAAAGACAAGGAGGAATCTGAAAAGCATATTACTAAGTGGATGAAGCCAATTTGAAAAGTCTATGTACTATATGATTCCAACTATGTAGCATTCTGGGAAAGGCAAAACTATAGTAAAAATATCAGTGGTTGTCAGGGGCTAAAGGAAAGGTAGGAATGAAAAAGAATTAAGCACATAGAGTATTTAGGGCATGAAAGTATTCTGTTTGATGCTATCATGGTGAGTACATGTCATCATAGATTTGTCAAAATTGATGGAATGTACAACTCTAAGAACGAACTTTAACGTAAACTATGGACTTTAGGTGAGGCTGATGTTTTGGTGCAGGTTCATAGATCTGTCACAAAGGTACCATCCAGGTGGGAATGTGGGTGGAGGCTGTGCACGTGGTGGGGGTATACGGGAACTCTTTGTACTTACTCCTCAGTTACGCTCTGAACCTGCTACTGCCCTAAACAATAAAATTATTGATTAAAAGCCTAAAATGGCAATGAAAAGCCTCAAGATTTAACATTTTAGTTAAGAGACTTAAATGACAATACAGGGTGGGTTCCATTTTAGTTTTCTTCGAGAAAAAAATTTAACAACTCGATCTTTTGTTAATCCCTTCTCACAATGTTTAATAGAAAACCCTGAGCAGAAATCAGAATTCAATCATCAAGTCAGTGCAAGTTGAAACCCCGAATTGCAGGGCAGCTTAAGTGCTTTACACATGTGTCAAGAGATCAGCTGATTTGGTTACAGTCTTGGTCATCTGCCCAGCACAGCAGTAAGGGTGGCATTATCAGTGGAACCAGTCCGGGATCATCTTTTCATTCCAGATATATGAATCACTCTAGGTATTGGAACAACACAGTGACTACTCCCAAAGGAAAGGGGTTGCAGGATGCCTCAACACATAGACAATACCATTGGAAATACTCAATTACACATATGTGGAAAACAGCGATCTGATCTTGTGGTATCTCTTTGAGAAGCCGGCGATAGACAGGAGAGAATATGCAAAGGCTCTCTTTCACTTAGAAGATGAATGTGGTAAAATGCACATTTCATGAAAGATGTATGTGTTAGCTGTCCCAGAATGTGTTTGTTCCAGTCCAAAATGCATGCTGAGTTATCCCAACCATTTAAAAACCTCTGGCATTGCAGATGGTCAGAAAATTGTGTCCCAAATTTAGCCTCTCTCTCTGTCTCTCTTTCTCTTAACTCCTCTGGCACAATGAGAGCTGTAGGATCATAGACCATTATAATTGCTTCAACCCCATCCAACTTATCACTCATTTTATTTAGAATATATCAATCTCATTTTTCTATATTTATGGATATTTCTTATTTAGAGTATATATCTTTCCACTCTCTTGGTTTAATTAATTTATATGTGAAATACTGAGCTAGATTTTTTCTTTTTTGAAACAGTTGCTTTTCTCTCTGAAATAGTCTCTCCTGGATAATTCTTATTTCCTTCAACACAACTCAGGCATCATGGTACCAGGAGAACTGCCAAAACTCTTTCTGAGTATAAACCTCTCTTGCATTCTCTTCCATTTTGATCTACTTTAACTAACCATGATTTTATCTCTTGCCCCCTGGACTGTGAGGAAATTGAGGGCTGGGGGCTGGGATGATTATCATCATGGAAGAGATGCTCTTAAAGGTTTAATGAATACTTAAATGTATTAAATAATGTATAAATGTATAAATAATGGGCTTCCCTGGTGGCTCAATCAATAAAAAATCTGCCTGCAAAGTGGGAGACCTGGGTTCTATTCCCCTGGAGGAGGGCATGGCCACCCACTCCAGGATTCTTGCCTGGAGAATCCCCATGGACAGAGGAGCCTGGCGGGCTACAGTCCAGGGGGTCACAAAGAGTCGGACACGACTGAGCGACTAAGCACAAATGACACAATGAATCAATGATGGGAACAAGTTCTCTCTTGTGTCTTCAACAGAGTTCAGATCCTACATGTTTAAAAAGTTGATGTAGGTCAGTTTCTTTAAATGTAAAGGGATTATGCTTGGAGAATCCCTTGGACAGAGGAACCTGGCCGGCTACAGTCCATGAGGTTGAAAAGAGTTGAACAGGACTGAAGCGACTTAGCACGGCACAGTACAGAAGGATTTATCTCCGAGCTCAAGGGTTCTCAAGCTGAAGTAATATATCAATCACGTTTTCTCACCGGTACTTTTCTTTGCTAAGCTTAAAATATACAGAAAGTTACAAAACAGATATAATAAACACCAAAGTCCCACCACTTAAAATTTTAACATAACCTTTTATTATATTTGCCTGTGGTGTCCATGCATGCTAAGTCGCTTCAGTCGAGTCAAACTCTTTGTGACCCCATGGACTGTAGCCTACCAGGCTCCTCCGTCCATGGAATTTTCCGAGAATACTGGAGCAGGTTGCCATTCCCCTTTGCCAGGGGATCTTCCCGACCCAGGGATCTAACTCAGGTCTCCCGCATTACAGGCAGACGCCTTACCGCCTGAGCCACCAGGGAGATTCATTGTTTTTTGCCTGCGCTGTGAAAATAGCTGTGGGTTCCTTAAATACACTTCCTTTGCCCGCAGGAACAATGCTACCCTCTGCCAGGAGAGGGCGCAGGCGGACCGGATCCGCCTCCTGGCCCAGGTGTGCCGGCTCCGCCCAGGGGACCGCCCAGGGGACCGCCCAGGTTCTGCTCCTTCAGCGCACGTGGCCTCCCCAGGCCCCGGCTTCTGCTGAGCTCAAAGCTCCTCTGCTGCTCTGTGCGAGGCACCCTGCAGTCAGCAGCGCCAGGGGAAGCAGTGTACCCGCCTCTTCCCCAACGTCCTTGGACAGTTTGGTAGCTCAGTCCTTCCCCGGGAACGCCTTTCCCTGGCACCCTCTAGGGCAGACTTCCAAGGAATATGACCTGCACCAACCACGGCAACTTCTCTCCCGTCAGGCTTGCTGGGGCCCTGCCCTCTCAACAAGATGCGGGTTTCAGCCGCGTGGATGGGGTAAGTGGGGAAAAGGGGGTTCCGTCCTAGCCCTAAGGGCAGCAGCTGCCCCCTACATTTGCTGTTTCTACCGTCTTTTCGCTCTCTTCCTAATAGCCAGTGCCTCGTTATCCCAAGCTCCTGTTACAGCTATTACTTCTCTGCGTTCGACATGCCCTGTTAACGTGTGGCTTCTTTTCCCCGACCTGACCCAAGCAGACACGGGTACCCGCAAAGGTCCCTTTCAGCCGGTATATTGAGTTTATATTTCTCTAATAAGGTATGAAGTGAATGACTATTGCTGGCGTAGATGCTTTTACATCCGGACGATGTTAGGTCCTTGTCCTTTCAAGTCCCATGAGTGCCAGAGAGAATGATTCTGACCATGCAGAGGAGCACTAGTTCCCTTGGGGATGGCCTTCGGACTGGTCTGAGCTATTAATGTAAGTCTCTGTGACTAATGATTATTGGCAATGGAGTCTTTGGCAAAGAGAGGGGCCTCTACTCAGGGGCACCCCCAAGGGTTTTGAACTTGTCACTCCTTGATGCAACCCCCCCAACCCTATTATTGAGGAGCAGCTCCTGAGCTCTTGGGCTCTTATGGAAACCAGGTGACTCTCAAGGCTGATATTCCCATCTGAAGGTGGTAAACTGGAACTCAGTGGCTACAGATGGGAAGAACCCAACCAGGTTTGCTTGTGAAGGACTCGCCCCAGCAGCATCATAGCTTTCCGGGATGAAGTGGCCACTGGCTCTTTGGGGGAATTTTTACTCCCCACCCCCACCTCATCCCTGAAGCTGTTGGCTCTAGGGGGCCCTCAAATCACAGAGGGGTGCAATTAGGGAATTAATAAGAAATGTGTATTCATTCAATCAATTCAACCAGTTGAATGGATATATGGAAGAGAGAAAATGACAGAGAGACCCAGCTCACTGCACATCATTGGAAGTACCAGGGCGCCCATTTCTTTTCTTGCTTTTGTTTAAATTGACGTATAGCTGGTCTATCATGTTGTGTTAATTTCTGCTGGACAACAAAATTAGGTGACTCGGTTATACATACGTATTCTTTTCCATATTTTCCATCCTGGTTTATCCAGGATATTGAATAGAGATCCCTGTGCTGTGCAGGAGGAGCTGGTTGCTCATCCGTTCTGTATATAATAGTTTGCATCTGCTCAGTCCAACCTCCCGACCCATCTGTGCCCCTTGGCAACCAGAAGTCTGTTCTCTATGTTTGTGAGTCTGTTTCTGCTTTGTGGATAAGTTCATTTGTATCATATTTTATATTTCATGTATAAGTGATATTATATGATATACATGATATTATACGATATTTACCTGTCTCTGTCTGACTTACTTCACTTAGTGTGATAATCTCTAGGTGCATCTATTTTGCCATAAATAGCATTTTTCATTCCTGTTTCATGGCTGAGTAATATTCCAGTGTGTGTATCCATTGATCTGTCAGTGGCCATGTAGGTTGCTCACTTGTCTCAGGTATTGTGAATAGTGTTGTTGTGAACATAGGGGTGCATGTAGGTTTTGAAATCGGGGTTTTGTCTGAGGGCACCAGTTTCTTACTCTGAAAATTGGCAATTAGAAGGAAAGAATTATACACCTACCTCACCCTTCAGATAGTCAAATAGCCCTAATTGAAGAATGACAGTTCTTATTTACAGAGGAATTCTAGCTAATACTAGAATTCCAATTCCCTTGGTGGCTCAGATAGTAAAGAATCTGCCTGCGATGCAGGTGACCCGGGTTCAATCCCTCGGTTGGGAAGATTCCCTGGGAGAAGGGAATGACTGCCCATTCCAGTATTCTTGCCTGGAGAATCCCATGGACAGAGGAGCCTGGTGGGCTACAGTCCATAGGGTTGCCAAGAGTCAAACAGGACTCACCAACTAACACTTTCGCTTTCCAGCTAATACATACGTAAGAAATGATAGGAAAGTAACACTTTGTCACCCCTAAGAGTTGAGTCAGACAGCAGTCAGCAGAGGATGTCACTTGACCCATGATTGGTGGGGAGCTCTAATGGAGTGATCAGGCTGTCACCACCCAAACCCTTTGATCAGCCTTAGCATCTCTGAAAACAGAAACCCGACATTAGGTGCCTCCAGATGTAATGTGATATGAAGCACACAGCACCAACTGTAACACATACTCGCCAAAAGGAAGTCAAACCTGAACCTAATCAAGTCTCTACGGTGACAGAGAAGACATACAGGGGCTAGAAAAGAAGTTACATAAAACCAGAATGTGGGACATTCTACAGGACAATGAGACTGGCTTATTGAACAAGCCAATGGCAGGGGAAAAGGAGGAAGAGGGGGGATTCAGTTTGATCAAAAGAGCCTTAAAAATCACAACCACCAAATGTAATGAATGGACTCTGATTCAGTCCTTTAAAAAATGTATTTTTCTTCTTTTTTGGCCTTGCCATGCTCAGCATGTGGGATCTTAGTTCCCTGACCCGGAATTGAACCAGTGCACCCTGCATTGGAGGCATTGAAAGCGTGGAGTCTCAACCACTGGATGGTCAGGGAAGTTCCTCAATCCTATTTTAAATAAACGATGTGTATAAATATTTTGAGATAACCAGGAGAACTTGATCATAAAACGGTTCTGAACAATTACTGTTAATTTTATTAGGTATGATAATAACATTGTGGTTAAAGAAGAAAATGTTTTTATATTGTAGGGACTAAAATATGCTGGAGGGAAATGACATATTGTCTAGGATTCTCTTGAAAATAACAACAACAAAAAGAAAACAGATATGCATAGATGAAATAAATATGGAAAAATCTTGATAACTACTGAATTCTGGGAAAATGGTACACAGAGATTCATTGCACTGTTCTCTGAAATTTGAGGCATGTTTTATAATGGACTTCCCAGGTGGTCCTAGTGGTAAAGAACCTGCCTGCTAATGCAGGAGACATAAGAGACTCCGGTTCAATCCCTGGGTCGGGAAGATCTCCCAAGCAAGGAAATGGCAACCCACTCCAGTCTTTTAGTCTAGCAGTCCCTGGCACCAGGGACTGATTTGTGGAAGACAGTTTTTCCATGGACCGAGCAAGGGATGGTTTGTGGATGACTTTTTTCTGTTAGTACATCAGGTCTAGCTCAGATCATCAGGCATTAGATCCTGGAGGTTGAGGACCCCTGTTTTAGACAATAGATTAAATAATAAAACAAAGCAGAAATTAGAAACCATTCAAATGAGCAGAAAAGGAACTAAGTATCCAAAATCTGAAGGATATAGAAAAAACATTCACAGGAAAACTTGTAGCCTTAAGTGTATTTATTATTTTTTAAAAGAGTGACAAAAATATCACTTCTCGGCCTTGTGGCTAAGATCAAGTGCAAAAGAGTGACAAAAATAAATACAAATTTAAGGCTTTGGAAAAGGTACATTTCTGCATTTGGTCAAGATGGAGTAATGGGGATTGAATTTACCCATCTGCCTGAAGCAACAGAAAACTGGGTGACCTGTAGGGAACAGTGTTTCCCAATACACAGAACATCAGGCTACAAAAGCAGCGATCCCAGAGAAACAGGAAACGAGCAGTGAGTCCTGTGATTAACCCGGACCCGGTAAACGGCAGGGCAGCCTTGTCAGTGCGAACGAGGAGCCATGAGTTCAGAGAAGAGAGAGGTCACGGTGGGCTGGTGTAGGCTGTTTTAGAAAGGATTGGTGAGAATTCACTGCCGGTCATGGTGTTTTAGGCTAAGAGGAGACAGCTGAGACTATGCCAGCTAAAAAGGTATCTTTTCTTGAGGTTCACATAGGGGAACCAGTAACCCAGCACAGTGCTCCTATTTTGTGATATAAAAAACCCAGGGAGGTTCGGCAGACCGTAGCAGAGCTGGGTCTGGTTCCGTGGTCCCTGGCTGGCGATTCTGTGCCTTTTTGCTTTCCCATTTGTTTCAGCTGGCATCTGGGAAGAACAGCAGCTTTGGAAAAAACAGGATTGTGTGGTAGTTCAAAGAGGGGCCGAGAGGAGACTGGAGCTCCCAGAGTGCCTTCCCTCTGTGTATGGAAAGAAAGAAAGAAAGTGAAGTCGCTCAGTCATGTCGGACTCTTTGCAACCCCATGGACTGTAGCCTACCAGGCTCCTCCGTCCATGGAATTTTCCAGGCAAGAGTACTGGAGTCGGTTGCCATTTAAAGTAGCTGCCTTTGAAATCTCATACCCAGTCTTTAAAACTAATGTGACTTGTGTATCCCATTTTCTAGTGAGGTTTTGGAATTAGACTGGGGATAGAATTCAGTTGTGTCCATTAATTGGTGACTTTGGCCATGTTACTGAAACTTTGATGGGCTTCCCTGGTGGCTCAGATGGTAAAGAATCCATCTGCAATGCAGGAGTCTCAGGTTCCATCCCTGGGTCAGGAATATCCCCTAGAGGACGGAATGGCAACCCACTCCAGTATTCTTGCCTGGAGGATCCCATAGACAGAGGAGCCTGGCGGGCCATAGTCCACAGGATCACAAAGAGTCAGACATGACTGAGAGACTAACAAACACGCATTGAAACTTTGAGCCTCAGTTTCCACATCTGCATCAAGGCAATAGAGAAGGGAGAGGGAACCCAGGGCAATCCCAGGTGGCTCTATAGTTTACTAAAATGTCAGACGTAGGTCTGACGTCTGACATCAAATCTAGCTTAGGAGTTTACATAAGTGGAATGAAGGAATACATTTATACAAAGATTTCTACATTCATGCCCATAGCAATTTTATTCAGAGTAGCCCAAAACTAGACACTATTCTGTGCTCAGTGTCTGATTCTTTGTGACCCCACGGACTGTAGCCCCCCAGGCTCCTCTGTCCACGTGATTCTCCAGGCAAGAATCCTGGAAAGGGTTGCCATTTCCTACTGCAGAGGATCTTCCTACCCAGGAATCGAACCTGGGTCTCTTGCATCTCCTGCATTGACAGGTGGATTGTTTCCCATTAGCGCCACCTGGGAAGCCCCAAGCATTACTCTCTGTTTAACAATAGGTGAATAAATAAATTATGGTATGTTCATTCGGCAGGGTACTTACTTAGTAAGACAGAATGAGCGATGGAAACATGCAACATCACAGATGAATCTCAAAATAATTAATTTATTTACATATAATCCTATAAGATGCAAACTAATCTATCTTGTCAGAAAGCAGGTCAGTGGTTTCCTGCAAAACAGGTGTGGAGTGGTTGAGGAAAGGAGGGAGGGAGAGATTGTTTTAAAACACAAGGAAATTTTGGGGGAGTGTTGGATATGTTCATTATTTTGTTTGTGGTGGTGGTTTCATGGGTATCAACTTGTGTTAAACTTTGAAAACTGTACAATTTAAGAATATGTGGTTTATTGTGTTCAACTCTATTTCAGTAAAGCTATCTAAACAATAACAGTGAGATACCACTTCATACTCATTAGATGGGAAAATTTCAAAGATTGACAGTTACCTGACAATTGTGAAGTTGTGGAAGACAAGAACACTACCGTATTATTTATAGTATAGGAGCAGGGAATGGCACCATGGCGGGGGGGGGGGGGAGGAGGGGAAGGGGGGCGGTGGTCTGTCAGAATCCTTCAGGATTTAATAGGTACTTTAACAATTGGAAGTCCAGTGGTTAGGACTTTTCCACTGCAGGGGTCGCGGGTTCAATCCCTGGCAGGGGAACTAAGATCCCCTGCTGTGCACTGAGGCCAAAAAAAAAAAAAAGTGTCGTAAATGTAGTGGGTTTTCTGGGAAGATGGCAGCCTAGACACCTCTGCACCTCTCTTCCTCGCTCAGCTACTTTTTAGTTGCTGGGCTACTGAACTTCCATATTTTTCCTGGGGACCTGCTGGGATTCAGATGTGCAAGAACCTTGCCTATTTTCCCCTCACCCTCTGTTGGACACCCTCCTTACAGATCAGAAAAGTTTCTGAGCTAAAGTATAAGAAACCTACCACAGAAAGAGATCTGGAGCAGTGTTGACTGTCTCATTTGTCATCACTTGAGACTGGGAGACAGTTAGATAGTATTTATGAACTGCTGCTAGAAAAGGCTGGACTCCAAGGATCCCATATCTGGCTGAAGAGCCATACATCCGGGAAGCCACAGAAACACCTACGTGGACATGTGCTCAGTCGCGTCAGACTCTTTTCCTTCTCCAGGGGGTCTTCCCGACCCAGGGATCAAACCCGTGTCTCCTGCATTGCAGGCGGATTCTTTACCCCTGAGCCACTGGGAGAGCCCTACATGGACATACATTGTTTCAAAGACTGTGATGAATATTCATGTGATGAATATACTAGAGAATTCTGGTTACAATAAACAACAAGAAATCAACTTCAAGATGAAGTGGAGAGGAAATACTTTTGGACTATGAAAATCCAAATGGCTGATGATACACTGGGTTCCTGAAAGTGAGTGTGAACTTGTTAGTCACTCAGTCGTGCCCAACTCTCTAAGACCCCATGGACTATAGCCCACCAGGCTCCTCTGTCCATGGAATTCTCCAGGCAAGAATACTGGAGTGGGTTGCCATTCCCTTCTCCAGGGGATCTTCCTAACCTAGGGGTTGAACCTGGGTCTCCCGCATTGCAGGCAGATTCTTTACCATCTGAGCCACCAGCAGCCGTGGCTTGGATTTCTAGAATTCTGTATAAATGTTAAGTAAGGAGCCTTGCAAGAGAAGAGGCTTTCTGCAAAGGAAACCCTGTCAGTAGTCTGGAAGTAAAAGATCCAATTCTCTTATCTAAGCCTGGTCATTAGAGAAAGGCTGAGACCCACAGGAAGCAAAAGTGTCTAAAGATCTTATCTGACAAGAGGAAGATAAGGGGAGATGAAGAAAACATGAAACGAATGTCCCAAAGTTATTGATGACGTCTCCATCAATAACCCCGGCAAGCCTCCAAGTCCCTAGCGAGAGAGTCCCCTGCTCTGCATCCAGCTCTCAGAGGGCCTGGCTTTGTCTTCTATCCAGAGCCCTCCTGGCGGGGAAGGAGTGCCCGATGTGTGTGGCAGGCGAGGTACCCACCCACCTTCTGCACGGGCTCGGGGTTCCCTGGAATCCAGAATATCCCTCCCCATGGTCCTGAGCCAACCCTAAGGGTCCAGATGTGTTTTTTCCCAACTCTGTTCTCCAGGGAAGGAACACACATGGCAGGATGCAACAGTGAGCAAGGGACCGCTCAGTGGGGGGTGTGTGTGTTGGGGAAGGCTGATGGAGCTCGCCCTGTGCTGTGTCCACACCACAAGTGTGGTGGTGTCCTTCCTCGTGAGATCAGAGCCGAGGGGGGACAGGAGGGGTGAGGGGCCATGAGCCAAGAGCACCCCTCCCCCCAGTTTCCCAAGAAGATCCCACGAAGTCTGGGAATTCTAAATTTAAGCCCAGGCGTTATGAAGATTTATTTGTTACCTGGAAGGTTAGAACATGTTTTGTATCACAGCTTGTTAGTTTGATTGATAAGTTTTGCATATTTAGACAAAGGGTATGTGGGCCTTGCATTCTTGCCCTTGGCCCTGTAAATGTCAGGGCAGCATTATCTACGGTAGATAATGAGCCATGAATTCAGAGAAGAAAGAGATCGCGGTGGGCTGGTGTGAGCTATCGAGAAGGGCTTGGTGAGAATTCACACCGATCATGGTATCTTAGGCTAGGAGGAGACAGCTGAGGTTCTGCCAGCTTAAAATGTCAAGTAGCTTTATCCAGGCTCACATAAGGGAAACCACTAACCTAGTACAGCGCTCTGATTTTAGATAGAAAAACCCAGGAAGGTTCGGCAGATAGTAACGGAGCTGGGTCTGACCCCAAGGTCCCCGGCTGGCACTTCTGTGCCTTTCCACTTCCCCATTTGCTTCAGCTGGCCAGCTAGGAAGGAACAGTGGCTTTGCAAAAACAAGACCCTGAGGAAGTTCAAAGAGGGACCGGGAGGAGACTGAAGCTCCCAGAGTGCTTCCCTTCTGGGTCTGTTTGGAAACACAGCCTCACGTAGCTGCCTTTGGAATCTCATACCTGATCTTTAAAGCTAATGTGAATTGTGTATCCTGTTCTCTAATGAATCAGAGATTCAACGAATTAGAGATCAAGCTTTGGAATTAGACTGGGGGTAGAACTCAGATGCTGCGCATTAACTGATGGCTTTAGCTTCCCCAGTGGCTGAGATGGTAAAGAATCTGTCTGAAATGCAAGAGACCCCGATTAATTCCCTGGGTCAGGAAGATCCTCTGGAGAAGGGAATGGCTACCCACTCCAGTATTCTCGTCCGGAGAATCCCACGGACAGAGGGACCTGGCAGGCTATAGTCCATGGGGTCCCAAAGAGCTGGACACCAAGCGTGCCTGGTGCTTGATTAGTGTTGGCTGATGAACTTTCTCTCATATCCATGGGAACAGGAGTTCCCTAAAGAAGTGGTCATTTGTGGTCTTGTCACTAGGCTCTGTGTTGTGCATCAGGACCTCAGGATGGTATTATATGGTGTTTAGATGTACGTTGCAATGTATTTACTCCCTTTGGAAAATGATATGGCAGCAACAGCTGAGTTTTGAAGAATTGATGACATGTTAACTTAGGATGAGCACAGAGCAATGCCGAGCCCTGGTAAATTTACTGTGCAGCCACTCACAATCAGTTGAGATTCTTGGATGAAGGGCACACTTTCCTTTCCAGAGTTCCAGTCTATTTTTGTCAGCAAGGAGAAGTGATATGGCTTATTTTGTAATAATTCTTGTAATCCTATGATGAAGTGCGTGTTCTAAATCTACTAATCAGTTGGTGAAGATGTAGTATTGTGCTTTTCTAGGTATTTAGAGGGAATATCTGAGTTGTGAAAGCCATGGGATGGTTTATATGTTGTGCAGAAAAATCAGAAAGAGTCCTTTGACAGTTTTTTTTTTAACTGGCAAATATATATGAAATTTATGAGTCTTAAAATGAAATTAGTGAAAATATACAAATTTGGTGGTTGGTATGTTCTCCCTCAAGGGGACTATGAATTTTAGAAGAAATGGAACTTTAACTTGTATCAAGCTATCGTTTTTTTAAAAAGTATTTTATTGATTGATTGATCTGGCTGTGCTGGGTCTTCATTGCGACAGGCGGGAACTTTAGTTGCAGTATGCAAATTCTTAGTTGCGGCATGTGGGATCCAGTCCCCTGACTAGGGATCAAACCCAGGCCCCCTGCATTGGAAGCTCGGAGTCTTAGCCACTGGACCACCAGGGAAGTCCCCGAGTTATCACTGTTTGCTACAAGTAACAGAAATGTTTTCCCCCAAGTCACCCCTCCTCCTCTTGAAGTTTTCTTGATCTCTTTCGCCCATTTATGAGTCTTAAAATGAAATTAGTGAAAATATACAAATTTGGTGGTTGGTATGTTCTCCCTCAAGGGGACTATGAATTTTAGAAGAAATGGAACTTTAACTTGTATCAAGCTATCGTTTTAAAAAAAAAGTATTTTATTGATTGATTGATCTGGCTGTGCTGGGTCTTCATTGCGACAGGCAGGAACTTTAGTTGCAGTATGCAAATTCTTAGTTGCGGCATGTGGGATCCAGTCCCCTGACTAGGGATCAAACTCAGGCCCCCTGCATTGGAAGCTCGGAGTCTTAGCCACTGCACCACCAGGGAAGTCCCCGAGTTATCACTGTTTGCTACAAGTAACAGAAATGTTTTCCCCCAAGTCCCCCCTCCTCCTCTTGAAGTTTTCTTGATCTCTTTCGCCCATTTCATCTACATCCCATTTCATATCTCAGACAGCCTCCAAGACTGGTTTTTGTTTGCTTGCTTGGTTTTAGATTCTACCTATAAGTAAGATCATATCTTGTGTCTTTTTCCATCTGACTTATTTCACTTGGGATTCCCTGGTGGCTCAGATGGTAGAATCTGCCTGCAATACGGCAGACCTGCATTCTATCCCTGGTCAGGAAGATCCCCTGGAGAAGGAAATGGCAACCCACTCCAGTATTCTTGCCTGGAAAATCCCATGGACAGAGGAGCCTGGTTGGCTACAGTCCACGGGGTTGCAAAGAGTCAGACATGACTGAGCAACTTTACTTTCACTTTTTATTTCACTTAGTATAACACCCTCAAGTTCTATCCATATTGTCACAAATGGCAAGATTTCATTATTTTTTTTAATGACCAAAATAAATAAATAAATATATATATATATGTATAAATATCTCACGTTTTCTTTACCCATTTATCCATCAATGGACATTTAGGTTGTCTCCTGTCTTGGCTATCGTGAACAATACTACAACAAACATAGGTGCAAATGAGTATTTTCATTTTCTTTGGATAAATATCTAGAAGTAGACATTCTGGATTGTGTGGTATCCCTAGTTTTAAGTTTCTGAGGAAGCTGCATACTGTTTTCCATAGTTGTGCACTGGGGAAGCCAGTATAGAATATTTTAGCGAAAGAATGGAAGTCTTTCAGAATGTGTGTCATGTGGATATTCTCATTTTATCACTCTAGTCATTCAATTAATGCAACAAATATTTGGGGAAGGAGATTTCCGAGAAGGAATAAATAGAGCAAGGGCCCTAGGTGAATGCATATCTGGAACGTTCAAGGGACAGAAAGGAGGCCAGTGTGGCCAGAGTGAAGTCAAAGGAAAGAACGATAAGATGAACTCGGAAGGTTAATAGAGAGCCAGATCATGCAGGGCCTTGGACGTTGTTGTATGGACGTTTCTTTCTTTGAATAAGATGGGGATTCTTTGGAGGGTTTGGATAGCAGAGAGTGCTTTCAATATTTTTCTTTGTTTTTAGTTTTCAAAAATTTTATGATGGTGTATCTTGGCATGAATTTCTTTGGGTGTATCCTGTTCGGGAATTTCTCACTGACTCTTTCTTTGGTCATTTGCATTTTTGCTACTGAGCCTATTCAATGAGCTTTTTAATTGAATTTTTCCGGCAAGATGTTTTTCAATTGATTTTTTTATTGTCTATTTCTTTTCTGTCTTCATTTTTTCATTTGTTGCAAGAGTGCTTCTAATTGTTCACTGGAGCATTTTTATGATGGCTGCTTTAAAATCCTGCACAGATTCTTGTCTTTTCTCACCGAAGTGAGATGACATGCTCCTGGTTCTTGGTGGAATGAGTAATGTTTTCATATACTCTGGACTTTTATTTTTTTTTCCCGTTCCTCTTTAAATCTTCTACCTTAGCTGTTATTAATAGTTTCCCATTTGGTCAAAGTCTGGGCACCAGCCTCAGTCTGTGGACACTTTACCCCTGGGCTGGTAGGGAGGGGGGAGGTGTGTCCACTCTTTACTAGAGGACAGGGCATAGTCCACACTGGCATGGGACCCAGGGGAGAGAGGAAAGGGTGTGATTTACTTGCGGTATTGATCTCAGGTGGCCTTGGCCTGCAACGGCTTGGAGAGGGGCTTCGGTTCCCAGCCAGAGGCTGAGGCTGGGTCACCGTGGAGGAAGCACCAGATCCTAGCCACTAGTCCAGTGGGCAGTGACAAGGGCCCTGGCCCTTTGGCTTTGCAGAAAAGAATTCCCACAAAGACAGAAAGCAGTGAAGCAAGCATTTATTAAGAGGAAAAAAGTACAGTATGTGTGGATAGACACATGGGCAGAGTCAGGGAGAGAGTTGGGGAGTCTCGCCCTCCTAGTGGTTTCAGTTCAGTTCAGTCGCTCAGTTTTGTCCGACTCTTTGTGACCCCATGGACTGCAGCACACCAGGCCTCCCTGTCCATCACCAATTCCCAGAGTTTACTCCAACTCATGTCCATCAAATCGGTGATGCCATCCAACTACCTCATCCTCTGTCATCCCCATCTCCTCCCATCTTCAATCTTCCCCAGCATCAGGGTCTTTTCCAATGAGTCAGTTCTTTGTATCAGGTGGCCAAAGTATTGGAGCTTCAGCTTTAGCATCAGTCTTTCCAATGAACATTCAGGACTGATTTCCTTTAGGATTGATGGTTGGATCTCCTTGCAGTCCAAGGGACTCTGAAGAGTCTTCTCCAATACCACAGTTCAAAAGCATCAATTCTTCAGTGCTCAGCTTTCTTTACAGTCCAACTCTCACATCCATACATGACTACTGGAAAAACCGTAGCTTTGAGTAGTGGTTTGAATTACTTTAATGGGGCATTTCTTCTGGGTTTCCTTTGGCAAGGAAATGATTGCATTTTGATTTGCCTGGTTCACAGTCCATGTTTGGTGTATCTCAGGATCCTCCCATGTGTGTGCACACACACCTCTTAACCAAGGTGGATTCTACCCAAAAGGTGTCTGGGTAGAACATCCCTTGATGTAACTCCTCTTTGGCCTCCACGGAGCCTTTTCTGAGCATGTGTGGTTAGGGAGGTCTCCTGACTTTGAGAATAAGAAACATGTGGTCTTGGCGGGTCCCAGCCACCTCGCCTTAAGAGTCCCGCTATTCTTGTCATGGGGTTTTCATCCGCAGGGAGTGCATCTTTCATCGCTTTACCCTGGGGAGAGCCATCCGCCTCTTGTCTCAGTATCTGGAATAGGGCGGGTACTGTCAAAAGCACCGTGTGTGTCCTGCTCAGCTTCCTCTTTCCTGATCCTTTGGGTGCAGACAGCAGTCACTTCATGGGGCTTTTGTTTCATCTACTCCTTTTGTTAGTGTTTCTCTATGGTTCCAAACCTGTGCCCTGTGGCGACAGGCAATCTATTTAACTTGTGCGAGAAATAGAGCGACATCTGCTGGACACAGTGTGAACTGCTAGCTCAAGGTAGTCAAACGGTGCTACATTCCTCTCTATTACGTCCATTTCTTTGTGAAGCTGAGGTTTTTAGCTGTTGCAGAAAGAAAAGCAAGTACCGCACCAAAATTAATGTGGAGTGTCCAGTCTGATTCCTAAAGTTCAAACCGTTGTGCAGTGCCCAACAGGCAGGCACACACATCCCACTAATAAGTGTGGTTATATAAGAATGAAATAAAAATATTTTTTTCTTTGTATTTATATGTTTTTTCCAAGCAGCTCCTAAGCTGCTAAGATATAAATCATAATTAAGTTTGAACATATGCTACTTAACACATTATTGATTGGGAGATTTTTGCAGAAACTAATGTCTGTGGCCAGCAATTTTGTTATGTAAATGAATATTAAAACACTCCAGTCAGTAATGTTTGGGTAACAAAAGATGTACTAATACATCTCTGGTCAATAAGTTGTTATAACGTGCAGAATTGTTGGCTTATTTATTTTGCCTGAGGGGTGCCATGAAAAAAATCAGAAGTACTGAAGGCATTGAGAGTTTGGGAACCTCTGACTTTAAGGATGAATTCCTCCTGCTTTCTCTTTCTTCCAAGTAATGAATCATACCATGATTGGGGTGTAGCTGTGTGCATAGAACTAGGAAATCCTCAGACCTATGTCTTCATCTTGCTTATGACAAACACTGTCTCCGCCTTGTCCTCCCCCAAGCTCCCTCCTTACCTTAAAACTGAAACCTAATCTCTCTCCCCAGTTTTCATGGCACGTGGGCTACATCGCCACCATCTGTTGTAACTTGGGTCTTTAAAGCCAAGAGGAAACACGTGCCTTGGGTTCCCAGATTCTTGTTTCTAAAAGAAGGCAGGCCATGCAGGTCACCAGAAGACTTGGCTTGGGTGTTCATCATTTTGCCAATACCCCCTCCACATGGGTAATTCTTGACCGAGGTTGTTCAGTCACTCAGTGTCCCACTCTTTGCAACCCCATGAACTGCAGCACGCTAGGCTTCCTTGTCCATCACCATCTCCCGGAGTTTGCTCAAACTCATGTCCATTGAGTTGGTGATGCCATCCAACCACCTCTTCCTCTGTCATCCGCTTCTCTTCCTGCCTTCAATCTTTCCCAGAATCAGGATCTTTTCTAGTGAGACGGTTCTTCGCTTCAGGTGGCCAAAGTATTGGAGTTTCAGCTTCAGCATCAGTCCTCCAATGAATATTCAGAGTTGATTTCCTTTAGGATTGACTGGTTTGATCTCCTTGCAGTCCAAGGGACTCTCAAGAGTCTTCTCCAACACTACAAAAGCATCAGTTTCTTTGGCCCTCACCGTTCTCTATGGTCCAACTCTCACATTCATACATGACTACTAGAAAAACCATAGCTTTGACTATACGGACCTTTGTTGGCAAAGTAATGTCTCTGCTTTTCAATATGCTGTCTAGGTTTGTCATAGCTTTTCTTCCAAGGAGCAAGTTTCTTTTAATTTCATGGCTGTGGTCACCATCTGCAGGCTGGTGGACTATAGTCCATAGGGTTGCAAAAATAGGACATGACTGAAGCAACTTAGCATGCATCTAACATGTAACTATGTAACAGCCCTGTGTGTGCGTGTGTGTGTGTGTGAAGTTGCTTCAGTCATGTCTGACTCTTTGTGGTCGTATGGACTGTAGCCTGCCAAGCTCCCCTGTCTGTACAATTCTCCAGGCAAGAATACTGGGGTGGGTTGCCATGCCTTCCTCCAGGGGATCTTCCTGACTCAGGGATTGAATCCACATCTCTTATGTCTCCTGCACTGGCAGCCAGGTTCTGTACCACCAGCACCATCTGGGAAGCCCCAAAACAGACCTACAGAACATGTAGCTATAAAAGAGCTCTATATAGAAGATAAATATATAATAGGCGCATAGCAGTAACAGCTCTGGTTTGCACCGCCAACAAGTGACAGGCAATCTTTTTTTTAATTTATTTATTTTTAATTGAAGGATACTTGCTTTACAACATTGTGTTGGTTTCTGCCATACATCAACATGAATCAGCCACAGGTCTATGTATGTCCCCATCTCTTGAACTTCCCTCCCAGCTCCCACCCCCAGATAATCTTCTGAAACACAATTTACTCTAAATGCTGCATGCTATGTAATCTATTTAAAGACCTTTTAAGGAACAAGTAGGAATTCAAAGTTAAATAATTTCAGTCTGAAATGGGGACACTATCAGCAGAATGCAAGTTATGGGAAATTCTATACAACAAATAGCCTGGTTTCTTCGATTTGAAAAAACTGTCAGAAAAAAAAAAAAACAATGGAATGGGAACCATTAGAAAATGACATTCATGAGAGCTGGAAATCATCTGACTAAATATTTGATACTAAGTAATTACTGTTGCTTCTCAGATATGAGACGGTTATTTAAAATCTCTCTTGTAGAGATTTGTAAAATGATAAAATTATATATCTGTGACTTGCTTCAAAACACTAATGGGGAAGTAGAGGAGGCAGGTATGACAAGAGGTTAAAATTTTAGGGCTGAGTGAGGGGCACACAGAAGTCCATTATACTGTTGTCCTTTTTGTGCGTATGTTCAAAATTCTCTACAATCAAAAGTAAGAAAATATTCAACTTGATTGTCAAACCCAACAGACATGACTCATATAAGATGCCAAGACCAGTATATTGATGACACAATCTAGTCTGTGGCTGTAGGTACGTGTCTTGGGGAGTTAATGTCTTGTTATTGTTAAATATCAAGAAGTGAAATAATTTCATTGTTTTTATTACTAGAAAAGTTCTGTGTAAGTTGTACAAAATTAGATACTTTCCTTGGTAAAAAAAAAAAAATTGAAATGTTTTATAATTTTTTATCAAGCATGCCCAAATATTCCACACACAGCAAATAATGTGTTTTAAAGAGATCGAGCAGCATTTATAATGGAGGGAGGAGCACTGTTATCCCTAGCATGAATATAATGGTGATAATAAAATAAAATGATCAATGTTAGGGAATTTTTGAGGCAAAAAAAGATTTTTTTCCCCAAGTGAGACCAATATTTTATTTACATACTAGAAATAAGCCAGCACAAAGTACATTCAAAAAAATTCACATGGTGCTAAAAATCCCACCACCACCCACCCTCAACCTCGCATACCTGGGTTTTCCCAGCAGCCCCTGGGCAGACTCAGCTTTTCCGGCATCTCTAACAGCCTGGGGGTGGGGTCTGGGGTCCTCAAGCATGTTGCTGCCCCAGCTATGCTGCGGGTTCTGCCTGCCACTGGGGATGACGACAAAGTCATCAGAGGAATCTGGGTCCTCAGAACCAGTATTTTACTCCTGCATCTTGTGACACGTGACACTGTTCAACCCTCGCTGCTGCCTGAACCGTCTCCCTTTAGCATCTGTGTCCTCATACCTTCCAGGTTGTTCCCTCTCAGTCTCATTTATGGGCTACACTACCTCCAACTCACCCTGCAGCCACTGGGGTGGGGTGGGGTAGGAAGGGGGCTTTGGCGCCTGGGGGCTTCTCCTCTGGGGGCTTCTACGGAGGCGGCACAAACTAAAGAGAGCCCTCTTGCATGGCTAGACCAAAGCCAAAGTCTTTGGTTCTCCCACCACGCCCTCCTGGAACAGTAGATGTGTACTACAGATCTACCGTAGGGTGTCAGTTTGGAAGGCACTTCACGAGGGAGCCGTTTGACCTAATATGATTTTATTTTGCAAAGAATATCATCTTAGCGACCAGCTGTTCTCTCAAGATGAATCTTGAAATGGTAACATCATTTTTACTGAAGTAAGCTGAAGGACTCTAACAGCGATCCCAACAACTTTTTGGATGAACTCCATATACTGTAAGAAGTTGAGATCTTGGCCACCAGGGGAACTCTGAAGTTTCTCTTCCTTAAAGTTTTGGGGGGAATCGTCCAGCGAACAGTTTGGGGTATAATCTCCAGCGAGTCTGCTGGGATACAGGCATAAAAAAATGGCTGGTTTTGTGTTTTTTCAGGATGGAAGCTGATATCCTCTTGATGAGGTTTTGCTGATGATTTGTATTTACTTGGGAAATAATCCAGTCTTTCTGATTCATAGTCCCTCACATCCCTCCTTCTTGTGTGCTTCTCTTTACACTTTGTACCACTGTCATCACATTCCCAAGGCAAGTTGTTCTTTCTGAAGAAGTCCATTTTGGCCTTCCTTCTTTCTCTGCTTTCTGAATGCCTGTGAGGTTTGCCTTGGCTTTTTGCAAGATATAATTTAATGTTGGATTCTGTTAAAGGAACTAAAGAATTTTTCCCACTGACTGTAGTCTGTGAAAGCGTCTCCCCATTGAAAGAAACGGAGGATGATACAGACGGAACCTCAAGGGCATCTAAGGAGCTGTGACGCCACAGGCCAGGAGGCTGCATTTTGGAGGACCATCCACGTTTCCTGCCTTTGTGGGATTCATGAGATGAGGGTGTCATTTTGGAGGACGATCTATGTTTCCTGCTTCTATGGGATTCATAAGAAGGTGGTGTTATACAAGAGGATGACCTGTGTGTCCTGCTTTCATGGGGTTCATAAGAATGGGGTGTCACCATTGAGGAATGTTGTCGATGACCTCTAATATGATGGGAACCCGAATCTTCACTGTACAGTGGTTTCAAACACATTTTGACTTTTTTCTTCTTGTAGAGATTTTCCACAGGTATGCCTTTCTGTAATTCAAATAGAATTCTCTCTGCTTCCTGACTTAAATAAGGGGTGGCATCTAAAAAGATACAGTCTTCACTCTCATGTACATCATGAGCTGAGCATTCCTCCAAGTTACCTGAATTCTCGATATCTGTCTGACTGTCAGTAAAATCTTCAAAATTCTGAATTGAATGCGAATTATCTGCATCCTGAGCCTTTTTCTGAGTCTTTAAATCAACAGATTCATATGTATTTGTTTCTTGAAACCATACATGACATTGTTTATCTTTTTCTGGAGTCACAGGAGATTTTAACTTAGAAAGAGCCATGGTATCTTTCTGCACTGTGCTGTGTTGATCAGGATCAGGGGCACACACCTGGGTGGGCGCCAATAAATTTCTGACTAATGATGAGTTTTCATGGAAACTTTGTGTTTTGAAAGGGATATGTTCTAATGGCTGTATATCAATGGAATGATTGCCACTTTCCCTACTGTTGTCTACTTTTTTACATATTGCAACTGTCTGTAATTTAAGACTATGTTTGGGAAATGCAATTGGCTTAGGGAACATCCTTGCAACTGGAGAACCCAGGAGAAAACGAAGGTATTTGTATTGTATATCAAGATCTATTTGATGAAGGGAGTTTTCCTCAAAAAGTAACAAAACTCTGTTTTTTCGTTTTGGTACTTTGACCGCAGAATGAACACATTTAGATAAAGGTTTCCTTCCATCCTGAGTATTGGCCATTGTGTAAGATTCCCTTACAATTCTGGGAAAGGCTTTCATTTGAATCTCCAGTGTTTTCTTGGAAAAGTGTATGAGGAGTTTGTTTTTCTCTCCTACTGAGGAGTTCTGGAGAATATGAGGCAATGTTTTCTCTCTAGCAGAAGTCAATGAAGGTGCTCCACTTTCTAGCTCTTTTATCCTCTTTAACTTTGTAATGTTCACTGCCTCCTCACTGCCTCTTGAAACATTAACAATCAGTGACTTCATACAACTGACAGGAGGTGAGTCTTTTTGGAGTTTGTGTTTTAGGTTAAATTCTATAGTATCAATCCCTTCTAGAGGCAAAAAGAACATTTGTTTATGTCTTGGATAGAGCTTCCAACTGTTATGTTTTGAAATAGCCAATTTTTGATAAAAGCTGAACCTTTGGAAGGATTGTTTTACCACCTCTGGTATCAACTTCAGTCTTATTTCAGATGCTTTTGACTCTAAATGTTTCGTGAGCTTGATTTTTTCTTTGCAAGTAAAATTTTCTAAAATAGGTTTTGGCTGCAATTCAGGATGTATTATCATGGATATTGTACTTGGACCCCTCACATAACGATGTGACTTCCAATCATCAGGTTTATTGTCTTTTACTTTTTCAAGGTTTTTAGGAAAAAACTTGTTTTGGATCATGTTTTTTATCTGGGAGTCAAGGACATTTTTAATTGCTTCACAAAGAGGAATCACAATTCTTGCACTTGGACTATATCCCACTGTTTTTCTTTCATTATCTTTAACTTGGGTTTGAAAAGGCACAGTTCCTAGAGAACTTTCTTGTTGCTGGACCTTCTGTACGGCTGTGTCCTCTGCAGGTTCACTCTGACCCCTATGCTCGAGTGGCAAGTCACAGCCCAAGGTATCAAATAGTTGAGTCTCATCTTGTGGTGCTTCTGCCCTTGGAGGAGAACTGTTCATATTTAGGGTACTTTTCATGTGCGTTTCCACATTTTCCTTTGGATTTGTAGACATGATTAGACACCCTGTAGGTGTTTCAGTGGGTTTTGGTGCCTTTCTTTGCTCCATCA
Organism: Okapia johnstoni; assembly: GCA_024291935.2. Classification (NCBI taxonomy): domain Eukaryota; kingdom Metazoa; phylum Chordata; class Mammalia; order Artiodactyla; family Giraffidae; genus Okapia; species Okapia johnstoni. The sequence continues at coordinate 7,618,867 of CM044321.1, read as the reverse complement.
TAATCAAGTCAGGTTCTTTTATGATCTTCTCCACATTTTCCTTTGGATCTTTAGACATGATTGGACACCCTGTAGGAGTTTCAGTGAGCTTTGGTGCCTCTTCTTGCTTGATCATGAGCATGTTAAGTTCTTTTACAATCTTTTCCACATTTTCCTTTGGATCTTCAGACACGATTAGACACCCTGTAGGTGTTTCAATGAGTTTTGGTGCCTTTTCTTGTTCAACCATAAGCAAGTCAGTTTCTTTTACGATCCTTTCCACATTTTCCTTTGGATCTTCAGACACGATTAGACACCCTGTAGGTGTTTCAGTGGGTTTTGGGGCCTTTTCTTGCCCACCGTTAAACAAGTCAGGTTCTTTTACAATCCTTTCCACATTTTCCTTTGGATCTTCAGACACGATTAGACACCCTGTAGGTGTTTCAGTGGGTTTTGGGGCCTTTTCTTGTCCACCGTTAAACAAGTCAGGTTCTTTTACGATCCTTTCCACATTTTCCTTTGGATCTTCAGACACGATTAGACACCCTGTAGGAGTTTCAGTGGGTTTTGGTGCCTTTTCTTGTTCAGTCATAAGCAAGTCAGGTTCTTTTACGATCCTTGAGATATCCTGGTCTGGAACAACCCTTTCGTTTGTTTGTGGAGCTAAATTTCTATTTATTTCACTGCTGAGGTTTGCTTCTGATTTGATATCAGGAAGTTTGTGCATTTGTTGTTTGTCTACCGTGAAAGGCTGAGAATCCTGTGGAATTGTGCTTGTAAACTTCTGGTTCCCTTCTTTCACAATGCTTGAACTGTCCCTCTTCATAGTTTCACTAGTATTTGGTGATTTCTTCTGGAATTCTGAAATACGGGTTCTCTTTGCACTTTCTAGGTTTTTCTGAGATTTTACTGATTCTTTAGTCTGAAATGGACTCATTGTGGAAATAGAAAGACTTTTGATAAATATTTCTGAGGCATGTCCTCTCCTCAAAGCTATTTTCTTTGATTTGTTAAAGTCATACTCTAATTTTTTTCGATTGCTTGGAGTACCACGTCCCGTATTGCCTAGAATCTGTAGAACTGGATGCTTTTGGGTTTTCGTATTTAAATATTTGGGGCTCAATTCTCTTTTCAAGTCTGCTATTGTTAATCTGCCTTTCTGGCCTACAAATTTGGGAGAAAGAGGAATATAGGCATAAAATGAATCCAGAGCATGTGTTTGAAGCATTTTTTGTAGTTGAATGTTATGTTTTGAACTGGACACTTCTTGTTCCTTTTTATGTTTTTGCTTGATCGGGCATCTGTTTGCCATAGGAGTGATTACCTGAGTCTTAATTTGAGGTTCCTCTGCCTTTAGAGATGCCGTGTTCAGGTTTACTGTATTGCTTGTGTCTACTTTTATTGTCTCCTCCTCCAGATTAACAATGGTGTGTTTGTGCATTTCTATTTTGTCCTCTTCTAGATGGACAGCTATGTTTGTATCTATTTTTAATATTCCTTCTCTCATTTCTGACTTTTTTTGCTCCAGATTTCCAGTAGAGCCAGCGTCAGTTTTGTTTTTTCCCCCCACATCTCCAGATTGAAGTGGAAAAGTCCAGGAGGAAACAGACTTCTGAAGCGATTCTAGAGGGCATGCCTTTCTATCTGGAACAAGCAATGTCTGCTCCTTTTTCCCTCTTTGGGCATCAAACTCTGTCATACCCATTTGTATTCCTGGTAGCATTTGTATTCCAGGGCACACTGTAGTTGGCTTGTGCACATCTATTTCCAATGATGTTCTTTGCTTTACATTTTGAAGTGGAATTTTCAGAGAAAGACTAGAATCCACTCGGGTCTTTTGTCCACTCCCAGACTGCAGCACCACTTGCTTTCTCATGACAATTTCTTGATCTGCATTTTGGAGTGCATCTGACTCTGTGATATTCATTTCCTCAAGGGACTCCTTTATCTGTGATGCTAACACTTTGGGAGGGGACATTTCACTTGTTTTTCCATTGTTTTGTCTATCTTCTTCCAGCTTATCAAGTTTACACACATCTGTAGATGCTGGAGATGCTTGTGATAAAACTTCTTGCTGTTGGTGGACATCTTGCTTTGAAGCAGCAAATCCTTCTGAACTGACAGGGGAGCCAAGTGTGGCATATATTTCCTTGGATAGTTTTCTTGGCAGTGAAACTAGAACATGAGGGCTTATTTTATGGTGTAAGTTATTCATTATTTCTGTTTCTTTCTTCACATTTTCAATTTTAGGGAGATCTGTAATGGGGAAGGAAAGAATTGCAGCCAAAGTTTCTGGTTTGTATTTTTCTTGCTGAGCCTCTGACCCTGTAAAGAAACATTCTAGCCTTTTCCCACTTTTTATAGAACCAAACCCTGTGACATAAAAGTCCTCATGCTGTGAATTTGAAAGTAACTGACTCACATCTCCTTCAGGTTTGACATGTGGAGGTTCCCTCCTTTGCTGTACACTGATCACAAAGTTTGACGCCCACTGTTGCATGGCCTCTTCTGGCACCGAGCGTTCTGCATTTTTAACAATTTCCTTCTCACCAGCAGCTGATTCTCTAATTGCTGTTTTCTGGGTATCTGATGTTTCCTGGAGATTTTGCTGTGGACGAGAGGATCCTGTGATTCCTGGTGTGTCTTTGTCTGTTTTGCTCCCTAAATCTAAATAAAGAGGTGCAGAAGGGATAGAGAGAAAAGTCCTTGTCAGGACCACACTTGGTTCATCTTTATCTTTGTGTACTTTCCCCCCTGGCTCTTTAATAACATTCAACACAAATTCCTTTGTACTAAGGACATCTGGAATTGGTGAAATGGCTGATTTTTTGTGATGGGTCCGTAGCCTCATATCTACATTTTTCACATCAAGCTTTTTTTCTTTCTCTGACATACACTGTTTTCTTTTTATTACATCACCACTAATTCCCTTTGTGTCTGTTCTCCTCTTTGCATCTGATAATGCTGAAATCATTCGTGGAAGTAGAGAGGGTTTTTTAATTCCAAGCTTTCCTTCATCTACTTGTGTACCTTTGTCCAATTTCAGCTTTGTTGGAGGTGTGGCAAGATAAATATTTCTTACCACCTTACCAGGTGGTTTACCTTGAGTTTCCTGTTTCTTTTGCTCTGTCCCTCCAAGGTTCAGATGCAATTCTGATCTGTGGAGCACATATGAAGAAGGTGATTTCTTGGACTTCAAAATTATATATTTGGTGTGCATCACACCTCTCCTATCTACTGATTTTTCTCTGTCTCTCTCTTCTTTCTCAGGAATAGGTTGTTCCTCATTTTGAACATCTTTCCTGGAATCACCACTAATTGAATATGTATGTATCATTTGCCCTCCCTTTGATATTCTCCCCAAAACAGACCTTCTATGTGCTAGCATTTCATCATCAACTTGTACTTTTTTATCCAACTTGAGGGCAGGGACAGATGGTGATGAAATAGAAAATTCAGTCAGATTTTGACCATCTTTTGTGATATCACCACTAATTGAATATGTATGTGGTATTTCCTCTGCAAATGCTATTCTTCCCCAAACAGGCTGTCTAAGTGCTAGTATTTCATCATTGACTTGTACTTTATCCAGCTTGAGGGCAGAGAAATATGGTGATGAAGCAGAAAATTTGGTCAGGTTTTGACCATCTTTTGTGGTATCACCATGAACTGAACCCCTATGTACTATTTCCCCTGTATATGAAATTCTCCCCAAGGCAGACCTTCTACATGCTAGCATTTCATCATCAACTTGTACTTCTTGATCCAATTTGAGGGCAGGAAGAGATGGTGATGAAGTAGAAAATTTGGTCAGGTTTTGAACATCTTTCATGGTATTACCACTCATTGTCTCTGTATGTACTATTTCTCCTACGTACGGCATTCTTCCCAAAACAGACCTTCTACGTGCTAGCATTTCATCATTGACTTGAACTTCTTTATCCAATTTGAAGGCAGAAAGAGATGGTGATGAAGCAGAAAATTTGGTCAGGTTTTGACCATCTTTTGTGATATCACCACTAATTGAATCTGTATGTGCTATTTCCCCTGCATATGATAGTCTTCCCAAGACAGACCTTCTACATGCTAGCATTTTGTCATCAGCTTGAACTTCTTTATCCAATTTGTGGGTGGGAAGAGATGGTGACGAAGCAGAAAATTTGGTCAATTTTTGATCATGTTTTGTTATAGCACCACTGATTGAATCTGTATGTCCTGTTTCCCCTGCATATGATAGTCTTCCCAAGACAGACCTTCTATGTGTTAGCATTTCATTATCAACCTGTACTTCTTTATCCAATTTGAGGGTGGGGAGAAATGGTGATGAAGTAGAAATTTTGGTCAGGTTTTGACCATCTTTCATGGTATTACCACTAATTGAATGTCTGTGTACTGTTTCTCCTGCATATGCTATTCTCCCCAAAACAGACCTTCTAAGTGCTAGCATTTCATCATTGACTTGAACTTCTTTATCCAATTTGGGGGCAGAGAGATATGGTGATGAAGCAGAAAATTTGGTCAGGTTTTGACCATCTTTTGTGATGTCACTACCAACTGAATCTCTGTGTGCTATTTCCCTTGCATATGAAATTCTCCTCAAGACAGACCTTGTATGTGCTAGCGTTTCATCATCAACTTGTACTTCTTGATCCAATTTGAGGGCAGAGAGAAATGGGGATGACGTAGAAGATTTGGTCAGAACCATACCTGGTTCATCTTTACTTTCCTGCATCTCCTTTCCTTGATGTTTGGGAGACACAAAGTTTCTTCTTTCTACTCCGTCCTCTTTCTTCCCTTTAGTTTTTCCCTGGAGGTCAATTAGATTGTGTGTAAGTACAATAGGTGATTCCTTTGCTTTCAAATCCATGTTATGGGGGTCCACTCTACTATTCCTATCTGCATTTTCCTTTCTCTCCTCTTCTTTCTGCAGCATGTGTTCTTTTAATATTTTTACACCTTTTGAAAGTTCCCCCTCATTGGTGTCAGCATATTTTGATGATTGCTTGGACTCTGTTTGTGGGGGAGGCAATTTTGTGATTCTTATCATGTACCTCTCTCCTTCTGGTGTATCAGATTTAAGATATGGTAGAGTCAGTAACGAAGTACAGATGTTTTTCAATCTTGTAACTAGTTCACTGTCCTCTCTCTGTACCATTCCCTGTTGGTTTTTAATTTTCCACTGTGATTCTTTGGTATCACATCTATGTGAAAGTGGTAATTTCTTTGCCTTCTGATGCTGAGATATTGGAAGCACTCTGTCTTCATTATCTGTTTTGAGTCTAGCTTTGTTTTTTAACAAATAACCATCAAATGACTTAGCATCTGCTTTTGTGTTTAGATTGAGTGGATCATAAATCTTCAGTGGTGGAAAACAGGATTGCGTTATTCTTTTTGTATCTTTCTTTTCATTCCTGCTAGTGTCCTGTCTCAGGTAAGACGGAGAAGGTAAAGAGGCACGAGTTTCCCTCAGAACCATTTCCAGCTCACCAATGGCATCCTGCATCTCCTTCCCTTGCTCTCTGACATTCAAAGGCAGTCTGTTTCTACTGAGTAAATGTGTAAGTGGGGATGTCTGGGCTTCCACAGCTGTGATTTTGGGGTGTGTTCTATCCTTCTCATCTTTTCTTTTTACTCTGATCTTTGTCTCTTTATATGACACACGTCCGTTAGCTCTTACTGTTATATTACATGAGCTAATACCTTGACTGAAATCTGCAAACCTGATTTTCCCTGCACCTGATGACTCAAGGAGCTGAAATGGTGGAGAGAATCCCGTGACTGCAGGCAAGTTTTTGTCTTCTTTGATTCCTGCATCCAGTCTACGGTCTGACAGAGAAGGCAAGGCAAGAGGGGTTTTTGCTGGAGTCACATCAGGGTCTCCTGTTCTCCCCTGCCCCTGCTCTGCGCTCTCCTCCGTGCTTGGCCGCGCTTCCTTTCTCCTACTCAGAGCATCAGGCTCAGCGACACTGAACACATGAGGAGGGGGTGATGCCTTTGCCTTGAAATCTGAGCCCCTGGCACGCACTGAGCCTCTCACAGCTGTTGTGTGTGCTCTGCCCCTTTCTTTTGGTGGCTGATATTGTTTTTCTTTCTTTCTATCAGTGGACTTTGGAGGTGCTCTCTGCACTGAAGGCCGTGAGTCTTGGATCTTGAGATGGGGCACAGAATGCCTTAGGACTCCTGGACCACCTTTGTCTTCTTTTATTGTGTCAGATTTCAGATGAGTTGAAGAAGTGACAAAAGGGTAGATTTTGCTCAGAATCACAACTGTGTCCCTTCTCCCTTTCTGCTCCCTTTTCCCTTGCTCTTTAATATTCACCTGCAGTTTCTTTGCTTCAAGCAGATGGAAAAGCGGGGATTTCCTTGCCTTCAAAGCTAAGTACTTGGGATGCGTTGGGTCTCTCACAAAAATATTTGCTTTATCCTCTTCTTCCTGTGTCATGTATTTTGTTCTTTTCGAATCGCTTGAGATCTCGCTCAGAGGTGACACTGTATATTTTAACTCCTGTGCATCTGATGGCTTCCTGAGCCGTAACGGTGGAAGACAGGATTTGAGAGCTCCTTGCTTCTCTTTCTCGCCTTTGTTTAATGTAAACTGAGGTAGACAAAGTCCTGTCAGAACCGCATCTAGTTCACTTTTTCTTTCCTGTGCACATCCTGGGTTTTCTCTCCTGTCGGTTGGTTCATCTCTCGTTTGGGGGCTGTGGCTCGCAGGGTTACTGGGAACGTGTGGAAGTGGGGACTCCTTTGCCTTGGAACTTGTCTCTTTGGAGCACCTCATATAATTCAGATTGGCTGTTTCTCCTTGATCCTCTCCTTTCTGGCGCATAGATTCATTTGCTGCTTGTACACCGCTTGTGATACCTGTCTCAGTTGACTCTCGACTTGCTTTTTTCACTGCATCTGGTGATTTCTGGTGGGGTAGCTCTGAACAAGAGTATCTTGTTACTTCAGCTGTGTCATCTGCTTCTCTTATTCTTGTATTCAAGTTAAAAGAAGTGGCAGGCCTGGAAGTACAGGTCAAAATCACACTTGGTTCACCCTGAATTCTTTGTATCTTTTTCTTTTGTTCTTCCATGTCCAACTGGATTTCCTGTGAAAGTGGTGATTTCTTTTTCTTCAAAAGTAGGACTTTTTCCACGTTAACTCTCTCCTCTTCTTCCTGTATTGTATGTTCTTTAGCTTTTTTTACACTGCTTGAGACGTCACCAGAAACAGACTTCTCATCTGCTGTGTTTCCCATATCTGATGACTCCTGGAGTTTGGGCTGTAGAAAACAGGATCTTGTTTTCCTTAGCGTGACTGTTTCTCCTTCCCTTCTTGTGTCCACTTCAGAGTAAGGTGGAGAAGAGATGGAAACAGAAGACTGTCTCTGGATCCCAACTTGTTCACCTTTATATTGCTGTATCTTTTCCTCCTCTTCCTTGATGTTCAGTCGCAGTTCCTGGGCGACTGGAGACTGGTTTGCCTCCAGAGGCATTCTTTGGGGATGCCTTATCTCTTTCAAAGCCAGGTCTACTTTGTCTTCGTTTTTCTGTGACATATATTTTGATCTTGCTGTATTGCTTAAGATATCATCAGCTGGCTCCTTACATGTTATCACTGCACCTGACGGTTCCCGGAGGGCCAGGGATGGAGGGCAGAACCATGATCCTCTTCGTGTGGATGCCACTTCTTTTCCTCCGGGACCCTGCTCCAGGTGAGAAGAAGGTGGAATGGAGGCATGGGGCTTATTCAGAACTACATTTCCATCACTTTCATCTTCCTGCATCGTTTTCTCTTGCTCTTTATTGTTCCACTGCGGTTCATTTCCACGTGGTGTGTGTTTAAAAAGTTTTTTCTTTCTTTTAAAAGTGGCCCTTTTGCAGCCCCTTTTGTCTTTCACATACACTATATTGTCTCCATCTTCCCTCTTTTTCTGTGTGAAATGTTTTGATTCTATTATGTTGCTTAAACTCTCTCTATTAATTGACTCTGCAAATGATGCTTTCCTGATATTTGATGTTGCCTGGAGCTTTAGTGGTGGAAGGCAGTTCTGTGGTATTCTTGACGTATCTCTTCCTCCTTTTGTTCTTGAATTCAAACCAAGCAGTGACAGGGATGGTACGGAAGCAAACAAGTTTGTCAGTTTCACACCTGATATACTTTTGCTTATCTGCCCCTCACTCTCTTGTTTTATAATGTTCAACTGACCTGGCAATTCCCTTTCCCTGAGCATGTGTAATCGTGATGGTTTCTTTGCCTTCAAGGTAATGTTGGGATCCAGTATTCCTTTCACATTGACTCCTTTTATTCTAACCTCCTTTCTATGTAATATAAGTTGTTTAATTTGTTTTACATTATTTGAGATAATCTCATCAGCTGTCTTTATATTCAGTTTGAGAGAAGGGATGGACTCATACACATTTGTCACAACCAAATCAGGTTTAACCTTTCTATGTTTCAAATTTACCATTTTCTCTTTTATTTTCCTCTGCAGTTCTGGTCTGTTGCCTGGGCCATGATAGTCAGTGGTATTAAATATGTTTGAAAATACCAATTTCTCCAAAGTCCTTTGGGGGTGTACTGTGTCTTTCTCAACTCCTTGTTTTAGGTCATTCTTCTGTCTTTTATTTTCACGCAAAGGAGGCATATGGATAGAAAGAGAATGTGAAAAAAATCCAGGTAGACACACCTCTTTTTGTACTTTTTTTCGACATGCTTTACATAAGTGCACCTTCTTTCTAACACTTAGCTTGGGGGAGCTAACATTTGTTATTGAATCAGTTACCTGCTCCCCATCCAATAATTTCTTTCCTTTCAGCAATGAGACATTCTGATATTTGGCAGTTTCACTGGATGATTCTAAAGGCAGCCTTGTATTTTGTCTTGTCATTTGCGTTGGAGGAGCTGAGGGTACAGTCCATTCCAGGCCACACTCACGTTGAGTATTTAGTTGCTCTTTAGAAATCAAGTCTAAGCCTTTTGTCCTGCTTGACACATTACCTACTTCTGATAATGCTTCCTTTGTCTGAGGCATTAAATGCGGCAGGAGCCAGGGATTGTTTTGAGGGTAAGATGTATGCTCAGAGGGAATTCTCAGGGAGGGAAAATTCTCAGAGGGAATCAGTAGGTGCTGCTGCTTTTGTTCCATGCTGGGTAAATTTTGTCCTTTCTCACTTTTTTGTGTATATCCAACAATAACATCCATTCCTTTTAATGCTTCCTTAGCCTGTGGAACTGAATATTCAGAATGCATCTTACTTGTGTCATCAAACTTTACTTCTTGCCCTGAGGTATTAATTTGGTGGAGACCTGCTTGGGAGTGAGATGTGGACTTTGGAAGGGTCTCAGACATCCATTTCTCTTGCTGGTCTCCTTTTCCTGTAATATGTGAACCAAGTCCTTCTGTACTTGGAGTATACTCCACAGTGCTAACTACTTCTTCCGATGCTGTCTTTTCATACGGCATCTTACTTTGAAATAATATATCTCTCGAAGGATCAGAAGCAAGATTTGGCCAAACATGTTGTACACATTCTGGTTGTTCTTCTTCTGTTCCTGCAACAGGCAAGCCAATTCCTTCTGTATTTGAATTGTGGTGCATTGGACTATCTACTACCTTTGCTGCTTTCATTACCCCTGGCAATTTAATCTGAAATATATCCATCATAGAATGAGAAAGAGATGTTGGCAGAGCCTGGCATGTACTTTCCTGTTGATGTTCTTTTCTTCTTCCTGAGCACGGAGGTTGATCCCCTGGAATATCTACTGTGTTTGATGCTTTCTGGACCACTGGGCTCAAAACTGCTGAACTCATTCCTCTGGCTGAGACTTCTTTCTTTCGCCTTTCAATATGGAGTTGATGCAATATGCAAGAGGAAATGAAGTCCAGAAGATTTCCTTTCTTCTGGTTAGAACTGTTTCGCTGCTCTGTCCTCCCTTTTTTGGAACAGTTTATTTTCTGTTCATTTGATGTTAATAGAAGGTTCGTTAACTTTGGCATCTCGGTTTCCCACAGATTGATGTCTGAAATAACAGGGATACTAACACTTTCTTTCTCTGTTGCATTTCCTGCCTCTCTCACATGAAGAAGTTCCCCACTGGGGCAAGATGCTGAATCCATGAGACGTTCCGGAATGGGATCTGGGTTCACATCTCTGATCTCCACTGCAGGTGTATATTGCCAGGCTTCTGCGTTTGCACAAAGAAACGTCTGTCCTTTTGAACCTTGTAAGGTATCAGTTTCTCTTAAGCCGTCTCTTCCCAGTTGATTTGGAATGGTATTTTCCAAATGAGGGGTTTCCATAATGGAGTACAAAGTAGGCTCCACCAGTGTCCTTGGATTACTTCCTTCTTTCAGCAGTTCCTGTTCCTTGCAAATCTTCTCTTGTGGAGCATCTGACTCTGGAAGATGCATATTCTGTCCTTTTGAACTTAAAGAAATGTCTGTTTTCTCGGCTACTTCTGTCCTCTGTGGAATTGACACTGGAGGTGGGGCCTTGTCTCTGTCTCCCTCCTTTACTCCCAGGGCGATGAGGCATTGGCGTTTTGTGTGTAATCTAACTCTTGAGATGTCAAATGGAGTGGAGCGGCTTTCTCTCTTTGGTGAAGGTTGATCAGGATATGCTTCTCTTTTCAAATTTACTGTGTATTTGACATGGGTGGGGCCCTTCTTCAGTTGCTGTCTCATCATGAATCGATATCTACACTGTGGGAAGATGTCTGGTGAAGCAATTTGGCAATTTTCTTCTTGCTCTCTGATACATTGTCTCAGGGTTTTCTTATTTCTTGATTTGGCACTCTTAGCAAGGGACTGTGAAAATGCTATTTGTCTTGTGTTCAGCAATTTCTCCAGCCTTGGTGGCTTGCCTTTCTCCTTTTCCACTCCCATCAACTCTTGAATTTGAGGTGGAGTAGACCCAGAGTCACAAATAGTTTTCAGAGAGAATTCTACCTCAGTTTTATCTTGCTGGAACCCCAGCTTCTTGGTGTTACACCCTGTTTCCTTTTCATGGCTTCGGGTTCCATATCCTGCTGTGTTATACATCAGGGAAACAAATGGTTTCTTTGCCTTCGATTTTACCTGTTCAGTATGCACAGTGTTTTCTACACCTGCTACTTTTGCCTTAGCTTGATGGTTTAGGATTTGGGGGTACAGAGGTGTGTAAGCATAAGCAGGGTTCTGGATGTTTCCTGAGACACATGGTTCTTGCTGTTTCTTTTGTAGAAACTCAAATGACTGGGTATATTGTGAAGGTGTTCCAAACAAGACCTGTTGTGCACACTCTTTTTCCTCCATAACTTTTTCTTTCTTTAGGGCATTTCTCTTTTCAGAAGATTCTTCATAGTTACCCGAGGTGCTAGGTGACTGCTGCATTTTTAAATGTGGTGGAATAGATGGAGAAGCATCTGTAGATTTTAGGTCTGTGTTTAATACAGCTTTCTCTCTCTCTGTATCTATCTCCTGATCTTTGTTAATGCTTAAAGCAGCAGGGCCTGTGGCATTAAGTGACTGTAAAACCACTCTGTCTTCGACTGGCAACTGCGTGTGTGTTGGCTGTACACGACTAAACCCTGATACTCTGTCTGCCTCTGTTTGGAATATGTCGGAGGTACCCACTTCGAAGTAAGTGGCATTTGTATACATACCAGTTGCATTTTTACCTGAGCACATCTCTTTCATTTTGCTTTCTACGTTGGATCTAAGTTTTGTCCTCTGTTTTGTGGCAAATTGTCTAGTGATTTTAAATAGCTGTGAAATGAGTGGCTCCTTTTTTTTCATCACTGAACATTTGCGTTTCAGTATGATTTTCTCTTGCACTGTGTTTATCTGGCTTTCAGAGTCGGATAAAACAGGCATGAATAAATCGAAAGGCCCCAGGAGAACTGTGGCTAAGTTTTTGTCCAGCTCTGCCCTTTTCTCTGTAACAAAATCACCTATATTTTTGTGAAGTCTTCCGTGGTTATCCAGACTGTCCCTCACTGCTGTATCGAATGAGAGTTTATCAGTCACTAACTTGGGTGGTGGACCCTTAGCTCCCTTGGTGGCATGGAATAATGTCTCTCTCACACCTTCATTCCATTGCTTCTCTCTTGCCTTGTTCTTAAGTTTGTGGTTTTTCTTTCTATGGCTTCCGGTAAGACACTTCACGCTATTAAGCTCCTGTAAAACTGGTAGCTTCCCTGCCTCCAGAGTTACCTGCTTGGGACTCATTATACTTTTCTTGCCTACAGCCTCTTCTGTGTGACTCTGGTTCTTGGGTTCAGATGAATCAAGGCTGGAGAAATCTAAAGGCTTTGAGACTGTTCTTACTATGTCACTCTGACTCCTTGCCTTTTTCTTAAAAATAGGACTATCTTGTTTCCTCCTAGGATTTCCATCCCAGACACCATCACAGTGTAAGGAACCAGTCTCTGATTTCCTAGCTTCTGGAAATGGGGTTTTTATATCTGCCATGTGTTGGATTTCCTCTTGAGTATGAAGACCTTTCTTCAGTGTTTGGACTTGAATTAGAGTCATCACGCTTTTAGAGACAGGCTTTAAAATAATTTCTCTAACATGTTCTTCTTGCCTCATGTTTTGTGCCGCACAAGACAGGTTCCAAGTACTTCTGCCTTCTGAACTATCCAGTTTAGGTTTTGATTTGCAAGAGCCAAGATTTTTCACATGATGAGAAGTGAAACAGAGATGTTGGCTCTCATGTGGAACTGATTCTGCTGATATTTCTGGGACATTTTCCTCTTCCTTCTCATGTGGCACACTCACTCTCCCTGTGTTGCTGGATCTGCTTTGTGTATCAATCAAATTGCCCTCCCATGCTTCCCCAACACTCGGTGATTTCTCTAGCTCTGGGCAGGTGTGGTTGTGTGTTTGTACTCTTGGTTGATCTGTCCCTGTTGTGGGTGTGCTATCAATTTCAATATCTATCTTATTATCCGTTGAAACAGGTGTGAGAGATGAAAATGCATCAGCTATACTTTTATGTTGTTGCCTGTCTTTTATCACAGACTTTAAATAACATTCTTGTTTCTTTTCACAGTACTGATGACCATGCTCAGTGATATTAAGCACCTGTGAAAAAAGAGGCCTCTTTGCCTTCATGGTTATATATCTGGGACCCATAAGATCTTTCCTTCCTGGAAATTTTAGTGCTTTATTCTGCCTCCTAGATTTAGACAAAACAGACATTGTGGATATTGTTGGTAAATCTCTTTGCAACTCTTTATGTTTCTTGACAATAGAACCACCTACTTTCTTTCTAGAGCTTTCATTACATGAACCTCCAAGCGCTGAGATCCCTGACTTGGGAAGTAGGATATTTTGATCAGCTGTGTATTTTGTTACTTTCTGAGTTTTTATGTCTTTCTCTTCTTCAGGTTGTAGGGAAGTTGGACAGGAAGCATCCAGCCTCCTTGTGGGATTCCCAGCAGATGGAGTCCTACACCCTGCCTCATCAATTAAAAGACCATTGGACATCGCTTTCCCTCTTTTTACACATGAAATCTTTTCACTTTTTCTATGCAGTATGTTTGTATATGGTGGGATGTTCTTCTTCACCTTTTCAGTTTGAAATGGAATTATCAGAGGAGAACAGGTAGACGCCAATATATTTTCTGAAACTAGTGTTTGTTGCTGCATGTCTTGCTCTGAAATAAGTGTATTTTCACCTTTTCTACTTTCTGTCCTACTCAGGAATTGTAGACCTGTTTCGAATACAACTTCCTTGCCCTCTCTTTCAGTTTGCCATCTTGACTCAGATGTGGTGCCCAAGGCACTCCATCTTTTACACAGTCTTTTCCTGTCCTCTGGTTTTAGCTGTATAATACTGACTTTGACTGGGTCTTTTTTGGCTTTCAGTTTTTTATGTGTTTTGGTGGCAGGTGAAACAGGTGTAGGTGAAAAAAAATTATTCATAAATACGTTTGACATACTCTGAGATAACTCTTTGGCCATGTTATCAAAGGTGTAGACCAGTTCCTTTCCATGGCTGGGGGCATTGGGACTAGTGGTATTAGTTGTCTTCAAAACTGATGCCATCTGGGTTTCCCCAGTCCGAGATGTAGGGATCAATGCTACATTTCTCAACCTTTTAATTTCAGATGAAGCCAGCCTGGAGATACCAAAAGACTGTAGGGCTGTCCCTTGTAAATCCGTTTGTAATTCTTTCTTTCCCTCTGGACTAGAACTAGCAGGTTCCTTTGTTGGGTCTGTTTCAGACAGAATGTCACTTGGTGCTTTAACAGCTAAAGATTCACCGAGTGATTTCTCTGTCGCTGGAGATAAAATCCTTGATTGCTGTGTTTTTGTCCTTTGTGGTGCCTTCTCAGATGGAAGTGATTTCAAAATAGAGCAAGACACAGAACGCAAGACAGTTTGTGTGAAAAATGTGTGTTGTTTCAGCTCCTCCGCTATGGTTAGTGATTCTGGGATTTTTCCCCTTGCTGAATACTTCTGTTTGAGATCTGATTTCACAAAGCAAGGCTCCTTCATATGATGAGCATGGAAAGTGAGGTGCTGGAAATTCCGAGAAGCTGCTTCTCCACCGTGGCTTTTGAGTTTCTTCCTGATGTTTTCCCTTTTGGCCCTATTATAGGGACACCAGGCTTTCCCTCCATCTGGCCAGTGTCCTTGCCATTGTAGCTCAGGATGGAACCTGGTCTTCCCTGGCATGTCCGTCTCTACTTTGATTCTGTTATGCACCTTCATGTCCAGTGAAACCGACACGGGAGAGGAAGTGGCATTCAGCATGGTAGCTGCCAATGACTGACCTTGTTTCCTCATGGTTTTGAACTTGCCTTCAGATTGCCTACCACGGCTTGGCGCACCATGTTTTGTGATAGTAAATGTCTTGGAAATCGGTGTCTTCTTTGCCTTCAAAGTGATACATTTGGGACTCATTTTATTTCTCTTGTCTGTAAATTCTGAGTGGTTTCTCTCTCTTTTCAACACAGGTAAAGCAAGTGTGGCTGCATCCCAGAACTCCAGCATTGTTGCCAGCAATTCTCGGGCTCCTCCTTCCTTTCTCTTTGCAGTAACATCTTCTAGCGCCCCAGAGTATTTTATCTCAATCAAAAACTCAATGATCTGTGATCGCAGGATTTTCGAAGGGAGGGTTTTCAGAGAGCCATTCCCAGGGATGTTAAATATCTGCGACATTGCTGCCTTTCTTGCCTTCATAACAACACCCTTGGGACTTATTTTACTTTTTAAGGCTCTACATGTAAATGTCTTTCTTCCCTGTTTAGGTTCAGGGGGATCAGGTGCGGTGGTAGCTGAAGACTCAGGGACAGGTGCTCGCAGATCTTTTTTAAACTCTGACTTTTCCTCTTTACCATGATCAACCAGTTCTCCCGTGTGGCTCTCATCACTTGGGACACCACATTTCATTGTATCAATTACAACTTGACCGGTTAGTGATTCGTTTGACTTTAGAAGAGGAAGGTTTGAACTCGCTGAGCACACTGTGCCGTTTTGTGTCTGCTGGCTTCTCTTTGGCTGTGTTGCCTGCAGTGGGTCTGCGGGCTGTGTGCGCTGGGGGATGTCCTGTTTGGTAACAAACAGAGTTTTCCCACATCCTTTGTTTCCTGGTTTGTGAAGCTCAAGCTCCTTCGTCTGGTCTGAACAGTGTATGAAATGTTGGCTGTGCTGTGGAATTACTTTTAGTAACATCTCCTGTTCACTTTCTTCATCTTGAAGATCACCTTCTTTGGGGTCATCTGGAGTCACATTCCCTTCGTGTGAGGGTATATTTTGCTTTACTTGTTCAGAACTGAGTCTTTTTTCTCCTAACATGTCTTTTTCCCCTTCTCGATCACTATACCTATTCATAGCAGGGATGATGTTCAGGAGGGAGTCCCTGCTGTCTGCCATTTTTGTACCCTGACCCACCTGTCCCATTTTGGTGGTCAAGTTATATCCCAATTCTTTCCTACGATTTTGTCTAGCACCACCCTTGATACTGAGCATGTGTGAAATGGGTGGTTTCTTTGCTTTTAAAATTACACATTTGGGATTCATCAAGATTTTCATGTCTGAATATTGTTTGAAGTTTCTCTTGCCTTT
This sequence comes from Okapia johnstoni, assembly GCA_024291935.2. NCBI lineage: Eukaryota > Metazoa > Chordata > Mammalia > Artiodactyla > Giraffidae > Okapia > Okapia johnstoni. The sequence continues at coordinate 7,602,843 of CM044321.1, read as the reverse complement.
GGATAGAGATAAAGCAGCCATGAAGAAATCTAAAGTCACTTTCTCTTCCTTTTCAGTACCACCAGCTTGTTCCTTTTGATGGTTTGCCTCAGATGGAACACCACCTTCTCTTGCAGAAAATATTTTTGCATCAAACTTTGCTTCTCCTGACGTTGGAGGAAAAGACCTAGCATCGCTCTTTAGCTTTCTCAGTTGAAATGGATCCAATGTTTGGCATGAAGCAAAGCTCAAAATACTCTCTGCAAAATGTGTTTGTGGTTGTACCCGGATATTTATACTTCCTGTTTGTTTCAGCCCCTCATCTGAATTGATAAGGTCATGATCCTGCTCCTGATATGTACTGAATATGAAGCCTTGGCCACTCTCTGGAATAGGTAAATCTTGTTCCCCTGCCCCTTCCTTCCTGTCTTTCTCACTGTTAGATAAACTACTCATATCGATAGAAGCTGGGCAACATACTTTTCTTTCATTGGGTGATTTCTCTTGCATTTGCATATGATCAAGTCTTGTTATCCTTTGTGTATCTGTCTCCACATTTAATCCAATGCTCATTTTGGTGTTCGGCAAAACAGGCACCCTGGAAAGAACGAAAGGTGAACACACATCTGTGTTTTTATTTTGCTGTAAATTCTTCGATTTTAAACTTGCATTGCAGTGCCTTTCTCTGCCTGCCAGGGAGCACACGCAGAGCAGATAGGCTTTGTTCTCTCATAGCTCTGTATCTATGACTCACTGTTGTTTGCTTTCTTGCTAATTTTAGTGTGTTTTTCTTTCTTTGAGATTTAGAAATGAAGGTGTCAACGGAATCAGAAGACTGCAAGAAGGTCACTTGCAAACTTTCTGGTAACTCTGAATTTTTATCCACAGAGTAAGAACCCAGTTCCCTTGTAAGGTTTCCACCAGAGGCTACACCACAGTCTGTTGGAATGTTCAAAAGTTTCACAGGTGATGAGTTCCCTGCTGCAGGAGGTAGAACCTCCAGATCCGCAGGAGCTGTTAGGTCGTCTTCTGGTTTGTTGGTCTTCAGGAGTTCCTTAGCTTCTCGAGGACCCATCTGGACATCAGCCTGCAAAGCAGCTTGTTTAAAGCATGTTTGGTGCTGTGTATCTTGTTCCTGTGTTAAACAGTGCAGGCCTGCGTCTGGTTCAGCAAGGTGAGTCTCCTTTCCTCGACATCCATTGATCCAGAGGTACTGGGTATGCTGGGGAACCATTATTAGCAAAGTCTTTTGCTCCTTTTCCTCTACATCTTGTACTTTTTCTTCTCTGTCACAGACTGCATTACTCTCATCAAAAAAATCAACATACAGTGGTCTCTCTTCATGGGCTAGATCCTGGAGCTTTGCCTGAACATGGTATAAGCTCTTTGTCTCTCCTTGTAACCTGCTATGTACAGGAGAGTAAAGGGTGTTTAGAAATTCATATTCCAGTCCATTAGCTTGGCCTATCTTTTCAAACTTGGCCTTAAAGTCAGATTCCAGTTTCTTTCTTTGATGACCTGTGATGTCACACATTTGTGAAATGGGTGGCTTCAGTGCCTTCATAGGTACAGACCTGAAGTTCACTCTACATTCTATGTGTGAAAATCTTACTCTAGTTTTCTTCACTTTAGAATGGGATAAGACAGGTATGTGGCAATTAAAAGTCTTTGGGGAAACTGCTGGTAAGTCTTTGGGTCGTTCCACCTTCATTGCTGCAAAACAGTAACTTGTTTCCCTGGTATCACTTCTATCATCTGGTACATCACTTTCTCTTGTTTGGTTTAAGGGGCCTCCAATCAGTGATTTTTCTGATGTGGGAGGAGACATCTCAGAATCATCTGCAGTGCATCTTAAATCTGTGGGTGCTGTCAAACTTTTCTCCATATTCTCAACATGAACTGGACCTGTTGTGGCCATGTGAATAGACTCTGCCATGATTTCTGCAAATGTGATTGGTTGTTGCATTTCTTTCATGGATTTGAGCTCTTTCTCTGGATCTTCATCCAATCTGAGGTTCCAGCAATCCTCAAGGACTGCTTCTGGTGAAGCTTCCTGGTCCCCACTCACTTCATCCTGCAACAAAGCTGCTTCTAGTGTGTTTCCAGAGTCACTTCTTTTATTAATAATATCTGAATAGTTTTCTTCTCTTTCAGCTTCTGATGTCTCTTTTTTTAGCTCAGTATGACTGTGATTCCCTACATTTAATCTGCTGTGCATTCTAACATGGGGCAAAATAGACAGATGAGGGTCAGTAACATTCAGAAGCGTATCTGCCATGGTTTTATCTTGCAGTATGTGTTTAAGCATGATTTTGAAATTGCTTCTTAATCTTCTCCTGTGACGTTTTGGTGGCTTCTTTACTTTCATAATTACACATTTGAAACTGAGTACATTTGTGGTTCCTGGTATTTTTTTTCTGATTTTCTTCCTTTTCAAATTTGATAAAGGAGGCATATGCCTATGGAAAGACCACAGGGCAACTTCAGGTAAAACTCCTTCTAAGTCCTGCTTTTCTTCTGCAATCTGGGCATCCAGGGACTTCTCAGGGCTTCCACCCAAAGGGACACCACATTCTGTTGATTCAGTTAAAACTGGCAAGCTCTCGAACACGGTGAGAGGACGCACTGGGTCTGCAGTTTCCCTGCCTGTAGGTCTGTCTGTGCTTTGCTTCACCTCAACTTGAAATGGATCCGTCGTGGGGCATGGGCTATTCCCCACAGTCCTCTCTGTAGAGAGAGTTTGTGGGTATACATCGAGCTCTTTATTTTGAGTGGTTTGACCTTTTGAACTACTCTGTCCTAATTCCAGTTTGACATACGTGGGCTTCTGCTGTAGTCGTAGGCTGAACCTGAAACCTGGCGTGAGCTGCGAAGCTGCTTCTTGTGGAGCCTGTTGTTCTTCCTCTCTGTCGTCTCCTTGTGGTTTTTTAACTAGACAGTTCTTCTCAAAGGAAAAATATATTTTCCTGTCATCTGGTAATTCATCTGGCTTTACTGCTGAAAAACTAAACCCTATTTCTGATGTATCCATCTTGGTTTTTAATCCACTCTGCATTTTCATGTGAGGTGGTAAAGAAAGGGCAGCATGAGTGGCTTCGTGAAACGCAGCAGATATTCTTTCATCTTGCATATTGTTAAAGTTGCTTCTAGTGTTGCATTCGAGTTCCTCACTTCCACTTATGTCATCTTCTTCCATCATGTGAACTCTTAATGCTTTCTTTTCCTTCTCAGTTACATCTTCTGGCCTCTCCTGAACTTCTACACCTGCAGGTTGTCCACTGCTTTTATGCTTTTTGGCTCCTAGGGAAATGAACAAGTTGACATTGGAAGACTCCAGAACAATTTCAAGAGGATCTTTTCTGTCTATATTCCCCTGTGAGAAGCACCTTTGCATTTCTGATACACTAGTTGGTAACTCCTCTCTGCTTGAAAGGGCAGGATTTGAATTCTCTGTACCTCGTAGGTTCTCCCGTGTTTTCACGTTTCTGTCTGACTCCATCTGGGGAGAGGAAACACATTTCTGCAAAAGTTCTGATATGGCTTCTTCTAAAGGTGTCTCTTGCCTTGCAACAGGCAGGTCAGATGTTGTTTCGCTATGTGGGGCACAAGACTCTGCAATATCCATTTCCTTTGGATCTTCAAGAGACTCTTTATTCATCCAGTTTGTTTCTATTAATGAAGGACAAGGTGCTTTCTGTTGATAAGTATTGACCATGAAAAACTGTTTTAGCTGAGATGGGATTTCTTGGTAAATGTTTTCTGGCTCTTTAATGTTTCTGCCATGCTGCTGTTCATTTCCAGTACCCCCCGTGGTTCCTTTTTCCTCAACAGACCCTATGTAATTAACTTTCTCTGCACATAGTGACTGATCTTGTTTCGGCAGAAAATCTCTACATTCTGTTAAACCTGGAGTGAATTTCGCTTGTCTTTTCCTGGAATACTTCCTAATATAAGGAGGGACAAGCTTGAAGGCATACGTAAAATGCAACACTATACCTGATACACCTTTTCTTTGATGTGACTCTTTCTTCTTAGTTTTATGCTCATATCTTAACTGCCTGCACTCTGAAGTGTGACATGCTGTGGTCTGAAATACCTGTGAAGCCGGTGTTTTCTTTGACTTCTGAGGCAGATCTTTGAGGTTAAGTTCACTTTTACTGCGTGATGTTTTTCTTCTGTTTTTCCGCCTGGTCATGAGAGGCAGTGAGCCATATGCAGGAGCCTGGTTTAATGTTGAGGAAGCAATTTGTTTCTGGCCCTCAGTCTTACAATGCTCTAGTTGTGACATCACTTTAGCAACTGAATTTGGGCTCGGAGGTAAAACTAGATGTCTGGCATCCTTTAAAATAGTGTCTTGCCCTGGGATGGAATATTTAATCTTGTTTGAATCTTCAGACCAGACAGAATCCTGAGCCTTGTCTGAGTGTTTCGTATCAGACCCTAGGCCCTTGACTGAATCTGGAGTCTCAATAGACTGGGGAACTTGGACCAGATGTTGGCTCCTATCCATGTCTGGGATCTGGAAGGAGACTTGGGTGGTGCTGGAAAGTGGTTCCCTCACCAAATCTTGAGGCAGAGCAAAGTATATGGCCTCACTCTCAGGCTGCCTGTTGACTGATGTCTGATTGCTAAAAAATTGGTGGGCTTGACCAGTAAATTGGGCTTTGGAAAATCCTTGGATCTGAGTAGCCTTTTGTCTGGAAAAAGAAGCTTGTGCTTGGGGAGAAATGTCCATTGTAGCAGAATGTTGATTCTGAATCAAGGGCTCTAGAGAGATTGAGTACAGAGAGGTAGTTTTATTCTCTAATGTGGCTTTGGATTTTGAAGGGCTTTGATTTCTCACATTTTCTTCCAGAAGTCTGACTTGGTCTCTAGAAAGAAACAGATGAGCAGGAGGGCATGGTGCCACATCTAGATCTTCACTTTCTATAATGATTCTTGAAGTTCTTGAAAAGTTAAAGTCAGAAGAAAACATCCTATTTTTATCTTTGTTACTTTTCATTATGGAAAATAATTTCTTTGATGAAAACTGTATTGTTTCATGTTCATTTTCAGGACACCCGCCACACTTTAGCAAAATTTCCTGTACTTCCGAATGAAATAGTGACAAAGATGATGAGTTAGTCCCATTTGAAGATGTCATATGACTTTCACTAAAGTGACTTACTCGAAATCTACTTTCACTGGTACTTGCCCACGGTGGTTCATCTGGTGGTGGAACGCTGTCTTCAAAGTACTCTTCATTTCCTTCAGATATAACTGATGAAGCAATTGTTCTCTCTGAAAAGTCATCAACTCTGAAATATAAGAAAACAGTGAGTCAATTGTCACTGAGGACCTATTTCATACAAAAACTTTCTTTGAAACTTAAGGAAATCCAATATAGTATATGAAAACATAGTTAAATGTAGAGATAAGTTGGGAAGTTATTATCCACATTACAAAATAATTCATTACCTAGTTGCATTCTTTGTCAATCCACTGACAAAGTGAAGTAAGTTATTTTCATATCTAGGAGAATGAGGGATTTTTTTGCCACAAAAATCTGTCCAAAAGTCTACTTTTGACTGTCTATTTTGATAAAGTTTCAGATTAAGATTATATCCTTTTACAAGGAATATCAGTTTCTGTTCTCTGTATGACAGTTTTGACAAGAATGAAAACATCCTTATGGAAATTTAAGAGGTACAACAGAACAATGTCGAATGCCATAAACTATACCTTTCTATAAGTCCTAATTGTTAAACAGCTGTTTGTTTTTGATCAAGAGAAAAACCTACATTTTAGGGTAATGCTTCTCAACATAATTTTGGTTAACATAATTATCACGGAAGAGGGCCGTAGAGAATGAAGATGGTTGAATGGCATCACCGATTCAATGGACATGAACTTGGGCAAACTCTGGGAGATGGTAAGGGACTAGGAGGCTTGGTGTGCTGCAGTCCATGGGGTCACAAAGAGTTGGAAATGAACTGGTGACTGAATAACAACAACAATGATCATGGAGGGCTTCCCAGGTGGTTCAGAGGTAAAGAATCTGCCTGCAAATTCAGGAGACTTGGGTTCGATCCCTGGATCAGGAACAGCCCCTGGAGAAGGAAATGGAAATCCACTCCAGTATTCTTGCCTGGAGAATCCCATGAACAGAGAAGCCTGGTGGGCTAAGTCCATAGGGTTGCAAAGAGTTGGACATGACTTAGTGACTAAAGAGCAACAGCAAATGATCATGGAAGTGGACCCTCCAGCATCCTTTCTACCTCAAATTATTAGGCTTGGTCTAACAATGCTCAGACCAACAAAATAAGCATCACTTTGATCAGAAATGCAAAATGATCAGACATTCAAAATGCAAAATGATCAGAAATGCAAAATCTCAGGTCCCACCCTAGACTTCCTGAATCAGATGCCCTAGGAGTGGGGCCTGGAAATCTGAATTTTAACAAGCTCTCCAGGTGATTCTGATGCCCCTTAAGTTTTGTTTCACAGTTGTTATTGTTCAGTTGCTAAGTCGTGTCTGACTATTTGTTTCATGGTAAGGTACCCTAAAATCATAAACTGAAGCTCATATAAGCTAAGTCAGAAATTCTGGTGGCTGTCTTTCCAGGGAACACTGATTATCTTGTCCTTTACTGGAAAAATGACCCTAGTTTTAAATAACCCACCATCATGATCAAAGCCATGAAGCTAATAAATAAAATCATCAACATATACCCCCATCACACAAATAGTTTTTTCTAAATGTTTACTTATACAGGAAAACCTCATTGATTTGGATTCTGCTAATTATTAATAGAATTTGGAGTATTTTAGACTGAACTATTGATTATCTTTTTTCACAGAGAACACAAAATTATTAGATGAATGTTTAAAATACATTAAATTCTTTTCAAGTTCTCTCTACTGTCAGGAGAATCTATTAATGTCTAATATACAGGCTGTATACACATTTTTGTTACCTAGTGTGGTAGTCAATTTTGTGTGTCAACTTGCCTGGGCTGAGGAATGCCCAGATAGCTGGTAAAACACTATTTCTGAGTGCCTGTGAGGATGCTTCAGGAAGAGATTCACATTTGAATCAGCAGCCTGAAGATACAGAAGATATGCCCTCCCCAATTGGCTCAGTTCAGTTCAGTCTCTCAGTCGTGTCCGACTCTTTGCGACCCCATAAACTGCAGCACGCCAGGCCTCCCTGTCCATCACCAACTCCCGGAGCCCACCCAAACCCATGTCCATTGAGTCGATGATGCCATCCAACCATCTCATTCCTCTGTCGTCCCCTTCTCCTCCTGCCCTCAATCTTTCCCAGCATCAGGGTCTTTTCCAATGAGTCGGCTCTTTGAATCAGGTGGCCAAAGTATTGGAGTTTGAGCTTCAACATCAGTCCTTCCAATGAACACCCAGGGCTGATCTCCTTTAGGATGGACTGGTTGGATCTCCTTACAGTCCAAGGGACTCTCAAGAGTCTTCTCCAACACCACAGTTCAAAAGCATCAATTCTTCTGTGCTCAGCTTTCTTCACCATCCAACTCTCACATCCATACGTGACTACTGGAAAAACAATAGCCTTGACTAGACGGACCTTTGTTGGCAAAGTAATGTCTCTGCTTTTTAATATGTGTCTAGGTTGGTCATAACTTTCCTTCCAAGGAGGAAGCGTCTTTTAATTTCATGGCTGCAGTCACCATCTTCAGTGATTTTGGAGCCCAGAAAAATAAAGTCTGACACTGTTTCCACTGTTCCCCCCACCATCTATTTGCCATGAAGTGATGGGACCAGATGCCATGATCTTAGTTTTCTGAATGTTGAGCTTTAAGCCAACTTTTTCACTCTGTTCTTTCACTTTCATCAAGAGGCTCTTTAGTTCTTCTTCACTTTCTGCCATAAGGGTGATGTCATCTGCATATCTGAGGTTATTGATATTTCTCCTGGCAATCTTGATTCCAGCTTGTGCTTCCTCCAGCCCAACATTTCTCATGATGTACTCTGCATATAAGTTAAATAAGCAGGGGGACAATATACAGCCTTGACGTACTCCTTTTCCTATTTGGAACCAGTCTGTTGTTCCATGTCCAGTTCTAACTGTTGCTTCCTGACCTGCATACAGGTTTCTCAAGAGGCAGGTCAGATGGTCTGGTATTCCCATCTCTTTCAGAATTTTCCACAGTTTATTGTGATCCACACAGTCAAAGGCTTTGGCTGGGCATTATCTAATGCACTGAGGGCTCAAATAGTTGGAAGAGCAAACTCCCCATCTCTTCTTGATCTGGTATGTACATCTTTTTCTGCCCTCAGACATCAGAGCTCCTGATTCTTGGGTCTTTAGGCTCTGAGACCATCCAGCACTGCACAACTCCCTGCCACCCCAGGACTTCTGCCTTGGGCTGAATCATACCACTTGCTTTTTTGGGTCTCCAGTTTTTATTCGGTAGATCAGGGGACTTCTCAGCCTCTATAACCATGCAAGCCAATTCCTATAAAACTCCTTTTATCTCTTTCCCTTTTGCATTGGTTCTATTTCTCTGCAGAACCCTGACTGATACACCTACCCATCATCTTTAGTATCATATCATTTTTGGTATCACCATCTGTCCTTATGACTAAAGCAAAATTATGGATTGGAGTAATAATCATGGATGTGGACTCTTCAACATCCATTCTATCTCAAGGGATTATGCTAAATCTAACATAGTAATCTCATTTCCAAGTAATTAAATAAGGAGTGAGTATGAACTAATCCCAGTATAAGAAAAAGACATTTAACAACTTCTGGGAAAAGTTTCCTTGTTCCTAAGAAAGACACAGAAAGAATTGGCCCATTACATCCTCTGGACATTGCTGATCAGCTTTTGAAACTCTTGGTGGCCATCTTTCTATTTACTTCAAGGTAAAACCAACACCAAGAAAGGCAGAGGGAGGGGCTCCCCTGGTGGGCCAGTGGTTAAGAATCCACCTTCCAGTGCAGGGGACATGGGTTCAATCCCTGGCTGGGGAACTAAGATCCCACATGCTGTGGGGCAAGCCCACGCACCACAAATAGAGAAACCTGTGTACCACAGTGAGGACCCCATGTGCCATGACTAAGACCCAACACACCCAAAAACAAATACATATTTATAAATAAGTAAATAAATACAAATAGAACAACCACGTTACATGAATAAAGCCACTTTACACCCGACAACCAAAAGAAATTAGACTGAAGTCAAGTAATCTTCAGGTTCATGCTCCACACAGCTACTAGGGATTCAGCTGAAACACAAAACTGTCACTCCTACGCTCAACCACCTTCAGTGGTTCCTTACTACCTACAGAATAATTCCAAGCTTTTCACATGGCATACAGAGTTTGTATAGTCAAAGCTATGGTCTTTCCAGTAGTCATATATGGATGTAAGAGTTGGACCATAAAGAAGGCTGAGCACCAAAGAATTGAGGCTTACGAACTGTGGTGTTGGAGAAGACTCCTGAGAGTCCCTTGGACAGCAAGGTGTTGAAACCAATTAATCCTAAAGGAAATCAACCCTGAATATTCATTGGAAGAACTGATGCTGAAGCTTCAATACTTTGGCCACCTGATGCAAAGAACTGAGTCACTGGAAAAGTCCCTGATGCTGGTAAAGATTGAGGGCAGGAGGAGAAGTGGAAGACAAAGGATGAGATGGTTGGATGGCATCACTGACTCCATGGACATGAGTTTGAGCAAACTCCAGGAGATGGTGAAGGACAGGGAGGCCTGGCGTGCTGTAGTCTATGGGGTTGCAGAGTTGGACATGACTGAGCGACTGAACAACAACAATGAGAGAAAGTCCTTTATGACCTGACTCCTGCCTGTTTTTTCACATTCATCTCCCCGGCCCATCCTCAGCATTCCAGCAACCCTGAAATAATCATAATTTGTTGTACATACCCTGCTGGTTCTTATTTCCTTGCCTCTCTTCATGGCCTATAAGGCCTTCTTTATTCTCCCAACCAGTGTCTTTTTCTGACTAATTTCCACTTGCCCAGCTCCAGTATAATCTTCTCCACAAAGCCATCCTCAACACCCCCTAAGCGGTGTAGATGTCTCCTAAAATGTTCTCCTAGATTTCCGATCACCATGCTACCATACTGCAAGAAATCATCCTTTTATGCACAGAAACAAATGAAAATGAAAACACAACAACCCAAACCTACGGGACTCAGTAAAAGCAGTGCTAGGGGAAGGTTCATAGCAATACAAGCTCACCTCAAGAAACAAGAAAAAAGTCAAATAAACAACTTAACTCTACACCTAAAGCAACTAGAGAAGGAAGAAATGAAGAACCCCAGGGTTAGTAGAAGGAAAGAAATCATAAAAATTAGGGCAGAAATAAATGCAAAAGAAACAAAAGAGACCAAAGCAAAAATCAACAAAGCTAAAAGCTGGTTCTTTGAGAAGATAAATAAAATAGACAAACCATTAGCCAGACTCATCAAGAAACAAAGGGAGAAGAATGAAATCAACAAAATTAGAAATGAAAACGGAGAAATCACAACAGACAACACAGAAATACAAAGGATCATAAGAGACTACTATCACCAACTATATGCCGATAAAATGGACAACTTGGAAGAAATGGACAAATTCTTAGAAAAGTATAACTTTCCAAAACTGAACAAGGGAGAAATAGAAAATCTTAACAGACCCATCACATGCACAGAAATCGAAACTAATCAGAAATCTTCCAGCAAACAAAAGCCCAGGACCAGATGGCTTCACAGCTGAATTCTGCCAAAAATTTAGAGAAGAGCTGACACCTATCCTACTCAAACTCTTCCAGAAAATTGCAGAGGAAGGTAACTGCCAAACTCATTCTATGAGGCCACTATCACCCTAATACCAAAACCAGACAAAGATGCCACAAAAAAAGAAAGCTACAGGCCAATATCACTGATGAACATAGATGCAAAAATCCTTAACAAAATCCTAGCAAACAGAATCCAACAACATATTAAAAACATCATACATCATGACCAAGTGGGCTTTATCCCAGGGATGCAAGGATTCTTTAATATCCACAAATCAATCAATGTGATACACCACATTAACACACTGAAAGATAAAAACCATATGATTATCTCAATAGATTCAGAGAAAGCTTTTGACAAAATTCAACATCCATTTATGATAAAACCCTCCAGAAAGTGGGAATAGAAGGAACATACCTCAATATAATAAAAGCTATATATGACAAACCCACAGCAAACATTATCCTTAATGGTGAAACGTTGAAAGCATTTTCCACTAAATCCAGGAACAAGACAAGGGTGCCCACTCTCACCACTACTATTCAACATAGTTTTGGAAGTTTTAGCCACAGCAATCAGAGAAGAAAAAGAAATAAAAGGAATCCAGACTGGAAAAGAAGTAAAACTCTCACTGTTTGCAGATGACATGATCCTCTACATAGAAAACCTAAAGACTCCACCAGAAAATTACTAGAGCTAATCAATGAATATAGTAAAGTTGCAGGATATAAAATTAACACACAGAAATCCCTTGCATTCTATACACTAACAATGAGAAAACAGAAAAAGAAATTAAGGAAACAATTCCATTCACCATTGCAATGAAAAGAATAAAATACTTAGGAATAAGTCTACCTAAAGAAACAAAAGACTTATATATAGAAAACTATAAAACACTAATGAAAAAAATCAAAGATGACACAAATAGATGGAGAAATATACCATGTTAATGGATCAGAAGAATCAATATAGTGAAAATGAGTATACTAACCAAAGCAATCTACAGATTCAATGCAATCCCTATCAAGCTACCAACAGTATTTTTCACAGAACTAGAACAAATAATTTCACAATTTGTATGGAAATACAAAAAACCTCAAATAGCCAAAGCAATCTTGAGAAGTATGGAACTGGAGGAATCAACCTGCCTGACTTCAGGCTATACTACAAAGTTACAGTCTTCAAGATAGTATGGTACTGGCACAAAGACAGAAACATAGATCAATGGAACAAAATGGAAAGTCCAGAGATAAATCCACACACCTATGAACACCTTATATTTGACAAAGGAGGCAAGAATATACAATGGAGAAAAGACAATCTCTTTAACAAGTGGTACTGGGAAAATTGGTCAACCACTTGTAAAAGAATGAAACTAGAACACTTTCTAACACCATACACAAAATAAACTCAAAATGGATTAAAGATCTAAACATAAGACCAGAAACTATAAAACTTAGAGGAAAACATAGGCAAAACACTCTCTGACATAAATCACAGCAGGATCCTCTATGACCCACCTCCTACAGTAATGGAAATAAAAGCAAAAGTAAACAAATGGGACCTAATTAAACTTAAAAGCTTTTGCACAGCAAAGGAAACTATAAGCAAGGTGAAAAGACAGCCTTCAGAATAGGAGAAAATAATAACAAATGAAGCAGCTGACAAAGAATTAATCTCAAAAATATACAAGCAGCTCCTGCAGCTGAATTCCAGAAAAATAAACGACCCAATCAAAAAATGGGCCAAAGAACTAAACAGACATTTCTCCAGAGACATACATATGGATACAAACACATGAAAAGATGCTCAACATCACTCATTATCAGAGAAATGCAAATCAAAACCACAATGAGGTACTATCTCACGCTGGTCAGAATGGCTGCTATCTAAAAGTCTACAAACAATAAATGCTGGAGAGGGTGTAGAGAAAAGGGAACCCTCTTACACTGTTGGTGGGAATGCAAACTAGTACAGCCACTATGGAGAACAGTGTGGAGATTCCTCAAAAAACTAGAAATAGAACATATGGCACATATGACCCAGCAATCCCACTGCTGGGCATAAACACTGAGGAAACCAGAATTGAAAGAGACACATGCACCCCAGTGTTCATCACAGCACTGTTTACAATAGCCAGGACATGGAGGCAACCTAGATGCCCATCAGCAGATGAATGGATAAGAAAGCTGTGATACATATACACAATGGAATATTACTCAGCCATTAAAAAGAATACATTCGAATCAGTTCTAATGAGGTGGATGAAACTGGAGCCTATTACACAGAGTGAAGTAAGTCAGAAAGAAAAAAACCAATACAGTATACTAACGCATATATTTGGAATTTAGAAAGATGGTAACAATGACCCTATATGCGAGATAACAAAAGAGACACAGATGTATATAACAGTCTTTTGGACTCTGTGGGAGAAGGTGAGGGTGGGATGATTTGAGATAATAGTATTGAAACATGTATATTATCATATGTGAAACAGATTGCCAGTCCAGGTTCGATGCATGAGACAGGGTGCTCAGGGCTGGTGCACTGGGATGACCCTGAGGGATGGGATGGGGAGGGAGGTGGGAGGGGGTTCAGGATGGAGAACGGATGTACACCCATGGCTGATTCATGTCAATGTATGGCAAAAACCACTACAATATTGTAAAGTAATTAGCCTCCAATTAAAATAAATAAATTAAAAAACAAAACCAAAACACAAAAAAATCATCCTTTATGAATATGTCTCCTCCCCAAGAATATAAGCTTCTTGAGAAGAGATACTATCTTATTATTTGTGCATGCATGCTCAGTCACTCAGTTGTGACCAACTCTCTGTGACCCCATGGAAAAATGAGGAAAATAAAGCTTAAAGGTTAAGTGGCTTGTTTACCCACCATGACCTCTCTCTTCAATACAAATGAAGAAGTAATAATCACCAGTTCTGATAATTCAGTTGAAAAATATTTATTTAGCACCTACCATAGCCTGCCAGGCTTCTCTGTCCATGGGGATTTTCCTGGCAAGAATACTGGAGTGGGTGGTCACTACCTCCTCCAGGGCTTATTATTTGAATACCAGTGTAAAATACAAGGTCCATTGTATAGGGATATCTAATGATTACTGAATGGATTTTGATGAAAACAATTAAGATGTTGATAGCAACAAGAGGAGCAATGTCAGTATTTAATCTCTAGCACTCATGTATCCTCAGGATGCGGGATGAATTCTGATTGTATAAACTCCTTTCATGTCACTCTTGAAGCACCTAGCTCAGGGTCTGCTGTGTTCACAGTAGGTGCTAAATGAATATTTTTTCAGTTGAATTATCAGAACTTGTCATTATTACTTCTTTGTACTGGAGAGAGAGGTTGGGGTAGAGAAAGAAGCAAGCCACTTAACCTCTAAGCTTTATTTTCCTCATTTGTAAAAACAAGATGACCTAAATGGGAAGGAAATCCAAAGGAGAGGGGACATACGTATATGTATGATTCACTGATTCACTCTGCTCTACAGCAGAAACTGACACAACATTATAAAGAAACTATGTGTGTGCTCAGTCGCTTCAGTCATGTCTAACTCTTTGCAACCCTGGACTGTAATCTACCAGGTTCCTCTGTCCATGGAATTCTCCAGGTAAGAATACTGGAGTGGGTAGCCATTTCTTTCTCCCGATTCCCAACCCAGGGATCAAACCTGGGTCTCCTGCATTACAGGTGGATGCATTACCATCTGAGCCACCAGGGAACCCCCAGCATATACATTATATACATATATTGTTAGAGAGCATTTAACAGAAGGCTTCCTGTGTGCTGTTTTCTGTCTTGCATAAATCCTCTGCTCCTTATTAGCTCCTGAATGCAGGTGTGAGGGGAGCCGGCAAGCTGCTCCCAGGAATGAGAAATGCAGGCGTTTCCTTCGTTAGCTTTTCCATAAGGTGAAAAGTACCTATTTACGACCCTCTTCCTTTCTGATATGGAAAGTGATTATTTACAGCCCTCTCTGTCTGACATGAATCCTGGCTTTATGTTTCCTTGATAATTTGTAAGATTTTTGATCCTTATCTTTGCTACGTTGTAAGACAGTATATAAACCAACAGTATGTTGAATAAAACACCCTTTTTCCATCAGAGCATGGGTCCCCATGTCTTTCTTCATTCTCTCTCTCTCTCTCTCCTTCAGGCTAATTCTCTGGTGTGTAGGGGCCCACTGTGCCCACTTACTTGCCCGGGCTTTCAAGACCTTCAAGAGGGCGCCCTGAGCCTATGTAGGCAGTGCTAACTCTTTGTCTTAGAGTTATATTGGTGTTCTATGTGAACCAGAGAATATCAGCATCTTTCCTTCTTTCTTTTACTTTCCTATTGTTCGACTTCGTACCACCAGGTTCCAGTCCATTAAAGGACCAAAAATATATGTATTCATACATACTCTGAAACAAATTAAAAAAAAAAAACCAGTAATGATACTACCTACCTGGAAGGATAATTTCAACAATATATAAAAAGCCATTAACACAGTTTGGAATAGAGCAACCATTTAAAAATCAAAGTTAAAAAACAGAATTACCATCTGGCCCACCAGTCCCACTCCTGGGTATATTACCCAGAGAATATCATAATTCAAAAAGATACATGAACCCCAGTGTTCACTGCAGAACTGTTCACAATAGCCATAACATGGAAGCAATCTAAATGTCCATCAACACAGGAATGGATAAAGAAGATGTGGTGCACGCATACAATGGAGTATCACTCAACTATTGAAAGGAATGAAATTGTGACAGTTCCAGGATGTAGATGGACCTAGAGACGCCATACGGAGTGAAGCAAGTCAAAAAGAGAAAAACAAACACTGAATATATCACTTACATGTGGAATCTAGAAAAATGAACTTATTGAACAGATGAACTTATTCACAAAATGGAGATACAGATGTAGAGAACGAATGTATGGATACCAAGGGGGAAAGGGGGGGTGGGATGAACTGGGAGATTGGGACTGACCTGTATACACTGCTATGTATAAAACAGATACTAAAGAGAACCTAGTGTAGAGCACAGGGAACTCTACTCAGTGCTAAGTGGTGACCTAAAGGGGAAGGAAATCCAAAAAAGAGGGAGATATATATATATATATATAGAACTCATTCACTTTGCTGTACAGTAGAAACTAACAGAACTTTGTAAAGCAACTATACTCCAATAAAAATCAATTTAAAAAATAAAAATCAAAGTTAGACTGAATTATGATGTTGAACTGCTGTTGTACTCTATAAAAATGGGAAAACTCTCTTCTGTAATTCAGACGTAATTTTGAATAGAACAAAACCAATCCGTTTCATCTAATTTCAAAATATATCATTTACCTTGCTTCTGAGGATGAAAGAGCTGACCGATTATCTAGAGAGAAATGGGATAAAAAAAAAAAAGTCAGAGTATCAATGTGAGAAGTTCAGACTGAAAAAGTTTTATATTAAAAATATGAAATCGTACTGAACTGATGAAATTGTAGGATACTTACCAAATTTCATGCTTTTCAGGCAACTGTCTTCTTTCTGTCAAGGGAGACAATAAAATGTTAGAGTAATCCAAATATCAAAGTTACATAATTTTATGTTATTCTTCTGTTTTGAAAAATCTTGGAAAAGGAAATCAGGCATTTTTTTTTACCTTGTGGACATCTGACTTATCCTTTTCTGAAGGAAGTGCAGGCTTCTTCTGAAAGGACGTACAAATCTTGAGGAGTACAATCTCAAAAATAATTCCCAGGAAAATTATAAAGAAGATTGCCATCCAATTATTTTGAGAAGTCCAGGACTCTAGAAGTTCCCATAATGTCAAAAGTGTATCATTTCCTAATCCACCCTGCACTACTTTTTTAAAGAAATAAAACTGCTTTGACATTGTTATGTAACATATGAAACTAGATGGATGTCTTCATTCCAAAGCCCTTGATTCTGGATGCCCCAAAACACAACAAGGTGGTATGCCCATCTCATAACAACATGCAATGTTCTGCCAGAAAAAAATGTCCAGTGCTGCCCAGTGCCTTGTTAAGTACAGTGGTGATTGCTCTGGGTCTAAGTGAGGTACGTGTCATAGTGGGCATTTAACTGAGCTCATATCAACTTACTTGAGCAATAATGAAAGTTCACTGGTGAGACATGTATGATGCTATCTGTAGTTTTTAAAATTAAAAAAAAAAATAATCCTCCATTAATTTCACACACAAAAGAACCCCACAATTCTATAAAGATTCCTTACCACAGTTGGGTTATAACTACCCTGTAATTTTTAAAAATGTAGGACAAATTTGAATTGGACAAAATCATTTTCCTTTACAACCAGGAAGTGTATTTTATACTTGCTTATGATCAGGAAAACATGAATGTAGGGTGGCAAGATTTAGCATTAAAACACACACACACACACACACACACACACACACACACAAACTAGATGCTGTAGTTTAATTTGAACTTCAGATAAATACCAAATAATTTTTTGGTATGTCTCGTTGTCACTCTGCAGGACAGATAATAGCTTGTCTCCTGGGAGCCAGCCTGATGTTTTCTTAAAATAGAACACATTTTATATTTCTTTTTGTTAGAGGTGTCTCTCAGCAATGTTCCTCTTCAATCTACTGCAGTGTTGAAAACCAAAGTTAGACTTGCTGTGCTGTGCTTAGTCGCTCAGTCATGTCCGACTCTTTGTGACCCCAGGAACTGTAGTCCGCCAGGCTACTCTGTCCATGGGGATTCTCCAGGCAAGAATACTGGAGTGGGTTGACATGCCCTCCTCAGGGGATCTTTCCAACCTAGGGATCGAACCCAGGTCTTCCGCACTGCAGGCAGATTCTTTACCACTGGAACCACCGTACAACTACCTATTTTTCAACATAGACGATTCTGTCCTTCGCGCTGGAAACCTCTTCTAATGTTAGTCTCAAGTGAGCAGCATAAAAAGTGCCAGGTTTATTTTTAAAAGTCATGAAGACAATAAAAATAATACCAGAGAAATCCCATTACTAATATAATATAGATGCTGAAAACTCAGAAAAAATTCTACTAAAAGTTTAAAAAATGTGTTATATCTACCAATCCCACACTCTTTGAACTATTTGAACAGTGTGAACTAGGTTTTTCTTTATGTGTAAAGAGAAAGTCCCAATAATAGGTGTATAAAATAGCAATATAAAATCAAAGATATAAATATCTTAGTTCAGTACAAGTATTTATTGAATAATGAATGCATAAGGCACTGAGCAGGTCATGAAGTGCTTTATGGATACAAAGATGAGTAAAAACCATTCTCTGACTTGAAGGAGTGTTTAATAGCTGTATGGAGCAAATATGTCAATATTCTCTGAGAAGGCAGAATGTGAATAGCAACAAAGAGAGAAGATCAGTTCAATTTAGTTGCTCAGTCGTGTCCAACTCTTTGAGACTCCATGGACTGCAGCACGCCAGGCCTCCCTGTCCTTCACCATTTCCTGGAGTTTGCTCAAACTCATATCCATGGAGTCGGTGATGCCATCCAACCATCTCATCCTCTGTCATCCCCTTCTCCTGCCTTCAATCTTTCCCAGCATCAGGGTCTTTTCTAGTGAGTCAGTTCTTCGCATCAGGTGGCCAGAGTATTGGAGTTTCAGTTTCAGCATCCATCCTTCCAATGAATATTCAGGACTGATCTCCTTTAGGATGGACTGGTTGGATCTCCTTGCAGTCCAAGGGACTCTCAAGTCTTCTCCAACACCACAGTTCAAAAGCATCAATTCTTCAGCACTCAGCTTTCTTTATAGTCCAATTCTCACATTCATACATGCCTACTGGAAAAACCATAGCTTTGACTAGACAGACCTTTGTTGGCAAAGTAATGTCTCTGCTTTTTAATATGCTATCTAGGTTGATCATAGTGTGTCTTCCAAGGAGCAAGCATCTTTTAATTTCATGGCTGCAATCACCATCTGCAGTGATTTTGGAGCCCCAAAAATAGCCTGTCACTGTTTCCATTGTTTCCCCATCTATTTGCCATGAAGTGACGGGATCAGATGCCATGATCTTAGTTTTCTGAATGTTGAGCTTTAAGCCAACCTTTTTCCTCTCCTCTTTCACTTTCATCAAGAGGTTCTTTAGTTGTTCTTCATTTTCTGCTATCAAGGTGGTGTCATCTGTGTATCAGAGGTTATTGATAGTTCTTCCAGAAATCTTGACTCCAGCTTGTGCTTCATCCAGCCTGGCATTTTGCATGATGTACTCCGCATATAAGTTAAATAAGCAGGGTGACAATATACAGCCTTGACATACTCCTTTCCCTATTTGGAACCAGTCTGTTGTTCCATGTCGTTTTAACTGTTGCTTCTTGCCCTGCATAGAGACCTCTCAGGAGGCGGTCAGATGGTCTGGTATGCCCATCTCTTTAAGATTTTCCCACAGTTTGCTGTGATCCACACAGTCAAAGGCTTTGGCATAGACAATAAAGCAGGTGTTTTTCTGGAACTCTCTTGCTTTTTCGATGATTTAATGGATGCTGGCACTTTGATCTCTAGTTCCTCTGCCTTTTCTAAGTCCAGCTTGAGCATCTGTAAGTTCACGGTTCACATACTGTTGAAGCCTTGCTTGGAGAATTTTGAGCATTACTTCTTGAGAGAAGATATGTGGCTTCCAAGGAGAGATACTTGGTTGGGGTAATTCAAGAAAAGCTATGAAGTGGTAAAGAGAATTTAAGGGCCTTAAAGGATGAGGATTGGTAGTAGACAAAGACTAACAAAAAAGTTTCAGGAAGAGAAGGCAGAAAAGATTTGTTCCACAACTCTGTGCAGTGAGTTTAGCTGGAGTACTATGTATAGGTTCAGTGTATGGGGGAAAGAAAATAAGGTTAAAATGTTGGTAGAGCCTATTGCGGAGGGCCTTGAACTAAGGTGTTTAATCTTAACCTTTGGAGATCCACCAACGGTTTCTGAGTTAGAGGTGTCAAATAGTTTACTGGCAAAAGCAGACAGTAAAATAGTAAAATGAATTAGGCTACTGTAATTATACAGATGTGAATTGATGAGGGCCTGGCTTGTAAACCCGGCAGTGTAAACAAAATGGGGGTAGAATCAGACTTTGATACTGAAAACATAGGATTTGGTAACTAAAAGGAAAGCAAATGGATTCAGGGGTGGTGTAGAAAAGCTAACGTGAAGGAGAAAGGACTTAAATCTCAAAGCTGGCTTGTCAAGGACAAGGTTCTCAACCTAGGAATTACTGACATTTTGCACCAGGAACTTCTTTGTAGTGGTTGGTTGTCCTGTGCACAGCAGGATGTTAGTAGAATCCCTTTCTCGTACCTATGAGGTGCCAGGAGCACTCCACCTCAGTCATGACAACCAAAAATGCAGTTATGTGGTCCCCACCCATGGCTTGGTACACAGTTCTCCAATGACAAGCTATTTCATCAATCAGGAGTAGTTTCTTATGGGTAACTCAGGGAAAGCTGAGTTCTGCTGTCATGTCTGACTCATTGCGACCCTATGGACCGTAGTCCACCAGGCTCCTCTGTCCATGGGATTCTCCAGGCAAGAATACTGGAGTGGGTTGCCAGTTCCTTCTCCAGGGGATCTTCCCAACCCAGGGATAGAACATGCATCTCCTGCATTGGCAGGTGAATTCTTTACTGTTGAGCCACCTGGGAAGCCCAACTCAGGTCACGGAAA
Source organism: Okapia johnstoni (assembly GCA_024291935.2). NCBI lineage: Eukaryota > Metazoa > Chordata > Mammalia > Artiodactyla > Giraffidae > Okapia > Okapia johnstoni. The sequence continues at coordinate 7,582,403 of CM044321.1, read as the reverse complement.
AACCAACTTTAAATGAACTTCTACGTTATATTTGCAGTAGTATCTTTGAATGGTCATCCATACTATGCCTATAGTTTAGTGTGCAAACTTGAATATTATGACTACAAAGCCTGGTTAGTAACTTTTCAAGTCTATTTCTTCATTGTACTTTTATACTGTAGTCTGCATTCTAGTAAGTTTTCCTTTGTATTTTCCCTTTTATAGTTTCACTCCTGGTTTACAATATTATTTGCCCATTGATTTACACATAACAGATCATTATTATATTTGTCAGCTCTGGTTAAGTATATTTTATGTTAATATTTTGATCAGTCTTATTTTAAAGGTTAAGTATTAATTATACACTATTTTAAAAAATTAAGGCATCATTCAAGAAATTCAGTCAAAAAGTAACTATTATACACTGAGTGACATGGAAATTTTGATTTTGTAGTAGTACATTTCATTCTAATATACACATTGTATCTAACATATACATTAGATACTGTTATCTAGATTTTTGTTCTTTATGCACTATTTAGAAAAATTAACAACTAATTAAAATCCATTGACTTCATCAGGGCAGGAGAAACAAGGGACCTGAAAATTCTGAAGGCTTCCTAGGCTCCCCTGGCTGTCGGAAGGGCCTAACCTGAGGTCAGTAGGGAAATCAGGGAGTTAATTTCCCACTTAGAGAAACCACTGCTCACTATAAACTTATACTATATACCATCAGCCTCATCATTTTTGCATTCTTTATAGGAAATATAGAAACTAAGTTTTTCATATCTAACTCAATACCATTCAAGTCTAGTCCAAGTGATACGTGCACTTCTCAAAGCAAAATTAAGAGCCCTAACTCTGTCTAGTTACAACACAGATGTTAGTTCCACTATTCACTCATTTCATTCTCTCCTTAATTAGAGCTTTAGACATCAAGTTCCCCTACTATATTAAACTCCAAGTGTTTACTCATTGTTGTAAACATACTGAAGCTTTGCCTGTAACAGAGCTTCAGTAAACATTTATTCAATAAAAGTTGTTACTTTATTCTAAAAACCGTGTTCAGAGTCCCCATATTTGAAAATGTATCTTTATCTCTTGAGATTTAATAAAAGATTAGGTGACTTAGATGTATACATTCTATAAAACTGACTAAATTTACTAAAGCATTGTTTTTCCTTCATGAAGATGACACTGCGCTGCACAATTAAGAGCACTTTCTGAGTTGCACAGCAATAAGACAAAGTTCTGTTGTAACAAAATTCAACGTTTAATTTTTCAAAACTTAACTATATTAAAGAAAATAAATTATATTTAGACCACCTTCAATATTTGTACATCTTTATACAACTATAACAGTACTTTCGATAGACATTTTATAAAGAACATTAATTTCACAATTAAAATGTGTTTTAAAAATGGGGGAACATGAAAGAACATTAGTCTGAAATATATCTCATAATGCTGAGAAGTATGCTCTTCTTTAACAAATTAACTGTATTTGTATTCAAAATAACATGGCCTTTAACTTGTAGACCATTATTTCTTGCCCATTTCAGTGATTTCCTGGATCCAAAACAAAATCTGTGTATTTATTTCTTTGAAAACATCATTTGTTGACCGTCCTTTCACTGCCATGGAATGATTTGCCTTCTCAATCCAGTGGATTTTATTAGGAGCTTTCATTTTCTGTGCCACTTTCTCCAACAAGTTCTAAAAGGAAAAAAGAAGATGATACTAGACTAATACTCTATTGGTGTTTCATAACGATTTACTCTCTCCTACCCCACCTATACTTGGCATCCATTCACTAAATATTAAAACCTACTCTACAGATAACTTGTGAGGCAATGGATCGTGCAAGAAGTGACAGGACAGATTTCTTACATATAGCAGCACCACAAAACAGATCAAGCATTCATTCTTGACAAGCCAAAAAAATTCTTCTAAAAATTATTTTTCCCAAGGAAATTATATATTCTGGGAAAGACACTAAAATTTAGTAATATATACAAGTTACTTTTCCTTAAGAGTCAATTTTATGACAAATTTGAAGAACCTGCTTAAATGTTGAAATGATAAACCAAATATACAGTCTAGTAATCCCAAATTCACAAGATTCAGATATTAATCCTTCATTTGCTAAGTAAGAGTTAATCCACTTATCAGCTAATTAGAAGGGGTTGAATATTGTCAGTATGCTCATAGTTTTAGGTTCCCCAAAGTAACATGGTAACAAAGACACAAAAGGAGCATAGTAAAATCAGTACTTTTTAAAGAGACTGCATGTTGCAGGTAGCATCTTGTTCCCAAGATGTTTCTTTCATTCTTTCTCTTTCATTCACACAAACAGCAAGTCATAATCACCTTTTCACACATTTCATCTGCTGAGCCTGACACAAACAGTACAGGATCTTTTATACGAAAGAGATCTTCATCTCTAAGTTTATGCTTCTGTTTTGGATGGTGCAGTGGATAGGAAATACAAATGAGACCTCGAACAAAATCATCAGCATCATCAGGCTCAATATGACACAGTACAGAGGCAGCTGCTCTTGAGCCCATTGAACGACCTAAAATCAATTAAAATCAAGTTCAGTTTGAAATACATTCACATAAAGTAGTGGTGATGATAATGGCAGATTTAATTTACTATGCATACATCATATTGCTTATCAATACTTAACCAACAGAAGGTGGTAATTAACAAGCCGCAATACCCACAGACTTGTGAAGAGCTAAAAACTGATCCTAAATCAAATCTAAAAAAAAAAAAAAAAAAGAAGAATCATTTATTGAAATAATAAACTTAAAGCGGTAAAGACAAACCTTGTGAAGGGATCAGTTCAGAGGATTCAGGAATATAAATAAAAGGAGACATTTTTGGGTTATAATACATATGTACAAGGCTTAAATTCGATTTAAATATTAAAGTACCTTGATTGTTATACCTGGAAGTGACTTACCAAAACAAAACATCCTTAACTCTATTCCTGTCATTAATTTTAATTCTTGATTACCTATTCCTGTATTAATATGCTGCTGCTGCTGCTAAGTCGCTTCAGTCGTGTCCGACTCTGTGCGACCCCATAGACGGCAGCCCGCCAGGCTCTGGGATTTTCCAGGCAAGAACACTGGAGTGGGTTGCCATTTCCTTCTCCAATGCATGAAAGTGAAAAGTGAAAGTGAAGTCGCTCAGTCATGTCTGACTCTTCGCGACCCCATGGACTACAGCCTACCAGGCTCCTCCGTCCATGGGATTTTCCAGGCAAGAGGACTGGAGTGGGTTGCCATTGCCTTCTCCGTATTAATATGAGTAGATTTTAAAACATGTATTCACAAGTATTGCAACTTACCTCCAAGGAAAACACCTGCAAGTTTGTATTCTCCTGAGGTCTTTAGGTAATTCTAGAAAAATCAACCAAAAAACCATCAATTCTTCTCCTATGAAATATTCCACTGGAAAAACCAACACATAGTTCTCATCATTACTAAAGTGTATAAAAACTTTTACAAAGACAACCACAAAATTTTAAGGGATTCTACTTGGAAGAGGTAACCAGTTCTTTGCTCTTCTGGTCATGGCTTCACTATCAAGTCATATATTGGGTAATACACGCAAATATGTGAAAAAAAACAAAAACGCTGTCTAAAAAGTTCAAGTACTAAAGTATTTTTAAAGAAAAAATTTTGGAGAGGAAAGAAAGAGCCAGTTAAAAGCTTCCAACTAATGCAAAATCTGATAATACTACAACTAACATCTAATTTAAAGCTCTGAAGAACTTAGCACACTTGAAGTAATTTGGACTAAAAGAAATTTCAGGTTTCATCCAGGGATTTTAGTTTCTAGTATGGAAATCATGCTATTTGTACATTCACAGCATATGAGGCAAACTGTCTAGAGCTGTATATGCTAAAGTTATAAAATCCAAAGAAGGAAATTACATCGTAAGTAGATGCCTTGGCAGCACCACGGACAAACATCTATGATGTAACCACTCATCCCTATAGAAACTGATGGCAAAAAGGAGCAATCTGACCACTACCCAGCCTTCATATAGCCTTAGAAACTTAGCTGAGTTTCTAAGACTATTCATTAGGATTTTAAAAATTAAACCAAATGACTAATAGAATTTGTCAATGTATTGTGCATTTAGAAAATAGAATTGTTGTAAGTAAATATAAAGAAATTTTCTTACCAAAACTGATTTATATGCCTTAATTCTATGTACAATATTAAGGCCTTTACAGGTAAATCTCAGGCAAAAAAACCCACGAGAGGCAAGATGGGATGCCAGTGACGTCAAATGAGGAAGATTCATATCTCCTGATGCTCCATGTGTAAGAATGACTCCATATGTTAAGCTCTTGTTAGGTACCAAACAAACAGCATCTAGCAATTTATTTCCAAAAGGTACTTTTAATTTTACCTGGAATTCAAGAGAATAAAGGGATCAAAAATTACTTCCCTGCCTATTCAGACAAATGAACAACTATATAGGTTTGTTCTGCGATACAAATGATTAAGTCACAGCCTCAAAATAAACAGCAATATTAAGAATAAATATATTTAAGTACTTATAGTGTGTCAGGTACTATCATAACTGCTCTTTATGTATTAATTCATTTAACCTTTCTAAGAATTCTGTGGTAAGGACTGTTACAATTTCCATTTTAGAGATGAGAAAACTGAGGCACAGTACGTTACATCATGTGCCCAAGGTTATATATCCACTAGCCAAGATCCAAATTCAGGGAGTCTGCTCCAAAGTTCTCACTCCTAACCACTAATGCTATACTGTCTCTCACAGTACAAGCTGAAAATAAGAAAATTATTCTGGAGCCATATGACTACAAAAAAAAAGGAACTCTGAAGATGCAGAATGTATGAAAATATGTATTACCTCTGTATGACTCATTTTCACTGTTGAATAACAAACTTAAAGTGCATTACATCTGAGAAGCAAAGGACATCTCCCTGAAAAGAAGATTGTATTGTGAAAGGTGGGTTGGCAGACACAGATATGATACAAGAACTATGAATGAACACATTTAGTAGCTAAAATAAAGACATTCATAACTACTTCTTTAAGAACTGATCTTTACATCTACATTTATTTTCATTCCTATGGTCACTCAGAATTGGTTATAGGGCCAGGTATGGGGCTGGCAGATGTTATCTAAGATAAAGTCAATATGATACCACAGTATGCATTCTGTAAGAAAACTCGTATCAAAGTAGGATGGTGTACCTTGGTACATATAAATATGTATTTGTCCTAAGCATCTTTATTCTCAACCAACTATCTTCAACCTAATTTCACAGCATCTTTCTACTGACCCATTTCTTTCATCTTTACTGGTCCCAACTCTTCCTTCTACCCTGCAATGGAAGCATACATCCACATCCTTTGTCCTGAGACTGCAGAAACCTCCCAGTAGACAGAATGTAATCTCCACACTATCACCTTTGGGCTTGGCTATGTGACTTGCTTTACCAAAAGATGTTTCAATGTGCCACTTCTGAGCTGAAGCATGGCAAATTTCCAGAAGTGCTCTTAATTCTCACCTTCAGCCCCAAGAAAAATACGCTCCACGTATTTTTGCTTTTTCAGCCCGGGTTCCACAATGAAGATACATGGAGCAGATCTGAACTCAAAACTAAAGTCTGGAGTCCAGCCTAGTCCGATCAGCATGTAAATCACTGAAGAACCATGAAATTTCTACCTGAAGAATTAAGGGCATGAAATGCTGTGAGCCACTAAGATTTCAGGGTTGTTACATAGTATTCTTTCCTGTAGTAAGAGATCTTTTATTGTTCAGGATATGCTTAACATCAGGATCTTCATTAATTTTTTTCCTATTAACATTTACTAATTTATTCACTGAATAACACGGCCCAGAGTTCAAAACATACAAAAATAATAGTGAAAAGTCTCTCCCTAATTCCACTTTTGCCTTACCATCCAGATCCCTTCTTCAAAGGCAATCAATATTCTGCTTATCTTTCAGATATTTTATATACATATATACATACACACCGGAGAAGGCAATGGCACCCCACTCCAGTCCTCTTGCCTGAAAAATCCCATGGACAGAAGAGCCTGGTAGGCTGCAGTCCATGGGGTTGCGAAGAGTCGGACATGACTGAGCGACTTCACTTTCACTTTTCACTTTCATGCATTGGAGAAGGAAATGGCAACCCACTCCAGTGTTCTTGCCTGGAGAATCCCAGGGATGGGAGAGCCTGGTGGGCTGCCGTCTATGGGGTCGCACAGAGTCGGACACGACTGAAGCGACTTAGCAGCATACATACACACATCTTTCTATAAAACTAGTGATATATTTTTTCTGAACCCCCTCCCCAACATATATCTTTGTGATTACTTTTTTATACAATGAGCTTATTTCACTGTTTTTTTATGACTACAAAATATTCTAAGGGAGGGTTGTACAAAATTTATTTTACCAACCATCTATTAATGAAAATTGAGACTTTCCAATATTTTGCTAAAGCAATATTGCAATGAGTGGCACTGTACTTAACATTATTTTACACATGTGTAGACATATTTATAAATTCCTGTGTCAAAGGGTGTATTCATTTGCATTTAAGAAATACATTTCATTTTTGACTAGGCAATATATGCACATGTACACTATTTTAAAAGAATAAAAATGTGTGAATAGTTAAAAGTCTCTTCACATTCTACCCCCAGCCACAAAGTTCATTTCCCTTCCCAGAAGCTATCACTGTGACTAATTTATTGTACAGATCCTTTCCTTTACATGTATGTGTGTGTAGAATTCTCATATAGAGCCTGAAAGGTATTAGACTGGCTGCAAAAAGTTCTGGGATTTAAACTGGAGGAGAAGGATGAAGGATTTCAGCCTTCACTGTCTGTTTTCATAAATGTAGCCTCATAATTGTGCGTGGGGTCCCCAGGTTCAAAGATCCCATTTTATGTTCACAGAAGAGCCTCCAGTCTCCTGGTGGGACAGAAGCAGTATCCTACCAGTGTGAAACGGGGAAGGAGAGCTTGATATCTAATTACTTCTCAGACAGGCTTCACCTAAGTGGTCTTTATTTGAGCCCCCCACATCCATCCCCAGCACCATTCCTTTCATTGCCAGCTCCCAAAGTGTCCCGTGCTGCCAGTTTCTGGGCATTTTGAAGATTTTGTTTCTTATATATAATTGTTCAACAGTTCTCCCTCTGCTGGTTTAGAAATCAGCTAATCTGCTAAGACACTTGCTTTTTGGAGCTCAGTATTTTACTGCTATTGTTTCCTTTCCCATTTTCTTCAGCTCTGTGGGTTTGTTGTCTTTTTGAAAATCCCTTTATTGTACTTTTAGTGAGATTTCAGGGAGTAAAATTAGATACACGTCCTCAATCCACTCTCTTAACCTAGAATGCTCTACTGTTCCTCAACAAGTGGGGTGTTGTGGGTTTTTTGTTTGTTTTCTGGCAAACGCCACTCTCTTGCATGATGGACAGCCTGTCGTTCCCAACGGTGCACACGTGCTGGATTTTAGGCGCAACAGTGAGCCGGCTACAGGATGTAATCCCGACCTGCTCTAGGTTATAAATCTCGGGTTTAGCGGGTCAGAAGGGGCGGCGGGGTGGGAGTCTGGCTCCGCCTCGGTGTCTTCAAAGGCAGCAAATGCCACCAATTTCAGAGAGAGGCTGCGACGGTCCACCGTCTGGACCCGCGTGCCCACGCTTGTGGGCGTTTTCAGGAGTGATTTGTGTGACTACTGTCGTCAGGATGCGACAGAGATCACATCCAAAGCCGGATGATCCGATGCCACCACCTCTGTAACTTTCAGTTGGAAAAAAAGTCCGTGCGTTACCCGCCCCGTCGGGGCGGTACGTTGGCAATCGCGAGGCAAACGCAACGGCAACCATCAAGACTTTAAGTCCTCCGGGGGGGGGCGCGGCTCCGGGGAGTGTCGCCAACAAGCGGAACAAGGGCAGAAACTCGAGGCCAGGCTTCCCCGGGGTTGGAGACCCAAAGGTGCCTCAGGGCTGTCCGATTCCGCCCGCTGGGGCTGCAAGGTGGCCGGCGCCCGGGAGACCCTCCCCGCTCGGGGGCCGCCGGTGCCCTGCTCGCCCAGCCCGCACAGTCCCTTCTCGGAGCCTCCCGACCGGCCGGCCGAAGCCCCGGCGGCCGCGGCCCGCGGGACCTAACCGACGCCTCACGCTTCACGGGGCCGCCCAACAGCCCCTGAGGAGCGACGGCCGCGAGCCCGAAACACCCCTGGAGGGACCGCGGAAAGCCCTCAGAAGCCGTTCCGAAGTAGCAGCCCCGACCGCTGCCGCCGCCACAGCCGCCGCACTTACCAGGGACGGAAAAGTGGCCGGCAGCACCTAACCGCCCTCACTCCCTTCAGGGAGCGAACCACCTCACTCGAAGGTACCGCCTCGCCGCGCCCGCCAGTGCGTCCCGCTACAGCGCAGGCGCGCGCAGGCCCCGCCCCCAGGCGCGCGACCCGGAGCGCGGGGCACGCTGGGAGCGGGAGTTTTCCCGCCCCGCCGCCGGCGGTGGGGCGATGTCTGCTGCCCAACCCCAGGGGGTGCTGCCGGGCCGCCTCTCCTCGCTGCCTCACCCGACTTCCTCTCTCAGGATCCTTCGGCGTCCCAGCCATTCCCTCCCAGCAGCGGCACCGGCCATAAAACTGACACCGCATGATCAGAAAAAGAAGATTCCATCCGTATTGTGCCATATCTAATAGTACTTTGTTCCTTATAACTCGTTTCTTTTCATCGCTGAGTAGTATTCAGTTTTACGGATAAACCACATTTTGTTTATCCATTCACTGGTGGATGGATGGCTATTTGGATGGTTTCCACTGTTTGACTTGTGATAAATAACAGTGCTGCAACATTCAGAGAGAGAAGGCAGTGTGATGACAGAGATGTGAAGATGCTGAGCTGCTGGCTGGGAAAATGAAGGGGCCACAAGACAAGAAACATAAGAAACGCACCCCTAGGAGCCAGAAAAGGCGTTCTGCCCTCAGAGCCTCAGGAAGAAACCAGCCCTCCAAATACATCGCCATTGTCCCAGAAACACTGATTCCTGACTCTCCAATCCAGAACCCTAAGAGATTGAATTCCTCTTGTTTTAAACCTCTAAATTTGTGGTATTAATACTTTGTCACAGCAGCAATAGGAAACTAATACAAAACTGTGGATACCAAAACTTCAATTTCAGATAAATTTTACATGTCGTTATAATTCTTTGATTTTTTTCAACCATTTTAAAATCACCCTTAATTTGTACAAAAACAAGTGGTAGGCCAGATTTGGCCAAATATTAGCATGATTATTCCATCCATGGATTAAAATAATATATAATTGAATGTATTAGAGGTTTTTTTTCCCATAGTTTATTTTTATTTATTTATTTATTTGGGGGCTAATTACAATATTGTAGTAGTTTTTGCCATACATTGACATGAATCAGCCATGGGTTTACATGTGTTCCCCATCCTGAGCCCCCCTCCCACCTACCTCCCCATCCTATCCCTCTGGGTCATCCCATTGCTCCAGCCCTGAGCATTTGTCTAGTGCATTGAACCTGGAATGGTGTCATGTTTCACATATGATAATATACATGTTTCAATGCTATTCTCTCAGATCGTCCCACCCTCACCTTTTCCCACAGAGTCCATAAGACTGTTCTATGCATCTGTGTCTCTTTTTCTGTCTTGCATATAGGGTTATCATTACCATCTTTCAAATTCCATATATATGCATTAGTATACTGTATTGGTGTTCTTCTTTCTGGCTTACTTCATTCTGTATAATGGGCTCCAGTTTCATCCATCTCAATAGAACTGATTCAAATGTATTCATTTTAATGGCTGAGTAATATTCCATTGTGTATATGTACCACAGCTTCCTTATCCATTCGTCTAATGATGGACATCTAGGTTGCCTCTATGTCCTGGCTATTATAAACAGTGCTGTGATGAACATTGGGGTACACGTGTCTCTTTCAATTCTGGTTTCCTTGGTGTGTATGCCCAGCAGTGGGATTGCTGGATCGTATGGCAGTTCTATTCCCAGTTTTTTAAGGAATCTCCACTGTTCTCCCTAGTGGCTGCACTAGTTTGCATTCCCACCAACAGTGTAAGAGGGTTCCCTTTTCTCCATACCCTCTCCAGCATTTATTGCTTGTAGACTTTTGGATAGCAGCCATTCTGACTGGCGTGAAATGGTACTTCATTGTAGTTTTGATTTGCATTTCTCTAATAATGAGTGATGTTGAGCATCTTTTTATGTGTGTGTTAGCCATCTGTATTAAAGTTTTTATAATGGAGGTTCTATAATGTTTCAAAATGAGAATAGTATTAATGTAATTCATCATGGATTAATGGAACAAAATAAATGACAATAAAACATGAACATGTAAATAGACACCTGAAAAGCATTTAATAAAATTTTAATGCCTTTACTTTTTAATTAATAATTAGAAATTTCATGTTTTAATAGTGGTTGTTTATCATTAACCATAGCAAATATTTTGCTTAACAGTAAAAAGTCAGTAGCATCTTTGATCTCCAATCTAAAGTAGCCACCACCACTGAGCCCACTTTCTCCCTGTAACAACTGTTTTTTTAAATCAATCCATAATTGCCCTGCTTATTTATTTTTACTTGTTTATTTCACTCTTCTTTCAGAAGAGATAGTGACTGTTCACTATTGTATCTGTAGAACCTAATACAATGCCTGGCACATATTAGGTGCTTAATAAATACTTGTTAAATAAAATCCATTTGTGAAGGATACAAGCAGAGGCCAGATCACAAAATACCTTGGAAGGTGTATTAATTGGTATTCAGTTTGGCTGTGAGTGACTGATTATCTAAAGTAATAGCGTAAACAAGTCAGAAGTTTACTGCTTTGTCATGTAAACTGTGTGACTAGGTAGTGATGGCTTTTGACATGCTTCAGACCGAGTTCAGGACTCAGACACCTTTTTTTTCTTTTTTTTTTTTTTTTACTGCTCCATGGTCCAAACACAGCTAATGATGAGCACAACACAGGCCTTTAAAATAAAAGTGATTTTATTACAAAATTCTAAAAATATGCTTCTAATGACCGTCTTGTGAATACTGCATACAAAGAAACAGATCTTCATAATCCAGACAATCATAGAGCAGATTTTATACTGTCCATGGAATTAGTATTTAGAAGACCTTCTTTTCAGTTAAGAAGAGTCTTCAGAGCACCACTATTTGAAGGAAAGGTATTTTGCATATCACAGTTCATCTTTGGTCTGCAATTAAGAAACAAAATATTTAGAGCCATCAAGAAGTTTTCCATGAGTAAGAAGGCTTACATTTAGTCTATTAATTACTTTCCCCTAAAGACGAAAGACAGAGAAGGCAATGGCACCCCACTCGAGTACTCTTGCCTGGAAAATCCCATGGACGGAGGAGCCTGGCAGGCTGCAGTCCATGGGGTCCCAAAGAGTCGGACACGACTGAGCGACTTCACTTTCACTTTTCACTTTCATGCATTGGAGAAGGAAATGGCAACCCACTCCAGTATTCTTGCCTGGAGAATCCCAGGGACGGGGGAGCCTGGTGGGCTGCCGTCTATGGGGTCGCACAGAATCGGACATGACTGAAGCGACTTAGCAGCAGCAGCAGCAAAGACGAAAGAGGCTTCCCTGGTGGCTCAGATCTGCCTGCAAATGCAGGAGATGCGGGCTTGATCCCTGGGTGGGGAAGATGCCCTGGAGGAGGAAATGGCAACCCACTCCAGTATTCTTGCTTGGAAAATCCCATGGACAGAGGAGCCTGGCGGGCTACAGTCCACAGGGTCACAAAGAATCGGACACGATTTAGCGACTGAGCATACAAGCACACAAAGACGAAAGAAGGGATAAACGAAGCTGAGTCATCACTAGAGGATTTTAGGACTATTATTTGGAATCATCTAAGGGTAAAGTCTCATTGGTGGGAACCTGAACATCTAGGGGTCTGTATTATGGTAAAGGCTTGTGTTCTGAATGGTATCAGTGAATGGCCAGAGTAGACCACCAGGGTGGGAAAATCAATAATGCTATCATTCTAGTCGTAAGTTCTACCAATCAGGGGAATCATTTGGCAGTCCTCGAAGTCACTTAGAGATAAAAATAAATTAAAAAAAGAGGAGTGGAGTAAGGCAGCCACCCAGTTTCATTTGGAGCCAACAGACGCATTCTGATACCAAATCAAACTCCATGTGGGAGCACTTTCCAATTTTGGCCATTTCTGTTTTGAAACTGGCTTTCAGTGATTTTGTGGCCTTGCAACACTGAGAGGGGTTACCACTGATGATGTACCACTTCTGAAGGCTAGTTAGAGGCTAATCCAAAGCAAAACCAAATGAAGCAAAATAAAACTAATTTCAGCAGGTACTGTTTTCATGGTATAAATACTGCAACCAGGTGTATTCCAAGCTACCAAAGGTTAACTGCCGTGCAGAATTCCTAAATATTTAACAATCAGTGAGCTTGTATGTGACTTCCCTTGTGGCTCAGCGATAAAGAATCCACCTGCAATGCAGGAGACACAGGAGACGCAGGTTTGAACCCTGGGTTAGAAAGATGCCCTGGAGGAGGGCATGGCAACACACTACAGTATTCTTGCCTGGAGAATCCCATGGACTGGACTTGAGCCATAAGGTCACAAAGAGTTGGACACGACCAGAGCAACCGATCATGCACGCATGAGCCTGTATGAGCTGGTTCCACCACACCACCAGCGTGGGCAGTCACCTTATTCTTTTTTAAACTCCCTTGGGAAGCAGAAATGGTTAACTGCGAAATCTGCTTCTCAACTCTGGTTCCAGTGCATAATTTTGAGTCTGTCCATTCACAGACATGGTGATGTCTGTGAATGTCAAGCCATTATATAATAATTTTTATACAATATACATTCCTTTAGATGAAAAACAACTATAATCAAAACAACCCTCCCCTTCCACAATGTCTTTACACACAACCATGCACACGATTTGAAGAAGGTACAGTGGTTTTTGGTTCTTTGCTATAATCCAGATAGATGGTTCTGAACTAAACTCCTCTCTGGGCTTGGTTTTTTTTAACTATAAAATGAAGGCATTTACTGGGTGACATCTAAGGTCCTCTTTAGCCTGCCAAGTCCATATGTGAGTCTGCCTTTTATAAATGAAATCAGTGAAACTGAGAAAGTGAAGTCTCTCAGTCGTGCCCGACTCTTTGCAACCCCATGGACTGTAGCCTACCAGGCTCCTCCGTCCATGGAATTTTCCAGGCAAGGGTACTGGAGTGGGTTGCCATTTCCTTCTCCATGGGATCTTCCCGACCCAGGGATCGAACCCGGGTCTCCTGCATTGCAGGCAGACGCTTTACCATCTGAGCCACCGAGGAAGCCCAGTAATGTAGTGGTATTAACAGAGATCGCTTTTAAATGAATAATCTGTTAACATGAATAATCATGGTTATATATTTTTCCATCTCTAAACTGGGATGATAAACTTTGCAGAAACTATCTCACAGGGAGATGAGGCTATTAGATGATACATGTGAAAATACTTTGCAAACTGCAAATATCTATTCAAATGCCACATTATCTGAATTTCACAATAAAAGAGGCCCCCCTCCACTTTGCTGGGAACTCCTATGTCTCTTCACTTCACTGCACCTTAGCACCTGTTTTTTTTTTTGCCTTTTGTTGGTAACTATTTTTTCTGCCTCTGCTAGAATGAGTTGCTTGGAGGCTCCAGGAAGAATTTGGGTAGTTGCTGCGTGACTGATTGAGTAAAGGGGAGAATGAGGACTCGGATCATGGTTAGTTCTTCCTGTGACATTGGCTAGGAGGTCAGTTCCGGTTACCTTCTTCCTATGGCACGTGCAAGGAAAGAGGTCATCTTCGGTCTCTGGTTCTACCCTCATCATGCCCTCTCGGATCTGGGGCTCACTCACTTGTAAACGGGCATATTCCTGTATAGGCAACAATACAAAAGCATGTTTTATTTAGCACTTAAGATGCTGAAGCAGAAGCTCCAATACCCTGGCCACCTGATGCAAAGAGCTGAGTCATTGCAAAAGACCCTGATGCTGGGAAAGACTGAGGGCAGGAGGAAAAGGGGGTGGCAGAGGATGAGATGGTTGGATGACACCACTGACTCAATGGACATGAGTTTGAGCAAACTCTGGGAGACGGTGAAGGACAGGGAAGCTTGGCATGCTGCGTTCATGGGGTTGCAAAGAGTCAGACATGACCCAGTGACTGAACAACAACGTAAGGTGCACTTACCAAATTAGATACACTGGAGTTTGCTAGAACTAGGTCCATTTAATTCACGTGTCAAGTTATGAAATACAAGGCCCTCCTTAAAACTCCACAACAGAGCTTCTGAGAGGTGTCTGTCCTATTTCTAACGGTCCACTCCTTAGTCTACCCTTCATTTTTATGACTCTTTTACAGTATTTATTTTCTTCTTCTGCCACGTAGTGAAAATGACTGTGTTCCCATCTTCCCTAAACTGAGAATCTGAGGACAGACTGTTTCTGCCTGACCCACCACAGCTGGAACAGCCTCAGTCACGTCTTCATTCATCATGAGCTTCCTTGTCCTAAGTTTTGGGTGAGGTGCTTATGCTCTAGTACATGTGAGCTGAATGAATGAACTCTAATAATAACCTGTGGCTCTTTAGGAATTCAGATTAGCAGATCCCCCCAGTTCTTTCTTTAGTTTACATATCACTCTTTAGGAAAGGTTACAAAGGGGGACGGGATCAGCAGTGACCAACTTTGTTCTGTAGCAGAGCCTGAGACACAGGGTTCAATACCTAGAATTCTGCAACTCTGAGATTAAAACAACCTAACTTAGATCTAGAACTATTTATTAGCAAATTACATGCTTATGACTGCATTCTTAAAGAACCTTTGAAATTGTCAGATAGGCTTTGACTACAATCCCTAAATGGGTAGGTCCATAAAGACAAATTGCAAGAAAAGTCATGGCCCATATGGGGTCAGCACAACGGGTCCAAACATGCCTTGCACTGTATAGAAAAAGAAACAGTAACAAGTAGCAGTATTGTACAGAGAACAAATAAGAATCCATGCACAGTACCTTTGTAGGCTCAGAGGCCAATTTTCTAAGCACATGCCACAGTTCTAACATTAACACCTTTCCCTTAAGGTTGTAGCATTCTCCATTAGCTACTCTTTAGCATCCTTCATTTTCACTATTATTTAATATTTATTCCTGACTTTCACTTACAGAGGTATATATGTGTCTCCTTAATGAAAATACTTGTAGAAATTGTTAAGTGAAACATTACTTGCTACTAACATGAACAAGTACAAATATTTCTATTTTCTTAGAAAATACTGACCTGGAAAAGTTTAAAATAATAACAGAATATGTCATCGCCCATGAGATTATTTCTTGCAAATTCTTGCCCTGTTTTGGCTATCTTCTTTGCCTTTGGGAGCAAAAATAATATCTTTTAATGAAACATATTTTTCCCCATGTAGACATATGCTAAGTCATCTTCCAAGTACATTTTGGTGGGAAAACAGTGGCTACAGTATCTTTGAAGCCTTGTGTAGAAAGGGAACATTTAATAGAGGATGTGTGTTCAAATCAAAGTGAGACTTTTAAGACTTGATAGTTTGAGAAGTCATATTGGGCCTTCTAGAATGGGCCTCTCTGGGACAGAAAAGGGAGACAAAATGAAGTAACAGTGATTTTGCAAAGTCAATGCAAGATGAAGCTTAATGCACTGCCTTAATAATTTTTAGCAGACAATTAGTTTGAAGCTTCTCTCACGCAATCTTTCATTTTAATCCGTGGCAGTTAGTTTTCCCCCTGCCAGGCTGGCCATCTGTATTTTCATGTTGCTGGTGGAGGTGAAGCAGTGCTTAAAGCTCAGATCTAACTGAATGAAAATGACAGCAAAATCGAGGCCAAGGTTTAGGTTTTCGTGTCTTGTGCAGAGTGGGCAGTTAATCCAAGCCACTATGCCTGTCTTTACCCTGAAGGGATCTGAGCTATGCATGGGGAGGTGGCTTCCCATTTACAGGAAAGGGTCTACATGTAAGCATCTTGAATGCTTTTCAGGCACAAGACATGGAAATGACCCCGTGATAACTGGGGGTACAAAGAGACTGACCTTACCTCTTCATCGTGATCTTTTGCCCACTGAAGTTTTTCTAGGAGATCACTCAGGTTGCTTTTAACTGGAATGTAGTGTTTCCAGGGCTGCAGTTCATTATAAAAGTGTTCATAGTAGATGGAGTCCTGCTTCAGCACCACACTGTCACCAACCAGCAGATATGGCAGGCGGTAGGCTGCCACGGTGCCATCGACGTTGATCTGATATTTGTGCTGCAAACGGCAGGACAGCAGAAGAACCTCCATTGAATTCCCTTTTCCCCACTCTTCTTTATTCTCCTCCTCTTTCCACACATCAAACCTCACCATTCTCAGATACAAACTGGCTAGATTTTGTCCTTGGCCTCTGCCACTTAGTAAGTGCTATTAATTATTTGTATGTATACATAACACACTGACCTAGATGTAGGGCCTATTTTGATGTTCCCCCAAATTTCAAGAAGGAGCCTCAAGTCTAATGCTGGAGCAGCCAATAAAATTATAAAACTGTTGTCCAAAGGCTACAAGCTAAGGAAATTAGATTTATTATGACTACTTCCCAGGTGGCAGTAGTAGTAGAGAATCCAGCTGCTAATGCAGGAGGCGTAAGAGACGCGGATTCGATCCCTGGGTTGGGAGGATCTCCTGGAGGAGGAAATGGTAACCCACTCCAGTACTCTTGCCTGGAGAATCCCCATGGACAGAGGAGCCTGGTAGGCTACAGACCACAGGGTCACAAAGAGTTGGACACAATTGAAGTGACTTAGCATGCATGTGACTACTTTATCGATGGCATCATAGTACCTACTGATGGCACATTCTAAGCTGTGTTAACCATACCTTTGAAACATCAGGTGGCCACACCCAGGTCTTAAAGAAATTAACAAGCTCTGGGGCAAGAACATCTATGAATCAAAATATTTCTAGCATGGCAGAGGTCAATAAATATTTATCTGTTTATTTAACTGGGTCTTAGTTGAGGCACATGTGATTTTCACGCAGGTTGTCTAGTGGGGCCGCACGGGCTTAGTTGCTCCACAGCATATGGGATCCCAGATCAGGGATTGAAACTGCATCCCCTACGTTGCAAGGCAGACTCTTAACCACTGGACCACCACGGATGTCACAGTCAACAGTTTTTAGCTGTAGCAAATCCAACAGGTACAACAGAAAGAAAGCAAAGGTCTGATAGGACACTCTCAGAGGAGGAATGGCTGGTATCAGCTCTCTTTGGTTATAACCATTTCTTTACAAAATTTCTGCGACATGCACATGGAAGAAAAACTGATTATTCAGCTTATGGCCATCTTGAACTCTTCTTGTGCTCTGTGTACTAAGTCGCTTCAGTCGTGGCTGACTCTGCCACACCATGGAATGTAGCCCACCAGGCTCCTCTGTCCATGGGGATTCTCCAGCCAAGAATACTGGAGTGGGTTGCATTTCTTTCTCCAGGGGATCTTCCCAACCCAGGGATCGAACCTGCATCTCTTATGTTTCCTGCATTGGCAGGCGGGTTCTTTACCACTAGCGCCACCTGGGAAACCCTTAGGTCTTCTTACCACCAGGTAATCCATCAAAAGAAAATCAGGCCATTTATAGCACAGACAGAGCTCGCCAATCACTGACCTTCCCACCTACAGGAGATGGCTGACTACCCTTCACTACATGGGGCTTCAAAACCCCTTGGGGATCTAGAGATCAGGGTGGTACCTCACTGCTTGAGAAAGGGGAACTGTCAGAAAAAGGATCAACCCTGGGAAAATAGGAACAGCCCACATTCTAGACACACAGAGAGGGTAGAATCCCCAGAGTTTTTGAGCAGAACAGCTGGATGGATTTCAAGTCGTTTCCCTACCAGAAGGGAAGAGCCACATGCTTTATATTCCTTCTTTAGTCTATTGTGATGCTATGGCTCAGGGGAGAAATATTTATAAAATCACTTACGCGTATTTATCAATAAAAAAAGTGATTTTGAGTGAAAATGTGCTTCTCTTGAAGGTCAGTTGGGGGAAAAATTACCGGGATCCCAAGCTCCCTTGGTGCATATTTCATGTCAAGTCTACGTACTGAGTAGGGGCTTCCCTGGTGGCTTAGACGGTAAAGAATGTGCCTGCATTGCAGGAGACCCACATTTGATCCCTGGGTCAGGAAGATCTCTTGGAGAAGGGAATGGCAACCCATTCCAGTATTCTTGCCTGGAGAATCTCATGGACAGAGGAGCCTGGCAGGCTACGGTCCATTAGATCACAAAGAGTCAAACAGAACTGAGCGACTAACACTTTCACTTTTCTAGGTACTGAGTACAATCCAGGTTGCCCCCTGGGGGTTGGTTAGTCCCTGGTACCCCATGCCTGGATGTTCCTAAAATTTTGTGCTCACCTCTCATCTCCTGTTGGAGAAGGAAATGGCAACCCACTCCAGTATTCTTGCCTGGAGAATTCCATGGTCACAGGAGCCTGGTGGGCTATAGTCCAAGGGGTCACACAGAGTCGGACACGACTAAGTGATGACTCTCACTCACTCACTCACTCATCTGTAATTTACCTTGATTTCCCACCCCCCCAATGCAGGTGGGACTTCCCAGGTGGTGCTAGTGGAAAAGAACCTGCCTGCCAATGCAGGAGACATAAGACACACGGGTTTGATCTCTGGGTCGGAAAGATTCCCTGGAGAAGGAAACGGCAACCCACTCCAGTATTCTTGCCTGGAGAATCCGATGGACAGAGGAGCCTGGCGGGTTACAGTCCATAGGGTCACGAAGAGTCCGACATGACTGAAGTGACTTAGCACGCAAATGCAGATATTTGGAAAATCACAAAGCATTGGCTCTGGATGATGTCATACCTTGAAGAAATCGAAAAATGAAATGTGTTTCACGATGGGACCATACAGGCTTTCGTCGTGTTTAAAGAAGAAGAAGTTGGTGAAAGCAGCATCTATGAGCTCTGGGTGCTTCCTGCTCAGCTTAACCAGCTCGAGTCTCTCTTTCCGGCTGTCTCGCCCTCTCCAGACAGCGGTGGAGTTTTTGCTTTCCCAGGGAGGACCCGTGTTGGCCTGCACAGACATCATATCCAGACTGACTCTGGAAGACAGACAGTGCAACAGATGTTTCCCCCAAACCATCAACTTGCAAGGGGTATTGGGAAAAAAACTCATCAAGGGAAGAAAACCAAGGCTGTGGGTCATCTGTGACCCGTCTCTCACCGGCCCATGGTTTCGAGGACAGAGTCTGTCAAGTCGTAGGTGGGCATCACAATATCCCTGGAGTCCGTGGAGCCACACCAGGAAAAGATCGGATGGATGTGGGGACTGGATTTCTTTTTTTCCAAAGGCCAGTCTCCCAAATTGACAAAAAACTCCACATCAGGCATCTTCACCTAGGAAAAGGAAGCCAAAGTGTTAAAATGATGGTATCGTTTTTCATACCAGCCGTTTCACTATCACTGTCCAAAATCCACTGTTGTTGTTTAGTGTCTCAGTCGTGTGTGACTCTTTAGTGACCCATGGACTGTAGCCCACCAGGCTCCTCTGTCCATGGAATTCTCCATGGCAAGAATACTGGAGTGGGTTGCCATCTCCTTCTCCGGGGTATCTTTCCAACCCAGGGATCGAACCCAGGTCTCCTGCATTGCAGGCAGATTCTTCACCACTCTGCCGGCTGGGAAGACTATGATGTAAAACCTGGATTTAAATCGTCCATAATACACAAGAGAAAAGAAATACTTACTTTTCTAGTCAAAGAAAGTAGTATGGCATCCATGAAAATTCTAAAACCTACGTGTTCACCGTGAGTCTTGATATAAACCTGGAAGACAATTCCATGTTTATTCTGTTAGTCTAAAAGTACGCTTTGGCTTCACTGAGATCAAGCTTATCACAATGATTGGCAGAATGATTTTTAATAAAACTATGTAGCTAGTTGTAGCCACATGGTCAAAACAAAAATAAATCACTAAGACAAACAAGCAAGTTACCTTGTTATCCTTCAAGGTATAATGACACAAGCTCTGTCTTTGTCCAAATCTTTTTGGGATTTCCATTGCAATCTTTTCCGGGTCAACGGTAGGGAAATGCACCAGATCTCTGTGAATCTGAGCAAAGATTTCTGGGCAGTTCATCTCCCGTAGCCAGGCTGCACTGTCTTCCAAGGGACAGTCACAGTTCTCATGGTAAACCGGCCCTAATAACACACACGGAGTAAAGGGTATGGTAACAATCTCATTCAGCATGTGAAACAGGTAACAGATATTTATAATATGACTTCACATCCTCCCTAGTTATATGGGGAGGGCAATTTGATGGAAAACCTATTTTAAAAAGAGAAACATTTCTATTACACTGGGAGTATCATGAGTACATCTGTTCTGACCACTCTTTACGGTTAGGTCTTATGATATTTTCACAGTAAAGCCCACTTGGCATGACTTCAAAAGAAAGCTAATGGCACTACATTTTGCTCTAAGTGGCATCCATAGTCCGTCCATTACTCTTTTTTTCCACACAGCATGTGGGGTCTGAGTTCCCCAACCAGGGATGGAAGCCATGTGAGTCTTAAGCACTGGACTGCCAGGGGGGTCCCCATCGTCCGTCATTCTTTTCCTTTAAATTAACTTTTATTGCAGTATAGTTGCTTTACAATGTTGTGTTAGTTTCTGTTGTACAGCAAAGCATTACTCTTTATGTTTTGTGACTTAAGAATAACCAAACATTGGTAAAAGGATATTCGAGGCATACACCTGTTTTAACGAAAGACAAAAGTGATAAGAAATTAATAATTCAATGGTCTGTTATGCAAGCAAGTTCTTAAAATGTCTAAGATACTTTTCTCAATGGGTAAATCATCCTAACAATCAAAACAAGTGGGAATTCCCTGATGGTTCAGTGGTTAGGAGTCCATGCTTCTGACGCTGGGGCCTGGATTCGATCCCTGGTGGGGATACTAAGATACTGCAAGCCTAGAGGTGAGGGCAAAAAAACCAATACAAGTAATAAAGCACCCCTGCTATGTTTAGTAGTTTTTTAAAGAAAATATAAAAAAGCGAAGTAATCCTCAAAACACCCATTTCACTAATACTACAATGAATTAATTACATGTGTATAGAAATAATACTAACATAACATAGAATCTGAATTGAGATTTCACTGTCACTTATTTCTGTAATTCTCAGATTGTCACCTGACCCAGGCAGTAGGAGACAATGGGACATCTTTTTAAGGTTTAGCAGGTTATATGGCACCGTGTGGCCCTAGTGGAGTGAGGGGAAGAAACCTAGACACTTTCTAGAAAAACGTTTGCCTTTCTTGAAGCAGTGGGTCAAGAAAGATTTGTGTGTCTGTATACTCCTTGCTTCTCTAATATTTTAGGATATATGTCTGCTGAGATGGAATGATATGGCTTTAGGTAAGAAAGCTGTACTCTTATCCTATGTAAGAAAACATTGGAGAATTTCTCTGGAAAAATAGCATTGAAACAAAACCAAAAAACTACAGTCAACTTTCACCGTCTCTATCAAGCCCCTTCTTCCTGAAGTGATTGACCAAATTTCAGTGACACTCATCAGTTACTTAAGTCACATGTCCCTAACTAAGAAAGTGCCGTCTATGACCATATATATACACACACACATATATATAGCTTGATTGTTCTTGCTAATGTTGCATCTTCCGGAAGCAAATTCTCTATTACTAGAACTGAATACTATTAAGTTCACATTAAAGGACATATTAAGTTCTTTCCTCTTTAGTGAATTATAATTTCCATTCAAATCTTGCATTTCTTTCTTCTACCAGGATTCTCAACTTAGCTTTCAACTTCAGTCCATAGGGTCACTAAGATCTGACCTGATTTAGCAACTGTAAAACAATAACAAAATTTTTTTTCTTCCAGTGAAAAAATATCAGGCTAACCTGCTTTTATGGATTGAATGACAGGTAATATTGTATTCAACCACTGTTGTTTTGAAATTATGTTCCAAATTACCTTTTAAAATATATGGAGATTTGGCCACATGTTGACCTTGTAACCTGACTTCTATCTTCAGGTTTTTGTAGCTGGCGTACATTCTGTATCTTACTATGTAGGACCCATCTTTTCGGTCTAAAACCTGGACCCCGACTCTGGTGAATTGCTCATCTGGGGCTGAGATTTTAATCTGGAACACTTTTTCACCAGGAGAAGATGTGAATCTGTGATGGAAACAACAGTGAAACATAAAGATTATTTTAAGAAACAAACGTACAAAGACTGTGGTCTCCAGTCTGTGAACCTGACTGTTCTCTATGTCCTCCCCCTAATGTGTGCTTGTCTCTTTTTCCTTACGCTTTCAGTACCAGAATGAATAGGATGGGTCAGAGATGATAGAAAAAAAAAAGAGGATGACAATGGTCAAGATAAAACAGTTTCCTTAGAAAATTACAAGGAGATATTTTAAGACTACTAATCTCTGTAAACATAGAACATCCTTTTATGCATTTCATATATAAAACTAGTCCTATTAACCTACTATTTATTTCTCGCCCATCACATCTGGAAATCTGTGATCAAATGATGCCTCTAAAGATAATGGTTCTCTGAAACATCACTCTCAATGATTCTTAAAAAAATCACTATTATAAATCGTACTCAGCCATGGAAAAAGCTAGTAGTTAGCATATTATCTAAGTGATGTTGTATAAAAGGTTTTTTTTTTTTTTGAGGGCATGCTCTTGGTGTTAGGATTAAGATGGTACTTAGTTTCCCAACCATACTATTTCTAACCAAGTGACAAAATTTATAACCTTCCTTTTATTTAGAAAACTTCTTATTCCCAAGATTTTTTTGCCTACAAAATATACACAGACAGCTTCAATATAAAAAGACAATCATTTCAGAGGTATGTGAATTCTACAAATAAGTTTCGAGCACAAGTGTAATAGTTGAATGCAATGGGATGAAATAAAGTTGTAACAAACACAAAGGAGATTCATATTTCGATACTTTCTGCCTCAACCATAAAGTTATGCTGCTGCTGCTGCTGCTAAGTCGCTTCAGTCGTGTCTGACTCTGTGCGACCCCACAGACAGCAGCCCATCAGGCTCCCCCGTCCCTGGGATTCTCCAGGCAAGAACACTGGAGTGGGTTGCCCTTTCCTTCTCCAATGCATGAAAGTGAAAAGTGGAAGTGAAGTGGCTCAGTAGTGTCCGACTCTTTGGGACCCCATGGACTGCAGCCTACCAGGCTCCTCTGTCCATGGGATTTTCCAGGCAAGAGTACTGGAGTGGGATGCCATCGCCTTCTCTGATAAAGTTATGAATAGTGTTTTATTTTTCATTTTGAGCTTCAAAACATATTTACCTGCAGAGGTCTACCTGAAAATACAGCAGCACCAGAAAAAGGTTGAAACCAACTAGTTTCTAACAACTGAGTTCAAATTCTTTATAACAATTTATGCAAAAATTATTAGAAAAGAGTTCCTTGTGCTAGGTTTTCATTAGTTACCTATTTGATACATACAGGTATTGGGATTGACTGTATCTATGTCAATTCCAATCTATTCAGTGCTCTGTGCTGACCTAAATGGGAAGGAAATCCAAAAAAGAGGGGATATAAGTATATGTATAGCTGACTCACTTTGCGATACTAGCAGAAACTAACACAACATCGTAAAGGAACTATACTCCAACAAAAATTAATAAAAAAGAATGTATAGATCTGTCTAACTGAATCAGTTTTTTGTACAGCAGAAATGAACACATTGTAAATCAACTATACTTCCATTAAAATAAATAAGTAATAAATTAATTTAAATAGAAAAAAATTAGAATGCCTTGAGCGAAGTACAGGGGTTTGTTGGTTCTGCACTCCTGCAGGAATCCCTTTCAAAAGCGCCAGGAGAAGAGCTAATTAGAAATGATTTCTAAAGCTACAGAGAAAAATTGAGTAGGAGGGAGATAAACTTCCAAGGAGATGTGAATAGCCCCCAAGTGTCCTGGATTTTAAACTGCTGTGGAGAAACGAGCTCTGGGAGGACAGAACGCGAGGGGAGAAGCGGAAAGCTTGAACTGCTTTCCAAAATCGTCATGGAGCCATTGCGGACTTACTTCTTGCCCGAAGTGTCCACCGCCTGGATGTAGAAATAGCGCGCGGGAAGGACCACGGCTGCCTTGAGTCCAGGACCCCATACTTCGCTTTTCTCTGGGCTCAGTCGCCTCTCTCCGCCGCTCTCGGCCAGTGCTGGAACGGTCCCCAGAAAGAAGCAGTAAAGCAGCAAAATGCTAAACATTTACAAGCTGGACTCAAGATGATCCACGGATAAATGAGGTGGAAGAGGTGGAAGCAGCCAGCCGCGGCGCGGGCGGGGGCGCGTCGGTCGATCGCAGCAGCAGACGAGGGTCCCGGAGGGGGTCTCTGGCTGTGCTGATCGCACGCGGGGGTCTCCCCCAGAAGGTCACAACCGGGGCGCAGCCTTGTCCAGCTGAAGGATGCCAGCAGCTCTGCTGAAACGGACAAGAAGCACGCCGCTCCTCTGCCTCGGGACAATGACAAACCGGCGTTGCTTCTGTAACTGGAGCATCATTGGGGGCGAGCCCGTCTCAGGTTCCAGCCCAAGGTGCAGGGCGAGGCGATTGGCCCGCGCGTCGGCAGGGGCTCAGTAAGGCCTCCTCCGAGTGGATGGCCGAGTGGACACGCGTCCGGGCTCCGGAGCTTCCTGGGACGTGTAGTTCGCGGCTGGGCTAGCGGAAATCCTGCCAGGTTTTGTTTTTTTTTGTTTACCTTGTCTCGCTCGTTTATTTACTTTGTGGTAGCCGCTTTCAGGGGACAGACAAGTAGTAGATGCTCAATTAAGAGGCACGCGCGTCTTGGAGGAACAGCTAAGATTTCTTAGAAACAAAAACAAAAACCCAAAAAACTGTCACCATATCCTCCGCACGTGCAGAGGACAGGTGTAAAACACGATGAAAGGAAGGTATTGCCCATGACATCGGACGATCGGTCGCCCGGCACGGCCGTCTGGGCGCTGTCCCCGCGCGCTCCGATGGGACGCGAGACGCCGGCCCCAGGGTAACCCGAGGCGCGTCGCGGGCCGCGCGCTGGAAGCTGTGATCCCGCACCTGGGCCGGGCTCCGCCGCGACTGCTGCGACCCGACTCCACCGGGCAGGCCAGAGGTACCTCGGGCTGTGGGCGGGGGTCGAGGTGGCGGCCGACGATCGTGCGCCCTGGGGGCTGGGCCCGGGGGCGGGGGGCAACTGAGCGCCGCTGGGCCGGGCCTGCCGCCGTCCACCTGCTCTCCGCGGGGCCCGGTGGTCATCCGAGTGGACGCCCCTGCGTGGGGACCGGTCCTCCGGGGAAGAAGTGGGGCGAAGACCCAGGCCGCAGGGTGGAGGGAAGCGTCCGGGAGAGAAAGGACGCGTCTTTTCGGGAACAAAGCCCCGGTTTGGAGGGGCGGCGGGGACACCGGTGGCCCCCAGCCGGCGCGGCGCGAGCCTCCGCGCCACGCTTGGCTGGGCCCGGGCCGAGAGAGCGCGGTGGCCGGGCCCCCACCCCGCACGGCCTGCGCGGTCGCTGGAGGGGTCCCGGCCAGCTCTGACCTCGTACCGGGAGTCTCCTCCTCCTCCCCTTCCGCCCTTCTCTCGGCCTTGTTCGCTGCCCCTCCAAACTCTGATGGGCCGGTGGCCCCGCCAGCCAAAGCCGGGGCCTGGGCAGGGGTCAAGGCGAGGGTTTTCTGTACTGTTTGCTTTGTGGGGCAGTTAACATTAGTAATCATATCAACTCGTGCATTCAGAAACTCCAGTCTGGGGCTTCCTCTTAGCCCCGGGGACAGGGCTGCCTTGCGCCCCAACCCGCCCCGCGCCCACGGGCCCCCGCGGGGGCTGGAGGCTTCAGCGAGCGGGTGAAGGGCGAGAGGAGGGCGCGGAGGCCCCGCTGCGGGGCCCCGGGGCGCGCGGCGCCCGGGGATGCGCGGGGATGCCGGGCGGCGCTGGCTGGGTCGCTCCGCACTATTTCCTGCGGGCGGGCGCCGCCTCCGCCTCCGCTGGCGGCGGCTGCGAGCGGCCGGCCTGCGCCACTGTTGTCTTCATCCCGGGGACCTCCGAGCCCGGCGGCGCCGCCAGCTTCGCAGAGAAGGGCGGTGGGGCCTCCGATCGCCTGCCCAGGAGCCGGGGCTCGCCGCTGGCCGGAGCGCGCGGAGACCCCTCTGGCTTCCTTCCGAGGCGGGCGCCTCTGCCTGGGCAGGGGCTCAGGTCTGAGCGAGGAAGGGGCCTGGAGGGCGTGGGGAGGGGGCTGGGGAGGGGAAAGGACGGAGATCCGACCCCCTGGGCTTAGCGCGTCTGGCCTTCCAGCATCTATTCATTCCATCCTTCGCTGCCCATGGTCTCAGCGGCCTTGGGCAGAACATATAGATCACGTTAGTTGTCCTACATGGAAGACTTTTAAAGATACTTCTTTCTCTAAGCAAACCGGATGCTTAAAAATAAGGATTTAAAATACAACCAGAAAAGAGTGTAACCAAGGCCATAAATAGTGGATTTCCAAATGTTTATTTTACCGAGCAGTTCATTCCAGTGACAAAAATCTTTCCTCCAGCGGTCATTTGAAGCTGGCCATTTGATGAGATTTCTTCTACACGGAGTTAAACAGTACTTCTGTTGCTTCTCATAGGATTTTATGAATAAATCAATAAGTCCTGAAGCTTAGCCCTACAATCATTCTTACTAGTAAATCTTCATAGAGCATGGCCTCCATTACTGGATGAGGGAACCTCAGTTCTCACTGATGAGAACCTGGGAGGAGAAAGAGTCCCCTTGCCTAGAACTCCAGGTCCTGATTGCCAAGGCCACTCCTGGTAAGCCCTCCTGGAATACAGGCTCCTAATCCTGGGCTTACAATAATGCCTAAGATGGTGCAGGGGCTTAAATATATATCTGTTGATGAGACTTTTACAAATCACCCTGGGGATAGAATAGGTCAGGAAAACCAGATTTTCAGGAGACAGACGTTCATCATATAAACACACATGATCTAGAACTGCACCCTGGTAAGACCTGTGAAGGACTTCCCTGGTGACTCAGACAGTAAAGTGTCTGCCTACAATGTGGGAGACCTGGGTTCGATCCCTGGGTCGGGAAGATCCCCTGGAGAAGGAAATGGCAACCCACTCCAGTACTCTTGCCTGGAAAATCCTGTGGACGGAGGAGCCTGGTGGGCTACAGTCCATGGAGTTGCAAAGAGTTGTACACGACTGAGGGACTAAACTTTCAAACTTTCAAGACCTGTGAAGGCTCAGAGTACAAATCTGCCTGCCAAGGCAGGAGACTCCTGTTCTATCCCTGGGCCAGGAAGATCCCCTAGAGAAGGAAATGGCAACCCACTCCAGTATTCTTGCCTGGAGAATCCCACAGACAGAGGAGCCTTGTGGGCTACAGTCCATGGGGTCACAAAGAGTCGGACACAACTTAGCAACTAAACAACAAAAGACCTGTGAAGGAGAGGTACTGAGTTTGTACAGGGTCGCCTGGTCTCACTGAAGGAAAGAAGCATCTGGAAGAAAGTGACATTTGACTGACATCCAAATGTGGCCTTCCCAGGTGGCTCTAGTGGTGAAGAACCCACCTGCTAATGCAGAGGACATAAGAGACTCAGGTTCGGTCCCTGGCTTGGGAAGATCCCTTTGGAATAGGATAGGGCAACCCACTCCAGTATTGCCTGAAGAATCCCATGGACAGAGGAGCCCGCAGGGCTACAGTCCATGGGGTCGCAAAGCGGTGGACACCACTGAAGCAACCTAGCACTCAGCACACGAAGGATAAGGGGAATTAAGTAAACAAAGGAGAAGAGGGAGAAGACAGCATTCAGAGAAAGGAAACATGGTTCATAGCGAGAGGAGAGTGAGGTGGAGGTAAAGAGAGAGAGAGATCATGCCAGGTTGGCTCTTTGTTCTAAGAGCAGAAGATTTTAGGCAGGGGAGTTACATGATCACATATGTGTACACAATTTACTTTCCATTATCTGTGCACAAGTCAGGTTAGGAATGTCAGTGCATGGGAATGGGCAGGGACCTAGGAGCAGAAATAAATGGTTTATAAAAATAAGGGCAAAAGAAGATGTGATAATATCATGAGAGCTGCAGGCCATTCAGTGGAGGGACAGCCTGCCCCTCTGTACCTAGGCATTTCCTGAGGCTGTGATTACAATCTAGTGTATTAACTGACCTCCATCATGAGTCTATAATGAGTAATAATTTGTGCTTAGTTCATGTCTGAGAAACTCTGAGGATGCAATAACATCACCAGGGCTTTATGGAGCTGTCGCTGTCGTGGGGAGAAGAGACGTGGGTCAGACAGAGAAGCCGGGTGGGCTGAAGTTCATGGGGTCCCAAAGAGTCAGACATGACTGAGTGACTGATCATGCAAGCACAGGTAAATAATGAGGAAGTCAGCAGCAGCAGGGTGTTGGTCATGGGGTTTGGATAATCTTCCTCTTCTGTGTGACGTCTTTTGGCATTTTGCAATATTTTTCTGTAATTTGTTTTACTTAGGTGATAAAATTTATAAATATGACAATTTTTCAAAGAGAAATTTCTTTCTTTTTTAAAAAAAGAAATTTATTTGGCTCTTCCAAGTCTTAGTTGTGGCATGTGGGTCTGGTTCCCTGACCAGGGAGTGAGCCTGGAACCTGAGCCTCCTGCCTTGGGAGCATTGGCGTCTTAGCCACTGGACCACTAGGGAAGTCCCTCAGAGAGAAATTTCCATCAATAGTGGTTCAGTTGAGAAAGTTTTCATACCACTCCCAAGTTTTACTCTTGGCTTTGGTTGACAATCAATAGAAAAACATGCCCTTTTGTTGGTGATCTTTGGGTTTTTTTTTTTTTTTTTTTTGGTGAAAGTGCAAGTAAAAAGATCATTCTTGTCAGTGACCATTATTTAAAAGCAAACAAACTCCAAACACAAACAAAACCAGACTGTTACACTTTTTATTAATCAAGCGCTATGTTCTTTCTGGTCTTTAGCTTCCAGGAAGCTCAGCCCTACCTTTTATACACAAATGCAGTGATTTCCCTGGCTCTGTGTTCCTTTTTTTTAAAATAAATTTTTATTAGAGTATGATTGCTTTACAATGTTGTGTTCGTTTCTAATGTACAGCAAAGTGAATCACCCATACATAAATGTATGTGCTCAGTCGTGTCCAACTCTTTGCAACCCCATGGACTGTAGCCCCCCAGACTCCTCTGCCCATGGAATTTATTTTCCAGGCAACACTACTGGAGTGGGATGCCCTTTCCTACTCCAGGGGGTCTTCCCCAACCCAGGGGTCGAACCCAAGTCTCTTGTGTCTCCTGCATTGGCAGGTGGATTCTCTACCACTAGTGCCACCTGGGAGCCCATACACAGACATATATCCCCTCCCTTTTAGATTTCATTCCCATTCATCCTGAAGTTTCTGATAAGAATATTCTCCTTTTGTTATTCAGCTGCTGTCGTGTCTGACTCTTTGTGACCTCATGGACCTCATGGACCTCAGACATATATATTCTCTTATATATGTTCCAGATTAGCTTTGTTCAGACATCCCCACCCTCTGCACAGAGAGCTGGTCCCATGGGCAAAATTCCATTGAATTTGAGGCAGGAAGCTCTGTCAAAGCAGAGGCTAAGTCTGAGATGAAGAGATAACAGGACAGGGCTTGGAACATTTCTCTCTACCCTGACCCACCTGGCCAGCCCCCTAAACCTTTGTTCACTGCCCCTCACCATTACCACATGCTCTGAGTAATGTCCCACCCTCCTGCAACCCACCCACAGAAACCCAACCCAGAAATAAGACCTTCCTCTATTCACCACCACCTCTATTCCACTTTTAGTGAAAGGCATGAGAATAACAGGAAAGAAGTAGGAAATGCTTTGCTAGCAGGGAGCTATATTCAATATCTGGTGATAAACCATACTGGAAAAGGACATGAAAAAGGGTGTGTGTGTGTGTGTGTGTGTGTGTGCGTGTGTATACGCATATATATATATGTATATGTGTATATATATATGTGTGTGTGTGTATATATATAAGTGTGTGTGTGTGTGTGTGAGCATAGCTGAGTCACTTTTCTGTACAGCAGAAATTAACACAACATTGTAGATCAACTGTACGGCAACAAAACTTTAAAAAACAAAATGCTTTGCTAGGACATCTGCTAAGAGTAGCTTAAAGTTTGGCCTGTACGACCTCAGAGACACAGGGCTTCTCTCTCTCTTTTTTTTTCATCAATTTTGTTCATTTATTTTATTTTTGACTGTGCTGGGCCTTCATTGCTGCGTGAGCTTTTCTCGAGCTGCAGAGAGTGGGGCTGTTCTCCGGTTGCGG
The DNA here is from genome assembly GCA_024291935.2 of Okapia johnstoni. Taxonomy (NCBI): domain Eukaryota; kingdom Metazoa; phylum Chordata; class Mammalia; order Artiodactyla; family Giraffidae; genus Okapia; species Okapia johnstoni. The sequence continues at coordinate 7,551,949 of CM044321.1, read as the reverse complement.
TGCACGGCCTTCTCGTTGTGGTGGCATCTCTTGTTTCAGAACAAGGGCTCTCGGTGTGCGGGCTTCAGTCGGTGCGGCTCCCGGGCTCTGGAGCACAGGCTCAGTAGTTGTGGCCCAGGGGCTTAGTTGCTGCCCGGCCTGTGGGATCTTCCCAGTTCAGAGATTGAACCCATATCTGCTGCAGGCAGCTTCTTTACTGCTGAGCCACCAGGGAAGTCCTACCCAGAGCTTCTTTTTGAATCTTCCTCCATCATCCCATCAGGAGACAAGGAAGAAGGAAAAACCGTCAAAGCTTCCTGTCGAGAGATCACTCTGCTTGGGCACTTGCTTCAGGGGGTCTCCCATACCACCTGGGATGGTTTGAGTCACCAAAGTTCTTCCTTTTGTTTAAATCTTCAACTTCCTCAGATAACCCTCCGTTGTTATTAAACTTTGTGTTCTTCCCCAGAGGCTGGGTGTACCCCTGAAACTCAGTTTTTCCTGAGACTGATCAAAAGTTAGTTACTACTTGCTATAACTCATTGTGGTGATGCATGCAGAGTTTTGAAATATTTATACACCATGTGTGTGTGTGCGCTAAGTCACTTCAGCCGTTTCTGACACTTTGCGACCCTATAGAGTGTAGCCCACCAGGCTCCTCTGTCCATGGGATTCTCCAGGCAAGAATACTGGAGTGGGTTGCCATGCCCTCCTCCAGGGGATCTTCCTGACCCAGGGATCCAACCCCAGTCTTCCATGGCTCCTGTCTTGCAAGCGGATTCTTTACCGCTGAGCCACCAGGGAAGCTTATGTACCATACAGTTCACTTACTTATTTATATCTATCTATTTATATTTATTTCTTTATTACTTATTTTGGGAGAGCACACAGAGAAACAGTTTATTTAAGACAGAAACAAGGCAGAGATACACACCCAGAGAGAAAAGGGCGTGGGCAGCTTCTCTAATAAGGAGGAACCCGGTGCACCTGTTTAAAATGTACAGTTCAGTTGCTCTTACTACATTCACAAAGTTGTGCATTCATCATCACAACCAGGGAATATTTTCATTCCTCCAGGAAGAAACCCCATCACTCCCAATCCCCTTTTGCCTCACAAGCCCTTAGGTAATCACTAATCTAATTTCTGTCGTAGCTTTTCCCGATCTGAGCATTTCACGTAAAAGGAGTTACACACTCTCTGGTCCTTTGTAACTGGCTTCTTTCACTTAGCATAATGCTTTCAAGGTTCATCCATGTTGTAACATGGATCAGTGTTTCGTTTCTTCTTATTGTCCAACAGTATTTCATTGTATGGATAGACTAAATCTTATTTATCCAATCATCAATTGATGAGAATTGGGTTGTTTTTTTTTTTTTTTTTTTTTTAGCTATTATGAGTAGTACTGCTCTGGACATTTGTGTGGACATACGTCTCCAGTTCTCTTAGATATATTCCAAGGAGTGAAATTGCTGGATCATATGCTAACTTTATGTATAACATTTAAGGAACTGTTTTCCAAAGTTACTGGAGCATTTTGCATTTCCACCAGCAATGTATGGTGGAAATTTCCAGTTTCTCCACTTCCTCCTCGATCCTTATGATTATCTGTCTTTTTGATTTATACCACCTGGATCAATATGAAGTGGTATCTTATTGTGGTTTTGATCTGCATTTCCATGATGGCTAGTGATGCACATCTTTTTATGTGCTTATTGATAATTGCTACATCATCTTTGGAGAAATGACTGTGCAGATATTTTTCCCATCTTTAAATGGAGTCATTGGTCCTTTTATTATCCTATTTGTTGTTCAGTCACTAAGTCGTGTCCAACTCTTTGCGACCCCATGGACTGCAACCTGCCAGGCCTCCTTGTCCCTTACTATCTGCTAGAGTTTGTCCAAGTTCATATCCACTGAATCAGTGATACTATCCAACTATCTCATCCTTTATTACCCTAAAGCATCATTTAAAATTAATTTTTAACCAGACAGATGGTCAGTGATCACGACTTAAGTGTACAGTAGTTGTGAAATAAATATTTATCGAGTGAAGGCCTGTGAAACACTAAGAATGTTTGTTTGCATTTTGCAGTGTCTAGTGGATTGTTGATCTTTCTTTTTCCTCCCTCTTTCCTTAGGAGTCCATTTTTGCAGCTCTCACGTTTTTGCAGAATGCTGTAAACAATTGTCGTAGCTGTTTCTCAAGAAATAGAAAGCGTGGCACCCTCTTCCTCACAACAGAACTTTCATAGTTGCGTTCAATGCCTAACGTTGCAGAAGCAGAAGGGGCAGCTGATTCTGGAAATGGTGAGCACAAATCTGAGAGAAGGTCTCCCGAAGAGAGCCTGCAAGGTGCCGTTCAATCTTTTTGCACCTCCGGAGAACGCCTGGGTCCCAAAGGAGATGGTCATTATCCGTGGAGCTGTCCAGTGACCCACACTCGGGAGAAGATTTACGCCATCTGTTCAGACTATGCCTTTCTCAACCAAGCCACCTCAATCTATAAAACCCCAAATCCAGCCCGCTCTTCTTGCCTCTCTGATAGTACCTCTTTATCTGCAGCAAATAATTCCTCAAGGTACATTGGCATCTCGGCCAGTACGTCGGACATCATTTACAATGAAGAAAACAGCTTGGAGAACTTATCCAACAGCCTGGGCAAGCTACCTCTCGCATGGGAAATTGATAAATCTGAATTTGATGGAGTGACCACGAATTTGAAACACAAATCAGGTGAGAAAGGAGTCTGGACAGTCCCAAGCGAAAATAAGGAGAAAACAAGCAATACCTCTTGTTTAAACTTGCAATTAAGCATATTTTCTTGCAATGCAGGAGACCCAGGTTTGATCTCTGGTTCAGGAAGATCCCCTGGAAAGGGAATGGCAACCCACTCCAGTGTTCTTGCCTGGAGAATCTCCATAGAAGGAGGAGGCTGGTGGGCTACAGTCCGTGGAGTCACAAAAAGACGAACACAACTGAGTGACTAACACTTTGATCATGTTGTTTTTCATTATCAGTTCAGTGTAGTCGCTCAGTCTTGTCCAGCTCTTTGCAACCGCATGAACTGCAGCACGCCAGGCTTCCCTGTCCATCACCAACTCTCGGAGCTTGCTTAAGCTCATGTCCATCTAGTCGGTTTTTCATTATAGTTTAAAAAAATAACCTTGGATGTAGGGCACTTAGTTCATTAATGTGTTGCCACTGGAAATTTCAAACATAACCCTTGTGTTTTGAGAGCTTGGACCAAATATAAGAGTGCTGTTAGACAGAAGTATTACAGATAAGTATGCAGTAGTTTAGAAATGGGTAATGAGGTGGCTAGAATAACATAGTATTTCAGTTTTGCAGTGATGTGAATTCATATTTCCCAATTAAGCATCTAGTTTTCTTTGTTAGTATATAACATTCTGACTTTTCTGTTGTTGTTAAAAAGTTTTGAACACTCAGCAGGGTCTCCAGGTACCTCTGAGTAGGTTGCACACTGCACAGTGTAAGGGGGTGCAGTGTACAGTCTTCACTGTTGCAATGTGGTAGTTGTGGAGCACGGACTCATGCCCTTCACACCTTTCTTTGGAACTCACATTAAGACCGGAATTTTGTGAGGTAGGTCCTGTTGTCTCCATTTTATAGGTGAAGGAATGGAGGCATAGAGGGATAAATTTGGGGGTACACTTGCGCAGCTAGAAAGAGGCAGAAGTCAGGTTTGTACTTTATTTCTTGGCTTTTTGGCTCATTTTGTAAAACCTCCATCTGTCTGCTCATTCATTGATAAAACCAACTTGTTTCACAGAATGTTTTGTAAATTTGTAACTCTTGGGGAGTCATCGGAATTTCATTTGTGTCTCTATTTGTGGGTGATTGGACTATAATATTTTTTTTTGGTAATATCTGTTCAGGTCTCCTAAGACTCATTGGGAAGTGTTCTTTCTTCCCGTTTTCTGGGGGGTTTTCAGAGGGCTGATAACCATCTCTAAATACGATTGTAGAACTGTCTTGTGTGTGCTGTGGTGCTAAATCGCTTCAGTTCGTGGCTGACTCTTTGCGTCCCCATGGACTGTAGCCCGCCAGGCTCCTCTGTCCATGGAATTCCAGGCAAGGATACCGGAGTGGGCTGCCATGCCCTCCTCCAGGAGACCTTCCTGACCCAGGGATCGCACCCGCGTCTCATGTCTCCTGCGTTGACAGGCAGATTCTTTGCCACAAGTGCCGTTGGGAAGTGCTCTCTCTTCCTGTTTTCTGAGGGGTTTTCAGAGGCGTCATAACAATCTCTAGATACAGTCATGGAGCTGTCTTAATTCCCACCGATTCTGTCGGTTTAGTCTGTATATTTCATCTACATTGTCAAGGTGTTGACATAAAGTTGTTCCTAACAGTTCCTTTTATCCCCCTAACACCCGTGGGATCGTTAGTGATAACTCTTTTTTCATCCCTGATGCTGGTAGTTTATGTTCCTTTTTTTATCTAGCAGTGGGTGTATCAGCTTTGTTTGTCTTCTCAAATAACCAGCTTTTAGCTTTACTAGTTTTCTGAATTGTCTGCTTTCTGTTTCACCCATTTATGTATTCTTTACTGTTTCATTCCTCTTATTTGGGGTTTACTTTCTTTATTTTCTATCCTCTTGATGAAGACTTTTCTGTGTAAGCATTAAATGCTCCAAAATTGCTCACTAAGTACGGTTTGGGGCTTCTCTGTTGGCTCTGATGGTGAAGAATCCGCTTGCACTGTGGGAGACCCAGGTTCGATTCCTGGGTCTGGATCCTCTGGGTGAGGAAATGGCAACCCACTCCAGTGTTCTGGCCTGGAGAATCCCATGGACAGAGGAGCCTGGCCGGCTAGTCTCTGGGGTCACAAAGAGTCAGACACCACTGAGCAACTAACACTTTCAATTCAAGTGCTGTTTTTGCTGAAGACCATAGATTTTAATACACTCTATTTTTAACTATCATTTAATTTGAAGTATTTTCCAATCTCCCTTGTTATTTCTTCTTTGATAAATACCTTATTTAGAAGTATGCTATGTTATTTCCATATATTTAGGGTTTTTCTAAATACCAATGTCTAATTTAGTTCCATTGTGGACAGCGGACATATGACCTCAGTTTTTTTTAAATTTTTTATTAAAATATAGTTGATTTACAATGTCATATTGTTTCAGATGTACAGCTCAGTGATTGGGTTATACATATACATATATATTTTTCAGATTCCTTCCCCTTACAAGTTATTACAAATTATTGAGTATAGTTCCCTGTGCTATACAGTAGGTCTTTATGGTTCCAGCTGGTTTTGGGTGCCAGATAGTTTCATTGTAGAGCATCTTGAAGGAAGAAAATGGATCTTTTTCTATGTTTGCTTTCTAAACATATATCTCTATAAACTGTGTTTTATAATTTATGACTGACTCATGAAAATGAAATATTAGCTTTTATTTCATTTTTATAGCAGATTGATTTTGTTTAAAATGTAATACATGTGAGAGATTTTAAAGTGCACCTAGCTAGGACTTTCCTGGTGATCCAGTGGTTAAGACTTTGCGCTTCCAGTGCAGAGGGTGCGGGTTGGATACCTGGTTGGGGAACTAAGATCCCACATGCGGTGAGATCAAAATTAAAAATAAAGATATAAAGTGCACATAGCTATCTGAAATGTTCATGATGTTTTAGTGAAACGAGGCTTGGATGTTAATTAATAATATTTTAATTTATATTATTTTTTGACTGGGTGATCCACTGAATGGAAATGAAAAAGTATACAAATCAAAGAGTATAAAAATTCACTTTTGTCTCCCTTTGGTGAGGCTCCCAATTTTCCCTCCACCCATAGATAACCACTGTGTTGTCTTTTGTGTGTTTTGGAGAATGTGTGTGGTTTCTGCGTGTCCGTCTGTGCACACATATGTACCAACTTGCACACAGAAAGGAGACTTTGTTTTCCATTCTGGCTCCTGGTGCTAAAGTTGCATTTTAATAATGTACTTGTATGCATCATTCTTAATTCATTTTGTGGTCTCTGTAGGCCTGGAGCTATTTTTAAACATCACATCATCAGATTATTGGATCTGCTGCTTTTACTTTCTCAGCAGAGTAATGTTAATGTGATTTTATTATTTTATAGGAAGGATTCATTTTCTGGAAATTGGTATCGTTAAATATTTTACCATTGCTAATTTGATTTTCTAGATGTGGCTAAGCATTTTGTGATTGATTCTTTTGCTAGCTAAATGACTAGCTCAAGAATTAAAATATAAGAACCTAATAGGAAATAACATTCATGGTCATTTAAATGTGTTTTTATTCTCTATCCCCTTCTTTAAGGCAGTGGGGTATTCTTGAAGATACATGCGGTTTTTAAATACATTTGTGAATAGCATCGTTAGACCTAGCTACTTTGATATTTTGTTACATGATTAATTGTATTGTTTTGGGAGCCTACTTCATCTTACCTCATTTTTATACTCTTGTGTTCCAGGCAATGGAAAGAAGCAAGTTTCCAAGAAAAAAACTTCAGATAAGAAAGGAAGACATCAAAGGGAATGGCCTCAGTATTCTCCTCTTGAAGATATTAAGCAGCGGAAAGTGTTAGACCTCAGACGATGGTAATTGATAAAAATTGACCTTTTTAACCTAATCACAGTACCACTGTCACACTTAATGAAGTTAACAAATATTTCCTTAGTATCTCATTTTTGGACTTCCCTGGTAAAGTGGTAAAGAATCCACGTGCCAATGCAGGAGAGGCGAGTTCTATCCCTGGATCAGGAAGATCCCCTGGAGAATGAAATGGTAACCCAGTCCAGTATTCTTCCCTGGAAAATACCATGGACAGAGGAGCCTGGAGGGCTCCAGTTCATGGGGTCCCAAAGAGTCGGAAAAGACTGAGCTACTGAGCACACACACAGTGGTCCTTGTAAACTGGAAGTTGATTAAAGACGTGATTAGATTCTGGTTGAATATCTGGGGGCAAGAATACTGTCTTGGTGACCTTGTGTCCTTCATACTGTATCCTATCAGAAAGCATGTGGAGTCTGCTCATTCGAGATTAGAGATGCTCAGAGTGATCACTGGATTAAAGGGGCCACAGCCTCAGCCACACTACCAGGTTCCTTTCTTCTCTCTGCAACTATCAAGTCATCACACTGCTGACAGTGGCATCGAGCGAACATCTAGACAACCATCAACTCTTCACCTGGTGGTTTTAACCAAACCCATTGATGACCCCTGCCTGAATCCTGTTACAAAATGGGGATTTTTCAAAATTCTATCATTTCTTTGCCTTTACTAACTGGCATTCCTTTAATGAGAAGATCTTCCACTTAGCAGCTGGGGCTATTTGGTGGCCTTAACATAGAGTCCCTGTTCTAAAGAAAAAGCTGTTTAAGTCATGATAGCTTTTAAGTACTACTAATCTATGATTTGAGGTTTTAAAAATTCTTTTGTGTGACATTTTAGAAATAATCGATTTCTTTCTCTTATTTTATAAATATTGGACGCTTTGCTGTGGGCTGAGTATAGAGACACAGAACACAGGACTTTATTCTCCAATCTAGTTGAGAAGAGAGAAAAATGTAAAATATCTCAGGAACTTGGTCAGATGATAGGTGGGAATAAACAACCAACATGAGAGGAGGTAATGGTCACTGAAACGCTTCACTGAGGAGCTGTAGCTTAAGAAAGGAAAACGAGGGGGTAGAGGGTCTAAAGGTCTTTGAATGGATGGAAGCAAAGTGTCTGGCAGGTTGGTAATGAAGAGTAGACCAGTCTGGGGTGTGGTTCAGAGCAGCTCAGAAACTTACCCGACATCACATGGCAAATAAATAGATCTTGCATTGAAACAGAAGAGAATTGGGCTCCAAAGTCCATATTCTTTCTTTATAACACCTTCCACAGTCTATTTCTTGGATGTCAGGCTAAAAATTTAGAACTTTTTTTCTGGGGTAGAGATAATCCACTGATGCTTTCTTAACAAAAGCATATTTTACAAAGATAAACTGGTAGACTGTATTGGAGAAGTGACACAAATAAAAAACATTAATTTTAGTTTCTTTGGAGCAAGCTTTTGTGCATTTTGTTCTGAGTCCCTTTGACTTAGGATTTGTTATAACCACATATATGAGTAATTATTCTTAATAGTGTAACATGTAAGGCCATAAAGACTTGGATGAGGAAAGATAGATGTGAGAAATAACCTAAGGGGAAAAATTACTAGGATGACAAATGTATTTCCTGGAGAATATTACAAGACTAGAGATGGAATGGAAAAAGACCCACAGGAGATAGTAGAATGTCAGTAAAAGTTTTAAACTGGTCATGAACAAGACAAGGAGACAAGTTTGGACTGATGAAGAAGTATGAAAAATCTTAACAGTGCCTAGGCCTGATCCCAAGGATTTGTGAAGAAGTGTGTAAGATGGAGGAGGGAGATTATACCATGACAGAGAAAGGTCTTTTTACTCCACTCCTTCCCTCAAACCCATGAAAACAATAACAACAAAATGAAAAACAGGAAATCCTCTATCTTCCCTGAAACAAAGAAATAGCAATGTCCCCAAACCACTGGCTCTAACACATACTCATCAGATCCCATACATTCTGTATTAACGGAGAGGAGATACTGAGACCCCATAGACTACTGCTGGCCTCAAACAATGCAGGTTGCTCTACATTTCAGGTGACATCCCCGAACCATTTGGTGACTCTGGTTAAATCTAGGGGTATGAGCCGTGGAGTGAGAGGGGAAGAATCTGAGTTCTTTGAGGACATCAAGGTCAGCACTACAGAAATGCAGGGAGGGCTGCAGAAGAAAACACTGTGCTGATTGCTACTTGATTATCTTACCTCCTGTATGCCAGCTGAGGACACTGCCTCTAGTGATTTACAGGAAAGGTGGTGCTTACAGGAGGGCAACACAGGCCACACACTTCCTGATTTTAAAACATATTACAGAGCTACAATAACCAAGATGGTGTAGTACCGGCATAAAGACAGACATAGACCAATGGGACAGAATTGAGCTTAGAAATAAACATTCATGCAAATAGGCAAATAATCTTCTGCAAGGTTGCTGAGACCACAAGATGGGGAAGTGATAGTCTCTTTGGAAAATGGTGCTGTGATATCCATGTGCAAAAGAATGAAATTGGACCCTTACTTCACATCATACACAAAAATTAACTCAAAATTGATTAAAGACCTAAATGTAAGACCTAAAGCTGTAAGATCCTAGAAGAAAACATAGGGGAAAAGCTTCATGACATTGGATATGGCAGTGATTTCTGGGCTTTCCTGGTAGTCAGTTGGTAAAGAATCCACCTGCAATGCAGGAGACCCTAGTTCGATTTTGGGTTGGGAAGATCCACTACAGAAAGGATTGGCTACCCACTCCAGTATTCTTGAGCTTCCCTTGTGGCTCAGCTGGTAAAGAATCCACCAGCAATGCAGGAGACCTAGGTTCGATCCCTGGGTTGGGAAGATCTGGAGAAGGGAAAGGCTACCCACTCCAGTATTCTGGCCTAGAGAATTCCATGGACTGTATAGTCCGTGGGTATAGTCCACAAAGAGTCAGACATGACTGAGTGACTTTCACTTTCACTTTCTGAGGTATGACACCAAAAGCACAGGTAACGAAAGCAAAAATAGACAAATGGGACTACTTACACATCAAACGTAAACATTTCTGTTCACCAAAGGAAACAATCAGCAAAGTGAAAAAGCAGCCTACAAGGTGGGGGAAAACGTTTGCAGATCATGTATCTGATAGGGGATTAGTACCCAGACTATATAAAGAATTCCTGCAGCTGAAGTTGCTAATAGTCATACATGTAGCTCAACTAGGAGTTTGCATTGAAATTTTAGGAGTTGGTGTCTAAATTTATATATCTGTAATTTTTTTCCATTCATTTGGGTAACATTCACTTTAACTAGTCATACTTAGCCATCATTCTTAAAAAGCATGATTTATTGTTATGCATTTATAATGCATGCATGCTCAGTCATGTCCAACTCTTTGCAACCCTGTGGACTAAAGCCCTCCAGGCCTCTCGGTCCATGGGATTTTCCAGGTAAGAATACTGTAGTGGGTTACCATTTCCTCTGCCAGGAGATCTTCCCAACCCAGGGACTGAACCTGCGTCTCCTGAGCTGCTGCACTGTCTGGTGTGTTCTTTACCACTTGAGCCAGTTATGCATTTATAATGTGTTTAACAAATATGAAAATACTTCAAATAAATAAATATTTAACATTGGTTTGAATGATCAAAGTTTTCATTATGCTAACATGCTCAGTTTCCATGAGGATTCTGTTTCTATATGCGTCTTTTGTGTTTATTCAAGTGAAGAAAACAGTCTTTTATTTTTTCAGGTACTGCATAAGCCGACCACAATATAAGACTTCTTGTGGCATCTCCTCATTAGTTTCTTGTTGGAATTTCTTATATAGTACAATGGGAGCTGGAAAGTAAGTTTGATAATTGATTGCTATCCCTAAACTACAAATTGAGAAGTTATTTGGTGTTGCTTTTGCTATAATGGAAGATTTTGGAATATGGAATAATGAAAGGTTTTTAAAAATATTCTTTTTTTAAAAAATGTATTTATTGATTGATTGTATTGGGTCTTAGTTGTGATGCACAGACTTAGTTGTCCTGCAGAATGTGGGATCTTAGTTCCCTGAAGAGGGATTGAACCCGCATCCCCTGCATTGCAAGGTAGATTCTTAACCACTGGACTGCCAGGGAAGTCCCTATAATGGAAGATTTTTTAAGAACAGATTTTTTAGAAGTTGGGGGAAAACTCTGTATTTTCTTTTAAACCTTTTAGCTAAAAATATATGCATGCATTATTTTTGATAAGATAAAAATTTTAAATGTTAGTAAAATTGTTTGCAGATGAGATAGACATAGTAACATTGAGACAGGTTGCATTTGCATATGATGGAAATTGTGAAATGAGAGGCCATATTTCTTTTGTAGTCTTCCAGCCATCACCCAAGAAGAAGCTTTACATATTTTGGGCTTTCAGCCTCCATTTGAAGATATTAGGTTCGGCCCCTTCACTGGAAATACGACGCTTATGAGGTACGAAGCCTGTGCTTAGAGGAAGACCTTATTTCTAGTTCTGCAAAATAATAATTCTATAGGTGTGCATTGATAGTATACCATGTATCTGACTGTTTGAACCCAACTTCTGATAGGTATGCCAGAATTGGGCTCTGCCCGAATTTTACTGAAATTGGAATAGCACTTTCTTTGTTATGGAATTGTTGCTATGAGTGAGTCTTCTTGTTATTTTTCAGGTGGTTTAGACAAATTAATGACCACTTCCATGTGAAAGGATGCTCATATGTTCTATATAAGCCTCATGGGAAGAATAAAACAGCTGGAGAAACTGGTAAGTAAATACATAGAAGATTCACACACACACACACACACACACACACACACACACACAGGTATATGCTTTAGGATTCATCTCAAAGATTGGTTTTGATTCATGGGATATGCTGTAAACTCTAAATACAGTCTATCACTCTATCCAAGAGGAAATCATAATAGGTAATATTGATAGTAATATATAGGGTACTTTTCGATATACAGTTTAATATCTTTTAGTTCTTTTCCTCTTTGAATGTAGAACTTTTAAAACTTCATGGCATGTCATAAACACTGCTTTAGCACGGTGTGTTTTTTGGGTCCGTGGGGTGTGTGTGTATGTGTGTGTGTGAGAGAGAGAGAGCTTGCTGCGACTAAAATCCTTTCAGGAAGAAGCATGGAATTTTCAGTTCCTCTTCCTGAAAGGGAATGCGAGGATTTTAGAATATTTGATGTTAGACTGGCATAATAATGTGTAACAGGACAACGAAATGTGAAAGTGACACAGTTCTATTATAAAAGGGTCTTGGTTGTTACAGAGAATAATGGAGTCAGTCCTAAAGATTGTGTTAGTTATGTGCTAGTTAAATAATTTGCATTATTTGAACATTTCCATTTTTAAAATTTCACAATCACCTTTTGACTTTACAATCAGAAACCTCCAAAAGAAAATGTTCTTCTGACACTTGTCAAAACGGTAAGGAAGACTATTGAAGACTGTTGTAATGGGGAACTGGGTCATGGGAGAGCAATCGGGCTCAACCTGAAACAACAAACCAACTCTCAAAGCGAGGGTTCCATGGATGCAAAGTTATTAAGAAGAGACATCAAGGGTCCTTGCTGAACCAGTCTAACAAGTCTTATCTCAGGCAGTCTAAGGGTTGGGCTTTAAGAGTGAAGGATAAGGACCTTGATCTGGTATCTGGGTGGGGGATTCTCTCTTAACTGACTTTGGCAGAATTTTTGCTAAAACTGGATTCAGCCAGGATGGGCACAGAAGCCCAAGGTCCAAGCCTAGCTGAGAAGAAGGCTCAGAGATGCCTTACTTGAAGTAGGCTATAGATGGGCTCCAGGTTGGGGAATTTACAGTCAGCCAGCCTCCTCTTTGCATTTCTTGACATAAGAGAGATAGCTGGGCTCCTGTTGAGGAATTTACACTGGACAAGAAATAGGATAAATAGCCAGTCTTTGCCTCTTATCTCAACGGAATAATCATGGCAAGGACAAAGAAAGGAAAAAACCCTGTCTGGTAAGGGAGACACTACCCATGCGCAGAAAGGCTCCTTGGAGTCAAAAGTCAGAAGATAATTCTAGGCCTTAATGAGTCTTGCTCCTCTCAGAAGCCTTCACTTCGAGAACCATCTTGGCTAGGGTGTGTGTGCACACCCCAGGGGCGGGTCCTAAGACATATTAACCCGGGTGACAAAGCAAGGTGACTGGCCTGAGGGAAGACATAGATCCAGAAAACTGCCCCTTTATAAAGGATTTAAACTCCTCAAAGGCACCATCCTCTGAGTTTGCCCATGTGCCTTTCCTTTCAATAACCTTTTTACTTTACTCTATCTTCTGCCTCCTTGCCTGGATTCGTTCTCCACTAGGCAGGCAAGGCTAGGAACCCTAGCCCTAACTGCTGGCTCCTGTGGCCCAGTGGTTAGGAGTCCAAGTCTGAGAAACTAAGCCTCTGCTTCCAGCTAGCACTCGCTGCTGCTTACTGCTGCATGCATCCAAAATCAAACTGAAGTCTGGTCAAGCAGAGTCTTTGTCAGCAGAGAGAGTACCTGGTTTACCAAGATCAAGGACTGAACACAGAGTAACAGTAAATAAACAGGATCTATTTCTGTTGCCTTTTCGCAGGTGTATCAAGCTGCTTGTGAGTCAGTCAGACTTGGAGTCCGCATATTGGTTTCTGCACTTACTGGTTCTGTGATCTGAACGAGGCGCTTAAAATCTCACTCACTGAGCCAGTGTAGACTGTTATCCACTGAGCCAGTGTAGACCTTGTCTCCATATTTCCACCCCACATGGTCACTGTGAAGATAATATACTTAGCCCCTTGCTTGACAGAGTAAGGACTCAGTAAATGTTAATTTTATTCTTACTGACTGAGCTCTGTGCAGTTGCAGGGGGCCTTTCTCCATGGAGCTTCCCTGGTGGCTCAGACGGTAAAGCGTCTGCCTGCAATTTGGGAGACCCAGGTTCCATCCCTGGGTCAGGAAGTTCCCCTGGAGGAGGACATGGCAAACCACTCCAGTACTCTTGCCTGGAAAATCCCATGTAGGCTACAGTCCACAGGGTCACAAAAGAGTCGGACACAACTGAGTGACTTCACTTTCCCTTCCTTTCTCTGTGGAAAGGGGAGCCTTAAATGTTGTTAATAATTTTTTCTGTTTCCACAGTGGCTGTTAACACAGCCCCTCTTAGTAATTGATCAGGCAATGAAAAGCTAAGAGCTAAGACTTTGCAACACACATCAGCGTTTTTCCTTCACGGAATAGACTCTACTCTCTACCCCTCCTCTTTTTTTTTTTTTTTTTTTTTTGATGGGAGGAGAGGAATTGTTGCTATAATTTCTTCAAATAAATTTCAATACTGTATTTCCCCAGGTTTGTTCTTGTTTTCACTTTCCCTATTACAAGACCTGACTCCTCACTGTCTCTTTTGCTACGTGTGTTTTCCTGAAGGATAACTGATCCACGTCCCCCTTGATCTTCCTCTTCAAGCCTCAGTGGTCCTTAGCAAGCCCTGCCTTATGTCTGACACTCAGATTCCTCTTAATTTCTGTAATACTGGTCATTTTTGTCTGTTGTTTGGCATTTGGGATGTGCAGCCTTATATGATGTTGGATCTTTTTAATGCTGTTTGGCATTTGGGATGTGCAGCCTTATATAATGTTGGATCTTTTTAATGTGTCTGCCCAGCTCCTCGGTCATAGGGACTTCCCTCAGTAGCCCTTTGATTCTAAGTATGATGCCCTCTGACTTTACCCATGTGACCCTTGGGACTTCTGATTGTATTCTGAGTGGAGAGTATTAAACTGTGTCGAGCAGAAGTCGTTCCGGTTCCATTTCATTGTAGAAGACAGAGTTGCAGAGATAGGCTTTTCTTGTTTGTCTCTGGGATATTCACTAGTGAAAACCATGGCCAGTTGTTAGTGTGCATTTTTAAAAAATACTTTGAAATGTATCTTTTGTTTGTGTAGATTTACTTTTTTTTGTGGGGTGCCGTGTGGCATAGCACATGGGATCCCAGTTCCCCAGCCAGAGACTGAACCCACACTCCCTGCAGTGCCAGCTCGGAGTCCTAACCACTGGACCACCAGGGAAGTCCTATGCTTAGATTATTTTTAAGGGCTCTCAGGCCTGTTTTCTTCAACAGGCTTTACATTTTCCTGGTGACTACACTTCTTAGATTTTGGCACTCCCCTCTTTTCTGGCTGACTTGCTCATTTCCTGTGGGCCTTAAGGAAATGTGAACTGAGCTTGTGCACGCTCAGTCGTGTCCAACTCTTTGCGACCTCATGGACTGTGGCCTGCCAGGTTTCACTGTCCATGGGATTTCCCAGGCAAGAATACTGGAGTGGGTTGCCATTTCCTTCTCCAGGGGAGCTTCCCGACCCAGGGATTGAACCTGCGTCTCTTGAATTGGAAGGCAGATTCTCTCCTACTGAACCACCTGGAAAGCCCTCACTCATGGAATAAAAGCAAAATCCAGGGATTTTAACAAAAATTAACAGATTTGACTGTGAATATGAGTTGAAGCATTTTTTAAGAGATATATTTAATAATGACTCACAAAATTTTGTGCCAGAAGTTGTCAACATTAATGTCAAACTATTGGTTCACTTATTATTATTCACTTCCTATTATTATTACTTATTAGAGTAACGTCAAACTGTTGGTTCCCTCAGTTACCAGCTTTTATGCCAGGAACATCTAGATTCATTTGTTTTTAACAACTAGTGAATATTACACTAACATTCATGTATTTCATTTTTATTCTTTCTAGTAGATATCTTTGCCCCATCCTGACATAACTCGTGGATACACTCGCCCTGGCCCTTGCTGCCAGTTAACTACAGTGTCTTAGTGCATCTTGAGTGGACTGTGCATTTATATTCTGTTTTCCTCATCTGGTTTTCTCCAGTTCATATTCGACACAAGATTGGATAAATCTTTTCCGTATGTGGCACTAATATAGCCTTTCCTACTGTGGGGACTCTGTGTAGCTTGCTGAAAGTGTCAAGTCCTTAGCATCATCCCAGGCGAGAGCAGACTGGTCTTTCGATGCTGTCCTGCATGTACCAGTTGAATTTAGAAGATTCAAGGGTCTAAGAACCTTGCAGGATGATACTGTGTTGCTAGATTACAGAATCCGGTTCTTGTCTTTGAAGGTATAAAAATATATTTTGATAAATTCATTTAGAGTTCTCTGGAGTTCTATTCTTAAAGAATAGATTCTTACTCAGCAGGCTCACAGAATATCAGAATGCTAATATATTAACTGAGAGTGAGAAATACGCTATCAAAGGCACCAGCATTTTCTCAATGGCTTCTCAGGACACACACTACTCCTCTGGTAGTTTTGTTCTGCTTTCTCTACACCATCCGCATCATGGCTCTGCATTTGGTAGTGGCTGCTTTGTTGCTGAAGTTTCAGATTCTTGATATGTTCTGGTTTAGACTCCACATCAGTCTGAATTTAGTTTCCATCTGTAACGCATTCGTCTTCTCCTGTGTAGCATCACTGTCTTGGATGACTGCCTTAATGCACTAAGTGTGGTATTTACTGTCTCTTTTCTGACCTTACCCTGAAATTCTGTGGGTGCCCTACAAGAGGCCTCTCTGCGTGCCCTCCAATCTGAACCAGACGACGTGCTCTTCCCTGAATGTCTCCCTCCCGCACAATAGTGTGGTTTTCTCCACATGCTCCTTCCTCTGTCTGGGTTGTAAGAATCCTGCCACTTGACTTTGTTCTGTCCTGAATGCCACCCCTTTCTTGATTCCTTAGACCCGAGGTGCTCCTTCTCCTTTGAATTACACCCTTTTTTTTCGTGGCATCTTTTCCACCCTATATCCAAGTCACCTCTTTTATCTTCTCTATGAGGGCAGCTTGAGGTACCGTGGATTCCTTGTCTTTCGTTTCCTTATGGTTCCTGATACATTGGGTTGGTGGAACAGTTCGGGTTTTTCCTGTTACAGAAAACGTCATGATACAGCTTACAGAAAGACCTGAACAAACTTTTGGCTAACCCAATAGTTGGTAGTTGTTCATTAATTTGCTTCCCGAATTGAGTGCAATAAAATTTTCCTGTTAACCTTAGACCAGTGGCTCTCAAAATGTGACCCCTGGATGAATATCAGCATCACCTGGTAATGTGTTAGACATGCAAATTATTGGTCCCCACTCCAGACCTACTGGGTCAGTCACTGAGGGGATGGGTATCAGCAATCTGTTATTTAACAAGCCTTTTGTGGTCAGGTTTGAGAACTACCGCTGTGGCCTTTCTGAACTTCCCAGGTGGCGCTAGTGGTAAAGCCTGCCAGTGCAGGAGACATAAGAGACACGGGTTTGATCCCTGGGTCAGGAAGATCCCTGGAGGAAGGCATGGCAACCCACTCCAGTATTCTTGCCTGGAGAATCCCATGGACAGAGGAGCCTGGTGGGCTACAGTCAATGGGGTCGCAAAGAGTCAGAGACAAATAAAGTGACTTAGCATGCACATATGCTCTTGCCTTGCTAAAGAGGTGCTATCGCGTTTCTTTATCAGGAGTGTGGTCTTCCATTGATAGGAAACGCAGTGACTTTTCATTCTGTGCTCAGTTGAGTCTTGGGAATTCTATGGCAGTGCCTCAGGGCTGGTGAGGGGAGAGAGGTGAGCACGTAGGATCCCTACCTCCTTTTGGGCCACAGTAACAGCTTTGATCCTTTTTATGGACTGGCCTGACATGTAAACTTTCCTTGCAGAAGGAGTTCCATGTTAAAATAAATCTGAAAATTACTGATCTGAATTAGAGGTCAGCAAACAACAGCCCATGAGCAAGCAGCCCATTTTATAAATAAAGTTTTATTGGCACATAGACATATCCATTTGCTTATACATGGCCCACGGCTGTTTCTGTCTGTGGCTACTTTCAGCTACAGCGACAGAGCTGAGTAGTACCAAGGGTAGTGCCCTGATCCAGGGCTTCCCTGGTGGCTCAGATGGTAAAGAATCAGCTTGCAATGTGGGAGACCCAGGTTCGATCCCTGAGTCAGGAAGATGCCCTGGAGAAGGAAATGGCAACCCACTCCAGTATTCTTGCCTGGAGAATCCCATGGACAGAGGAGCCTGGTGGGCTACAGTCCACGGGGTCACAACGAGTCAGACAAGACTTAGTGACTGAACAACAACAACAACAGTCTAAGTCCATTGTCGTGTACTTTGAAATAATAACAAAAGACATACCCGAGTAGCATGATCATTACTTCACAGAAGAAAACCCACCCTGTGTCCTTGAGAAAACTGGGACATAGTCAGAGAGTATTTGTAGCAGATGAAATAGTATGAATATTAATGAGAGCAAACTTTCATTCCTATCTCATTTGCCCCTGAGTATATTCCAGACATTAATGTGACTCCTATTCACAATCACAATAAGGTAATCAGCTGTTTTGGATTATATTTGACTTAAGGAGGGAAGTGTGAAATAAAGATTTCCATTAAAAAGTTACAATAAAGTTCTTTCATAGGAAGTTTTAGTTATCTGGGATAACTTTTTACTTGGCATTTTCACACTCTGATAAAGATTTCAAGAGTTCTTCCTAAATCAGTTATGTGTATAAGCATCTTTAGTACTTACTGGATTTATGAAGAGTGCAAATCTATTTACATTTGCTTACTATTCTGGAATATATCTACAGTCAAGTTCAGCTATGGAAATGAAATACTGAGCATCTTCTGAATTTTAGTTCTTAGAATTCTTCATTTAGAACTGTCCTTGGGTGTCAGTTTTTAGTTTGTCTGGGGAACTCAGCCCAAAACAGCAGAAAGACTTATTTATCATTATGAAATAGAGATTGTAGTAGAAAAGATTGCCATGCATGCAGGAATGCACATTATGAAGTAAAAATCTATGGTGAATCTATGAGTGAAAATCTCCCAGCTGAAACCTTGGAGAAAGAGTTTAAGACAGAAATGTTACGGTCTCCATGGAACTCACAAATTGTGTGTGTCTGTGGGGGTTGGGGGTGTGCTCCCACATCCTTGGCTCTGTTACAGCCATTGACCAGCTGTTCTTGGGCTTCAGCTATTTCAGTGGCCAGAAAGTCCATCAGAAAAGCCATAACTTGCAAGTTTTCATCTACTTCAACCATTTTTAGGATTTCCCGTCTTAATGGGCTATTTGTTCATGAATAATTTAGCTTCTTCCAGGAGATGCAAGTTAATGAAACTTCAGTTAATGGCTTTAAGTATTGAGTGGTGGTAAAAACTGGTTTCTTATGTAATACTTTTGAAATTACTTCATAACTAATACACACAGTCATCGGAAAGATACAGGGAGAAGCAGTTATAAGAGGATGCAGTGGTTCACCAGCCAGTCTCTATAAAGATGTTCTTACCACTTGGCTTGTGAAAGCTGTTCCTCTAATTTGGATGATTTTTGTAGAAACGATTGTAATGTGTGTTAATGGGAAAAAGTTTTCATTTTTGGAACTTGTTTGGAGTTTATATTTGTCCATATACTTTAGTGGTTTCCGAATTGGGATGTTTGCATATGACAGCTATGCAGTGATCACTGTGGTCTGGGAAGAATGTATAAGAATGTCTACATTTTAATCTAATTAAAAATTCCTATTTTTGTGTATCTTTTATATTAATACAGTAGTAAATATACCTAGTTTATAAACAAACATGCTTATCATGGACATGCTTATTTAGAAATTTCTAGTGACAGATATGTACAACCAGAGAAGTTGAGACTCTTGCTATATATACCAAGTATTAACTTTTGTAGACAAGTATGTGTGTTATTTGAAGGTTTTGGTAATCAAGGACATATTTCAGTTATTTACTTTGCTGTTCAGTTTATCAGAATTTCAGTCTAAAGGGTAAAATTGAAATCCATTAATTTTTTAAAAAAATCTATCAATAGTTATTCATTTTTTCCCCAGCAATGTCCATTTGTCCCAAGTAACGTCTCTTCTGCCTTTGAGTCCTTAACTAACTGTTTGTATAAAGCATAGACAGTGCTTTATGGTTCCTCAATTGGTTTGTTTTTGCTTCTTCGTAGCTTCTGGGGCCTTGTCAAAGTTAACTCATGGATTGAAAGATGAATCATTAGCTTATATCTATCATTGCCAAAATCACTATTTTTGTCCAATTGGCTTTGAAGCAACCCCTGTTAAGGCAAATAAAGCATATAGGTAAGCATTTTTATATTTTATGTGCATACTTCACCAGGAAGATATATTGTTGAAAGCATTTATGAAATATTTGGTTCATTAGACTTTGGAAGACTTGATGATTTGCTTTCCTTGCATCAAGTAAGACTATCCTTTTAAACATTGTAGCTTAATCTTTTGCAGAATTGTGTTTGGTTTATTAGGCTTTTCTCAGGATTCCCTGGTGGCTCAGTGGTAAAGAATCCGCCTGAAATGCAGGAGAGGCGGGTTCCATCCCTGGGTCGGGAAGATCCCCTGGAGAAGGAAGTGGCAATCCACTCTAGTATTCTTGCCTGGAGAATCCCATGGACAGAGGAATCTGGTGGGCTACAGTCCATAGGATCTCAAAAGAGTCAGACATGACTTAGCAAGTAAACAACCGCATTTTGTAACAAGCGATCAAGCCTTACCCTAATTTATGCTTCCTCTTTAATGGCTTTTGGAGTTTTGTTCAAACCTTAACTCCAGTTCTGTTCTAGTGCTAATGAATGCTATTTCTGCATAAACCTCAGTGTATGTTTTATCAGTATATAATTAAAGTAATATTTTCAAGGGAGTGAATGACTTTATGAAGCATACTGTGAATGTATTTTATATCTAGCAGGGGTCCCCTCACACCACAGGAAGTAGAATATTGGATCTTAATTGGAGAATCAAGTAGAAAACATCCTGCTATTCACTGTAAAAAGTATGTTAACCTCTCCGTCTCTACTTTTTCTCAATTTCTGCTAAAAAGCTGGTTAGAATTTTAATTAGAATAGAATCCATAATTTAGTTTGGGGAGCATTACATCTGAATAATGTGGAGTCTTCTCTTTATAAACATAGACTGTATCTCCACTTAATTAGAGCTTTAATTTCTCTTGGCAATGGTATTTTTAAGCATAGAGTTTTATATATATTTTGTTAAAAATTTTTCCAAAGTGTGTATATTTTTTGATGCTATTGTAAATTGATTTAGTTGAAGTAATAGTTGAGTTACAATGTTGTATGAGTTTTAGGTGTACAGTTGAGTGATTCAGTTATATATATATATATATATATTTTCAAATTATTTCACATTATAGGTTATTACAATATTGAATATTGTTCCTGTAAACTGATTTTTAAAACATGTATTTCCCAATTATTTTCTGGTAGTGTACAAAAATACAATAGATTTTTCTATATAGGCCTTAAATCTTACACCTTTATCAAATTCAACTGTTAGTGCTAGTAACAGATTTGCAATACAAAGCAGTTTGTAGTTGTTTTGGATTTTATACACCATCAATCATGTTGTTTGTGAATAAAGGCATACTAACTTATAAAACTTTTGAAAATGTACTTGAGTCCAATTAAAAAGAAAATATGGAATGTTTCCACACTAGCCTGCAGGATGTCGTTTAACAGGTTGATATGTATTTTTATTTCATATGGAGAGTAACCATTTTTAACCTTGGCATTAGTTGGATAAAGAGAACTGTCATTAAAAAGAGGATTTATGGAAACCTAATAGATGAAATAATCTTGTGATGGGAGAATTATTGCCATGGTAATGTTGTAGCAAATTGCTCATGTGAAAAGTTCCATTACTTTTTAAAAGTATTTTTAACTTAAAGAAAATTGTGCTTTATTCTTCCTTAACAATAGGTGGGCAGATATTGTTACTGATCTAAATACTCAAAATCCAGAGTATCTAGATATCCGGCACTTAGAGAGGGGACTGCAGTATCGAAAGACAAAGAAGGTACGAATACCACTGTGTGTGAAGGTATTTCTCAACTGGCCAAAATGCAGTTATTTTACTCAGCACTCGAGGTTGTAAATAACGGAAACCCAGTTCAGACCATTTTAGACAGAAAAGTGAAAATTGAGGACACGAGTCTTTAAAAGGAAATTTACAATAGCTAGGACATGGAATCAACCCAGATGTCCATTGACAGATGGATGGATAAAGAAGCTATGGTGCATATACACAATGGAATGTTACTCAGCTATAGAAAGAAACGCATTTGAGTCAGTTCTAATGAGGTAGATGAACCTAGAGCCTATTATACAGAATAAAGTATGTCAGAAAGAGAAAGACAAATACTGTATACTAACACACATATATGGACTATAGAAAGATAGTGCTGATGATTCTACATGCAAGGCAGCAAAGGAGACACAGACTTAAAGAAAAGACTTTTGGTCACAGTGGAGGAAGGAGGGGGTGGGATGATTTGAGAGAATAGCATTGAAACACATACACTACCATATGTAAAACAGATGGCTAGTGGGAATTTGCTGTATGATGCAGGGAACCCAAAGCCTGTGCTCTGTGACAACCTAGAGGGGTGCGACGTGGGTGGGAGGAGGGAGAGACGTTCAAAAGGGAGGGGACCTATGTATACCTATGGCTGATTCACGTTGACGTATGGCAGAAACCACCACAATATTGTAAAGTGATTATCTTCTAATTGAAAATTAAAATTTAAAAAAGGCAAGAAGTCCAGCTGGGTGCCAGGCAGAAATGTTATGAGGGGCAGGGAGGTAGTCTGTCTGTTTCTCAGCTGTCTTTGTTTGCTTCCTGAAGATCATTGTCTTTCAACTTAGGTCGCCCTTTCAGATGAACAGTCTAGACTAAGAGTGGCCTGCCTCCAGCCCAGTTCTGTAGTCTTGGCCCAGTTTGAGTCAGGTGCTCACTCCCGGGGCATTAACTGTGGCCTTGGGGCAGAGTAATGTTTACAAACAAGGCTGCTGGGGGCGGTTCTCAGGGAATGGTATGTTCTGTGGGTTGACGAGACAGCCCATTGCTGTAATCCCACTGACATGTGAAGAACACAGAGTGGGGAGAGAAAGAGGAATGATCTTGGTGTTTGGATTAGGCAGCATGGGAGGGCCGACCGTGCGTGAGAGGTAGAGAGGCATATGGGGGCGGGGAAGGGGTTTTGGCTCCTGTGGACATTGTTGTATTTTTGTAAAGGCAGCTGGTCGGGAAAGATGCTGGGTAGTGTGATCTGATGATGTTGGAAAGGTTAAATAACTATTTAAATGCAGATGACAGCAGGAAAAAATCCCATGGACAGAGGAGCCTGGTTGGCTACAGTCCATGGGGTCACGAAGAGTCAGGACAACTGAGCATGCACGCACAAAGGAGGGAAAATAAGAGAATTCATTGGAACCTACATATTACAGTATAACTAGTTTCCTAGTGTTTTCTGAAGCCAAAATTTTTTGTTTTTTCTTCTCAGGTTGGAGGAAATTTGCATTGCATCATAGCATTCCAGAGACTTAGCTGGCAAAGATTTGGCCTTTGGAACTTTCCGTTTGGAACCATTAGACAGGAGTCACAGCCTCCAACACATGCCCAGGGAATTGCCAAATCTGAGAGTGAGGACAATATCTCCAAGAAGCAGCATGGGCGCCTGGGCCGGTCTTTCAGTACTGGTTTCCATCAGGACTCGACGTGGAAAAAGATGTCCAGCATCCACGAGAGAAGGAACAGTGGCTACCATCGTTACAGTGATTATGAGGGGAATGACTGACCACACTGGGTCCCTGCGATGGGTGTCATACACACAGCTGATCGATGCAGGACTGCATTAAGGCAGTAGGAGATTTTAAGTCTACGTTAAATAGGAACAGATCTTGTGGGGCAAAACATAACCTTGTAGTTCCTCCAGTAAATAAGCTTGTATATGATTAGGATGGGTGATTTCAGACATATAAACAGATAAGCACAGATTTTTTTTCTGTCCTTTTAAAATTAAGAGTATATAAACATTCTGGACAGTTTTGCAAAGTCCAATAAAATTACATATAAACAAATCAGACATAATTTCATTCAATAGCATCATGATTTGAAATACTTAAGCATGAAGGGATTTCTCATGACTTGACCCCCAGATATTTGTTGCAGTTTTATTCCTAAGCTCAAAATTTAAGGTACTAACTCTCCGCCCTTTAAAAAAAAATGGGGCTGTTGACTTCTAGTTTTTCTCTCGTGGTTAAAGCTCATTTCAAATAGTTTAGTGAGTCTAGAAATTCTTTTTACTTGTAGCAGTATCTTGCTTGCCTCGTATTTTTCCTGATTAACTTTCTCAGGATTCTCAATAAAGAGGCAAAAGAGAAAAGACTCCAGGCACTGATCTTCTCTGCTGGTGCAGATGGGTGACTTAGTGCATCAACTCAGGTGTTCTGGGCTTTCTTGGTATGTTGTTGTTACATATTGACAGGAACTTTAGGTCTTGAAAGACATCCACAAGTCTACAATAAACCTTGGTTTAGGAATAGAGTAAATGAACAAGTGGGTTTCCCTGGTGGCCCAGTGGTAAAGAACCCGCCTGCCAATGCAAGAGTCATGGGTTTGATCCCTGGGTTGGGAAGATCCCCTAGAGAAGGAAATGGCAACCCGCTCCAGTATTCTTGCCTGGAAAATCCATGGACAGAGGAGCCTGATGGGTTACAGTCCATGGGGTCGCAAAGAGTCAGACATGACTTAGCAACTAAAACAACCAAATAACAAGTGGCATCTGAAGTTTCTACACCCAAGGTAACCTTTGAGATGAGATCTGATATTTGACTGGTCCCTGCATATGGAGTCATGTGTTGATAAAAAAAAGCATTGAAGATGCGTTAAGACTGACCATCACACAGAGGGCAACTATCCATATTCCAGGCTCTGAGCTCTTTCCTTTTGTAAAACCATATAGACTATTAGCTATTTGAAGTGAGTGTGTAATCGTTCAGAATGTGTGGATTTCATGTATTTGAACTCCTGTCCAGTTGCCGTCAGTTTTTCTTCTGCTGCCAACCTGTGACTCATGAACAACTAGGATCTCTTGTTCTTTCATTCCAGGGGCTGTTCCAGGACTCCAATCAGTAACTTGATTATTACAAGGTGCTGAATATGTTGGTAACAATATTGCAATACACCTCAAGGAAAGGGTTCAGATTTTTACTTTGAAAATATTTTTGTTTCCTTCTCTTTTGAATTTTATATCCATGTATCCACTCAGACACGCCTAGCCTACAGACGGGGATATTATGAAATGGGCATTTTTCTGAAGAGAATATTTTGCTTGAAAGGCAAAGGACTGAAAGAGATTTGTAGGTTGTTGATTTTGTTACTTCATACTGGAACTTTTAAGAAGTTTTCATCAATAAAGTTTTGTTTTCTACTTTTAATCATGTGAGTGTTTTTAACTTTTAAGAATGGAGTGGCCTTATAATTTGAAGTATATGACAAAAGTACATGACAGAATTTGTCAATTCTGCCTGAGTAGTGTAAGAAATTCTGACTTTTATAATCAGTGAGACTATAGGTATATGTCTGTAATTTTAGATTTTTGTAAGACTTTATAACAGGAAATAGAAAGTGTAATTCTTTAGCTTGAACCAAATGAAACTGGTCAATTTCTGGAGGTCAAATCTGGTTGATTTCATATAGCTCAGCCAAATATTTCAGAGAAGAGGTTGGTAAAGAATGGAGATGAATGCAACATAAAACAGAGAACATAGTGTCATCTAGTGGGGAAGGCAATGGCAACCCACTCCAGTACTCTTGCCTGGAAAATCCCATGGAGGGAGGAGCCTGGTAGGCTGCAGTCCAAGGGGTCCAGAAAAGTCAGACACGACTTAGTGACTTCACTTTCGCTTTTCACTTTCACTCATTGGATAAGGAAATGGCAACCCACCAACCAGTGTTCTTGCCTGGAGAATCCCATGGACGGAGGAGCCTAGTAGGCTGCCGTCTATGAGGTCTCACAGAGTGAGACATAACTGAAGCGACTTAGCAGCAGCAGTGACATCCAGGAAAAGAGGATGAGTTTATACCTGTTGCTTATTGGCCATAATCAACTTTTATAAAACACTTAATATACACGATCACTTAATAACTTGGTTTACAAGTTTGGCAGGAGCACGCTGAGGTTTATAGGGACTGCTTTTCCAGAATCTGTAAGCAAGTGGCTGCACATTGCTCTTTCAAGATTAGTAACATTCCTGTCATATTTAATTTCTTGGTCAGTTTTTCTTAGGGGTCTCCATAGAAGCAATGAAAGTTCATATTACTGGCTCACTACTAACTAGCTGTATCATCCTGGGCAAGTTAAGATTGTTTTTCTTGTGCATAATTCCTCATTGGATAAAATGGAGATAATAGTACTTATCTTACAAACTGTTTTGAAGAATAAGTAAGTTAATACATGTAAAGTGTTTCGAACAGTGCTTTCTAGATAGGAATTGCTATTTAAGTGCTTGTTGTGATTATTATTATTAGCCTATATAATGTGTATTCTCCTGTCAGAATCTTGATAGAGAGCCCTTTGCTGCTGCTGTTGCTAAGTCACTTCAGTCATGTCTGACTCTATGTGACTCTATGGACTGTAGCCCACCAGGCTCCTCTGTCCATGGGATTCTCCAGGCAAGAATACTGGAGTGGGTTGCTGTGCCCTCCTCCAGGGGATCTTCCCGATCCAGGGATCGAACCCGCATCTCTTATGTCTTCTGCATTGGCAGGCAGGTTATTTACCACTAGCACCGCCTAGGAAGCCCTTTAAACAGCATCTAAAGGAACAAATTCCTTATTAATCAAATGAACAATCCTCAGTCGATGTTCCTTCAAAAATACATTTTGTATCCAAGAAATGTTGCTCTGGTTTTACAAGCACTTACAGTACTCAAACGCTCACAGTGACTACTTGTTTTTACCTAGCTCTCAGGTAACTTCATTTAGGTCAAATCCTGAAAGTGTTCTTTTTCCTGCTATAATACCCCATCATTAGGGCAAGCTGGTGCATCAGCTATAGTACCCCCCAGCTTGCCTTCCCCAGACATCAGAGGGTTTCAGGCGAGGTGCTCTGCGATTCAATCACATTCTGTAGTTCAGTTTTACTCATAGTGTTCTCCCCCTCAGTCATTCACTCAACAAACTAATGGGAGTGCCATTACCTACTGAGCGTTTCATGCTAAGTCACTGATCTCAGAGAAACTGCAAAAAAGAAGTGACATCTCCATTTTATTCAGATTCTCAACATTGAAAAAATGTGTCCAGGATCCTAGATGTGTCTGTTGGGGCTACCAAAATGAAACATCAGACTGGTAGCTTACACAGCAGGCATTTATTTTCTCATAGCTCCAGAGGCTAGAAGTTAAGATCCAAGATTTGGTTCCCTGAACCTTGGCTTGCAAGTCGCTGCCGTTTCCCTGTGTCCTCACTTGGTTTTTCCTCTGTGCAAAGAGCCTTAGTGTCTGGGTGTCCAAATTTCCTCTTCTAAGGACACCAGTCAGACTGATTAACTTACCCTAGTGGCCTCATTTGAACTTTAAAAAGGCCCAATTTCCAATCGGTCACATTCTGAGATAATGGGGGTTAGCGCTTCAACATTTGAACTCTGGAGGACGCAATTCAGCCCATACCTCAGGGTTATTACATGGCTCTGATGGGATCTGAACTAACATTTGCCAGACTTGTGAGAAAATTCAATAGGATGCAAGATGCCCTGCAGATTTAGGCTGGGAAAGTGGTCATTTAAACAATATTTATAGAATTCCTGCTAAATATAAAGAGTGGGGTATACAACAGTCAACAAAACAGTTGTTGGTTCCAGTAACTCGACAATCTACTCTGTTGAGGGGAGGGAGACACAAATAGGTAATTATATTAATTCCCACAAAATACATTTAGGAATAAAAGTTCCGCGTATAATTTTACATCTGGATGAAATGCAAATAAGTACTTTATCACAATTAGCCCTGAGAGAAAATTAGTTGCAACTAGGTCACAGGGGTAAAGAATCTACCTGACACAGGAAATGCAGATTAGATCCCTGGGTCAGGAAAATTCCGAGGCAGGAAATAGTAACTCACTCCAGTACTGTTGCCTGGGAAATCCCACGGAGAGAGGAGCGTGGTGGGCTACAGTCCATGGGGTTACAGGGTCTGAGGTTACTGAGCAACTGAGTACACAGGTCAAGGAAACTTGGCTTCTGGGAACCAACTCTTGTTGCTCTTGTTCCCAAAAAAATAGTTTCCCTAAAAACTTATTTTCCAATCTTTCTTTTCACTGATTTTAATCTAATTTAAACAGTCCAAAATCTGAACCAATACGTACGAAAAGGCTACCATTCATAGACTACTAGTGGTTAAGTACTTCACAAACATTACCTATGATCCTTGCTTGAAACAGTTTGCAAGACTGCTTCTATGCCCACCTATTACAGATGAAGAAAGATGTTTTGAACAAACTGATCTGAGCAATGCTGAACACTGTAAGTGGTTTGGCAGGGGGTTTGAATCTCAGCCTGAGGGTCCAATCCACCGCCTTTACAGGAGCTACTCTGGCAATGAGTTTCTTGTTACTTCTGACCTACAAGCCTAACTCTTAAATGCTGAACAAAAATGTACTTCAAGGGCTAAGATTTTAAACCATATTACTATCTGGTTGCTACAATTTTTCAGATAACTACCTACTTATTAATTAAAAAACATCAACCAAAGCTTCCACCTACTTCTGTTTTATTGACTATGCCAAGGCCTTTGACTGTGTGGATCACAACAAACTGTGGAAAACTCTTAAAGAGACCAACAGACCTGCCTCCTGAGAAATCTGTGTATAGGTGAAGAAGCAACATTAGACCTGGACATGGAACAACAGACTGCTTCCCAATCGGGAAAGGAGTACGTCAAGGCTGTATATCGTCACCCTGCTTATTTAACTTATATGCAGAGTACATCATGTGAAATGCCGGACTGGATGAAGCACAATCTGGAATCAAGATTGCTGGGAGAAATATCAGTAACCTCAGATATGCAGATGACATCACCCTTATGGCAGAAAGCGAAGAACTAAAGAGCCTCTTGATGAAAGTGAAAGAGGAGAGTGAGAAAGTTG
This sequence comes from Okapia johnstoni, assembly GCA_024291935.2. Taxonomy (NCBI): domain Eukaryota; kingdom Metazoa; phylum Chordata; class Mammalia; order Artiodactyla; family Giraffidae; genus Okapia; species Okapia johnstoni. The sequence continues at coordinate 7,523,327 of CM044321.1, read as the reverse complement.
GCTTAAAACTCAACATTCAGAAAACTAAGATCATGGCATCTCGTCCCATCACTTCATGGCAAATAGATGGGGAAACAATGGAAACAATGAGACTTTATTTTGGGGGGGGGCTCCAAAATCACTGCAGATGGTGACTGCAGCCATGAAATTAAAAGAGGCTTGCTCCTTAGAAGAAAAGTTATGACCAACCTAGACAGCATATTAAAAAGCAGAGACATTACGTTGCCAACAGAGGTCTGTTTAGTCAAGGCTATGGTTTTTCCAGTAGTCAGGTATGGATGTAAGAGTTGGGACTATAAAGAAAGCTGAGCTCCGAAGAATTGATGCTTTTGAACTGTGGTGTTGGAGAAGACTCTTCAGAGTCCCTTGGACTGCAAGGACATCAAACCAGTCCATCCTAAAGGAAATCAGTCCTGAATATTCATTGGAAGGACTGATGCTGAAACTCCAATACTTTGGCCACCTGAAGCAAAGCATTGACTCACTAGAAAAGACCCTGATGCTGGGAAAGATTAAAGGCAGGAGAAGGGGATGATAGAGGATGATATGGTTGGATGGCATCACCAACTCAATGGACATGAGTTTGAGCAAACTCCGGGAGCTGGTGATGGACAGGGAAGCCTGGCGTGCTGCAGTCCACGGGGTCGCAAAGAGTCGGACACTACTGAGCGAAAGAACTGAATTGGAAACTTCCACCTTTCTGTTACCGCCTCACGCGAAAAACAATACTTAGCATTAAGAGTTCTCACAACTGGCGGCAGACTGGGAAGAAACCGATGCTAGAAAAACACGTTCAAATCCGTAACTTCTGAAAGGAAACGCTTTGCGTATGGTTTCAACGTTTAACAGAAACAAGAGGCCTGCGTGGAGACCATAAGGCTGCCAACACTCCGTAAACACTGTGGCCAGCTGGAGAAGACTGGGTTTTCAGAGGTACTTTTTCTGGCTGTTAAATCTTGCCTGCGCCGGCCTGTCACCCTGGTTGTCCGCTGAGAGTCCAAACGTTTGGGCCAGAGCGCTGGAGGAGACGAGGACTTGCCCCTCAGCGTCGCCAGCTTTCTCTGGTCCCATTTTTCTTCCGCGAGGCCTTGTCAGCTTCTGGGACGTCCCCGTTTCGCCGGGGCCGGTTTTCCCTGCACAGCTGCGGGCTCTTGGTTTTCCGTCTTTCCGAGTGGGGGCCGAGGGTGCTCTTCCCGGCCCCGGGGCGGCGGTGCAGCTGGGCGGGGGAGACTTGGAGTGAAAAGCCGCCCGCGACGCCGACACAGCTCCCTCATGGGAGTCCAGGGACTCTGGAAGCTGCTGGAGTGCTCCGGGCGGCAGGTCAGCCCGGAGACGCTGGAGGGGAAGATCCTTGCCGTGGGTATCCTTTACGCGGCGTCGGCGCTGGGGATGCTCGGTGGACGCCAGGGTTTTGTTTTTTTTTTTCAGTTTATTTTTTTAATTGAAGGATAACTGCTTTACAGAATTTTGTTGTCTTCTGGCAGACATCAACGTGAGACGCCAGGGCTTGTTGCTGTCAGTTTTCCTGGGGCGCAGAGCGGCATTGGTGGGATGAGGGTCCCGGCCCGGGGGAGTCTCACGCCGGGGGGGCAGTAGGTATTGGACCTTCCTCAGGACGCTTCCTTTGTGCGTGTCTGCTTTCCTCCCGCTTTGCAGTCACAGCTCCCTGGGTTGGAGCCTTAGGCCCAGCGCTTTACGCCTCTCCACAGTTCTTTCATCTGAGAAGTGGAGGTGATGACAGTCTCTACACACAGAGTTGGTAGTGTCTGGCACTGTTAATATTGTAAATCCTGAAGGTGTTACTCCAGCTGGGAGGTCAGCCCGGAGAAAATGAGTTCGACTTCCTACCAGTAGTTTTTGCCAGCCGTCCTGAGTCTTGCTCCGTTTATATTTGTGAGAGGAAGAAAAACGTGTGTGGAAATGTGTTTTACATTTTAATTTTTTTTTTAAAGTAACTTTTATTGGTTTTTTGTTACGGTTTTTGGAATAGGAAATTCGTAAGGTACAACACCGCAAAGATTTCAAAAGGTGTACCGTGCATTATTTTCCTCCCAGCCTCTGTGATGGACTTGTGTGCGTGTTTGGCTGGTTTTGTCTTAGAATTAAATGTTATTTCCTAATTACGGAAACAAGTGAAAGCTGTTTCTGAAATTTTGGTCTTTTTATTCGTTAGGCATTCTTCATTATCTTTCTTTTCTTTTTCTGAGTGTCTGTTCTGTTCCAGAAGCTGGTGGTACCTTGCACCAGTCCCTAAGTTGGGACGTATGAGCCTAGGAGCTCCGTGCTCTGTGGAGAAGACAGTCCTGCAGTAATTACTGTGGTAAATACACTGTCAGAGGGGGTGGGGATTCAGCAGGAGGAGGCATTCATTGACTTTGGTTGGAGACAACTCATATGTAATGGAACACTGATAATTTTTTCTTTTTAAGTAAAGCAAGACGATGATAATGATGATGATTATATATTTTTTGCAATGTGGGTAATTTAAAACACATCCGTAATGAATAGTGGCTTAAAAGTTTTATGCCTGGTACCTTGTGGCAAAGGTTTGTGGGTTTTTTTTTAAGTACCCGTGCTGTGGCTGCCCTCTAGTGGTTCCTTAAACCACTGCTTTCTGAAGGTTTTCTCCATGGAGCTGTTAATATCTATCCTTAGGAATGAACCGAGAAGGCAATGGCAGCCCACTCCAGTACTCGCCTGGAAAATCCCATGGACGGAGGAGCTTGGTAGGCTGCAGTCCATGGGGTCGTGAAGAGTCGGACACGGCTGAGCAACTTCACTCTCACGCATTGGAGAAGGAAATGGCAACCCACTCCAGTGTTCTTGCCTGGAGAATCCCAGAGATGGGGGAGCCTGGTGGGCTGCTGTCTGTGGGGTCGCACAGAGTCGGACACGACTGAAGCGACTTAGAAGCAGCAGCAGCATAGGAATGAAAGCAGTATTCAGTGTCAGGAAACGTCAAAACGTCAGCTTACATTCCAGCCCATGTGAGGAATTAATAATTTGTAAAATGTATTCAGGTTTTTTAGTTTTATTTGTTAATGAAGAAATTACCCTTGGCATACTAGGTTCATAATTTATTCTTGAATCCCTGAAATAAATTGTTTGGTCTTTTTACCATTTCCAGCTGAGTGTCTTCTCTACTTATACAATATAAATGTTTGTGTCAAATAATAAAGAATAATTAAACTTTTGTCTCTTATGGACTTTAGCATTTGTAAAATACTCTTAACTCTATTATTAACAAAATATTACACTCTGTTTAGGCCCCACCTGCAATGTGGGGGACCTGGGTTTGATCCCTGGGTTGGGAAGATTCCCCTGGAGTAGGGCATGACAACCCATTCCAGTATTCTTGCCTGGAAAATCCCCGTGGACAGAGGAGCCTGATGGGCTACAGTCCATGGGATGGCACAGAGTCAGACATGACTGAATGACTAAACACAGCGTGTTTAGTAACATGTGTTTCAGAAGGTTCATATCTAGTTCCAAAGGAGAGCAGAGTTGAGAGCTACCGATCTGAAATCAGATTTTCTCATTCCCTGGTGGCTCAGATGGCAAAGAAATCTGCCTGCAGTGCTGGAGACTCAGGTTCAGTTCCTGTGTTAGGAAGATCCCCTGAAGAAGGGAATGGCTACCCACTCCAGTATTCTTGCCTGGAGAATTCTATGGACAGAGGAGCCTGGTGGGCTACAGTCCATGGGGTAGCAAAGGGTCCAACACGACTGACTTAACACTCTTCATAAAGTGGAATGAGTTAAGTAGAAACTTACTCTATCTGATACAGTGGTACAGCAACCAGAAACAAGCCAATTAGAAATCTTGAAGTGAAGTCGCTCAGTCGTGTCCGACTCTGCGACCCCATGGACTGTAGCCTACCATGTTCCTCCATCCATGGGATTTTCCAGGCAAGAGTACTGGAGTGGGTTGCCATTTCCTTCTCCAGAGGATCTTCCCGACCCAGGGAATGAACCTGGATCTCCCACATTGTAGGCAGACACTTTACTGTCTGAGCCACCAGGGAATTCCAAGCCAACACCAAATCCTGCTTCCAGGATGGACCCCTTAGCTGACGTCTTCTCGTCCTCACCACTGCATTCTGCTTTCACTCAGGCTGTTGTAACTAGTTTAAAGCCGGTTTCCTTGTATTAATAGTTCATATCTTACTTGGCCACTGGGGTGAGCTTCAGTCACATCTTTCCAGTGACTGCAGGTACATCACGTCCTCTTACTGCCTCTCTTGCACCTGCCACGTTGTCCTTGAACAGAACGCACTTCTGTCCTAGGACATTTGCGTTCGCTATACCTCCTGCCTCACTGTCCTCTCGTTCCTCCTGTTCATTTGCTCAGACCTCTGTTACTTCTTTGTCAGGCCTTCCCCCTATAATGTCCCTGTTGACTCAGTAAAGAATCCGTTTGCAATGAAGGAGACCTGGATTTGATCTCTGGGTTGCAAAGATCCCCTGGGGAAGGAAATGGCAACCCACTCCAGTATTCTTGCCTGGAGCATCCCATGGACAGAGGAGCCTGGTGGGCTACAGTCCATGGGGTCGCAGAGAGTCAGACATGACTGAGCAACTAACTTTCACTTTTTCCCCCACCTAAGAGCCATTGACTCCCAATCACATTTTTGTCCATTTTACTCTGCTCTTAGTTTTTTCCTTGGCACTTACAACAACCTAATGTGTTCTATAACTACACTTGATTTTTATTGTCTGCCTTCCCTATTAGAATTGCAACTTTCTCAGGGGTCTGGACCGTGTCTGTTTTGTTCATGGCTTTATTTTTCACTCTTCCATCCTTAGGATCTTGGATATGCCTGATACCGCAAATCTAGCTTGCTGTCCACTAGTTATTTTATGTAGTGTTTATTCAGTTGATTGTTGATGGGCCTAGTCTTTTGGTGGTAAGTTAGGTAATGTCATTCATACAAATATTTAACTGTTCAGCTCATTCGATTGCAGGTCTTTGTTGTCTCCTCTGCTCTGAAAGGGAGAGCAGTGCCTGGCAGTGTGGTTTAGACGCATGATGGAGCTCACAGTCTGGATTGCTCCCCCATTAGACTGTAAACTCCATTAAGGCAAATGCTTTATTCTAGTTCTGTATCCCCAGCGCATAGAAACGTTTCTGCTGTGAAGTCAGCAAGGTGTTTTTACATAGGAGTGGATAACTGGATGTCTTAATCTCAGCAGAGGGCTTGACACCTAAACTGAGACCTCAGAGGAGGGCCTCTCTAGGCTCAGAGCGGAGGAGCTTTTTCAGGCTGGGGAAGGAGCGTGGAGAAGACCCTGCAGGAAGGAAGGAGCTCAGTGACTTCCAGGCTTCAAGAGAAGCCCATGGCTTGACACGAGTCAGGAGAAATGAGCAGAGGGCAGCTCATTCAGGGCTTCGCAGGCCGTGGGAGGAAGTTTCAGATGATATCCTAAAGGCCATGGGAAGCTTCCCAGGGGTTTTCACTATAGGTATGTTGATGAAATCTTAACGTACACTTTCAAGATAGACTAAAAGGTAGAACTGATGGGAGCTGGCAGTGCCGAGTGAAGGGAAGGTATGGGGTGGCGCTCAGGGTTCTGGCTTGAGCGGATCGGAGAGATGTCCACTGAAGGGGTGTGAGCAGCCTGTTGAGAAGACATGGAGCTCAGGTTTTGTTTTTTTTTTTAATTTTTATTTTTTTACGGATCTCAGTTTTTACTTGTGTCAAGTCTGCAGTGACTGTGAGGCAGCAGGTAGAGACGTCAACTCGGCCATCCATTCTGGGGTCAGGAGAGCTCTGGGGCAGAGGTGCATGCATGGGGTGGGGGGCTGTGGGCGGGGAGGGTGGAGGTAGCCTGGACCGATGCTGCAGACAGGAGGAAAGGAGAGGGCCTGAGAGCCACCACCGCGGAAGCGAGCACCCTAATGGTGGGCCAGGGGAGTGGGCAGAGATCCAGCGAACCCAGCAGAGGGCTGTGTCCCTCTCTTAGGAGCAAATAGAAAACAATTGGTTAAAAAGCACTCTTTAGTGAAGTTTAAAAATAGAAGACGACTCCAAGAAGAAAACAGTCAGTTGTAATCATAGCAGACGATAACTTCTCTTAACATTGGGTTGACCAAAAAGTTCATTCCGGTTTTTCTGTACCATCTTACGGAAAACCCTGAACCATCTTTTGTGTTAACCCAGTATTTTGAGGTCTGAGCTTCGAATATATTTAACATACTGCATATGTTACAAAATAGATTTATACTTTCCATACTTTTGTGACCTGTTTTATTTCTTCCTTTAATAATATTTTGTGACTGCCTTATGTGCTTAGGCAGCTTCCACTTTTAAGGGTCTCTTGGATTTCAGCAAATCATGATATCATAATCTAATTAAAAAAGACCAGTTGGAAAACTTCCGTTCTTCATATTTTCTTTATTATAAACAAACCACCTTATAACTCACTCTGATTGTAAGTCTGTGATGACTTCTAGAGGATACGTGTGTGGAAGTGGAATTCTTACATAAAAGAGAATGTAGATTTTAAAGTGTTTTGCTATTAATTGCCAAATAGTTCTCCAAAAGAGTTGGTTAATTTACTAAAATTTCGTATAGATCAATAATTTCATTTAAAGAAGTTCTTTTTCAATTAGACTTTTTAAAGGAGACATGTGCCTTTGTAAGATTTTAAAATTCAAGATGTAAATAGTGATGACAGGAGCCCAACTAAACTTAACTCATTTTAACTTTATAATGGGAGATTCCATTAGGTCTGAACAATTTTCAGTTTCAAGTGAATTGGGATGAGTGCTCAGTTTTAATGTTTCAATAATATCAGACAATGGGAATTTGTAAGGGGAGGGGAGGATATGCAGAGTGTTTTCCATGAACAATTCTTCCAGATATTAGCATCTGGTTAAACCAGGCTCTTAAAGGAGTCCGCGATCGTCACGGGAACTCAATAGAAAACGCCCATCTTCTCACTTTGTTCCACCGACTCTGCAAACTCTTATTTTTCCGAATTCGTCCTATTTTTGTGTTTGATGGGGATGCTCCACTATTGAAGAAACAGACATTGGTAAGAGTTATATATATATATATATTTTTTTTTTCTTTCTGCATTCTTAGAATTTTAGGTCAAATTTTAATTGACCTAAAATTAAAATTTTCTTCTTAGAATTTTGGAAACCAAGACTTACTTTGACATATATCCAATTTAATTCAACTTTCAAAAACTTATCATAAACAGATAATTTCTTTTCAAAGAGGTTTACCTCTGAAAACATTGTATAACATGGATGCAATAACATTTAACTTCTAATAAAACTATTAAAGCTAACAGTAGAGTTATAGTAAAGAGTTTTCCCTTTAGATTGTCTTCTTAAGTGTTCTACAGTTAAACTTACACAATATTGTATGGCAGCTATATAAAAAAGAAAAAATGTTTTGATATTCCTGCCTTATATTCAACTGTAAGCACAGAGACTATTTCATTTTTCCCTGTTTGGAAATTTCTTACAAGGTATTTCTGTATATTTTAGAATTTCTTATGACATCATTTTGGATATAGAAGGGCAGAGTTACATATAAGTAACGTGTTTTTATAAAAACTAATACCAGAAATTGGTTTTGACCTAACAATAGCATTTTAAAGACTAGTTAGTTGATGTAATAATTCCTTTAGGGAAGCATTTACTTAATTATATAGTACTAAGTTTAGGCTTCTTGGGGACATTAAGGGACATTTAAAAGAAACAAAGTAATCGTTTCCCAAATACATTGTATAATAATTCATTAAGTAATAGTTAGTTGGAAACTCTGTCCTTTATACAACAAAAACCTGAAGCTATTCACTCATACACTAATTAGGAGAAAATACTAAAACAGCTATAATCTGAAAACTCAGAAGACAAACCAAATTCCATGGGGAAAAAAGCTACAGAATTGTTTTTAATATATACCTCGAGGTAAAATCCTATATTCTTTCTTCTCACAGGCTAAGAGAAGGCAGAAAAAGGACTTGGCCACCAGTGACTCCAAAACAACTACAGAGAAGCTTTTGAAAACGTTTCTGAAAAGACAGGTTATCAAAACTGCCTTAAAAAGCAAAAGGCAAGCAGAGAATTACGTTCATTTCAAAAATGAACATTTTTTATGTTTGCACTGAATTCTGTGATTCCCTTTCCCTAATGAGAGGAATCAATGGAATGTCCATTTGACTTAGTGAACTGAAGTTGTGCAAGTTGTCTGTTCTTTGAGAATCAGCTTTGACAGTGAGAAGGAAAAGCTGCTAGGTTGCATCGCTTGTACGTTTTACTCTCCTAACAGTCTTCTACATGCCAAGACCGGGTTCCCTCTTTCTGGAGGCAGGCAGGCCAGCAAGGGCAGAACCCATCCCCCTGGATTTCCCCTTTTCAGCTGGGTTTGTGTGTTCAGTGAGGAGTATTACTGACTCTCAAAATACTGTTTCCTGTCATCTCTGCTGAAGTCTCTGTGTACTCTTCAGGGAGGAAGCCCTTCCCAGTCTTACTCAAGTTCAGAGAGATGACATCTACGCTTTGCCACCTTTACAAGAGAAAGAGAAAAACAGGTAAATGTTTTAACTGTTTAAAAATGTTGTTGCTACATTCAGACGGATTTAAACCTTTATGTTTTACTTAAATGATCAGGTGTGTTGGATTAATGCATCTACAATACACATTCTCGACACTTTTAGAATGGTTTTTAAAGGCTACATCTTCTGTTGACTCCCTTTGTATTTTAGTGATTTGTGGTGGTTTCCTTTCTTCATTCTCAGGAGCCTGTGTTAGCACTATTCATTTAGAATTTGTAAAGACATGGATTCTGGTTTTTCTGACTCTTTGCTGACACCTACCATCTCAACCTGCCTCTCAGCCCGGCGTTTTCTCTCTCACCATCACTGAAGTCCACACACACGACCTCCTGCCTGTTAAATCCAGTGGCTGCTTTGCAGTTCTCAGGCTGATGTCGTGCCCACATGGTCCTGCTCTCCAGGGACCTCTCTGTTCGCTCTTCCTCCTACTGGCTGATAATCCTCAGCGGCTTCTCTGGTTGAAGTGCAGGTGGAGGGCCAGTTTGTCTGCCCACCGCCCCCCCCACAACCCATTCCTTTCCCAGGGCTCCCGTGAGGCCACACAGCTTTTGAATCCCCACTGCTGCCATCATCGTGTCTCAAGGTTACTGGCCTGGCTTCTGCACTTCTGTTTCCATCTCTGATCTTACCCTTTTGGAGGAACTCTTGTCAGGCCCAGTTTCTGATTTGTAGTGTAGAACCTGTTAAAACTCTAATCTGATACTGTCATGTCCTTGCTTAAAACACTTCTACTTTCTTCTCCAAGCAGTGTAATTGCAAGAGACTTCAGAAAGCTCCTGGGGTGAAGTGACTCTTAATTGCCCCTTTGGCAACCTGCTCTGCCCTGGTGATGGAAGATGTTAGATCTTGTTATGATCGCTCCCTTACAGGTGTCCCTACCAGACGGTGAGACCAAAGATGGTGCAGTTCTTGCCATCTTACCTACCACTGTAGCTTCTGTAACTAGCAGTGCCTTGCACTCAAGAAATATTTTTGTAAGTCGTCATAGGTAAATTAAATCATAGGTATTATAAATGTGTGTTTGACTTTCAGTTCAGAAGAGGAGGATGAAAAAGAATGGCAAGAAAGGATGAGTCAGAAACAGGCATTACAGGTATTTAAATAATTTTTGAATTCAGGATTTATTCTGTTGTTAGTATTTGAAATGAATAACATGAAAATGAATGATTTTAATGAGGTAGTATGGACTTATGAATGTTCTTGATTAGAAAGACAGACAGATACTACCTTATTGTGTATATATATATGTGTGCATGCATATATAAAATATACACATGCTCATAAACTTATATGGAATTATGCATATCTAGAAATGCAAAATAAGCCATCTTTCTTTTTTAACCAACCAGTAAATAAATATAATTAACGCTTATATAATATAATAATTAATGCTTATATAAATATATGGAAAGCATATCACCCATGAATAACTTCTGGTAGCATTTTGCTTTATGTTAGTGTCCCTCCCACCCTGTATTGTTGCATATCTGTGTGTGTGTGTGTGTGTGTGTGTGTGTGTGTGTGTGTGTTTGGATATGTGTATGTGTATCGAGGGTACATGTGTATGTATACATTTACGAAGATGTATGCTGGTGCACAGGCTGTAGTTATCTATTGCTGTGTAACTTGGTGCTGTGACGACAGTCTTTTATGATGATCCTCTTCGCTGATCTGGGTGTTGACAAGTACAAGGGGCAGTTTCCTTGAGCATCTCCAGTGTAGGTGCAGTCAGGCTGGAGCTGGGACTGGAGCCCCTCCAGGCCTCCTCACCTGTGTACCCTGCTGCTGATGCTGGCAGTCAGTCAGAACTCCTGCCTGTGCCCGCCTGTGTGTCCTGAGCTCTGGCACAGCAGTGGTGGGTTCCCAGGGCAGGAACCCAGGAGGAAGTGACCGCTGGGCCCGTGCTGCCCTTTCTGACGGCCTTGGGGGATGCACAGCCTCCCGTCCATGGCGCACTGTTCACTGGCTGCCGGTTAAGGTCAGCACCTACTGAATGGAAGTGGAATTCATCCAGAAAAGAGTCAGAGAACCTGTGGACATGTTCTATCATGTAATGAATAACATGCTTATAAATTGAACTTGTGCTGTGGATACAAGTTTTTGAAATTTCCTGGAAGTTTCTCAGAATAGCAGGTAACATTCTTTGATTCCCTTGTCTGTTTATAATAATATTTTAGTATGTCTGTTAGAAGACTTTTGAGCTAAAATTGCAAGGTTCTTCAGCTCATGAAGGTCCTGCCTTATAAACAAAGCAAGAGAGCACAGACTTGGTGAAGACCAGGGAGCCTGTGCGCAGAGAGACCTGCAGTTAAGTCTGGGCACCACTGCTCACTAGTTTTGAGATCTTAGATCTTAGGCAACTTAGCTTCTCTATGGTGCTTTTTTTTTTTTATTAAATTTTTGATGCCCTCCCTGTAGGAGTGATGAGATCATTCTTGAGGGAGAACACTGGAAGCTCTGACTGAAATGACTGGCCTGTTTTAAGTGCTTGCTGGTCTACAAACACACAACACACATACATACAAGAAAACAAACTGTATTATTTTATCTTCTTTACTAATGAAGAGTTTTAAAGTACTTTCAGTAATCAAGTTAACATTTAGAAAAGTTTTACACTTTTGCGTGTCTGTGAAATTTCTCACAGTTAATTTCACTTTTGGTTTTAGAAAGTGAAAGTCGCACAGTTGTGTCCGACTGTTTGCCACTCCACAGACTGTAGCCTTCTTGGCTCCTCTGTCCATGGAATTCTCTAGGCAAGAATACGGGAGTGGGTTGCCATTTCCTTCTCCAGGGAATCTTCCCAACCCAGGGATCAAACCCAGGTAAAGAATTGCAGGCAGATTCTTTACCAGCTGAGCCACTAGGTTAATAGCAAAATGTATCTGACTAAAAGCAATTATAAGTATTATTCAGATTCATAAGGCTCATCTCTGCCTCAGGGCCTTTGTGCTCGCTGTCCTGTCCCTTCAGCCTCAGATGCACCTCCCTGAGCAGATTTCTAGTGTCTTTCATATCTCTGCTCACAGGTCATTATTATTTTTTTTTTTTACTTTTTATTTTGCATCGGCGTAGAGCCGATTAACATTGTTGTGATAGTGTCAGGCAAATACAGGTCATTGTTTTTTGTGGAGACTTTCCTATTTATCAGATATTTTTTTCTATTCTTCTAATCGACTCTATCAGATTAACTTGCTTTGTTTTCTTATCATTATCTTGTTCATTTATTTGTTTATCATGTGTCTTCTTCTGCTGCTAACAATAGAAGTTTATCTGGTATGATCTCTAAAGTACGTTAACACCTAGAACAGTGCATGGCATATTAGAGATGCCTGGTAAGTATTTTCTTTTTTTTTTTTTTTTTGAATTAATGAATGTTGTTGTTCATTCACTCAGTCCTGTCCAACTCTTTGTAACCCCATGGACTGCAGCACACCAGGCCTCCCTGTCCATCACCATCTCCCAGAGCTTGCTTAAACTCATGTCCATTGAGTCGGTGATGCCTTCCAACCATCTCATCCTCTGTGTCCCCTTCTCCTCCTGCCCTCAATCTTTCCCAGCATCAGGGTCTTTTCCATTGACTCAGTTCTTCTTATCAGGTGGCCAAAGTATTGGAGCTTCAGCCTCAGCATCAATCCCTCCAGTGGATATTTTGGATTGATTTCCTTTAGGATGGACTGGTTGGATCTCTTTGCAGTCCAAGGGACTCTCAAGAGTCTCCTCCAGCACCACAGTTCAAAAGCATCAATTCTTGGCGCTCAGCCTTCTTTATGGCCCAACTTTCACATCCATACATGACTACTGGAAAAACCATAGCTTTGACTAGATGGACCTTTGTTGTCAAAGTAATATCTCTGCTTTTTAATATTCTGTCTAGGTTTGTCATAGCTTTTCTTCCAAGGGGCAAGCATCTCTTAATTTCATGGCTGCAGTCACCGTCTGCAGTGATTTTGGAGCCCAAGAAAATAGGCTCTCGTTGTTTCCATTGTTTCTCCATCTATTTGGCATGAAGGGATGGGACCTGCTACCATGATCTTTGTTTTCTGAATGTTGAGTTTTAAGCCAGGTTTTTCACTTTTTCAGCTTCATCAAGAGGCTCTTACTTCCTCTTTGCTTTTTGCCATAAGAGTAGTGTTATCTGCATATCTGAGGTTATTGATATTTGTCCCGGCAATCTTGATTCCAGCTTGCGCTTCCACCCTGGCATTTCGCATGATGTCCTCTGCATATAAGTTAAATAAGCAGGGTGTCAATATACAGCCTTGACATACTCCTTTCCCAGTTTTGAACCAGTGTGTTGTTCGACATTGGGTTCTAACTGGTGCTTCTTGACCTGCATACAGGTTTCTCAGGAGGCAGGTATGGTGGTCTTATACTCCCATCTCTAAGAATTGTCCACAGTTCGTTGTCCACACAGTCAAAGGCTTTAGCGTCAATGAAGTAAGAGTAGATATGTTTCTGGAATTCTCTTTTTCTATAATCCAACAGATATCAGCAATTTGATCTCTGATTCCTCTGCCTTTTCTAAATCCAGGTTGAACATTTGGAAGTTCTCAGTTCATGTACTGTTGAATGAGTAAATGGATGTATTCCCTCACCTGCCCATTCACTTTAATGCCTGTTGCAGATTATGTATAGCTGTGTTTAGCCTACTGTAGATTATGTAGAACTCTGTATACAAGCACACACACACAAAGTCTGGCATGGTGAATAGGGTTAAGGGTATAAAATGTAAATGTCATGGTGTTATGTTTCACTCTTTACAGGAAGAGTTCTTTCGCAATCCTCATGCAGTTGACATTGAGTCTGAAGATTTCAACAGCCTGCCCCTTGAAGTAAAGCATGAAATCTTGACTGATATGAAGGAATTTACTAAGCGGAGAAGAACATTATTTGAAGCAATGCCAGAGGTGAAATATACAATAGCATGTTAATGTGTAAAGTTAAGAGTGTCATCAAAATTTTTTGTTAAAATAAGAGAATATTGATAAACATTACTTACACGATCTGTTGTTTTCGGTAAACAGCCTTTGCGTATCTCTGAGATCCTGTGAAACATCATTTTGTATAAGCTGGAACTTAGAGATACTTACTCACGGAGGACCCCTGACTTTCCACCGAGACCACATCTTGTCTCCTGCTCTGGGTTATCACAGCTCCCTGGGGCGTCTCTTTAGATTCTTAGCACCCAGACATGCCTACCTTGTGCACTTCTGTATTTTCAGCGCTTAGCTCAGTATTTTTCACATACTAGGTGCTCAGTAGTTCCTTAAGTTAGTTCATGAAAGTTATTTTAATCCATCCTATACATTGTAGAATATTAGCAGTAATATAGAACCTAATCACAGTGGAGAAGTTTGTTCTAACTTGAAATTCCAGGTATCTCTTCCCCTGAAGGCTAGAAGTGTAGTTGGATCTCCCGTCTTCCCTCTTCCTCTTTCTGGATGGTGGTAACAAGGAATTCAGTGCTAAATTCCTCAACTTGGAGCCTCTGATGGTGGCTTCACAGCTGCAGACATGGGAAGTGGGGCAGCGCATGGAATCTGGTTCTCTTGAGTGTGTCTCTTGGTCTTACTGCACTGTGTTTAGCTGGTGAATGAGTCTTGATTTCCTTCCTACTGCTACAGCCTGTTCTTTCTAACATCGTTCTCCCTTAACTTTACCTATAAATTTTGTAATATTGCTAATGAATGGATATGGGGCTTTTTTTTTTTTTTCTGCAGACTTTCGAACATTTCTTAGATTGATACGAAAAATATGAAAAAGGCAGGAGCTGTTTATTTTCCCATGACTCCTTTCTGCTTTTCCATGAAGCACATGAATGTAGGAAGATGCCAAGGTGTACAGAAATGATGTACAAAGAACAGAAGGAAATTTATTTTCATCTGGGGGGAGGGGGGACTCCATGCTCAGTTTATCAACCAAGCATTTTCAAAAATCATTTTTGTTTATTTATTTATTTTTGGCTGCCCTGGGTCTTTGTTGCTTTGCACGGGCATTCCTCTAGTTGTGGGGCGTGGAGAACTACTCTTCGTTGCGTTGCATGGGCTTCTCAGTGTGCTGGCTTCTCCTGTTGGGAGCACGGGCTCTAGGGCAAGCAGGCTCAGTAGCTGCAGCTCCTGGGTTCTAGAGGACGGGCTCAGTAGTTGTGGCACACAGGCTTAGTCATTCCACAGACTGTGGGATCTTCCTGGACCAGGGATTGAACCACTTTTCTCCTGCATTGGCAGGTGGATTCTTTACTCCTGAGCCATGAGGGAAGCCCTCCAAAGCCCTCAGTCAAGCGTTTTATTTCTTGAGTGTAAAAGCATCTCTGGCTTGTCTTTGAGGAAATAGAATTTGGATTATGTAAACAACAGTGGAACAGATGGGAGGAAAAGAGACAGTCCCAATGCCCTGCTCGTTCTTCGCTTTCTGCCACCGCAGAGCCTCTGGGCTGGGTCGGCCAGGGTAGAATGGTGCACAGCCCATTGGATCTGTCATCCTGGTAGCTGAGGGAAGTTCTGAGTCATACAGGTTGAACCTTTGTATTGTCTGTACATTAGGCAAATGCAATATTGATAATAGTAATGTTGGTGAGAATATGAGTAATCATAATAATCATAGTAATAAATTAGTATAAGGGTTAGCGACCTGGTTTTGACCCAGATCTACCATGTAACTAACCACACAGTTCTAGAGAGGTTACTTAAACTGTTTAAGTCTCAGTTTCTTCATTTGTAGAAAGGAGGTAATGACTTCTGTCTCCTTGGTGGTTGAAAATAAAATGGGATAATGTATGTAAAAACACTTAGAAGAATGCCTTACTCAGGAGATGTGCTGTAAATGTTAAGTATTACTAATAACTGACTACAATGATTTATTGTGTGTCTTTTGTGGACCAGGGACCAGCACTTCACTTGCATTCTAAAAAACTGTCTGTTAAGCCACAGTCAACATTTCAGACTCCCTGGTGTGCATCCCACGCTCAATAAATGTTTTTTGAGTAAATAATTGAATCATAAACAAGATTCATGATTTCTTTTCTTTTGCCCAATTCTTTTTGTTTGAAGGATTACTCTTTAATGAGGCAATTATGGCTTTCCTCTACTATTCACATTTTACTTTTCTAGTGTAAAAATACCACCAATGGAAAAAATCAGTTCTTTATCTCTTTGGGGAAAAGGGTGGAAATATGGGAATACTATCTGTATTTAATATATGAAATCATTCTGTTTGTTTATTTTGTTTTAGGAGTCCAATGACTTTTCACAGTACCAGCTAAAAGGCTTGCTTAAAAAAAACTATCTAAACCAACACATAGAAAATGTTGAGAAGGAAATGAATCAACAACATTCAGGGCAAATCCAAAGGCAGTATGAAGATGAAGGAGGCTTTCTGAAGGAGGTGGAGTCTAGGAGAGTAGTCTCCGAGGACACTTCCCACTACATCTTGATAAAAGGTACCACATACCATCACTTACTTGATGGTTAAAACCCAAAAGTATGTCGTGTCTCTGAATTCTATAAACTCCCACCTGCAGATAACATGAATGAAGCCCTACTTAATTTATTAACTATAATTATTATTAATGTGATGATTTATACAACCGTTAATGTATTAACTGGTACTGTACCAGCCAACTTTAAAATCAATTCCTAGTTGCTGGTTAAATGAGAATTTATAACTTCATCATGAGAACAAGTATATTCTTACTCATCTAACTAGAAGCATGCTGTCACCCTGCAAAACTACCTAGTGACACTGGTTTAATTTTTCTCAAGGTATTCAAGCTAAGAAAGTCACAGAAGTGGATTCAGAGTCCCTTCCTTCTTGCAGCGAAAAGCACAGCAGGTCTTTAGACACGAAGTCACCTCCGTGTGAAAAACTGAAGCCAAAGAAAGAGCCCGACGCCTCCCCTCCCTCCCCGAGAACCTCGCTGGCCATGCAGGCTGCCCTGCTGGGCAGTAGCTCAGAAGATGAGCTGGAGGGTGAGCATCGCAGGCCGTGCGATGTGAAGAGCCCGCCTGCTCCCACCCCTGAGGGTTCTGTGTCGCCGCTGACCCTCTTGGCCATTCAGAGAGCTCTCGATGATGACAATGAAGATCTGAAAGTGCATGCCGGTGTGCAGACAGAAGGGGCGGGCAGGAGAAAACCAAGACCACTGGTGAGCAGTTCTGATGAGGAAGCTGCAGAAGAACCTGAAGTGAGAGATGGAGACAGAGAGCTGTTGACGGCAGCGCCTTGTGCCGGCAGTGTGACTCTCACAGAGGAGCATGTGACCAACACCAGTGATGAAAAAGAGCGGACAGACTCTGCTCCTTTACCGCGGACTGTCTTTTGTCAAGGGAGCGAGTCTAGCCTTCCAAAAAAACAGACGCCATCTCTGCATGCATTGAAGGAACCCTTTCAGACCAGTGCTGAGTCTAAAGCTAAGGATGGAAAAGATCTGGTTCCTTTAGGGAGCACCGTGGTGCCACATGGGGATGCGCCTGGCCTCCGGGGGGAACCAGAGCAGATACCAACACCTCCGACAAGTCCAAGTTCTGGATCAAGGAGTGGGCTGTACACCAAAGTGTCCGAGCCACAGCAGGCTCTTCCACCCGAGAGTAAACATGACACTTATGTTCTCTCAAGTGATGACGAAACAGAACCTGAAAAACATCCTGCCCCTGACGTCGTTGGCACCGCCAGTTTGCAAGAATCGAGTAACACCCTGAGTGTTGCTATAGAGACAGTAAGTGACTTAGGAAATGGGGCATCTGTTAGTGCCACAGAGCATGAGAATTTCTTGAAAACCATCCAACAACCTGAGACTGGTGAATCTGCAGGCCAGGGTTTGATTTTGGTGCCAGAGTCCACGGAACCAAGAGAAATAGACTCCGAAGACAGTGAATCTGATGGTAGGTGCTCGTGCTTTCCTAAGAGATAAAGCAAAGTAGGATTTCACCCCCGAGCATGGTCCAGGTCCACATTGTTCTGCTGATGAACTAGAGACCCAGAAAAGTCAAGTGGCTTTGCCAGGGACACATAGCTCATAATGCAATCTTGACCTTTCCTGGTGGCTACTCTTTTTGTTGTACTTAAATTAGGGAGGAAGTGCCCAAGTTGGAGAAGGTAAAGGTGAGTTTCCCTTTAATTTTTTAGTTTTTAGTTTTGAAATAATTGGTTTAAAAATGTTGAAAAAAATACTTCAAAACCTTCTATCTCCCTCATCTAGAACCTCATCACTGGCATTTTACCACATTGGTTTTTCCATATTTCTCTCTCTCTCTGTCTATATGTACACATGTATATTATATATCTGTACACATTTAGGTTCATTCAAACCTCATTTTTCACATATTTTTCATATTTGCAAAATTGCCTACTCACTAAAATTTATTTCTTAGCTCAGTATCCGTCCTCACAGTGGTGTTTTTGTGGTCATCTGCAGACGTGCAGAATGACCAAAAACTTGAGTGACCACACTGTTCCCAGCTGCGGTTGAGCAGGAGACACTCGGCCTTCTTGGTTCCGCTCCCCTGCAGAGATGACCAGAGGGTGGAGACTGGTGCAGTGTAGCCCACCCAGGAAGCTCCAGCTCTGGGGCCATCGGATGGGGCTGGAATCCCAACCCTAGCACCTGTTCATGGGGCCGTGCAAACACTCTTGAACTCACACTCGTGTCTGTACTTCCTCTCCAGCGTCACAGCTCTCACTCCACGCTCTGACTTCTTTGTAATTTCCCTGGCTGACAGTGAAGGACCTTTGACTGTCTTCAGTGTATTTACGCATTGGCTCATTCTCTGTTTGTAACCACCTCCTGGTCTCCCTGGCCGCCTCCTTGGAGGACGGCTGTCTCCTTGGCCCCAGCCCCCAGCCCTGACAGCCCCAGGCCCTCTGTCTTGAGTGTGTCCTCAGAGCCAGCCTTCTCCACCTGAAGTGGAGGAAGGGAATTAATTCCTAAGTGCTTTTTAAAGGAAGAAGAAACATCAAGAGAGGAGGGAAGGGGCGTGGAAGAGGAAGAGCTGCTGCTCCCGAGCCTTTCTCCAGGGCTCTTTATAAGCCACAGCTTTTTTCTCTGCTGTGTTCGTAGTGAAACAGCATAAAAACGTTTTCAACAACCTCCATAATTGTTTACATACCCTGATAGTTCTTTTTTAGTTTTAAAACAATATTAGTTAACTTAGAGAACATTTTTGTATAAAGCCAGATGTGTAAGTATTGAAAGCTCGGTTCTTAATTTCAAAGACAGTGCCAGTGTATCTAGTTGAAGAGACTTCTTTTGAAGTTATAGACACTTATTACTAACTCTATTTAATAATAATATACTATGGTTATGTGTTTTCTGTTACTTTTAGGTCTTTTTAGGGTAAAACACTTTTCAGGATTCTTTGGAAAGCTCTCGATTTCAGGATAACTTTAATGTTTCACTTGTAGACAAAATGACCTCATTATTTTGGTACAGGAAGTTTCATTGAAGTGCAGAGTATAAATAGCAGTGATGAACTTCAAGCCGAGTTGCAGGAAGCTTCCAGACCTCCCTCTGAACAAGGTGAGGAGGAACCGACAGGAACTGAGAAGGAAGAAGCCACTGGTGACTCCGAGGGCCTCCCAAGAGAGATTTCTGAGAGTGAGGCGGTGGCTATTGGGCGACACGAAGAGACTGAAAAAGATGCAGACGATTCAATCAATGAGTGGCAAGATATCGATCTGGTAATAACGTGACATCGTGCTTTCACTCATTGCTAAGGAAGCCAAGTTAAGTAGCCTTTGAGTTTCCCAGAGGTTGCGGGTTGAATCGTTACTAGCTGCTCATACGCATCTTCTTGCTCCTCCTGATGGCTCCCTTCTCGTGTAGGTTGCCGGCTGGGATAGTGTCCATTCCCCATGTGAGGTAGTGAGGGAACTCTAAAGGTTTTACAAACTTGCTCAGAAACCCAAGTGGAAAGCTTCGTAAGGAGAAACAGCTTATTGGTAACTTTAGTCAGACTAACTGCAGACTTTTTACAACCAATGAACTTAACTGGGTTATTAGTATAATTGTCTACAAATGAAATTATTTTGTAGGATGAGCTGGAAACTCTGGAGAGCAACCTCTTAACCCAGCAGAATTCACTGAAATCTCAAAAACAGCAGCAAGAGCGGGTGGCCGCTACTGTGACAGGGCAGATGTTCTTGGAAAGCCAGGTGGGTGTACAGCTGGGGCCTCCTTGAACAACACCTGCCATGTCTCTACTGAATCAGAACCCCCCCCACGAGGGAGCGTGCACCGAATGACGCGTTTAGGCACGGCCCCCGCTTCCGGGGTGCTGTCCCCACTTCCAGGGGGAGGCCAGGTCCCGCTGCTCAGCAGGGCTCATGGTGTGTCTCACTCTTCAGGAACTGCTCCGCCTGTTCGGCATCCCCTACATCGAGGCTCCCATGGAAGCAGAGGCTCAGTGCGCCATCCTGGATCTGACCGACCAGACTTCCGGGACCATCACCGACGACAGTGATATTTGGCTGTTCGGGGCGCGACACGTTTACAAAAACTTCTTCAATAAAAACAAGTTTGTAGAATATTACCAGTATGTGGACTTTCACAACCAATTAGGTAAGACGTTAGAATAACATTACTTTTTGAAATTTACCGTAGGAATTTATATTATGAATTCTTTCTTTCCAAGAGACTAGTTGGTATATTGATAGAAATGGTAGGGGAGACCACATTCGATCCCTGGATCGGAAAGATCCCCTGGAGAAGGAAATGACAACCCACTCCAGTGTTCTTGCCTGGAGTATGCCATGAACAGAGGAACCCGGAGGGCTACAGTCTATGGAGTTGCAAAGAGTTGGACACGACTGAGTGGCTAACCCTTTCACATACATGTTTTCATATGATGGCCTTTTGCTTCTGAAGAATAGGATTGTATTGCTTTATTTCAGTTGCACTGGGTCTTCGCGGAAAGCTGAGTGCAGGCTTCTCTAGTTACGGTGACCGGCGGCTTGGGCTTCTCATCGCGGCTGCTTCTCTTACTGTGAGCACGGGCTCTAGGTGCACGGGCTTCAGTAGTGGTGGCTCCTGGGCTTAGTTGCTGTGCAGCATGTGAGATCGTCCCAGACCAGGGATCAAATCCATGTCCCCTGCACTGACAGGCAGGTTCTTATCCACCATACTACCAGGGAAATCCAGAATAGGATTTTAAATTCAAAATGAAGAAATTAAAGCCCTCCTCATGTTTAGATGTTTTCTGCAGTTTCAGTCAGCAGACCTGGTTACACTTGATTGGTTACCTGCACTCTCCAGAGTAAACCAGAGGTGGCAAAGAGGGAAGGCAGGTGTGAGTCACTCCTGCCGAATCATGAGCCTCAGGGTCCTGTATTATTTATGGCAGTGATCCCTCATCCTCCCATTCCTTCAGCAAATACACACTGAGTGATTCCTATATGCCAGTTGTTGTTCTTGGCATTGAGAAGTGGGGAAACAGTAGAGAATAAAACAGTCCAGCAGGAGACACAGATGATAAAAAAAGCACATAAATCATAATTTGACAGCAGTGTGAGCCAGATAGAAAAATAAAGCAACAAAAGAGAGGTGAGAGTGTCCTGCAGTCACAGGAAGTGTGTGTTCTTTGTGGTCAAACAAGGCTTCTAATGGTACCTTGGTGGCTGGAGCTAAAGGAGAGAGGAAGCAAGAGCTACAGGTACCTTGGGGTGAGCATGTCAGGCAGAGAGGCTGGCATGTGCAAAGGCCCTGAGGCAGAAAGAAGCCTGCTTGGCGTGTTCTAGAGAAGCATGGAGGTGGTTTTGGGCTGAATTGTGTCTTGATTATGTGTGGCTGTGGTTCAGAGGAGAGGTCTCGTGGAGAGAGCTGCATTTGGGGGTCACAGGGGCATTGAAAACTGTGAGGATGGATGAAACTTTAAAAATCCTAACGCAATGTCATTTACAAAAAAGAATCCTATTTCAAATAATGAAACAGATATCTTTGGACATTGGATGAGGATATACATACCTGTGTATTATCGTTAGTAAAATAGTTACAAATCTTATGTAATAAATGTTTATAAAACAAAATAAAAGATGTAAAAATATGTAATAATTTTTACTCTTACAGGATTGGACCGGAACAAATTAATAAATTTGGCCTATTTGCTTGGAAGTGATTATACAGAAGGAATACCAACTGTGGGTTGTGTTACTGCCATGGAAATTCTCAACGAATTCCCTGGACACGGCCTGGAACCGCTCCAAAAGTTCTCGTAAGTCCTTTCTTAATTTCTTTAGTTCAGGTGTTTATATATAAACACCCAAATTAAACATGACTGTTATTTACATCCTAAACTGTCACAGATCATTCTTCATTGGAAAGTAGGAGGTGGTAATGGTTGGGGTACTAAAGTTTGTTTTCCCTTTTCTAGAGTGTGAGGAAATCAGAGAAAATTCTGTTTAGGTTATATTTTTTATCTGAGCTAAAGGATACGTAGCCAGTCCTGTAGGATTTCCTGGGAGTGTAGAAGTTACCATTTCATTCATTCACATATTTTTTGAGTAGCCAGTGTGCTGGGCTGGAATAGGAAAGATGGCCGAGTCACAGGCTGTGTGCTTAGGAGCTGCCGCGCGCTGGGGTTAGGGGAAGCGTGCGTGTACTGGTACTTCTGTGTCTGAGCGTGCCGAGGGAGATCAGCCAGACCGGGGAGTGGGAATATGTGCCTTAGCTCATAGCTGGCAGATAGAAAAGGGCATGGAAAGGGTGAAGAGCAGAAAGACAGAGTGTTGCCTTGCTTTCTTCTCTGCTTTCCCTTCTACCCAGACCCTGGCTGATCACTCCCCTCTAAAGCAGAGCTACTCTGAGTTTACAGGCTGAATTCAGCCCCGCTGTGTTTGGTTTAACCTACAAAGTATGTTCTTCTTTCATTTGGAGTTGGCTATCAACATTAAAATTGGGGGAGATTTCACAGAAAATTTTTGAGGAAGGGAAATGAGACCTGAAAGTGCTGAGTCCAGATTCCCAAATAGTCCCAAAGCAGAGAAGAGCAATTCCACTCCACTGGGTTGGTCAGGGCACGAACCCTTCAGTTTTATCACAGTCGCTGCCACTCCCTGTTGTCCCCCTGGAGCTCACCTGATGGACAGGTAATCATGGCCGTCTTTCATGTATGTGTTAAGTGCCTGGGCGGCTTGCTTTAAGGAGGGGTGATCCTTTTGGTTTGATGAGTTTGCTGTGCCGCTCTTCCTAGTGGCAGTCGTGATTACTGTGTCGAAGATGAAAATTCACAGGCCAGTAGGGGAGACATAGAAGTATTCTCCCATTGCCCTCTTGGACAGTATTATGGAACTGATGAAGATAGTTCTTTTTTTTTTTTTTTTCTTTTCGCATTTTGATCCTGCACAAAGATTGTCGTTGGTCTTTCTTAGCACTAGAGGGCACTGCTGCCTTGGTGAGGGGCAGCACTGGCGGAGACCAAGTCTGTCAGTTCCTAGGACTCAGTATTGAAGCAGTGATTGTGGGTTTTTTAGGTTCCATTGAATGAATGTATTGGAAAGGGTTATATTTACGTTTTTTCACTTTCATGCCGTTTATTTATCCTAACTGGATAAAATTTTCTGGCTGTTGGCTGCATTACAAACGACCTTAAATCTCAGTGACTTCACATAGCAATAGTCACAGATTTTGCTCATGAATCCGCAGTTTGATCAGGCTGCATGGGGATGTCTTGCCTTGTTCCAGGGGGTCAGGGGCACCTGAGCGGGGCTGGGGGGCCACTTGAGATGGCCCGCTCCTAGCTGGCGAGTGGAGCTGTCAGCAGAGCTCAGCCAGCAGTGTGGACCGCAGGCCTGGACCCTCTCCATTGGACCCCCTCACAGCATGTCGGCAGCTTTCAAGGCAAACAGTCTAAGAGACAAAAAGTGGAGACTGCAGTCTCTGAAGGCCCGACAGAGTCACTTCCTTGGCCACAGAGCCCGCCCGGCTCAAGGGGAGGAACGTGGAACCCTGCTTCTTGTTGGGTGGAAGGTCCAACATGGGCTTTAACCCACCACAGTGATTTGTACTCACAATGGAAAAATTGAATAAGGAATAAAACATAAAGAAAATTAATAGCTGTATCCTCACTTAGGACATTGCCTAGCACAGGATAAAAGAATAGCTGTTAGTGTTTTTTATTATTATAAATACTCCTATGTACTTTTTTTCTTTCTCCACATATATGTATTTTTCCTAGTGTTGGGATCATATTTGATGTAGAGTTGTATTCTGCATTTTTAAAATTTAACAGTCTTCATGGTGTTTTTACATATTATTAAATATTTTTGGGTTCCTTATTGTAGTTGACTTGAAGTAAATAATACAGATACATTACTTCAACTTGAGCTTTCCTGGTGGCTCAGCTGGTAAAGAATCCGCCTGCCAATGATGGAGATGCAAGAGACGCAGGTTCGAACCCTGGGTTGGGAAGATCCCCTGGAGAAGGAAATGGCGACCCACTCCAGTATTCTTGCCTGGAAAATTCCATGGACAGAGGAGCCTGGTGGGCTGAAGATCATGGGATTGCACAGTCAGACACGACCGAGCACACACATGCACACACATTATTTCATTTTATCACTTGGGAAAGAGACAGAGGAGTTGTGGCTAAACTTTAAGTTTAGCTCTTTGTCTGCGGTGCATCAGCTACAGGGTCTCACTGCTTCGTGAAGACTGGTTTCCTTTGCCTTGTAGAGAGTGGTGGCACGAAGCCCAGGAGAATAAGAAGATAAGGCCAAATCCATATGACACCAAAGTGAAAAAAAAGTTGCGCAAGTTGCAACTCACGCCTGGCTTCCCTAACCCAGCTGTGGCGGCCGCTTACCTCAAGCCTGTGGTGGACGAGTCCAAGGGGTCGTTTCTGTGGGGCAAACCCGACCTCGACAAGATCAGAGAGTATCCTTTCCCTTCCGCAGACACAGGGAGCATCAAGGCAAATGTGTGTGTTGGTTTAAAACCTACGAAATGTGAACTTGGATCACTTTTTTCTTAATATTGCTTTAGCTAAGATGCTCCTTTCCGTTCCTTCTCTCGTCAATGTTTTTTGTGG
Organism: Okapia johnstoni; assembly: GCA_024291935.2. Lineage (NCBI taxonomy): Eukaryota > Metazoa > Chordata > Mammalia > Artiodactyla > Giraffidae > Okapia > Okapia johnstoni. The sequence goes on along the minus strand of CM044321.1, from coordinate 7,498,738 downwards.
TAAAATGCACATAACCTAAAACGTTACCATTTTAACCATCTTTAAGTGTGCTGTTCAGCGATTATGAAATACTTTCACATTATTGTGTACTGTTGTCACCATTCACCCCCATATTCTTCTCATCTTCTGAAACTAAAACTCTGTACCTATTCAACACTAGCCCCCCCCCCCATCCCCGCCCATCACCGTCTGCATTCTGTCTTTGTGACTTGGACCACGTCATGTATGTTCATCATGTAAGTTACACCATACTGTATAGATCTCTTCGTGACTGGCTTATTTCCCTTAGCATAATATCCTCAAGGTTCAGCTACTTGTAGCATGTGGCAGACTCTTCTTCCTTTTTCAGGCTGAATACTGTTCCATTGTATGTAATATCACATTCTGTTTATCCATCTGTTGATGGACACTTGGGTCCGTTCCACGTTTTAGTTATTGTGAATCATCTCTTTAGTTTTAAGAAGGATCTTTATTTGAAATAGTGATAAGCAATCATATTTAAGTGTTTATTCTGAAAGAATAGAAAAGATGATTAGCTTTGTTCTTTTTATTACTGTGCCTTTCTGCATACTTAAATAATCACTTGGACAGATGTTTTCAAGTTTGCAGTAGTATTAATCTAACTGCATCTTTTTCTCTCAAAGAATTATATATGATATCAGAAATTTGTTTTTATCCTAGATTAGCCTTTTTTTCACAGTCACTAGTCTTGGATGTCCTAAAACGAGAGCTGGATATCTTTTATCTTAGAGGATATTTGTAAGAACATACTGCCATTATGTTGGAGTAATTTGTTATCTTCTTTTACCATTTTAATCTTTATAAACATGAAAATCTTTGGCGATATGGGCAGTGGAGTCAAGGGTGGGTTGTTTGGACCTTTTTACTTATCACCTGTAGATATCTTTAAAAACAGTATAAGTCTTAACTGCCTGCATATTTTGTCAGCGGTATTTTGGCTGGAACAGGACGAAGACAGATGAATCTCTGTTTCCTGTATTAAAGCAACTGAATGTCCATCAGGTAATTGTGACAGCTCTTTTCCTAAGTTCAGGACAGAGAATACAGTTAGGAAGGCTGTGAGGGCCAGCTGTTAAAGACCTGTTACTTTTACTTTGTGGGGTTTCCCTAGTGGCTCAGACAGTAAGGAATCTGCCTGCAATACAGGAGACCTGGGTTTGATCCTTAGGTCAGGAAGTTGCCCTGGTGAGGAAAATGGCTACCCATTCCAGCATTCTTGCCTGGAGAATTCCATGGACAGAGGAGCCTGGCAGGCTACAGTCCATGGGGTTGCAAAGAGTCAGGCATGACTAAGCGACTGTAAAAAGAGGCCTCCGTATGGCCCTGAGTTCCCTTAGGTAGGTAACAGCATCTTGTTTTATCCACGAGTGTGTTCCTACCCACATAGCATCCTCCTCTCACCCCAGAGACAGCCCACAAAATGTGTATACAGGTAAATCATTCTGCAGAATTCAGACCAAATCCTGCAGGATACATGTTCAAATTGATCCTTTTCAGTTAGGTTGGGTTAATCTTGAAAAAAGAAAACAGAAAGCTGAAGTAGACCACCTTTCCAGGAAGTTTCGTGTTGTTTGTTTGATGACTTTCTGTATTGGACACCTTGTATGCCTACCAACAAGGAAAGCTAGTTGGCTTAGTGACTGATTACTGCTTAATTTCAGATAAATTTTGTTGTAATACTGTTCTCCCTTTTCATTGTAGAAAATACAAGTTTTATTTCTCTGAAATTAGAAAGTGAAAAAAATGAATTAAAATTACTCGCTGTTTGCTTCCTCCAACATAGATGTTAACATTTAGGTCTGTTTTCTCTTATTTTCCCCCTCCTTCCCACATACATTTGTTATCAGACACAATTGCAATTTGATATAAATAATCCCCCCATTCACTGGTTAGGGTAAGTATTTTTTTGTGTGTGTTTTGCATAGCTTTCATTTCAAATGACCAGAGAATACATCATTTCGTCAAAGAGATTTAACTTAATTGGTTTACTTCCCGTAGTGGACCTTGAATTTTCAGGTTTTTGTATGTAATGCTGTGATGAACATCAGGCATATAACTTTTCTCAAACAGCTATATTTAAGGAATGACTTCCTGAAAGTGGATTTTTAGAACAAAAGTCAAGAATATTTCTAACAACTCCTAATATATAATACTGTGAAGTTGCTTCCTAAAGGTATCATGATGACAGTGTTTTTAAAAGGAAACAGTAGAATTTAGAAATAGACCCTATGAAATCGTGTTGGTATAAAGGAAGATGATTTTGTCCCTGAAAAATATTTAACTCTTTGAATGCTGATGAAGGGATTTCTTACTTGATATGTGGGCAAAAGGATTAGTTGACAGAGGTGGTACTTTCAAGTATGATCTTGAAAGTAGAATTTACTGCCAGCATTCATTTGGGAGAGATGGACTTGTTCTTTTTGCATTCTCTTCCCTTTTTAAAAAAATTTATTTATTTTTAATTGGAGGATAATTGCTTTACAATGTTATGTTGGGTTTTTGCCATACATCAACATAAATCAGCCATAGGCTTACTCTTTTGAGAGAGAATGAAGTAGTATTTTCTGAAGGAGTCATCCAATGCCACTAATCATAAGGTGGAATTCTTTGATTTGCTTTGGAAAGTTTACTCCCTTGTTTGATCGATTATTATTTTATTTCATTTTTTTAGACACAGCTCCGAATTGATTCTTTCTTTAGATTAGCCCAACAGGAGAAACAGGAGGCTAAGGGTATTAAGAGCCAGAGACTTAACAGAGCTGTGACATGTATGCTGCGAAAAGAAAGAGAAGAAGTAGCCAGTGAAATAGAAGCAGCTTCTGTTGCCATGGAGAAAGAGTCTGAGTTCCTTGATGAGGCAAAAGGAAAAACCCAGAAGAGAGGCACAGCAAATAGATGGAAAGAGCCATCTAGCCCGAAAAGAAAGAGGCTTTCAGATTCTAAAGGAGGGAATGAAAGTGGTGGGTTTTTGGGGGAGGCCTACCTCTCTCAGTCGTCCGATGCCTCTTCAAGTGAGGATACGGAGTACTTCTCTGCGATGCGCGCACAAAGGGGGAAAGCCCCCGGGGCGTCCAGAGCCCGCTTGTCGGATGCACAGACCACCGCACATGCGCAGCCTGCTTCCCGGAGAGCCGGCGGGACCGCCGCGAGCAGCTCCAGCAGCTCCAGCGACGATGACGACGATGGGGGGAGGGCGAAGCCCGTCCTGGTGACCGCCAGGCCTGTGTTTGGGAAGAAAAAGCGGAGACGGAGAAGCACGAGAGGAAGGAAGCAGAAAACCTAAATGCCCATGCAGTCTGTGTAATTGGGTACAGCTTAACGTTTTGTGATGAATTTGTTGTGGGGAAATAATAAAATTCAAAGTATTTGCACAGTCTTTGTTATGTGGTTTTTAAAAATACGGATGTTAAGCTAGACAGTTATTTCTTTTAATATGTTACCTTTTTCTAGTGTTTTCTGCTTCATTGAACGTTTCGTTGTATCTACAGGCCTCGTCTGTTCCTGTTTCTAGTATTATGCAGTGTCGCTGCTTTCTAACATTAAAAAGGGAAAATGTTGTAAGTACTGTTGATCAGTGCTTACTCTCAGTGTACGTTCCCTCTGACTTTCCGACCTAGATGAGAATAAAATGTGTTTATCTTTATATCCGTTTCATTTATGTAAGCATTATGTATGTGCATGCATGCTAAGTCACTTTAGTCATGTCCGACTCTTTGCGACCCTGGACTGTAGCCTGCCAGGCTCCCCCATCCATGAGATTCTCCAGGCAAGAATACTGGAGTGGGTTGCCATACCCTCCTCCAGAGGATCTTCCCAACCCAGGGATGGAACCTGCGTCTCTTACGTCTCTTGGATTGGGAGGTGGGTTCTTTACCACCAGCATCACCTGGGAAACCCATTATATAAGTATCTTTATGTTTATATTTGCATTCATTTATATTTACATTCCAGCATAGCTTCTCAAATACTTGGACTACAGCTGCTGCATTTCTTTGCTCATTCTTTCTTTCTAATTTGAAATACATCATCTGCTTCAGCCTTCTCTAGAAGCTTTCTTCTAAAATCAACACTGACTTCCACATAAACAAAATAAAATCTTTTCTTTTTTGTGTGTGTGATTTTTTTAAATTAATTGTTTTTATTAAAGGATAATTGCTTTACAGAATTTTGTTGTTTTCTGTCAAACATCAACATGAATGAGCCATATACATATATCTCCTCCCTTTTGAACCTCCCTCCCATCTCCCTCCCCATCCCCCCCCCCCCCCCCAGGTTGATACAGAGACCCTGTTTGATTTCCCTGAGTCATACAGCAAATTCCTGTTGACTATCTGTTTTACATATGGTAATGTAAGTTTCCATGTTACTCTTTCCATACATCTCACCCTCTTGTCCCCTCTCCCCATGTCCATAAGTCTATTCTCTATGTCTGTTTCTCCACTGCTGCGCTGTAAATAAATTCTTCAGTACCATTTTTCTAGATTCCAAAATCTTAATGCTGCTTTTCTCTGGAGGTATTTTAAATAGAACAGTTTTGGGGAAGGGTTGGGAAGAGGGACATTAACTTTTTCATGTTACTCTCTCATTTCTCCAAGCTACTTAAAATTGAGAGCTTTCTGCATATGTGTTTGTAGGTAGAATAGCCGTAGTTTTGCTAAAATTAATTTTGTTGCCTTGATAACTTATATTTGTCCTGCACTGCAGTAGCTGGAGTGAAGGCTAAGTTGCTGTAACCAAGACGTGTTCATATACCGTGTGAACCACTGTTTCCCTGGTGGCTCAGATGGTAAAGAGCCTGCCTGCAATGCAGGAGACCCAGGTCTGATCCCTAGGTTGGAAGATTCCATGGAGAAAGAAATGGCAACCCACTCCAGTATTCTTGCCTGGAGAAGCCCATGGACTGAGGAGCTTGGTGGACTACTTTCCATGGGGTCTCAGAGAGTTGGATACAACTGAGCAACTAACAGTTCTACTTTCAAGTAAGCTGAGACACCACCTCTTCCTCAGCAGTCAGGCCAGTCTGGGCTGGTAAGGCAGGTAAGCACCTTGAGGTCATGCAGGGTCCAGGTTCGGCCGTCCCTTGGGTACTGCTGCTTCAGCGGTCTAAACCGGTCACGGCTGTATCTGCAGTTCAACCTCCTCAAAGAGGAAAGAACCATACTCCTGGGTGAGCAGGATGTCTTATGTTAAAGGTGACTAGAAAAATCACTTCCGTTCACATCCTGTTCAACTGGACTGACCATATTCTTCAGTGTATAATCGACATACTTAGAAATGTAATCTCTACCTGGGTTGTGTATCCAGAAGGAGGAAAAATGGATATTCAGAACCATTAGTAGAAGACCTAAATATGCTTGCAAAAAGCCTGTTTACTCAATCCATATACTAATAAAGATGTGTGCATGCTCAATTTGTACTTGACTCTTTGTGACCCCATGGACTGTGGCCCGCCAGGCTCCTCTGTCCATGGCATTCTCCAGGCAAGAATACTGGAGTGGGTTTCCATTTCCTTCTCTAGGGGATCTTCCCAACCCAGGGATTGAACCCACGTCTCCTGTGTCTCCTGTATTGGCAGGCAGATTCTTGACCACTGAGCCCCTGGGAAGCCCCAATGCCAGTAAAGATAGAAATCTGGAGGGGAGGGGGGAAGCACCATTATTATCTTATGCCATAAGTACAGTATTTACAGACAATTTGAGATATCCTTTTTTCCCCTCTAAACCCTGTGACCAAGGTAGATCCTTTATAAGGGAAGAAACAAGTTTCAAGATGTTATTATAACTGACTTTACCAAATTCACCCATCTACTAGGAAAACATTGTGACCTGAACCCGAATCTTCTAATTCAGAATTCAGGGTGTTCTTTTACCTATAAAATAGGTTACCTATTAAGACAAGCAGCAGCATTGCAAGTTTATCATTTTTCAAAGCAAGTTGGGATACCTGTAACTTATTTAGCATGGTGACCATCCTATACTTTTTTGGTAAATTTATATTTCAACATCAATCTTTTCTTTAGCTTTCTCTACATTTGCTGTAAACCTACTATAGAGCTTTTTATTTCATTTTTTCTATTTGATTCACTTTTACAGATTTAAGTTCTCTGGTGTAATTCTTTTCATCTGTTTTTTGTAATATGTTAATCACAGTTACTTGAAAGTCTGTGTCAAACAATCCTGGTATCTAGGTTACCTGTGGGTTTGTTTCTGTTGTCTGTTTCTTGGTATGACTAGTAAACTTTGATTGAATGCTGGACATTATGTATAAAAAATTGTAGATGTTGTGAGTCCCCTCTGGAGAGGATTCCAGAAGATATTCTGGTGAGAAGCAGAGGAGAAGGTCATCTTACTTTAACCAGGACTGAGTGGATTCAGGGCTGGTTTACAGTTTGTCAGACTCCATCTCCTAGTTTTCCTTCATCCCTGAAAAGTAGTTTTCCACAGGTACCAAGTGAGATATTTCTTCTTTTGAATTTTGTTCTATTTTTAGCCACTTTATGCTTGGAAAATTAGCCTCTTGCCTTAAACATCTTCCTAAGCAAATAATCTTGAGTAAAGAGTCAGTGCTGTGTTGCTATAAGCTACTTAGAGCTGGAGGCAGAAGTCTCTCCGTACTTTTTTTCCCCAAAACAGTTCAATATAACCAAGATAATCATTGTCATCGTGTCTGTTCAGATGATTTAGAGATTCTTCCTCTCAGGAAATCCAAGAAACAGGTTTCTTGATCTTTTAAATAACTTGTGGGAATGGAGTATTACTCAGCCATAAAAAGGAACACATTTGAGTCAGTTCTAATGAGGTGGATGAACCTAGAGCCTATTATACAGAGTGAAGTACATCAGAAAGAGAAAGATAAATATTATATACTAACACATATATATAGAATCTAGAAAGATGATACTGATGAATTTATTTGCAAGGCAGCAATGGAGAAACAACAGATTTATGGGCGCGGGGAGAGGGGAGGAGAGGGTGAGATTTATGGAGAGAGTACCATAGAAACTTACATTACCATATGTAAAATAGATATCCAACTGGAATTTGCTGTATGTCTCAGGGAACTCAGACAAGAGAGGGGTGGGATGGTGCGGGAGATGAGAGGGAGGTTCAAGAGGGAGGGGACATATGTTTCCCTGTGGCTGATTCATGTTGATGTTTGACAGAAAACAACAAAATTCTGTAAAGCAATTATCCTTCAATTAAAAAATAAACTAAAAACTTGTGGGAAAAGACAGGTGGTTTTTATTCACCAAATAATTCTTCATTCTTGTTTTAAAAAGATCCAAAAAGAATAAAAAAAATGAGCATGTCCTCTGCCCAGGATTAACTGCCTGTGAATAATTGTTTTCATCATTCAAGATTTTGCCGTTTCCAGAATGTTTTTTTTGTCTACCATATTCATCTCATAGATATTATGTGCCTTTTATATCTCTATTTTATAGATGAGGAAGCCAAGAAACACGCTTAGTCAGTGCTTAAAATCACAGGCCAATTATTGACAGAAGTGACTAAAATCAGGCTCCCAGGCCACTAGTCCTGTCCTGTCCACTGTCGTGAGCTCCATCCATCATATGTGAAGTATTTCTTAGAAGCTGTACCGGCACTCCTAAGTTTTAACTTGACAATATTGCTGGGGGTTTCATTACCTGTTAATAACTTCTTATTCAGGCTGTTTCCTGCGGTCGCAGGAGTTAATACAAACTCTGAGATGCAGCCCTACATGCACGTGAGCAGGTGTACAGGCCTGCCTCTTCACTCCCAGTAGGAAGGAACTGTGGTAACCTAATCCCTGCGGTCAGAGTGCTGCAGCACACGCTCTCCCAAACCTTCTGGGGCAGTTGTCTGATGCTAAAAATGGCCTTTGCACCCGGACAAGGTTACATGGAAAGCATGCGGCCTCTGTTTCACAGGACATCAGAGCTGGGGACGCTTAAATAACTCTTGGCATCCAAGTGAAAATTATCAGTTGGCCCAAATCGCCTTCACTCATTTGCAGGAGGAGTTGATACCTTCCCGCTGGCTCCTGCTCTAGGCACGAGACGCCCACATGGAATGTGCCTACTTACTCTCTCCGACCCCTTATTTGTGGACGTCCCAGCCTCGCTGCTGAATCTCAAGAGGCTGTGCAGATGCAGCTGTCAGGCTTAGACCTGCTGCCAGCGCGTACAGTAGTCAACTGCCCTGCTTGGGTGCTTGCCTTTCGGGCACCATCAGAGGGTCTCAGCAGCAAAGACAAAGTTGTGGATGATCCTTTTTAACCTTCCAGAAACTCAGCTAACTCGTGTACATAGGTATGTCCAGACTTCACATTTAATAAATGGTTGACCTGCAGGCAGACAGGTGTCGTAAAGACTGCGTCCCTTTAATGGAAGAGAAACTAAATTGGAAACAAACCGGGTGACCACTTTTGCTATTGTTTAGCCATGTGACCTCAGGGGCATAATATAACCTTTGATTTTCCTCCTTTGTAAACTGTAAGGAAAACTGTCTTCTAATGTACTGGGGCATATTTTAAAGAAGACGTGGTGGCTGTGAAATGTGTTTTAGGAGCCTGAGAGGAAAGGAGTGAATGTTAATTCATGGTAGTAAAGTGATTATTAAAGGATTCAAAAACTGATGCTTAGAATGTCAAATTATTGTTTTCCAAAGTTGGAACTATAGCTTATTTAAGCTCATTGATTCACAAGATACGCTTTGTTTGAGAGGCATACAATAGTTGAATTTCTTTCCAATTAAATATCTTTGCTGAGATGGTCTGGCTTTTTTTTTTTTTTTTAAAGAAGTAGCTACTCAAAAAAGAAACTGTTTGGTGGTTGGGCTATTTGACCTTGGGTACAGGCTGATGGCCACAGGTGACACAACATTTTTCATCTGTTGCTATGTAGGAAGGTTTGTTTTGGATTAATGCTATGATGTTCACTACACTGAGTGGAACCGTTTCTCTCCCAATGTTTTCACCACGTCTTAAGTTTTAGGATTGCTCTCTGACTAGTTGGTATGAAGATGAGGGCTTTACTTGTGATAGCTGAGGTGGCTCTGGTGGAGAATGTGTTTTCTTCCAAGAACTTCTAAAATTTCTGACTCTGAATTTTAGTTGGTACTAGATAGATTGTGTTTTCATGCTCTTTTTAAAAACCATGATTTCTTAATAAGATATTTTAATATGATTTTCTCTACTGTATTTGATGTTAAATTTTATTAGGTAACTATGAGAGCACTTAAAGCACATTTTTAATTAATTATTACCACTTGATATCTTAATGTATTATTTGTCTAGTTTTCAAGAAATGATCAAGAAAGCATCAGTATATCGCCATCCATTAACTAATCACCTAATGGATCCAGAGGTTCAAAAAGGTAAGTTATTTTATGTTTCTTTATGTAATTTGACCAAGTCTAAGAAGATAAAACAACTAACAGAATATAAATGCTAACCTTTACTTACATTCTCTGATGTAAAGAAAGCTAGGACTTTTATCAATTGCATATATATCTGTGCTTGTGTTTGCTAACCTGTGACTATCTCTAAGAATGTTTATTGTCTCCTGCTATAGCTGTGGGCCTGATGATACGTTAGAGATAATTCTGGCAGGTAATAAATCAAGTATATAGACTTGCTGGGTATTTAGATTTTTTTTTTTAATCTGCAAAAGGGGAATAAAAATTTTCCCCAGATGCTATATGCTAAATACATGATTGTGATTTCTTAGTTATATCTTTTCAGATATAAGAAAGATAAAGAGAGATAAAAATAGTCCTATGGTTTTTACAGTTGCTTTCATGAAAGTTGATTTTAGACTATAAAATATTTCTAGCCTGTGTTTATGGTCCCTCTGATGTATTAATTAGAGGCAAACACATAGTGCAATTTGACCTCTTTTGATCTCTTGTGGTAAGGAGAAGTTAAAGTCAAGTTCTACTACCAGTGGAGTTATTTGGATTTGAGCCACTGTTTTTTTTAACATCATCCTAAATATCAAGAATGACTTTTCGTAGGCCATGTAATATAACTGTTCCCATTGTCTTGAGATAAAAAGTGCAGATAAGGACTTCCCTGGTGGTCCAGTGCTAAGACTCCACACTGACAACGCAGGGCCCCAGGTTCGATCCCCGGTCAGGGAACTAGATCCCATGTGCTGCCACTGAAGATTCCACATGCCGCAGCTAGAAGCTCCTGCCTGCTGAAACTAAAGACCCTGCATGCAGCAATGAAAATCAAAGATCCTGCATGCAGCAACTAAGACCCAGTGCAGTCAAAAATAAATACAAATTAAAAAGTGCGGGCATATGCTCTTGACATAGACTAGAAGAATTATTACCTTATTTCTGTAGAGCAGTTGTACAAACTTAATTATCTAGATTTCTTTGTCTCTCTGTTTTATCGACACACTTTGGATATTTTCTAACGACTATAGTCCTGTTTTTTTCCTCCCCTTTTTAGGCATACCAGGTGGCCTCTACCTGGGTGAGCATCGTTAGGCCAAGAGAGCTGGGTGTATGCCCAGTGTTGGCAGGCTACATGGCTTAAACATGAATGGTTTAACTGCAGTAATTTTTGCAAATCTAAACACTTAAAGTCATAATCACTTTAGAGAATCTAACCATTTAGATGATTTGAATGAAGATGTGATTTCTCTGCAGTTTAGGAATAAAATCTCATCACTATCATTACCGTTAGTAACAAAGCTTGGTTTCCACTGTGCATATGGTAATTTGGCAAATTACAAAAGATATGGAAGAAATTCAAGGTAAGGTGCAGACAGAACTAATATGAAAATATTTTACAGCATGAACAAACACAGCCTATAACCATCATCCACGTAGCTGACTGAAGCTTTCAAAATACATTCACAGGCATGATGCTGAGGGGATTAAGAGTGTGCTGATGGGGCACAGTCACATGGCATTTTGTTGGGAAAGCTTTCAATAACCAGTAGAACACTCAGTTCTCAAGTAGTGAACGGTATTGGCTTTTCCTGATCTAGCTCTTTTATAGTTGGTTATCTTGTGCTTGGAAAGGATGGAGCAAGCCCATAGCCCAGTGCTTCTAACTCAACACTGGCCTGAAGATCCAAGAATTATAGGGTAACACTTAGTTATGCACAAAGTTAGGACTATAGTGAATGCTGAGAATTCTTCTGTCTTTGGTTTCTAAGGAGACATGGGTTCAATCCCTGGGTCAGGAAAATCCCCCAGAGAAAGAAATGGTAACTGACTCCAGTATTCTTGCCTGGGAAATCCCATGGACAGAGGAGCCTGGTGAACTGTAGTCCATGGGGTCGCAAGAGTCAGACATGACTTAGTGACTGAACAACAACAAATGGTTTCTAATGCTGCATTATAAGCTAAACCATCTAAAACCACATCCATGTCAACTGTGCCAAATCTCAGGTTGCCTACCCTTGTCAACAGCTACTCTCCAGCTATTAGCACAAGTAGCCACGTGTTATAAAGGGTGCTCTCAGGGTCCGTAGCCTTGGATCAGGTTCATTCTAACCCAAGGCTCCGTGATTCCTGTGCACAGTGACTCCCAAACCTGCCCTTGAAGCTGCCTACCTGATGTCCTCTGTTGTGCCTTGCGTTGGTTTGGTCCCTTCAAGAGGCAGATGCCAGGATGGGACTAAACATGCCTGAGATTTACAGGGGAGATGTTTGCGAAGAGCCTTCCCATCCCAGGTGGCACTAGTGGTAAAGAATGCCACCTGCCATTGCAGGAGACACGGGAGATGCGGGTTCAATCCCCAGGTTGGGAAGATCCTCTGGAGAAGGAAATGGACACCCACTCCAGTATTCTTGGCTGGAGAATCCCACAGACAGAGGAGCCTGGTGGGCTATAGTCATGGGGTGGCAAAGAGCTGGACACGACTGAGCGCAGTTCCCATCATAAGCAATACTGCCTTAATATAGGAAGAAGAAATTTTGAGTAATTCTATTGCTGTTTAAGAAACATACCAAACTGTATTCTGAGTTAATGTTAATATGCTAATTGGAGTACTATAGTACACAAAGTTACCAATGGGAGAATTATCTGTCAACATATTTCACGTGTTTAGAAAGTAATCTGGATAAATATCTGCTAGATAAGACTAATCAATGTTCCGCATATTGAATAATAACCCTTAAACATGGTAATCTGCCTCAGATATCTTCAAAACTCAGGGCTGAATGTCAAGTTTGAACATCACTTGTTGCCCTCCAGGGAGGGGTCTACCACTGCCTCACGAGCCCACAAAGTCACACTTGGCTCCTAGACCCAAGGCTTTCTGCCTCACTGCAGACTCGGCGTCTTTTGTCTAGATGATTAGGGCTTCCAATTCGCTTCTAACGTAGCCTCCGCTGCTGCCGCCAGAAGGAATTTCTCAAATATCAAATTCGACGGTGTCAGTTCTCATCCTCATGATTGTCATTGGCTTCTGCTCACCCTGTAGAAGAAAGGTCAGCACTGCCCTCGGGTCATCCCTGCCTGCCTCTTCCAGCTCGTTTTCCACACCAGCCTGTACACCAGCTCACGGTCCTCCCGGTTCACCGAGCCTGCCTCCACGTCCGGGCGGGGGCTGCGTCTGCCTCCCCTGACCTCCTGTCCTCCCTTCTCTGCCTGGCAGCCTTGGTCTTCCCTCTGCCGCAGCTCAGATGTCTCCTCCTGAGGCTGCTTCTCCTGATCCGGCCAAGCGACAGTGCTTCCCATCGCTTGTCACAAGTATTTATTTTATCCCACGTTGGTACTATTCCAGCAGCAGGCTCTGAGTACAACTAAATTTGGTTCTTTTTTTTTTTTCCCCCTACTTGCAACCTGAGCAGTCTCAGTAAAAAGTGAATTTTCTTTCTTTGGCAAATGTGTTGATAGTTATCATTTGAGCCACTTAATGAAAGTTACAACCTCTTGTATAACACAGGGAGCTCAGCCTGGTGCTCTGTGATGACCCAGGTGGGTGAGATTGGGGTGGGGTGGGAGGGAGGTGCAAGAGGGAGGGGATATATAGGTATATATACACACGTGTGTGCTAAGTCGCTCAGTCATGTCCGACTCTGTGGCCCTATGGACTTTGTGCCAGGCTCCTCTGTCCATGGGATTCTCCAGGCAAGAATATTGGAGTGGGTTGCCATTCTCTTCTCCAGGGGATCTTCCCGACCCAGGGATTGAACCCACGTCTCCCGTCTCTTGCATTGGAAGGAGGTTCTTTACCACTAGCGCCACCTGGGAAGCGCCCCCCCATATATACATATAAATGTATATATACACATACACACCTATATATATACTTAGAACTGATTCAGGTTGTTGTACAGCAGAAACTAACACAGCATTGTAAGGCAATTATCCTCCAATTAAAAAATACATTCTGGCAAAAAATAATTACAGCTTCTACATATTCTTGAAACAAAGCAGACATCCAGACAAAAAAAAATTTGTGAAAACAGCATAAGGGAATCAGCTTTAACATAAGGGCCTGAGAACTTGACATTGCTGAGCCTTTCAGAATTCTAGTTTTCAGGTTTGCCTGTGACCATTCACTAATCTGAAAATATCTTTAACATCTTTAAAAAAATTCTCTAGGTATTTCTAAGAAGCACATGACATTCATCTTTGAATAGAAGATTCTATTGAATGACAGTCTCTTTCATTTAGCTAAAGGGTTTTTACTTTAAATTTTGCTGACAGGTCTTCATGACAGCCCTCAAATGGAAGCTTAAATTCACTTGTCATAGCTGTTAGAGAATTTTTTTTTTCATGTATTTCTGTGATCTGACCCTTCCATCTATTATTGCTGTTATTGACCTTAAATGTATAATAGAGAAGAGTACAGACAGAACCTGCGTTTTTGAAGGCTTGTTGCAATGCAGCCTTGAAAGTCAATTCACTGTTGAATCTTCCTCTTAAGAAAATCATCATTGTAATGTGGCAGAATCTTGCTGATTTTTACGTTGTAATGGAAACCGCTTTAATTCCCCAGAGAACAAGAGCACTTGGTGGATTTTATTCATGATCAGCAAAGATTTAATAGCAGGAGAATGGTGTTAAGCCTTTATTGTATCAAAAGCATTAAGACAGATAAGCCTAAAATTGCAAGATAATTGTGATGGTTTCTTGATTATGTTTTATTTACAATTTGTTTCAATATTAACTTCACTAATAATAATACTCTAAGATTATAGTAGATAGCTTTATCTACAGGTATAGGACTTCCCTGGGGGCTCAGATGGTAAGGAATCTGCCTGCAATGCAGGAGACCTGGGTTCGAATCCTAGGTTGGGAAGATCCCATGGAGAAGGAAATGGCAACCCACTCTAGTATTCTTGCCTGGAGAATCCCATGGACAGAGGAGCCTGGTGGGCTATAGTCCATGGAGTTGCAAAGAGTTGGATGCAACTGAGTGACTAACACACACAGGTATAGATATCAGAAGTTTTCTGCTTTTCATGTAGGGAAGCCAAAATTCCACATATTGCGTATTTCCTGGTTTTAGTTATTTGTCCTGGGGCTGAGTGCTAGATTACAAGGAAGGAATATGTGTAGAAAATTGTTCTTCAGAAGTATAAGTTAGAATTCCACTGTATGATAATGCTATTAACTTTTGGAGAAAAGTGCTCTTTGCATCTTTCCTAAAAACCAAAGAATATCCACTAATTCATTGACCTTCTCAAGATTCAATCCCATAATCAACAAATAGCCAGACATACTCTTTGGGGACCTGTTCTTTGCGTATTATGTTTGGAGCATAGACTTCCTCCTTTTATTAGAACAAGGCAATGTTAGGGGCCCTGTAAAAGTGCAGCTTTTCCATTAGATTCCTGCCCAGTGGCTTTTGTCGTCAACCTTGAAACGGGTGGTGATATTGCTAAAACACTGAGTGCATGCTAGTGCATGCTAAACTGATTCGGTCATGTCCCACTCTTGGCATCCCTATGGACTGTACCCTGCCAGGCTCCTCTGTCCATGGAATTCTCCAGGCAAGAACACTGGAATGGGTAGCCATTTCTTTCTCCAGGGGATCTTCCCGACCCAGAGGTAGAACCTGTGTCTCTTATGTCTCCTGCATTGGCAGGTGGGTTCTTTACCACTAGTGCCGCTTGGGAAGCCCCTGTCTTTTAATTCAAATAAATAACTGTTCTTAAAATTGTGACCCCTGGGAGTTCCCTGGTGGTCCAGCGTTTAAGACTTGGTGATTTCACTGCCATGGGCTGGCTTCAATCCCTGGTCAGGAAACTAAAACCCTGTAAGTCTTGAGGTGAGGCCAAAATTTTTTTTTTTCTTTTACCTCAAAATCTTTAAATAGAAGTTAATGCTAAAAAACAGTAAAGTGTTTTTTTTTTTTTAATTTAATTGGCTGAACTGGGTCCAAGTTGCTGCTTGTGGGATCTAGCTTCCTGCCCAGGGATCGAACCCGGGCTAGGGATCGAACTCCTGCACTAGGAGCCCAGAATCTTGACCACTGGACCACCAGGGAAGTCCCTGAAGTCTTAAGATGGATGTAATTGTGTTTGTGTATTTGCTTTTAAAATCCCATGTATTACATCTGGACAAATCATTTTAAGTACCCAAATTCAGTATATTTTGATTTCATGCTATCGATTATGGAATATTTTTTTATGAGTGTCCCTTCCTATGGAATGACTGATATTCATATAGTCTTTAAATTCAAAGGAGAATACTGATATGAAACACTGTCAGTTAAATTTTCTTCAGCCTGACAGTGTTTGCTATAGGATATGTGGTCATCCTAGGCGCATAACTGATGTCAAATGACCGTGCACAGCGGTAGAATTGTGTTCTTTCAGGGTGCATATGCAGTTAATCCCTGGGTAAAGAATCTGCCTGCAATGCAGGAGACCCAGGAGTCTTGGATTCGATCCCTGGGTTGGGAAGATCCCCTGGAGAGGAAATGGCAACCCACTCTGGTATTTATGCCTGGGAAATGCCATAGACAGAGGAGCCTGGCAGGCTATAGTTCATGGGTCGCAAAGGGTCAGACACGACTGAATGACTAAACAACCACCACCACCACCACAACAGGCAATTAATAGTGGTTGTTGTTTCATGAAATCTCTTAGAAGATCCTTTAATTTGGGGGGTGTAAGTCATTTTTTTATTACATAATATATTCACATATGAATTTTTAATCTCAGTTCCTTATAGAAGTAAAAATGTGGTTGTTCTTGAAAAAAAAATGTCTAGCTCTATTTATTTACATTTGTTATTACACTGAGGCTGTTAGGACAACAGCGCTGATCTAGTCAGCTAAGCTCCAAGTGAAAGTGCAAAGTCACACTGAGGCTGTTAGGACAACAGCGCTGATCTAGTCAGCTAAGCTCCAAGTGAAAGTGCAAAGTCAGAGATGTCAGTGTGGTAGCGGTAAATACTCACCAGCAAAGTTTTTTGTATCAAAGATTGGAATCTTCGGGGGTGCTCCTGGGATTTCATGTGCTCTAACGTCTATTAATCCCCGGTACCTTAGGTGACTTGTCAAAGAAGTGCTGCATTTATAAGGAGTTTGCAAGGAGGCCCAAGCGGGCACATTCAACTAAAGGTCAAGGAAGCAATTAAAGTTCTCAGCTTTCCCCTAAAGAACTTCCGCAGCACTCTGCTGTCCCCCTAGCCTTCCATCTTAGCAAGGCAAGTGAATCTAGCAAAATGAAAGTTAAAGTTCAAATACAACGTTATTACCAATATTGCTTGGTTCCTGGAGCTCTTCCTGAATGTGAGTGCGTGCTGTTGTTTCAGGAGAAATACAGTGAAATATGTTAGAAGAGGTGTCCCTTGCTTAAGACTCTCCGTTTTTCACCGGTTTGTTTCTCTGCGTCTCTGCCAAGGTCAGTGTGAGTGCTGGTGGAGGGGGTGGGAGGGTGGCCCTGCCGTGGAATGCAGTGAGGAACGTGGTGAGGTTAGAGTCCTTCGGAGAGTGCTTGGTTCCGTCTGGGTCTGTTCAGGGATCACAGAATTCAGGACAGGAAATTATCTTGGCTCATGTTCCTGCTGGATTGTGGCCCCTGAGGGAATCTTCCAACGAGGGCAAACTGCATCTCCTTCTTGCCACCGTGCTCCCAGAATGCTACAGAATGATGTTACTGGAGCTCACAGGACAGAGTTTGGCAACTATTGGGTGGTTCAGAAAGTTCGTTCAAGATTTTCAATAAGATGCTATGGAAAAATCCGAGCAAACCTTTTGGCCAACTCAGTACATCTTCTCTTAGGACTCGAGGACTCAAGGCACCCTCTCACCCCCATTCTTGCCTCAATGCCATGGAGAAACTGCAGAATCTCCTGGGGCCTTCACGTACTCTTGAGCCCAGAATTTTTAAGACTGGTGCCAAACCCCTAATCTGTTTTTTTTTTTTTTTTACCTTTGCATGTTTCCCCGTTCCTAAAATTTGGGGACTTGTTTTAATGATAAAAGTTTGCTCGTTTTTGAGCAAAACTGCTTCCTTAATTTTAGGAAGAATAGATTTAAAAATTGCTGGTGTCAGATTTTAGTTTAGAGGTAGGGAGAATTGTGAATCATCAAACTTTCTAATTGCAGAACGGGCCGCTTGTGAAGGAACAACTTCACCCTCATTGGCAATATTCAAAGAGGCTGAACAAGCTGGGCGTGTTGTTCATCCCCAAAGGAACATGAGTTTCCTGGATGAGGTGCAAGCTGAGACCAAGAGGTGGCCATGGTGTTTTCCATCTGATGTTCAAGGATTGGATGACATTTGACTTTGGAGTGTCATATCTGTTTTGAAATTATGAATGATGGCAAGGTTGGAAAGTGTGATGGTTTTAACTTTTGAAATTTGGGAAATAAATTTCCCAAGAGAAACTTGTCTTCTTCTATGAAGACCAGAATGAGAAATTTTTGTACTTCCCCCAAATTTCTTGGAAATGTTTTTGTTTCCGTTTGTTTACTTACTTGTTTTTGGGTCTCAGGGCAGAGGTTTGAGCGAGTGATACACTTCATGTCACAGTACATGGGCATCATCTCAGCAAGACCCCCCTGTTGTATGTGTATCTGTCTGTATCTTGTCTCATTCATTCTTTTTACCCATTTCATACTTCCTTTCCTTTTCCAGCTTCTTTCTGGCCACCTTTCTAGTGTGTTTGATGTATGTCTTTGACAAATATTTTCACACATATCCACTTAAGGACTTGTGCAAAAATTTAGAAGAGGGAGCAGGATTGTTGGTTTATAGGATATTTATATATAAATTAACAAAATACCATGAGATTGCTCTCCAGAATGACTGCAACATTTTGTATTCTCACCAGTGAAACTTATCCGAAATTGTCGATGGTAAGATGTTATGAGTTGCCTCCAAAAAATAACATAAAATCAGTAATAATAATATAATACAAGTGTATATTGATGGATGGTATCAAATGTCTTTTGTCTGGATAAAGGCAGGTCACAAAGGATCTGCTACATTGAAATAACTGGAATTGTACTGTGAAGCCAATATGAATAGTAGAAATCTTAGATTCTATCGTCAGTCTTTCTTTTGTTCTAGATGAATAGATTGGTAGCCTTTATTTATTTATTTTTTTGATTGCTAGCCTTTAGAATATATTGCTTTTTAAAAGTCTATCAATTATTGTTTATTTCACATAGCATTGCAGAAACTAGCAGTGATTTCAACCTCAGTAAAAATCAGAAAGATACTGTCCCAATGTATGAAATGTCAGCTTCTGTTAAGAGCTGTTTTCAAATAGTTTATCTTACTATCATTACGTTGCAGCTAAAGTCAGTGACTGGTCAGAAGTAACTTAGAACAAGTGGAAATGCTGCATTTCCAGCAGATTCCTCTCCTTTGCCATGGTTTTACTGCCACAACCACAACCACTGCGTTTTTCTTTTCCTTTCAGAGAGCAGAGAAGATGACGATGACAGGACAGTGGTTGCAGAGATCATGCGGAGATGTTTTGTTCCAGCGTTTGTAACAACCATCCCCTGGGAGGGATTTCATTTCGTTGGTCATGAGATTCAGATCAATGAAGCCATGGATTGTTACGGCGCTGTTGTTTGGCCATCGGTATAATTTCGTACAAAATTTGCTACATTTCAATTATTCTTCATCCAATTTTGTTTATTATTATATACTGTTTGGAAGGAGAAGAGAGGTTCCATAGTTCTATCTTGTGACCTCAAGCAACAGTAAAATTTAGAAATCAAGAAATTGGGAAAATGCTTCCACCAATTCTATTTCTGACTTGTAGGGTTAATAAAGACGGTTGTTTACACATTCAGGTTTTGGTTACTATAGGTCACGAAAGTTTAGAGTGGTACACATTTTTATTTCTCATTTAACTGGGCTCTATTTGAGTTAAACAATTATAATGAAATCTGTATTAGTCTCAACATGCAGAATATTCTAAAAGGCCAACACGCATTCATCAATTGTCCTACAAAGGGTGCAGCCCCTTCTACTGTCTGCCCGAATCTTGAACATCTATTTCTTTAAAATGACTCTTATTATCAGAAGTTGCTTCCTTTTAAAGATAATCAAGCCTAGGTAGCTGAACTCTGTGTTCTTAGTTCTCTCCTCTCCCCAACAGTCCCAAAGACTTTCACTCCTAGATGTTGAACCTACTGGAGAATGTGCTTCTGTGGATGATTTTCTGTAGAGTGTGTATATATACATACACACGCTCACATGTGCATGCGTGCTCAGTTGCTTAGTTGTGTCTGACTGTTTGCAACCCCGTGGACTGTAACCCGCCAGGCTCCTCTGTCCATGGGATTTCCCAGGCAAGAATACTGGAGTGGGTTGCCATTTCCTCCTCCAGGGGATCCTCCCAACCCAGGGACCGAACCCGTATCTCCTATGTCTCCTGCACTGGCAGGCCGATTCTTCACACTGTGCCACCTGGGAAGCCCACGCTCACACGTGCTCATATACGTATTATAGCATTAGTGGGATATTTGTCTAATAGAGTTTAATATTGCTTTCTGTGATTACTTACTAAGCACTGTTTTTTCTTTTTTTGCATTTTCATAGGCCCTTGTTCTGTGCTATTTTCTGGAAACTAACGTAAAGCAGTATAACATGGTTGACAAAAATGTGATTGAAATTGGAGCTGGAACAGGGCTCGTCTCCATTGTGGCAAGTTTACTTGGTAAGTAGCTGCTTTAGATCAAGTGGGATCAGAGAATCGAATAATCTGATATCATTAGTTGCTTTTGCTATCCATTTACTGTGCCTGGAGAATTCCATGGACTGTATAGTCCATGGGGTCGCAAAGAGTCGGACACGACTGAGCGACTTGCACTTTCATTTTACTATAACCTGGGCCTATTTTTTTTGTTTAATATAAATGATAGTTTATTTTGAAATTCTCCTCCTGATAGAAAGTTGGTCCCAGTTTCTCATAATTGAGTCTTTGTACATATATTTTTTTTGTACATATATCCCCTCCCTCCTTTGTTTTTTCTGGGCTTATTTGCCTTCTTATTCCTGATATTAAGGAATATCTTTTAGTTTTTTCCTATTTTTATGTATTTATTTCTAGTTTCCTCTGAAAATTTTTATTTATTTTCAATTGAAGGATAATTACTTTACAATACTGTGTTGGTTTCTGCTTTTCATCAACATGAATCAGGGCCTGTTTTCAACTCCTTCAAGCTTTGAATGGGCTTCATTAAGAAACTTGAACAATGTTTAAGTCATCTAACTGGTTTCTTTCTGAATTTTCTGGGAAGCTGTATTAGTTCTTCTCCTGGGGTGTAGGTCACAAGTGCATTCTAGCCGGCATGTATATCCTGGCATTCTGGCTGCTGGAGGACATGTGAAATATGAGGCACAGGCAGAGCTGACTACTGCAGACTCTCTCTTCTTTATTTAAATTTTAGCCCCATTTCAGCAGCAGCAGCAACATCCCCATGTAGTTGGTATATTCCTTTTGGGTTTTGAAGTCATTTTCTTTTATGAAAAAGCACCTGTTAGAATAGAGAAAGAGTGTTAGAAATCATGTCTGCTTCTAAGGTTAGGCACATGTCCTTGAATTTATTTTCTCAGTTATTTCCATTCTTCTTTTGCAATAGCTTGTTCTCTCACTAGCATATTCTTTTCCAACTAAATGTGTGATGGTCTCTACGTGTGTCTGAACCTGCTTCAGTCTTTTTTGTTGTTGTTATCTATTTCACAGCCTTAATTTATCTGCCTTCTCTGATGTGTGCAGCCCAAATCCGTCTTGATTTCCTTGATCTTCAGAAGTGCACACCTGCCACTCTAAAATCTTGAGAGGAGTTCAAGATTTAGCAATTTACAACTTTCTAAAACACTGGAGAAATATAGGACCCTTAAAAGCCTCCCCAAATATTTTATTTATTTTTTTAAAAAAGTGCTCTGTCTTGACATTGCTTTGAAATTTACCATTCCACTTAGTATGGCTAGTGTCAGAGGTCCTGTTGGATTTAAACCTGAAAGCTTCCTCATCCAAGAGCAGAATTTGTGTTTTGGGAAGTTGTTCATTCATTAAAAAGAATCAGTCCTTTTGGTCTGCTTATATGACTTGATACAAACATCAAAAGATGGAAGCTTTGTTTAGTCAGTGGTAATGTTTTATCTCTAGACACGAAGCTCTTCAGAGTCAGCCTCAGTGCCTCAGTTCAGTCACTCAGTTGTGTCCGACTCTGCGACCCCATGAACTGCAGCACGCCAGGCCTCCCTGACCATCACCAACTCCTGGAGTTTACTCAAACTCATGTCTGTTGAGTCGGTGATGCCATCCAACCATCTCATCCTCTGTTGTTCCCTTCAGATAGTTCATATTCCTACAGATGAGGGGCAGTGGAGGGAGGAGTCATTCCTTATCTTGGATATTAAAAAGATTTGTTGAAATTGGTAGACCTCCCGCCCTACACACACACACACATACACATACACACAGTAGAATGCAGAGATTTTTATATCTGTGATTCTACCAATGAAATATGTATTTCCCTCCCGTTTTAATAGTTTCCAGAAATAGAGTCAATAACCAGAGAAATTTGCCATCATGGGTGAGAAATGGGTTCTAAACTGGTCTGGGGTGAACTGGATTCCCGTCCAGATCTGTTCTCTTGTTCCTTTCCCTAGTGTGTTCTTGTCCAATGATGTAGATTTCAGACAATTATAGACTTATTTGCACATTGTTTTCAGGTTCTCCTACTGCTCAAAGTTCACGTTAAGGGACACATTTTATTGATTTTTGGTATACAATTTTCTCCTGAAAATGACCACCAGTGTTCAGTTTTAACTATGGGTTTCTTTATGTCTTTTTCATCTGAGCCTTCTGTCCTGTGTGTGTGATCTTTGGCTCTATGAGCTGTCTATGCAGGCTGTGTGTGTACGCGTGCTCAGTTGCTCAGTCGTGTCCAACTCTTTGTGACCCCATGGACTGCAGCCTGCCAGGCCCCGCTGTCCATGGGATTTTCCAGGCAAGAATACTGGAGTGGGCTCCCATTTCCTCCTCCAGGGGATCTTTCCAACCCAGGAATTGGATCTACATCTCCTGCATTGGCAGGTGGATTCTTTATCTGCTGACCCACCTGGGAAGCCCCAAATGCAGGTTGTAAGAGTCAGGCTTATAATGGGGTCAAGCTGAAATCATGGGCTTGAACCTGGTTGTCATGAGACTTTCAGTGTAATGGCCCTGAGACGTCATCGCTCCTGCCTTCACTTCTCACACTTAAGCTCTTCCTGGTCAACGGTGGGGTGCTCAGTGTTATGTACACTCATTCGGTCTCATAGGACTGGAGCTCAGGTTTCTCTTAGGGAAGATCCCGTTCATCTTTCAACAGTGACATCTGACTGTGCCAAACCAGTGAGGATACCAAATCCTTTGAATTTCCCTTCCTTTTGGTGGTTTAAGTTGATAAATAGAAAATAACAGCAAGAATAACAAAGCAAAACTGACAAAACAAAACAAAACAAAACAAAACCCAGGAGAACAGAAAAGTGCAGCAGATGTAAAAGCATCAATACCTGGAGAACCTAATTGTGTGTAAGAGGAGGCACAAAGCTACTTTAGCGTCCAGTTTGAAGGGATGTTCCTCCTGGGTGTACTGTCTTTGATGTGGGACTGGCCTTCGTGTCGAATTGCGAAGTGCATGGTGGCTCACACTGATGGCTTCACCTCGTCCCACGAAGGTTTCTTTCCCTCCTGTCTTTTGTTTCCCAGGTGCACACGTGACTGCCACAGATTTACCCGAGTTACTTGGAAACCTGCAATATAACATTTCCCGAAACACCAGAATGAAAGCTAAGCATCTGCCTCAGGTCAAAGAGCTCTCCTGGGGTGTAGCTTTAGACGAGAACTTCCCCAGGGCTTCCACCAACTTTGACTACATCCTGGCGGCTGACGTTGTCTATGCTCATCCATTTCTTGAAGAACTCCTCATTACCTTTGACCATCTGTGTAAAGAAACCACCGTCATCCTCTGGGTCATGAAATTCAGGCTGGAGAAGGAAAATAAATTTGTAGATAGATTTGAGCAGTTGTTTGACCTGGAGGAGATTTCTAGTTTCCCTAGCCTGAATATTAAGTTGTATAAAGCGATGAAGAAAAATCAGAAGAGTGCATGTTATCCTCAAAGGAGGACATGGAAAGCAAAGGCAATTTCTGATAGATTATTGCTTTAACAAAGACCCTAGATAGTCTGATGTAGCACTGACTTTCCCAAGGGGAAACACACACAGAGACACACACACACACACACACACACACACACACACACACACACACACACTCGCGCGTGCGCATGCACGCCTCACCCCAGGCAGGGATGTTCCCAGATATAGCATGTGAATCTAGAGAATGGCAAAGCCGTTGTGTGCTAATTGATTAGGACGAGGTCTGCTTTCCTTATCTTTCTATAGCACCATCTTTAATTATTATCATCTTAAAACATGGTGCAGTTATTGTTAAAGTATAACTGTTGAACAATGGTTTTTAATAAACAATGGTTTTTAATAATGGTGTCTCTAGCATAAGCTTACGTGATTCTCTCCTTAGAAATAAAGACATGGACTCTAGTGAGCTCACAAATAAATCGGAAAAGGCGGACACAGGATGTGATGGTCAGTGTGAGATTACTGTGGCTTCGTTAGTGCCAGCTTACAGGTGGTCTGTCTTCTCTGCTCGGCAGGGTGGGTCTCCAGCCTAACTCCTGAAATCAATCAAGCTGGTGGATTTGAGGTTATGGGCAAGGACATTTCACTCCAGTAAATGAAAAATGAATGGAAGAACACATAAAAACAGCTGAGATTTTGGAGGGAGTTATTGTTTTATTTTAAGCCAAGTACAGATACTCTGTATCACAAGAACAGAAATAAATATAAAAGTTTGAGTTGAAGATACACATGAAAAGATTTCAGTCTCTAATCTCAAATAACCAGACATGTGGCTGTTTTTAACATTTAAAGCTTTTCTGATGAACATACAGAGACCTAGATATTTGAAATCCTGTGTGCTTTCCTCTCAACCCCCATCCCCTGCAAGGTCCTTAGAGATTAAAGTCTGAAGTAATTAAAGTCAGTGCAAGAAGAGCAGAATATTAGGATTTTGTACCACGTAACCAGGCTAGTGGTCGTAACCCTTCTGGGTTCTCGGTGATGTTTGCTGGGCCAGCTCTGTGCCCGGGGAGTGCCATCGCCCCAGCCCTTTCTACTTCGCTGGAAGTTCTCAGTCTATTCATGGCTGAGTAGAGCCAAAAAGCCGACTTCTAGGACTCTGACCTAAGCCAGGATGCAAGTGTACTCCCGGTGGGTTTTTTTGGTATGTGAGGTTCATGGGGTCATCTCTTCAGAATTACCAGCATTTACAAGCCCTTTGTTGTTTTCACAGCCTGTTACCATACAAGAAATCAACTAATTCTCGGGGGCCATTGTAAGAGCCTCTGTAAAATCAGTCTCCCCACCATAAGGGGGCCCAGGCTGCCAGGGGTGTGGTCCCTGCCCCAAAGCCACACAGCTGCAGGGGGGCGGTGCTGGGCCCTCGGGCTCCCGGTTGAGTCCAGAACCCCTGAATTTCGTTGTTGGTTTGTTTACCATTACTCAGCCTTCATGTATTTAAAACAGTCATTTTCACACTCTTTTGTAAGTAAGTGAAGTCATTTCTTCCAAGTGAGATCAACACCCAGGCAGTTAAGCAAATGCACGCATGTGTTTAAGGTGATACTTAAGCAGAGCTGGAAGGAGGTGAAGGAACAGCTGCGCCAGGACCTTCGCACAGGAGCCCACCAGTCCTCGGGAGGAAACACGGAACCAAGGCCAGTGAGTTTGGAGCGGGCCGAGCGGGGGAGACCGGGAAGATCCGGGGTCGGAGAGGCTGGCGGGGCTGGATCGCGTGGGACCTTCGTGGCAGGCTGGGGTCTCGGGAAGCAGGCCCGGAGGTGGCGTAAGGTGTGCAGGTCACTTTTGGGGACGGGATGAAGACGTGTGGAAGGAGCAGAAGGAAACAGGGCAGTAGCAGAGGTCAAGCTGCCAGGCAGGCCTGGCCACAGCCCCAGCCGTTTCCCCCGACTCCCCGGGGCCGCTGGACCTGGTGACTGTCCCTGGACATGGGTGCCCTGGAGGGCTGTGGTTCAGGGTGGTGAATGTAGGGTAAGGCGATGCTGGAGGGCCCGCGACGTTGCCAGCCCAGGGCCCTCTGCCAGCAGAGCTGCTGCGAGGCGATGAGTCGCTATGAGAGGTTGGGCAGCACGTCAGGGTGGCCACCACCTCAAGGCCACTGCAGAAGCTAGGCTTCTCCTCCAGGCAAGTGGAGGATCAGGGGATGGTTTGGAGTAGAGTGAAACAGTCAGCCCTCCGTGTAAGGACCTCTCTGGCTGATCACTAGAGTGATCACTGGAAATTAGAGTTTCTAGATCACTGAACAGGACACAGGAGCCAGTGGGGAGGCAGCAGGGTCCAGGCGCGAGAGGGTGGCCGCCCGCTCACAGCAGGGACTGTGCCTGGAGGTGGCGAGAGGGGTCGTTTCTGGAGGAGTCTGGAGAGAATTTGCCTGCAATGCGGGAGACACAGGTTTGATCCCTGGGTTGGGAAGATCCCCTGGAGGAGGATGTGGCAACCCACTCCAGTGTTCTTGCCTGGAGAATCCCATGGACAGAGGAGCCTGGTGGGCTACAGTCCGTGGGGTTGCAGAGTCGGACATGACTGAGCGACTGAGCACATACTGGAGGCTGAAGCCAGCCGGCCTTCTCCCCACGCTGGATAGGACGCTATGCTGACTCTGGCATCTTTGGTCTGGGTTGGGGAGAATATCCGAGCTGTGGGCTGGGAGGTGGCTTGTGATGCTCATGGGGGAAATGACAGTGAACCCAGGGTGAGATAAGGACTCAGCCCTGAGGCGGCTGGGCCAAAATGAGACACAGCTGCATCTGGGATAGGTTTTTTTAGGTTCTGTCCTCCTTCCTCCCAATTGTATTAGGATCTGTTGACTCTGAAAGAATTTGCTGCTACTGTGGCCTTTGAACTGGTCAGCAGAGTTCCAAGGTTCCCAGAAGCTGCCTCAGAGGCTGCGAGGAAAGTTTTAGGTGCCACAACATGAATCTTGGGGTAGCAGGTGAAAAAAATGGTTCTTCTGCTCAAAAAAATGTTTGTATATCACTGCTAAGCTATTTTTAGATAGAATAGATAAAGTGTCCTTTCAAAGACTGTTAGAACCCAACCTACCATATGGCTCCTAACAGTTCTTTTTTCTCCCAGTGTCAATCTATCAAGCACAATGCTCGATATCCATTGTTTTATTCTGTTTATAGCGCTCACTTGCAAATTTTAACACCCGCCCACGGACCCTGTGGCTCTGGCTTCACGCTGTCTGCGTTCTGCGTGTTTGTCTACTTTTATCTTTTTGCTGTCCTTTCTCCACACTTTTCTAGATTCAATTTTATAATAATTGAATTCCAAAAGATGTAATTTGAGTAGGTTTTTTTCCTATCTTACAGGTTTTTTTTTTCTGTCTAGAAATTGATTTGTTAATTTTAATCCAAGGGAGTTTACTGTGAATTTTGCCTTTGCTTCCCTTTGTTCTGTCCCCCCCCCCCCCCCCCCATCTCCTTTTTGACATGTTAAAGTACGTTACTTAAAATCTTTAGCCTAATGTTTGCAGTAACTTTCTGGGTTTCTAATAGGAGGAAAATGCTGTCAAGGTTTTAATAGAGGTTATCAGAGAATCATTATTGCTTCACAGTAGACATACCAACTTGCTGGTAGTACTCTGCAGCTTGAAGTTTCTGTTATACACATGTAACCACAAAAGTTCTTGTTTCCAGACTGTACCAGCCGACTTTGGGAAACTGAATACTGTACTCAAATCTCTGTCTTAGAATTCACTGATCCACCTTATTTCATTTGTACTAATTTTTGTCCACCAGGATTTTTAAAACATTGGTTTTCATTTTGTATTAATATTTTGTTTTCTTCTGTGGATAAAGAATGTGGCGTTGGGTAACTTCCTAAGAGAGTTGGACCACAGCAGAAAGAAAGAAGATGGGGAAACACAACAGAATGGAGTGTTCCTTTTTTTCCTTCTTTAAATCCTCAGATTCCAGGAGCTTGGTGTTCTCTGTGAATGTCTGGTCTCTACAGAGACCATGTCCAACTTGCTTTAAGCAATGCAGATAAGTAATTTCTGAATAGCCTTTGGTAGTAAAGTATGTCCACTGGGTAAGACTTTGATACAAGATTTACATGTAGTAATTTTGAAAACAATCTGGGAATCTTGGGTTCTAGATATAAAAGAATTAAAGTCAAACTGAAGTAGATCAGATAAGTAAGCTTAATGATAAGTTCGGAAGAAAATTAATTATACTGTGCCTCTTTTCTTAACTTAGTTCCTAAATTAAAATCTACATGTGGAAAAAGTAAAAAATTGTCAAATATGTACATTTTTTCCACCAAATTATAAGGCAATACTAAACAAAGCGGGGAGTGCAGCAGGTAAATGCTTTCACAAAATGTAGGGGATATGGGCAAAGGGAAATGTAAAAGTCACAAATAATTACGTGTGTGTTTGTGAGTGGACTCAGTTCTCTATGCCTTCTTTACGGAGGCCGGAAATAGTTCACAAATGACTTCCCCATCTTGGTTTTGGCTTTTTTGAGTTTGCGATGAGAAATTAAGTCTTGAATACTTACCTGCAAGCCCAGTGTCAGTATGTGCCCTGCTCCCAAGCTTCATACATAGCCCAAGGCAGTGCTCTGTGTGAGTCTGGGGTCGTATGAATGGGACAGTGTGTCTTAGGGGCCTTAGTTAGCATCAGTTAGTTCTGTGGTCGTATTAATTCCTTTTGCTAAGAGTTCCTGGGCTGGACATGAGTGTTTCCTCGGCCTGTGTATAGCTGTGTCATGGTTAGATTGCTGTGCTCACCCCGCTGGCTGCCTGTGTTATTGGACTAAACTTTGGCCTCTATCATCAACAGTGCTTATACCGGGAAAGCTCAGTGGCAGGAATTTTTCTTCTCAATTCTCTCAGTTTCTTTGTTTCTAAGGCAGTTGTCTTTCCTTGAAATCCAGTCCAGTTTTAGAACTGGTGCTCAACCATCAAGGAACTTAAAAGCATCACTGAAAATGAAAACAGATGTCCAGGTCCATTTTTTGATAAATGGCATTAATGGAAAAAAAGTAGGAAAATATTGGCTATCTGCTGCTAATTGCTAACATTTTACCATAACAAAATATATTGTTAGGCTTTCTAAACAAAAACACAAGCTGAGTAAGATTAAAATAAGGCATATAAAAATACTTTAGTGGCTAGGCATTATTGCATAATGTCACAAATACAGGACACAAAGCATCTGAAAATTTTTATTTGGTAAGTGCTAGATTTTGTTGCTTAGGTTTTGAAAAATTTCCTATTTTCTTTGTCCACAGTCTGTATATCTGTACGCCTCTTTGTTTTGATTTTAAATTTTCAGCCCCTTACCTTCATGGATTTTTTTTCTTTAATGTCATGATTTAATTTGAATTTTCTTATCTAGTGCTATGATTTAATTTCGATTTCTTATCTCTTTCTGTGTTTCCTTTGTTGGAAGAGTATAAATCATAATGGCAAAGGTTGTCTGTTTGTCCCAGACCATCATAAATAAGCCAAAAGAACAGGCCATAAAAATGTAAGAAATTCGTAGGTTAAAAAACATGAGCAATGTTTTTGTACCCACCTGGTGTTCTGAGGTAAAAGTACAGTTTGCAACTAGTAAATTATTAACACTTTTCTACTAAGGATTTCCCTCTTCCTTAGGGTCTCTGTGACCGATAGAAAGGTGTCAAACATGCTAAACACATTTTATAATCATGTATTCAAGAGAGGAATTGGGAATAATGAATATGATTATAATAGTTGGAATAATTATACAGTTATCCTAATAAATGTAATATATGTTAAAAATATGCACATTCTTATATTGAGGGGAGGAAAAGGCTAGAGCTTTTGGAAACTCAGATTTCATATACTTTGAAGGTAATTCAAGAAGGCTTAAAGGCAATTATAAGAATGCAAAACTTTTACTTTCCTGATATTTTTTCTTCTTAGGTAGCCATCTAATGGCTATCATTCATTCACTCATTTATTCATTCATTTATTCAGTATTACGGAAATCCCATAATATGCCAAGCAGGGGCTGGAGACACACAGTGAACAAGGCAGACGGCCAGCCCTCCTGGAAGCTTCAAGTTCAGTGCAGATGGGAGGATGCCACGAAGTCCATGCTTGGCGGGAAACAGACATGCTTTCAGAGCAGAGTCCTGTGTGCTGATAGGAGGAGAGCCAGTCGACCACCAGGGCACCAGGGAGGGCTTCCTGGAGGAATAACTTGCAGCTGGGAAAGGAGTTGGAGGCAAGGGGGCTTTCTGGGCAGCTGAGAGTGACCCCTTTGAACTATCTGCTGGAAAAATTGTGGCTTCGAGTAACCCATGCTGAAACAACTCCGTTTATGGAGCCCTCATGCTTTGGGCTCTGTTTTTAGATGTTTTAGGTAGAGACTCTCGTTGATTACCTCTAATAAATACCCTGGTGGTATTAGCCCATTTTACACAGGAGGAAACTGAGGCTCACTGAGGGTGAGCCGTCTCTCCGAGGGTGCCCACCTGTGTCTGGTTAGGATGGGAACCTTGGTCTCTAAGGCACCGAAGTTTGTGCTCTTTTTGGGCACTGCCCTGTGCTCATGTTCCATTCTGAGATGGGTACAGAAATCCTGAATTTGAATTTTAATCTAGCTAGTTCGGAGCAATCTAGTTTATTGAATATTGTCTTTATTTGCCTCCTGAGCAAGTTAGTGTAAGTGGGGTACTATTGAGATGTATCTGCATTGTGAACTCCTTTTCACAGTACCTCACAAAGAATGATTTTACAAATGTATGTATATATACCCAGCAAAGGCTTGAATTTTTCTTTACAAGGATTATCGCACAAATGTTAGATCAATTAGTTTAAAGATGGGTAGTGATTTTTTTTTTAATTTTTTAAAAATTTATTTATTTATTTTAATTATTAATTATTTTACAACATTGTAGTGGTTTTTGCCATACAGTGACATGAATCAGCCACGGGTGCACATATGTCCCCCATCCTGAACCCGCCTCCCTCCTTCCTCCCCATCCCATCCCATCCCTCAGGGTCGTCCCAGTGCACCAGCTTTGAGTGCCCTGTTTCATGCCTCGAACTTGGACTGGTGATCTGGTTCACATATGGTAATATACATGTTTCAATGCTATTCTCGCAAATCATCCCACCCTGGCCTTCTCCCACAGCGTCGAAAACTCTGTTCTTTATATCTGCGTCCCTTTTGCTATGTTGCACATAGGGTCATCATTACCATCTTTCTAAATTTCATATATATGCGTTAATATACTGTATTGGTGTTTTTCTTTCTGATAAAAATAGCTCAGGCGGACTGAAGGGAAGGCAGTGGGTGACCTCGGATGACTCCTCCCGCAGGAAAAGGCCAAGGGGGCGGGGCTGAACTTTAGAGCATCACCCGATCTGTTAGTGACGCCGGTGTTTACGGGCTGTCACTGGTGGGGGGGGGTGGTTTGTGGAATGCGGGGGGTCACTGCTGATCCAGCCTCACTGCATCAGCACCAGCGGAGCCCGGGGTGAGGCGCACACACAGGTTCCCGGAAAGCACCTTTCCGCAGTGTTCCCAGGCAGCGTGGCTTCTGCAGCCCAAGCAGAGCGCACAGGGGCCGTGCTGGGGAGACTGGACGGACATCAAAGTGTTTGGCTAAGTAGAAATCGGCCTGTGGTTCACCCGATGCCAGGCCCTGCAGTTTCCTGGAGGGAGTCCCTGCCAAGGAAGCAAGCCCCACATCTTGCTGGAGGCCTGGACCGGTGATGGGACATAGGGAGATGCGGACAGAGCGGGGGTGGGGGCGCTGCTTCCGTGACGCCCGTGGAGGGCAGCTGTCAGGGGCTGTCCCCGAGGGCTCCGTCCTGAGGACCCTGCCCATTGCTGCTGAACACAGAATGTTCCAGAAAACAGAGGAGGGAGAAGGCTGTATCTAAACTTCTGGCAGGACTTAGCTTCTCTGGGCAGCGACAACCTCAAAGCGGGATGGTAGGAACAGAAACTCTAGGAAGAAAAACCTCAAGGTTATGGAGGAAGAGGAATCACAGGACAAGTTTCTCTCTTATGCTCTCTGTTTATTGCATCCATTCCTGGCTGGTGTGTGCATTGACCAGCAGGTACTGAAGACTACTGACCTACTTAGCAAGTGCCTGAGTGTGGAGCCTGATAGATGCAAGAAGGGGAATCCAGAGCATCTGGGGACATTTCAGCTCGAATGCAGATAAAATCCACCTCAGACACAAAGCGTGCATTGATGCTCCCTCTTGCTTCTACCAACCAGGTGAAAAGCTAAGGATGTTGGTACCAAAAATTAGAGATACCAAGGGAACATTTCATGCAAAGATGTGATCAATAAAGGACAGAAATGGTAGGGACCTAACAGAAGCAGAAGATACTAAGAAGAGATGGCAAGAATACACAGAAGTATTGCACAAAAAAGTTTCTCACAACCCAGACAATCATGATGGTGTGATCACTCACCTAGAGCCAGACATCCTGGAATGTGAAGTCAAGTGGGCCTTAGGAACCATCACTACAAACAAAGCTAGTGGAGGTGATGGAATTCCAGTTGAGCTATTTCAAATCCTAAAAGATGACGCTGTGAAAGTGCTGCACTCAATATGCCAGCAAATATGGAAAACTCAGCAGTGGCCACAGGACTGGAAAAGATCAGTTTTCATTCCAATCCCAAAGAAAGGCAATGGCAAATAATGCTCAAACTACTGTACAATTGCACTCATCTCACACGGTAGGAAAGTAACGCTTAAAATTCTCCAAGCCAGGCTTCAGCAATACGTGAACCATGAACTTCCAGATATTCAAGCTGGTTTTAGAAAAGGCAGAGGAACCAGAGATCAAATTGCCAACATCCAACGGATCATCGAAAAAGCAAGATAGTACCAGAAAAACATCTATTTCTGCTTCACTGACTATGCCAAAGCCTTTGACTGTGTGGACCACAATAAACTGTGGAAAATTCTGAAAGAGATGGGAATACCAGACCACCTGACCTGCCTCTTGAGAAACCTGTATGCAGGTCAGGAAGCAGAAGTTAGAACTGGACATGGAACAACAGACTGGTTCCAAATAGGAAAAGGAGTATGTCAAGGCTGTATATTGTCACCCTGCTTATTTAACTTATATGCAGAGTACATAATGGGAAATGCTGGGCTGGAGGAAGCACAAGCTGGAATCAAGATTGCCAGGAGAAATATCAATAATCTCAGATATGCAGATGACACCACCCTTATGGCAGAAAGCGAAGAGGAACTAAAGAGCCTCTTGATGAAAGTGAAAGAGGAGAGTGAAAAAGTTGGCTTAAAACTCAACATTCAGAAAACTAAGATCATGGCATCCAGTCGCATCACTTCATGGCAGATAGATGGGGAAACAGTGGAAACAGTGGCTGACTTTATTTTCTGGGGCTCCAAAATCACTGCAGATGGTGACTGCAGCCATGAAATTAAAAGACGCTTCCTCCTTGGAAGGAAAGTTATGACCAACCTAGAGAGCATATTAAAAAGCAGAGACATTACTTTGCCAACAAAGGTCCGTCTAGTCAAGGCTATGGTTTTTCCAGTAGTCATGTATGGATGTGAGAGTTGGATGGTGAAGAAAGCTGAGCGCCAAAGAACTGATGGTTTTGAACTGTGGTGTTGGAGAAGACTCTTGAGAGTCCCTTGGATTGCAATGAGATCCAACCAGTCCATCCTAAAGGAGATCAGTCCTGGGTGTTCATTGGAAGGCGTGATGTTGAAGCTGAAACTCCAATACTTTGGCCACCTGATTTGAAGAGCTGACTCATTGGAAAAGACCCTGATGCTGGGAAAGATTGAGGGCAAGAGGAGAAGGGGATGACAGAGGATGAGATGGCTAGATGGCAACATCGATTCGATGGACATGGGTTTGGGTGGATTCAGGCAGTTAGTGATGAACAGGGAGGCCTGGCATGCTGCGGTTCATGGAGTCGCAAAGAGTTGGACAAGACTGAGCGACTGAACTGAACTGAACTGAACTAAAAACTCCAGGTTATTAAATCCGAGGCCGACAGTACCAAAGACTGCCACTGGGGGGCGCCAGTGATCTGTACAATGACCTTTCCCCATCTGAATAAATAAGTGAAGATAAAAGAAATGATTTAAACGAGTGAATTGAATTATGAAAGATTATATGCAAATGCACCCAAAGCGGTAAGGGGTAAACACAGCACAGTGTAATGTGATAAATATGTGGGCCCGGCTGCCTTCATTAGGGAGTGTTTAAATTCCACCCCTGCCTCAGCGCCCTGCACACGAAGAGAAAGAAACTCTCCAGGAAAAGGGAAAACAAGGGCTGCTTTCCAGTTCTTTGAACACTATACACGTGTCCACAGCTGCGTGTGTGTTTGTGTACATGTGTGAGTGGGGAGAGGAGGGCAGGGAATAGTGTAAATATTGATCACACTTTCTTGTGACACCGTGCCGTGCTAAGTGGCTTCAGTTGTGTCTGACTCTCTTTGACCCCATGGACTGTAGCCTGCCAGGCTCCTCTGTCCATGAGATTCTCCAGGCAAGAGTACTGGAGTGGGTTGACTTTCCCTCCTTCAGGGGATCTTCCCGACCCAGGGGTCGAACTCGCGTCTCTTACATCTTCTGCATTGGCAGGTGGGTTCTTTACCACTAGCGCCACCTGGGAAGCCACCCTTGTGACCCCGTGGTTCTCCAGTCTGAGCCTGGCTCAGAGTCACCTGCAGAGCTTGTTAAATGCAACTAGCTGAGTCCCCAGCCCAGACTTTCTCATTCAGCAGATCTGAGTGGACTGAGAATTTGCATTTCCAACAGGTTCCTTGGCCCGGGGATCACACTTTGAGAACCACTGTTGTCATATGTGACACTTCAACCTTGAGAGTTAATCACTTGAAACTGGGGCATTTGGGCAAATAAAGGAGATGCTGCCTTCTAACTGTTCCACCGTGTCCCTATTCTGTGTCTGATATCCACATCTTAAAGTGCACCCTCTTCCCCCAATGAACACACCTCCCCCATGTGACCGTCCCTGAAACCCCTACCTCCATTCCTGTAGGCTCCATCCTTTCTAAGTGGTTGGGAAGGCAACTTTATTAGCAAAGCAGAGACATCACTTTGCTGACAAAGGTACTTATAGCCAAAGCTATGGTTCTTCCAGTAGTCATGTACAGATGTGAGAGTTGGAACATAAAGAAGGCTGAGCACCAAAGAATTGATGCTGTGGAACTGTGTTGTTGGAGAAGACTCTTGAAAGTCTCTCGGACTGCAAGGAGATCAAGCCAGTCAATCCTAAAGGAAATCAGTCCTGAATATTCATTGGAAGGATTGATGCTGAAGCTGAAACTCTAATACTTTGGCTACCTGATGTGAAGAGCCGACTCACTGGAAAAGACCCTGATGCTGGGAAAGACTGAAGGCGGGAGGAGAAGGGGATGACAGAGGATGAGATGGTTGGATGGCATCACTGACTCGATGGACATGGGTTTGAGCAAACTGGAGTATGGTGGAGGACAGAGGAGCCTGGTGTGCTGCAGTCCATGGGGTCCCAAGGAGTCGGACTCAGCTTTGCGACTGAACAGCAACAAAAATGATACAATCTAAACTTTCTGCTTGTTTGATGTTCTTTTATGTTGATGTGCCCTTTATGTTCATCTTGAGTCGGCCTTGTTAAGCCTAATTATAAATAGTCTACTAAGTAAAGAGGTGGGAAGAAAAGCTGTACTGAGATTATTTCACAATCAAATCTAAAGGGATTTTTCTTGAAACTCTAGCTTGGGGACTCTGAATACAAAATGCTTGTAAGCTATTAAAGAACAGACGGTGACACTGTTTAATTTTATTGCTACGATGTGCAATAGCTCCACATTCAAATGAGCTTTTAATTAAAATATGTGTGGATGCTCCTAGTACTAGAGACTTAACTCCCAAGTCTTGTCCCATCTTTAGAGGGGGGAGTTCTGACACACACAAGAGGGACAGCGTTTGGGGCGAGGTCTGTGGTGCAGAAGACTGTGTCCAGCTTGGAGTGGGGGAGTCCTTGGTTTCATCGCTGTAGAAGCACCCCATCACTGGGAAAGCACACCATTTGTCACCTACCTTCATCACCTGCCCAATAATTAGATGATATTGCCCAATCTTTTTGGTCCAAAAGACCAGTTTTGTGAGAAGTAAGTTTTTCTGCGGTACAGGGTGGGTGTGGGGAATGGTTTGCAGATGATTCAAGTGCATTGCATTTATTCTGCACTTTATTTTATTATTATTACATCAACTCCACCTAGGATCATGACACATTAGATCCCAGAGGCTGGGGACTCCTGAGCTTGAAGATGTTGGCAATGGTGACATTTTTTTAGCCACAAGTGAATTTTTCTGGCATTGGGGTGTAGCATTTTTTCTCTTTTCACACTTGTGATGAATCAGAGCCACATTCTCCCAGGAAACTGGCATAGTCATGCTTTTAACTGGATGATATCTATGAATTAATTTGAAAAACTGGAATTCCTAAGCATTGTTGTAAAAAAATAACAAAAAAAAAGAAGTAATCAGAATATTCTGAAAGTGGGGTTGGAGGCAGGTGTTCGTTTGCTGTCTCCTAGTATGAATGCACAAGTATCATGTTGAAGTCCACTGACTCAGAGCAGTGGTTCTCAAGCCTGGCTGATGAACAGAACAGAACCTTTAGAGAAAGTAGGGTTTCCCTGGTCCTACCTTTACCCATGAATTCGAACCCTCAGGTGTTGGTGGGGTGCATTTTGGTGCAGGAATATATGTTTTTAAACATCTCCCCACAAGATCCTGTTAGTCATTTGTGGGGAAATCCCATGGACAGAAGAGCCTGGTGGGCTACAATCCAAGGGGTCGAAAGAAGCAGACACGATTTAGTGACTAAAGCACCAGCACTGGTTTGGTGTATGTGACGAGTCATCCTTTCGTGCCTTCTCTTGCACATTCATGGCTTGCCAGTGACTGAATCACTGATGAATTCTGAATTTTCTCATTGCATGTAATTGCTAAACAGAGAATTTTCCACTTGAAAGCCTCCAAGTATATTGAAACCAACTTCAGATATGTCCTAGAATACATTTTCCCCCAGAGCTCAGTCAGTTAACATTAATTAATTGTTTTGGGAGGAACGAAAACATACTTTCTCACCTTGGTACCAGAGTATTAATTGATTGATTAATCAGTAGAAACTGGAATATTACCATGTTCAACACCTACCAAGACCTTTGCTCAATGAGCCACAAAATCACCATTTTCCAAGAGCCCAAGAAGCTCTGCCTCCTAGAACAGCATGCGTGTGTGCTAAGTCGCTTCACTCGTGTCCGACTCTTTGTGACCCCATGGACTGTAGCCCACCAGGCACCTCTGTCCATGGGATTCTCTAGGCAAGAATGCTGGCGTGGGTTTCTGCTTTTCCCAAAAGAAGACTCGGCAGGGGCAATCTGCTGAGAAAAGGCAAACACAGAGAATGGCTCACAGGCTCCAAGCGCGGACACTCACTCAGGTTGTCAGTGGGTTTAGCAGCATTTATTATTTCCACATTTTGTGTCAAATTGTTGGATGGAGGGAAAAAAACCTGACAACAATGCCTAACATCATGAGAAAATAACATGACACAAAAGGTATGTAATGTGTAAAGGTTTCATCGGATGTCTCTGTGTTATTTCTTACGACTGCAGTGTGAACCCACAGATTTTAAATGTGAGATATGTGTGTTCAGATGTATTTATTTGTGTATAGATGGTGCACACAAAACTTTTTGTCCTTCCCTTTCCCCACCCACCTTCCTGTGTTTGTGGATGTCTAGGATGCAACAGAAAATCTTCAAACAGAGCAGAGCCTGGGCTGCAGGGGCAACTGAAGGACTCTGAGCTGTCTTATAATCACAGTGTCCCCCATCTTCAAGGGTTTCTTTGAGTCAAGAACTTTGCTAAGCTTCCTGTATTCACTGGGAAGCCCACGTGGCTCCAGTTGTAAAGCATCCGGCTGCTAATGCAGGAGATGCGGATTCTATCCCTGAGTCTGGAAGATCCCCTCGAGAAGGAAATGGCAACCCTCTCCTGTATTCTTGCCTGGAGAATTCCATGGACAGAGGAGCCTGGTGGGGTATAGTCCATGGGGTCACAAAGAGTTGGACATGACTTAGCAACTGAGCACGCATGCTATATTCGTTATCTATCCCATTTTACAGATGAGGAAATTAAAGCTTAGTGAGGTTAAGAGACTTGCTGAGGGTCACAACACACTCCACTATAAATAGTGGAGTACAATTTGCATTTAAGTCAAACACGAAAGTCCATGCTTTCTTGGTTTTACCTACTACCCCATCTGTAAGGTAATGGGAATCGTACCCTCTGGCATTTTTGTCTGATTCAGCTGCTTTAGAAGAAACTATTGACTGCAGAAATGATTCAGAATTATCACGCAAAAAAATTTTTTTAAAGAATTAAGCAACCATATAGACTACTAGGAACCTGGAATTTCAAGCTACCTTTGAGGTTAGGAGTCTGACCTCTTGTTTAGTATGAAGTCATCTTCTGACAAGGCAGTATATTCTAATTTTAAAAAAGTACTTTCTTATATGGAACTGAAATCTGCTTGCCTCTTAGATCCAGCAGAAAATAAACCTGTCTACACAAAACAAGCCTTTCCTCTAACATTGCAACGAGAGAAGCATGAGACAGTTTGTCTTTTCCAAGCCAGACATCTCCAATTCTTTTCAATGGTATGTCATTTGGCATTACTTTGAGAATATTGGTTGCATTCCTTGGAGATACTCAAGTTACTCAATGTCTCCTCTTAAATTGTGGTCTTCAAAATGAGGCCATGCTGCAGAGGTGGTCTGACCTAGATGGAGAGCACTTTTTCTGAATGTAATACTTCAACAGTGGGATGAAGGCCATAGCTGTACTTCATAGATATGGAAGGAATCAAGATGTTGTTCTTCTAGGAATCTGACTTTAGACTTCAGGCCTGCAGGAAATGTACTAGTGAAATGCACTGCTGTGCATGTCTGGGTCCACCCAGGGAGAGCGAGGGATTTCCTGTGGAAATTCCTACCCTCTGTAAACTCATAGAATTATTTGCTTTGCAAGATCAGATTCCAGGGCTTCCCTTTTGCTAACTGATGAAATTACTCAGATGCATGCTGGGGTGGGGTAATAGGTAAGAGGGAAGGGTCATCCACTTGGAGGAGCTGGGAAATTGTAAGCATCTACCTAAACTTGACTCCCAGATGAAGGGTCAAGAAGGAATATGATTTTCATATTTGACATTAAACATTTTTCGTATGTACGTGGACTTATTTAGGGAGTTTGAAAGCCACATTCAATATTGTCTTAAAACCACTAATGTTTTCTTCAGAAAGCTCAAGTTAAGTCATAACAATAAGCCTGCTTTGGAATGTTCCTGTTAAAAGAATTCCTACTTACCGTTCAATGCAGCCTGATCATTTCAAAATAGCATTGAGCCAAAGACAGCTCTGTTGACCACTAGAGTTGGCATATTCAGTCCACTTTTAAATGGAGTTGAATTTCCTAGGTCTGTTTATATTTTACTATTGAAACTGACATGAACTACAATATTGGTGTCATAATTATACTTCTCAGTTTAATAAAGATTAAGAACACGTTGGTATTCTCCAGTCTTTAGGGTTAGCAGAAGAATATTGTATTAGTCTTGGATTGTTCTGCTCTTTGAATTGTTCAGGAACTCCAGATGTTTTCTTGGCCTTGAAAATGAAAGGGTTTTTGGTCCAGGGCTGCAGATATTGTTACAATGAAGCATATAGTGCTTTTTCATCATCTGTTGTTGTTCAGTTGCTAAGTCATGTCCAACTCTTTGTGACCCCAAGGACTGCAGCACGCCAGGCTTCCCTGTCCTTCATTTTCTCCTAGAATTTGCTTAAACTCATGTGCAATGAGTCAGTGATGCCATCCAACCATCTCATCTTCTGTCACCCCCTTCTCCTCCTGCCCTCAATCTTTCCCAGCATCAGGGTCTTTTCCAATGAGTTGGCTCTTCGCATCAGGTGGCCAAAGTATTGGAGCCTCAGCTTCAGAATCATTCCTTCCAATGAATATTCAGGATTGATTGCCTTTAGGACTGACTGGTTTGATCACCTTGCTGTCCAAGGAACTCTTAAGAGTCTTCTCCATCACCACAGTTTGAAAGCATCAATTTTTCAGTGCTCAGCCTCCTTTATGGTCCAACTTTTACATCTGTACGTGACTACTGGAAATCTATGGGGCTCTGCTTCTCCTGATGGATTTCTGAAGTGACCACGTCTCCCAGGGAGTCATGGAAGCCCTCACCAGCTGTTCCTGGGGAGGTCTGTGCTCTGTGTCTAGAGCTTTGCAGACTTCTCTCATGGCCATATTTCTATTGACAATGTAGCTTTCATGCAGCACGTAGGCCCTTCTGATGTCATTGGGGAAAATCTTTTATTTTCTAAATTTAATTCCTTCTAGACCAATGATTTCTCTTAATAAATCACCTTACCATACTATCTTGTTTTAAACGATTTCAAGGGAATTCCTTGGCGATCCAGTGGTTGAGGCTCTGCCTTCCAATACAGGGGGAATGGGTTCGATCCCTGTCTAGGAAACTGACTTCCTGCATGCCATGCTGAGTGGTAAAACAAACAAGTGGACGGCTTCAAACCTTCAGGGCTTTTGTGGCAACAGGCAGATACGGAGCGAAACCTTCAATTCACCTGACTTTCTCACAGTTGTAACGGTTGTCAAATGGAATTGGCCACTTAGATGAAAAACCTTTGCTAGACATAACTTTGCTCCTTTGTCTTGGTCAGTACCTGCACCCGCGGCATTTTGGTTTTTAGTCGAGAAGCTGTTGCTACCGTGAATGACCACCACAGTTTTAGGGTTCTCTTTCCTTTGATAGCAATTTAAAGATGAATTCTCCAGGTTGTAGTGTCTTATCATTTTGATGATTTCCAGCTTTGTTACTGACTTAAAGTGAGTTCTATTAGAATTCTTGTTTTTATTCACTGAAGAAATGCATACACTAATAAGCTAATTTGGAATTTTAATAGCGTATCAGCAATACAACCAGGCAGCTGTGATTAGATGTCAAGAAATCTGTTGCACTGGATGTCAGATCCTTAAAATGTTTTGTGCAGGAAGAGGAGATGTGTGTGCGCTCAGTCGTGTCCAACTCTTTGTGACCCCATGGACTGTAGCCCGCCAGGCTCCTCTGTCCATGGGATTCTCCAGGTAAGAAGACTGGAATGGGTTGCCATTTCCTTCTGCAGGAAGAGAAGATGGTTTGCCACAAATCCTGTCTGGGCAGAACCAAGTTGAAAGATAGCATCCACGGTCTTTCACTAGAGGGCGTTCTGCAGGAGGCTTGGTTTGGCACATCTTTCTGTTTTCTTCAGTCAGTATTGGGACTGAGATGTATACACTATTGATAGGGCTTCCCCAGTGGCACGGCAGGTAGAGAATCCACCTACTAATGCAGGAGACACAGGAGACTCGGATTCAGTCCCTGGGTTGGGAAGATCCCTGGAGGAAGAAGTGGCAACCCACCCCAGTACTCTTGCCCGAAAAATCCCATGGACAGAGAAGTCTGGTAGGCTACAGGCCAGTGGGTCACAAAGAGTTGGGCAGGACTGAGGAACTAAGCACAGCACATTCGTGATACCATGTATAAAAGAGATGACTAACGAGAACCTGCCGTAGAGCACAGGGACCTCTACTCGGTGCTCTGTGGTGACTAAAGGGGAAGGAAATCCAAAGCCAAGGGGGCACATGTATAAACATGTGGCTGATTCACTTCGCGGTTCTGCAGAGACTAACACGACACTGGAAAGCAGCTATGCTCCAGTAGGAATTTTAAAAAAGAGAAGTTGTCGGGAAAAGCTCTTCTTGAATGCAGAGGTGAAATATGGACGCTGGCACAATTCGTATGGGATTTAAATTCATTCATGCTTCAGGTCCTCTTTGGTATATTTCAAATAGTAAATCAAAGAGGAAAAATAACATGGCTTTGAGGAGTCAGAGTAGATTATGAAAAGTCAATTCGATTAGCTGTCTAGATAGGTGTTACCAAAAAATACAGTAAGAAAAATGAATACATCCCTGTTAGTATAAGTAAAACGATTCGGGCATTCAGTTTGTTTGGTTTACACATGTGAATCGACAAAAGTAAAAATGAAGGTTTACCCGCACTTATCCATTCCTCAGTAAACTACACAGAAAACAGGACAAGAATACAAAATTTTGCATGAGAACAGCTTGGATGAATTATAATGACTTTGAGACCCTTATTAAACTATTTCAGACCTCTTTATGTTTACATTTGTAACAAAAACATTGTTAAAAGGGCTTCCCTGGTGGCTCAGACAGTGAAGAATCTGCCTGCAATGCAGGAGATCTGGGTTGGATCCCTGGGTTGGAAAGATCCCTTGGAGAAGGGAATGACTACCCACTCTAGAATAGCTTGGATGGATTATAATGACTCTGAGACCCCTATTAAACTATTTTCTGACCTCCTTGTGTTTACATTTGTAACATAAACATTGTTAATACACATTTCAGCCTTGATTTCCTGAGTTTGTAAGAGAAAAGAAAGAGTAAGAACAAAAAAAATAAAACCTTGGCTAGAACCGTCTAGGAAGTAGTAATAATTTTATGGTGTCATTTTGATACAGACTAAAAACCAAATGAAATAACTTATTGTGCAAAACTCTATTAAGTGGCTTATAACTTAAAAACAATCTACTACCTTCTCCTTTTGGAGTTGAGTGAAACTTGCAGAGTGGAGTGGTTGCTAACTTCAGTGGGAATGGAAAAATTTACCTGGTTTTGAGTATTTAAAATGCCTGAGGGGAAGCTGGGGAAAATGTGATTTCCACGTACATTTTGCAACTGGGACGAGACTATTTGCATAGCTGTGTCCATCCATCTGTCCACATATTTGAGCGCATGTGCTCTGGGCGCCAAAGGCAAAATGAATAATGCACAGATCTGGGTCCCTGAAGGCCTGGGCGGAGGCGGGGAGAGAAAGGTCTGCGAGGCTGCAGGAGGGGCCCCCCGGCCCAGACAAGCCACCGCCTCTGTCTGTCTCATATTCATACTAAGTGTGGCTCACTTTTCTAGCACTGTTCTTGTTTCTAAACCTTGAGCAGGTTTTTGAGTGTTAATAAGGAAACCAATGCAGGGGCTCTTCTCAAGGGAGGTAAAATTGAGATTGCATTTAAAATCCAGAAGTTAGGAATGAATGAATGTGCTGCTTTATCATTGAAATGCATTTTCATCCTTAATTCCAAATGTCTCTTTTGCTTTCTCACGCACCGTAGGCAACAGAAAACAAAAGCTCTACCTTTGCTGAACTGCAGTATTTTAAGATAATACTTTCCTTGATCTCTGGAAGGCTTGTTGGGATTAAAGTATTTCTTGCTATTTTGTGGCACAGGTGAGAAACCTGCCATTGGCCTATGCCTTTACGCATGTAATACGCATGTAATAGTTCAACACAGCGATGAAAATTCTGAGTCTGTGTTGAGAGCACAGTGCCTCTTTTTTGAAGTGAAAAATAGAGGTTCTAGTCTTCTTCGGATAAGCATTTCTTCAACCATTCCGGTGCCACGCAAGAAGCCTCAGAGTCATCTTAAAGTCTATTTTCTCTCTTAATTCTTGGATCATTTAGTCATCAAGGCTTATCGATTTTGTTGTCGCTCAGTCCTGTCTGACTCTTTTGCGACCCATGGACTGTAGCCC
The DNA here is from genome assembly GCA_024291935.2 of Okapia johnstoni. Taxonomy (NCBI): domain Eukaryota; kingdom Metazoa; phylum Chordata; class Mammalia; order Artiodactyla; family Giraffidae; genus Okapia; species Okapia johnstoni. The sequence continues at coordinate 7,455,450 of CM044321.1, read as the reverse complement.
ACCAGGCTCCTCTTTCCGTGGAATTCTCCAGGCAAGGATACAAGAATAAAGGGAATACTTCGCCATTCCCTCCTCCAGGGGATCTTCCTGACCCAGGGATGGAAGGCAGGTTCTTTACCGCTGAGCCACCTGGGAAGCCCTTGTCAATTTTACCTCCTAAATATTGCCCTTAAAATAGCCATAAGCAGTCTTTCTGACTTTTTCTTCTACTCCAGTCTATTTCCCATACCGTGCTGTTTTTAAAAAACAGAATCTTTCTGCGAACATTGACTCTTCAAAGCTTTAGAAGGACACCCAGGAAGCGAACAAGAACACGGGAACACTGACTCAGCTGATGGAATTAGGGAAATTGTCCTCCAGCCCATCTGAGTAGGAAACCTCCCTACTTCGCTCTTTCGTGGTACCTTGTGGCCTGCAGACTAAAGTCCAAGCTTGTTACTCGGTAGCACGCAGGCCCTGGCTACCCCACACCCCACTCCACAGGCTTTCTTAGTCTCTAACACTTTTCTTTCTCTTTCCGCATTTTCTGCCTCTTCTCTACTCTGTTCATTTCCTTATGAATCCGGCACAACCGCATCCTCTTCCCCAGGGGCCCCTTCCTTCTCTTCGGCCTGGAAACCATTCCTTTTCCATCTTTTTTCCTGCTCACTCTCCAAACGCTCAGCTTCAATGTCCTTCCTCTGTCACCTCCCCAGGATTGGTAGCCGCCTTCCCCAGGACCCTCCTGATGTAGCCTAAGAGGGTGATTCCACACCGCTTTTTAAAAAAATTTATTTTAAATTGCAGACTAGTTGCTTTAGAACGTTGTGTTGGTTTCTGCCATACACAAATGTGAATCAGCCATAAATATGCATATGTCTCCTTCCTTTTGAGCCTCCCTCCCACCCCAGTCCCCTGATCCCAGCCCTCTAGGTCATCACAGAGCACCGGGCTGTGCTCCCTCTGTTATACCACAGCTTCCCACTCGCCATCTATTTTGCACATGGTAGTGTTTATACGTCAACCCTACTCTTTTGATTCGTCCCACCCTCGCCTCATTGGTTTTTCATTATTGGCTCTACCCTCTCAGGGCTTCCCTGATAGCTCAGATGGTAAAGAATCCGCCTGCAATGCAGGCGACCCCGGTGCGATTCCTGGATCGGGAACTGTATAGTCCATGGGGTTGCAAAGAGTCGGACACGACTGAGCGACTTTCATTTTCTTTGTACCCTCTCAACTCAACTGAACTCTAACCAAGGCAGAGTCTATGCTTTTTATATCTTTGTGCCCAAGTGCCTAGTGGAGGGGCTGACACACCCTAAGTGTTGATAAGTATTTGTTGATTGAATAAATGAAATAATGTCACCCTCTAGCTAGTGTTGCCCAGTCTTCATTTTGCTCCAGGCACTTTAATTCTGGACTTTGGCCAAGAGCATCAGTTTGGCTGAATGGAATGAGCTCATTTTTTTTTTTTTTTTGCTATAAAGTTTGTTCCTTTACTAGCCTTTAAAATTACCATCCCCGTATTTACCCATTCTTTCATATCACAAATACAGTGGAGCATTTTCTGTTGTCAGATGTTTTGCCGGTCACTGAGAACAAAAGGTGTCCAGGCCAGATGCATCCTTAACACCATTTTGGATGCCTTCGCGGAAGGCAAATGAAGACCAAGCAGAACAAATTTGTCTCCTGCATGTTTCTTCTGGCAGTTTCTTTTCTGGGCTAATCTTTCAATTCCAACAAAAGCTGGAGTGAGTTGAGGGCAGGACCAGTTGACATATTGATCTGGTTATAAATGGTCCTGAAAGTTCCCTCTTGGCTTTGGCTGATGTCTGGGCTCAGCCATCCCTGCAAGGCTGAATTATTTCTAGGTCAACCATTTCTTCTTGGTTCTTCTCTCCAAGCAAATGCTTAAAAACTCAGATAAGGAGTATTTTCTACACACCCAAAGGTGCAAAGTGAATTGTTGTGGTTGGGTTGCAGTCATACTGTTCTTTTTGGGAGGATGGAAGGGCACTGACTTACACACTGGTCCTCTGGTTTATTTGTTGTGATTTTGCTAATCAAGGGCCCGCTCCCTTTTCTCTTCCTGTCTGCTCAGCCTTCAGCAAAGCACTGGCATCTGAGTTAAGTGAGAGGGAGGAGCGAGTTTTGTGAGGTGGCAGGATGCCAACATTCCTTCGCCTTCTGCTGTCTTGTGAGGGATGCCAAGTCATCTGGTGGCTACTTGTAGCCGAGCAAAGCGTTATTAATTATTCCCTGACAACTCTCTCAAGGATTTTTCAAACCGCTGACTTCTAGTAGCTGTGGAGGAAATATCAGGATGATTAAGCACAAGGGCACTTAGTAGCGTGAACATTACACAAAGGGAAAGTTTTGCACAGGTCTTTTTTTAAAAAAAAAATTATACTTATTTATTTTTAATTGACTGACGATTGCTTTACAATATTGGTTTGATTTGTCATGTGACAACATGAATTAACCATAGGGGTACATATGTCCCCTCCCTCTTGGGTCTCCCTCCCACCCTTTTCCCACCCCCTCTAGGTTATTACAGAGCCCCAGTCTGAGTTCCCTGAGACACACAGCAAATTTCCATTAGCCATCCGTTTACGTACCTTAGTGTATATTGCACAGGTCTTCTTGTCCCGAATTTTACACCATCCCTCCCATCACGTCTGTTGAAGAAGGAGGATGAATATATCGGGCAGCAAAGCTAAGACAAATGACCACCTCTCTTCGCAGCGGCCGGGCGATGTGGTTGTACGGCGGCGAGTGTAAACAGTGAGGGCTCTGGGGCGAGAAGACAAAACTGCTGACAGAGCACTCGCTTTGCCTGGATTTATAATATCATAGAAGCAACTTCAAGGAGGAAAGAGATGGGAAGGGCTGAAGTAACTTGGGGTGAAGGCGGGGAGACCTACTGATGGCTCTTTAGCGGTCATAACTCAGCAGCTTTGTTTGGCCTGCTCCGTGACCTGACCTTCCCCAACACTCTTGTTTGACAGCCCCAGAGAATAAATTCCTCCTTCACCCACCTCGCAGGCCCCGCAGGAGCAGCTGGAACAGAGCGGCTGTGCAGCAGATCCCATACGTTCTCTTCCAGAGGCGAGAGGGTAATTCCTCCTGCCTCCTCACTCCATCACTGACCTTTCTGTTCCAGTGCTGCCCAGGGTACCAATTAGTGCTAATTGCTGCCGATGCTGGTGAAAGATTCTGTGACAAGTCTCCGCTCAGAAGGGGGCTGAGACCCCTAACTCATTTCATGGAGAGGATGCCCATGAGAGGAGGTACTTTAGGATAAGATGGCAGGAAGGCTGGGCCGCGCAAAAGAAGATCATTACCAAGAGCCCCGTGCTTTTCAACAGGCCTGTCTCATTATCCTCTGCTAACAGATACTGAAAATCACACTTTTAATTAATTTTCCCAGAAAGAGGAATTTTACTACTTCTTTTCCAGATCTTGCTTTGACATGGGCCCAAAAGAATCCCCAAAGTAAGAGTCAATCTAATAATGTCTGGGGTGAGAAATTCACTACTTCAGCTCCGCCTAGCAAAACAGCAGGTCTTTATGCCCAGGGAAATACATTTTTAACAGACTCGCTCTAACGTGTCAGAGTTTCCTGCCTGAAGTGGAGTGAGTAAGCATGGCTTTTGAGATCTTCCCATTTGATGGACAAGAAAATATCAGTGTAGCGAAGCAGGTCTCCTTATATCACTGCAATTAGCCACATTATTGCAAGTGAAAAAGTCCCCTTGTAGGAGATTGGTGTCATGTTTTTAAATTAGTGTAAAAATTAGTATAAATTAGTGTAGAGCTGCTTTGTATTAGCCAAGAGAAAGTTGAAAGTTTTCTGATTTGACCATTACACCACTGAAAAAGGCAGTTTGTTTCATATATGTATATTTCAGCCCAAACTAGCTCTAACAATTGCCAACTGCCGGTTATAAATAGCTTTCCTCTTTGAAACAAAGCTTCATCTTTCAAATTGCTACTATCTTAAGCAAAGAAAAAAAAATCATGAGCTTCTTTCAGGGCCCACCAGCTGTTCCAGATGTTATGATTACACATTTAGGATCACATTCTGAACTAAAAATACATACAGGAGATTGACTGCCAACCTTTTCAGTAAAGCAACATCATAAATTATGTTATTTACCCCTTAGTTATGTTCTAGAAGTGTTTATAAGTGGTGTGTAAGGAGAGGAATAACTTCATGCTAATTTTCCCCTGTGAAACCTATTGTGATTAATACTAAATTTCACTAATAAAATTATAGCCTCATAAGATTATAACATTAGAGTCTAGTCCAGACTTTGTTTTACTTACAGTGAAAAATAATAAAAGATCCTATTGCTCTTATATTAGTTATGAAAGAGAAATAAAATAGCTAAATTGAATAACAGATGCCTTTCAGTGTAAGACTGGAAAGAGTTTGATTGGAGAAGTTAGAAGATCTTGAGGGATTTTCTGGGAAGATGTGGGTCTTTTCAGAGGCTCCAGGATCAAGCAGTTCCCATGCTGGCCACCAGATGGCCGTATGAGACCAGAGCTTTGTGCGTGGGCGCTGGTGGTGGTGGCGGCAACAGCAGCTTCAGGGTGGATTTGGGATCAGGCAGAAAGGATGCCAGAGGCCCGGCTCTCATTTCCACTCCATCTCCTCAAACAGTTCTCCATCACAAACACTGAGCAGCCAGGGTGGTCTTTTGGAAATGGAACTCTGATGATGACATTTTGTCGCTCAAAACTCTCCAATGGCTTCCCAGCACTGGTGGGATAAGCTCAAGACTCTCCCCTGGTTTACAAAGCCCTGCACAATATGGCCTGTGTCTACCCCTCTGGGGCTTCCCAGGTGACTCAGTGGTGAAGAACCCGCCTGCCAACGCAGGAGCTGCGGGTTTGATGCCTGGTCCAGGAAAGATCCCATGGAGAAGGAAATGGCAATCCACTCCAGTATTCTTGCCTGGGAAACCCCATGGACAGAGGAGCCTGGTGGGGACACCACGTAGCAATTAAAGAGTAACACAACAACTACTTCTCTGACCTTGTCTCAGACCATCCTCCCCTTATCAGGCTACATTCTAGACACGTGGGCCTCTGTGATTTTTGAAAGAGCACAACCTGCTCCCTAAGAGCCATTGCATTCATTGTCCCGTTTGCCTGGGTGCTTTTATTCGTGTCTTCAAATGGCTGGTTCTCTTTTGTCCTTCAGATTTCAGTTCCGTGTCACTGTAGAATAAGTCCGTTCAAATCTAAAGTGTTCACCCAACCACTTCCCCATGCATTATCTTAGTTTAATTCTCTGAATAAGCCTTAATCAGGATCTATTTCCTTTCTTTCTCCCCTCCTCCCTACCTCCCATCCTTCCTAAATGTCATTAATCTGTCTCTCTGTCATATATCTAATGAATGCTCTATGTCAGATCCTCCCTGCTGGAGTGCAGCCCCCGTTAAAACAGTTACTTTGTATCATTCATTGTCATTTATGGCATCACTAGAACAGTGGCTGCTCTTTTATAGAGAATGAATGAACATTTGAGGTATTTATAAGTTAGGTATTTACAGCCCAAGGAATACTAGTATTTGGATAATTCCTTAGAGTAAAATTTACTATATTTACATAACTGATTTAACTTTCAGTTTTTTTTTTAATATACACTTTTGTTTTTTCATCAAATATTCACTGAGTAACAAAAAGTGGCAGGTGATGTGGTATTAGAGAGAATCAACAGCCAATCACTAGTAACAGAAGCTGTGTTTTTGGAGCTGAGTCTCTGTGCTAAGGGCTGTGTACATATAATCTCGTTTAACACTTGAAACAATACAGTTAGATGCTTTAATTCCTAATTCCATTTTACAGACTAAGAAGCTGAATTTAGTTTGGTAGTTTACCCAAGATAATATGCCTATTCATCTATGGAACCGGGAATCAAGCCTGGTAGAAAATAGTCCCTCCTGAAGGAGTCAGCAGAGAGGACAGCAGTGGGCTTAGGTTCCAAGCAGATCAAGTGAAAGAAATGCCCGACAGTGACTACAGCATGAGTAAATGCACAAAATAAGTTACTAAAATGAGAACAAGACTACCAAAATGATCCAGATGTATTTGACAAAGAACCAAATGCAATTTCTAAAAACAAAAAAGCATGCTCATTGAAATAAAAATCCCAGTGGGTTAGGCAAATAAGGTCCAAATTGAGCTAAAGAGAGTTAGTGAACAGATGAAGAGAGAATTAATGAACTCGAAAATCCAATCTAAGAAAATTATCAAGAATGTAGTACAGAAAGATTAGGAAATAGAATATATTTCTATTTCCTAATAGAAATTTAGAGAAATGGAGAACAGATTTCAAAGGTCCAACATATTTCTAGTGGAAATTCCAGAGTGAAAGAAAAGAAAGAATGGAAAGAGAAATATTGGAAGAGTTAGTGACTGAAACTTTGAAAAAATTGATTAAAGACATATGTCTTCACATTAGGAAATTCAACGTATCCTGATCTGAATAAACCCACACCTAGACATACCCTGATTAAATTTCAAAACACCGAAGGCAAACAGATCTTAAAAGCAACCAGAGAAAAAGATACAGCTCACCTACCAAAGAAGAACAGCTAAACTGACAGAAGACTTGTCGTTGGCAAGAATGGACGCCAGCATGTAATGGCGTGGTATTTTCAAAGTGCCAAGGGGCAGCAATAGTCAGTAAAATTCTATATTCAGCTAAACTATATCTCAAGAGGCAGGGAAAAATCAAGACAGTTACACATAAAGAAAGACTGATCACCAACAAAACTGATTAAAAACATTGGTATAGATTTACTTCTGGCAAAAGAAGACTGAGCCCAGAAGAAAGGAATAAGATGTAAGAAAGAATGACAGGCATGTGGGTAAATACAAATAAGCATGAACTGAATAAAGTAACAGTGACGGCAATGAATCTGAAGGACGGTAGAAACAGGATGAGCACAATCGCTGCATCATCATATAAGACGGGAAAGGGGTGTCTAAGAAGATCTCAGGTTAGACACACTGATTATCTTTGAACCTTAATTACGCTTTTGACTATGCTAAGGTAATGAATAAACCCTGAAATTTCAGGGTGCCTGTCTTTGAAGTGATGGCTCAGCAATCAGATCGCTTTCATTTGGGGACGCCCTACCTTTAGCACATGGCTTCTGTACACACAGAGGGGAGGACGATGGAGCATCAGACAGGACAATATGGCCAGGCTTGGATGGGGAGGACCTCACTCTGCCCTATACTTTGTCTAGATACCAATCCCATCATCCCAACTGAGCTGCCCTATTTTTTGTGTACTAAGAAATGGGGACAATCTTGTCAAAATACCAAAACACTAAACACTAAGAGAATAGAAATAGAACTTGTAACTTTCAAATGAACAGAGGCGAGCAAAGGGATAAATAAAACTTGATGAAACCAATAGACAGCAGGCAAGGAGGAAAAACTGTAGAAAAGAGATGAAAAGAAGGCATTCAGTAAGGTGGCAGAAATAAGCACAATCAATATAATTGCATTACACTTCTCATTTATTATGCAGAGATTATTGAAATAGATTAAAAATTCTTCACAACCAAGAAGCAGATATAAAAACACCAAGCCAGCTGTATGCAATTTACCAGGGACATATCTAAGATATGAGGACATAATGGTTGGAGATTAAATGGTAGAGAGAGATGTACCAGCTAAATATTAACCAAAAGTAAGTTAGTTTAGCTGTATTAATCACCAGCAACAGGGGCCTTTAGTCAAAAAACATTGTTAAGGCTAAAGAAGATGGCAGTTGTTTGTGTGGGTTCTTCATCTGCAGGTTCAACCAACCTCTGGTTGAAAATATCCAGAAAAAAATTCCAGAAAATTTCAAAATGTAAAACTTGAATTTGCTGCATGCTGACACCATTTACACACATTTGTCTTGTATGAGGTACTGTAAGTAATCTAGAGATGATTTAAAGTATACAGGAGTAGGTGCATAGGTTAGATGCAAATATAATGCTATTTTATATGAGACTTGTGCATCCATAGGTTTTTGTATCCACCAGGGTGCCTATGAACAAATCCACTGAGGATCCTGGATACTGAGGGGATGGATGGCTACATTAAGGTTGATTAAAGGAAAAATTCAGGAGGAAATATAAGAATATAACTGCTCTAAAGTTGTAAGTCACCCAATAATGCATTTGATACTTAAAAAGCAAACACTGACAAAATTACAAGGCAAAATGGACAAATCCACCACCATTGTGGGAAATTCGTAACACACGCCTGTCATATTGTTCAAAATGAAAACCGATAAGGTTAGAGTGGATTTGAGCACCACAGCTAAAACGCTTGATCAAATTTACCTGCTCCCAATATAAAGAACTCACATTTAGAAAGATTTCGGCTGTCATTTCTTTAAGAGACGAAGTCGGTCTAGACAAAAACAGTTTGGGTGGGTTGAAAAGGGCGGAAGTGATAGGATTTGCTACTTAACTGAAGATGGGGACTGGGAAAGGGGGCAAGGGGGTGGGAAGTGATGCTATGAAAGGTGAGATGAAAATGGGAGAGGCGGCAGTCTGCGCAGAGGGGAGGCTGGTGAGTTCCGCGGGATCGCTTGAGTTTTAAGTGCATTTCCAGTAGGAAACTGACCTGCAGCTTTCTGTTCTTGTTTCCTTTGAGTAAATATTCTGGAGCATCTTCTGCCCCATATATACTGGTTCAATAATAACATTGCTATTGATCCAGTGTTTCAAAAATATGTGTTAGTGGAAATGCTACTTGATCAATCAGGTAATATTTAGGGGACTGACGTTGAAGCAGCTAATTTTAGTATGCACTATTTTACTATCAATTCGTTAGAGCACTTCAGTAGATAATAGCCTTTCCTTTCAAGTGGCTATAGAAGTAGCTATCGATTCCTTAACAGTGATCTATATCTTGGATCAGACATAATAGTAATAGCCACTGGAGGGCTTATAAATTCTTCCACATGTGTTCTCTATGGTGACTTGCACAGCCACACCAGCAGGTAGGTAGGGTAGGATTTTATTACTCCACCCATTTTCCAAATGCAGAAATTGAAAAGCAAGTAACATGATTGTACCCTCCTGCTGGTTTTACAATTCAGGGTCCAGAACCTAGAAATATTAAAGACGACTGTTCAAAGGGAAGAGGGTAGTAACAGAAAAATGTTCCAAGAAATTATTAGATTTCTCTTTCAAATTTCCACTCTTCCTCTGTGCTTCTCCATTTTTCTCTGTAGAGACCATGAGGTCAGTTGAGAAGTAATTTATGACTTGGTGAAATACAGAAGAAGGGAGAATTTTTCAATGTTTATTATTCTCATTCAGGAGCAAATACATTGCTACTAAGTTTCTCTATGGTCTACCAAAGGGAAAATGCCTCCAATATGCCTAATTTTTTTAAATTAAAGTATAATTGACTTCTTATATTATGTTAGTTTCAGGTGTACAGCATCAGTTCAGTTCAGTCGCTCAGTTGTGTCCGACTCTTTTGTAACCCCATGGACTGCAGCACACCAGGGCTCCCTGTCCATCACCAACTCCTGGAGCCTACTCAAACTCATGTCCATTGAGTTGGTGATGCCATCCAACCATCTCATCTCATCTTGTCCCCTTCTCCTACCATTTTCAATCTTTCCCAGCATCAGGGTCTTTTCAAATGAGTCAGCTCTTCGTATCAGGTGGCAAATTATTAGAGTTTTAGCTTCAGCATCAGTCCTTCCAATGAATATTCAGGACTGATTTCCTTTAGAATGAACTGGTTGGATCTCCTTGCTGTCCCAGGGACTCTCAAGAGTCTTCTCCAACACCACAGTTCAAAAGCATCAATTCTTCAACTCTCAGCTTTCTTTATAGTCCAACTCTCACATCCATACATGACTACTGGAAAAACCATAGCTTTGACTACATGGACTTTTGTTGGCAAAGTAATGTCTCTGATTTTTAATATGCTGTCTAGGTTGGTCATAAATTTCCTTCCAAGGAGCAAGCGTCTTTTAATTTCATGGCTGCAGTCACCATCTGCAGTGATTTTGGATCCCAAAAAAATAAAGTCTGACACTGTTTCCATTGTTTCCCCATCTATTTACCATGAAGTGATGGGACCAGATGCCATGATCTTAGTGTTCTAAATGTTGAGTTTTAAGCCAACTTTTTCACTCTCCTCTTTCACTTTCATCAAAAGCTTGTTTAGTTCTTCGCTTTCTGCCATAAGGGTGGTGTCATCTGCATATCTGAGGTTATTGATATTTCTCTCGGCAATCTTGATTCCAGATTGTGCTTCATCCAGTGCATTTCTCATGATGTACTGCATATAAGTTAAATAAGCAGGGTGACAATATACAGCCTTGACATACTCCTTTTCCTTTTTGGAACCAGTCTGTTCCATCCAGTTCTAACTCTTGCTTCTTGACCTGCATACAGATTTCTCAGGAGGCAGGTCAGCTGGTCTGATATTCCTATATCTTGATTTTCTAGTTTGTTTTGATCCACACAGTCAAAGGCTTTGACATAGTGAATAAAGCAGGAATAGATAATTTTCTGGGACTCTCTTGCATTTTTTGATGACCCAGTGGATGTTGGCAACTTGATAGCTGGTTTTATCTCAGGGAAATAGTCATAAAGATCATTAGGTTTGTTTTTGTATAGTTGACTTCACTCCAGGATGTATGGCTCTGAGTGCATCACCGTTTTTGTATAGTTCTTCTGTGTAATATCTTCTGCTTCTGTTAAGTCCATACCATTTCTGTCCTTTATTGAGCCCATCTTTGCATGAAATATTCCCTTGGTATCCCTAATTTTCTTGAAGAGATCTCTAGTCTTTTCCATTCTATTGTTTTCCCCTATTTCTTTGCATTGATCCCTGAGGAAGGCTTTCTTATATCTCCTTGCTATTCCTTGGAACTCTGCATTCAAATGGGTATAGCTTTCCTTTTCTTCTTTGTCATTAACTTCTCTTCTTTTCATAGCTGTTTGTAAGGCCTCCTCAGACAAACATTTTGCCCTTTTGCATTTCTTTTTCTTGGGGATGGTCTTGATCACTGTCTCCTGTACAGTGTCACGAGCCTTCGTCCATAGTTCATCAGGGACTCTGTCTATCAGATCTAGTTCCTTGAATCTATTTGTCACTTCCTCTGTATAGACTTGATTTAGGTCATACCTGAATGGTCTAGTGGTTTTCCCTACTTTCTTCAATTTCAGTCTGAATTTGACAATAAGGAGTTCATGATCTGAGCCACAGTCAGCTCCTGGTCTTGTTTTTGCTGACTGTATAGATCTTCTCCATCTTTGGCTGCAAAGAATATAGTCAATCTGATTTCAGTGTTGACCATCTGGTGATGTCCATGTGTAGAGTCTTCTCTTGTGTTGTTGGAAGAGGGTGTTCGCTATGACCAGTGTGTTCTCTTGTCAGAACTCTATTAGCCTTTGCCCTGCTTCATTCTGTACTCCAAGGTCAAATTTGCCCATTACTCCAGTTATCTCTTGACTTCCTACTTTTGCATTCCAGTCCCCTATAATGAAAAGGACATCTTTTTTGGGTGTTAGTTCTAAAAGGTCTTGTAGATCTTCATAGAACCATTCAACTTCAGCTTTTTCAGCATTACTGGTCAGGGCATAGACTTGGATTACTGTGATATTGAATGATTTGCCTTGGAAACGAACAGAGATCATTCTGTCATTTTTGAGACTGCATCTAAGTACTGCATTTTGGACTCTTTTGTTGACTTTTATGGCTGCTCCATTTCTTCTAAGGGATTCTTGCCCACAGTAGTAGATGTAATGGTGATCTGAGTTAAATTCACCTTTAAATATGGTATACAGCATAGTGATTTAGTATTTTACAGATTACACTCCATTAACAGTTATTACAAGATAATGGCTATAATTCCCTGTGCTGTGCAACGTATCCTTGTTGATGATCTATTTTATACATAATAGTTTGTACCTATTAGTCTCATACCCCTAGTTAGCCCCTCCCCTTTCCCTCCGCCTTTGGTAACCGCTAGTTTGTTTTCTATATCTGTGAGTTTTTTTCTGTTTTGCATATAGAATCATTTGTATTACCTTTTTAGATTTCACATATAAGTGATATCATACAGTATTTGTCTCTCTCTGTTTGGCTTATTTCACATATATGCTATACTATTTTTGAAATACAGATTGTACACATTCAGCTTTCCAAAGGATAAAAGCAGTGATAAAATTCCTTATGTTTGTTCATTTCTTTAAATTTTCAAGAGTCAGTTACCTCAGTAGGTAACTAATGAGCATCTACTGTATAGCACAGGCGAAAGTGTAGGACATACACTGTGTGCTAAGTGGCTGCAGTCATGTACGACCCTGTGCGACCCCATGGACTGTAGCCCGCCAGGCTCCTCTGTCCATGGATTCTCCAGGCAAGAACACTGGAGTGGGTGGCCATTTCCTTCTCGAGGGGATCTTCCCTACCCAGGGATTGAACCCACATCTCTTCTGTCTTCTACATTCGAAAGTGGGTTCTTTACCACTAGTGCCACCTGGGACGCCCAGGACATATATGAAGTGAACCTTAAAAATGCATTCCAGCATATGTTAGGTGCAGACAAATGCTGTTTGATTCCTCTTATATGAGTTTCCTAGAACAGTCAAATTCAGAGAGTCAGAAAGTACAGTGGTAGATGCCAGAGGCAGGGGGCGGGGAGAGGGAGGGAGAATGGGGAATCAGTGCTTATCGGGAGCAGAGTTTCGGTTTAGAAAGGTGAAAACTTTGGGAGACAGATGACAGTGAGAACTGCACATCAGTGTGAATGTACTTAGTGCTGCTAAACCGCACAGTTAAATGTGGTTAAAATAGCAAGTTTTATATTATAAGACTTTTACCACAATTAAAAAACATAAAAAAAAAGTCATTTACCTCCATTGGAATGAACACAGAGGGGCTAAGAGCACTTAGAAGTGGCTTCCTGCCCCTTTCTGCTTCTAGGCCTTAATTTTTTCTCTTCTCTCTATTTGAAACATTCTCTTCTCTTACTCCACTTGCCACTCCACTCCAATGCATTCTCATCCTCAAGACTTATCTCAATGATCTCTCCTTAAACTTTAATAAGTACCTGTTATTAAAGGTATAACTTTAATGAAAGAACAAACTCAGACCTTCCATCATACATCCTGGGTATAACTGTCAGACCCATCTTCATTTTTAGGACTTTGGGTCAGGTTTACTTACAGAAATCTTATTTTTATGTTGTAGTATTTTATGTAAGTGGCTGAATAGAACAAAGTCCCTCAGAACCTATGTTATCTTCCTTTACCTTCCGTGGACAATTCCATTTATTCTGTTCTTTGCCTTCTCTCATCTTCATTAAGGATGTAAATATTTTATAAAAGAACTCCAAATTTGTATTATGGGAAAGATGAGTCAACCTGAATTTTTTTAAGAAATTATTTATTGCTAATTGAAGGATAATTTTGCTTTACAATACTGTGTTGGTGTCTGCCGTACACCGACATGAGTCAGCCACAGGTATACATATGTCTCCTCCCTCTTGAACCTCCCTCCTGCCTCCCACCCTATCCCACTCCTCCAGGTTGTCATAGAGCTCCAGTTTGAGTTAACCTGAATTTAATGATGAAGAATTCTTGAGAGCCAGCATTCTGAGTTTTTCTACAATGATCCAATTTATATCTCTTTGAAAGAATAAAGACAAAAAGTCTCTTTTTTTGCACGTGTACATAATCACTATGCATTTCTAGGCCTTATACATAATACCAGTGCCACAAAGGCAGTTTCCGATTGAATTCCATTGACATGATTCTGACTTTCACAAGACCCCATGGAAATGATCTGTACATTGCATTGGGTTGGCCAAAAACGTCATTCGGATTTTTTGTAACATCGTACAGCAAACTTAAATGAACTTTTGGATAACCCAATACCTTCTCAAATGATTTGGCTGTAGCCTTTTCATTGTGATGTCCCAGGAGAAATCTGAGTTGCTATGACTGATGCTTCCTTTTCCCTTCCACTGCTCTCAATGTGTGTCAGATCATCCCACTTGTGACCGGACGGCTGCAGCTTCCTTAGGTGACCGCGGCCCTACGGGAAATGAGGTCAGGTCAGTCATGGTCACTGGACACCTGCAGGGAGATTAGTTAAGGTCAAGCAAGCTGAGGTCACAGCAGGTCTTGCTGGGAAGAGAGTTAAGTGAGCTCTCCTTGGAATGAGACTGGCAATCTGACCTGGCATTAGGCAACATTCTGTACCGAAGAGTTAACAAGCAGGTGGGAGAAAACTTCGGTAGGACTGAGTGCAGCCTGAAGAATACTCAGAAAGATGAGGGGCTTCAATAAGGAGCCTCTATAGACTGAGGCCTTTTATCTGGGGCAATTCAGATCCATTTGAGTTGGTCCTACCCCAGGTGGAGTCTTACTAGTCTTAAAGGGTCCTTATCAGCTAAGCAGAATCCAGTTCTCTTAAAAAGAGAGGCTTCTCTCTGTGAGTGCTGTGTGCTAAGTTGCTCAGTCATGTCCGACTCTTTGCGACCTCATGGAATGTAGCCCACCAAGCTCCTCTGTCCATGGGATTCTCCAGGCAAGGATACTGGAGTGGGTTGCCATGCCCTCCTTCAGGGGATCTGCCCGACCCAGGGATTGAACCTGCATCTCTTTAGTCTCTTTAGGTGGGCGGGTTCTTTTTTATCACCAGTGCCACCTGGAACACTGTTCAGCAAGTGAATATGAGGGGAAGAGTTCAGAGCTGGACGTGGGAGGCTCCCAGGGGTGCTTGTTCTAGGGGATGGGGTGGGATTAGCCCTGGGAAATGGAGAGAAGCTGAGATGGAGGAGGAAAGTTCTTCATTTCTCCTCTGCTTGGCTTTCTCCCTCTGAGACCGAGTCACCACAGGGAGCTAAAGGCAGAGCTTTGGCTGAGGGCATGTGAGTAATTCATATTTTCCGGTTTTCCTCAACCCACCCTGTCCCTCCAAATCCCGTCTGCATTTGTGAGATAAGCCGTCCTGAAAGGCGGTTTCATGATCTCAAAAGCCTCTAATGACTTCTCTTTTCTGTGTGTTAAATTTCTGCCCCCCCCACTGATCCTCGACACAGACCTTCCACCTGGTGGGGCAGGCGTGCTCGCTGTTCCTGCAATTCTCCGTGGCGAGTCCTGTCGCTGGGTTTTGTTTATCCTGCTGTCCCCCACTTAGAATGCCTTCCTTCCCTCCTTCCACTTCTTTTTCTCACTTCCATTCTTCTTTTTTTAAATTTATAGATAGATTTTTAATTTGTCATGATAAAAATAGCAAGGATGAGGTGGGGAGAGCTGTACTTCTGGAAATAAGCTAACTTCCTTTTGCGCCTTTCGCTTTGCCCTCTTGGATCTCAACGTGGCACTTGTTGAAGACCCCGTGGGGTTATTTTTGCACCACTGACTCTGAATGGGCTCCAGGGGCTCATGTGGCGGGATATTCTCAGGACAGGCGTGTGGTGTCCAGAGTCTAGGACGTTCTCAGCGATTTGCAGATATCGGTTTTCACTCTAAACACGCCTTCACTCCTTATGTAATCTGGGCTCAAAAGGTGTTTTCAGGACACTTAACTGTCAGTGAGATGGTGCATGCGAGCACAGGATAACTCAGAGAGAAGTCCCAACAGTCCATGCTCTAACCTCTGACATTGCCAGCTTGAGAAAGGCCCGAGAAAACAGAGGGTCTTGGGAGGTGTGGGCCGGGAGAGTGGGTTGGCTTGGTGGCAGAAAGTCCTTGAGAAAACACAGGATATAATTCAGATCTCCAGGCCCGTTTGCAATACGCCCTCTGTATATCCACATCTCATGTGTAAATAATGAGACTCGACTAACTTTCCAAAATCTTAAGACAGATGGACTTTGGTCTAGTGAGGTCAGAGCTTCAAAATCGGTCCCAGGGCCTTGTCTAAATGCTTGCGTAAATGCAGCCAATGTTCTGTGGCTAATATCTTCCCACAGAACTACATCAAATGGAAATAGAGCTGTGTATTTTCTTTGCATCTTAGGCCACGATACCCTGTGTGTTTAACTCAAAACTCTTTAAGCTATAATGGAGTGTCCTTAATGGATCATTTGGCATATGTGGTGGATGCTTACATGAAACAAACTTCTAAAAAATTTAAACGAAGCCTTTTAGAAGTCCCCACTAGGGAGCACAGTTATATTGAAAGGTAATATAATTTGTGACATCAGAAGTCTTTTGTTAGTCTCTTTTAGAAGGCATTCTTCTTTTTATTTTCCTGACTTCACTTTCTTCCTCCTTTTTTTTTTTCAAAAGAGACTTTATTATTTTATTAAATGGAGCATCTTTGGATGCATTTGTTTTTTTCCAGAATCACATAAAAAGCTCTGTCATGGTTTCCATCAGGCCCAGTTACATATAAATGATCTTTTTTCCAGATTTTCTCACTCATTATTTTTACAGGTAAAATTTTACTTAGGGACATATGACAGTGTGGTGGGGCTTCCCAGATGGCTCAATGGTAAAGAATCCACCTACCAACGCAGGAGACACAGGAGATGTGAATTTGATCCCTGGGTCGGGAAGATCCCCTGAAGGAGGACATGGCAACCCACTCCAGTTTTCTCTCCTAGGGAATCCCATGGACAGAGGAGCCTGGTGGGCTACAGTCCACGGAGTCACAGTCAGACTGGGCATGATCGTATGGTAGGGGACACTTAGGCTGAGACATTAGAATTAATTTGCATTTTAAAGAAATGTTTTAAATCTCTAAGTTGTAAACATTGGAAAGAGATTTTTATTTTAAAATGGTTAACTGCAATAATTAATCTTTAATAGATACTGGTCCTGACACACTGTTCATGAGGATGATTGAACTTCAAAGTCAGCATTTTTTTTTTGGTCATATATATGTACATATGCCTTCCTTTTATTATGATGAAATTAGCTTATTGTCTTTTTCATTATTGCGAGGGGAGAGGACAGTAGTTTGCAATATCAATCTATAAGAATTTAGCGAGCAAACTGCCCTTCATTTCTGTTTGTCTGAATGAGGCTTGTTGACTCTCATGCCACACAGGTATGTGCTGTGCTGTGCTTAGTCGGTCAGTCGTGTCTGACTCTTTGTGACTCCGTGGACTGTAGCCCACCAGGCTCCTCTGTCCATGGGATTCTCCAGGCAAGAATTCTGGAGTAGGTTGCCATGCCCTCCTCCAGGGGCTCTTCCCAACCCAGGGATCGAACCCAGGTCTCCTGCATTGCAGGCGGATTCTTTACCGTCTGAGCCATTAGTAAGTTGAAGACAAAGTGCCACCCAGAGGTTTCTGTAGAAAGTTTTAATGCTCCATTTAGGAGATCGTAGCTGCAATTAAAAGGAGTATTGTAGTTCATTTTTCATTTGCTCGAATATATACACAGCAATTCATTCTATATATAATCTAGCCACATAACTCAGTGACATGACACAGCTACCCCCAAATATCTGGGCTATGTGAATTAAAAAATGTTCTTAATAACCTTGTATTTCTTCCTGAAGAACCTATAAAAAGGAATGATTGCTTTGCAGAGAAGCAAAGAATAATCAGAGAGCCCTGAGGGAAAAAACTTGTCTCTGGGCTCAGCTTGGGACTCTTCCATCTGCTGTGTTTTTTCTCAGCTGTCTCCTAACGCAAACCAAGAGACTCACGTTCACTTTCTGTTGGAGAGTTTCGTACTTACCACCTGTAAGATAGACCCCATCATTTCTTGCATGAGGCTCAGTTCAACAGTTGGGTGGCATCACTGAATCAATGGACATGACTTTGAGCAAACTCAGGGAGATAGTGAAGGACAGGGAAGCCTGGTGTGCTGCAGTCCGTGGGGTCACAAAGAGTTGGATGTGACTTAGCGACTGAACAACAGCAGTTCCACTAATACATGGGGCAAGACTGGGATTCTTCCTTGAGCAAGTTATTGGGTTAAGGTTCTAGACTCAAGAGACCTCTGGGATGGTTTAAGTATCTTTTTGTATTAATAAAAAAATGGCTCTATTCAAGCTTGAAATCCAGAGCAAGTGCTCTTGGTTAAAAGCAAACAACAACAACAACAAAACCTGATGTTTTAATTGCTGCAAGCACTATTTTATTTACAAGCACTTAAGTAAGACTTACTCTGCCTGATGCCTGCAAAATGCCTTACAAATAATGAACTCATAATCCCTCATAATAACGCTAAGATATGGAGATAAATACCATGACTATGCCCATTTTACAGATGAGTAAGTAATATGCCTATAGTCACAAAGCTGGAAAGGGGCAGAGTCAGGCAATCTTCTTTGGAAACTGGACCACACTGTCTGCTGACCTGACAGCATTCTGCTCCTCCAAGGCCATTCTTCTGGACCCTAAATGGTCTCGAGCCCTGGCTGGTGTCTCTAAGCCGGTCCCGGAGGATGCTTATCGAGAATCACCAGGTTCTCTTGGGGAAGGTGACATTGCACTGCACTTTCCCCTTCTCCATGCACTCCAGCCACAGTGAACATCTCGCAGTTCCTGAACTTAGGGGGCTTCCTCAACCCCCAGTGCCTTTAGTGCTGCTCACTCCTCTCTCTTGTGTGTGTGTGTGTGTGTGTGTGTGTGTGTGTATTAGTCATTCAGTCATGTCTGACTGTTTGCAACACCGTGGATTGTAGCCCGTCAGGCTCCTCTGTCTATGGGATTTCCCAGGTAAGAATACTGAGTGGGTTGCCATTCCCTTCTCCAGGGGATCTTCCCAGCTCAGGGATAGAACCCAGATCTCCCATACTGCAGGCAGAGTCTTTACCATCTGAACCACCAGAGAAGCCCCATACCTTTCTTACAGGATGACTTTTCCCTCTCTTATGGGATGGCTTATTTGTAGGACATCCTCTGAATCACTTTTCAAGATGGAGCTCACTTGGCTCCTCCTCTGACCCTTTCCACCTTCTGGTGGATGTTGGTGCAGATGCTGTGTATGCGCACCCACACACCAGCACTTCCCATTCCATCGTGGCCCTCTTGGGTCTGCTTTCAGCTTGCTTTGAGTTCTTGTAGACTGAATTTAGATTTGGGAACTGGCCCAATAGGCCCTGGAGTCTGATAATTCTTGGTGGTAAGTGTGGAGCCCCTAACGAAACCCTAGAGAATTTTTAGAAAGCTAGCCACTCACATTACAAATACCTGTGAAAAGAAGAGAAGCGAAAAGCAAAGGAGAAAAGGAAAGATATACCCATTTGAATGCAGAGTTCCAAGGAATAGCAAGGAGAGATAAGAAATCCTTCCTCAATGATTAGTGCAAAGAAATAGAGGAAAACAAAAGAATGGGAAAGATTAGAGATCTCTTCAAGAAAATTAGAGATACTAAGGGAAATTTTCATGCAAAGATGGGCTCAATAATGGAGAGAAATGGTATGGACCTAACAGAACCAGAAGATATTAAGAAGAGGTGGCAAGAATACACAGAAGAACTATGCAAAAAAGATCTTCATGACCCAGATAATCATGATGGTGTGATCATTCACCTAGAGCCAGACATCCTGGAATGTGAAGTCAAGTGGACCTTAGGAACCATCACTACAAACAAAGCTAGTGGAGGTGATGGAATTCCAGTTGAGCTATTTCAAATCCTAAAAAATGATGCTGTGAAAGTGATGCACTCAATATGCCAGCAAATATGGAAAACTCAGCAGTGGCCACAGGACTGGAAAAGGTCAGTTTTCATTCCAATCCCAAAGAAAGGCAATGCCAAAGAATTCTTAAACTACCGCACAATTGCACTCTTCTCACATGCTAGTAAAGTAATGCTCAAAATTCTCCAAGCCAGGCTTCAACAGTATGTGAACCGCGAACTTCCAGATGTTCAAGCTGGATTTAGAAAAGGCAGAGGAACCAGAGATCAAATTGTCAACATCTGCTAGATCATCGAAAAGCAAGAGAGTTCCAGAAAAACATCTACTTCCACTTTATTGACTAAGCCAAAGCCTTTGACTGTGTGGCTCACAATAAACTGTGGAAAATTCTAAAAGAGATGGGAATATCAGACTACCTGACCTGTCTCTTTAGAAACCTGTATGCAGGTCAGGAAGCAACAGTTATAACTGGACATGGAACAACAGACTGGTTCCAAATAGGAAAAGGAGTATGTCAAGGCTGTATATTGTCACCCTGCTTGTTTAACTTATATGCAGAGTACATCATGAGAAATGCTGGACTGGATGAAGCACAATCTGGAATCAAAATTGCTGGGAGAAATATCAATAAGCTCAGATATACAGATGACACCACCCTTATGACAGAAAGCAAAGAAGAACTAAAGAGGCTCTTGATGAAAGTGAAAGAGGAGAGTGAAAAAGTTGGCTTAAAGCTCAACACTCAAAAAACTAAGATCATGGCATCTGATTCCATCACTTCATGGCAAATAGATGGGGAAACAATGGAAACATTGACAGACTTTATTTTTTTGGGCTCCAAAATCACTGTAGATGGGAACTGCAGCCATGAAATTAAAAGACTCTTACTCCTTGGAAGAAAAGTTATGACCAACCTAGACAGCATATTAAAAAGGAGAGACATTACTTTGCCAACAAAGGTCTGTCTAATCAAAGCTATGGATTTTCCAGTGGTCATGTATGGATGTGAGAGTTGGACTGTAAAGAAAGCTGAGTCGAAGAATTGATGCTTTTGAACTGTGGTGTTGGATAAGACTCTTGAGAGTCCCTTGGACTGCAAGGAGATCCAACCAGTCCATCCTAAAGGAGATCAGCCCTGAATATTCATTGGAAGGACTGATGCTGAAACTGAAACTCCAATACTTTGGCCACCTGATGCGAACTGACTCATCTGAAAGACTCTGATGCTGGGAAAGATTGAGGGCAGGAGGAGAAAGGGACAACAGAGGATGAGATGGCTGGATGGCATTACCGATTCAATGGACGTGAATTTGAGTAAACTCCGGGAGTTGGTGATGGACAGGGAGGCCTGCTGTGCTGAAGTCCATGGGGTCACAAATAGTTGGACATGACTGAGCGACTGAACTGGACTGAGGCACCCAGCCCTTGAGCAGTCCCTCCTTACTGTTCAGAGTCTGTCACACTCCTCATTAGATGGAGTTGGAAGCTGTTGAAATCTCTATCATGAGCATAAGAAGTTGTTCGGGAGTGCAGTCTCCTCAATATAGATGTATCATGAGAAAGACCTACCTGTGCTAAATTTGAGAGACACTGGTGCTCACGCGAATTTGGTCAAAATGCTAAAAACAAAAGCAAAACAAAAAAACCCCAACCATTCAACTGAGAGAATATTAATTTCATACTAAATATACCCCTCATATCTTCATGAATACATAATACTAGTATTTCCATATGGGCTGGAAATGCTAAATTGTTAATAGCTTCCTCAGAAATTTGTTTCTTCTTATGACTTATCCAGTAATATGCAATAGTTTTGGCAAAATGCAATAACAATATATTCTTATAATCATAAAAATCTACAATATTCTTTAGTTAGCCTGGTTTTGATATTTGAAAAACAGAGATATTAATTTCACATGCAAGCAGAGGATAAGAAAATGTCAAAGAAATCAGTTTATGAGTCAAATATGTATTGTAACAAAGTTAAGATTTTAAAAGATTCTTTCAGTAAGTACCCTTAAGTATACCTAGGTTTACTAATTCCTGACTTGTTTTATTGAGGTATAATTGATGTGTAACATTATATTAGTTTCAGGTGTACAGCATAATGATTCGATGTATGTGTATATTGCAAAATGACTACAATTGAGGCTAGTTAACATCCATCCCCACACATAGTTACACATTTTTTTTTCTTGTGATGAGAACTTTTAAGATTTACTCTCTTAGCAACTTTCAAATATACAGCACAATATTACTAACCGTAGTCACCATGTTTATTTACTTTATAACTAGAAGTTTGTACCTTTGGATTTCCTTTTCATCCACCCCCACTCCCTGCCTTTGACAACTGCCAATCTGTTCTCTGTATCTATGAACTTTGATTTGTTTGTTTGTTTTTAGATTCCACGTATAAATGAAATCATTTGTCTCTATCTGACTTACTTAATTTAGCATAATGGCCTTAAGGTACATCCAAGTACATCCAAGCTGTCACGAATGGCACAATCATCTTTTTTAATATATATATGACAAACCTAGACAGCATATTAAAAAGCAGAGACATCACTTTGTCGACAAAGGTCTGTCTAGTTAGAGCTATGGTTTTTCCAGTAGTTACATACAGATGTGAGAGTTGGACCATAGAGAAGGCTGAAAGCCAAAGAATTGATGCTTTAGAATTGTGGTGCTAGAGAAGACTCTTGAGAGTCCCTTGTACTCTGAGGAGATCAAATCAGTCAATCCTAAAGGAAATCAACCCTGAATATTCATTGGAAGGACTGAAGCTGAAGCTGAAGCTCTAATGCTTTGGCCACCTGATATGAAGAGCTGAATCATTGGAAAAGACCCTGATGTTGGGAAAGATTGAGGGCAAGAGGAGAAGGGGATGACAGAAGATGAGATGGTTGGATGGCATCACTTACTCAATGGACATGAGTTTGAACAAACTGCGAGATAGTGAAAGACAGGGAAGTCTGGCGTGCTGCAGTCCATGGGGTCTCAAAGAGTTGGACACGACTTAGCATCTGAACAACAATATACATATATGTGCCACATTTTCTTTATCCGTTCATCCTTCAGTGGACACTGAGATTCCATGTCTTGGCTATGTCAATAATGCTGCAATGAACATTGGGGTACAATTCCTCACTAATATACTATAGTTAGCTTACTTCATTGGGAAGTACAATTTCTTTATAACTGTACGAAAAAGAAAGGAAATAAACATCTTGAGTCAAATAGACTCCCAGTATGGAAAATCTTGCCTTAAATAGAATCTGCACTCTGAGTCGTTCACTCGCATTGAGGGCCTTTCAGGCCAAGCAGAAACAGAAAGTGCTGAGAATGCGGGATGGGCAAGATGAAGTGTGCTTGTGTTGTCTTGTAGGATGATTTCAGAAGCAACTGAAATAACATGAAATTTCCTCTTTCCTTCACTGAACAGAGGGTGTGGGGCTGTCATCTGAGGAAACACAAAGGGAATAAATAAATGATCAGTTTTGAAAGTTTTAAGAATTGCTTGAATGCTGTCTGTCAAAAAAAGTTTCCTTTAGCTGAAGAGATTTGGAGTTTAGTCTTTGCTGCTTGCTAAGTGCTGTTAAGCAAAGTTACTTTTTGTCTTTGACTTTTTCTTTCTTTTTTTTAAAGTGTTTACTTGCAGATTCTGGTGGTTTTGATGAGACCAGGTTTTAAAGGTAATTTGAAAAGTGGAATGAACACATTACTGTGAAATGAAGTACACAGCTACCAAGGATGGTTGACTTTTAACTTTTACCTTGAATCACTTCACTTTTGAATTGAACATAAACTTCTTTTGTCAACAGATGAAATGAAGTGAAAAGACATCTAGGTACCACATGTTTCTTCCCAGAGAAAAAGAAGCACTCTTACTGGTTGCTAACTGATGGAGTCACAAAGGTTGATTCAGGTTTTATATTTCATTTTACTAAAGTTCTTGAAAATGAAATTTGTTTAAAAGCCTTTGTAAATACCTCTCTTCTACATGATAAAGGCTTCTGTGCAAATTCATAAGCTGCTATAGAAGTGACGTCTGATCTCTTTGCTGGCACTTGCAAATTAGAAATTTTGCATGTACAGTATGTGCAGCCATGCAAGAAACCACCACCCATCTCAAGCTGAATTATTTCATCCAGTTTCTACATGGAGGGCTTTTTTTTTCCAGTGCAATTAATTAAGCAAACAGGAGCAATGTTGGTACTTTTGACAGAGTACAAGAACAAAGGCTCTTGCATTGGGGCTTTCATAAGTCTCATAAGTAGACAGTGCTTATAAATCCTGCATAACAGGTTTTTTGATTCTCCCTCAAAAGCTTTATCCTCTTCCAGTTGGTACTCATCACCATGGGAGGCTTGCTACTTGCAAATTTCTCTATTGCTGTTTTCATTTCCTCTTCGGTAATAGAGGCAATCAGTTTCTCATTATCCAGAAGATCCAGTTTTGGCATTTTAATTTTAGCCAGAATTTTCATAATCTCTCTGTTATCAGCTGCTAACTCTGATGCAAATATTAGTTTTTTTTTTTGTTGTAGTAGTTGGAGAACGACAACAAAAAAAGGGAAACTTTACATTACTGCTCTCTAAAGATCAAATGTAGAACCTGTTGAAATAAAAAGACAGGTATTTCTGATTTTGATTCTTAATATATTGCTTTTGACATTGGCATGCTTATAAAATTTAATTTAAAAAGCTTTAATAAAATTGTAGTGTAAAAGCTGGCCAGGCTCCTCTGTCCATGGGATTTCCCAGGCAAGAATGCTGGAGTGGGTAGCCATTCCCTTCTCAAGGACATCTTCCAGACCCAGGGATTGAACCCGGGTCTTCTGCATTGCAGGCAGATTCTTTACATTCTGAGCCACCAGTGAAAGTGAAAGTTGCTCAGTCTTGTCCGACTCTTTGTGACCCTATGGTCTATACAGTCTGTGGAATTCTCCAGGCGAGAATACTGGAGTGGGTAGCCTTTCCCTTCTCCAGCAGATCTTCCCAACCCAGGAATCGAACCAGGGTCTCTTGCATTGCAGGCGGATTCTTTACCAACTGAGCCATCAGGGAAGCCCTCTGAGCCACCAGGGAGGCCCCAAAACAATGCTAGGGTTTACTATTCACTGAATTTCTGCTTTGGGTATAGAACTACATCAGGTATTATCAGGATCATGGGGAACAGGTATAAGTCCCAGTGGAAGAAAATTTGTGCTTGTCAACAAGGGAGGAATTTTACTGACATGCAGTAGATTTGGGCCCCATGTGTAAGCACTGGTCTCTAGAAATTTTGTGCCAAACTCTGCCCCTCCACCCACCATCGTTGGCCTTATGAGTTTGGAAGAATAAGAAAAATTTAGAAGAGATAATATGCATAAAAAACAAACAAAAAACTAGAACTAGAGGAAAAGACTCATATGCTCTAGTTTTTTCTTCTTTGCTGTTGTTCATTCGCTAAGTTGTGTCTGACTATTTTCCACCCCATGAACTGCAGTGCACCAGGCTTCCCTGTCTTTCATTATCTCCCAGAGTTTGCTCAAATTCATGTCCATTAAGTCAGTGGTGCTGTCTAACCATCTCATCCTCTGCCACCCCTTCTCCTCCTGCCTTCAATCTTTCTCAACATCAGGATCTTTTCCAGTGAGTCAGCTCTTCCCATCAGGTGGTCATAGTATTGGAGCTTCAGCTTCAGCATCAGTCCTTCCAATGAATGTTCAGGGTTGCTTTCCTTTAGGATTGGTTTGATCTCCTTGCAGTCCAAGGGACTCTCAAGAGTCTCCTCCAGCACCACAGTTCAAAAGCATCAATTCTTTAGTGCTCAGCTTTCTTTATGGTCCAACTTTCGCATCCATACATGACTACTGGAAAAACAATAGCTTTGACTATACAGATCTTTGTCAACATAGTGATGTCTCTGCTTTTTAATATGCTGTCTAGGTTTGTCATAGCTTTTATTCCAAGGAGTAAGTGTCTTTTAATTTTGCAGCTTCAGTCCCCATCTGCAGTGATTTTGGAGCCCAAGAAAATAAAGTCTTGTCACTGTTTCCATTGTTTCCCCATCTATTTGCCAGGAAGTGATGGGACTGGATGCCATGTCTTCTTCTTTTGAAAGTTGAGTTTTAAGCCAGTGGTTTTATTTTCCTTTTTCACCCTTATCAAGAGGCTCTTTAGTTCCTTTTCTCTTTCTATCATTAGAGTAGTATCATCTGCATGTGGGAGAAGGAAATGACAACCCACTCCAGTGTTCTTGCCTGGAGAATCCCAGGGACAGAGGAGTCTGATGGGCTGTCACCTGTGGGGTCGCACAGGGTCGGACACGACTGAAGTGACTTAGCATGCATGCATGCATTGGAGAAGGAACTGGCAACCCACTCTAGTGTTCTTGCCTGGAGAATCCCAGGGACAGAGGAGCCTAGTGGACTGTCGTCTGTGGGGTTGCACAGGGTCGGACACAACTGAAGCGACTTAGCAGCAGCAGCATCTGCATATCTGAGGTTGTTGATATTTCTCCCTGCAATCTCGAGTCCAGCTTACTACTCATCCAGCCCAGCATTTCGGATGATGTACTCTGCTCATTGAGGTATAGTTGCTTTACAGTATTGTGTTAGTCTCTGCTGTACAAAGAAGTGAATCAGCTGTGTGTGTACACATATCCCCTCCCTCTTTGACTCACATATTTTATAATCCAAATTATTAAACAGATTGTACAAAAACAAAGGGCTTTACTATAAAAAAATGTCGAGTTCTTTAAAAAGAACTTTGGAAAATAGTCTGTGAATGCAGCCTTTGATATTCACTTGGTACTCAGTAGTCAGGGGGCCAATTTTTAAGCTTGCTTTTTAACACCAGTGTGTGTGAACATGCTTGAGTTACTGTATGACTTATTTGGGGAAACTTATCTTATAATTTCCTCATTTATAGTTTTAGTTTCTGAGCAATTCATGACTCCCTTCTTGGACCTGTGATCTGATGCTATCTCTGCTTTGGGGGAGTGTTCCATTGACTCTGAGGGCCAGAAAGAGATTGGGATAGACCAGCCAGGCTAGTGGGACTCCAGCCTCTAGGTCTGGGGCCGGGCGGGGGCCACTGCTGTGCATTGTTGGAATCTGTAACTCTGATTAGCTAAAGAGGAAGCACTGGGACGATACAGTTGTGAGGAAAAGCAAATGGTTTCCCTCGTCCCCTTGAGGGCTGTAGCTCGTCTCTATTCAGCTGGACACAACAGCGACACAAGGAAATATATTCTACTGAGGGGAGAAAGAGGGCCCCCAGTGGGGTTGCCTCCCGTGTTTCTGCCTCTGGTTAAATTTAAGGTGCCAACTCTCTTCTGATTCTGCTGCAGACCGTCCTGACTGACCCTCAGCCAAACGGACAGGGTCATGGTCACCTCAGAAAGCAGGTTCTGAGGGGGTGGAGGGTGGCCCAGAGGGGCTGTGAGGAGCAGTGGGGAGGAAGCAGGGAGCCCCCATGACCTGGGTCCCCATCACGGAAAGGCAATGCGGTAGGCATGGAGGACATTGGTAGGTGGCAGGTGGTTCTCACATGGGTGAGATTCTCTCTGTGGAAATCAGTATCATTGTGTGGGTGGTGCTTTCAGGGAGAATCTCTGCTGTGAGAAGAGGCATCTTCTGCCGTGAGCATTCCCGTCAGAGCCCCAAGGACCTGCAAAGGCACGAAGTCATGTGAATCCAGAATGTGTGTGTCCAGCGCGATGGCACCCCGGGGTGACTTCAGTGTAAGGTGTCTCAGAGGGAGGGGTGGGAAGGGAAGTGGACACGTGGGTTGGGTCAGAGGTCAGAGGGTAAGGGAATCTTCTGTGAGTGCTAGTAGTGGTGCATTCTATCTGAAAGGAGTGGGAAACGTTTAAACAGGGTTAGCATCATCAAATACCTAACTCCGGTGACCTTGAAGGACAGGTTGAAATGGGAGAGAGGCCGGGGGCAGGGAGAATTACAAAGGTGTGTGGATGAGCGATGCTGAGGACTGAATGAGACCCTGGGGTTGAGTCGATGTAGTGGATTTGAGATAAAATGATGAATTAGAAACCCCGGGCTTGGAAAATGGGACCAAAAGGGAGAGGCTGACTCTGAAGTCTTGTAGTTAGGGAGCTGGGAGATGGTTGTGCCATGAACAACAGGAAGGAAGTAGGTTGGCTTTAGGATGGAGATTTGGTGTCCAATTGTGTCACCCATACACACTGCCCCCAGCAGCCCAGAGAGATTAACATTTACAAAGCAACTACCTGCCTGGTACTTGGTGCTTTACATACTGGATTTCATTTGATTCTCACAGCAACCCAATGAGATAGATACTCTTTACAATATTTAAGAGATAAGAACACTGTTTCAGAGAGGTTAAGCCACTGGCTTAAGGCCACCAGGCTAGTAAGTAGCAAAGCTGGAATTTGAACCCAGATCAAGTCATCAAATTTTTTTGTGTGCCACTTCTTTCATTGAAAAGTAGAGTCTAATTTGCCTCCCCTGGAATCTGGACTGATGCTTTTGGCTTAGTTATACTTATCTCAATTGAGCAGACATAACATTCTAGAATTTACAAGGTTAGATTTTAGTAAGTTGCTTCAGTTGCATCCTATTTTTTGCAACCCGGTGGACTACAGCTTGCCAGGCTCCTCTGTCCTTGGGATTTCCCAGGCAAGAATACTGGAGTGGGTTCCATGCCTCCTCCTCCAGAGGATCTTTCTGACCCAGGAATCAAACCTGCGTCTCTTAAGTCTACCTGTATTAGTAGGCGGGTTTTTTTTTTTTTTTTTTTTTTTTTTTTACCACTGGTGCCACCTGGGAAGCCCATGGGTAGATCAAAAGAAGTCTAAAGGTTTCTCCCCAGCCTCTTAGGATACATGTTTTGGGGGTAGCCAGTTGCCATGTGAGAAGCCTGGCACTCCTCCGAGCCTGCCATGCTGAGAGGTGGCCAGAGCGAACCCACGGACAGGCCCGACCAATTCCCACTTGTTCCAGCCATCTTGGTCCAGACACCAGAAACGTGAGTGAGGGGGGCTTTCTAATGATTTCCATCCCAGCCAGCACTTGACTGCAACTGCATGAGAGACCCTGAGCAAGAAACTTCCAGCTGAGCCCAGTCGACCCTCAGAAGCATGAGAGACAATAGAACATTGTTGTTTTAACCCCCAGAATTGTGGTGTAGTTTGCAGCAAGCCTGACCGGCACCCCAGCAAACACAGGTTTTCCTTCTCTGTGCTGAAGACCCTCCAGAGTGACAGGGTTCCTCCTGAGGCAAAGAGCTCGGCGGGACATTGCAGTAAAGGACCAAGGGCACCATGAGGGCCCTGTTGGAACTGGGTGCTTGTGGACAAGAAGAAGGGGCTGAACTGGAAACCATCTTAGGAGAAGAACTTGCGTTCGAGTGTAGAGCAGAACTGCAGTAGTGCTTGTGGACGGGAAAGAGGGTGAGTTCATTATCAGATAGTCTTGAACTGGCCATTCTACTCTCTCGCTTCCAAGATGTTGGACTTCGGGCAAATTATCTTAAATCTCCAAGCCTCAGCTTCCTCATCTTTAAAGTTCAGATGATCTGATGATAATAATACCAGATGCAATGAGATAACAGCAGGTATTCAGTAAATGTGTTCCTGTGGTTTTCTAAGCATTATCTGTCTTATAGCACCTGTTCCACGGCCTTCGAATGGTTTCTTTTCTTGTCTGTCTTCCAAGTAGACTTTGAGATGCCTTAGGGAATGAGATTATACTATGTATTTTTGTGTTCTCGGTGGCAGGCAGAGTACACAGAGTGGATGTTCAAACCGGGTGGAATGAAAGAAGGAGTTGATATCAGCATGGTTGAGGAAGGCAGGAAGGATGATTAGTCTGTTTGGTCAGGACGTCAGAAGCCACATGGATTAACGGAGGAAACCAAGGCAGAGAGAATTCTAAGAACAGTAGGAAGTTGACATGTAGTGAGAAATGCAATACTAGATGAAGAAAAAAGTTTTGGTAGAGGGTTTCTAAGCTCCAGATAAGGTGTTTAAGGGAGAAATGAGTGTTGAAAAATGGAAGCAGCTCAGGAGTTGGCAGAGTTGATGGAGAATCAATACCTGTACATGCAGAGTAACGTGCTTTTGTAGAAAGACCATGGGCTGGGGAGACAGATGTTCAGCTTCTGTATTGGGTGACCTTGACCAAATTACTTAAATTCTTAGAACCTGTCATTTCATGCAAAAAAAAAAAAGGATTAAAAATGATAATTTTTATAACACACCTAGAAAGGTGTCTGGCATAATAAGGGACACATAAATATATATGCTCATAAAGACAGCGTATAAATATAAAATTGCTCTAAGTGGTTTTCAGTTGAAATTTATACAGGGTGTTTAATTTGCCTAGAGGTCAGGTAATTTAGTCTTCTATTTTTACATTAAAACTCCGAAAGAGAAGAGCCTGAAAGACAAAGCCAAGCCATTTCACCTGGACCGCTGGATTCATGTAATGACCGTTGTTCTCCCTGGTTCTGAATGCTCAGACTAGGAGGTGAGTCCCCAGAGGACATTGGACTTGGACTCTGTGAATCACTGGTTAATGTACTCTGCTTTTCACTTTTCCAGAAGGCAAATGTGGCCTTCTGGAAAAGTTAATCATGCTCTAATAGTGAGATCTGAGTGCAACTCCATCATTTTTTAAGATTTTTTCACTTATAGAAACTCCACCCGGCCTCCTGGCATCTGGGGACATTTATTCATTGTGCTAGGGGGAAGTGGTCTGAGCCTAAAGCAAGAATTCTACTTTCAAAGTAAAATGACTGAATAATTAACAAGGGTACCTTCTCAAAGGTGAAATTTGGCCAAGGTATTAGAATTGGTACTTGCAAAATGCCTAAGGTGTATCATGGATATTTGATGAAAGGACTAGGTCATCTCTGTGATTTTAAAATTCATCCAGTGACCTGGAAATTCTGAAGGTTTCTAAAAAAAAAAAAAAATTCTTTTTTTTGGATCATCTCAGAGTATGTTGGATTGTGCATAATGGATTCCTTCTACAGAATTACCCACAGGCAATGTCCTCCATTGACAGAGAAGTGGGGCTGGACCCTTAGCTAGCTGGACATTTATCTGAGGTTTGGGGAAAGAGCCTGTCCCCTGGGCATGGTGAGAAGTTGAGGGGATAGTGTGTGGTTGAGATGGAAACTTCCAGAAGTTCAGCATGAGGAAGCTGGCACGGTGGGAATTTGCCTGTCTGCTGTGTAATTTGATCCCATTGGGAAACAGGAATTTGACTTTCACAGAGTTTTGTCTCTATCAGATCACTATAATGAGTTCCCTCAGCTTCTCCTTAGGCATTACTCTTGCACCTGATGATGGTATGGTTGAGTTTTCAAGTAGACCAGGTACTACCTGTATGTTTCATTTCTGGTGTGGAGTTTTAGCAACTCTGAAAAAAGAAAGCCTGACATCCTATACCCATAATT
Source organism: Okapia johnstoni (assembly GCA_024291935.2). Lineage (NCBI taxonomy): Eukaryota > Metazoa > Chordata > Mammalia > Artiodactyla > Giraffidae > Okapia > Okapia johnstoni. The sequence continues at coordinate 7,424,431 of CM044321.1, read as the reverse complement.
ATGCATCATTACTGGAGGAGGGACGTTCAAGGAGTGGACACTATTTGTTTTTTGTTATTTGAAATTTTTTTTTTTTGAAGAATGGCTGAACAAATTGAAAGAAATGGGAAGGAAATAAATTGCACTGAAAAGAAATGCTGAAGAGAAAGTCCTTTGGACTTTTTTTTTCTGTACAAGTGGATCATCTATAGGTTGAAATAATTATGAAACTTGGAATTCATCCAGTTCTGTAGTGGGTAATTACAAAATTGCTTTGTTTAATTATGCAGTGTTTTATAGGAGGGCATTTTTAACCTTTGTCACTAGTGCCAAATGAAAGGCGACTTGGCTCTTCATAATAAGTATTGTCAAATTGCATCTAAGGTTTATTTAGAAGCAATTCATTTTTTAAGACACGTTCTAGTTTGTATAACATTTTTTTAGTAGGTAAAAACTGCTGAAGTGAATTGGTTTGTGGTAACAAACATGAAACAAGAATAACAGCTTGTTAATAGTCTGCTCCAGTCTTCAAAGACCCTAAGTTCATCTCTGAGAAACATAGACACTGTGGGTTCATTTCTGAAACATGAAGCAGAGTGTATATAATCAAGTGGCTCATTAGAGAAGATCAGAGGATTTCAAAACTTTAAAAACCAGAACTAACGTCCTGTAGTTAAAGAGGAGATCAAAGTGGACACACCATGTCCAGAAGATCCTTTGCATACCCTACCCATCTGTGTTAGTATCAGAAGTGACTCGCTGACACTCACTGTAAATCCATGACAGATTGAACAGTTAAAGCACCACCTTTATTCATTCAACATGATTATTGAGTGACTTACTTGCAAGGCAATATAAAGTCAATGCTGCCTATGATGTCTTTTTTGATTCTGTTGTCATATATATATATATGTGTATGTGTATATACATATATATACACACACTTATTTTTATTTGGAGGATAGTTGCTTTACAATGTTGTGTTGCTTTCTGCCATAAATCCACAGAAATCAGCCACAGGTATATATATGTCTCCTCCTCTCGAACCTCCCTCCTACCCACCCCACCCCTTAGTGATTCTGTTGTCTTTAAAATACAACTACTAATATGCTATCTAGGTTGGCCATAACCTTGGAAGGTTATGGCCAACCTAGATAGCATATTTAAAAGCAGAGACATTACTTTGCCAACAAAAGTCCGTCTAGTCAAGGCTATGGTTTTTCCAGTGGTCATGTATGGATGTGAGAGTTGGACGGTGAAGAAAGCTGAGCGCCAAAGAATTGATGCTTTTGAACTGTGGTGTTGGAGAAGACCCTTGAGAGTCCCTTGGACTGCAAGGAGATCCAACCAGTCCATCCTAAAGGAGATCAGTCCTGGGTGTTCATTGGAGGGACTGATGTTGAAGCTGAAACTCCAATACTTTGGCCACCTCATGCGAAGGGTTGACTCATTGGAAAAGACCCTAATGCTGGGTAGGATTGGGGGCGGGAGGAGAAGGGGACGACAGAGGATGAGATGGTTGGATGGCATCACTGACTCGATGGACACGGGTTTGGGTAGACTCCAGGAGTTGGTGATGGACAGAGAGGCCTGGCGTGCTGCAATTCATGGGGTCGCAAAGAGTCGGACACGACTGAGCGACTGAACTGAACTGAACTGAACTAAGGTAGCACTTAAAAAAATAATTATGATATTTTGTATGTTATGTCTTGGGGAATGGGATAGTTTAAAATAATTAATAGAAGTAGAAAATATATAAAATTTTATAAAAGCTTATAAAAATGAACTTAAGTCAATGCAAACTTTTTTTTTTTAATAAATTTATTTATTTTAGTTGGGGGCTAATTACTTTATAATATTGTAGTGGTTTTTGCCATACATTGACATGAATCAGCCATGGGTTTACATGTGTTCCCCATCCTGAACCCTCCTCCCACCTCCCTCCCCATCCCATCCCTCTGGGTCATCCCATTTCCCCAGCCCTGAGCATTTGTCTCATGCATCGAACATGGAATGGTGTTCTGTTTCACATATGATAATATACATGTTTCAATGCTATTGTCCCAGAACGTCCCACCCTCACCTTCTCCCTCAGAGTCCATAAAACTGTTCTATGCATCTGTGTCTCTTATTCTGTCTCACATATAGGGTTATCACTACCATCTTTCAAATTCCATATATATGCATTATTATACCATATTGGTGTTTTTCTTTCTGGCTTACTTCTCTCTGTATAATGGGCTCCAGATTCATCCATCTCAATAGAACCTATTCAAATGTATTTTTTTTTAATGGCTGAGTAATATTCCATTGTGTATATGTACCACAGCTTCCTTATCCATTCGTCTGCCGATGGACATCTAGGTTGCTTCCATGTCCTGGCTATTGTAAACAGTGCTGCGATGAACACTGGGGTACACGCGTCTCTTTCAATTCTGGTTTCCTCGGTGTGTATGCCCAGCAGTGGGATTGCTGGGTCATATGGCAGTTCTATTCCAAGTTTTTTAAGGAATCTTCACACTGTTCTCCACAGTGGCTGTACTAGTTTGCATTCCCACCAACAGTGTAAGAGGGTTCCCTTTTCTCCACACCCTCTCCAGCATTTATTGCTTGTAGACTTTTGGATAGCAGCCATTCTGACTGGTGTGAAATGGTACCTCATTGTGGTTTTGATTTGCATTTCTCTAATAATGAGTGATGTTGAGCATCTTTTCATGTGTTTGTTAGTCATCTGTATGTCTTCCTTGGAGAAATGTCTGTTTAGTTCTTTGGCCCATTTTTTGATTGGGTCGTTTATTTTTTTTTTTGGCCACACCATTTGGCATGTGGGATCTTAGTTCCCTGACCAGGGATTGAACCCCAGCCCCCTGCAGTGGAGGTATGGAGTCTTAGCCACGGGACTACCAGGGAAGTCCCTAACCATATGAATGTGGATGTCACTTATCATTCAGAATCTTAGTCTTCTCATTTCTAAAAGGATATCAAATTAATTTCTTCCTGCATTGTCAGAATAAACAGAAGTCTCAGTCACTTAATGCAATGAAGAGTAAAGGTCTCCTAACATCCCAGTCTATTTGGTTTTGGGGGGAGGTGGTGAAGTGGTGTTGGGGGGAACATGACTTTCAGGCATTCCTTCCTGGGATGCCATCGTCCTTAACATATGACCCCCAAGTTTGCCACAAAAGGGAAGAGAGAGGAAGAGCCTGTGAGAGATCTCTTAGGAAAACAGGCCTATTAACAAATCCAAATCTGTTCACATTCTATTGGCTGGAACTAGTCACATGGCTCCACCTAGATGTCTGGAGCTTAGAAACCAAGTCTCTGGTGAGCCAAGGGGAAAAATGAAATGTTTTAGTGGGACACACAACATTGCTCAGATAATCTCCATTGTTGTTGAGATGGCGTTTGTGAAAAGGCTAGGGCGATGTATATGAAATACTATATGCAAAAGGACTGGGATCATGTAAATCACTCCTCGATATCTTAGTTTTTTAAGACTGGAAAGGTAGATTGGGGCCAAGATGGTGAGGTCCCCAGATTATTGCCAGTTAGGGAATTTATAGTTTACTCCATGGGTTATAGACTGGAAGTAAAAGGTTTTGAAGAGGAAAGTGGAAAGTGAAGTTGCTCAGTCGTGTCTGACTCTTTGCGTAACCTACCAGACTCCTCTGCCCATGGGATTTTCCAGGCAAAAGTACTGGAGTGGATTACCAATTCCTTCTCCAGGAGATCTTCCCGACCCAGGGATTGAACCCAGGCCTCCCACATTGCAGGCGGATGCTTTACCGTCTGAGCCAAAGGTCTACTTTGAAGAGAGGAGTTACTTAAATTTGTGCATTAGGAAGACTGAACCACTGTCTATTGGCTAGAGATTCTGGGAAAATGTAGACACTGGTCTTTTTTGGTTGTTGAGGAGCTATAGGGCCTGGACTAGGGCAGGGTAGAGGTCATGGAAGTGAGTGAATGTAATGTACTGTAAGCCTGCCGGTGGACTACGATATTTTATTAGTCTTTGTCCCTGCAGCATCTTCCACAGAACCTGTGCCATAATATGTGTTCAATAAACATTGCAGAAATCAGTAAGGACTCGATGACTGGATGAGTCAGTCTATAGGACAGTTCTGTGTATGACTGTCTTCTCACATAGGTGATCAATTCACAGGGGTTGGGGATCCTTTGTTTTCAGCTTTCTGCAGGAAAAGTCTTGATGTGGGTCTAATAAGCACAAATAACTAAGAGATGTGTGTGGTAGTGAGTCCTCACACATGAGATTAGTGAAGCAGCTTTGAAGCTGAGGATTATCCTGGCTACACCAAGTCTAACAAACAGACAGAGAAACAAAGCTCATGGGTCCAAGAGACATTACATTTAGCCCAGTCTGAAGTTACTCAGACACAGGGACAGATAAGTTACCTGTGTGGTTTCAAATCTTTTATTGATTTCAACATGAATTTCTGACTCCTCTGCATGACTTTTGTTTAAAAGAACAAACTACTGCTCTGCTAAAATCCCGAGGATTTATGAAATAAACGCTACTTGTTTTAAGAAGGCTAAAGATCTCAAATAAATGAATATTGTAAAACTCTGTCAAATAGTTTATAAAGAAAAACTGTGGTGACAAACGTGTTTGCTTTTCAATTTACGTGAAACATCTATATAAGCAAAATGTCGTCTACGTTTCCTACATTGTTTTAACTCTAATCTTCTTGTATAATCCTAAGGACTTTATTAATTTAATAATTCCTTCATTAAACATTTAAACCATTTAAACACTTCTTGTACATTTCTTTTCTTTCTTTTTTGGTGAATTTTCATTTGTTGTTCAGTCACTTGGTTGTGTCCAACTCTTTGTGACCCCGTGGACTGCAGCACGCCAGGCTTTCCTGTCCTTCACTGTCTCTCAGAATTTGCTCAAACTCATGTCCACTGAGTAAGTGATGCCATCCAACCATCTTATCCTCTGTCATCCCCTTCTCCTCCTGCCCTCAATCTTTCCCAACATCAGGGTTTTTTCCAATGAGTCAACTCTTCGCATCAGGTGGCCAAAATACTGGAGTTTCAGCTTCAACCTCAGTCCTTCCAATGAACACCCAGGACTGATCTCCTTTAGGATGGACTAGTTGGATCTCCTTGCAGTCCAAGGGACTCTCAAGAGTCTTCTCCAATACCACAGTTTGAAAGCATCAATCCTTTGGCACTCAGCCTTCTTTAGAGTCCAGGTTTCACATCCATACTTGGCTACTGGAAAAACCATAGCTTTGACTCTACAGACCTTTGTGGGTAAAGTGATGTCTCTGATTTTTAATATGCTGTCTAGGTTTGCCATAGCTTGACTTCCAAGGAACAAGTGTCTTTTAATTTCATGGCTGCAGTTACCATCTGCAGTGATTTTGGAGCCCAAGAAAATAAAATCTGCCATTTTTCCTCCATCTATTTGCCATGAAGTGATGGGACTGGATGTTTAAATGTTGAGTTTTAAGTCAGCATTTTCACTCTCTTCTTTCACCTTTTATACCACTTGAATTAAATGGATTGGTGTAGAGAAGTTCACAGATAGCAAATATACTTAAAATTGTATGCTATAGCTATTCAATTTCCAGGTGAAAAGTTTACTTATTGATTCAATAAATACTGATTAGATGTCTTGTATATGATGGCTCTGTGCTAGGGGTGAGGGATTCAGGATAGATTTACAGACAGCAGAAAACCATCTAATTGAATCTTTACCCTTTAATAGACTGAAGCGGATTATGACAAAATACTTTTGGTCAAAAGAGCTGTTCAGTGTGGGAAATACCGATTTTCCCTACAACTTTAAGGAAGTTATGTTTGCATTTGTATTGTAATATGTGCTTGGAGCAATGATTAAACCATTATTTCAGCTACAAAATGTCTAACAATCAGAGGGCTATCAACTTTGTCTTATGTGGTTTCTGTAATCTTTTTTTAAAAATTGAAGTACAACTGCTTGCAGTGTTGTATTAGTCTCTGCTATACAGAAAGTGAATCAACATATGTATACATACATCCCCTCCTCTTGAACCTCCCTCCTCACCCCGCATCTCACCCCTCTAGGTCATCACAGAGCCCCAAGCAGAACTCCCTGTGCTATAGAGCATTTTCCCCACCAACTATCTGTTTTACACAAGGAAGTGTATATACGTCAATGCTTCTCTCTCAGCTCATCCCACCCTCTCTTTCCCGCGCTGTGTCCGTACATCTGTTCTCTGTGTCTGCATCTCTATTTCTGCCCTGGAGTTAGGTTCATCTGTACCATTTTTCTAGATTCCACATACATGTGTGAGTATATATTTCTCTTTCTGACTTACTGCCCTCTCTAATCCTTTCAGTTTTAGAGTTGAAAGAACTTGCATAGGTGTTTTCAAAATGTATGTATATGATACATGTGCGCACATATAATACAGTAGTTTGTATACATTATATATTTTTCACATTAAAATAATGTAAGTATACCATGCTCTATTTTCAACGACCTAGAAAGTAATAACTGTAAGTGCATTCTTTGACAAAGAATATATAACACCTGAGTCGTACAGTGCAGATCACAGATGTGCTGTGTTTGATTGTGATATAGTGACTGGCCTTCCGATGTGGCTCAGAAGAATCTGCCTGTCGATGCAGGAGACACGGGTTTGATCCCTGGGTGGGGAAGATCCCCTGGAGAAGGAAATGACAACCCACTCTGGTATTCTTTCCTGGAGAATTCCATGGACAGGGGAGACTTGTGGGCTACAGACCATGGGGTCACAGAGAGTCGGACACGACTTAGTGACTAAACAACAACAGCAACAAAACACATTTAGTACCACGTGAATTGCCCTGGGGACACGTTAGTCAACCAGAGGTGAGGCTGCATCACCCAATGCTCACGTGTTTCTGTGTGGTGAGTAGAATGATTTGTTAATTTATAGATCACTGGAGCAGAGAAGAGAGGCAGATGAGCATTTATGAAATTTTATTTTTTTTGGGTCATGAAGGTTTAGGACCACAGACTCCTAACCCGATGGATACATTTAAAAAGCAAATCCAGCCAAAGATTAGTTTTATCAATTATAATTTTTTTGTGTTTACTTATAAGGCTACAGTGCTTGCTCAGTCACTAAGTCATATCCAGCTCTTTGCGACCTCATGGACCGTAGCCCACCAGGTTCCTTTGTCCATGGGATTCTCCAGGCAAGAATACTGGAGTGGGTAGCCATTTCCTTCTCCAGGGGATCTTCCCAACCCAGGGATTAAACCTGCATCTCCTGCATTGGCAGGCTGATTCTTTACCTCTGTGCTGCAATAGAATATCTTATAAGGCTATAGTGATTTTTAAATGGATTTAGACAGACATTACTCACATCAGCAGGAACAGATCAATGATTCCAGGAAATGTTAGTCAGGGTTCCCTAAACAAAGGATATCTGATCAGATTAGCTTGGGCTAGGCGCGGAGTGCTGTGTTCCCTTTGGATGTTAAAAAATATGCACAACCATGTTAAAGTATTGAGACTTCAGAGGGGAAAAAGAACCTATTGAACTTCATCTGCTATCAACAAACTAACTTAATCGTGTGAGGAAAGTCGATTTTTCTTCGAACACCAATTAACACTATACAGAACAGCTTTTCTTTCAGCCTCAGTTTGGGAAGAACTGCGTTAACTAAGACTATGGTTAATATTATTATCAATAAAAATTTTAACTCAAAATGAACCCTAAGGCGAAATTGAATCCACTGATTTAGTTTCATGACTGTGTGTAAAACTCTTGATGATAATCTGGCCAACCTGTTCTAAACCGAGATTGTTTAATGCGTTGTGTGGTCATGCTTTCTGGGTTTTTCTGTGTGCTCTTCACCTTGTCTTCTTGGATGTCCTGTGGCCAACTTATACAAAGCCAGCCTGTCTTGGCTCAAGTAGCTGTCAGGACCCACCAAACAATTCTCTGACCCCATCTAAATGTCAAGAACTGTGAAGATTCCTAGGTTTTATCCTTTCAAGCTAACACTGCAGCCCAGCACTGTGTCAAGGGTGCTGGGAGAAGACACAGCCCTGCTGCGTGAGAAATGAAGGACCTTACTATTCTCTGCAGAGCAAGCACCTTGTGTCTCATGTGTGTCAGCTTCTTTTGTCCCCAAAGTCACGGGGGCGGCAGAGAGTGTCCTGGACGCTGCACCTGGACTGGGTTTTCTTCACAGCTGAGGAACCCCAAACTTAGGAAACCTCAATCTTGTTTGACAAAGGGCTGCAAGGAAACTTGCCTGATTTTTGCCCAGGAGGGAGATGAGGTTTTTATTGTCCTGCACAATAAACATTTCTTCCCTGTGCTCTGGAAGGAGACACCGTTTCTATCTTCCAAGTCTGTGCACTGTACAAACCATTCTTGAAAGAACAAAAGGCGGTCAGCACCTTTATGCAAGAGATGTGTAGAAATGAGCAAGACTCCAGCAATGTGATCTACCGGCACTAAAATCTGTGTTTCCAGGTGTGTGCTGTCCCTTGAATTTCTGCAACCACCTTTCTGCTCTGTCACCATAGTACTGCTTTTTTCTTTTTACAAAATTTTTTTTTTTTTTTTTAATTTTGGCTGTGCTGGGTCTTCATTGTGGCGTGTGGGCTTTCTCTAGTTGCAGCCTGAGGGTTTAGGTGCCCGGCGGCATGTGTGATTTTAGTTCCCCTCCCGGGGCTCAAACCTGCACCCCCTGTACTGGAAGGCAGATTCTGAACCACTGGACCACCAGGGAAGCCCCTCACAGCGCTTCTTGAGCTGCTCTGGAGAGCAGCACGCGTGTCTGGGGGGGCAGTGTCCTTCCTGCCATATTCACCGCATCCAGCTGGGTGCCAGCTACCGAGGAGACATTTGGTAAAGTCTGTGAGATACAGGTGGGGTGTCCTTTAAATGTTTTCTGGATGGGTTTTCAAGTTTATTGCCCCAACTACCCTAGAAGAAGGAACAGAAGGTCTCAGATGATTTTAGTCACTCGGGGGAAGTTTTCCTTTAATTTTGTTGTTGTTCAGTCACTAAGTGACCCCATGGACTGCAGCCCACCAGGCTCCTCTATCCATGGGATTTCCCAGGGAAGAATACTGGGGCTGCAGCAGCTTTGTGAAAGTGATAAGACTTAGCAATTGATGGCTGTGAAGATGGAGAAGCACCAGAGCAACTGGAGGGCTGGTGGCCAAGCAGCAAGCGTGCCGGGACAGTGGTGGCCGTCAACCACGTGTCAGGGACAGCTGCAGCCTCCAACAGCAGATACGCAGGACTTGCAACATCTGAACAGGATCTTAAAAGATGTTTAGGTGGTTTCTGGTCACAGAAATGGGAAGGGGAGATGAAATAGCATGTGAGAAAGAATAGAGACAGAAACACAGTCTATTGGAGGGGGGAGCACGCAAGTTATTCTAAATACTGTGAAGTGATAATAATTGTATGTACATATATATCGTAAATTTATATATATGAAAAGATGAAGAGTTTGGAGGAGATTCCAATGAAGGGTCATCTTGTGTCCCCCAGTGACCCCAGAGCGACCCCAGGTTTGATCTGGGCTCTCTCTTATTTCTCCCTCCACTCTCAATAAACACAGATCTGAGAGAGCACTGGTTCATCGGTGGTGGATTGAAAGCTAAGCTATTTTTCTGGGTGGTTTTCAAAAGTAAGCACTCTGCAGATTTCAAGGAATTTTTTTTTCTCTTTGTAAATGCTTCTCAAGGTAAATAGTTTCCAGAAATGGAGGTGGGCGAATGGCATTGATCTGGGAGGTAGGAATTGTTTTTCCCTTCAAGAGTTCTGGGGTGCTTATCATCTCTTTGGCTTTTGTCTCGTATCTTGCCTTAACTGGTCATTGCCTATTGACTCTTTGTTGGTATCATTTGCATACACTGTCAGGTGCCTCATTAAACATTTCTGAGTGGCTAACATCCTTTGTCAACGCACACTTGTATTATTGAGTAGCCACAGATAATTTGGTAATGTTTTAGAGGCTCGGGTTTAGTATTGCAAATGCTCTCATGGTCTCCTTATCCAATTAAGGGAGAAGTCCGAGAATCAAGAGAATGTGCTGGGAATGAGAGTTGGTTTATTTGATTTTTCATGTAAATTCTGGAATAATCGGTTGATTTTAGCAGACAATATGGGTCTTTATTGCCTGGAACTCAGTGCACTAAAAAAGAAACAGCATAGTGAGTGAGTGTGTGTGCGTGAGAGAGAGAGAGAGAGAGAGAGAGAGGTCAGGGGGAGAGAGAGGATTAGTTTATCAGTTTGTCTTTTACCAGTAGAGTATGCTTAATACAGCTTCATTGTACTCATATGTTCTTATTTTCACTACCAAACATCTTTCTATTTTTGATGTGCTCTCTTTATCTTGCCTTAAATTAAGAGAAAGTAAGAGAGTTTGAGATAATGCTCAGTTAATGTGTACATCTTGAAACATATTCCACTTTTCTCTGACTGTCTAATGATTAGGTTTCAGTAATTGCATTCAGGCATTGTTGAGCCGGAGAGAGTAGCGAGCTGTGTGTTTGGTCACAGGCTGTCTGTCTGCATCACTTTTCAGTCTTCTTCCATAGATTCTAACTGCAGCCAGTTTCCTCTAATGGGAACTCACAGAAAACCAATAACATCCTCAATAAAAGGGTTAATGACATTTTCTTCTCCTCTGGGGCCCTTAGATTCTGCTGAATCTCTTTCCAGGACTGAGAAAATCCTATTAATGTCAAAGTAAAAGCAGATTTTGCTGCACACGCCAGCACTCGCCCTGTCTCTGGTCATGGGTGATGGTGAGTACCGTATTTCCTCCTGGAACCCATTTGAGTACCATTTGAAATCTACTCCCATCAGAACTTGGATTTGACCAAAGGAGGAGTGTCCTGGGCAGGGCTGCCCAGTGAATCATCAGATCCAACCTGCTTCTGTTCGGTTTGCTAAACATTTCTTTGGTTGAGTCATGGGGAGATTTCCCTCCTTTTGAAAGAAAATGGGGAGCAGGGATGGGCAAATAAAACTGGAGAGAGAGAGAAAACAGGAATCCTTTACAGGTACAAATTTATAGGTAAGATACCTCCCTCCATTCCTGCCAAGAGGAAAAAAAGCGGAGGCAATACCCGGACAAAGGAGGAGCTGTATCTTTCCGAAAGGTTTTGAGAATAAATAAAGCGTATACTTCATTCCTTTGGGTTTCCCAGGTGGCGCTAGTGGTAAAGAACCCACCTGCCAATGCTAGAAACATAAGAGACATGAGTTCAATTCCTGGGTCAGGAAGATCCCCTGGAAGAAGGCATGGCAAGACACTCCAGTGTTCTTGCCTGGAGAATCCCATGGACAGGGGAGCCTGGCGGGCTACAGTCCGTGGGGTCACAAAGAGTTGGACACAACTGAAGTGACAGCAAGCCTACACACTTTATCCCTTTATCCCATTTTTTATTGCTCTGGAGCAAAGCTTCCCAAACTTTTATGAGCATAGAATTTCTATGGGGATGTTGTTAAACTGCAGGTTCTTTTTTCTTATGTTTGAGATGAAGCCTGAGATTCTGCATTTCTAATAAGCTTCTAGGTGATGCTGACACCATGGGCCACACTTGGCGTAAAAGCTAGAGCAGGAGTTCACAAAGTGTGGTTCCTTGACCAGCAGCATCACCTAGAAACCTGTTAGATCAGGAATTCTGGGGCCCCATTGACTACAGTGGGTAGAATGCACCTACTTCTCCTGAAAAAAGATATCTGCTCTCTTATCCATGGATCCTGGATTTTTAAGATCAGGAGATTTTTCTGGATTAACAAGGGGCCAGTCTAATTATGATGAGTCCTTAAAACCAGAGAACTTTCTCTGGTTGGAGTCAGAGAGATGCAGCAGAAGAGAAACTTAAAGAGATTCAAAGATTCTGGCCTTGCTGGAAGGGGCCACTCAGAAAGCATGAGAGGAGTACAGGAAGCCCTTACAGGTCAAGCTTGGTCTTTGATGAGAGCCAGCAAGGACAAGGGGACAACAGTCCTTCAACCACAAGGAACTAAGTTGGGTCATAAGCTGAATGAGAGCAGAAGCAGATTCTTCCCCAGAGGCTCCAGGAAGGGAGGCAGCCCTGTCAACACCTTTGATTTCAGCCCTGAGACTCTAAGCAGAGGACCCACTAGAGTTGTGCTGTATATGAACATCTGACCCATGGAAATGTGAGATAATGACATTGTGTTCTGAAGCTGCCCAGTTTGTGGTAATTTGTTAGAGCAGCTGTAGGAAATGAACCCATTGACTGAATCAGAGACTCTGAGTAGGGGAGTCTGACAATGTGCTTTAATAAGTTCTGCAGTCATTCTTGCAGGGTGTGGAAAGATTATTCTCTAAAACATGCACAAAACCCAACATAAATGGGGTTCTGCCACTTAACAGCTGTTGCAATCTCCCTAACATCCCTAATCTTTCATTTTCCCCTTTGTAAAATGGGGTTAATAAAACAAAGTGTTGATGTGAGAACTTTGATCGGAATCTCTGGTGGAGTATTTCACAGTTCTTATTATAGTAGATCCTCAAATATTACCTTCTTTCCTTCCTTTCATTTCCTTCCCTGGACACACTGAATGCAAACAATTATTGATGATTCTGATGTCAGCTTTCTGAGGCTTAGGGCTTGGAACATGACCTTGATTGTCATTGTGTGAATGTGAGCTGGAAAGGAAAAACAGAATCACAGGAAGAAGATGTAGGTTTAATTTAAAAGCAATTGCCCTGCTCAGCTTAATTGCTACTCTTCAAAGCAGAGAACAATGACGATGCTTCCCTTGTTTTTAGAAAAAATTCAGCACTATTTAAGCCTGGATATAGAATATTTGGTTCTAAATGTGACCTTTTAATCATGGCACTAGTGTAAGTCAGTTCTTTACATCATACAGTCTTTGTAGTGGGACCACAACTGCACAATATGTTTATATTCTGTGCGTTCTTAAGAATTCAATGTACTAATTCTAATTTGCTAGTCTGCCACAGTGCTCTGATGCTCATTAATTTTTAAAGTTTCAAGTGTATTTTTTTTTTCATTTGTAGCCACCCCTGAGCTGGAAATATTTGCTAGTTCTTCTGGTTTCTCCACTCTGCATGGTGATTTGCTTCCTTGGACTATTACACGTTCCTCTCCTCCATGATCTCTACAGCCTTTTCTTGCTGACCATCCATCACAGTGTGATGAAATTTGTTGACTGGGTTTATTTTGCAAATGATGCAGTTTGCAGAGTCCCAGGTTCATAGTCATTTTCCATTGCTGTCTAGACGATAGTAAAGCTCTCAATCAATCAACACTTCTAGATTAATTTTTCCCTCTCTGTGAAATAAAAAAAAAAGTGAATTAAGAGTTAAACTAGGCTTCCTGGCTTATGTATTTATTAATCAATCAACCTTGCTCATAATACTAAATTAATGTTTATGGTACAATATCCGCATACCGATTTCTGTGTCTGCCAGCTCCAGTGCAGTGCTGATGCAAGATTCTATCTGCTGTGAGCAATTCTATAATGGCTGCAGCCCTGGAAACATTGAAACCCATTTAAAAAGTGACCTGAATAATTTCGCAGAGAAAATTAAATGGGTGAAAGATCATGAATAAGAAGTAAATATATATTTAAATAGCATCAAGATGGCATTATTCTATTATTCTTTACTGTGCGGCTCTTGGTTTTAGTCATAGAAAACTGCATCTGGGTAATTTGGGAAGGGCTTGGGGGACTCCATGACTTACAGATGCTCTGCCTTTAAATGTATTAATACACAGAACCCAAATCCGCATGTCCACATCACATTTCTTATTGTTACGTGTATTATATATTCTTAATGCCCAGAAAATGGTGCTAAATATTCTTTTATGGTTAACATGTCAATTTCTGCAACAATGGAGTATAGAACAAAGGTTAGTTACCTAAAACCTGATCCTCAGACCGGAAGCATTAACATCACTCGGGTTCTAACATCACTTGTTAGAATGGCTGACTCTCAGAATCCGGATCTTCTGAATCAGAATTTGCATTTGAACAAAATCCTAGGCAGTTTGTTTGTACATTAGAAGGTGGGAACCTTCTGGAGTAAAAAACTGTCTGGGAGGTGGGGCTGTGGGGACCGTGGAGTGTCAAGGACAGAGGTGGTGAAAGACAGTATCGAATGAAGTATGCTTCTCGTCTGCTTGTTGGCAAGTCCTGGAGGGTTTGGGAAGAGTCTGTTGTGCTTTCTTTGTATTTGTGTTCAGCAGGATGCATGTGTTAAATGGTTGGGTAGTGTGAGGGTGTGGTTTATAATTATGCGCTCACAGAGCAAATCTGGATGGCCTGCATTCCATCTTCTGATGTAATGTCTTCCGAATTTTAGCAGAACCTTGAATGAGAAGCAGGGTGGACAGTGGAAAACCTAAGGGTTTTGTGGCTACCCAGAACAAGGTTTTAATTCCAACTCTGATATTATGAATCATGTCTGTAGTTTCTTTCTGTGTTAAGTAGGCAGAATAGCAATGCAGTCACTGATAGATTACATGAGATGATACCTAGGAAGTTGGAAGTTTAGTGACCAGAACCAGGCAGGTATCTAACACATGTCATTGCTTATTCTTTTCTACAAATCATTCATTGATTCACCACATCCTGTCACTGAGATATAAATTTGTTGTTGTTTACTCGCTCGGTTGTGTCTGACTCTTTGTGAACCCATGGGCTGCAGCGGGCCAGGTTTCCGTGTCTTTCACCATCTCCTGGAATTTGCTCAATTTCATGTCCATTGAGTTGCTGATGCCATCCAAAAATACAAATCTATCTGTCTGTTCATCTACCCATCCAACCATCCATCAGCCTACTATCTGTCTATGTATCCTTGTTCGTTTCTTTCTCCCTCTCTTTCCCTTCTGTCTTTTGATGCCAGTAATCACTTCCTATCTTTCCACCTGGCATGCCACCTCCATCATCTCCACTCCCTTTCCCACCATGGCAGGTGAAGACGTGGAGGCAAGTCAGGGCCTTGGGAAGAGGTGTTCCGAGCAGCTGAGCTTGAACATTATTGACGGCTGTTGTATTAACTTTGTGTGTCAGGTACCTCCTACTTCCTGGGCTGCTACTTTCTTTTTCCTTAGATGATGTCTGGCATTTCCCAGAGCCTGGAATTCCTCTTAGGGATCTGCTGGCCAACTGAGATGGGCTTCGTTCTGGATTAAATATTCCCGTGAACATTTTTCTCGGGCTTTCCTGGTGACTCAGTGGTAAAGAATTAGCCTGCCAGTATAGGAGACTAGGGTTCGATCCCTGGTCGAACCCTAGTTGGGAAGATTCCCTGGAGCAGGAAGTGGCAACTCACGCCTGTGTTCTTGCCTGGGAAATCCCGTGGACAGAGGAGCCTCATGGGCTACAGTCCATGGGGTCGCAAAGAGTCAGACATGACTTGGCGAATAGACCATGGCAACAACAACAACAACATTTCTGTCCCAGCCTGTTCCCCGTCCCCGGGGTGCTTCTGTAATAGTATCAGGGGATCCCATAAACACATCTAAGGAAGCGGAGAGTCAGTTTAGGCTTCTGTTGGCATTCAGGCTCTGCGTGCAACTTCCTGAGGGTGTGGGTAGGAATGAGGCAACGCACACCTTACCCTGTGTCCTCACAGGGAGGCTCTTGAGCTCAGGTGTCTTCAGGTAATCTGTGGCAGGACCCTGACATTGAGAGAACGTGATTTTGATACTGAGGCTGATCCTTCAATGTGAACTGGAATTATTCCCCACTGAGCTGAACTTCTCATTTATCTTGGATGTGACAAAAATCTGCTCCAGCATATGGTTTCACCTTGGATAAGAAAAAAAAAAAGTCATTTTAATTGCTAGTTAAGACTGCTGGGTTACTTTAATTTGCAGGCTCTTTATTAACTGTGATCTATTTCATTTAAAGGAGTCGTAACGGAGGTTTGGTGTAACCTCCCAATGATTAAATTTCACAGGCATCGTTACGAGACTCGAGGTCACCCTTTTGGAGACTCTGAGCCACTTATGTGTAAGAACATAGCAGACTTGATGTGTAGGCAGAGTTCGCACACATAGTAGGGTGTTAATCCATGTTTGGAAACTTGACAAAGAGGATGTCTGTGTGCTCTCTCTGCCTTTTCTTTCTTACTCTTGTTGTCTCCAGTGGGGGCGGGGCATCATTTCTCCTCATTAAATCTCTCAAGTTGAAACATATACAGCAAGAGTGGCTTAAAAAGTCCACTACAGGGGTTGAAAGTGAGTCCATCCAGCCAGTTTCCTTATTCTAGTGACTTTGATGAAGGCCAGAAGAGCAGTAGCTACTGCAGATAGCACACCTATCATGAAATAGAGACTGAGTGATGGTGTTTAGCCAGTGGGATGTAAATTCTATCAAGCTAAGAGTGGATCTTGATGGAAAGACTATATAATACTAGAATCTGTGAGACCTGTGTTCTTGACGCCATGCTACGCATCCCTGAATTGTGACCTGGAGCAAGTCATTTCTCTCTCTAGAGCTCAACGGTTTCACCTGCAAGACCCGAGGCTGGTGATGAAAATGTGGTTCCAGTTTCAGAGTTCTCGGGCTCCGTCATTCCCTCTCAC
This sequence comes from Okapia johnstoni, assembly GCA_024291935.2. Classification (NCBI taxonomy): domain Eukaryota; kingdom Metazoa; phylum Chordata; class Mammalia; order Artiodactyla; family Giraffidae; genus Okapia; species Okapia johnstoni. Next base: position 7,407,879 of record CM044321.1, on the reverse strand, counting down.
ATCCCACTCAGATAACAGAGCCTGGATTCTGGCTTTGGTTTTATCTCCAACTTGTGGTTTGACTCAGGTCAGATGTTCTAGGTCTTCATCTGCATGCGTCACTCTAAGTTGTGAGGGATATCCTGGGTTTTGGCTTTTTAGAGGTCAGCTGGGCACATTTTGAAGGAAATGATGGGAAGCTCCGTGCGGTGTATCTGTGTGTCGCCTCGGTTACCAGAGAGACAGAGCACAGCCTACCTCCTTGTGATGACTCAGAGATGTTAGATGGGCATGGACATCACGCTGACTCATTTCGATGTGTTTGTGCCCTTGGGGTTGGGGAGGTGCCTCCGCCCATCACCTCAATTGAGGACATGAAATCATCACTGTGTTCAGTGTCTCCATCTCGTCTGCTTTGCTGTCAGTTTCACTTCTTAAGCTGTTGGTTACCAGGAGAATGCTGGTAATGAAACTTAAAGTCAATAATCTTGAACTCTACAGTAGGTTCCCATTATCTAATTTACACCCAGAACATCTAATTTAAAAGCATATGTATATATTGATAACATAACTAACATATATATTGATAGCGTATATATGTCTAGCTCAGGGAACTTACTCAGTGCTCTGTGCTGACCTGAAGGGGAAGGAAATCCAAAAAAGAGGGGATATATATACATATATGTATGGCTGATCTGGGTTTACCTGGTGACTCAGACAGTATAGAATCTGCCTGCAGTTCAGGAGACACAGGTTCAATTCCTGGGTCAGGAAGGTCCCCTGGAACAGGGAATGGCAACCCACTCCAGTATTCTTGCCTGGAGAATTCCACGGACAGAGGAGCCTGGCGAGCTATAGTCCACGGAGTCACAAAGAGTCAGAGACGACAGTGAGAGATTTTATTTTCTTGGGCTCCAAAATCACTGCAGACAATGACTGCAGCCATGAAATTAAAAGATGCTTGCTCTTTGGAAGGAAAACTATGACAAATCTAGACACCATATTAAAAAGCAGAGACATTACTTTGCTGATGAATGTCCATATAGTCAAAGATACGGTTTTTCCAATAGTCATGTATGGATTTGAGAGTTGGACCATGAAGAAGGCTGAGCACTGAAGAAGAACTGATGCTTTCTAACTGTGGTGCTGGGGAAGACTTCTGAGAGTCCCTTGGACTGCAAGGAGATTGAACCAGTCAAGCCTAAAGGAAATCAACCCTGAACATTCACTGAAAGGACTGATGTTGAAGCTGAAGCTCCAATACTTTGGTCATCTGATGGGAAGAACTGACTCATTGGAAAAGACCCTGATTCTAGAGAAGATTGAGGGCAGGAGGACAAGGGGACGACAAGAATGAGATGGTTGGATGACATCATTGACTCAATGGACATGAGTTTGAGCAAGCTCCAGGAGATAGTGAAGGACAGGGAAGCCGGGCATGCTATCGTCCATGGGTCCACAAAGAGTGAGACACAACTCAGTGAGAGAACAACAGCATGCATGCACTCATGCGTGCAGAGTTCATCAAACATGCCTCTGCTCCAAAGACCCTGGGCCTTATATGACTCCTAGATCTACCTACCTTTTAAAGGTTGGATGAAGGAATGGCCTGTGATGGAGAGATGATAAGAGACCATCAAGGAATGATCTCTCACATGCATTTACCAAAACTGGAAAAAAATAACAATGGGTGTCCCAGAGTAGGAATAGAAAGAAGCAGAAGTAATGGATAAAGTTCATGCTGTGTTGAGTGAAGCACTGGACTGGGAATTGAAGCACTGGGGTTCCAGGAAGTGAAACACTGGACTGGGAATTGAAGCACTGGACCAGGAAGTGAAGCACTGGACCAGGAATTGAAGCACTGGACCAGGAATTGAAGCACTGGGTTCCAGTCTAGGTTTTGACACTTTCCAGCCTTGACTCATTGGCTGCATATTACTCTTTAGTTGCTAAGTGGTGTCTGACTCTTTGTGATCCCGTGAACTGTAGCCCGCCAGGCTCCTCTGTCTATGGGATTTACCAGCCAAACATACTGGAGTGAGTTGCCATTTACTACTCCATCTTCCCCACCCAGGGATTGAACCCACGTCTCCTGCATTGGCTGGTGGGTTCTTTACCACCGAGCCACAAGATACTAAATCTTGGGCCAGTCCCATCCACGTGGAAGCATAAGGTAGGAGCTGCCTTGAATTCGTGATATTCCAACCTCAACATCAGATACTCCTTTGAATCAAATCATGCATGAAACTCCAGCATACTTGCCAGACAGAGGAGAAAAGTCACGCTGGTAAAGAGGAGGCCTGAAGCCCTGCCGCCCCTCTAACTGGCCTTCCCCACTCCCTCCTACAGCAGCTCTGGGGCAGGAAGCTAGAGCTTCTGGAAGTTCAGTCCCCTGCCTCACTCCTGCCATATCCCCGCCACGGTCATCTAACTGGAAGCTGGCTGGCATTTCGGGCCATCTGGTGGGTTGATTGTGGTCCACACCAGTGATTGAATCCAGCATTAGGTTAAGGCGCCGTACAGACTGTGGAACACTTGACTTATGCAAATATGACCTTACGCGGATTGTTCTACGAGGCCTCTAATCACATCTCAGAGATGGAGATTTTTGTCGTGCGGTGTGTGGCTGATTGTGGCGAAGCCAGGAAGCTGGGCCGGCAGTCACCGCCACAAGGCGAGGGCCTTTAGACTTTGTTTTCCTGTTGCTCTGTTTTGCCCGTGCATTCTTGCTACGGCTGCCTGGGTTATTTTAATATTGTTTGTGTTACTACCTCTTTTATGTCATTCTGTTTGTGACTGAATGCAGTAGCAAGGGCTATATTAGAAAGGAAAAAAATAAAGGTTTAAAGAGGCTTAAAAGGGCAAAAGCCTTTATTCCATTGTGTGTGGATTTCCTTTGGCCGCTTCAACGTTGAAAAGTATTTTGCACAAAAAGCACATGCATAAAAAACATATAAAATGTTCTGCACATGGTGTAATGCTTGAATCTCGTTCCTGGAGTTAGGCAAATGGGGGTTCGGAATTTTGTCTTTTAGCTGTGTGACGTTTTGTCAAATGGCTTAATGTCTTCCAGCCTCAGTTTTTCATCTGTAATATGGGTGTGACGAAACACCAGCACCTTATAAGATTGTCCTGTAGATTAAATGAGATAATACGTATAAAGTGCTTTGCTTTCTGCCTGGCAGAAAGTCCTGCTGCTGCTGCTGTTTAGTCATAAACCATGTCCAATTCTTTGAGACACTGTGGACTGTAGTCCACTAGGCTCCTATGTCCATGGGATTCTCCAGGCAAGAATCCTGGAGCAGGTTGCCATTTCCTTCTCTAGCAGATCTTTCTGAGTCAAGGATTGAACTTGTATCTCCTGCTTGGCAGGTGGATTCTTTACCACTGAACCATCTGGGAAGCCCTTACAAAGTCCTACAATTTACTATTAAATTTTATTCCTCATCCACATTATTGGTAACATTTCCATTTCATAAGTAGCTCCTACTTTGGTGTAAAGATGGATTTTCTTTTTTGAGTGCTTAAAAAACAGAATCTAAATGGAAAATTAGCAAAAAATGTAGATGAAGGATGAAATGTAAAAAGGTATGGGATATGTTCAAATGATAATTAAAATGAGGAATTGTTGTAAATTGATGTAAAAGGAAAGTGCAAGAGTTTTAATGCAATTCTGTGCTTAGCTGTGGGTGGTCAATAGATTTAAAATCTGTACCAATGCTCAAAATGTAAAAATTAGAGGTTGGGAAGGCTAATGTCATTTTAAAGCAGCAAAATTTATCCCAAAATTTTATGAATAATTATAAGAAGACAGTGGCATTGCATGCAGCAAATTGTTAGTGTGAATAAAATTGGGCTGTTTCAGGGAGTGATAGTAGACAGGAGATTTTGAAGGTAGGAAACAACACTGTCAGTATTGAAGACCCCAAAGCTAGACATGAGTTTTCTATCTTTTTCCTTTAAAGCTTAGTGTGTTATCTAGAGCTAATACAGCCCTTGCTTATCATTGAGAGCATCCGCATGTGCTTGACTGCCTTGGCAAGGCTGCTTATATGTGTATATTGGAGCCAAATGTGCTTTGCAGGACAGCCCAGAATTGAAGGAGTGTGGAAAGGGGTGTGTGGGTGAGGGTCGATGTGATTAAACACAGGACAGGGCTCAGAGATGCTGTTTTCATCTTTTGAGATCCTTGGCAAGAGAATAACCATCGGTCCTAATGGCTTAGTGTTGCCTGAGGCTCTCTTTCCATTAAGTGAACTTATATTTTTATTTTCCTGACTTTCAGATGCTTATGGATTCTCTCAAATGGGCCTTTTACATTCCTGTTTGGCTCATCTTTACTTGGAATACACCTGGATACTTATGAAAGATACCTTATTTAGGTTTGCTAAAATGAAAGTTTTCTTTCTTTACTTTCAGCGACAGTAACCCATGTTTGTCTAGAAGTTAGGCAGTCAAGATCTCAGAAGTTGTAAATTAACACTGTCTAGGATAGTGAAGGACAGGAAAGCCTGGCATGCTGCAATCCATGGGGTCACAAAGAGTCGGGTGTGACTTAGCGACTGAACAACAAGGTTGGTCTACAGTCTTGACTCCATGAGCTATAGCTAGTCATACACCTGCCTGACTCTGATCTAGGATTTCAGCCCCTCTGTCTTCCCACTGCCTAGAACACAAAAGGAACTCTGTACATACTCTTTGGATGAATAGGAAAAAAAAAAAACAGGATGAATGTCAAATAGACATTTTTTTCCCCATAAAATCAATTCATGGCTAAGTTGGAGAAGGCAATGGCAACCCACTCCAGTATTCTCACCTGGGAAATCCCATGGACAGAAGAGCCTGGCAAGCTGCAGTCCATGGAGTTGCAAAGAGTCAGACTACTGAGCACATGTCTAAATACTAAAGACTGAAGATAATACACATGACCGTAATTATAACAGCATTAATTTGTAGAGAGTTGACTGCAGGGCAAGGATGGTGCTAAGTTTTATATTCATGTAATCCCCACAACCCTAGCAGGTAGGTATTCTGGTCTTCATTTAAAGATGGATAATAGTGTTTTAAAGTCTGGAGACTATCCATAAAGATAATATTATTGTTGCAGCTGAGCCTGAGTGATGGAGATTGCAGTGACTTGTTCAGTGTTATTCAGCTTCCTCCTTACCCTGGGGTCTGATGGATGGAGAATGGACCACAGGGGTCACTACCTGGGCAAGTTTTTATCTTCTAACATTTGTCCACTGTCTTCCCACTCTGGGTGACCTGAATTATTTTAGACATTTCTATATTTTAAATCACAAACCCCTAGTTAGTTTTTTTTTTTTTTTTTTGCAAGGTGAATTTAGTTTACTTAGACACTCTCTCGTGTCTTAGCATATTTTCTTCTTCAAGATTAACCATTTCTAGCTGATTTAGTGTTGAACTTGAGTGAGTCAACTGTTCTCATGGAGTAAGAATTTTGCCTCTTGCTCTTTAAGCAATGTCCTTGGGTGCCCTCGGAGAAGGCAATGGCAACCTACTCCAGTACGCTTGCCTGGGGAATCCCATGGATGGAGGAGCCTGGTGGGCTACAGTCCATGGGGTCGCGAAGAGTCGGACACAACTAAGTGACTTCACTTTCACTTTTCACTTTCGTGCATTGGAGAAGGAAATGGCAACCCACTCCAGTATTCTTGTCTGGAGAATCCCAGGGACGGAGGAGCCTGGTGGGCTGCCATCTATGGGGTCACACAGAGTTGGACACGACTGAAGCGACTTAGCAGCAGCAGCAGCAGCAGCAGCTTGGGTGCCCTGATGGACATAAAAAGCATTCAAAATGCCTTCTGGTGTCCTGCAAGGATATTTAGAGGTGGGGAGGCAAGACTATTCTAGAATAGTTTCAGTGGGAATGTCGCTTGCTCTCTCTCTTTTCTCTCTCTCTCTATTATTTCTTTGGGAGCACCAATGCCATTAGTAATAAAGAAAAAAATCAATCGCCTTGTAAACAGTCATGGTCAGAATAACTCTCAGGAACAATATCTCAAGAAATTCCAGTGCTTGTCAAAACACAGACTCTGCCAATGGGATGGTTAGTTCAGTCAGTTTACTCCTAAAGTATTTGAATCCACCTTATATTCTCCAGCAGTATATAAATAGACCATATTCTCCCTGCTAATTTTAAATCAGAAATTGTTATTTGGAGTTAATTTTTAAAAATCAGCTCAAGCTTATTTGCTGTCATTTATTTCATGCAGATTTTTAGAGCTTTATGAAAATTGTCCTGAACTACAGGCCTGTGAAGGCAATTCACAAACAGATGTTCACGGTAAGCGTGGAGACATTATGAGGTTTCTAGCAAATGTGTTTCAAACAGTTGGCTCAGGCGTAGGCACACCTTTTAATTACACTGAACTTAGGGTAGGTCAACATCTCAAGGTTTATCTGAATTGTGCGTTACCTTGAGTGCTGTCATCATGTGAAGGGCAGTCACTGACCTTGAAAGAAGAGAGTTAATCATGAAAAGCAATTCAGCAATTGGCCATGTCACTAAATAACTGAGGAGAGGGAGGAGAGAGAGAGGGGGAGAGACAGAGAGAGATATGGCCATGTCACTAAATAACTGAGGAGAGGGAGAAGAGAGAGAGGGGGGGAGGGAGAGACAGAGAGAGATACACAGAGAGACAGAGAGACCATGGTTTAAAAATGTGAAATTAATGATTCTGCACAAGTCATCTCTGTGCTTTCCACTTCTTTCTAAGGTGGCAGGGTGTGTGCTGAACCATCTATATTCTTTTCAGCTCTCCCTGGGCTGCATTTATTAACAGGAACTGTGTGGCCATATCTTTGTTGTGTAATGTAAACTGGCTTAAATGGGGGTGCAACTTGCCAGCACTGTGCCTGAAACATAACAGACAGCAAGCAGGTGTTGGATTCGTCCAAGGCTAATGCCTCTGAGGCTGTGCTCCAGAGGCTGATTGCATCACCTCTCAGGAACCTGACTTATGATTTTCCCTGATCTTTTTTTCTTTAAATCCTTAAAACCCAATTTCTTTCTCAGTTTCTCGAGGATGAGGAAATCATCCCTATGTGGAAAGAGAATTGTCTCATGTTATTTTTATAAGACGCAAATGACTTTTCTTTCCATCTTTCTCCCAGCGTTAAGTGTTCCTTGTTGTTAAAACTGTTGATTAGGCAAATGGTCCTTAGATAACATATACCCTACGGTCTTTGGAAAGTGCATCTCCCAGAATGTGCTGAAGGGGCAGGCAGTGTGGGCAGAGTCACCTGCCCAGCACAGGTGTGGTCTCTGTCCCCATGTCCTGTCTCGTCTCTGTTCCTCTTTCCACTAAAAAGTGCCTGCGAGAGCTCGCTCCATCCCGACCTTACCGTTCCGACACAGCATCTGTGCAGAGAGCTTTGTAAGAATTCCTGCCAAGTAAGCCAGCGAATGTCAAGTGGTGTATGAATATGTAATAGCAGTCATTATCAGTTGATGTCCCGTCTTTGGAAAGAGCCTTTTCGTTTACTGTGGAGAGAATGAGGGGCAATTTGAAATGGCCCGAGGTAAGTGGCATTTCATACCTTGCCAATCAGATTAACCTTGAACCTCTCTCTGCTACTTAGAATTCTCGCTCTTTTTCTTCTCTCTCCATCACTGAAAATGAAGATGACGTGTCTGAAACCACTCTTTGCTCTACAGTATTGCCCTTGATGCTTGTCTCCCTCCCTGGAGAGGAGCGAGATGAACAGTTCTGGGGTGTCAATCAAGCTGATTGAGACTTTGGAGTGGGAGAACCTGTCACCAAGACCCCGTCACCAAATCCAGGAGACGCTGTGGTGCGTCAGCTTCACCGACTTCACTGCAGTGATTGCTTCTCTGGTTCTCCCCTTCCCACCAGCGTTTGGGCTGCGATCGTAGCCTGATTTGAGCGAGGAGGTGTGATCCCAGATCAGAGCTACCAAACTTGAACATGAAATTCTACAGGGTCTATCCCGTCCCCAGACTCTCACGTGGGATTTGACTCTTCGATGGAGAGTCCGGCCTGACTTCCCTCTGAGCAGACGGCAGCCGTTACGTCCATGCACACAGTAGCAGACGCCTCAGTCCTGCCTCCTGTCAATGTCTTTTTGTTCACACGCTCAGTCGTGTCCAACTCTGCCACCCCATGGACTGCAGCACGCCAGGCCTCCCTGTCCATCACCAACTCCCCGAGTCCACCCAGACCCATGTCCATTGAGTCGATGATGCCATCCAGCCATCTCATCCTCTGTCGTCCCCTTCTCCTCCTGCCCTCAATCTTTCCAGCATCAGGGTCTTTTCAATGAGTCAGCTCTTCGCATGAGGTGGCCAAAGTATTGGAGTTTCAGCTTCAACATCAGTCCTCCCAATGAACACCCAGGACTGGTTTCCTTTAGGATTGACTGACTGGATCTCTCAAGAGTCTTCCCAAGCACTGCAATTTAAAAGCATCAAATCTTTGTCTCTCAGCCTTCTTTATGGTCTAACTCTCACATCTGCACCTGACTAATGGAAAAACCATAGCTTTGACTCTATGGACCTGAGCATCTAGTAACTTTTAAATAGCAATATAAGTACACTCTCATACACACATACTAGGAACACAGATATCTTCCTTTCTTAATTTGAACCCACCAGATATAACAGGCATATCAAAACTCTACCCTCTTATAGTTAGGGAGTTTGGGATGGACATGTACACCCTGTGATATTTGGAATGGGTAATCAACAAGGACCTACCGTATAGCACAGGGAACTCTGCTCAGTGTTACGTGGCAGCTTGGATGGGAGGCGAGCTTGGGGAAGAATGGATCCATGCGTATGTATGGCTGAGTCTCTTTGCTCTTCAACTGAAACTATCACAACATTGTTTGTTAATCGGCTATACCCCAGTGCAAAATAAAAAGTTAAAAATAAATGAAAGAAAAAAGAGACAAATTCTTAAAATAATAGCTAGATCTATATGCAGAGCCGGCCCCAGATAAAACTTCAGCGTGTAAGAAAAAAAATAAATGTGAATGTCTTCGACCCGTGTCCTCCCGACCGCCCCCCCCCCACCAAAACCCACAAACAAACAAGCAAAACTTCCACTGTTTTTAGAGAGGACAAGTCTTAGCCCCTAAATAGTCATCCTGCTGGTTTGGATGACTGCTTTATCCCAGTCTTCCTCTCCGCTTGCCACCCCCGTTCCTTTATCTGTGCTGTTCTCACCTGGATGGCCCACTGCTCCACCACTGTGTCTCTGCCATATCCAATCTCAGCAGATAACCTGTTTCAACAGGATCCACCCTCTCGTGCCCATTCTTTCGTCTTATTACTCATCCTCCTCCTCTCCATGGAAATGACTCCTTCCTTCTTTCGCACCTTAACAGCACTTTGTTCTGTTTCATGGCACTCGTTGCCTCATATTCTGTGCCACAGTTCTGTGGTAGAGCTACATTTTAAGATCTGTGCAGGCAAGAACCGTCTTTGGTTATTCGTGTGTTTCCCATGTGGTGGCAGAAGGATTTCAGAAGGCTTTCAGGAGTTTACAGGAAAAGAGCAGAAATTAGAAATGGATGAGAAAAACGAGGCCAAGAGATCTTCTCTGTAACCTGACAGTATCCAGCCCAGTGTCCTTTGAGCAGAGGAGTGGGGGTGTTGTGAGTCCCCCAGAAGAAGGTACTGTCTAAGCCTCTGTGACCAAGTGCAATGAAGCCACATGCTGGCAGCCAGCATGTTCTCAAGCACACCAGGGTTTGGGCGGTGTATGTTGCCACTGTTTACCTATATTCTATCCAAGTTACAGCTATTTCTGAGCAAATCAATGTAATAAGCATTAAATAATGTAATTTTACCTCCAGGATCTGCCTCCAACCAGATAGAATGAAGTGGGTTTCAGTAAGATCAAGTAAGCGAGTGAGTCTTGACCTTGGTGTCAAGGATAAGTGATACATTGATTGGCAAATATGAGCTGATTCTTGTTGGGGAAGATTTGGGCGAATACTTAAAGGCAGCACCAAAATATTGAGTGTGTGTGTATTGTGTGTTTCTGTTGGATTGGAAAGTTCAGACGGAAGGCTGGTTTCTTCCTGGTTACTCTCACTGAGACTGAGGAATATCTGAATGAAGAAGGTAGATGAGATAATTTTAAGAGTATTCATGTATTTATTATGTTATTATTCTTTCGCTCTAAATATGAATCCAGTCCATCCTAAAGGAAATCAATCTTGAATATTCATTGAAAGGACTGATGCTGAAGCTGAAACTCCAATATTTTGGCCACCAGATGTGAAGAACTGACTCATTGGAAAAGACCCTGTTTCTAGGAAAGATTGAAGGCGGGAGGAGAAGGGGACGAAAGAGGATGAGATGGTTGGATGGCATCACTAACTCAATGGATATGAGTTTGAGCAAGCTCCGGAAGTTGGTGATGGTCAGGGAAGCCTGGTGTGCTGCAGTCCATGCGGTTGCAAAGAGTTGGACATGACTGGGCAACTGAACTGAAATACTAATCCACTAAAATTTAGGGTCACTGAATTTCTAAACTGGTACATTATTAAAGTATTATTTATTAAAAATATTTGTCTATTTGACTGTGTCGGGTCTTAGTTGCAGCACACAGGATCTTCATTATGTCATGCTGCATGGACTCGCTAGTTATGGCTCGTGGGCTCAGTTCCTCCATGGCATGTAGGATCTCAGTTCCCTGCATTGCAAGGTGGTTTCTTAGCCACTAGACCACCAGGGAAGCCCCTAAACTAGTACATTTTTGTGAGTGAAATGTGCCCTTGCTATTGTCTGGGGCAGAAGCCAGGACATCCAGAGACCTTCTGATAGGGACTGATCTGTATGGGCAACAATCAACAGGCTGTTGTGATCCTCAATTTTCTCTTATACTGGAAGCATTTTAGGTTTATCTTTTTGGAAAAGTCTGATTAAAAAAACCCATAGCCTCTTAGAACCACATCCGGCCGATTTCTTTTATTCTACACATTAGGTACATGCAGTTGCTTTCCTATAATGTCTTCCTAAGCCCACAGGTATGTTGAATCACCTTACTGAGTTCTAACATATTTCCTGTGTGACTTGACGGATATTTCCTATCCATCTTGACTCCCCTCTAAGTAATAGTTGTATGATTGTTTTTCTGTTGTCTTAGTTCCTGGCATTTCTGTTTCAGGGAAGTTGTTGATGAGATTTGCTTTAGTCTATGGCTGTGCTGTTGATGACTTGCCTCAGTCAGTTAAAATTCAGGAGGGCTTGAGGTGAAGTTGATTAGACCAACCAAGAGGCCAGACGTGGGAAGAGCTTATTGTCACTACCTGTAAGGAAAATTAATAATCGTCGTGCATGCGAGTCCGTTAGTTTGGTTCGCTTAGAATATGCTTCTGTACAAGTAACAACTTGAATGACAGGGATGTCTAATGAAAAGGAAGCAAAGTTTTCTCCTAAAGCTTTGTTCAGAGTGACAAAGAGAAATATGGAGTTATTTATCTGGAAAATCCAGGCTGAAAACTTTTACTACCAAGGACTAAAATTATACTGTCTTGAATCACCCATATTGATGACTAACATTGATTAAATTCCTTGAATTATTGCCTAAATCTTTATTTCATTTATCTTGTGTAAAAAATAATGCAGAAGGGCTCTCTGATGCTTGGCAGTGTGAATAATGCTTCTCAAAGGGCTTCCAGTCTCTTAAAATTTTACCCCCATTTTGGACTCAGAGACTGGAAATAGTAGAAGTAAAAAATCTAAGGATGCAGTTTAGAAACTAAGAGTATGGTTTTTTTTTTTTTTTCAGTTCTGATGCGTTAGATGAACCTGGAGCTTGTTATACAGACTGAAGTAAGTCAGAAAGAGAAAAGCAAACACTGTGTATTAACTCCTGTATATGGAATCTAGTGAGATGGTACTGATGAACCTGTTTGCAGGATAGCAGTGGAGGCACAGACATAGTGAACAGGCTTGTGGACACAGCGGGGGAAGGAGAGGGTGGGACGAATGCAGACAGCAGCATGGAAACAATATTCATTACCACGTGTAAAACAGAGCTAGTGAGAATTTGCTCTGTGACCCAGGGAGCTCAACCCAGAGCTCTGTGACAACCTAGAGGGATGGGACGGGATGGGAGGTGGGAGGGAGGTTCTGGAGGGAGGGGACCTGCCTGGTTAGACTACTGTCGCCTGAATCTGAGCTTCCCTGGCTGGTAAATGCTGGTGGACACTAGACACTATGTGTGTGTGTTAGTCACTCAGTCGTGTCTGACTATTTGTAGAACTGTAGGCTGCTACAGGTCTCCAGGCAAGAATACTAGAAAATGCAGGGGATCTTCCTGACCCAGGGATCGGCTCTCTGATAGCACTGGGAAGCCCCTCTTACCAGCAGCAAAGACAAGGACTGGCAGGAAGACTCCTTCCCTTTATGTAATTATGTCGACTGAGCTCCAGCAAAGCAGGGTGATTTTTGTGCTTTGGTTTTTAAAAGCTGAATGCTTTGAATGCTTCATGCTCAGTTCATAATCCGTTTTCACATTTCTCATTGCTCAGAGGAAACGGGAAGCCTTAATTTTAGATACAAAAAATCAGAAGTGGTTATTCACTTTTCATACATTGCTGTTGATGCTTAGTTAATCTTGGGCGAAGTCAGTGGAAGGCCACAGTGAGGAGGGTGGAAGTGGCTTGGTGGGTGATGTCAGCGCATAAACAATGTGGAAGAGAAAAGATTCTGTCTTCAGTGGGCGAGGACTATGCTATTTGGGTAGGACCATGATCATCAGTTGATTTCTGTGCCTGCAATTGCATCCTGTATCAGTTTTGGACAAGGACTAACATCAGCATGGTGGTTTTCTTTCCACTTACTTGATCTTCTAGGTAAACCTGATTATGCTGATTATTTTTCTCTGAGTGTTTTCCTTCTTTTCTAAGAGTTATGAAGGAATTAAGTACTTCTTGTATTGTGTTTTGCTTCTTCGGTTGTACGTAACTCCTTACCAAAAATCACAATAAACACAAATAGACTTCAAGCAAGCAAAGAGACTTGAGTTTAGAATCTGGCTACCTATTCTCTCCACAAATATTTCCCACATCCTCTTTTGTGCCTTTGACTCCTGTGATGAGATATGAGGGAAAATTTGGGAATTTTCTCAAGGAGCTTAACCTCTAATAAGGGAGAAAACAGTGCAAATCATACATGTCATTATAATGTGCTGTGCTTAGTCACTCAGTTGTATCTGACTCTTTGTGATCCTGTGGACTGTAGCCTGCCAGGCTCCTCTGTCCATGGGATTTTCCAGGCAAGAGTAGTGGAGTGGGTTGCCATTTACTCCTCCACAGGATCATGCCAACCCAAGGATAAACCCATGTCTCCTATGTCTCTTGCATTGCATGCAGATTCCTTACCTGTTGAGCCATCAGGGAAACCACTATAATAGAGATATGAAATTCCATAAGAGAGGTGAGATCCAGCCAGATATGATTTTAGTTGCTATTTCTATCCAAGTGGTCTAGGAGAGATTTGTGGAAGAAGAGTCATATAATCTGGATCTTGAGATGCACTTAAAATTGAGACATTTGGAAATGGGTCAGTTATTTAATGGTTATCTGTTGTTTGTTACTATTATTAGTTATCTAGTATCTGTATAGCAAATTACTTTAAAAATGAAATGGCTTAAAACAGCAAACATTGTTTATTTCCCAAAACTTCTGTGGGTCAGGAGTTGGGATCAACTTTGAAGGTTCTGCTCAGTGTCATAAATACATAATATGTAAATACAAATCCTCCTGAGGCTGTAGCCAATCAGGCCTGATGGAAGCAGGAGGGTCTTCTGCCAAGATGGCTCATTCTCATGGCAGTTGACAGGAGGCCTCAGTTCCTCTCAGCAGGCCTGTCCAATCGGACTGCCCAAGGGTTCTCGTGATATGGCACTTTGCTTCCCCAGAGGCAGTAATCTGAGGGGGGTGGGGTGAAAATGAGAACAGTATGTAGAGGTGGTGGCAGTGTTTTTATGACCTAGTTTTGAGTCCTTATTATCATTTCTGCTTTATTCTATTTGTTATAAATGAGCCACTAAGTCCATCTCACATTCAAAAGGAGGAAAATCGGGTTCTACCTCACAAAGGGAGAAACACTGAAGAGCTTGTGGGACTATTTCTACAACCTTTCCAATGGAGTTGGGGAAGATGCGAGGATACATCCAATGTGGGGAAGGGGCAGGTCACGGCAGAGATCAATACTTGGACCTATGTGCAGGGAACTCAAGATAACCGCATTTGGAGAGGTTTCAACTAAGATGATAGGCTGGAATTAGACAAGAAATATAGAGGGAAGTGAAGCAGGAGGGCAGGGGGCAGGGCACAACCTTTTAAAGAATGACATAGCCATAAGATGTGAGACTGACTAGAACCAACGGGGTCCAAGATGGCAGAAGATTAGACTTCTGGTGGACTTGAGCCTCATCATATACTTATTATAACACATTAGCACCTAACTGATACACCCACCAGGGACCCAACTCTGAGGCTTACCATAAAAAGCCAAAAAGTGGGTAGTGGCCCAATTTCTGGAAATCTCTGCCCCTTCCTCAAAATAGTTGAAATAATCCTCCCACTCATTAGCCTATGAAATTATCCAGTTCATAAAAACTAACCACACCATATTTCAAGGCCCGTCCCCTACTCTATTTCACCTTCTACAGTGGCCCACACTCTGCCTGTGAAGTGTCCTTTTCTCTGTATAAACCCGTTTCTTACCTATCACTTTGTCTCCGACTTCTTCTTGTGACAAAGTAAGAACCTCAAATTCACCAGCAACAGAAGGAATTTGGATACTATTGGGCAGGGCTGGAAATCATGGAAAGTTTTGAGTAGGACAGGGATATAATTTCAGCTGCATTTTGAGGGGGATTAGTCTGGCAACAGTAAGAATGAAGGTTGGGAGTGTGGACACAATGAAAGAGGAGACCAGTTCAGAGGCCAAGACCATTCTGGTCTTGCAGGGGTTTGGTTTGAAAGGGGATAGTTGGGTCCAAAAAAATGCAGTTCTCCTCCTTTTAGACTCTACAAAGTGCAAATATCTACGAAGGTAAATACATTTTTATGTATCTGATCCAATCGTTAATAGAATCTGTCTGTGTTTAGATGCTGCTCCTCACGGAGCTGTTAGTGGGTTAGTGAATTGAGTTGTAAGCTTGATACATGGCCGTGGTTCTTTCTGTGCTGATTGAGTGCAGTCTGTCCCTAGGATGACAGTTGAACCTAATACCACAGGGTGTATTCCTAATTGAGTCTGTTTCTTAACTGTGGGAAGAGCCTGATGTTATTGCTAGACTAAAACCATCTGAAATTCAGCTCACAGAATGTATGCACCAGGATTTCGTGGCAAAATTGCTACCCTCTTCTCTCTTAGTTATCAACATCTCCATTCCCAACGCTTCTGTTATTTTTCCCCAAGCACTTAGAGTGTTCTCTGTTTCTAGGTTCATCTGAATTTATGCATCTCTCAGAGTTTATCATTTAATCATTTTCCTAATTCTTATTTGAGCATTCATTCATTTTCTCATCAACTTGACAGCCAACTCACAGAATGTAAGAACCAGGATTTTGTGCATTTTTACATTGGGCGTGGGGGGGGGGGGGTGGTGGGGGTGGTGTTGAGTCCAATGCACTTGTGGGTGTTTACTAAATTCTTAATTGAAAACTACTACTTAGATGAAACTGGTCCCATTTATTTGATCTTCTCAACACATACATCCTCCACACAAGTACTTTATTCTCTTCCTTTGTACCTCTAAATCCCATTTGCAGTTTAAAGCAAGGGCTGTGATTTATAGCATCTGCCCATCCCCTCCTTATCTGGCGACCTTTTTGACCCTGTGTAATGACTAGATGAAAACTTGAAGTGATCTCAGATTTCCCTAATGTCCACTTATGTCTGGATTAATCTCAATGATGATAATGTGCTGTTTTGCAAATATCTGTGATTCTGAATATTTGGTTGTTCCTCTGCATTGTTAATTGTTAATGCTACCAGGAGGTGTGTGTGTGTGTGTGTTCAGTTGTGTCGGACTTTTTGCTACGCTATGGACTGTAGCCTGTCAGGCTTCTATGTCCATGGGATTCTCCAGGCAAGAATACTGGAGTGGGGTGCTATCTCCTCCTCCAGGGGATCTTCCTGACCCAGGGATCACACCCGTGTTTCTTGCATCTCCTGAATTGGCAGGCAGATCCTTTACCACTGTGCCACCTGCATGTACTATAATTCATTGTCCATTAAGTAGAGTTTCTAATAATAGGTGGCTTTTAGGGTGTGTACCATGGTTTAGCAATGGAACAAAACCCCATTTTCATATTGCTTTTTTGTAATTGCTTATCACCAATGGAGTATTTTCAAGCCCTCAAGATATCTTCCAGCTCCTGGAATATCAGGAAATACCAACTGGAGGTGAGAAGATTAAGATCTAGGCACACCTTGTCCCCTAGGTCATTGTATAGGCAGGTTGTAGTTTGTAGGAAACCATGAATAACAGTTATATTATGAGGAAAGTAGAGTCTCTTAGCACAACCCTCTCACTTACATGTGAAAAGAATTGAGTTGCAGAGATGTGGAGTGGTTTCTTAAGGATTCCAAGTCTTGGTAGATTATCCATGACTTAAATATAGTTTTCTGGGTCCTATGTTCTTCCTAATAAAAACAAACAAGTAAAAGAATCCGTCACTTCTCAAAAAATCCCTCCAACGCCCTTTTCTATGAATCCAACATGAATTGAAACCAAGATGAGAAACCCTCACTTGCTAATTTCTTCTAGTTTTCTTTTGGAGAGTTTCTTTTATCTTCCAAGCCATCAGCTTCCATTGATGTGATAGACAGGTGTCCACTTTCACCTGTTCATGTCCTGTTTCTTACCTTCTACACTTTAAGTTGTGAATATCAATTACCATTTACTAAGTAACCCTGCTCATTAGAAATTGTCTACATGAATACAGAGTGGAGTAATGAACACAAGCACCTAAATTAGTGTCAGAAACGTGGACATTTCTTTAGCTGTTCCCTTCTCCAAGGGATCTTCCCAACCCAGGGATCAAACCTAGGTCTCCCACATTGCAGGTGGATTCTTTACCAGCTGAGCCACCAGGGAAGCCCAAGAATACTGGAGTGGGTAGCCTATCCCTTCTTTTGTGGATTTTCCAAACCCAGGAATCAAACTGGGGTCTCCTGCATTGCAGGCGGATTCTTTACCAGCTGAGCTCCCATGGAAGCCCCATGTATAAACACATGAAATATATTTTCAAAATGTGAGTATTTGGGAGTGTGTTGATGTTGTATCAAAGCCCTTTAAAGTATTTAATACTAGAGGTAGTAGAAAAACTTTTATAGATAATTTGGACTTTCTGAGTGTTCTCTAAGAAGGAAGAGGACAATGAAGAGGAGGAAGAAGGACGGTAAGAGAAGTAAAAGGAGTAAGAAGTGGAAAAGGAGGAGAAGGAGCAGAAGGAGAAGGACAAGAGGAGGAGGAGGAAGGAAGAAGAGAGAAGGAGGGGAGGGAAAGGGCAGGAGGAGGAGAGCTGCTTAGACAGAGTGGGCAGGAACCACTGTTCTATATATGGAGCCACAAGTGGATGAGCATATCATTAGTGTCTTCAGGGTCCATTATAAATAATATAATTTATGAGCCCCAACTGTGTCTTAAACTAAGACATTATTGTTTCATCATGGCTTATGTGGAGATCACAGTGGTGGAAAGTTGGAGTGAACACATTTGAGAAGGTGGATGGAAGATTGGCTCATGGAGGACTGGGGATGGCTGTGCTGGTTGGTAGCTGAGCATAGATCCCTGAAATGGAAGCCAGGAAGTTAGACAACTATTCTCTGAGGAGGCAGTCAGGTGCTCCAGGTGTGGAAGCCCCTGCCTGCTAGCAGGGCACAAGGTACACAGTGTCAGCAGCAGACCAAAGACAGGTTCCCCAGGGTTAATGGGGGGCACACAACATGGCTGTGAAAAATAGACTGTGGGTAAAGTCACAGTTCCTAGGATCTGACAAGAAACAACAAGGCCAAGTAGTCACTAATTCACCTCTCTCATATCTAAAACAGTGCCTGGCACATAGCAAGTACTCCATAAATACACAAAGAATATATAGAATTTGTTGTAGTGTCATGGAAAGCCAGAGAGATCTGATGATATTCTGGAGAAAGGAGAGAAAACTTCTCAAATAGGAATTATATACAACTGTTCAAATGGAAATGAGAGTGTGTGTGCATGCTAAGTTCCTTCAGTTGTGTCCAACTCTTTGTAACCCCATGGACTGTAGCCCACCAGGCTCCTCTGTCCATGGGATGCTCCAGGCAAGAATACTAGAGTGGATTGCCATGCTCTTCTCCAGGGGATCTTCTCAACCCAGGGATTGAACCCAAGTCTGCTGTGGCTCCTGCATTGCAGGTGGATTCTTTACCACTGAGCCACAAGGGAAGCCTCACAAAGTCAAGAGAGTCTTAATTTGAAGGTTGCTGAGATGATGGGTTTAACTGTATTTACCACAGATCTGTAGGCATTTAAGGGCAACAACCTGGAGGTGGAATAGAAAATACCAGGGGATCTGAGAAGTGACACGCCCTCAAACAGTCCTGCTTCCTTTGCAAGTCAGTTCTGAAACCCATTTAGATACTTGGACATTTTTGCACTTGAGCAGAGTCTCAGAGCCAAAGACCTTGAGGTCCTTTGAAAGTTCATTTCCTGTGATGCGGTAACCTCCAGCACAGCGGTCACATTCCAAGAAATGCTTAATATTTAACATGTTGCTGATTTCCTCAATCATCTTTCAATATCAGACGCCTGTGCAGATAAGCCTTTTTAGCCTATGACAGGCGATCCTGTTTAATCCAATCATAAAGCATCCATCTCTGATGATGTTGTCCTCAGTGCTGATTCAGGATCTTTCACCAAATTCAAGTGTCCTGTCCGTTGCCCAGGAAGGGAGTTGGGAGAAGATTCCAAGGTGAATATTGATGTGCTATCTCCTCCTGAGATTCTGAGATTCAGTCTCTGAGAGTGGCTGTGGGTGGTGTCCTGTGGTTGGTTATATAATGCAGATATTTTCAGCCTCCTTAAAAAAAGCTCAAAAAGCATTCTACTTAAAAAATTTTTTTCTATGTCATGTGCAAACCAATACCACTGCTCTATCACTGAGCCTTATCCTGTGACTACGTCTGTCCCTTGGGCGTGGGGATGGGGGACTGGTTCAGGGATATGATGGAGTTCAATTTCTGTTAGCCACATTACTGATTCAAAAAAGTGCTTTTTAACATTTTGTCACGTCCATTTTTATGCAACTATGCAGAAGCACTGAAATGCTTGTGTCAAACTCTCCATGTCAGACTGTTCCGTTTTATCTCCAGATACTCTGTCCATGGGATTTTCAAGGCAAGGATACTGAAGTGGGTTACCATTTCCTTCTCGAGAGGATCTTCCTGACCCAGGGATTGAACCTGGGTCTCCTGCACTGCAGGCAGATTCTTTACTGACTGAGCTACCAGAGAAGCCCCCAAAAGAAAGACATTAGAAAAGATCCTCTTACCTTCTTTAGGACATGAAAGTTTTTATGACCAGTCCCTACTTTTGCCCTATTTTATAGGGGCTCTATAGATTATTTTGATCCAGAACTCTTATTCTTGCTAGAGCTGACTTGATTGCCAGGATATCCCATGTCACTTGGTCATCCAGTCTTGAGCTGGGTTGGTTTCCCCAGTATGCAGTCTAGGACATGCCAGCATCACTTTCTCCACTGAACTGATGAGTCAGCTACAAGAGGAATGAGACATGCTCTGTTAGCAGCAAAGGAGCTTGTCCTTGTCTTACAGGGATTGGGCTACCATGTAAGCATAAGGACCTACAGAGTGTGAAAAGAGTGAAGTAAGTCAGAAAGAGAAAAACACATATTGTATATGAACACATACATGTGGAATCTAGAAAAATGATATAGATGAACTCATTTGCCAAGCAGAAATAGAAACATAGATGTAGAGAACAAATGTATGGATACCAAGGGGAAAGGGTGGGTAGGATGAATTGGGAGATTGGGATTGATACTATGTATAAAATAGAAAAGTGATGCCAACATACTGTATAGCACAGGGAACTCTACTTAATGCTCTGTAATGACCTGAATGGGAAGGAAATACACAGAAGAGGGGATATATGTATACATGTGGCTGATGCACTTTGCTGTGCAGCAGAAACTAACCCAACACTGTAAAGCAACTATATGCTGATAAAAAGACAACAGCAGTGTATGACACGACTGCATAATGGGTGATGCTTCTACCACTATGATCTCATTTAATGTGGATGGAGCGAGTGTAGTGAGGATAAACAGATTGCTCCACTCAAACATCTGTATCTGTTAAATGATGCCAATCGACGAGTTTTTATTTGTTAATGAGGCAGCATATATCTGACACATACTAAATGATAATCACAACAATTAGTGTTTCATTACCATGCAGAAATGACTTGCACTGGCAAGGCCTGGGTTCTTATATCTGTTCCTTTGCTTCAAGTCTCCAAGGGCAGAAGAACAGATGAGTGAGTTGGAACACAGAATGGTGGAAATAGCTGCTGAGGAGCAGAATAAAGAAAAAAGAATGAATAGACGTGAGGACCATCTCAGAGACCTCTGGGACAACATTAACCACACCAGTGTTTGAATTATAGGGGTCCCAGAAGAACATGAGGGCGAGAAAGGGTCTGAGAGAATATTAGAAGAGATCATAGTTGAAAATTTCCCTAACTTGGGAAAGGAAATAGCCACTCAAGTTGAGGAAGCACAAAGAGTCCCATACAGGATAAACCCAAGGAGAAACACACTGAGACATAATAATCACACTAAGAAAAACTAAATTCAAAGAAAAAAATATTAAACACGGCAAGGGAAAAGCAACAAATAACATACAAGGGAATTCCCATAAGGTTATCAGCTGATTTTTTCAGAAGCTCTGCAGGCCCGAAGAGAGTAGCAGGATGTATTTAAAGTGATGAAAGGGAAAACATATATGTCTTTTATTGACTTTTTCTGAGGTTTTGATTTTTTGTAGGTTTTGGACTAAACTACACAATCTGGATGAATATAAACCCATAGTTAATTCAAACAGGCTAAGAAATCCTGCCAAATGGAAATGTACAATTTTTAAATGTGTGTTAAAAAAAGATTGCTTTCTGTTGTCTTTTCAAGTAGTTTCATCAAGAACATATATACTACTTTGGAGTGGATTAGCTAACTTTCCTTCTCCTTAAGGCAGAACGCCTTTCATGGTGTTAGGCTTTTCTTATCTTGAACCGACAGTGCCCTGAATAGATGCGTGATGACTCTAAAAAGCTAACTATCACAGGAGAGAAGGGCCACAGATCAATATTCTAAAACCAAAGTTACTATTTTTGAGAACATTTAGTTGATCCACTAAAGAGAACCCAACAAGCATTTCATACGCTGGAGGGCTGGCTTTACAGCTTGTGTAGGAAGGAGGCTGCTTCCCATTGCTGTGGGCAAAGTAGTGCAGGGGTGAGTGGTTGAAGTTTTTCTTTGCGCACGATACCTTATATTTACATCTGCTTTCAAAGTTTTCGAGGCTGAAATGTGAGCACAAGAGAGGGTAGAGTGTTGGGTTTGGGGACGGCCATTCATTTTTGTGATTTGTATGGTTTAGTCACTCAGTCGTGCTGACTGTTTGTGACCCTGTGGACTGTGGCCCACCAGGCTCCTCTGTCCATGGGATTTTCCAGGTAAGCATACTGGAGTGGGGTGCCAGTTCCCTCTTGAGGGGAACTTCCCGACCCAGGGGTCCAACCTGGGTCTCCTGTATTGCAGGCAGCCTCCTGCATTGCGGTAGACACTTTGCTGGCTCAGCCAGCTTGGAGGCTCTTGATTCTGTCTTGGCTCCTCTGCTCAGAGAGGAGCAATCATTTCTCCTTGAGCATGAATCCTCACTAAGCCTCACAGATTTCAGAAGAGCTACCAGCTTTACCCTCAGTTTGACGGGTAAAGCGTACAGGTTTGTGCCTAACGAACAACACTGTTTGGAAGGGGGAAAACATGCCCTCCTCCACCGTTCTTGAGTTCCTGCGGCTAGACCACTAATGAAATTAACACAAGACAGTTTAACAAGAAAAAGAAACACATTTTAATTTGGGGGTATGGAGCTTTCATAGAAATGGGGCAACTTGTATAGTTTTTAGACAAAGAATAAAAACATTTGTAAAAAGTTGACAAGACCAAGAAACGTAGGCTTTGGTTGCTTTATTAGTGAAGACTCTAAGCATAGTTTGGGGCTTGGGGGAGCCAGTTAAAGAAGGAATGAAGTTTGTTTATACAAGCTTCTCTACCCCAAGTTACCATCTGGATGGTAGGTGTCCTTCCCCCTCCAGATTCAGGGAGAGGGCTTTTCCCAGGGGAGCCTTATTTCCTGACTTCAGGGAGGCAGAGAGGAGTGTCAAAGTGTCCCTCTTGCCTTGGCCATTTCTTGAGTTACTTTATTTTTTTTTTTAACTTTTAAAAAACATATTTTTTGAATCCTGGGGATGTGCTAGACTTTGTCCATGATGTAAATATATCCACTGCTATGCTATGCTATTACCATTCTAAGGCAGTGACATAAGATTGTCATGTAATAAAATCTACATCATTTACTAAGCAAGTACTCTTTATACACAACATACCTAAATTGAAATCAATCTACATGCTCAGAAGATGAGCGTTCTTGTTATTTGACTTTATAAAAATACTTGTTGCATTTTTTTTTCTTTTTAAGAAAAGATTATTTATTTTTAATTGGAGGATGATTGCTTTACAATATCGTGTTGGTTTCTGACAAACATCAACACGAATCAGTCATAGGTGTACATATGTCTCCTCCCTCTTGAACCTCCCTCCCACCTCCCACCCCATCCCACCCCTCTAGGTTGTCACAGAATCACTTTAATTCCAAATAATCAACATGCCACTTTGGGGCAGCCTGCCCTGGCCCGCAATAATGCTGACTGCTTTGATATAGGCATCATACAGTATTGTTTTTAGAAATTCAATTTGGGGGTGGTTATTGAAGACTGTGCAGTCCATTTCTTCCTTCTGAAGTTCTAAAATCTGCCAGGTTAAGTCATATAAGCAGAGAGCTGGATGCTCAGACCTCCTTGTACTGACCATCTGTGAAATTGCTTTACTATAATTTTGGTTTGAGAATCTTAGCCTACAATAACAGCCAACGTAAAAAAGAGCTGTTTGAAACGTCCAATTATGACAACTGTTAAGAATGGAGCTGCATGTTTAACATCGCACAAAACCTTTTCCATGCCTTCCATGGTCTTCCCAGATCCCCATGTCAAAGTTGTTCCCTAATTTCTCAGGAAACTGAATAGATTCT
Organism: Okapia johnstoni; assembly: GCA_024291935.2. Classification (NCBI taxonomy): domain Eukaryota; kingdom Metazoa; phylum Chordata; class Mammalia; order Artiodactyla; family Giraffidae; genus Okapia; species Okapia johnstoni. Next base: position 7,384,511 of record CM044321.1, on the reverse strand, counting down.
AGGCTGCAATCTGCCTTCAGCCAAATACCTGCAGTTCTCCAATTCTATTAATTAAAAAATTATTTTTCTCTCTTCCATTATACTTTTTAAAAAAGATTGTTGTTGTTGTGGACCATTTTTAAAGTTTTTATTGAATTTGTTGCAATATTGCTTCTGTTTTATGCTTTGATTTTTTGGCCACGAGGCATGTGGGGTCTTATCTCCCCGACCAGGGATCGAACCTGCTCCCTCTGCATTGAAAAGCGAAGTTTTAACCGCTGGACCACCCTCAGGGAAGGCCCTTTATTACTTATTGATGTGGATTTTCCCTCCTATTTTGTTGTTGTACATGGGAGATAAAGGAATAATTTGTTTCTTTATCTCACTTGTAAGATTCATACAAAAAAGTTTGTATTTCCTCAGTTATCATTAAAAATATCTTGGCTAAATTAAATTGTCTTTTCATTGATGTTTTGATGTTCATTTCTTTGATTGATTGCTGAGGTGAATGTTTTCAAATATTTATAAATAATTATGTGTCCTCATCGGGCCTCTCAGGTGGTGCAGTGCTGAAGAGTCTGCCAGCCAATGCAGGAGACTCAAAAGACGACAGTTCGATCCCTGGGTGGGGAAGATCCCCTGGAGGAGGGCATGGAAACCCACTCTGGTACTCTTGCCTGGAAAATTCCTTGCACGGAGGAGCCTGGTGGGCTGCAGTCCATGGGGCTGCAAAGAGTCTGACGTGATTGAGCACGCGTGCATGCCTGTGTCCTCACTGGTGAATGTCAAGTTCCTGTACCATCTATCTACTGAGTCTTTGCGTCTTATCTTATAACATAACCTCATCATATATCAGGGAGCTATATCCTTGGTGTATCATCATAATATATATTTTTCACTTTGTGGCTTATCATCTGATAAGCCTGTGTTTTGAAAAATGGAAGGTTTACATTTTCATGCAATCAAGTCGGTTTATCTTTTCCTTCCATTTCTTTTATGCTAGCTGTGTTTCCATGCAAATTAATAAAAAATTTACTCCTTGGGGGTTTGGACATGGTGGTATATAATTTTTATGAGGTTGTATCCACAAACAGACTTAGTATTATGCATAGGGAACAAAAACTGCACGATAAATATTTGTCGATATGTTGACAAGTTTTACTCAATTAATCTATGGAGTTTACATTTCCTGCAAAGTTACATGGTGAATTTTTAACAGAAACACACAAGGTTCATTTGCATCAGCATTTCCTTTCGGACACTTACAAAGAATTTAAAAAGAGTTATGCTTTTGGGCAATGTGAGCAGAAAAACGTTTGCCTTATCAATATTCTTGGTTGAAGAGAGGGAGAACTTTTTATCGTATCTTCCAATTTGCCTGGCTTACCAAAAATCACATCTCCCTTGCGTTGAGATTCTTGATCCCAGCTTTAGTACATGAAGCACCCAGAAAAGAGATAAGATTAAACTGTAACATGATTTCCCATCTAGCGAATAGCTTTCTATCAATTTTTTGTGCGTGACTGTGAGATTGTTTAGCCAGTTAGTATGACATTTGTGTTCTCAGAAGACTAACTCCCTGAGAGGAGAGAAATCTGAAGTTAGACAGAAGACTCCAGCCTTAACAGAATTATGATTCCCTGGGTGGGAGAAGGGGGCAGGGCTAGAAGGAACCCAGTGCTAAGAGTCCAGAGGTAAAGAAGGAAAAAAATGTATTTTGCAATGAAAAACGATCATATCATTGTTCTTTTCCCTCACTTAAATCTACTAGTGAGATGTGAAGAAATGGCAGTTTTGCAGAAGTCAAGGTCACTACTTTTTGCCACATCTTAATAAGGTGTGTAGGCAGAGCACCTGACCTACATATTTTGATAAATATAAATAGACCGCAAAGTCAGTGCATCATTTCAGGACATCCCTGGACGTCCAGTGTCAGACTTCGCCTTCCAATGCAGGGGGTCTGGGTTCAATCCCTGGTCAGGGAGCTAAAACCCCACATGCCTCATGGACAGAAAATTAAAGCACAAAACAGAAGAAGTATTGTAACAAGTTCATTAAAGACTTTAACAATAGTCTGCATCAAAAATCATACATCATTTCTCCTACTACTGATGAGTAGATCGTGATAATCTTTAAACTGGAAAGGTGACTGCGTGTGAAACAAAGAGGAGCTCCTATGGGGACCTGGTCTTGCCCCCGACTTCTCCATGGATGTCTGGTCCTGGTCTCCCACCAGCTCTGTCGCTCCCATCTTGGGCCAACCTGCAGTGAGAAAGAGCAGCTTCCTGACTGTGTTGATCCCAGTGGTGCAAATTCCTTTAAGTACCTTTACATTGTGAATTTGGTCTTCAGGTGCTTCCTGGCTTTTGAATGACTTCATACTCCCAGAAGCCACCCTAACTGAGGTCTGACCTTTGGTTTTCCTTTGTAGTTTGGGGGCTGTTCTGCTGACTTCTAGTTCAGACCCTACCTCTTCTTGGAGTCTCAGCTTCCAACAAGGTGGGAGAGGGAGGCAGGGCTTTCTCGAAGCCTCATGGTAGTCCTGGGGCCTCGGAGATGGAGCCGTCAGGCTTCCTCTGCTCCCAGGCTGTCCTTGGATGCTGGCTCCCATCTGAACCTGGGGGCTGGGTGAAGGTTGTTCAGGGGCAAAGAAGACATCCTGGGCTTTTATCGGGAGTTTATCTGCCTACCCCTGGCTCCAGTGTACCTCAGTAGCTAATTGCCAAAGAGCAGGCACGGGCCGTGGCAGTCTGCTGAGGGATCAGGCAGAAATGAAGGTAGCACCCAGCAGGTTCCTGAGTAAGGCCCTGAACTGGGTGTAACCCTGGATTGGTGGTGGGAGGGACCCCAGGAATGACTGAGGCTTCCTACAAGTATGGAAGAAGGTAGGCTTACAATTACAATCACATTAATTTACAAAAAGTAAAGATAGGTGCTATTTCTTGCAACTTTGAGTCTGTGGACTGAAGTTGGTACTTCCTATATCTTATTTTTTTCTAATGGAAGAGATCCATACCAGGAAGGCATACTTCACTGGCTCTGTGAATCGCTCAGAGCAGATCCATCCTCCTATGAGCTCTTCCTCATCCTTCGACTGTACCAGCAGGTTTCCAACAGCAGAACCCACCAGTCTCTTGATGTTGGAAGGCTCCCTTTGAGGCCTCCTGCGTTTGATCACCACCCACCACCCACAAGCCAATGACCAAAAAAAGCACAGAATATGGGTACTTGACAAATCCCTGAAATGTTTTTACTTTTGAACCACCTACCAGCCGACCTATCTACCACAAAATAGCATTTTAGCTGAACCCCGTCCACATAGAATATTGTTTTGACATGACACCCCATTCCTTCTTTCTACTTCACAATACTATCACCATCCTGAAGAGCAGCTAGTGTCTGGGTGAAACACAGGTGTCTTGGAAGGCTCCTGAAGTCCATAAAGGGAAGACCCAAGGTAAAGAGGTCATGGAATTGTGTCTGACTCTCTCAACACATCAACTCCACCTGCCTGTGCTAGAAGCTTTATAATGTTCTCTGGGACCCTTCAAGGTGATCAGAGGTTCTGCTGTGGCCTGTAGATTTCAGTTGCTCTTCTTTTTTTGTTGACACCATACGCTTTCCCTGATGCATCAAGACGCTGTGGTTCTCTTTGACTCTGGAGATTGGCTTGATGCGAGGGAGAAAAGTCCCGGCAGAACTGAACTTGCAACAGCAAGAGTGTTTCTCTGAAGGTACAAGGACTCCTGCAAGGCTCTCCCCTAACTGGCTTACAGAAACTCAGGTGGCGTTTTGCTATGTGATGGTGGAGTGGGCTGGTGGGGTGGGATGTGAACCAACACTCCTTACCAGCAACTTCTCTCTCTCTAGTCTTCACAGAGGTGATTTCATTTTATTTTGTATCCTGGGCACAGGCAATTACTGCTCTTTCCTGAATCACTACATTTTCAATCTCATTCATTCATACATTAATCATTTATTGGATTTCCAGTAGTCATGAATGGATGTGAGAGTTGGACTATAAAGAAGACTGAGCACCGAAGAATTGAGGCTTTTGAACTGTGGTGTTGGAGAAGACTCTTGAGAGTCCATTGGACTGCAAGGAGATCCAACTAGCCCATCCTAAAGGAGATCAGTCCTGGGTGTTCATTGGAAGGACTGATGTTGAAGCTGAAACTCCAATACTTTGGCCACCTGATACAAAGAGATGACTCATTTAAAGACTTCGATGCTGGGAAAGATTGAAGGTGGGAGGAGAAGGGGATGATAGAGGATGAGATGGTTGGATGGCATCACCGACTCAATGGACACGAGTTTGAGTAAACTCCGGGAGTTGGTGATGGACAGGGAGGCCTGGCGTGCTGCGGTTCATGGGGTTGCAAAGAGTCGGACACGACTGAGAGACTGAACTGATTGAACTGAACCAGGCATTTTTTTAGGTGATGAGACAGCACTCATAAAACATGCACATGTTGCCTTCTCTGTTCCTTGGATAAATATGGATTTGGCATATTTATTTGCACAATTTCTTACTTTCTGAGGCCACTTTATTCAGGTTTGCCTTCTCTGTTCCCCTCTGTGAAGAAGGCAGGGCCAGCTCCTGGTACCCCGTCCTGCCCTAGAGTCCGAGGTCTTCCGCACGTTTCAGAGGAAATGTTTGACAGACTCTGGAGCAGACTCAGATAAACAGTACTTGAAGGCATTCAGAAGGCATGGTTTTGGCCCCAGTTTTGGAATGAAGCTAGAGTCTGAATAGTGCTCTTTAGTTTATTTTTCTGGGGAAGAATGCTTAGGAGTGGGGCAAGAACTTGCAGAAGGATCCTCGCTGAAAGTTAACAAAACCTTCCTTCTGTTGAAGCTTGAGAGCCAAAATCATTCATTCTCTTCTCATAGTGTGTCTATCACCTTAGCACGTAGAAGATTTATGTAAAAGCTTTTTTGTTGTTTCTCATAATATCTCAGGACTTTAAACCCAAACAGAAAAAAGGACAGAACCATAAGGATGCTTCTGGCTGAGATGGTGAGGACACCCACCTTGCCTCCTCAACCTTTACCTAGAGGAGAGTTTTTTTTTCTTTTTAATAAATAGCATATGGTTTCCCAGTCTTGTAACAGAAAAAAAAAAAAAAAAAGATGGATTCTCCCTTGGGTAAAATTTCTGCTAGAAAAGCGAAAAACTAAAGGAGGCCTCTGATTCAAGAAAAGATTTTGTAAATGCTTCCCAGAAAGTTCTGCCTTACTGGGGAGAGAGAATGAAAATGTGCAATTTTGAGGGGAGGGAAAGCATTGCTTGTCTGATTTTTCTCGAGAAACACGTCTCATCTCAGTCTGTGTCCTGGCAACTCTTTTCTAGTGGTGAAAATAGAGGTTGGGGCATCTGGAGAGATGTGAATGGACCTAGAGACTGTCATATAAAGTGAAATAAGTCAGAAAGAGCAAAACAAATAATGTAACCAATGCATATATATGGAATCTAGAAAAAATGGTATAGATGATCTTATTTGCAAAATAGAAATAGAGACAGAAATGTAGGGAACAAATGCATGGACACAAAGGTGGGATGAATTGGGAGATTGGGATTGACATGGATACACTATTGATACTATGTATCAAATAGATAACTGATGCCAACATACTGTATAGCACAGGGAACTCTACTTAATGCTCTCTGATGACCTGAATGGGCTGTTGCTGCTGCTAAGTTGCTTCAGTCATGTCCGACTCTGTGTGACCCTGTAGACGGCAGCCCACCAGGCTGCTCTGTCCCTGGGATTCTCCAGGCAAGAATACTGGAGTGGGTTGCCATTTCCTTCTCCAATAGATGCATGCATGCTAAGTCGCTTCAGTCATGTCCGACTCTGTGCGACCCCATAGGCGGCCGCCCACCAGGCTGCTCTGTCCCTGGGATTCTCCAGGCAAGAATACTGGAGTGGGTTGTCCTTTCCTTCTCCAGGGGATCTTTCCAACCCAGGAATGGAACTCAGGTCTCCTGCCTTTCAGGCAGGTTCTTTACCCACTGAACTATGAGGGAAGATGATACACGTATAGGTATGGCTGATTCATTTAGCTGTACAGTAGAAATTACACACCATTGTAAAGCAACTCTACTCCAATAAAAAATAACTTAAAAAATATGACTGGGGATAGTTGACAGCCTTGTCTGTGCCTCTTCTCCGTCATTTCTAGGATCTAAATCTTGCCTGGTAGGTTCATTTTACTTTTAATCAACAATTATTTATTGAGCAAATATTGTGTTCCAGGCTTCGTGCAGCTGGTAACTTTCAAGGCAAGGCTTTTTCTCTCATTATGGTTTATAGGCATATATAAAGGGAGTGTTGAAATAGTGCAGAAGTTTAAAACTGAATCACTGAATTGGAGATAAGAGAGTTGTTAAGTATCAAATGGACACTTTGTTCAACAGCCTGCCCAAATCTTCAGGTGAAGTACACGAACAGATTTAGGTGCTCACAGAGCAAAGAAATAACACTGGCTCAGAGGCAAAAGCATTGGTCATTGAATAGGAGACCCAACACTTTCCAAAGGAAAGTGGTCAGTATCACTCTAGTACCACGGTACACATTTTCTAAAACATCTGTTTTGAGGAGTGTGAAATGTTCGTGAGGTCATGAGTATTTTCCTCTGTAATGAGTGCGTCATGGGCACATAATTTGTGGGTGGCTTCCTGGAGACGGGCAACGTGATGATCAATGTCAAGATCCAGTTTCAATATTGCTGAAGTCATTTGTCATTTGTTGATTTGTTTGTGTTTATTCTTTGTCTGAAAGTCTTATAAGGGGGAGATAGAGTCACAGATCCTGGCTATGAAAGGATGAAGGTCATTGGTGGTGTTTATGGGCCATGAGAGCACCCCAGATCATACAAAGGATGTTTACTTAGCCTTTTCTGCCCACAGTGGATCCGTCTCAGAAGATCCTGGGTTTGAAGGAATCTGATCGATCCAGTGAGGTTCATTCTTTATTCCCCTGCTAATGCTGATAGAAATGTGTTCTAGGAAACCCCCAGGTGCAGAACTGAGAGGGGCAGAGCCAGGTAGAGGATTCAGAAGGGGATTCTTGTTCTCCTTATGCCTCCTGGCTTATCTCTGTTCTTAGAGATAAGCCCATAGGATGACAGGAAGCATCTGGTTTCTTCACCTTTCCTTCTGAAATGATGGGCTAAAGGGATACTTACTCAATGAGTCATGCTGGCCAAGGTTCTCTAGTGGAAAAGATGATGACTTGATAAGCAGGCCACTTGTTCAGGATGGACTTCCTGTTTCACATTTATGATCGTGTGTGGAGATTTAATTAAGAGTGTTCTTTACTAAGAAGGAATGTCGAATAATAAAGGCCTAGGGGATGAAATGTGTGGGAAGTCACTTAAGTGATGGGATCAAAATCCGTGGACAAGAAACCCCTTCTCAGTTGCCCTCCTGCTGTTCTCCTGCCTGGTGAGAGTGGTCAGAAAGGGGTAGAATGAACTTGTCAGTGGAAGGCAGCCCAGCTACAGATGCGCTGACTGACGGAAGACCACGGTCGGCCACTGCTTTACAACAAAAAATACTCCGTGCGGGTGAAAGGTCTTCACTGAACTGCAGAGCTTGAAAGCCCATCCTGTATGCCACTACTCTGTAACCTGCAGGAGAATGACACATGGTTATGTAAAAAGAAAAAGATAGATATAATTTAAAAAAAAGCTCTTCAGATTAGGAATGCAAAAATCTGGTTTATAATCTTAGTCACTTGTTGATTTATGTTCTTGGACAAGTCACATCACCCCTACAAGACCCAGTTTTCTTCTCTGTGGAATGAAGATATTAATAACATCAGCTTAACGATATTTTTTGAAGTATTGGATATATGTGTGCAGTGCTTTGTAGCATAGAATGTCCTCTAAAATCTTAGCTCTTCTTATTCTTAATAAGACTGATAAGATCTGATCAAGAGAGTCTTATAGACACACCTGGGCTTGGTGAACAATGGAAGTGCCTGTTCTTTTAGGCTGCTCTTTTTTTCAGACCAAACAAACAGCAACGTCCATTTCTTGAGAAGTTTAATTTGCTCCACTTGTCAGCCTTGTGCAAAGCTCAGTTTAACACTGATGTCTTGGGCTGAGTGTTGTGTGCCGTCAGCCCAAGAGAAAGGTTTTAGGGTGGCCACAGTGTAACTACAAGTATTCATCTTGCTCAGGATCAGACAAAAATATGCACATGAAAGCCAGTACAAATCAGAAATGTGAATTAAGAAAGAGCCCCATGTTAGGAGCTAGGTCCAGTAACATTTGTTACTGTGTGAAGCCAAGTGCAGAACAGCTCATTGGTCCATGTCATCCAAGGCAAGAGGATTCTGGTTTGGATGCACCCTCAGGTGGTTGGCATCAGTCTGAAGTTTAGGTAAGTTGGAAGAAATTTCACAGGATTATGCTGGATTTCACACCACCAGTCTTCAAGCAGTACGCTGGGTTAACTTAAGGAAGAACAATTTTCAATGTCTTTAGATGGCCCCAACCATATTTCATGTTTATAAGGGCCTTGTTAACTCCCTCAGCTACTGCCTGGGATCTGTCTTTCAGTAAATGAGACAAATAAGGAAAACCTCATCTTTTTTGTGCAAGATTTTGGTGCATATACTAGTAATCAGGTACGTTTCGGGATTAGCGTAATTATTTTTACATTTCTGGATTCAGTTTGGATAATCCTGGCCACTTGAGAACTAAGATTAATCCTCTAAAATGTCGAAGTATCTCTTACTTTGGTCATTTACCATCAGTTTTTCCTGTTTTTATTTCTATAGAATGCTCTGTTAATAAGCACATGCCATGGTCTCAGAAGGGGATAAAATAAAATATTTTGCATCTGCCATAGATGCCCGTCTAAATAATAACGTTCTTCTTTTAACACATGGAGTTAATTGTGCATTCTTTTTAGAGAGAAAGTTTGCTTTCTTTAGCCAGGCTTCTGTGTTTGGCTTTAGCATTTCTGTCACCAGCACGCCCACCACCGCTGTTAGGCAGAAACCTCATTCACAGCACTCAACAAAAAGTGGCAAGCCTCCAAGAAATATATTTCCCACAAATACGCAGCTGAGAACATTAAAAACTGGGTAGGTCTGGTTTCTGTTTGGTTCACCTTGCAGGTCTCATGCATACCTTCTGAGTTGAATGGACTGGTGACAATTTCGCCGAATCACTCAGGAACTCTGGAATTTCTGTTCTGACATATACCACTTCCGCCACTATCTTCCGTGATAGCCTAGGCTTTGCGGACAGAGTCCATTAAAGAACAGGGGACCAGGTTGAGAACAGTTTACACTGTCTTCAATCGTGTGGGGAAAGCCCAGGAGGATTTGTTCAAATTCAGCGAAGGAAAAAATCCTCTACTTCACCACCTCGCTCAGCCAATATGAGAACCAGATGGGTTTCCACACACTCCTGATGCTACTGTTTGATGTCAACCACTGGAATTCCTCAAGTCTGTGCCCTGACATCAGGAGACGCCCCAGCCCTTCATTTTGCCGAGTGGACCGCACTGGAGCACTTTTTTTTTCTTATAGGAATGAAACCATCATTCAAAAGGCACCTTGTCCCAGCCATTTGTAAATTGATCTGTTAATGAAGCATTACATCAGGGCAGCACTTTACAGCTCGCAAAGTGTCTTCATTCCCTCATTTAATCCTTACAATAACCTTGTGGAATAGGCAGGGCTGTTGAAAGAAGCTAAACAGTTGAGGAGAAATCCAATGTGCTACTATTCCTGTCTTTAAATATCTGGTGTTAAAAGCACTAACATTGAATTGTCACCAAGTATAAAACGTGTCCCTGGAGGAGGGCATGGCAACCCACTCCAGTACTCCCGCTTGGAGAATCCCATGCACAGAGGAGCCTGGAGAGCTATGGTCCTTAGGGTCACAAAGAGTCGGACACGACTGAAGCAACTTAGCGCAGACGCATGCAAAAAACATGTATGAGCCCCTAGACTGTGTTTCTTCTTGTGTGTGTGCTTAGTCACTCAATCGTGTCTGACTCTTTGAGACCCTTTAGACTGCAGCCTGCCAGGCTCCTCTGTCCCTGGGATTTTTCAGGCAAGAATACTGGAGTGGGTTGCCATTTCTTGACTTATATGCGCACTATCATTGAATTGTTGCCTAGTATAAAACATGTGTGAGCCCCTGGACTGTGTTTCTCCCTAAGGTGGTATAGCTGCTGCGCATAGTTACGGAGCTCTGGGTTCTCAGACACATTCATTGCCACCCATAACCGCATCAAAGATGACTCTCTCCCCTGGAGGTGGGGGTGGGGATGGGCATTTGGGAGAAGAGTTTGAATTGCAGGTAACAACGCAACGTTTTGCAATCATATTTTTTTAATCTTAAAAAATATTGATTTAGAAAAATGTCTATATGTTAATTTTTGCCACACAATATTAACCAGAACTGGCACATCAGGAAGATATACCATATTTATGTGCAACTGTGTATCCTGGTTTGAGAAATTTGGATTATTAAGCACATGCTATTTGTTCAAACAAGAACATTTTCCTTATTTCTTTTTCATACTCTTTAAGTGTCCATCTGACAGCACTGGGATAGATTTTTTCCCCTGAGATTGTTTGGATTTTCATTCAAGCTTTGTACTTACCATGCTTTGCTGATACCATGGCTATGGAAGCAATGCCTAGCTGGCATTTCCCATGGAGAAATGCTCTACAGGCTCTGATGATGGAGATGCAAGCTCTAATGATGGAGATGCAGTCTCTGATGATGGAGATGCAGGCTCTGGTGATGGAGATGCAGACTCGGATGGAGATGCAGGCTCTGATGATGCTCTACAGGCTCTGGTTATGGAGATGCAGGCTCCGGTGATGGAGATGCAGTCTCTGATGATGGAGATGCAGGCTCTGATGATGGAGATGCAGACTCTGATGGAGATGCAGGCTCCAATAATGGAGATGCAGGCTCTGATGATGGAGATGCAGGCTCTTGTGATGGAGATGCAGGCTCTGGTGATGGAGATGCAGGCTCTGATGGAATGCAGGCTCTGATGATGGAGATGCAGGCTCTGATGATGGAGATGCAGGCTCCGATGATGGAGATGTGGGCTCTGATGATGGAGATGCAAGCTCTGGTGATGGAGATGCAGTTCTCTTGAGCCAGGAGGCTGAGATAAGCCTCAGAGCAGCTCCTCACAAGCAAATACGCCAGGGATGTGCCTCTTCTCTCAGTTCTTGCCCTGTGGAATCATGTTCAAGTTTCTTTGCGAGGAAAACAAGGGCCTTTGCCATCTGGCCCAGCCCACGTGTCTGCTTTATCTTCTGCCTCTTGTATTTTCTCTTCCCCAGTACTTGGGTTCTTGTAGTCTCTGAATACAGGAGAATTTCTTGTGTTTTGCACCTTTGCACGTTCACACACACTGTTCTCTCAAACACTCTCCTGCCCTGCTCTTGAGAATGGCAAACTCCTGATCCTTCAAGGGTCACCTCAAGCATGACTTCTTTCTATAAATCTCTTCCTCATGCCCTGAAACAGTCTGAGGGTGTGATGTAAAATCCTTTTATGTCCCCTACACTTGTACAGCTCACCACGGTCCCAAGCATATTTATGGCTTGTTTGTCTGTCTCCGGAATAGATTATGAAATACTTGAAAGCAGGAGCCACCTGTCATGGTGACCGGCATAGAGTGTACACTCCAGTCACTGGGGGAGGAATGAATGAAGGGCTATGTGATTCTGCAGCAGTCACTTTAAAGTGGCTTTTTAAGATGTCATCCCAAACTAGCAGTAATACCCTGGTTTTGCTCCTTAAGTTACAGAATATCTTATCCACGTTGAAAATTATAATCTTACAAAGTGATTTGACTGTACTTTGGGGTTTACTTGAAGCAATGTTTGGATGAAATGCCATTAGAAATGTCATATAAGAGTGGGGGAAAATAAATGTCCTTATAAAACATTAAGTTATAACAAATCACATTTTCCCCCCTAAGTTATCAATTAAATGACTTCACTGACATTTATAGGTTAAGTTACAATAAAAGAAAGTTGTAGTGAATATAATGTCATATAATAGTAATGTGTTATTTTACCCAGACTATTACTTCACTTTGTTGTTGTTGGTAAGGATGGAGTAACTACCTGTTCGCAATTCTTCTGAGATAGATTATGAACTCAGTGACTTGTTACAGGCTTTAATGTGTGACTACATCATCACAGTGAAGAAAGCGGGATAACTACAAGGGCAGGGCTGTGGGTGAAGGGCAGAGCCTGAGTCTGCGACTCTCACTCTATTTGAATTATTATTGTTATCAGAGGGTGTTGCAGCTTTTGTTATATGATGCTCCAAAGTTAGGATTTATCAGTCATGCTGATTGCATGAGCTTCTTCAGTTTTGTTCGTTTTCTTTCTCTCTCTCTCTCCTCTTTCTTAGATTATAGGTTAGGATGAATACCATTTAGAGAACTCTCTCCCTTCCCCATTTTGTGTTGGGCAAACTTAAACGAAAATAGTAAGATGATGAAGGATGGGCCACATCAGTAGGGTTGCCTAGGAGTCAGAAGAATACATGAACCCTGTCTGCTTTGGAGGATTAATGAGAAAAACAAAGGGTCTAAGGTAAGTGAGATACCTGGCATCAAATTAAAGAAAGTACTTAATTTGTGTGTTTAGGAAGGCATTGCATCTTAGTCTGATCAGGCCGCTATAACAATTCAACATACACTGGGTGGCTTATAAAGAGCAGCATTTTATTTCTCATTGGTCTGGAGGCTGGAGTTCTGAGATCAGGGTGCCAGCATGGGAGGCGTCCTGGTGAGGGCTGACTTCTGGGTTGCAGAATTCTCATTGCATCCTCACATGGTCAAAGGGACTAGGGAGCTCTGTGAGGTGTTTTATAAGAGTTTTCATCTCATTTATAATATCTGAACCTAAAGGCCCACCTCCTAATGTTGTTCAGTCACTAAGTCCAGTCCGACTCTTTGCCACCCCATGGGCTGCAGCACGCCAGGTTTCCCTGTCCATCACCAACTCCCAGAGTTTGCTCAAACTCATGTCCATCGAGTAAGTGATGCCATCCAACCACTTCATCCTCTGTTGCCCCCTTCTCCTCTTGCCCTCAATCTTTCCCAGCATTGGGGTCTTTTCCAATGAGTTGGCTCTTCACATCAGGTGGCCAAAGTATTGGAACTTCAGCTTTAGCATCAGTCCTTCCAGTGAATATTCAGGGATGATTTCCTTTAGGACTGACTGGTTTGATCTCTGCTATCCAAGGGACTTCCAAGAGTCTTCTCTAGCACCACAATTCAAAAGCATCAATTCTTCGACACTCAGCTTTCTTTATGGTTCAACTCTCACATTTGTACATAACTACTGGAACCTCCTAATAACATCACATTAAACATTAGGATTTCAACATATGAATTTTCAGGCCATAGTATATTGGATCACACACATTATGTTCACACTTTCATTTCTTCTTTCTTAGCAGCCAGTTACATTTCAAAATGGAAAAAGTAGTTTAAGGTTACAAAGAGGACAGTCATAAGACTGTCCATTCACTCACCTCTTCATCTGTCCATCCATTCATTCATTTTCTACCTATTTTTGTCAGAAACAATCGGTAAAAGAATAAAACATACCGAGACTATGGCATGCATCTATTTATCTGTCCATCCACCCATCCACTCATCTCTCCATCCATCCACTCACCTACCCAGTAAACATCATAAAACATCTGCCCTCATAAAGCCTAAATATCAGGAATAGACCATGACACTCTTTGGATTATGAAATTATAAATAGGCAGACATCTTTCTTTACTGAGTAGACTGAAGCACACATTTTAAAAAAATAGATTAATCATAGTGGTATTTTTATTTCCCAGGGCTTCTGTGAGGATTCAAGAGGTAAAACATGGAATAGCCTTGCCCAGAGCTGTCTGAAGAAAGATACCAGGGAAACAAAAGAACCGTGCAATGAATGCTCTCAGTAACTTACAATCATGGTCCTAAAGCAAAAACCAAAGCTGGGAATTCAAGTGCAAGCTACTGAATTTTCCATAATGATCCTCCAGGGAGGAAGGAATGGAAGCAGAGTTGTGCCAAAAATGATTTATTCTAAATAGAAAAAGGAAAGTTATTTTTGGCTGTGATAGTGTCACTGTCTGTCCCAAGGAGAGGGGATGGCTGGGCATTCGTGGTTGACAGGAAGAAAGTGAAGCGGGCTGCTGAATGTACAAGTCACTTTTAAAAATAAGTTTTACAGCTCAGGGAATTGGGGTAGTTTGTCTACTTTTCATGATCACGATTGAAACTTGGATCCTTGTAAATACTGAGGAAAGGTGAGGAAATGAAGTAGGTTTTCAGGCTCAGATTCAGGAAAGAAATCTACCCAAACTCTGGGTGTAATGTCTGATAGGAAATAGAGTATTCCCTGGCTACTTGTGGAAATGCCACCTGATAATGAGTTTTGACCCAATTTATTTCCTTGTAGCAGCATAATAATTTAAATCACTGGGGACATATTCTGAAGCCTTTAAAAAAAAGTTACACTCCTTGATTAAGTGAGGGTACCCGCCCCCTCCTCAATCTGACCTAATCTTACACAGCATCCCATTTTCACAGTGTATTTCACTCAGGATATTAGTGGTCTTGACTCTCAAAATATTAACCTTTAGACTAATTGTCTTTTAGGGTTTTCCTGGGACTTATTCCTGGTTGTGTTACAAAGTTACAAAGATTCTATTAGCATACTATTTTCAGAGCATTCATATATGTTCTTCTAGATTTAACCCCTTCATCCCCTTCAAGGGTACTTCCAGTTAAAATGTGATCACTGGTATCATTTTTAAGGCTGCTGTTTCCTAACTGAAATTTGTTGAAGTTTTCATTCATCAATTCATGTTTATTTTTGTTTTCCCCCAAAGAGTAGAGGCAGATACAGCACAGAAACACCGAATATTCATATAGTAAGAACTAAAAATCTTCCCTGACTTATGTTTTCTATAAAGCTGTTTTTCAGAAAGTACAGTGAGATTCTGGTGTACAAGAGGATGACAAGGTCAGATTTTGTGAACAGTCTCCAGTGTTCATTTGGATTCATTTGGAAGAAAGAATTGGAAAAGACAAAAAAAGAGTACAAATGGGGTATGTCAGCAGAACTGGTGGGATCTACTAGAATAATGGTAGGGTCTGAAGCCGGGGGAGTTTAGTCCTTGTTCAAGGAGGCAGGTCTCAACCTCTCTGAGCCTCCTTTTCCTTACCTGTAAAATGAAAGCGGTAACTAGATGGGCTGGAAAGACCACAGAAATGTTCCCAGTTTGCAGATGCATACGGATGATGCACACATGGATGATGGATCAGATTGCTCTCACTTTGGTTGATTTCCAGCAAAAGAGCAGAGAGAAGGATGGATGCTGATATTCAGAAGACAAATTAGTGGGATTGGGTCTCCGATGCCGTGCCCTTGGCCCCCAGTGAAAGTGAAAGTTGCTCAGTTGTGTCTGACTCTGCGACCCCATGGACTGTAGAGTCCATGGAATTCTCCAGGCCAGAATACTGGAGTGGGTAGCCTTTCCCTTCTCCAGGGGATCTTCCCAACCCAGGGATTGAACCCAGGTCTCCCACATTGTGGGCAGATTCTTTACCAGCTGAGCCACAAGGGAAGCCCAAGAATATTGGAGTGGGTAGTCTATCCCTTCTCCAGTGGATCTTCCTGACCCAGGAATCAAACCCAGGTCTCCTGCATTGCAGGTGGATTCTTTACCAACTGAGCTATCAGGAAAGCCCTGGTTCCCAGAGAAGTCTACAAAAATTAGAGGTCCTAGCTGCCTACACTGTGAGAGGAATTTCCCTCTCACTCAGGCTAGCAGTGTGGGTGGGCCATCTCTAAAACATGATTGTCGCCTCAGTTCCCTAGCTCTCTCTGGACTCATCCATCTTGTATTATACTTCCTTTCTCCTTCCTGCCTCCTGGGTGTTAGCAGTGCCTCGAGTTCCTTTTGCATCTTCCAGCTTCTCTCCTTCTTTGTGATCTCCTTTGGATGTTCTGACACCATTTGATAAAGTCTTTCCACATGGGGTCCACTGCCACCTACATCCAGAAAATATTTGGACTTATCTCTGGCCTTAATGTCCTACTAGACCCCTCTGCTTGAACACCCACTAGGAAACCTGAAATTACTCAGTCCAGATTCCATCACCAGACTCAATTCTCCACAGACATATTCTCTTTAGTGAATGGAAGCATCCTCATTCACAGATCACCATACTATATATAATACAACTGGAAAAGCTTGGACTATCATGAGAATTAAAAGCACGTGACATAGACACAAAATGAGCAAATGCTGTTGGAAAAAATGGTGCTCCTAGGCTAGCTCTTGAAGGTTGCCACCAACTGTCAGTCTGTGGAAAACTCCTCATCCTCTGAAGCTGGAAGTTTGGTGATCACTTTCCCTTCCTCCCCACTCTGGGCTAGTGGGAGCACAGACTCGGTCTGTTTCCACACCAGATCTTGTTCCAATTCTGCCTCCTCTGAGCTGGTGCAACCATCTTTGTCATATTCAAATTAAATGCTATGATTTCTCTGAGATGCTACTAGGACTCTCCACCGCTCAAGGGTGAGAGTCTAGGTTTCCTCGTAGGATGCATCGGACACCTCCGTGGTGGGACCTCTGCCTCCTGTCTCATCACTGATCTCTGACACACTCGTGTGCCATGCACGCTTGGTCCACAACCAGGAACCCAGCCCCCTGGGCTGAGGGCTTGTCTCTCACATCTGAGTTTTTCCCCATCCTGCTTTCTCTGCCCTAAATGCTTTTCTCTTTTATCCCCATGATAAACTTCTTGTCTTCAAAGCTCACCTCAGGGTTTCTTTCTTGTTTTCTCAACTCTCCTTGTCTGGACTTTCTGTTTTCCTGCACTACTCTTGAAGAAATACTTCCTTTGAAGCATTTGTAGAAGGGCTACGCTTTTGTGTAGGTGCTGGTTCGTTTTTTTCTCTCTCTTCCTAGACAGGCAGTGAGCACTTTGAGAGTAGGAACATTTCTTTAATTCATCCCTATTGTTGTTTAGTCACTAACTCGTGTACAACTCTTTGCAACCCCATGGACTGTAGCCTACCAGGCTCCTCTGTCCATGGGATTCTTCAGGCAAGAATACTGGTGAAGTGAAAGTCGCTCAGTCATGTCCGACTCTTTGTGACTCCATGGACCATACAGTCCATGGAATTCTCCAGGCCACAATTCTGGAGTGGGTAGCCTTTCCCTTCTCCAGGGGATCTTCCCAACCCAGGAATCAAACCCAGGTCTCCTGCATTGCAGGTGGATTCTTTGCCAGCTGAGCCACAAGGGAAGCCCAAGAATACTGGAGTGGGTAGCCTATCCCTTCTCCAGCAGATCTTCCTGACCCATGAATTGAACTGGGGTCTTCTGCATTGCAGGTGGATTTTTTATCAACTGAGCTATGAGGGAAGAATACTGGAGTGGGTTGCCATTTCCTCCTCCAGGGGATCTTCCCAACCCAGGGATTGAACTTGTATTTCCTTCATTGGCAGGTGTATCTTTTACCCGCTGAGTCACCAAGGAAGACCTTAATTCATCCCTAGCCTCACACATATTGCCTGTCACAAAGTAGGAGCTAGATAATGCTTTTCTGGAAAAAAGTGAGTGCACCGAATAAAAGCCCATCCTGAGACACTGCTTGCCTTATTGTTTGGCCACTGTGTCCTTGTTAACATTTTGTTTGTGATAAGGCGGTGTACCCAACTACACTGAAAGTCTGGTGAGAAATAACCCAGGGTGGTGATTCTTCAGCTGCCTGGTCATAAGCAAAGCAGGCCTCCCGTTTTTCTTTTTGATGAGTGAATGAAGGTTAGGTGACGGAGAAGGATGCAAATGGATAAAATCCCGAGCGGATCTTAAGCTCCAGCGAGTCACTGTCAGGCTCCTGTCCCATGCTGTAGATGAGGTGTCTTGGAGGGGATTTTCTCTCCATTTCTCCTCCAGCGCATCCTGTGCTGCAGCTGTAGTCATGCATGCAGTGGGAGGTGGAGTAACAGACGGGGTCAGACAGTGGGCAATGAACGTAGGAGGAGCAGAAACAGAAGTATACGTTAGTGTGGGTTTGGTTAATCCAGCACTGATTGTAAAGAAACGGAAGCAATATCATTTCCAGAGAGGTAGTGGTGTCACAGTGGTAAAGAATCTGCCTGCAATGCAGGAGATGCAAGTTTGATCCCTGGGTCAGGAAGATCCCCTGGAGAAGGAAACGGCTACCCACTCCAGTATTCTTGCCTTGGAAATTCCATCAACAGTGGAGCCTGGTGGGCTACAGTCTATGGGGTGGCAAAGAGTCATATATGACTGAGCACACAGGTGTGTGCGTGCGTGCACACACACACACATACACACTGGAGCGTCAGTGGAGGGAGATGGGTCTTCCTGATGTGTGTCAGGCAGGCTTTATTTGGTCCACTTGGACCAAGTTGTTGAGGGGATGGGGTCCCGCAGGAGGCTGTGGGGGCCGTTACCCAGAACACAGACAACATAGGCAGTTCACACGGTGAGAACTGTTTTCCTAGATCATTTCAAATACAATTAGGTGGATCTGAAATAGGATTTCAGATTGGAAGCTCTCACAACACCTTGACATCAACAAACCATGAATAAATAAAATTACAAAATCAAAATGCAATTCAAAAGGATTTCATGTAATGATGTCTTTTTCAATAAACGCTGGGGAAAGAAAATGGTGGGATAAACCATATCATTTCAATTTTTTCCTTGGGGGTTTTTAGATCCATATGCTTTTATGGAGAAAAATGTTATTAAAAAAAATAGAATCTCTGCCACCACGACTCTTGAATCCCTGGTAGGTGTTCACAGAGGGACTAGGTGTGAGGCTGTTGTTGGGGATCGGACCGGGCTGGTTGGGTTTCCTGCTGGTATTTCCTGGGGCTAGAAAGACTGTCGCTTCTGCTCCCTCAAGGGACTGTCACTTGTATGAGATTCTCCCTCCAGTAATTCCTTCCTTGTGTTAAGGTATATTTCTAGGAAGTTTAAGTTAAGTTGCAAATGCATTAGCAGGGACAAGTCACATGTTCACCCAATTCCAGGCACAAAGACTTTAATGCAAGTTTTCTTAAAAATGCATTTCACAGAATATTATTTATGAGAACTTATGTAAATCAAGAGGTCTACGGTCTGAGGAACGTGGGAAACACTGGGTTAAATAGAAATAAATGTTTCTCCCCCATGTTCCTCCTCTTCCTCTTCCTACATCTCTTTCTCCTTCTTCCCTTTTTTCTGTTTTTAGCTGTGGATTTTCCCTCGAAGATTTAGCATGCCTAGAGTGAATTCCCAAGTAGGAAATGTAGTCAACCAAGTTGGTAAAACGTATTTGAACCTGAAAACTGGTTTATTTGGATATTTATAGAAATGGTTTGGAAAAGATTCTGTTTTCATGACAGTCAGATTATGAAACATCAGGAAACTGAGAGAGGAGGGTGGGAAGCAAGGTTCCCATCTCAAGTGAGGCCGGGGGTGCACACGTGGAGCTTGGAGCGGGGGCCTGAGAAGTTTCAGAGCTGAAGGTTCACAGGAGGGCGCATGGGCAGAGCTCAGAGGGCAGTAAGCGAGCCTCTGCAGGGAAGCCAGAGGCAGGGGCAGGTCAGGGCAAATAGGGGTTATGCATTTGTTCCCGACTTCAGTTCAGATCTTGTTTTGAGCTCAACTCAGTTACTGGGTGAGAAATTGAACCTGCGAAGACCTGGTTAAGGAAGAGTCTGGATCTTCTCCAAATCAGCTGACTTTCTCGGGTGTTTTTAGGCCCAGGCTGATTTCCCCCAGATATCTTAGGATGCTATTGCTTCCAAATGTTGCCTCCCGGGTTACCAGCTGGGGAGAAAACAACCAGCAGGTAGGATGACAAGATGAAAAATCCTGAGTTTGGGCTTTAGAAAGACAGACTCCGACAGATTCAGAATACTGGAGTGGGTAGCTGTTCCCTTCTCCGGGGATCTTCCCAATCCAGGGATCAAACCCAGGTCTCCTGCATTGCAGGCGGATTCTTTACCACCTCAGCCACCAGGGAAACCCTCTGAATCCCAGACCCATGCTTTAGTCTGAGCACTGCCACTCCTCCAAGAGATGATCTTGCTCGATTATTTTAACTTTATCCCCTCAGCGTCCATGGGGGAGTGGCTCCAGGATTCCCAGTGGATAACAAAATCTGAGGATGCTTATGGCCCTTACACAGAATGGTGTGTAACCCACGCAAACCTCCCAAGTACTTTAAATCGTCCCTTGCTTTTGTTGTTCAGTCACTAAGTCGTGTCTGACTCTTTGCGACCCTATGGACTGCAGCACTCCAGGCTTCCCTGTCCTCCGCTATCTCCTGAAATTTGCTCAAGTTCATGTTCACTGAGTTGGTGATGCCACCCAACCATCTCATCCTCTGTCATCCCCTTCTCCTCCTGCCCTCAATCTTTCCCAGCATCAGGATCTTTTCCAGTGAGTCAGCTCTTCGCATCAGGTGGTCAAAGTATTGGAGCTTCAGCTTCAGCATCAGTCCTTCCTTCCAATGAATATTCATTGGAATATAAGTAATCATCCCTAGATTATTTATAATGGTGGCTCAGTGGTAAAGAATCCACCTGCCAATGCAGGAAATGTAGGTTCAATCCCTGGGTCGGGAAGATCTTGTGGAGGAGGAAATGGCAACCCATTCCAGTATTCTTGCCTGGGAAATCCCATGGATGGAGGAGCCTGGTGGGCTACAGTCTATTCATGCCTGTATGCTCAGTCGCTTCAGTTGTGTCTGACTCTTTGTGACCCCATGGACTGTAGCTTACCAGGCTCTTCTGTCCATGGGATACTCCAGGCAAGAATACTGCAGTGGGTTGCCATGCCCTCCTCCAGGGAATCTTCCTGACCCGGAGATCAAACTCATGTCTGCCTGTATCTCCTGCATTGCAGGTGGATTCTTTACCTGCCAAGCCACCCGGGAAGCCCTGGGCTATAGTCCATGGGGTTGCAGAGTCAGACATAACAGCGACCGAGCGCAACTGTGAGATCACGTATAATACCTAATATGATGTGAACGCTATGTGAATGCATTCCCAGTGCAGGGAAAGCTCACGTTTTGCGTTTTGGAACTTTCTGGACTTTAAAAAAGTATATTTTTGATTTTTGGCTGATTGAATCTGTGGATGTGAAGGCATACTATGGAGACATTGCTGGTTCGATTCCATATCACAGCAATAAAGCTAAAATCACAATATTGCAATAAAGTGAGTCACACAAAATTTTTGGTTTCCCAATGCATATGAAAGTTATGTTTACACTATATAATAGTCTATTATGTTTTATGTCCAAAAAAGCATGTATCTCAATTAAAAATTACTTTATTGTTAAGAAATGCTAACCATCATTTGAACCTTCAGTGAACTGTAATCTTATTGCGATTGTAACATCAAAATTCACTGACCACTGATCATCATAATATTAATAAATATGATAAAATGGAAAAGTGGAAAATATTGTGAGAATTACCAAAATGTGACACAGAGACAGGAAGTGAGCAGATGCTATTAGAAAAATATTGCTCACAGACTTGCTCATGCAGGGCTGCCACAAAATTTCAATTTGTAGAAAACATGGTGTCTATGAAGTACAATAAAACAGAGTCCAGTACAACGAGGTCGGGCTCTAGAAGTCTGGGTCTCAGTGGTTTGAACCGTTAAATGAGAGCAGCACATTAGATGACCTGTAAAGTTACTGCTAGTTCAATGCTCTGAATTAGACTTTATATACCTATATCTATAAATGAACAATTCACATTTTTTAGTAATAAAGAAAAGTCTAAAATACTTTCCTTGGTCTGATAAATGTAATATTTTCTTCTGCTTACATCTCCAGAATACTTCAAATGACTTTAACAAAAATAAGACTCTCAGAAGGAAAAAAGCAGCTTTATAAATTTGAGATAATATCTATTAAGATAAATTTATTAAACAGGAAACTTTCAGGATTTATATATCTAAATTTTAAGTCTTTGAATTACTAATGGATAGCCCAATAATGAAATTCCAAATTATGATGCAGGAAGTTCCTGATTGAAAATATGGAATTTTTGAGGATTAGTTGTTCCACTGACCGTGAATATTTGTTATAATGGCTGTGTGTTTCGGCATACTAATTTTTATGTTTGCATGGCAGTGTTTTTGCAGGGGTCCCATTATTCACAAATGCTAGCTCACTCGTTTACAAATAAACTTACCCAATAAAGAATGGAGTGCTTGGCTACCCCTTTTTAGCTCAATGTAGAAGCAGCAGGATGTAGCAGTTACTCTCTTGGAAACTTGAAATTAAGACAAACTGAGCATAGTTCTTTTAGAATCTAATCTTTGACTAATCCATGAGCAAAGGCTTAGTGCTCTGTATTAATAATGAAAAAGGTGGATTATAACAGTATTTGAGGTTTTTATTTTGAGCAATTCAACCTGCTTACTCCAAGCCCCTCATCCATTTTTTTTTTCTTTTAAATGTAAGATCCAAAGTTAGGAATCAGGCTGGCTTTTCCTGCTCCTTTATTCCCAGTCTCTGGATACTGTTGTTTAAATCTTTCCTTTTTTAAAATATATTTTTAAAACTTATATTTATTTATTTTTTGGCTGTGCTGAGCCCAGCATGTGGGATGTTAGTTCCCTGACCAGGGATCGAACCCATGTCCCCTGCAATGAAAGTGCGGATTCTTAACCACCGGACAGTCAGGGAAGCCCCCTGTTGTTTAAGTCTTACTAAAGCTCATCAGAGTCAGTCTCTCCACCCTCACTGCCACCTTTCCAGTCGTTTTCATCATGCTCTCACCTCTCTGTTTGCAGTCTTGTTCCTTCCCATCTCACCCCGCACACCATCACGGAGTTCATAGGCTCTCATCTCTCTGTCTGCAGTCTTATGCCTCTCCATCTCACCCTGCACTCCATCACCAAGCTCATTTCCCAGAGGCGCCCCTTTCATCTCACCCCGCACACCATGACCGAGTTCACAGGCTCTCATCTCTCTGTCTGCAGTCTTACGCCTCTCCATCTCACCCTGCACTCCATCACCAAGCTCATTTCCCAGAGGCACCCCTTCCATCTCACCACGCCCCCCAGGAACCACAGGCTGCCGCATTCAGCCCTGTCCCTCTGGTGGCTTTTCGAGGCTGCCCATGTTTGGAGCTTGTCGCAGTCAGCTGGGGCTGTCATAGTGAAACACCGTAGACTGGGCCACTTAAACAAGAGACATTGAATCCTGGTGTTTCTGGAGGCTAGAAAGTCCTTGATCAAGGTGTCAGTAAGGTAGGTTTTTATTCTGAGGTCTCTTCTCCTGCCTTGTAGGAGGCCTTGTCTCTCTGAGTACTCGCATGACCTCTAAACGATTCCTTTGATTCTTTGATAACAGTAGTGACTCTCCTTACAAAGGCTCTAACCTGTCACACCAGGGCCCTGCCCTTCTGACTTTGTCTAACCCTAATTATCTCCTGAAGACTCCATCTCCAAATACTATGATGCTGGGAGTTAGGATTCAGCAAATTTGGGGAGGACACAGATCTTCAGTCCACAGCAGGACTGGCACTTCCAGGTGCCCATCCCAACTCCAGGGCTCTCACCAGGAGTACCACTTCCCCACACCATGATGTCACCGGCTTCTGCACCTGAGACCTCCCGCTTCACTTCCCCCACCCCAAAACCTGTATGCTACTCCTCTCACCCCGAAGACTTTCTTCCTCTCTGGTATTTGCTCGGATTGGACCTATCCTCAAGGATTACTTAAAACTGCACCTGCTCCAAAGCACACTGTTCTAACCTTCTTCGATTCATGCTAATAATCTCTTTCCATGAACTCTTCTAGTTATACGTGCGTGCGTGCCAAGTTGCTTCAGTCCTATCTCTCTTTGCGACCCCATGGACTGTAGCCCGCCAGGCTCCTCTGTCCATGGCATTCTCCAAACAAGAATACTGGAGTGGGTTGCCATGCCCTCCTCCAGGGGATCTTCCCAACCCAGGGATCGAGTCTGGGTCTCTTACGTCTCCTGTGTTGGCTGGGGGGGTCTTCACCATTAGCCCCACCCTTACAGTTATAGTCCCACCCTATTTTAACAGTTACTCTTGACTTCTTTTATGATATTAGTGAACTATCTTATTGGGATTTATACTCTGTAGGGTATTTTTATGTCTACAGTCTCATGTGATTCTCTCAAAAATCCACTGAAGTAGAGTTTAGTTGAGATTCTATTTTACCTGTAAGGAAATTGAGGCTCCATGAGAGAAGTGATTTAGAGAGCTTATAAATCAGGGTTCCAATGCTGTTTTCTGACTCTAAACTTCATGATCCATTGGCTCATTCCCTACCCCATTTTATGAATCTTCTTTCTAAAATATTTTAATTTCGGTTTTCTAGTATTTATGTGTCTCTTTAGACTGAATTTAATTCTTTCTTGGGGAGACAAACAAATACAATGCATTTCTACAAAGGAATTTAGAGTTTATCCCATTTAGAGTTTATCCCATTTGAGTTTCCTCCCACTAAATCCTGTTGCTGTTGTTCAGTCACTCAGTAGTGTTGGCCTCTTTGTGACCCCGTGGACTGCAGCACGCCAGGCTTCCCTGTCCTTCGCTCTCTCTCTAAACCCTACACTGAGTTATTGTGTGATTCATAGTAGTCTCTCCACTTAATAAACGAACAGACTGACAGAAACAAGGATGTGATTTCTGCCTTCTATCTACTGGATTAGGCAACGCCGCTTTATTTATTTATTTATTTTCACATATGAACCGTGTTAATGAGAAACCCCTGGCGAAGATAACACATCTAGTCTATTCTAAGCCATTGTCTTTTTTCTGTCTTGTTGTGACTGCAGCAGGGCAAACCTAACTTCTTCGGTGCCTGACCTCGGAATATTTTGGCCTCCCACACAGAAGATGAACTCTGAGGTTACAGCTGTTGGGTGAGGGTGAGGGGGTGCGAAAAAACTGAATAGTGAAAACCTACCAATCACATTTGACCCCAATCTGTCCAGACATTGGTGCAAGAAACCACTTACACATTCTTTTAGAGTGATACCAAATCAGAAACATTTAATGGGCACTGAAATAGCCAAGTTAAGAATCGGGTTCAGACACGTCGAGGTGTGATATCTCCAACCAGAGCCAAGTTAGAAAAGAGTTAGCCCTTGAAATGGCCAAATTAAACAGGACACAATTGAGAGCAGGTCGTCCCTCCAGGTCCTCATAAACCCGCACGTGGGAACTTTTGAAAATGGAGTTAGCACTGATTGTGTCTTATTTTGCTTGGCCGTGTGATGGGCTCACCCTTCAGGAATTTGGCTCTGACTGTACATATCACACTTTTATGTGTCTGACCTCCTCCCTCAAGTCTCCTTTTTTCATGTGTGTGTGTATATATAGAGAGAATTTAAAAAATAAGATATGGTGTTATGTTATTAAGTTTAGTAAGAGTGAAAGATTAAAAAAAAAGATAAAAAAGGACAGAGTGTGCTGAAGGTCATGTAATTAGATGACCCAGGACGTGGGTCTAGTTGAACTGTGTGGGCTGAGCTGACTAGTACTGGTTAAGATCAACAGTGAACCCACTGGGCAGAAGGTGGTGTGGAGGTGGGGCTCCTGAAACCCGCCTCGGCAGCTCACCACCCGTATTCTCAGAAGCAGAATGCTGAAAAGCGGACAGCTGAGGAGGTGGACACGACAAGGCATCTGTTGAGGGTCACATGGTAGAAAGAGGATGTAGTGACATCCCAAGAGGGCGCCCGTCCAACTTCTTGCAGGATTTGAAGCCAACAGATTGCGTGTCACGACTCAAAAGCTGCAGTTCTTGGGAATGGATGCAGACGCAGGGGAGAGGATGTTAAGAACATGATGAAAAAACTGGCTTTCAAGGGTGTTTTCCCCCTAAGAAGGTCTGTATCCTACCTGTCAGCATATGTCCCCTCCTTGGAAGCTGTAAATGTAAATAGCTACTTGCCCATGCAATGTTGGCAGCAGAGATTATCATGGAAAAATTTCATGGCATTTGATTAACTTGTGAGTTTCTATTGCAATGTCATAAAAAGGGATCTCTGATGATATCCCTTCAGCATCCAATTCTGAGTCACTATCTCAAGTGACTGCCCGTGTATTGAGATACACTTACATAGAAAACTGTATTTTGGGGGCCATAACCAAGTGATGGTTCTTTTCTATTCCTTTAATAAGGCATTCAGAGGAAAGGACCATCAAGTTTAATAAGTTAAGCTATACATATATATATATAACTTATTAAATATGCATTATTGTTAAATATATTTTAAATACGTGTGTGTGCTCAGTCGCTTAGTTGTATCTGATTCTTTGCAACCCAGGGGACTGTAGCCTGCCAGGCTCCTCTGTCCATGGGATTCTCCAGGCAAGAATACTGGGCTGGGTTGCCATTTCCTTCTCCATGGGATCTTTCCGACCCAGAGATTGAACCTGCGTGTCCTACATCTGCATTGGTGGGTGGATTCTTTACCACTGAGCCACCTGGGAAGCCTCATTATATATATATATATATATATATATATATATATATATATATATATATATATCTAGATAAATATATTATGTTTTCTCAGTTTAAGTCCTGCAAATTTCTCCTTTCCCTTTTCACATTCACATTCCTCAGCATTGCTGTGCCTACGTCAGAAACAGCCTCAACCACTTCTCACGGTCTGACTTAAGGTGTTATCATGGGGTTGATTCTGACACCAAACAGGTGAGATAATCTTTTCTACTGTCAGATGTCAGGCAATATTCAATGCTCTGAGCTCAGGAGACATGTGGTAAAAAAGTGCATTTTGATCTCCACTCAGCCCTCTGACTGTTGTGTAGTTAAGGGTAATTCTCTTAAAAATTTGATGGTGCTTTTTTATTCGGCAGTTTCTCACTGAGGTCAAGGTTGGCAAAGGACCAAACAGCTTCTGTTCCAACTTCCCTGTGGTTCCCTTCCAGGTCAGTCCTGGGATTCTGGGCTAATGTGAGAAGTTTCTGCAGGTCTCCACCGTTTCTGGCCAAGGAGACCTCTGGGAAGCCAGCTTAGAACCGTGACTGCTTTGCTGATCTGTGCTCGTCGGGCATGTAGCTTGGAAATCTATTTTTCTCTGTGAAAATTTCCTGGATCTGTCTATTCATTACTGAAATTTCTGGATAAAAGACGCCTTTTATGATCTGACCAGTCGTTTATGCCCTAACCAGTCACTGTTTAATTGTGTGTGTATTTTCTTAGAAAACCGGGGCTAACTTGCCAAGCATCTGTCCCATTTGCTTTAGTCTGTATTTCCCAGGGCTCACTTCTAAAATCCAAAGGCCCCTTTGAAGTGGCTCAGACTCTTATATGCCTAAACCTTTACTTTCCTCTTTCCACAAGCCCCATGCATTTTTTTTAAAAAGTGTCCCTAATGGTCTTTATAACTTTGTAATTGGTCTCTTTTCATAACAAAACCATTGATGTGCCAGAACGTGCACGACTAGAGATTGATAGTATACTGGCAAGACTCTTCACGTGGAGAGACGAGAAGCTGAAGGAAATTTTATGCATTCATTAGACATTAATTATATAGCTGGTCTGTGCAAAGTTTTGAAAAGTGTATTAGTTGCTCAGTCATGTCTGACTCTTTGAGACCCCATGGACTGTAGCCCGCCAGGCTCCTCTGTCCATGGAATTCTCCAGGCAAGAACATTGGAGCGGGTTGCCATTTCCTTCTTTATGAGATCTTCCCGGCCCAGGGATTGAACCCATGTCTCCCGTATTACAGGCGGATTCTTTGCCATCTGAGCCACTAGGTTGCATAGTAAATGCATATTTACATTTATATTATAAAATAATCTAGATATAATATGAGATTGAGTGGAATGCTCTTTATTTGAATGAATGTTGTGACTGAAACTCAGAGTAAAAGGATTTTCTGGAAGAAATGATTCTAATTGATTGAATTTGAGAGAAGCAGTCTTGATTTAGTAGACATAGAGTGGAAAAAACTATTTTCCAAGGAGCGGGAGGATGGCAAAAAATAGTGAAATAAAAGTTTAAAAGGGCTAAATCAAGTAAGTGCTTATAACACAGAGCCTATGATGAGCTGACTTTAGCTAAGATAATATATTTCATGGCTTGAAAAAGTGGGAAGGGTTACATAATGAAGTTGGAGAGGTGCTTTTATGGGAGACCTTTAAAGACCATGGTCACAAAATTAACTTGACAGTATCGTATTGTCAGGCAGTTGGTTTTAAGCTTTTTTTGTGTTCAGATGGATCTTCTAGAGTGGCGATGTTTCTCTCTCTTTGATTTACTAATCAGATCATGTTAATTATGAATCGCAAATATAAAAGACAATATACAGGATCCTAAAGCAAGGAAATTGATCTACTCCCAAAGCCAAGCACAATGGCTCAGGGACAAGATTTGCTCAGTAGATAAGTGATACTCCAATGAGCAAAGGTCCCAAGTCAGCTCACTTCCCAGGCTTGTGCATCATTGCACATACTCATGGCTGATCGGCAATGCCTCTTTCACTGAATACTGATCACTTTTTACATTTTTAAATCTCACTCTTAATCAATTCATAGAAACTCAGAAACTTTCCTAAATAGAACACTCCATCTGAGCGGTGGTAAACAAGATGTTGAAGTCTGCATAATGGAAAACAAATTATGCAGAGGAGCTGAGGAGCTGCGTGCCATGGCAGAGAAAGGAAAAAAAAAAGGACAGTTTTTAACCCTCTGCTGCTTCCTTGATTGTTTTGGCATGTGAAAATCAGAGAGTCACTTAGGCGAGCAAATGTCAGCCTCTCAGAAGCCTGCCACTCGGCTGCTCAGATCAGTTCATTTCTGGTGACGCTCCCCAGGGTGCAGTCAAGACGCAACAGCACAAGGCAAGGCAGTGGTGTTCTGCATGAAAGGACCGAAGGTGGTTTTGAACTTTTCACTGAAGCAAATGTCGTGGGTTAAAGCCTTCGACCAAGGCTGCAGTGAACCACAAAACTGTCTCCAGGACTCAGCTTACTGCTCCTAAGTGAGGTTGAATACCCATCAAGGATTACAAAGTGATGCTTGACAGCAAAGGCTTTGGCAGCATTATTTGTTTGGGTTATTATTCAGAGTCAACATATATATTATAAATGCTTCCTTTCCTTTGTTTTTATTGCCTTCCTATACTTTTATGAGTTTGGCAGGGAAACTTCAGAAAAATAAGGTGAAAAGGAGTAAATTTTCTGCAGAGAGTTTAATGGGATAGTTACAATTTTGTAAACAAAGCATTGTCTTTCACCAGAGACATGGCCCTTCTCCCAGTTATGGATGGAAGAAGACGGCTAACAGCATCACAGCCCTGGGAATACCCAAAACAGTACTGAGAAATAGCTGATGCTGCTACATTTCACAGATGCAGCCGCTGAGGCTGGTGGAGGGTAAATAGCAACCTCCTAGATCACACTGCCACCGGTTGAGGTGACAAAATCATAATTGGATTCCAGATGTTTGCACTCTAAACCACTGTGTTACAATTATTAAAGGGATATTCCTGAGTCCCCAGTTATTTCTTAGTCCATGTATGACACTCCTCATCCTGATGGTTGAGTCCTACAATACCAGACAGCCCTGCTCTTAAGAAGTTTCTCCTATTGTTAGGGGAGATAAGACAAGTTTAAAGAAAAACTCACCAAAATAGAAGACAGTAAAGAAGATGTGAAGACTTAGTGAGCAACCCCATGGACTGTAGCCCACCAGGCTCCTCCGTCCATGGAATTTTCCAGGCGAGAGTACTAGAGTGGGTTGCCATTGCCTTCTCCAGGGGATCTTTCTGACCCAGCGATCTAACCCAGGTCTCCCGCATTGCAGGCAGATGCTTTACCGTCTGAGCCACAAGAGGAGCCACCATGTGAAGATTTAAGAAGAAAGAATTAAGAGGTAGGCATTTTAAGCAAGGTAGGCTCGTTTTTGGCCCCAGTCCCTTCTCATTTGAAGCATAAAACATGCTATTGATAAAAGAAATGTCCACTTATTGAAGTCTGGGGAAGTCTTTCTGGCTTATACATGAGTTAACTTCAATTTTATGCTAGTTAAAACAGCCAGTTGGTACCTATCAAATGTATGTTGTACATCTGCTTGAATTATTAAAGGAAAGGGTACATTGACCAGAGGTAAAGACACTCATGTTAACAGTAAATTAAATGCCTTCCTTCCTGGGATGCCAATGCAGGGACTCCTTTGATGATAAGAGTCCCTTCCCAGGTGCCAAGGCCAGGATGACTCATTGTGTGGGTGCTGTGTTTTTGAAACCTTGAAGGCATGTTCAAGGTTTCAGACACTGACCTGTTTGGACACTGACCTGTTCAGTGTTCTTTGTTCTGACCAGATGTAAAACTGTGCTGAAACTACACTTCTCCAGAGCAGTTCCTCAGAGTTATCTGGGATGCTGGCCTCCGGGTTATAGTCCTCAGTTCAGTTCAGTTCAGTTCAGTCGCTCAGTTGTGTCCGACTATTTGCGACCCCATGAATCGCAGCACACCAGGCCTCCCTGTCCATCACTAACTCCTGGAGCTTACCCATACCCATGTCCATCGAGTCAGTGATGCCATCCAACCATCTCATCCTCTGTCGTCCCCTTCTCCTCCTGCCCCCAATCCTTCCCAGCATTAGGGTCTTTTCCAATGAGTCAACTCTTTGCATGAGGTGGCTAAAGTATTGGAGTTTCAGCTTCAACATCAGTCCTTCCAATGAACACCCAGGACTGATCTCCTTTAGGATGGACTGGTTGGATCTCCTTGCTGTCCAAGGGACTCTCAGGAGTCTTCTCCAACACCACAGTTCAAAACCATCAATTCTTCGGCACTCAGCTTTCTTCACCGTCCAATTCTCACATCCATACATGACTACTGGAAAAACCATAGCCTTGACTAGATGGACCTTTGTTGGCACAGTAATGTCTCTGCTTTTCAATATGTTATCTAGGTTGGTCATAACCTTCCTTCCAAGGAGTAAGCGTCTTTTAATTTCATGGCTCCAGTCACCATCTGCAGTGATTCTGGAGCCCAAAAAAATAAAGTCTGACACTGTTTCCACTGTTTCCCCATCTATTTCCCATGAAGTGATGGGACCGGATGCCATAATCTTAGTTTTCTGAATGTTGAACTTTAAGCCAACTTTTTCACTCTCCTCTTTCACTTTCATCAAGAGACTCTTTAGTTCTTCTTCGCTTTCTGCCATAAGGGTGGTGTCATCTGCATATCTGAGGTTATTGATATTTCTCCTGGCAATCTTGATTCCAGCTTGTGCTTCCTCCAGCCCAGCGTTTCTCATAATGTACTCTGCGTATAAGTTAAATAAGCAGGGTGACAATATACAGCCTTGACATACTCCTTTTCCTATTTGGAACCAGTCTGTTGTTCCATGTCCAGTTGTAACTGTTGCTTCCTGACCTGCATACAGGTTTCTCAAGAGACAGGTCAGATGATCTGGTATTGCCATCTCTTTCAGAGTTTTCCACAGTTTATTGTGATCCACACAGTCAAAGGCTTTGGCATAGTCAATAAAGCAGAAATAGATGTTTTTCTGGAACTCTCTTGCTTTTTTGATGATCCAGCGGATGTTGGCAATTTGATCTCTGGTTCCTCTGCCTTTTCTAAAACCAGCTTGAATATCTGGAAGTTCACGGTTCACGTATTGTTGAAGCCTGGCTTGGAGAACTTTGAGGACTCAGTGTGGCTCAAATAAAACTTTTTTTTTTTTTTAAGTTTTGTTTTGTTTTTTGATGTGGACCATTTTAAAAGTATTTATTGAATTTGTTACAGTATTGCTTCTGTTTTATGTTTTGGATTTTGGGCCCCAAAACACATAGGATCTTAGCTCCCTGACCTGCACCCCCTGTATTGGAAGGCCAAGTCTTAATCACTGGGTCAACCAAGCAAGTCCCCAAACTCCTATTCCTATTATAGATTGTTGACTGACTATTTTCATGGACAGTATCAATCCACCAGTGCAGGCGTACACACTTGAGGAGAGAAGACACAGCATTTGTCTGAATGTTACAGCTTAGCAGCATTTCTGAAGACTGATGTAATCAAGGAGGGCTCCTCAGAGGAGGTGGCACTCAAGTGGTACCTGCAAGGATGATGAAACCTGGGTAGCTGGAAAGGGGAGATGTCAGGGGCTACAGAAACGGTTGCTATTAAGGTGGAGAGTCAAGTGTGTATGAGGAATTATGGTAAAATGTTGAAGAGGGTCAGCCTCATTAGAGAACAAGTTTTCTGGGGAAGGAATGCCAGGTAAGACTAGAAGTTCAAATGAGCCACAGCGGGCACTTGGCAGGAAGAGGGAAGCAGGATGCAGGAGGAGGAGAGGATGTACCCTTCCCCTCACAGTCCCTCTGCTTACATCTGGGCTTTCTGTCTAGAATCTTTCCTTAAAAACTTCTCTTATTAAGCACCAGAACTAAAGGAATACTGAAATAATTATCTGAAAAAACGGGATAAAGACTGGGGAATTATTTCCATAAACAGCAGGGTATTTCCTGAAGCCAAAAAATGTGAGTGATTTCCTTTCTTATTTTTAATGCCCTGCTAAAAGCCCGCTAGTCCTTAGAGGGTCAAAAATAAACTCTTATCTTCAGTTGTTCCTCTTATCTTTGAAACTTATCCGATAAGAACATTTTCAACTTTTGAGTTGCAGGAACAAGCATCCTTAATAAAATTATATGGTACTTTCTTTGATATCTGATTTCTGTCTCTATTTATCCTCTGTCTTTTGACATTATTATTATTGGACACTTTTAAAAAACAGGTTGTACAGTTTGTTATTCTTAAGAACATAGAGAGCCATTAAATTAAGTCGATTTTTCTAGATAGTTTTTATACAACAGGAATAAGTTTATATATATGTGTGTATATTTATATTCTCATTTCAACTAACAGATAATAAGCAGTAAGTTAATTTTCACATTTCAGAAACCAATAATAAATCAATAAAATATTCTGCTTCGGATTCTGCATTTACTTTTTTTCACTTTCATGACTATAAATGTAAACATTTAGAAATTTCTACTTATAAAGGTTCTCTTGAGTTTTATGCTTCATGTTAATTAATTGGTGTAGAACATGTGGTTTTCTGTCCTTCCAGGAGTCTGTTATGTGTACATTTTTTTAATTTGCTTTAAAGTTTGTTTCCTTCTTATTCTTTGTGGGTTGTATCCATAGGTAAAATGAAGTCTGTCAAGAGTCGGAGAAATACATAGTCCTTTAAATCGCTGTAGCCTGTTGAGCGAAGACCTTAAAATATACTGTATTTTGTATTATGTAAATCCAGCTGAGAGAAAAAGATATATGGGCAAGAAACAGTGAAGTGACTTTGCAGATAGAATGCCAAAATTTATCACTACTGTTTAAGGGATGCTATAGGAATTAAGAGAAGACGGATGGTCAGGGAAGGCACAAGTCATTCTAGACATGCATTCATGGAGGTAATGGGGTGAAGTTTGCTTGTGTCAAAGCCTGGGTGATTTCCTGAGCCAGAGAAACTTGATTCTGGCCTGCCTAGGGAAAGCTACCGGGGCTGGTAGGGTAGTTTGAAAAGAGTAGACAGAAGCTGGTATCAGACTGTAGACAGATTTAGAGTCTGAGCTGAGACATATTGGGATGGGGTGACTACTGTGAAATATGTCAGGCACTTTATGCAATAGAGCATTTATTCATGAATCCATTCTTCCATTCATTCACTGAACAAATAGTAGTCAACTCCTAACATTGATTGGACGTGCTGTCAAGGGCTGGGTGGACAGGATTTTGGAGGGAAGAGAAACTGGAGGAAGGGAACCCAGGAGACTAATGAATGTGTCCAGATATGAGAAAATGAGGGCCAGTGTGGGGTACGGTGATGGAAGTGAGGGAGAGTTGCTGGACTTAGAGGGGTTTTCTACAATTTTATTGGAAGATAATTGCTTTACAGCACTGTGTTAGTTTCTGCTGTACGATGAACAACGTGAATCAGCCCTGTGTACACATATGTCCCCTCCCTCTTGAGCACCCCCCCGCCACCGCACCCCTCTAGGCCATCACAGAGCCCTGAGCTGAGCTCCCTGTGTCACAGCAGGTTCCCACTGGCTATCTGTTTCACCCGTGGTAGTGTATCTACAGCACTCCTAATCTCCCAATCCGTCTCCCTCTTCCCTTCCTTCCACTGTGTCCACATGCACATTCTCTACGTCTGTGTCTCTATTTCTGCCCTGCAAGTAGGTTTATCAGTATCATTTTTCCAGATTCCCCATATACGCATTAATATATGACATGTGTATGTTTTTCTGTTTCTGACTTACTTCACTCTGTGTGACAGACTATAGGTCCATTCACAGCACTACAAATGACCCTGTTTTTTCTAGGAGGCTTTTTGAATTCCTACTGGAGCCATCATTTTAACTTGATGGCTATAGGAGATGAAGGAAAGGGGAGAGGAGAAGGTGGCTTCAGAGTTTCAAGCTGGGCTGACTTGGTGAATGCTATTGATAGAAGGAATGGAATTAGGTGAGTGGACACAATGTTGGAATAAAGAGGACAGATTTACTTTAAAGGAGCAGTACCCTACGTGCAATTAGTTCCAAGATTAGAGTTGAAATGAGAGATCAGAGTTGGATATATTGTCATTAACAGTGTAAATCCATTAAGTCTATTTTAATGAGACATTTTACTGTTAGCCCTCCATATCCGCAGGTTCCATATCCAAGGACTCAACTAACCTCAGATAAAAAATATTTGGAAAAGAAAATTCCAGAAAGTTCTAAAAAATAGAGCTTAGTAACTATTTACGAAGCATTTACATTGTATTTACAACTGTTAGCATAGCATCTCCACTGTATTAGATATTATGTGTGTATGTGTGTGTGTGCTCAGTCACTCAGTTGTGTCTGACCTCATGGACTGAACCCTGCCAGGCTCCTCTGTCCATGGGATTTTCCAGGCAAGAATACTGGAGTGGGTTGAAATTCCCTACTCCAATATGTGATGAAGATTCAAAGTATGGGTGTAACCCCCAAATAGTATATAAGATATTTTTAAATGAAACATTTTTTTCTTCTTAGGTTTATGATTCAGTAATGCCAATAACAATAAACTAGAGTTATAAAAGAAGAGATAAGGTGGAGTGTGGAAGGAAAAGAACTTTAGGTAAACGACTGATGTACACTGTCATCATCAGATATAAAACAGCTTTTTTACAAGTCTATAAAATGCTCAAGTCCTTGAAGAAGGGAGTTGCAGAAGAGGTGGGGCAGGGTCTGTAAGGCACGTTTCCTTGGGAAATGAAGCTGCTGAGTAGATGTTAACTGCTAGACTCAGTCTTTTCTGAATTGTCAGGAATGAGTGTAATAAACAAAGGCAGGCAAGGTTCAGAAGGCAGCCAACCTGCTAATGTTATAATCAAAGGTCGCTTCTTTGCAAAGATGCATCTTGCCTTTGCAAGGATAGTGCTGTTTCTTGTGGAAAACATCTTCCCTGTAAACATCAGGATCCTGTGTGTACTAATGAGATACATTAAACATGTGTGTGCATGCACGAAGCCCCACACCCCCACAGGCATAATCGCAGTGTGTCCTTTAGTAATTCCTCTCATCAATGCAGGACTTTCCAAGGGTATTGAAATTCAGTGAGGCATGAGCCCTAGACAAATGCTTGCTTGTTTAGCCAGGAAACATTGGGTGTGAGCCAATGTATATTTCATGAGTTGTGAAACGATATGTTGTAGGATTAATGAATTAGAAACCTTTTGTCCAGGTGGCATGATAAAGAAATAAAGACACTCGGAGTGTTTTAAAGGTCTATAGTGCATTAAAATAGCCATTATACAATTAATCTTCATCAAAGTCTACCTATGTACGTGTGCTCAGTCACTCAGTCGTGTCTGACTCTTTGCGACCCCATGGACTGTAGCCCACCACATTTCTCTGTCCATGGAATTCTCCAGGCAGGAATACTGGAGTGGGTTGCCATTTCCTTCTCCAGGGGATCTTCCCTACCCAGGAATCAAACCCAGGTCTCCTGCGTTGCAGGCGGATTCTTTACTGTCTGAGTCACCAGGGAAGCCCTAAATCTATATGTATATGTTTAGCTAATTCCCTTTGCTGTACAGAAGTAACTAACATAACATTGTAAATCAATTATACTCCAATAAAAAATTTTAAAAAAGAAAAAATTATGGATAGAGAATAATAATAAGATCACCAAATCTGAAAACTAAATCATTTCAGTGTTTTGGTTGATATGGTATGTGTTACGTAAGGTAAAATAATTTTTTTTTTAAAGATACCAGTTCATGCTGGACAAGTGATTTTATTCTCACCTTCTCAGGCACTAAATTGATAGAATCTAGATTTGGGAGCATTCCAGTGGTATGGAGGAAGTATCAACTTTGAGGAAATTTCTCAGGTTCAGCAGTAGACTCTCCAGGTAAAGAAGAAGATCAAAGTTTCAAATGTGAATGGAAAGTAGGGGTTGGAATTTTGGGAAGACATCAGTATGGGGAGCTTAGAGACCGAAGGTAACACAATTCATTGTAATGTTGGTGATTCATTCATGGCCCTTTATATCATGAGAATTAACACCTGGGTTATAAAGTTAATTGTATTATATCACTTCAGCATTTTGGAGAACATCATTTGACACAGTCCATTAAAAATCCCTAGCATAATGAATATATTACTTTGGGATTCCAGTGAAGTCTAATGAATAAATATAACATTTAAGCACTTTCTAAGAACCTAGTCTAGATTCACTTGATAAACCAGATAAACTCGCTGTTAATGGGTTTGTTCTGCTTGGCTGAGTTAATAATGAGTGCTTAAAATTGCACCTAATGCACATTTACTCAATAAAAGAACCGTCTGAGGGATGCTTCTATATGCAGTTGGAAGCCCAGTGTAATAAGCATGCATTTGAAAGCTTTAAAAACCATTACTACACGTTAGGATTATATAATTTGAACTTTTTGATTTTTTTGGTCTTTCCAGTCTCATTCGATCACTGCCAGGCAGGACATTTGTTTACCTTAGAGCAAATGAATAGTGTAAATATACCTTAAAGAAATTTGCATGGTCTGGGAAGACTAATAAAAATTATAATCATGCTATGTACAAAGTAAAATATTCCAACATGTAGCTTGGCAATAGATAGTTGAAAATAATCCAGAAAATTCCTAGTCCTTATATCTGCAACTTCTGTGTTTATTACTTTTCATTTAATTCTTAGTCTATGGGAAGATTTTTTTGGCTTGAAAATGAGCAACACTTTTCATAATCTGATTCAGGATCAGTGTATTTACTTTCACAAATATGTACTGATTTTTTTGTGATAAGAGGTAGACAAATTAGATGTTATTTAGTTATGTAATTGCCTTTCCTGGGAATTCCCTGGTGGGCCAGTGGTTAGGACTCAGCGCTTTCAGTACCAGAGGCCCAGGTTTGATCCCTGGTAAGGGAACTAAGATCTTGCAAACTGTGTGGCGTTCCCCCACCCCCACCCCCCAAATCACTGCTTTTACAGAACTTGCCACCCTGTGCCCTGAGCAAAGCTTTCTTTGGAGAAGATTTGTCTTGACGTTTCCCTACACTTTACAGCTTCTTCTTGTCCGCCATGGCTGTGTCCGCAGATGTTTGTGTGGGAGTCTTATACCCGAAGCAGCTCCAGTGATAGTAATGACTAGGTCTGTGAATTAAGAATGCTGCTAGTTGCAAATAACAATGCGTCTGGGCAACAGCTGCTTCAATAAGTAGTGTTTATTCTTCTCAAGTATCAGTAAGCTCAGAGGCAGGATGCTGGTGGCATTAGTTCAGTGGCTTAGAAGTCCTAGGGCTCGTGTCTGTTTGGATTTCTATTTGTTCCCTTCTAGCCACTGGAGTGGCACCAGGCACTCTTTGTCTTGAAGGCAGAAGGACATGGAGGAAGAAGCAATGCCAGAAGCATCTGTTACCTTATAGCAACATCGACCAAAAATTACCAAAGGTTTTACTGCTATTCAATCTCCCTGGACATTTCTGCTTCTATATAATTGTCTAGAACTGTGGCATATGGGCTTCTGCTGCTGCTAAGTTGCTTCAGTCATGTCCAACTCTGTGCGATCCCATAGACCGCAGTCCACCAGGCTCCGCTGTCCCTAGGATTCTCCAGGCAAGAATACTGGAGTGGGTTGCCATTTCCTTCTCCAGTGCATGAAGGGAAAAAGTGAAAGTGAAGTCGCTCAGTCGTGTCCGACTCTTCGA
This sequence comes from Okapia johnstoni, assembly GCA_024291935.2. Classification (NCBI taxonomy): domain Eukaryota; kingdom Metazoa; phylum Chordata; class Mammalia; order Artiodactyla; family Giraffidae; genus Okapia; species Okapia johnstoni. Next base: position 7,346,237 of record CM044321.1, on the reverse strand, counting down.
GACCCCATGGACTGTAGCCTACCAGGCTCCTCTGTCCATGGGATTTTCCAGGCAAGAGTACTGGAGTGGGGTGCCATTGCCTTCTCCGTGGCATATGGGCACCTAGCTGCAAAGAAAAGTGGGTGCATGAGAATTTAGTTGGGGGGGGAATGGGAGAAGAGAATCAGAACTGAGTGTTGGATTAGAACACCCAGTGGGGTTAACCAGGCAGTAGTGCCAGCCACACCTGGAGAGCCTGGCTCTTGCGATTAGGATCAGAGACTCACGGGCACCAGCTGGGACGAGAGGAGACACAGGTGACAGAAACTGTTCACATCACCATCAGCGTCACCCTCCAGCCACACTCACCCTGATCTGCATATTGACATGTGGGAAACTATTGTATCCCTGGAGGTGATTCTTAATGTTTCTTTCTTTCTCTCTTGATTTTATTTGATTCTCACATATTATATAATAATACAGAAATAGAATGAAAAACCATCTCTCTTCGCTGTTTCCTTAAATGGTTTTCATGCTTCCATTTTCCTTTTGATCCATATCGTTTGCATGCATTTCAGTGGAAATATAATTAAACACTAAGTTATTTTTTCACTTTACATTATTTCATAACTGTATCTCTCTGGCTGCTTTCTTTTGTCCTTAATGAATGTCTGTATTGTTTGCACTGATTCCTTTAAAGGACAGACATTATTAGTGATCCTAGCTTAGTAGCCATTATAACGTTCCTCAGCTCCAAGAGATTACTGGCAAAAGAGTCATTATATCCACAGTAGCAGAAGGACCCAATCATATTTGTTATTTTTGAAAAGCTATTTTTTCAAAATTCTCCTGGTTTGAGAATGATGTAACCATGGTGACTTAACAACTTTCATAATGTATGGATCAGTCAGTCTGCTGAAAACTCTGCTGGTTCAACGTGCAAGTAATCTTTGTGTTTAAACATCCCAAACCACTATTTTAACTTTGAATAGTGATCAAAATTATCACTAGATAGGTCAAAAGAACTATCTTTCTTATTACTTTTGACACTATACATGTGTGTTTGTGTCACTATGTATTTTATTTGCAGAAAAAGTTGTATTTCTTCAACTTCCCCTACCATCTTTATAACACTGACCAGACTTTAAAATGCAGTACTTAGCAAGTTACCAGAAGGCCAGAACACTGAAATTAAAAAAAAAACAAAACCCACTAGATTTCATATAATCCCCAATAACTTTTAAAAGCTGTAAATATCTTTAAACACATTTAGATGATTTTGCTGTTGACATCATAAGATTAAATAATTACAAATTCAATTTCTAACTACAGTTGCAAATACAATTTTATAAATACATTGTGTTGTTGTTAGTCACTCAGTCATATCCGACTCCTTGTGACCCCATGGATTATAGCCCGCCAGACTCCTCCTCTGTCCACAGGATTTTCCAGGCAGGAATACTGGAGTGGGTTGACATTTCCTTCAACAGGGATCTTCCCCACCCAGGGATCGAACCTGGGTCTCCTGCATTGCAGGCAGACTCTTTACCATAGGAGCTACCAGGGAAGCCCAATTGTTACATCACTTTTAGATGTATCCAATGAAATCTGCATACCTCATAGGCATGATAACCATTGTTAATAAAAAATAATTAATTTATAATTAATTGATTAAGTTCTGCCTTCAACCAATGACTGGGTAAACAAGTAAATATCTTGACTGCAATGCAGAAGACACATGGGGCTCAGGTTCAATCCCTGGGTTGGGAAGATGCCCTGGAGGAGAACATGGCAACCCACTCCAGTGTTCTTGCCTGGAGAATCCCATGGACATAGGAGCCTGGTGGGGCTGCAGTCCATGGGGTTACAAAGAGCTGGACATGACTGAGGACACCTGAGTGGTTTCAAGTGATAGAATATTATCTGGCCTTTACAAAGAAGCAATGTACTGGTAATGTGGCAGATTGGATAAACCTTGAAAACATTATGCTGAGTGAAAGTAAACCATCACAAAAATCTAAATATTACCTGACTTAATTCATATGAAAATCTGGAATAGGGAAACCTACGAAGACAAAAAGCAGATTAGTATTTGTTTATGGCTGGGAGGTATGATACGCGAGCTACAGATGAAATGCATAATGCTTATTTTTGAAGTGGTGAAGTATTTCCAAACTGACTGTGGAGATAATTGCACTTATATCTAAATATACTAAAAATCATGAAACTATACTTTAAATGGATAAATTGCATGGGAAATAACTATCTCAATAAAGCTGTTTAAAAAAGAAGGAGAAAACTATGAAGACAAGTTCTGCCTTCATATTTGGGAATTTCACAAGTTTTTCTACTCGGATTTATATTTTAATTTCATTTCCACTGAGGAGTCTTATTTTAATGTAACACATTCGTGAGCGATGTGAAATCCCACGTGTCTGTGGACAAGTATGATATAGTTAACACTGTGGTCAGCAGTACGGAATGTGGAGCCAGATTTCTTGAGTTCCAATCAAGTTTTGCCACCTACTGGCTATGTGATATTGAGAAAGTTACTGAAGTCTCTGTGCCTAAATATCCTCATCTAAAAAGGAAGAAAATATTACTTATGCCATAGAATTGTCCTGAGAATGGAAACAGTACACACAGTACTGAAGTTAAAGAAAGCCTGCAATACAGAGGCACTCAGTAAACTTTTGCTGTTGTTAGACTGAGATTGTTGCTGTTCAGTCACTAAACTGTGTCTGACTCTTGTGACCCCATGGACCACAGTGTACCAGGCTTCTCTGTTCTTCACCAACTCCCGGAGTTTGCTCAAACTCATGTCCATTGAGTTGATGATGCCATCCGACCATCTCATCCTGTCATGTCCTTCTCTTCTTGCCTTCAGTCTTTCCCAGCATCAGGATCTTTTCCAATGAGTCGGCTCTTTGCATCAGGTGGCCCAAGCACTGGAGCTTCAGTTTCAGCATCAGTCCTTCCAATGCATATTCAGGGTTGATGTCCTTTAGGATTGACTGGTTTGATCTCCTTGCAGTCCAAGGGACTCTTAAGAGTCTTCTTTAGCTGAGATAGGGTTCAGCATCTACTTTACTCCTCTTTTTTAATTTTTATAGCTTTAAGTGCCGATCAACCTTGTCTCACATAAAGAGAAAGAGACAATGAAAGGACTTTGATATCTATTACTGTCCTTCAAGTTTGAACTTCTTCCAAGTTACATGCCAAAGAAATCACAGCTGTCTATAAAGGAAACTAATGCGAGGTTGAAACCTGACTAGAATCCCTCAGTTTGTTGAAAGCAAAGACTTGGAAATACCTGGTTTCCAAAAGATTTCTAGAACTTGCACTGTTCACTGTTTCAATGTCTGTGTAATAGACTGCGAAGGCTTGGCTAAGCCTTATCAAATAGTTCTTAGAGTCTGTTAGTCTTTGACTTAGAGGCTCCAAATTTATCTCAATATTCCCAGAGATGATTGCGAATGGAATAAATTTGCTGTTGTTCTGTCGATAAGTCGTGTCCAACCGTATGCAACCCCTTGGACGGCACCTCGCCAGGCTCCCCTGTCCTTCACTCTCTCCTGGAATTTGCTCAAGTTCATGTTCATTGAGTCGCCTTCTGCCTCCCTCTTCTCTTTCTGCCTTCTATCTTTCCCAGCGTTAGGATCTTTTCCAGTGAGTTGGCTCTTCGCATCAATTTTTAATCAGTTTTATAAATGGTGTAATTTACACAGAGTAAAATTCACCAGTTTTACATGTACAGTTCTGTGCATTTTGACAAATGTTTAAGATTTTGTAACCCCCACCACCATCGTGGTAAGGAACATTTCCATCACTCCAAAATGGTGCCTCAGCCTGTTGCAGTCCACACCTCCTTCAGGTTCCTGGCTCCGATCTTTCTGTTACTATGTTTTACTTCCAGAATCTGAGTAAACACCCAGGAGTGAGATTGTGGCTTATACAGTTAGTGTGTGTTTAATGTTATTAGAAACTGCAGACTGGTTTTGAAGTGACCCTACTGCCAGCAGTCTCTGAGAGTTGCTGTTCATATCCCCATCAATACTTGCTGTCATCAGTAATTTATTTATTCAGCTCTACTGAGTCTTAGTAGTGGCACGCAGGATCTTCCATATTCCTTGCAGCATGTGGAATCTTTTAATTGCAGCATGTGGGATCTAGTTCCCTCACCAGGGATTGAACCTGGGTCCCTTGCTTTGGGAGCTCAAAGTCTCAGCCAGCAGAACACCAGGTAAGTCCCTGTCATCAGTGATTTTTTTTAGCTGTTTTATTGGGATGCAGTGATACCTTGTGATTTTGATTTGAAGTTATCTTAACTCTTCACGGTGTTGAGCATCTTTCCATTTGTTGTTTGCCATTGTCATGTGCTTATTGGCTTTATTGCCAATTCTTTGCGAAAGAGTCTGTTCAAATTGTTTTGCTCATTTCTGTCACTTTCCTTCTTATTGGTTTGTAACAGTCTTCATATGCGTGTGTGCTCAGTTGCTCAGTCATGTGTGACGTTTTGCAACCTCATGGTCCTTTCAGGGGTCTGTTCCTCTGTCCATGGGATTTCCCAGGAAAGAATACTAGAGTGAGTTGCCATTTCCTTCTTCAGGGGATCTTCCTGACCCAGGGATCGAACCTACTTCTCTGTGTCTCCTGCATTGACAGGGGATTCTTTACAACTTGTGCCACCTGGGAAGCCCAAGAGTCTTTATATAGTCTAATTATTTTATTTTTATGATGAACTTTATTTTTCCTTCCAAGATTTTATTTATTTTTAACTGTAAGATAATTTTATATTATGACATACCTTTAAATACATTTTAGAAAACGTTGGTGCTGCAGATTTTGCTCATCTACTTTATGGAAAATGCCCTTCATGTTTCTTAATTGTCCAGCCAATCAGCTAAATCAAACTTTCTGCCAGAAAAAATATTTGATTCCATCTTTCAGTTCTAACAGATACATCAGCATGGATTCTTGTATCAATCCCTTCACATCAGAATTCTGACTTCAAGATACATAAAATTTGGATATTTGCCAGAAGTTTTTCATCTTTGGATGAAAAAAAAAAGGGTCTTCTCTCAGTGTTTCTAACCAGTGCTCCCTTGATTGCTCTCACAGTGATGATTTGGGTTTTTTTTTTGTGTGTGTGTAAATAGCTGAGGATGGAAATGCTGGCCATTAACAGAAAATTATCTTCATTCCCATTCCATTGAACAGTATTTCTAGATTCAGAATATCCCAACACAGGTCAGAACACTCCATTTCTAAAATCTTAAATAAATAGGTATACGATTGAGAAAGATGAGAAGCCTTTCTTAGACACTAATATTCTGAATTGTTCCTTTAATTGGTGTTCAAAAGTCTTTTACCCTGGGCTGATGCACTGTAGAAAGATGAGGGCTGGTGAGAGTAAGGCTTTCCTTTTTCAAGGGAGAGCATCTTGCCAGGAGGGGGTGAGAAGTGAGAACCCAGGGCATCTCAAGCTTTGGGGTATTTAAGCAGGGGAGCTTTGGGAAAGTGTACGCATGCAAGTTGAAGAAATCCATGCCTGCGTACTCCTCGGACAATTTCATGTACTGGGAGCATCCATACCACAGCCTGAAGACCTTTGTTCTAAGCTAATTAGGTTCTTGAGAAGTAAAAGTTTAAGAGGCAATGGGATGCCAGATATTCCCAGAAAGGTAAATTGTTCCCTTCTGGAAGAGAGTGAGAGAGATTCCTAGTGGAGAACACAGTGGTGTCTGAGCGGTCAAGAGAAGGTCATAACCTGAATTTCTTTAAGTCTTGTTGACGAGAGAGATTTTAATGCACCAGGACCATAAATGAAGTATCTCTGTCTCTCTCCATATCTCTGCATCTCCTGTCTCTCTCTCTGTACATTTTTCATAGAAGGTGGTGGTAGTGGTGGTCTTATTTATGTGTGTGCTCAGTTGCGTCTGACTCTTTGTGACCCCATGGACGGTAGCTTGTCAGGCTCCTCTGTCCACGGGATTTCTCAAGCAAGAATACTGGAGTGGGTTGCCATTTCCTCCTGCAGGGGATCTGCCCAACCCAGGAATGGAACCCGTGTCTCCCACATCTCCTACACTAGCAGGTGGATTCTTTAACACTGAGCCACCTGACTTTTACTATTATTTAAAATCAGGCATTGTCACTATTTTTAAGAATCTTTGGTTAATATTCCTCCAGTATGATTTTCTTGGGGACCACCTCAGTCTGTATCAGTGGGAGAACTAATTGTTAGAGTATTTAATTAAGAGTTTCTTTCAGGCACTTTTCTAGAAACAATTGAACATTTGAAAAACCTCACCTTACTAGTATCTCTGGAACTGAACACTGAAGACAGTGGTTGCAAAGATCCAAATAGACCAGCCCAGTCATTACAAAAATTATTCTCATTTATTCAAGCCTTTAAAATAAAATATTCATTTAATAGGATACTCACAGAGGCAATACAATACATAATTTAATCAGGCTTTCAAACTCATTTAAAAGTAGAGAGCTTTCATTTGAGAAAGCTCAGCTATTTTTCTTCCCTCTAGCACATTAGAAAAAAAACCCTGCAACTCACAAGATACTACGTTGTATAAGAGAGCCAAATTCTGTTTGACTTACATATCTTGATGAACAGGGAGGAAAAAACTGCTTGCTGCAGCTGCTGGCATCCAGGCCCTTGACTTTGGGCTTCTTGCAATTATGATATGAATTCACAGCGTGTCTCTAATGCACCTGCCTGTTTCCCATTTGATGAGAAAAGTGTAGGAAGAACTTGACAAACAGACTGAAAAATCTTCCTTTTGCACCCGTTGGAAAGATAGTCTTTGACCCTCCCTAATAGGAAGATTGGTAAAACCTCTCCCTTACTAGCCTTTAAATAAATCCCTAGTTCCTTTTAATATATTTGCCTAATGATGGAAGCATACAGAGGACTCATTCAATTGTAAATGTGAACCTGGTATAACAAGGCATAAATGTGATGCATTTAAAAGCAGAGTCCCTCCCCGCTGATACTGGAAGAGCTAAGAGCTGATCCTGTAATTCATGACCCTGTAATGTTGAGGCACCAGCTTGACCCGAACTCACACCAACCAAATGCAAAGGGCCCTTGGAAACCAAGAAGTCTGAAAGGGAATGGGTGAGGCAGTGAAAAATGTCCGAATATTGGGTTGGCCAAAAACTTTGTTCGGGTTTTTCTGTAACATCTTACGGAAAAACCCAAGTGAATTTTTTGGTCAACCCAGCAGCAAATGGAACTAGACCACTCTGAACTGAATTGAGAATGAATCGCTGCAGCGTGAAGGAAAGGAGGTTAAGTTAGCCTGGTAATGGGGCCCTGACTGTTGGCCAGCTGTTCCACCTTTGCCATGAAACCTCATTGCCATTGTCCAGATCCTCTTTGCTTCCTCTTGTTAGACCTGTTTACAGCGGCCCAGGGACTCATCTGGCAATGCCCTTCCCACTTCTGGGCCCTGGGTTTGTCCTCCTCTTCCTCAAACGCTGTGTGATACCTTACTCATTTATCCCCTGGCTCCCTGGCTTCATTCTTACTGCTACTTACTTCTGTGTATCTCATTGACTCTGGTCTCGCATTTCAAGCAAGTTTCTGGTTTTGTTGTATTTGCCATGATCTCCCATTGAATGGAGTTCACCCACCAGAGCAGCCTTGTTTCTGCCAACACTCCTCCTGCTCTCTGTGCCTGCTGTCTCCTCTCTGCTCAAGGATGTCTACTGTGGGGGCCTCCTGTGAACCAGCTAGCTGTCATAGTAACCAGAGTCATACGGGCAAGTCGCCAGGGCTTGAAGAGCTCTGCCAAAGTCAAGTCACTAAATTTGAAGAATTCTGGTTTTCCTATAAGAAATCAAGTGAGCATCATTGGACGCCCAAGGCCGAGTGACAGATGTACAAAATCCCTATCGAGTTATAGGCTGGATTTTAATTTGGTTATTAAATTCTCAGTGTGTTCTATGTTGGGTTTAGTCTGATGTTCAAGGATATTTTGGGGCCATATTCAAAACCTGTATATATATATATACACACACACACACACACATATATATATATACACATACATGTGTACAAATATTTGTTACATTAAATATTTGGACCACCAGTTGCTTGGTACCAAAACCAATACATGAATTCAATTCAAATTTAAATTTTCACCATAACATTTTTTTCTGCCAAATATCCTATCCAAACAAATAATTAAATATTGTTAGAGCTGAAGCATACTCTTTAGGATGCTTTTTGGTCCACCGGTGTTTGCTTTTTGTCTGGTTGAAATCCTTCATTGATCTGTTGGAACGACGACTCAGGCGCTGGTTCGTTGTCTCTGCCCTCCGGAAATTCCACATTGTTTTTTCCATAACATTTCTTGTATACCACGTACACTAGAAAACAATACACAGCAGATGAAGCAAATTTCATAAAAATCAGCTGCCAGCTTACATTGGACAGGCGTTATAATTGGTGACTCAAAAAACAGTTGGCATTTTCTGTGGGCGGGAGGCAACTAGAGAGTACGACCCCCACTCTGAGTTCCATGGATCACTCATGGTAAGAGGGGCATTTGCACTTCACAAGGACCTAGCACACAGCTAGGGGCTATGTGCTCACCTGATTTCCGCAGGCATCAGTTAGGTTGCCGGTACCTAGCAATAACAACCACAGCAAGCACGTATTCTGTCCCTACCATCTCCCAGCTATGCACAGGTCCTCAACAAGTAAGCTAAGGTGCATTGTCAAGACCTTGGTCTGCTGGTCTGTGTTGGAGGATTTGAGCTGGAATAACTGTCTCTCCCAGCATTCACTCACTTCTCCCCATGATGGTGGGGCCTTGGCTGATGAGTGATCAGCCTTCCTGTCTTCCATGAAGCTGCTAGTCTCTCGTAGCAGCCATTTCTCAGCATATTTTTGAGACCAGCTCGCACCTGGACAGACTAGCCTATGGTTGATGTATCAGTGTGCTAAATGCACCCTGGGAGTCAGTGAAAAGGGGTGGTTTTAGCAAACCCATCTGGTCATTGTTGCCAGCTGTATTTTTTAATTAAGCTTTATCGATAGGATACAATAAATGTGATATTTTGTTATCGAAGTATCTGATTTTTTTCCCTTCTACTTCTCATTTGGTTCCAAAGTCAACAGGGGAAGAGAAGGTATTATTTATTGGCACCCTCAGATTCCAGTACCTCACACTTAAAATTGATACAATAATGCTATCTATCTCATAGGGCAATTGTGAGATAAAATGCTCAAGTGTGTAGTACAACCTTGGGAGAGGACTAAGAGATCAGTAAACACCAACTCTTGTGATGACACATGGCTGAGAAAGATGACAGCCTGCTTCCAGGGTCTTAATATGTTGAGATCAATATCTCCATGTTTGGCCCCTGCACTTCTAATATATTAATTTCGAAGCCACTGAGCTATTGACTTTATTGAATTGAGCTTATGGTTAATTAAAATATTCTACTTTTATTGTAAACTGTTTTGAGCCAGGAATCCTCACCTTAGCACTGATTTTATTTAACCAAACTATTTCCTCCTTACTTCTTTCCTTACTTCTTCCTGTCCTTCTGTCCTTTTGTTGGTCCAAAAAACATTTAGACTTATAATTCTTTCATCAAAATATGTTTCTCAGCACTGCATGTCCTTAGGAGAAGCGCCTCCTTGTTTATAGTCTTGCTGCTAAAACTGTGGCAAAATATAAGACCGATGCTATCACCCACTTTTCCATTATTCCTTCAGCTTATCTGTTAATCCCTTTTGAATTAGTTATTTAACTAGTAAATCTATGTGATTGTTCTATCATCGGTCTACTTTCTCTGGTTTGTCTGGTAGATGCCACTAGTAGTTATTTGGAAAAATCCCACAGTGCACCAAATTGGGTGCATCTCCAACAAAGAGGAAAACAAGGTAATTAGGCCATGGAGCCCTCTGTCCTGCAACGGTGATAACTCAGTGTAACATTTCTAATGGATCCAGAGGGTCCCATTCTGGGAAGGAAAACTGTGCTTCGAGAATGACATTCAAGAACACAGTGAGGAGAACGATTATCTCCCACGGGCCAGTTGAATACCTATTGGAGCTAAGTGAAAAAGCAAAACTGTACCTCTGGCCATTGTATCACTTAAGAGTCATGTTAATTTTTCATCCCCTTTCACTATGCCAGCCCTGTTAAAATGCCATGAAGCTTAAAGTTTCTTGATTAAAAATAAACAAAACAGATTTTGAAAATAAAGGTCAAATATCACCAGTAATTATAAAACAAAATGTTGAGAAAAGTTTCAAGCAGGTGAAAGCTGGCAAGTGTCAGGGGCTAGTGGATCAAAGCTATATGCTACGTTAGAATAAAATAAAAAAAACCAGAATTGCTATTCCTCGTAGTTGAAATAAAGAGCAAGTGTACTTCTACTGCTTCAATTGTATGGCTACTAATATACATATAAATAATATATGTACACATATATGTCTTCCAATATAACTTAGCCTGATAAATGTCTCTTGTTACACCAATTTTCTGATAAACATTCTATATGTCGGAGAAGGCAATGGCACCCCACTCCAGCACTCTTGCCTGGAAACCCCATGAACGGAGGAGCCTGGTAGGCTGCAGTCCATGGGGTCGTGAAGAGTTGGACACAACTGAGCAACTTCCCTTTCACTTTTCACTTTCATGCATTGGAGAAGGAAATGGCAACCCACTCCAGTGTTCTTGCCTGGAGAATCCCAGGGACGGGAACCTGGTGGGCTGCCGTCTATGGGGTCGCACAGAGTCAGACATGACTGAAGCGACTTAGCAGCAGCAGCAGCATTCTATATGCGTGTGTGTGTGAGTGTGTGTGTGTAAGCTCAGTCACTCATTGCATCTGACCTGTGCGACCCCGTGGACTGTAACCTGCCAGTCCATGGAATTTCCCAGGCCAGAACACTGGAATGGGTTGCCATTTCCTACTCCAGAGAATCATTTTTCTCAAAACATCATCTTGATATGCTTAATATCAAGTCATGATAATATTATGGGTGACTTTTCCCACCCACTTATTTCACTGCCAGAAACAGGGAATTAAAAAATGCCATACTGGCAACTTCAAGATTCCTCAAAGGAGCACATCACCATGAAATGTGTCTATAAGTGTTCCTCACCTGCTAGGAAGAGTGCTGCCGCAATGATCTGGAAGATGCTGTAGATGAGCGGGAAGGTGAATATGAGGTTGAGCTCCTCGGGGGTGAAGGAGAGCTGGACGATGGTGGAGCACAGCTGTGTGTTCTGCATCCCTGTTTCCAAAGCGATGGTTCGGCACCTGAAGGAGAGGTCCAGAGAACCAGTGTTTTCACTGGCTTGTTCTGGGTGTTGTTCTGCTCTGTTATTGTGTAACATTAGAGGCAGATATGAGCATAGAAAGCTTACAGTTACCAAAGGGGATGGCAGAGGGCGCGGAGGAGTAAACTAGGAGTTTGGCATTAACAGATACACAACACTATATATAAAGGTAAACAACAAGGGGACCTACTGTACAGGGAACTATATTCAATATCTTGTACGTGCATGTGTGCTTAGTCGCTTCAGTCGTGTCCGACTCTGCGACCCCATGGACTGTAGCCCATCAGGCTCGTCTGTCCATGGGATTTTCCAGGCAAGAACGCTGGAGTGGGTTGCCTTGTCCTCATCCAGGGGATCTTCCAGACCCAGGGATTGAACCTATGTCTCCTGCGTCTCCTGCATTGCAGGTGAATTGTTTACCCACTGAGCCACCTGGGAAACCCTCAATATCTTCTAACAATCTATAATGGAAAAGAATTTGAAAAATAATATGAACATATATATAATAATCACTTTGCTGTACACTGGAAACTAACACAACATTGTAGATTATCCTAAAAAAAACTCCAGAAAAAAAAAGCAATATGAGAACAAGTATATACATATGTATGTATAAATATATCTGTTTCAATGCATGTATTCACTGCATAGTTTTATTTATATTAGACAAACATGTAACTTATTAATATATTATTAGATAATATAATATATTTTATCATTTTTGCTACATAATAAAATCTTACTCTAGTCACCCTAATGATTGCTATAATAATGAGAAAATGGATATGAGCCTCTATAAAATCTCTATGACAACCTAGAGGGGTGGGATAGGGAGGGAGGTGGGGGGGAATGTATAAGAGGGAAGGGACATCAGCCTGTGGCTGATTCATGGTGATGGATGGCACAAACCATCACTAATTGTAAAGTAATAATCCTCCAAATAAAAATAAAATAAAATTAAAAAAACAAACCTCTATAAACGTTAAAAAGTCTTGTGTAAACAAAAGCTGCTGTTACTGTTTTCACCTCTTTACATTAGAAAAATTGAGCTTTATAATATTTCTGGTCCAGAGGAACAAGGAACACCGACTAGCTTATTTTACCCTCTGAACAGTAGACAATATCTTGTCATCTAATTCTATAGTGTGCATACATATATAATTTATTTATGTTATATTTAATATATTGGATAATATTCATTTATAAGTAATATATAATTCAACATAATACTGAATAAATTTTATATAAATAAAAATCATAAAATAAAATTACACATTGAATTACACCTTGAAAGCAGATACATATATATAAATTACACCTTGAAAGCAGATACATATATATATATAAAAATATATATCTGCAAGGAGCAGGCTCATTTATTGAATATATTAGTGTTCCATAACTGGCAGAGGGAGTTCATTTCATTCTTCTCAATTATGCCCTAGGCAACAGTGCAGAGCACAGAGCAGGGGCTGAGAAAACACTCAAGATAGAGTGTTTGTTGTAGTTGGTTCATTGTTATATTGGTTTTGTTCTTCTGGTTAACTCTTCATCAAAAATCTGCAAGGGAGGCATCACTGGCCACAATCTACAGATGAGAAAGGTCACAGGAAGCCTAAGTGCCTGGCCTGGGGTCCCACCGTGGGTGAGTGATGGGTCAACCTATCTCACGTCACACCCTTTCCACTATCCCCAGCCTCATCCACCAGCTCATGGACCTGCTTTTTTCCTTGCCTACTGATTCTGATGTGCTGGTTGGAGAGGAAATATCCTTCCCTGTGACAGGCCCACACATGATAAAACCTGTGTGGATCATGAGTTCATCCCACTTCTGGTTAGAGGAGCCCTTGTAGGTCACAAGGCCAATGTGGATGCTTTTGTTGAAGTCACTTTGTTTGGAGAACAAGAGTATGTGACCGCAGAAGAGTTCAACATGCACTGTATGGGGAGGGGTCCAGGAGGATTTGAACAACAAGAGGCAGTCAGTGTTGTCTTTCTGGGGAATAGGCATAATTTAGGAATGGATGCATCTACTCAGAATGATGTATTTAGAAAGAGGGTGAATGTTATGACAGGTGAGAAAATTTGAATTTGCCTTGTATTTGCAGCTGTTCTAGGTTGAACTGTATTTTCCTAGATGCATATGGTAAAGGTCCTAACCCTCAGGACCTCAGATTGTGACACTATTTGGAAATAAGGTCACTAAAGATACAATTATTAATAGTGAAGACAGATGATTTGGATGTACCTTAGTTCAATATGACCAGCGTCCTGATAAAACAGGGAAATATGAACATACGGACATCCATAGAAAGAAGGCAATGCGGAGAGAAACAGGAAGATGCATCTATCAGCCAAGGGGAGGGACCTGAACAGACTCCCCTTTATTCCTCATAAAGGACCAATCCTGCTGACACTCAGATTCTGGACATCTATCCTCTAGAACTGGGAGACAATTTTCTGCTGTTGAAACCTCTCAGTTTTTGGTACTTTGTCTGAGCAGCCCTAGCAAACAAGTTGGGCTTCCCAGGTGGTTCAGTGGTAAAGAATCTGCCTGCCAATGCAGGAGATGAGAGTTTGATCCCTGGATCGGGAAGATCTCTTGGAGTAGGAAACGGCAACCCATTCCAGTATTCTTGCCTGAGAAATCTCACGGAGAGAGGAGCCTGGCGGGCTGCAGTCCATGGGGTTGCAAGAGTTGGACATAACTGAGCATGTGTGCACACACACAGAGTAGAAGAATACAATGGCTATCACAGAAGAAAATCCCTAGTTTGATTTACTAAAAACACCATACCTGTGCCAGGACTGACCAGCTATTCTAGCCAGAAAAAACCCTAAGGAGTAGCCAGCTATGGGGAATATGGTTCCTATGATCCAGAGTTTGGGCTCTATGATCCAGGCACTCTGGTAGAGCACGCCTCCGACCACGGCTATGAGCACGATGAGCAGGGCGCCGGTGATGGATCCGATCTGGAAGAAAGACACAGCAGCAGCAACCATCGTGAGTCAAAGCAAACGCAAGAGCTCTTGGGAGACGCCTAAAGCTCTCTTTGCTTCTGGGAAAATGGGAACAGTGACCCCTCTGTGTACCTCTTGCCGGACGGTCATGGTAGACCCGTGGGAATGCTGGTGCTTGCCCCATGTGTCACGTTATGGGAAGATGAACGGGACACAGAGTGCTGCTGATCTCAATTAGCCCGAAGAAGATGTTCAACTTGCAAATCATTCTCGTCACAGGAGAGGAGAACCCTCTCCAGGAAGAGTCAGACCTGGCTTCCAAATTCACCTCCTCCTGCCTGCCTTCCTGAGGTCAATCATGAAACCTCTCCGAGTCATAGCTTTTTCATCTAGGATTGAAGATGAAATCCTGCCCTAGTCACCTTCTATGATTGTCTTGGTAATGAGAAAATGGAGATGAAACTCCATGAAAGTTAAAAAGGCATGGGCGAACCAAACCAGTGTTATTGCTGTATCCTTTTCACATTAGAAAAAAGAAATGGAGATGATAACGGGATTTTATTTTATTTTTTTTGTGTGAGAGAAAAAAAGAACACTAAATGGCTTATTTACCCACTGGGAAGTGCAATCTGTCCGTATCTATCATCTTTTTTTTTTCCTTTTGACCTTTTTATTTTGTATTGGGTTATAGCCAATTAACAGGGTTGTGCTAATTTCGGGTGAACATCGAAGGGACTCAGCCATACATACAGTCCATGTCTATATATCTGTATCATCTATCTCCATCTCATCTGGTTAGAATATAGTTGGTAAAAGGGAATGAATGGTTACTCATCATATATATCATTATTTGTATGTGTATATCCATATGTATCATTTTATATCTATCTATATACGTGTGTAATATACACACATTATATATTTAATATATTTTTTATATCTATATATATATATGCACTTACCCATACACACACACGCACACACACATATATAAAAAATCTATCAATTGCCAGGCACTGGATTGGCCATATGGATACAGAGACGAGAAAGACATGACCTATTTTCTAAGACAGCCATCTAGATATATTTTATAACACAAACCCACATAGCAGAGGTAAAATAAAGTGCTGTGTGTAGATGGAGTAGAAAAAAACCAAGAGGTGACATTTGAACTGGGTGAACTGGGAATCGCAAAGGGTGGATAGAAACTTGCCACGTGGCCAGGGAAGGGCAGTCTAGAAGAGTGAGTGGGCTGCGTGTCTGCTAACTAGGGCCCCTTAGAAGGGGCTTTCTGATCCAGTGAGAAAACCAGTTCAGTCGATGGAGAGACTGGTCATTGCAGCGCACACGCTGGGGCACCTGAGTGTGCTGCCTGTGACACGAGTGACATGGGACTCTTACCTTAAGGATGATCTTGGCTTTACGGGGCCACTTGTGGTTAACATACATTCCAAGGGAGACGGGAACAACAAGAGCCACTAGAGATATGCCTGAAGTGACAGAGAGCAATGTGAGCGACAGAACGCAGCACAGGGAAGATGCAAACAAGAATAAGCCGTCTCCAGAAGGGTTAGTACACTAAATAACTGGAAACAAACAACCTCCCCCAAACTCTACTTCTTCATCTACTCCAGTAAATAATTCAATATTTCTGGTGGAAAAATCGATTATATTGATGATATAGATCCTTTCCCTAAATCCTAGATTAATTTTTTTTAGACTTCCTTATACTGTCAATTGATATCTTTTAGTTTCAACTTGTCAGAATCTTGGCTTATTTGGCTTTGGAGTATTTATATCCTAGTGAAAAATATCTTTTCGAAGTGTGTGTGTGTGTGTGTGTGTGTGTATTCTTGGGGTGTACAAAGATGATATTTAACATCTATCTGTTACTTCACAGTAGCAGAAATAAAAGAAAAAAGTTCAGGATTCTGCAGGCATTCTGTGGCTAATGACTTTGAGTTAAGATTGACTAAGGTGATTCAAACCTGAAGCAGAGAGGTGAGACAATAGGTTGAAAAAGCATGCTTTAAATTTTCCATGAGATAATATATTTGGCGACCTCTCAAGTAATTATAATTCTTTGCAGGAACGTGCTCACCCAGCCAGATAAGAGAGTCATACTTCAATTTCTCCGTGTTCAATTTACTGCTGTTCTTGTGACATGTGGCTTGTTTCTCCTTATTATTCAACATTCATTTGTCCAATGGCTGCTTTTATATAATACAGCACCAAACAACTTGTAACTTCTCGCAGGCTGTTTCTTTTTCAAACATCCCTTTAAAGCACTAGGAGACAGTGGAGTCAAATAATGAAATTCTGAGAGTGGGTGTTGCTTGGTACTGGAGTAGATTGAACTAGGACTGGGAAATGGATTCTAGATTCCAGGGCTGTAAATGTCAATTTAAAACGAATATAATAGTGATGAAAACCTAATGTCTTTGCAGCCTTCTGGCCCTCATGGCAGTATAAGGGTCTGCAATGACTTTTTCCCAGAAATTACACAATGGGATTAAGTAATAGCTAAGCATACCATGAGCGGGTAAAGAAAAATAGGGATGAAAGAATAAGGAGAAAATGGTGGAATAAAGGAAATGAAAAAGGGTCATCGATGGACATACTGGTAAGAGCTCCTAGAAAAATCCCCTTTGGGGGTCCTTGCATCCTGCTCTTGGGAGGAACATTCTTCCTCTGGGTCTCCAGACTGTTCCCTAAAGGGATGTTTGCCTTAAAGGAAAACCACGCTGATGCGTATCAACCATCCTGTAGTGCCTTCGATCTGGGGGCCGATACTGTGATTGGAATGTGAGTGTGACTGCGCTTTGGTGATGTATTTGTCACATGTTGGGTCTGTGCAAAGGCAGCCCAGCTCCGTGTTTGGCCCCTCCTTGCCGAGTCTTTATCTTTTGCGGGCAGCCGGAGGCTACGGATACACACTCAAGCAGGACCAGCTGCTAACGTCGATGGCAGAATTGCATTTCCTCTCTTGATCCATACGAGACAGCCTAAAGTTTGAAAGCTGACTCGAAGTTGGCTGGAAAAGACACCCTATGCCCTTCGACCCTCTCAGAGTGCAGGACTCCCGCCTGGAGAGGTGGGTTGTTGTCATCCTTCACTCCCCAGCAGACGGGATCTTGTGTACCTTATTCCCCGTGTGCCTGAGCGCTCTGTGGCAAATATCTGTCTATTTATATGTGAAGGCATCTGCTTACAGTTGTACCATTTGAACCATAACTGGATCTTTAATCAAGTTGACGTGGCAGGTAGAGGAGGGAAAAGGGAGAAAGAGAAAAAGAGAAGGAAAGAGAATGGGAACAGAGTCACGTGCTGGAACCTGGAGCCAGACAGACTCAGAGCCGGACCTTATTCACAAGCTGTGAGAACTGTGAGTCATTTATGCCTCTGAGTCTTGGTTTCCCCGTCTGTGGAATGGGTGGCATTCTAACGGTGCTGGTGTGAGAATCCGATGGTAAAGTGGGTACACGGTTCCTGGTCCTAGACTTCTTCAAATGCTTTGAGGGAGGAGGAGAAACAGCACGTTGCCGCAGTGTTTGCGATGTTACCAGTGTTACCGAGGCTAATCCTCTGAAGGGACTCAGGGCGTGTTTGCTGAGTCATCAGAATGTTGGAAGCACCCTATGGGAGCTGGGCACAACACCCTGGCCACAGAGCAGGGTGAGAGACTGGAGGGCTACTCCCAGCTCCCCGGCCATTTTGGACAAATTAAACATATGCCCTGAGCCTAAATTGCCTCGTTGAAAAAGTAGTGATAACATCTTGCTAATTAATCAGGTTGTATGTTTTCTACATTAAAGATAGTAAGAAGGTTAGGTTGGAAAACAGGCCCCCAGCAAAATGGTGAATAAGCGGAGTTAATATCTTTGTTTGGCAGGCTCTCATGGAAAATTTTTAAATCTTTTCCTTTCTGTTTCTCTCCTCTTCCATTTTCTTGTTTTCTTTTCCTTTTTGCCCTTCATGTCTTGTATGATGACGTCTTTCTCCTTTGAGGTACTAATGACTCTTTCTCACTTTCTTTTCCTTGCTATCAATCATTCACATTGTAGTTAGAATTCCCCAATATTGCTATAGGGCATTTTCCAGAAGGGAATCAATATTAAGAGGAGGATATTTTAAGACTTACTTTTTTTCTTAAACAACAAGTATATATAAAATTAAAAATTCTCATTCAGCAGACAGGTTCTGTGAGAAGTGTACACCACTCAAACAAATTGCACTCTTTAATTTGAAGGAAGGTGCCCTTCCCAGGCAGCAGATTGGGGATTGAGCAGCATGAGGCCCAGGCAGGTGGTTCTGCAGGGTCACCTAAAGCCAGCTTGTGGTAGATGACATCTGGCAGGAAGGAGTTCCCTGGGGTCAGTAGAAGGACCACAGGAGGGAAAATCCCATACTGAACATGTGTGCCAAAAAACCCCACTTTTTTGGGGGTGGGGGAGGGGTTGTCAAATGGCCGTGGTAGGAACAGAGAGAAAGTGGAGACCATCTGAAGATGCTACAATACAGATTGCCCCAGGGGGTGTGCCAAAGTTTGTTCTGATTCAGTTGTGTAGACCTGAATCATGTTTTTTTTTTTTTTTTAATCACAGAACCAATCTTTCTTAGAAATGGAAGCCATCCAGGACAGCTTCCCACGCCAACAGGAATCCTTTTTACAACCAACCATCTTTCTGAGGCACCGTTCAGTCTTTGCTCACGTGTGCCCTTCCATGGGACCCCCACACCTCTTTGTGACAGCCCATTAGGGAGACACGTGTCTCCAAGGTCAGCTGAGAAAAGACTGTTAGCATACCAGCGATGGGTCCTGATGTACTAGCTCACCCACATCTCAGCTGCAATGATCCTGGTTCTGGCAGATGCCTGGTTTGCGTAGACCAGGGACTATCCTGTCCTGCCCTTGACCCCACATTCCACCAGGGACCTAATCTCCCACCATTATTTGTTCCCCTAGAAACAGAAAAATGCCCATGGAGGTGACCATCTGAGAGCTGAGGTGAGTGGACACAGAGTTACAGCTCTCACATTTGACTCCTGGGACCTGAATCCAAGCTGGGTTGGTAGATCATCTTCTGAACCAAAACATGGTCCCAAGGGTACACTTACAAATAGCATGTTTCACCTGAAGGCTTCTCATGGCAGTTGCTTACGGGTGCCCTATTTTGAAATAATTAGTGGAATGTTTTCTCGGATTTCTTTGACTTGAGTGTTTGGGAGCAAACTCGTTCCCCTTGGATTAGTTGTGCTCTGGGTTATAGGGAGGACAGAGCCTCCTGTGCACTGGGCTCCAGTCTCCTCAGATCCAGACGGCTGTGCCTGGGGCTCCCTCCCATCAGCCCCTCTCCCTGCTGACTTCAGTGGAGCACGAAACTGATTCTCCCACGGGCTCAAGGTTTGGAATTCAGATTCTGCTAATTCTCATTCAAACGCAGGCGAGACTTGTCCTAGAATCCTTTGTTGTTGTTCACTCGCTCAGTCATGTCTGGTTCTTTGCAGCCCCATGGACTGCAGCATGCCAGGCTTCCCTGTC